>OY728165.1:74585818-77129151 GCA_963277665.1 Viscum album | reverse complement strand
TCCATATCAGATCAATGATTTCAAATTAACATCTATTTGTAAATTTGTGAATGATGTGTTGATTTTAGAGTGGAATTTGAGATAAGCTGGGGATGCAAAGGAGAGCAGTATTTTCAATCAACCCAATTGTTCAACTTCCAGTGGTAGGAAGATCCATTTTGAGGTTTCCTTTGAGATGATTACCAGCCAGGCCTCTAGTGCTGCTAGTGCAGTTTTCTATCATCAATATTAGAGGTTGGGTAACATGATGAATCAATGTAATCATAACCTAGTTGAGTTTCATAATTTTGGAATGATGGTCCAAGTGAAATGTTTATACAGGACCTTCCCTCAAGAAGAAAGTGGTAGGGGTCAACTCTAAAACTAGGTTTGGGAGCTGGTATTTTATCTTTGTGCTAGGTTGGGAGCTAGAGTAGTGCATATTGATCTGGCCATGGTGGTGGTGGCTATGGTTGAGGTAGCCAAGCACCAGTTACACCAAGATAGAAGATTGGGCCTACTTTGAGTATAAGATTGTGTCATAGGGCCTTGGTTAAGGCTAAATGTATTCTGTGAAGCCTACCACGAATGAGCATGGAACCCAACCATCTATAATGAAAGGTATAATTCTAGTAACCTCTATGTTGGTATCTACTCTTTTTGACATAGGTACATCAAATAGTTTTATATATATATACCTATTGTGTAGAGAGTTAGGCTCATTATTTAGTTTCCTAAGGGTTTTATGAAAATAGAAACTCCATTGGAAATCAGAAAAGAGAATGTATGTTTGTACAGGAAGTTCCCCCTTAAGGTTTTTTTGTGTCACTTCATATGGAATCTTTTTTCCCTTGAGATTATTTGGTTTGACATCACTCATGGGATAGAATATATAGTATATTATTAATATTACATTAAATTCTATTATTAGACGGTGAATTTCACATCACTAATGGGCACAATTCTTACTCAAAAGGGTGAATGGGATGTCTAGGTGAGAAAATATGGAATGAACTATCATGGGATGGGTGGGATGATAGCTCAGATTTCTATTGTGTATATTGATGATTAGGGAGGGAAAAATGAAGAATTTCTTCCTTTGGTTGATCTTTTCAGGTATGTTTTCATAGGAGAATTTCTAGTTTACCTCTTAAGAGAGAGGTTGAGTTCTCTATCGATCTAGTACCATGAGTGAAACTAGTATCCATTACTCCTTTTAGGATGGATACAACATAGATACATGATATCAAGAGGTAGCTAGAGGATTTGGAGGAAAAAGTTTTTATTCAACACATTATTGTTTTGTGGGTTTCTCTAGTCCATTTTGCGAAATAAAGAGGATGGTTCAATTAGAATATGCATGGATTATCATAAATTGAACTAGACGGTAGCTAAGAAAAAGTATCCCATTACATTAATAGATGAACTTTTTGACCAGCTTCGAGGATCTTGGGTGTTCTATAAAATTGATTTGAGATTTGGTGGAAATGGCTTGAGCTCCAATGAAGGGGGTGATATATGAAAGTAAAAATTGGAGGAACTGAAATATGTGCACAAATAAGATTAGTATCAGAATAAAGATCATCAAAATCAAAGAATAATTCATCATATCTGTGAGTTTACCCAATAACCATGTCATAAACAGATTAAGATTTATCAAAATTAGAATATGAACCCATTTGATAATCAAATATAAGAGAGTCTGGTAGATTATAAATGGTAGTGGAATTAGTCCTAGGAATCAAACTAGAAATAATGATCATAATATCATTAAGAATAGGGCAATATAAATCTTTGGGGTTTTCACTTACTGTTTCAAAATGGGAGATAAAAAAGCAGAATTGTCTTCTGAGGGGTACTTCATGGAGTCTATAACATTACGTATAACATCTTCATCTCCAAAATCTTGGAATGTGTACCCTCATGGACATTTATGAACTTTTTAGTAGTTTTTAGGGAGGCTCTACCTAAGATAATTGGAGCACAATAACTTACCTGATCATCCTCTATTTTAAGCACATATAAAACTATTGTAAAGATCATGTCTCTTACCCGGACAAGAACATACTCAAGGACTCCCATTGGATATTTTGTAGATATATTTCTTAAATTAACCACTACTATCATAGGCTTCAAATCACCCAACCTTAAAGAAGAAAATATAGAGTGAGGCATTACATTTTTGAATGCTCGTAAATCACAAAGGAAATCAAAAAAGTGTAACTCCCCTAAGGTGCATGGTATGGTGAATGCCTTGGGATCCTTTCACTCAGTTGGCATTATTAGAATTTCTGAAATGAGTGCTGATACATTTCTTCCAAGATTGATTATCTCATTTCCCTTGATCCCTCTTTTATTTGTAAAAAAGTATTTTAATAATTTGGAATACCTTGGTATTTTTTTAACAGATTCATGTAAAGGGATAGTGATCTCTACACACTTGAATGTATCCGAAACATATTTTTCCATTTTCTCTTCTTCCATATTGTTGGTTTGAACAAATATATTTGGATAAATAAGGGTTCTAGGAGGAATATCATCAATATTTTTTACCTTTATCATTCTCCTTGGGTTGTTCAATAGTTGGTGTGGAATGGGTTTTCTAGAGTTGAGTTGAATCCCAGTGGGATAATAGGTACAAATGTATCATTAAATTTCTTCTCACTTCACAATGTGATGGAACTAACATTACCTTTGGGATTTGGAGTAGGTTGTGAAGGAATATTTTTGGTGTTCTTACTTACTAGTTCATAGAGGGCAGTGGCAATCTGGCTCATTTGTATCTTCAATTCCCTCAGCTCCGAACGATGATTCTTCATCTCATTCTATTGATTAAGAACAATTTGTTTCAAAAGATCATCAGTATTATAATATATTTATGTTTGAGAATCCCCTTGTTGTTGGATTGTTGATGCATGGGCTTCAAATATCTTTTGGGGTTGTTGGAAACCCTATTGGTAAGGTAGAGGTTGCATGACGTTTTGTTGAAAAGGGGGCCTTTGTTTTTTTCTAGAGCCACACATCTTGTTTGGTCGATCCTTCCACCCTTGGTTGTATATTGCAGCAAAGGAATAAATATTCTTTTTTGGATGTGTTTATTATTGTTGTTGTTGATATGTTCTCCCAAGAAGTACCCCTACACAATCTTTTGTTTCTTGTAGTTGGCCGCAATAGTCATTTGGGTGGCTTCTCTCAGTTAAAATTCCACAAGGGCGTGAAAGAGGAGTTGGGATGTCTTTTGAGCCAAAAAAATATGCCTCACCATAGTGGTCAATTCTTCCAACTTATTTTCAATTAAAAGAATATCATTAGAAGGACTTACCTGATGTACTCCTCTAACATGTGGTGTACCTCAATAACAATATTATTGGGAGTTTTGTGCCATCTTGCCAATTAATTAAAGTGCAACTACTGGTGTCTTGTCAACCAAAGATCCTCTAGCCACAGCATCGACCATTTTCCTCTCCGTAGGTGTGAATCATTTACAAAAGTACTAGATGAGGATTTTCTCACTGATTTGGTTATGCGGGTAGCTTGCACAAAACAACTTGAATTGCTCCTAGTACTCATACATTTACTCTCCTTATGCTTGTTTGATCCCAGATATATCTTTTAGAGTGGATGTAGTACTTGATGCTGGAAAAACTTTATACAAGGAAATGTGTTTCAAATAATTCCAACATGTTACATCTTCAGTTTGTAAATAATACATCCAATCTTTGCAGCTCCATCAAGTGAAAATGGAAATGACACTACTAGAAATATGGGATTTTGAGCCCCTTTCCCTATAGCAACCTCCAATAGCGATCGCTATAGGTAACCAATAGCGGCCTCTAATGGCGGTCGCTAGGTTTCCGTAAAAAAACCCGGCTTCGGTGCCCCCCTAAACCATCTCCTCCCTCCTCTCGCGAAGCTCCACCACCCCCCCCCTGAACCCTTCCACATTCCTTGTCGCCGCGTGCCCTCCCCGTTGATGTGCGCCCTCCCCGTCACCGCGCGCCCTCCCCATCACTGCCATCCCCAGTCGACGCGCGCCTTGCACTGCCACCACGCACCATCCCTCGCTGTCGTCCTAGTCGCCCTACTGCCCTCCGCCGGTCACCCTACGACCGCCATCTGCCCTCCGGCCACCCTCCGAACTGCCCTCAATCTCCTCCGGGCTTCCTCTGGCTCTGCCCACTAGCTCCGGCCGCCCTCCGCCCTGTGGCCACCATCCATCCTCCCTCTGCCCTCGGGCCTCCCGCCACTCACCTCCGGCAGCCCTCCGGCCACCCTCTGGCCTTCGGCCTCCAGCCCCTCCAGCCTCCGACCTCTGCCCTCATCCCTCCGCCCCCTCGTCCCTCCCCCAAGCACCCCAAACACCCCCCACACCCCCCAACACCCGTTCCCCTCCATCTTCATCCCCTCCCTCACCACACCACAGCCCCCCGTCCCCTCTTTCAACATCCTCTCCCATGCCGCATCGCCACCGCCCGGTCCCCTCCCTCCCTACATGACCGCTACTCGTCCCCTCGCCGCTATCACCCATCCACTCCGGCTCCCCCTATCCTCGGTCCCCTCCCTTGTGATCCCACCCTCGCTGCACTGTCACCACCTTACCGCCTCCTCTCCGGCTCCCCGTCGCTGTCGCAGCCCATCCCCTCCCTCACCGCACCAGCTCCAGCTCCGGCTCCCCACCGTTGCCTCTCCTCTCCCTCACAGCACCGCCTTCAGCTCCCCTCCCTTCCAAGTTTGTAGAGCAATCAGGTATGACATGGGATTTCACTTACATTATTATTTTATAAATGGTTCACAAACAATTAATTAGTATTTATTTTAAATATATTTGATATGAAAAATGAAAATGTAATAAGTCTTGTGTAAATGTTTGTTATAGGGATCTTATTATAGATAAGAGTTGGATTGATCTTCCAAATTGAACATCTAGAGAGTATTTCAATGTCATTATGTAGTTTATTGACTTCACTAGATGATTTTAAAGTGACTATATTAGTTGTACATGTAGAAAATGTGCTAACAGATATCAATTAACACAAGATACTATGAGGGAACACCTATTCTTTAATGGATTTCTGAAAAATTATAAGAGTTGGACTCGTCATGGAGAAGAATATGTTCATTGTCAAAATACGGTTGTAGTTAAGATGGATGTTGATCCAAGGATGAATGATTCAATGCTTGAAATGCTTATTAAAATGGTACGTGGGTTGGATCCTGAAGGCATTGACATCCAGAATCTTGAGATCGGTGAGATAAATCTTCGCTCTAGTGCAGATCATGATTCAAGGAGGTTTTATGAAGAAATTGATGATGCAAAACAGAATTATATCTTGTATGTACTTCTTATAATAAATTGTTGTTTATCATGGAGTTTTTGCATTTGAAGACTTTGAATCATTGTTTAGACACATCATTTCGACATGCTGTTGGTGTTATTGAAAAAGGTTCTTCCTGTCGACGCTAAGATTCCCAAGTCATATTACCATGCTCTTAAGCTGATAGAGAACTTAGGTTTTACATATGAGACCATAGATGCATGTGCAAACAACTGTATGTTGTTTAGAAAGGAAACTGGCCATTTAGATATTTGTACGGTTTTTGGTGCTTCCAGGTGGAAAGAGAACAGGGGAAATCAGAATCATCAAAGTCAGATTGTGATACAGGGGAAACCGATTGTCGTAAAGAAAATGTGTTACTTTCCCCTTAAACCAAGGTTGAAAAGATTTTTTATGTCATATAAATTTTATAATTTAATGAGATGGAATGCAGAAAGAGTTCATGAAAGTGATATGTTAACCCACCCGGAAGACTCTCATGCATGGAAGGATTTTGATAAGAGACATCCTGACGTTGTCAAATATGTTCGTAATGTCCGATTGGGATTGGCGGCACATGGTTTCAATCCATTCAAGTTTGTGGTTGGTGCAACTCATAGCACATGGCCCGTGGTTTTGGTTCTGTATAATCTTCCTTCGTGGCTTTGTATGAAGAAAAAATTTATATTACTTTCCACTCTTAATGATGGACCTAAATGTCCGGGGGATAATATTGTTGTTTACCTTCAGCCATTGATTGATGAGTTGATTGAATTTTGGGGTGATGGTGTGATGACTTATGATTGTGAAATGAATGAAATGTTCAAACTGCAGGCTGCTTTATTGTGGACAATCAATGACTTCCCAACTTATGAAAATTTATCAGGCTGGAGTACGAAAGGGGAATTTTCTTTCCCTTGTTGCAACAAAAGTAAAAAAAATCTGTATGGCTTAAGTATTCCAAAAAATGGGCATACATGTGTCACAAATGTTTTCTCCCCCCTCGGCACAGGTTCATAAAGGATAGAGTTGCATTTGATGGTTCTAGAGAGTTCAGCCCAATACCAAAGATCATGATAGGAGTCGAAATGTTATCATAGATTGAGGAAGAAAACATCCGCACGGTATATGAAATTCAGGATTTGGTGGCTCCTCCGGTACGTAATATTCAAGCTGCGCGTAGGCAGCGCAGACACAATTGGAAAATGAAAAGTATTTTTTATAGTCTTTCATATTGTAAAACTAACATGCTGAGGCATAATTTGGATGTCATTGACATTGAAAAAAATATTTTTGATAACATATTGTGTACCATTTTAGGTGTCAGTAGAAAATCAATGGACCACGTTAATGCACGCCGTGATATGGAAGAAATGGGTTCAAGGAAACAGTTGCATTTATAGTTAGCTGAGGGAAACATGGCATATATGACTGCTACATAGTATAAGATGAATACAAAGGAGAAAGAGACATTTCATTCCATTTTGTAGATGCTCAAGGTTCCTGATGGTTACTCTTATAATATTTCAAAGTGTGTGAATCTGACGAGCAAGACATTGCAAGGGTTGAAAAGTCATGACAATCACATACTACTTCAGCAGTTGATTCCAATCACAATTTGTGATTGTTTATCCCCCAATGTTGTTCATCCGTTGATTGAGATTAGTAATTTTTTTAGACAACTTTATTTATGAAATCAACGAATGAGTGATTTAAAAAGTTTACAGGACCGAATTGTACTTACGCTTTGTCACTTTGAGAAACTATTTCCCCCTCATTTTTTGATGTTATGGTCCACATGATATTGCACCTAACTGATGAAGTAGTGGCTGCTGGTCTAGTGCAATTCAGGTGGATGTATCCTATTGAGCGGTATTTGAGTACATTGAAATGATTTGTACGCAACAGAGCTCGTCCGGAGGCATCAATAGCCAATGGTTATTTGATGGATGAGTGTACTACCTTTTGTGCAGAATATATTATGGATGTTGAAACAAAATTAGATAAGCTCCCTCAGATTCAGGATGGTCCAGTTGGAGAAGGAACCACATATGATATGGACAACATTGAGTGGATACAAGCGCATCGATATATCTTGTTCAATACTCCATCAGTTGCACCATTAATGCAGTAAGTATCTTATCACTTTTATTGTTTAACTTTTACATTTTTTGTTTGCATAAGTTGATCATTTAAACATAGCATTATCATTTGCAGTAAACACATTAATGAGATAAAAAAAGAGATGTATCGTGCGACTGAGTTGCAAATTCAATAGTCTCATTATGCGTCATTTCATCATTGGTTCAAGGATTATGTACGTATAAATTGATTTTCATTATGAGTAATGTATTATACTAATTTCTTTCTTCATATATCGTTATTTAATTCTATGAATTATGTAGGTTCATAAGCTGATGGAGTTAGCAAACCCCATGCTAATTGAAGAATTTATCCAACTGGCTGAGGTTCCATCTATAACTGCTCGTCGTTATAAATCTATAGATACTAATGGTTTTTGATTTTGCATTAAAGATGTTGATGACAAACGAGAAACAAAAAACAGTGGCATCGGTTGTCCATTTGTCGATTCTGGTTATTACTATGGTCAATTGATAGACATCATTGAATTTTTATACACACACGGGTTGAAGTACATATTGTTAATATGTAATTGGGTTGATCTAGTGCGTGGATGTAAAGTCATTCAATATCAGTTTTTATTGGTGAATTTTAACTATATGTTATATAGAAATGAACGATTTTATAATGAACCTTTCATTTTGACAACACTAGAAAAACAAGTATTCTTCGTTACTTTGCCTTCGAATCCAAGTTGGCAAGTTGTTGTCAAAATGTCTCAGTGAGGAGTGTTTGTATTTGAACAAGATAAACCCGAGACTATTCCTTTTGTTTCCCAACAGCATGATCAACATACCGTAGTTCAATGTGAAGAAGATATTTATTGGGTCAGAATAGCTGTTTAAGGAGAAACGGTTGATTTTTGATGCTTAATTAATGGTATAATTTTTTTCCTGCTATTCAGCCTAAGATATCATAAATTATCTAAATATTTTATAAATACTTGTAAGTTTTAATCCTCACTTTTGGAAGTTTATTTAGTTATAAATATTTAGGGTGATTTAACACATGCTATATTGATGTTATTGTTGGTGTATCTTCCCATTGAGGTATTCTTCTTTTGGTTCATGTGCTGCTTGAATTTTTATTAATTCAATTTTAAATTTGGCTATACATAGATTCGTTTTGTACATAATTTGTATATCTGTTTTGTGAACTTTCTAATTTTTTAAAATTCATTCACAACTAATTATTCAATCCCTTTTTGTATGATTAACAACTGTACAAGTTTTATTTTTTTTAAACAATCCAATTTATCATTTCGACACTTTGGATAGTCCCCTTACTAATGTTTTCCATGACTGCAGGCATGTCAGGGGAAGAGGCAGAAGATCCACATCATCCATCTGAGGCATCTACATCTCAGGGTCGAGGTATGTTGGAATGTCATTGTCTCTATTTTTATGTAATTAATAAACACACACACACATATATATATATATATATATATAACATCTGTTAATTTGTATATAAAATTGTTTTCAACAGGATCAGACTCGACTGCTTCTTCTTCTCACAGGAGAGGCCCTGGTCGTGGCATATTTTCATAGAATTCTGACACGACATTTGATGTTTCATTTGATGAGGTATTTCATCCTGTGGGACAGAATTCCCCTGCATTTATTCATCATCTAGGTCATATCATACATGATCCACATCGATTTCCATTGACCACACGTGACTGGGCTTCAACCCCTCAGGACACATTAGATCATCTTTGGAGGGAGGTTCTGGTAAGAAGACCATTTTACTTTATTCCCTATGTATAACCAAAATTATCATATGTGATTTTTTTCTTTAATAGAAAAATTTCAAAGTATGTCCCAATGAGTTTTGGCTAGTGTGTATGAGAAAATGTCGTAAGATGTGGAAATACTATAAAGTAAAAGTCAAGAGGGACCACTGGGTACCAATTGTGGGTGCCCCAGACATTCTGGAAAAAGTCCCGCGAGGTGTCCTCCCGGCTCAGTGGCGTGATTTAGTTGCATATTGGTCTACTGATGGTGTTGCATTTTGTATATTTATTTTGGTATATATATATTCAAGAATGTGTTATTTGTTTGAAATTTGAATGAATTGAATGTAGGAGGTGTCAACACGCCATTCTGAGAATCGAGCGTTGCAGGGACCACCTCACAGGCTCGGGACTCGTCATGTGTCTCAGATCCGACATGAGGTATTTATTATTCATTTTTTAATTTTTTTAATTAATACAGTTTTGTGTTTATATTCTATTCATATATAGTTGCGGGAGCAAGGTGCACCAATTGATAAAATTTCGGTGTGGATGAGGACTCGTGATCGCAATGATCCAGAGGCAGCAGCATTGATAGTAAGTTCTTGTACTCATTACCAATACTTACATAAAATATGTATGATAATATATTTATATATATTTAATTATTTCACAGGCTCAATTTGAAGATGAATTAGAACATCTGCCAGAGGACCAGCGACAGCTTCCCATGTGAATGGATGAGGTGTTTCATTGCATTATTTTTCGGGATGGGCATGGATATATTTTGACATATGGAACAGGGATTCCTCGTTCTATAGTGTCACACACTGCGGTTGTCGGTCCGACTATTTTTCATATGACACAACAATTGTCAGATTTCGAGGCATGACTACACGCTTCCGAGGAGGTAAATGCTAAATTGATCGCTGAGGTTAGATCACTGCGGCAATATGTGCATCCAGGTGATGGTGCAGAGAATCAGACGACGCAGTTTTATACTATATTTATTTATTTAATTTATATTATTTTTGTTATGAAAATATTCATAATGTTTTTTTGTTGTAGGCCCCTGACCCACCTGATTTAGGTAGTAGTCATGACCACGCATGACGCATCATATTCATGAGGTGTGTTTCTACTTTTAATAGTGGGGTTGTTATTGATATTTATGTTGGGTTTCTAGTGAGTTTTTTTGTGATTTGGGGGTATCATGTGTGTTTTGGCCTCATGCAATGTTTGTGTGCACGAATTGAGAAGTAACCATGAAACTGATTAATGATTTGGATATTTTTTGTTCATTTAATTTTCAATGTTTAGAATTGCATGTTCTGTAATATTTTTGAAAAAAAACATGTGATTCCTAATATAAACCATTAAACTTCTTTTTGATGAATGAGCTAAGTTCACTATTTTTAGTCCCCCGGCCTACCCCGGACAGCCCTCCCCGCACTCCAGACAGCCCTCCCTGCACTCCGGACAGCCCTCCCCGCACCCCAAACAGCACTCCCACACCCTAGACAGCCCTTCCCGCACTCCGGAAAGCCCTCCTCACACCCCGGACAACCCTCCTACACCCTGGACAGGCCCCCCGCACTCCAAATAGTCCTCCCCGCACCCTGGACAGCCCCCCCCCCCCCCCCACACCCCAGACAGCCCTCCCCACACACCGGACACCCCTCTCGCACCCCGGACAGCACTCCCCGCACCCCAGACATCCCCCTCGTGCCCTAGACAGTCTCCCCGCACCCTAGAGAGCCCTCCCCTCACCCCGAACAGGACCCCCGCACCCCGGATAGCCCCCTCGCACACCAAACAACCCTCCCCGCACCCCGGACTCCCCCCCCCCCCCTTATACCCCAAAAAGCCACCCCGCACCCCGGATAGCCTTCCCAGCACCCCGGACACCCCCCCCCCCCCCCCCCCCCGCACCCCGAACAGCCCTCCCTTCACCCCGGACAGGCCCCCCGCACACCAGAGAGCCCCCCACACACCGGACAGCCATCCCCGCACCCCATACATCCCTCCCCGCACCAGGGACAGCCCCCCCCCCCCCCCTCACCCTGGACAGCCCTCCCTACACCCTAGACAGCCCTCCCCGCACCCTAGACAGCCCACCCCGCACCCCAGAAAGTCGCCCCGCACCCCGGACATCCCTCCCCGCACATCGGATAGCCCCCCCCCCCCCCCTCCACTACCCCCCACACCCCAGATAGCCCTCCTCGCACCCCGGACAGGCCCCCCACACCCCGGACAGCCCCCCACACCCAGAACAGCCCTCCCCGCACCCCTAACAGCCCTCCCCGCACCCCAGACACCCCCCCATCCTAGACATCCCTCCCCACACCCTGGATATCCACCCCACACCCCGGACAGTCGTTGTGTGATTTTTGAAATGGTCAGGCAGAAGACACGTCAATCGGAGGTGTCGTTTGACCGCGGTGACCGGAAACGCATTTCTGGTGTCACAAAACACCAAAAACGGCATGAGACGGTCGAATTCGGATAAAACGTGCTCCGAATGACCTAAAACCACACAAAAACATTAGGAATATTATTCGTGATGTGTATGAGGAGACGACATGCCTATCGGATGTGTGATGCGCGCGGTACGACCGATTCTTCCATTTTTAGCAGCTCGGTGCACGCTAAAATGGCACGTTGGGGGGTCAAAACCACCCGAACGACCTCAGAATGCCATGAAACCGTACGAAAACAGCCGCTCTGTGATTTTTGAAATGTTCAGGTAGACGGCACATCAATCGGAGGTGTTGTTTGACCGCGGTGATTGGAAACACGTTTCTAGTGTCATAAAACACAAAAAAAATGGCGTGAGAAGGTCGAATTCAGAGAAAACGTGCTCTGAATGACCTGAAACCACATGAATACATTTGGTATATTATTCTTGACATGTATTAGGAGATGACACGCCCATCAGACATGCGGTGCGCGTAGTACAGCCGATTCTGTTGTTTTCAGCAGCTCGGCGCGCGCTAAAATGGCGCGTTTGGGGGTCAAAATCACCTGAACGACATCAGAATTCCATGAAACCGTATTACAACAGCCATTGTGTGATTTATGAAATTTTAAGGCTGACGACATGTCAATAGGAGGTGTTTTTTGACCATGGTGACCGGAAACGCGTGTCTAGTGTCATAAAACAACAAAAACGCCGTGAGACGGTCGAATTCGGAGAAAATGTTCTCCGAATGACTTGAAACCACACGAAAACATTATGAATATTATTCATGATTTGTAGGAAGGAGATGGAATGCCGATCAGATGTGTGGTGCGCACAGTACGACCGATTCTGTCGTTTTCAGCAGCTCGGCGCGCACTAAAATGGCGCATTGTGGGGTCAAAACCTCCCAAACGACCTCTAAATGCCATGAAACCGTACAAAAACATCCATTTTGTGATTTTTGAAATGGTTGGGTAGACGGAATGTGAATTGGAGGTGTTATTTTATAGTGGTGACCAGAAACGTGTTTCTGGTGTCATAAAACACCAAAAACGGCGTGAGATGTTCGAATTCGGAGAAAACGTGCTCCGAATGACCTGAAATGATAGCATTTTTTAAATTGGGGGTTTTAAATTATTATAGCACCATGATTTGATGTCAGATTTAATTTTATTATACGTATATAATAACTGAATAATTATATCCAATTTACATTTGTTTTGTTTTGTTGTTTTTTTGTCTTATTGTAGGTTTATTGAAGGAGAAGATTGAAATGGATGGACCTGCTCGGATCGTTGAAGCACATTTATCATTTATTGTTTATGACAATCTTGATGTTTATGTTGTTTGAAATTGTTTTCCATTTTTTATGATTTTTACCTTCTTTTATCTCTGGTTTTGCACCATGAAGAAAAAAAACACAATTCGTACATTTCATTAAAAAAATGAAAAATATTTTATTTAATATTATACATATATATCTTTCATATATATATATATATATTAAAATATTTAAAACATATTATATATTTATATTTAAAATATTTTATTTAATAATATATATATAAATATTTTCTTTAATATATATATATATATATATATATATATTATTTAATAAATATATATATATATATATTTCATTCAGTAAGATTTTTTTTTAAACTTTCCCAGGGTAGCGACAGCCAAGCGGTCGCTTAAGGCTAGAATTTCAGCCACCTATAGCGACCGCCATTGGCGGTCACTATTGGCGGTCGCTATTGGCCTACTGCGACGAAGCAGAAGTGACCGCCAATGGTGGTCACTGGGCGGTCTCTATAGGCCTATAGCGGCCACCAATGGCGGTCGCTAATGCCCGATTTTTTTGTAGTGTGACCTCAGATTGATTTGATCCTCAGATACATTTTATGGTTTAAGGTTTGAGAAAACCGCATTATATTCATTAAGGTGTTTGTTTGGGTCCTCACCAGAGAATCCATGAAACTCTGGATGAAGGTGAATTAACCAAAATTTCAGTTCAAAGTTGAAAACGGGATTTTGGGTTTGTAAAATAATTTGGTTGAGAATTAATATCATGTGCAGCCAATTCTCAATTGGTTATATTAAGTTAATTTACAATATTTTCAGCCATTGGTTCTTGTTATAGATTTGAAATATAAGATTTTCCAATTTCATTGTTCTTGGAGTAGAGGAATTCTCTAACTACTAGAATGTTAAAACATCTTGTATACTAAGAATGTTTGATTCGAGCCCTAAGGCTATGTTCTATCTTAGTTTTAAGATCTAAAAGTTCCTTAGGATTTTTTTTTCATAAATCATATATAATTAAAAATAATAATATTAGACTATATTAAATGGAGATGATTGATTTGATGGTCCATAAAGAAGAAGAATTAAATAAAAGAGGAAGAAAAAAATCAGATTGGGTAAAAAACAAAGAAAGATGAGAAGATGAGAATAAAATGTAAAATAAAATAAATACATCTAATTGGTTGAAATTATTACTTACCTCCCCATAAATGATTCTAATTTTAAAGTCGCGGTCATGGGTTCTCTCAAATGATGTATGATTTTTTGGGTACTTGGTTGTAGTAGAGTGGTTGACCAAGGTCATCTCTTAAAGGAGGAAGTAAATTAAAACAACTTATTAAAGGATTAAAATAAATATAATAAAAGAGAATAGAAAACTTCATAAATATTATGTGTGTTTTCTTACCATTTATAATGGACGAATAAATATTTCGTAATAAGATTTCTTTTTTTTATTATGTTTTTAAAATGAAACTTGATTAATAAAACACAATAAGAAGATGTTTTTTAGAAAATATCTTAAAAGGTGTAATCGATCTAACAATACCTCTTAATTTAATTATTTATCATTTTAATTTCAATAAATATCAACTTAATTATGATACCATAATTTTTAACCCCCAAACCCTATAAGAATTAACTTAACCACTAAGAAGAAATTAAATAAACCACATGCAAGATTTGAAACATGAAATCACAGCACCCTACTTTGATTAATCTTATAAGGATAGATTATGGTCCGTGGTAAATTATGGCACATTTACACTCTAGAAATTAGGATTAATATATTTTAGAGATTATATTATAACTCTACAAATTGATCTTGTGTGGTCTTGTATTACCGGTTAAGATTGCGCTCTCACTGTTCCCAAAATTCTCGACCTCACGTATTTTTCTGTTAACTATTAAATTTCATGATTAGTTTCATTTAAATTAAAAACTAAATTAATATATCATATTATCTGAATTAAAGTAATTCATTTATTCAAAATAAATGAATTAAGAAGGATATAGGTCGATCGATTACTAAGAAAACTACTCTTCCATGGGTGGTGTAGTCATCGTAGAAACTGATTACAATTGTAAAGATTTAGAAAGGGTATAACCCAATCTAGTTTCTACTTTTTGATTTCCAGAACAAGTATAAATATTAATAGAAGAATTAAATGTCAAATAATATAATAAATGGAAGATAATTTCGGAGTTTATTGAATGTACAACAACATAACAACAAATAAGAGGAAAAGAATATCATTTTGTAGAAGATCCTATCTTGGTAGCTTGCCTCCACTAATTGTGAATTTAAATTGTATAGGAGAACTTCTACTCTACTCCAAATCCCCTAATTCATGTCTCAACCCCTCCAATTAATAAAAAAACGAATTTATAGAGTGGATGGGAGGCTAGTTTTAAAGAGGTTTCAAGTTTGAATTGGAAAATTTGGACAAATAAATTAGTCCAACTTGCAATGCATGTTTGACCACCACAACACGTGAAGGAGCTATCCTTACATATTTATGATTTTTTTGAAAGTGATTTCTCGAGATCCTCTCCAAATTTGGGCATTATCCAAGAATATATGAAGATGTTATGGACCAAATACAGATCTAATGTCTTGTATGGTGAGTCCATCCCAACATTAACTTCATGGACCATTTGAACCAACAAAATGCAGGATTTATCTCAAATTTCCTAAATAAAAGTTTTAGAAAATTAAGTTGGGAACCATTTTACAAAATATTAAGTTCAAATAATATATATGAAAATTTATATATCCCAAATTCTATAGTGAATTTTAAATGTTAAGACTATAATTTTTCACAAATTTTTGAATGAATGATGTAATCCCAAATATTTTATAAATAAACGTATTTAACACAATGTGAGGAACATTTTTCATTTATTATCAATAAAATATTCAAAAAAATTGTATTTTATTAGTATGTGGGTATATTAAAGGTTATAAAATGGATTGAAATGATTTGGTACCAGTTAGCATTATTGCTGAGATTCAATGCTTCTTATAACTTCTTCCATGGTTCTCAACTGATGATGTATCACCAAGATCCTCAACACGTGATCAACATGGATGATTTTACTCTTCAACTGAATACATATTTTCTCCATGAACTATTATGGTTTCTGAACATGTTGGAAAAGACCCTTTTAGGGTGATCTTTTTCCATGGTGTGATTTCTAGACAACATCATTAGGATTTAAAGGAAACATTAGAACAAAAATCATTATAAAAGAGTAGTGGCCAAATTTATTTCAGCATCCTGAGAAAGGAATTAACAATTTTTGATAGAATTTAGAAACTCTGGTATGATTTATTCCATTGTCCGATGTGTTTCCTTTTATTCTTCGATTCATGGTTAAATTAACTGGAAGTGTTAAGAATCTGTTTGGTAGCTAGAAAATCTCATAAGAAAATTTCACATTGTGTAAATTTTACATGATGTGAAAGTATCAGGGATAATTACCCTGAATATTTTCCATAACATCAAAACCATTAACATCAATTTAGATATTCACATCATGTAATATATGCATGTTGTGTAATTTTTTATTTATGGAAAATAAAACTGAGGTGATGTGTATTTCAGTGTAAGTGGCCTTATGATATATATATGTTGTGAAATTTGTTTAAACATCATATAAACCATATGCTTGATGATTTTGGATAAAAAATGGGTATCTAATTATCACATGCCCTTTTTTTCTCCCTACTATCTCCCAGGGTTCCTATAGATGAATTCCAGTGATTTTTAACATCCTAACCCCAATGCCATCAAAAAATTGAGAGGATGTTTTAGGGATCATAGATTATGATTATGTTCTTCCTTTTCATGTTTATTTCCATGTTTTGTCTTGATTGGAACCAAATAATAATATTATCATACCTAGATCTATGGGTGTACGTTTTTTTATGAGATCTTATTTGATTTTTGTAATATAACGATAAACAGAGGTTTGATTTATGGGATAATATTGGGTTCATTTATATTAATATGACCGAGGTGGGTGCATTCTCTCCCAATCTATCATTATAGAAAATGTTGACTTGATATTTTCTAAATCATATACTTATATTTTTTAAGATAATTTTTGGAATTCATTGGAAAACCCATGTTGATGTGTTTCCAAAACGATGTATTTTTAATGTTGGGATTTGGTTAAATTTGATGTTTCTTTTCAATTTTGGAATAAAGGTGTCATCCGTTTTAATGTTTATATGGGAAAATTAATTTGAAAAAGTACCACCATTTAATAATAATAATTTTGGGTGAGTAATCTCAATATGTACCACTATAAAATAAAAATATTTTGGGTTGTAACATGGTCTGAAGTACCACCATCAAGTTGGTCACCACGTGACAACTTGTAATAGGATGACTCTCTAATCATGAGTATTGGGAGGTCTATGGTTTCACGAAGTATATATGAGTGTGTGTCTGTGTGTGTGCGAAATTTTATTGTTATTCCAATAGAAAATTAATGGTTTTAAAGGCTTTATCTTGATGTTTTATTATAATAAATCTATTAATGGCTTGCCTTATTTTTTTATCTTCTTATCTCCTATTTTATTAAAATTCGATTACCTATCTTATTTCAAGTGGTCTGTGATGGGTAATACTTGGGAAAATACTACTAAATTTTATACTCACCCCATTCTTGGGAACTATTGTTCATTATCATATATGATCTACTAAGATTGAGGGAATGTTTATGTATTGAACTTATAAAATGGTGGCCTTAAAATCATGCTATGGTTACTAGGGTTGGATCTTGGGAATGTTTATATTTTTTTACGATGAATAAACTATGGTGCTGATTCCTTTCTACATAGAGTCTTATCATTGAGATTTTATTTCTTTTTCCCCTTAAATATGATGTTGTTCTGCATTGATATTGTTTTGAGTAATGTGGTTTATTATCATATATAATATAGTGTACCTTAGATATTGTTATTTTCTTGATTGGTTTTGTGTTCTTATGGGAAATTCACACCCCAATTTCCTTTAATTCCCTTGGAATTTATTTCCTGCCTTTGTTGTCTTATGGATGTCACTTAGGGCTTGTACCACTTCACCACTTCTCAAGATAATGAGTATCGGTGGGGTTTTTGAGGGAGATATTTCAAAAATTTATCATATAATTAAATATTTTATTGAGCCATGAATTAATTAATTTCATTAATTCATTTAATTCCATGATATTCTCTGAATAATATTTTACATATATTCATAACCCCTAGAGTCTATCTTCTGAAATAATAGTTTATTAAAGGGGAGTTTATAATACTTCTTATTTTAAGGCTAAATTTTGGGGATGTTAGGTTTACTAAATGTAAAACTAATAATTTTTCTTTATAGATCATTATATTATTTAAACTCATTATATTTGAAAAAAATTAAACATTATGTTAAATCAATTATTTAAATTCATTCAAATTTTAATTATAAAATAATTATTATGAAAAAATATATTTTCTACTGTAAAATAAAAAATTATTATACTTTAATTTTCACTAAAAAAACTGAAATGTAACCAAAGAACCATTAGAATAAATCCTTATCTTATTCTCTATAACATTCACCCATTATTCTCTAGATCTCTCTCAAACCTTTCATCTTTCTTTGAAGAAGTGTTAATATCAAATACCATTGAAAAAGCCTTCTTGATCAGAAAAAAGAGAATAAATATATGTTGATGATAAAGAGATAAAATAAATTTTTAAGAAATGAATTTCTTTTTCTACTACATTAATTTACCTATTAGGGGAAAAATCAATTTCTTTAGTCATTGAATACTTTGAGAATTCATCTGAAAAAGATATCTAAAATATTTATTATAAATAACTAGATGTTCAATCCATTAAAACCATTAAGTATTGAATTCCTTCTACAAATACATAGAAAACTCCATCTGATAATGATGGGAAGTTTTTTAAAGATTGTTTATTTTTTTTAGGGAAATAAAATCTTAGTTTCATCTTTTAAAAGGAGAAGTAGTGAGGTGCTAGGAAAAACATTAATGTTCTATAAAATATGTTTAATTGATAAAAATGATATTATATTTCAATAATTGAATTTGGATCTCTTTAAGAGAAATATCAATGTCAACAAAATAATTCAATATAAAGAAGATATTTTGATTCTTCTAAAATAGAAATATTTGACCAAGTGAAACAAATTTGATGAGAAACTCTTTATAAATTTCATCTTAATAAGTTAAAAGAGTTTTTATAAAATTTTCATCATCTTTAAAAGAATAAAAATCTAGAGATATTAAAATAATAATATATATTCTATGAGGTTTTTAGTTGTATTAAGTGAATGTTTTCAATGTTTATAGTGTTAAGATGCACCACTTTTCATATAAAAATTTCTTGTTCCTTTTTATCATCCTATATATTATTTTATCCTAAACATTAGACAAAAAATTTTAATCTTGGATATTTAATAAAACCTTCTTTGTTTTGTCATGTTTATTTTTTATTGACTATTTATTGTTATTTTTTATCTAAAATTATTCATTCATTACACAACATTTTGTTAACTAAATGTTAATGTAACTAATACCGTTGTTCTAAGTTAATTTTATGTTAATCTATTTCATTCCTTATTTTTAATATCTCAAAAAGGGGGTAAATATTGATAAAAACAACATTTGTTGAAAATTTATTCATTTGTTATTTTATTTTTAGTAAAAATTTGGTTAAATGTTTTTGGGAGAAATATGAATGAAGAAAACCTTTGTAAAAAATTATAATTTTTTTCTATGGTAGAAATCTAGATAAACATACTATTTTAATTATTCTTTTGTTTTGGATAATTTGGTTTATTTGTTATTAATTCATATATTATTGTGTTTATTTAAAATTTATATGTTTTTATGGGTATTATGATCATCAAAAGTTCATGGTTGATTGGAATATTTTATCCAACAATTTCTGTAATTTCTAACTAATTTCGATGCTCATAAATAAAAAAATTTACTATTGAAATTAATTTAAGTGAATATAAGGTTTATATTACTTTATTATTATATTTGGTTGATGTCTGATTTTATTATGTATTGTGGGAATTTTGATTTATTCTAGGATTGGTATTTTTTCCCTATATTTGTAGAAAAAATAAGGATCATAAACCATAATTTTTATAAGGATATATACTTTTAGAACCCTATGTTTGAAGTAAAGTTTTGGATTGTGAAAGATACTTTTATCATCAACCATATGTATTCATAATTAATGTATGTTTTGTCAACCCTAAATCTAGATTCTACCTTATATTTCAAACCATAAATTTGAACATAATATCTACACAGTGCAACCCTACATTTGACCAAATCATCTATGAGATTTGAATTAATGATTAATATTTTTTATTTATTCAATGGTTTCATCAGAGTATTTATATATCTTTGAATTCATTTGGAGACCAATTAAAAATAAATTATTTAAATGGATTAAATTATTCATATTTCAAGAAAATGTTACTATTTATCCTAGGAATTTTTAAATTCAAATGATAACATTTTATTAGGAATATTTTCTAATTTTTTTTACCAACAGAATATTAAGAATCTAGATAAATACTGACATTTGATTCTTCTCAAAAAAAAATAACGGACAATGTATCTAGTTATATGATGAGCTACGCTTTGGAGAAACATATTTTTTTATATGTTGTTTTTTAATCATCTTGTTTTTCCCATGTGTCCATTTTAAATATTTTTTTAAAATTCATTAAAGAAGCTATTTGAGATATTCTTTGGATATATAAATTTTTAACATCAACTATGTGTTTTAATTTATTATATTTCAAGGAATAATAAGTATGCACAACATTGAAGATTGTTTTTCTAATTTCCTGATTTTTAAAAAATCATATGAATATATCATTTGCTGATGAAACTATGAGATAAAAATGTTATTCATCTTATCTATCAAATATATATTCTCTGAAGTGTCAAAAAATACTACTCATTAAATGTGGACTATAATCTTCTCATTTAATGAAGTGGACATATCTGTTCCCTATAAAAATAGTATAAGTCCATTTGAAATTATTGTTGTAAGGATACAAAAACCTACACTCAATTATAAATGTACTCAGAATAAGTTATTATTAGTGAATATCCACATTCTCATGAATATAGTGTTGGTGGAGTGTACAATATGATTTTTCCCTAAACTACCATATACCATCATGTGATATTACTTCAATTAGTTTTTTTCCATTTTTTAATTATCTGTAATAGAAAATGAAAGAATCAATTTATTTTAAGAGGGATGTTTAAATTTTTTCAAGATTTTTAAAAACAAAAAATTCACCCCCACCCCTATTGTATCTTAGTTATTTTCATTCTAACCCAACAAGAGATCCTCATGTCACCTTTGAATAAAATGAAAAGTGATTAAATAATGGGAATTCAAGAGGGGTTTAGAATCTATATGGGTTAGATTTAAAAAATAACATGGCACAACCCCCCTTAATAATTATGTAATTGTTAGGTCCTTTACCCAAAACATGAATCATTAAAGGGTTTTAACACTAATTTCATCCTAATTAAATCCAAAATTTCAGATCCATGCTGAAAATACCCTCATATGTTCCACTTTTTAAAAAATGGTCAAACATGATCTTATAAGCTCAAGGAATCACCGAGGTGGATCCAAGATGAATTTTCCTAAGGGAACCCAAACGAGAAAATCTATAGTGATCGATCACCAGGATATAATGGAATAACATAGAAACTATGCTAGAGTGAACCTTAAATTAACCCAGTGAAGGAATATTTTTCTTGAGGGATCTAAGGAATATCCTATTAGTAATGTCACAATAACCCATTGAAAAACAAAGACCAATAACATATCCTACAAGAGCCATGGCATATATTTTTATCCATAGAATATGGGTTTCCAAAATGAAAAAACACTAATTAGGTAGCCTCTGGGATCTAGACTATGTAAGACTCATATAGATATATGAAATTCCAAATTAAATTAAACAAACACCCTGAGGTTACACCATTATACAACCCTTGAGACTGTGCTACAATGCTCATCCACCAGCTAAAATTGCAACCACGATTACACATCAACAATCTCATGACTCCTTAAGACACCCAAAAACAAAAAATAATAGATTGGTAAAAATAATACCTTACATTATATATCAATAATATAATCCCCATCCATAGGATTTTAAACCAATTACCAGGAAGGAAGGAAATGGAAATGGGACAATCATCATAAGAGATACCTCTCAGGGATCTCACTATAACTAGAGAATATCCACCACATCTGATGAAAAAGTTGTATAAAAATGCAATATATTTTATCATATCCTAAATTAAAATGATTCAAAAATAGAATCATATTAAAAATAAAACCTAAAAAACTTAAGATATTTAGTGTACATATACAATACTCACGCATAATTACTCCCTCTAAGACACCATATTTTCAAAGGAAAAACCCTAGGAAACAACATATCCATAAAAAATCTTCTCCGGGTGGTCTTAACTCTCTACATATCATTCCATGAAGGTCATATTACGATAAGCATAAAACTTTACCAAATCAAT
This sequence comes from Viscum album, assembly GCA_963277665.1. Classification (NCBI taxonomy): domain Eukaryota; kingdom Viridiplantae; phylum Streptophyta; class Magnoliopsida; order Santalales; family Viscaceae; genus Viscum; species Viscum album. The sequence goes on along the minus strand of OY728165.1, from coordinate 77,106,614 downwards.
GTCATGAGATTCATTATGAAGATATCGATGAATCTAATACACATGAATAACAAGATGAATCATTCTCATCAATCTAGGATGTAATGTCATGCCTCGACTCACTCTAGGAATAGTAACCAAAATGGTTTACCATGAGACCATAGGCATGCCTCCCTAAATTTGAAAGTCTATTGTTTGGTGGTGCGGTTCTACATGGATCTTTGGGGATAATATACCCACTAATAGGAGTACAAAGAGAAATTGAAATAAAAAACATATAAACTATGTCAGATAGCAATCACAGATAATTTGAAAGTAATGATGAAATAAACCAAATTCCACAATACAATAAATAAATAATATATCCAATACATGTCTCAATTGATTCAATGTGGGATAACCATATACAATGATAAAGTAAAACAAATAATTTGAACTATAGAAGAACCCTAATTTGTCATAATCCAAGCACGGTATCATCATTCATACTCTATCCAAGCATGCTAACTATATCCTCATTCAACAAGCCCTTTACCTAACCTGTAACTAAAAATAGATATAAATCTTATCGTTTACCCAAGTGACTAAGAGGCCCAAGAAGGGTGTGAGTAAAACTCATAATACCACCACCAACAATGTCCCTAGAATTACCAGTTCCAAAAAATAGTGTATGAGGTTGTGATCAAGATAAAAAATATTAAATACAAAAAATTATTCATTGAAAATTAGTGGATAAAATAAACTTCATTCATGGGTCCAGTTTTCACATGGAAAATGGTACAAAACAACTTCGGCCAATGTTGAGGTGTATCGAATCTTATTGTGATGACCATGAAAACCCAAAACCACTAACACCATTGTACTATACCTATACTTTGTTCCAAAATCCACCAAGGTGTCATGTCCACCCCTGGTTCAACCAAAAATCTCAACATCCCCTAGGGGCCTTGTTCATCATGGGCTAACCATAAATCCCCTCATTTTTTGGGGTGGTGTTCACCATTGGTTAATGATAAATATTTTTATCTGCCAGTAGACTTGTTCACAATGGGTTAACCATAGATCCATACCTCCCCCAAGGGCCATATTCACCCAAGGTTAACCATAAATCTCTATATCCCCTAGGAGAACATGTTCACCAAGGGAAAACCACAAGGAATATTCAACATCAATTTCATTTACAATAAATGTAGAACATGTAAATTCACTAAACTCTTCATAGAAGATAAATGTTCATAAGGAATAAGGGTTCATCTTACATTTACATTATGAAATAGAATCCAACTGTTATTGTGTGTTTTCAATTCCATAAACCATTTCAAAATAAAAAACATTACTCTTTGACGAAAAAGTCACATGATGCCAATTTCAATTCAAAATCAAATTGCATTTCCAAGTAAAATTTCAACCACATTAACGAAAAAAACATTCATTTTATCTATACCCATTTCTAGAAAACAAAATTTTAAAAAAAAATTAACCAAATGTCGTTAAAAATAATTAGATCTAATAATTTAACTTTTTATTACCCATTTAACAATTATTTTTTCTAATTCAAAATAAAACTCAAAGTCATCAATTTAAAGAACTCATTACCCATTCAATGATCTAATTTTGATATATATTCTAATTATAATAATTTATGATTAGGAAATTCCATTTCAGAATCATTTCGCCATAATATAACCTAATCATTGAATAATTGAAACTATCATTTATTATTTTACAACGTCAATTAAGATGGGTAGAATTAACTAGAATTCAGATCCACCAGGAATGAAAATAAAACATTTGAAACCTATAATTACACCCCTAGTGATTGATCGAGGTTATTGGTGAGACCACACAATACCTGCACTAATACTAAAGAGAGATTGTGGTTTAAATTTAGTACCCATCTATATTATACTTATTGATTACCAATAATCGTTTATCAACCAACGGATTATCCTGAATCAATATAAAATGAGAAACCCAAAAAATACCGTAAAAATATGTCATATTAGCTTATCCACGTAGGAAACCACCCGATAGTTAAGGAAAACAAAAATATAAGGTGGTTGATGGATAAAAATACCATAAGCTCTCTAAGATGAGTAAATACACTATATTTAGCTAGTAAATAATGGAGATCCACCCATAGGATGAAGATAAGGATGGAAAGGAGTTTGTGAAGAATTTTTTCAAAAATAGAGTAAAAAATGGGATATGAACTTATATGTTTTGTAGGGGAATTTTTTAAAAATTAAAAATTTTAAAGGGGTAATTTGTTTATCTTTAATGTTTGGAAAAATTTATAGACCTCAGTATCTAAACACACCATTATGCATGGTTTGGACACCCTTTTAAAAAAATGTATCAACCATGATGAAAGGATCTATAAATTCTTACAGAGTTTTCATGGTTTGTAAGAGTTCATAACATCGATTAATCAAACTATTTTCCTATACATCCAAGCCTCATGGTTTGGGTGAATGGTTAGAAATAAAATTACTCTAATCGTAAACCCAGACTATTTCCTCATATACTAAAATTTAAAGCCTCAAAGATATCAATAATTATGCACGCACCCAAGGCACCTCTCAGAAATCAACCCAAATCCAAAAAAATTCTTTAAGATGTTTCAATTATTATATTCCCAATAAAACACTAATATTAAAAAATTTCCCATGACCCAAAACATAATATTCAACTACCCATAAGAATGATGCATTGTATCCTCCCCACCATAGAAAATCTCATCCCGGAGAAGTCATAATAGTCATCCTAATACAAAACTTGACCAACATTAGTCATCAACATGGTTTCCAATGCCTATGTTCAACTCTCAAATACAAAAAAGACTTCCAAAATGCACCTCCTAATGAAATAAATGAGTTCTTTCAATATCTAGACAATGATTATATTATCATTTAACACCATGATACTTCTTACCTCATACGATTAAAAAGAAGAGATAAATATTCTGATATTCAGTTGATCAACCAGACTTTGATACTCTCAACAATTGGACTTAGCTCGTGAATTCAATTCTGATCCATGATAACTCCCATCATCAAAATTTATTATCAAACACCATTATCATTTTTAACAATTCACTCAATATCCTTTAAAAACTACTCACCTAATTATACATGATAATTCCCAACTAACACTGGTTATAATATTCATTTCTAAAACTGATCCCAAAAAGGCAATCTTTTCTCAACCAAGAACAACCTGAATGTTTCAAATATTCATAAAGATCCTAAATCAACTAAGGAAACTATTTTCCCATAGTATCCAATTACATTATAATTTTTTTACTAACTCACTTCACCTATTTAATTATGTTGAAAATTGTTGGACCTCCTTTGGATGACCTATTTCATGGATGCATGACATCTGCTGTCAATGTGCCTTCAAATTACCTAATCATGATGCCTTGATCACTATAGGCATCTCGTGATCATTATATCATGAAATAATGTCAAACCTTAACCCCCGATGTGATCACACTTTTGAAAAACCAACCACCCGAACTATTATCAAGCTTTTCCCATCCACTAATGTTTCACCATGTTGATCTATGATCAGATCAAAATTCATCTAGATCCTGAAACAACTGCTCAGAGTCAAATAGTCATTGCATAGATATTAACCACTATAATTTACAATGGAATCTAGGTTACTAAAAACACTCATTCTCCATCATCTGATGACATCACAACCACCCAAGGATTGGATCCACACACCGACCACCATTCGAACCCCAGGTTCAGAGACCCACAACTAATATGACTCTCCCACGTCAAATATTATACATTCCATCATTCGATTAGTTTAAAACCTTGTTCTAAACATATTACATCTAGTCTATCATTGAAAACAATGAGAGGTTGTTTCAATCCCTCTCGCATTCAAGTGCTTTCATTAAACACCAAAAATCATCTTGTACATATCTCATAGGAATGCCTTTATTGACATTCATTGAAAAATGATTCAAAATGAGGTTCATTAACTTACTCAGTCCATTGTGTTATCCTCTAAATACAGATTCACGTGAAACGTCTTTATGATCAAAACCTAGATATGTTTCACCACCAAGGAACATGTGTTTCTCTCTTCAGGTTTCAACCATGTATTAAATCAGAAACACCTTCATTTTGATCATGCTCGGGTAAATCATGTTACGGCCTTCCAATATATTGAAAAACACATCCCTTCCCATAATGATAATAAAATTTTACTAAAATATATATTTCACCAACCTGATAGAATCCACCAATGTCTAGTAACCCCACACTAAGAAAAACTGCCTCCTGAGACCCACCAAGGTCCCATGAATCTTTGAGAAGAAGTTGGGAACCAAAATTACCTCCTGGATCTTCAAAAATTAAATCATTTAAACACATTAAACTCCCAAAATGACATTTAATGGCATCATGCACATGAAATTATACCAATACAATTCAAATAGGCCATGTGTACTAGTATGACAATAAACTAATGAGTTCTCACTCTTAAACAACAATATATCATTGAGACCTAAGGATCTCACACTCCACTACATATATTACCCAATTCCAACTATCATTCTTGTGAATATAGGGACACCAATACCAGACTAATTCACATAACCAAACAATAAATGAGGCCCCGAAACCAAAATTTCCCTTAACCATAGGTGTATATTATTTTCTCTTAACACAGGATTGATACCTTACACATGACATGACTATGTGCATAACCACCTATCACCCTAAGGGTCATTTTAAGAACCTAAAAACACTTAATTACCTAGCCATTATTTACCTAAATGTATTCACAACTAATAGGGTTAGTTATAAGAATGATCATACGCTTTGAAACTGGCTTAAACACAAGGAAAAAACACTCAAGGTTCTCGAATAGATCATTATCAAAACAAGGTAGTTCCAAATATGAACTCATCTTATAAGTCAAAGGCTCCACTAATTCCTTACATCTTTAAAGAATTCCTGAAAAATGTTAAAACCTACTTGTTGGTTACCCTCAGGTACCTCAAGAAAAGGGATCACTAGACCCTATTCTTTCTTAAGGTCCACTAGGGCCTACAACCCATCCCATCAACCATGGTCTCACTAAAACCATACCTCATGTGATGACACATTCCCATTATTAAGGTCAGGTGGAATTAAACATTTCAAGACACCACTCCAAGGTTCCCAAAGATAATCATTTTTCTAAAAAATCATATCCACTCCCAGGTCACACATAATCCAAGAGGCATGATAGGTTTACACTACTCCTCCTACCCTATCAAAAAATGAAAGGTTAAAGCACAAGCCAAAAGCAATCATGGGAAAAAATACTATGAAACATGCCACACATCTAGAAGATATTTATTTTCATAACCTTTTTTATTAAAAGGAACCCAAAATAGGTCAGTAAAGGACAAAAAAAGATAATGACCCTTAATTCTCATCTCTAGTAGGGCTGGGGATAGATACTAGCATTGAGGTAAGAAATAATGCCGCACATATGGGGGGTATTACCCTCAATAGAATGAAAATAAGGGTTTAGGGATAGGATATCAACCACCAAAACATAAGAATTTATCAAATTCAAAATATATCATGATTAATTTAATTTCATATGAATAAAATGAATTTATCCAAGTAAAACATCAAATATAATCTTATGATAGAAACTCAACAACTTCTCACGCACCCAAGAAAAAATGTATAACATGGTCCCCAATGTCCTCATGGAAACCTAGAAACCAATTTATATTTATTTTGTGTTAGCATACATGTATAATTAGTTGGATTATATCCAATATTATCATGAAAATATTGGAAGCGAATATTAATTCCATTGTTAAAAAACAATAGAACCAATAAGAACCAGTATTCTTAGCTGGTTCTCAACCTCACCAAGGAACAGTCACCAAATACCATGTCAACATTTGGGAATATAATAGGAATCATATTTATAAATGCATACCCTATGCCTCATTCACACAGGTTTTACACTCTCATACTCAAAAATCATATGTCTTGGTGCTCCCATATCTTCTATATAGTATTATGCCTAAAGACACGTGGGAGACTTTATCATACCAACTACCCCACATGAATTTGGACATCATATCCCGCTAGAAGATGCCTTGGACATCAAATCACATATCTCATGAAGACACATGGTCCATCATATCACATATCACCAAAACAGACATGGTCTATCAAATCACAACTGAATCACTACCATAACCATAATAGTTGAGCATCATAAAAAAAAGACATAAACCTCAAACCCTCAATCTATCATGAATGAACCCAACTATAAGGAACCTCATCAATCTCATAAACCCAAACCTATGAGTACTATATCTGTAAGACATCAAATAATGCCCATTTCAACTCACCTGGAAGAGGAAATGGGGAAGAGGGGGCAGTTATCCATCAATCGTCGACAGCTAGATGTTAGGAAAAACACCCCCAAAACATTTCATTATCAAAGTTAATTTCTTGATATGGGTGTGGTTCTTAACGAAATTACATTGAAAATACATTATATAATTGTTACACAAAAGAAAAACCTATGGGATGACAATAATAGCACCATACCAACTCACAACATCAATATAAAGCCTCACAACCTCTGAAACATTCACTACCAACACTAATTGAATAACACTAAATTAGTATTCTACAACCCACAAGAAACATTTAAACATTATTTTAAATTTATTCAGATATCTAAATTTTTACTTTTGAAATGATTTTATTTATTTATACCATTATTTTAAAATTAATAATCAACCAATTTAACCATAGTTCCCACTTTATTTCATGTGTTCGTTATCCATTCAATCCCATGTTATTTCAATTTCATCATTAATGATTTATTCTATTACTACCTGGAAACTAGCTCAACAAAAAACAAAAAAACAACATCCAATCTTCCTTCTTCCAAAAATCCCCACATTTCCACTATTTTACATCATATTCACTTCCTCATTAAAACCAGAACATATTGTCAAAACCTCCCTATATAAACTAAAAAAACCTACTTTCAAATTAAAATTTCCACTAATTCCAAAATTATTTTGTTTCCACTGACTCCCATTTAACAATCCATGCCATTTCATACAACTCATTCATTTACCTTCTAATTCATTTAATCCAATTATCACACATCAATTCCACTATTTCTAATTAACTACATCAAATGACAACCAATTTCACATTCACTAAAAATCATTCCATATTCTAATTAAACATAATTTCCCCATTTACATGTCATCATTTCTATCCTTGAAAATTTAAATATAAATTCTGTGATCCCATATCACACATTACGACCACTACAACATAACCATTACTTAAAACTTAGAAAATTATTCTTTATATACACATACCATTACATCTCCAAATTCCATGGTCAAGGGGTATGACAACAAATACTTTTTTTAAACATACATAGTTCAATTTCATTTATTAAGGGTTTTAATTAGTTTATTATGAGGTGATTTTCAAATTTAAACAATAACATATTTATTTTAGAAAAAATAAATCAATAGAAACAACATCGAAACATAATTGTGGTAAATGAAAATAAAGAGATTAGAATAGAACAGGTGATATATACCCTTTATGATTAATTCATTCACATATAAATAATTATTTTCATTAATACAACACTTATTATCAATAAAAAAGGAATAAAAATTAATCTAATATAACATATTTATAGAAAATAAATCAGTAATTTTATCCCTTAAATTTTATACTTTATTCCTTGTCAACTTTTTATATCCAAAGGAATAGAAGTGAGGGGGAGAAAATGAAAATACAGAATCCTTGAGTAGGGGTTCACTCAAATCTATGAATGTTTCTGAACATATTAGTGGGTACCTTGAATTTTTTGGAACTTGAGGGAAACATGGATGGAGTCATACGAAAAAAAACAGAACTTTTTTTTAACATTCACATATATCCTTCCACTAATACTGCATCAAATAACCATATTTTTTCTATATATTATTCAAATTTAATTAAAATTATAATTTTGGTCCATTTAAAACCATTAAAAACATTAGATACAAATTAAAAGAGTTAAAATCAACAAAAACATGATTCTAGGATATAAAATATTTGAAAAAACATTTTACAGATTGAGGAATAATAGTTTCTAAAAAACTGGGTGAAAACTGATACCTATATAAAACTCAAATATGTTGTATAAGGGTAACATGGTTTTACCCTTACATATATTTCTACCCTTACTTGATAAAGGGACTACCCTTATACATCCCAACCAATTTCAACACTACCTTCTCCCAAGTTGACTCTTACCCTTACATGAGCTAATACAATTACAAAACTCCACCCTCATGCAAGGAAATACCCTTACGTAATATGTGAGTTACCCATATTCAACGAGTAGCCTACAATTTCAAAACCTTTATAATTAGTGGTTGACCCTTATGAAGGTTTACGGATACCTTTACACAACACATGAGAAACTGTATGACCTTTAAAAAGTGGGTAAGCCACCCTTGTAAATCCAGTTTTAATAATAAATTACCATTTCACATAGAAGAAAACATATTGGTAACCTTGACACATGGTTTAATAACCATGGATTGACCTTATATAGCCTCTTTAAAATCTCGAGTTCACTTATTCAAGAATTATGATTCCCTTACATAAGGCATGACATACCCATATGTATTCATTAGAAAATTCAATATACCCTTAAATATTAGTAAACTACCCTTACATAGTCATAGTGTTTCTTGTTTACCTTTATACATACAGAATAAGAAGGTATTAACCCTTATTCAAATTAATAAACATAGTATTAACCCTTACATTTCCCTTTAAAACAATATATACCCTTATAAAAAGGTATCTCTAGGAATAAGGTTAAAAATAACATTTAAACTATTTTATTTCTATTTAAAAAACCTATAAATAATTAGGAAAATTATTTATTGTCAACTTGAATATCCCAAAAATTGATTCTAATATATTATAGGAACTCCCAAAAATCCACATTAATTTTCCAAATAAACTTTTAAACATGAAATTAGTCCCATAATATTCTAAACCATTTTAAATCCTCTTTATAGTTTATAATGTAATTTTCAATAAAACTTATCAATTTATAAAAAAAATTACCACAACACCTAACGCCTAAAAAAGGAAGGATCAAAAAGATTTTGTAACATTTCAGTACATACATCTTAAAGAATTCTCATCCTAGATAATTAAAAAACCAAGAGTGAGAGAAAAGTAATGGTATATAATTTAACCACCCTGTGATATACCTATTAAGGATCCCATATTATTTGGAACAAAGGAAACAAGCTAGAGAAACAAAGGTGATAACTATGAAACATCTTAAAACAAAATCATGTTAATATCATGGGATATTAACCTATCACTATAAAATGATGTGTATCAATCAAGAAATAATTACCTAATGAGACAGCATCAGAGACTACCATTTCACATTGATTTGAATAAGAAGCATAATCACCTAGATAATGAAAACATTATTATATCTATAACTTCAACAACATTACTTATGTAGGCCATCAACTAAATTATGTGCACGAGGTATCCTCATTTATCCAGTTATCAGTTAATCATTAGGAACATTTCATGCTCAAAATATCATGAAAATAGTATATTACCATTCTTTCATAATAATTTACAGATAAACATAGATATACAAAATAAAAAAATTAATTAAATCCTACTAGATGAAGTGTTATAAAATTAATCATGGGTTTAAAAGTATTATTTACTTCTTATGAACATGTCAAAACATTTCATATTAAAACTTGTTAACTTAAAAATAAAGGTGTTAAAAATTTCCTACTATGTCACATAAATTTAATAGAATCAGGTAGGCAAGAAAACCATTTTAAATGGATACCATTTATACTCCTTTCTATAAAAGTATTTTATCATAAGACACTTTGTGAAAACACTTTCAACACATTTTCTGATACTACATAATTAATAAATGAAAAATTTATAAAACAATTATTGTAGTTTATTTGAGAAAACTTATTATTTCAAAATCAATTTTTTCAAGTGGGTATCACTAAATTTTATTACACAACATGAATAAAAAATAAAAGTATGACATATTCAAAAAACATTTCCTTTTTTGAAAACCATTCATTACTACTTAAATAACAAATCTGACCAAGATATTAACTAATTTAATTCACCATGAATCATGGGATTTAATTTATCAACCAAACATTTTTATTTATAACTCAAATATTTTTTGTGTAAAGTCAATTGGATATTTATAATAAACATAAAACATTACTAGATTTATATCCAAACTTTCATATTTAACGTGCTTCCCAAAATAAATTACATAAATGGAAAGGATGCATGCTTCAATGAAATTACTTTTATTTAACTAACACTACTCTACCATGCTCTTTAATTAAGTCGGTATTAACACATAACATCCAAATTATAAAACCCAATTAACCATATGACATGAATTAGAAAAAAAACATAAGGTTGGAGAATTCCACTATATTTAGCTATAAAAAATCATGTTTTCGGAAAAAATATTATTTACCAGGGGAACACCCATACAAAAAACAACAAATGGTTAAACATTCAAATATCTATTTTTAATGACTTCATGATATTAAATTCTAGAGTTTTAAGATTAATATCACATAACATTACACAATCATCACATGTACCAAGATCAATAGTTCTTCTGCAGGAATACAAATCAAAGGAACTCATCCACCAAACCATGATATTATCCGCATTGGGTGGAACTAAATAACCCACATGGTTTTAAAACAATTCATAATATAAATTATCATAATACAAGAATTTTCCTAGATATTTATGTTCTCAAGGACATATCAAATGTAAATAGTATGAGATATATCCCTTCTGACTATATAAGCACACTAGGACACATACATTAAACAATAATATTAATTATCAAGTAGGTATCCCATATTTTATCCCAACAATAATGGAAAATCCCATCTTCAACACATTATATTAATCCTGGTTCTATCTTTAACACCATTACACACAATCACATTCAGAATCCCATTAAAACATAATCATCATCATAACTAACACCTCATGATAACATCACATCCTCTAACATTTTGTTCATATCTCTTCATCCATCATCCACCCCAATCTTAGATTATGTCACAAAGTAAGGATTACATCCACAAAAAATTCTTAAGGCAACAATAAACAAATTGATTCAATAAGGTATCTAGGCCCTAAAATAAGCATCCATAATTCACTATAAAACGATCTTTCTAATCCCTAACCATTTAACACTATCAAACAACCATTTTTTTTACAATCATGGATTAAAAACCATTTATCATAGGTCCCCACCATAGGTAACCTAAGTCATTGGTAATGTAAACCCATATATTATTTAAACATTCTATCAAGAATAACATATAGCTTAAAAATTTTTAAATAATAATATTATCATTAACATTGGTCTTTATTATTTTCAAGAATTAGAATTTTTGTGTACATGTTCTTTATCTATTACCTTTAATATATTGACGAATAATTTTAATTAAACAAGAATCAAGCATCATTTTAAAATCATAAAATTTTAAGAAGTACCATATTCAATAAAAACCCTCTTAAATTATTTATCCAACCTAATTTTATATATTTATTTTATTAACCCTTATTTGGATAGTGGGTGACTTCATCAGTACATCTAAATCATGAAACACAACATTTTCATGTTATTCGTAGTGAGACATCATGTTTGGAATTTAAATATCCATAACACATGTATAAGTTAAAGATAAAAATTTCAAAATAATCATCTCATTCATCATGCTTCACGTTATTAAACAAAACATTCTCAGATCATCTTATTTTGAAGGAAACACACATAAAATATTATAGGAAAATGATAAGTTATGTTGTTCAATTCAAAATACAAATTACAAATACAACATGCTATTATATTATAGATACATAATAATAATCATTCAACATATACAACACTCACATAATAGAAATTTTATAGTTACTAAATAAGTGTTTTCAATATTAGGAATGCTCCCCATAACAAACTATGCATGGATTAACATCTGAGGAAAAGTAATTTTATAACTAAAAATTCTTATCCATCTTAAAAATATTTAGTTAAATCATTAAAATAGTTTTTGGTATCAATAAGTTACCCCAAATCATTCTTATAATTTTATAAAATACACAAACAAACATTATAAAAAAATCTCTATCCTGCTTAGAACCTTTGAATAGATTAATATTATAGGACTTCAATCAATTGAAAAAAGGAGGAAATTATTCATGTCACAATTTCCAAATCTTCATATGAATTATGAATAATCATGAAGATAATTTTTTATAAAATACATACTCTAATTGTCCAAAACAATGTTTTATAATATGTTAGTGGCATATTCTTATGACTAACTATAAACATAATGTAATAGAAAGAATATTAACTTTCATGGAAACTAGAATACTCCTAAGTATTTTTTTCAAAATAATAATTCCTTTATGGAAGTATGAAATATACTCAAGGTAACAAGAATCATACTTTTTTTCAAAATAAAATATATATTCACAACAAAATACACAAAGCATGATTCCGAAATAATATCAAACATTAGAAAAAAAAAGGTTATCATGTTCTGAATTTTATCTTTGGAAGAATAATTTAGTTCATAAAGAATCATGTTATAATAAGTAAGAAAAAAAATTAATGTTTCAAAAAGGTTATAAAAAATTCATAAGCCCAGTTAATCTTTATTGTACTATTTAATTTTAGGATATATTATTTATTCTGCAAGCAATTATAGTTAATTAAGAATGAAAACATGGGAATAGTTCAACAAACACATAAAAATTAATGATTTATTTGGTTAAATTCCATAACCTAAAAATACAAATAATTTTAACAATAAGATAAATCACTCATAATGCATGTACCTCCCCTGTGTCACTACTTTGTAAGCAGGGCCACCTCACATGGCCATTCAATATGATCAAATTCCTTACATCAGGTCACAGGGGACCCTAAAATAATATTTTTCGACCGGCCTTCCCTATAATATGTCATAGACAATGATAAAATGGAATTTTTACCCAAAAAACCTATACAATATTCATAATGGATAATTAAAAATGCTATCATTTCTCTCAACCTAAACCCATGATACTATTATTTCATGACCTATTCCCTAAAAAGGTACCACTCATGAGGAAAAAATTGATATAAGGGAGATAATGACCCCAAAAGTACACCTCTAGTAGACCTTGGGCTAGAGACTAGCAACAAGGGTGTAAGTAAGGTCACACAAATGGGTAGCAATTACCCTTAACATATTGAAATTTGGGTCAGGAGATAGGATATCAACAAAAAAACATTCAAAAATAAAAAATAAAAAATATCACATAATGAATTTAATTTCATATGAATACAAAATAAATATCAATGTAAAACATAAAAGATAATACAATCAAAGTAACTCAGAAATAGCACCCAGACCAAAGCTAATAATATCCTGCTCAGTCATTGAATTCCTCCTAAAAACAAGATAAATAGTTTATGTATAAATGGAAAGAGAATTCATGTATACTCACTAGGATCATACCCATGGAATCTTATAAAAATGTGAAAATCATATATTAATTCCCCAATAAACAAACAAAGGAATCTGCAAGAACCTATCAAGTCAACAAGTTCCCAACATCTCCAAAGCACACACACAAAATAACACATCCAATTATAGTAACATAAAAAGACTCATATTGATAAAAGGGAACCTTTTACCACATGATCACTATATTTATTCTCTTAACCCATGGTATCATATGTCATGGAACTCCTATCTCTTATTTATAGTATCTTTCTAAAATACACCTTATAAACTACATCTTTATATGCACCCTACATATAACTGGTCATCACATTGTGCCCAAAGACACATGGTCCATCTCATCACATATTGCCCAAGGACACTTGGGACATCGGATTATATCTCTCTTTAATACACCAGGTCCATAAGATCGTGTCTCATTAACTTGTATAACCCAAAAAGTAGGGTATCAGGAACATAAAGTACATATGCTTTGTGGACTCCTCCTACCATGAATGACACCCACTATAATAAACCTCGTAAATCAACCTAACCATAAGTGAAATATATATGATATTAATCGACACCCATGCATATCAACATTCCTATAAGAGAGATTGGGGTAGATGGGGTAACAATCCATCCATCCCCACAATCTGGATTTTAGGAAATCACCCAAAAAACATTTGTTTGTCATCAAAAAGTTCTCAATGTGGTCAAGGTGTATAAATAAATCTCAATAAAAATAAATTATATAGTAGTAAAACACAATACATACCTATGGGATAACAAAAATAGAAACATCCCAACCCACAACATCACCACAAAGCCTCACAATATTTTATTCTTTTATATTCACTAATAAGTGCATAACAACACACAGGAAATCCACAAACTAGAAGCCATATTCCAAATTTATTTTAATGTTATGACATTTAATATATTTTATCATTTTAACCTTCTTCATTTATTAGTACCGTTATTTTCATATTAATAATTCGCCAATTTATCTGCACTTCCAACTTTAATTAAGTGTTCATTATCCGTTCAAACCCATTTCATTTCAATGTGATCATTAACAATTTATTCCATTACTATTGAGAAACTAGCACACCACAAGAAAACAAAACATCACATCATCCTCAAGACAATAAACCCCACATCTCCACCATTTAAAATCAAAACCACTTCCACATTTAAACCATCATATATCATCACAACTTCCACATATAATCCACACAAACCCACTTTCAAATCATGAGTTCCACCATTCCTAGAATTATTATTTTATAACTAAATCTCATTTACATGACAATTCCCTTTCCTAAAACATATTCATTTACCTTTCAGTTTATTTAATCAAACTATAACACATCAATTCTATAGTTCCCAAATAACAACATCAAATACAAACCAATTACACATTCATTAACCATCATTCTATATTTAAATTAAACATCATTATCCCATATATTATTTATTATTTCCTAACCCAACCATTTTCATATCAATTTAATGATCCAACATCAGACTTTACTACTACATTTTCATAACCATTAAATCAAACTCATAAAATAATTAATTATTTACGCATACCATTATATCAAACAATTCTAAAATTAAGATGAAGCACCGTAATTCCTTATTTATACATATCTGATTCAATAATACATTTTAAGGGGTTTAATAATTTTTATGGGGGTGATTTTAATAATTATATATATAAAAACAACATATTAATAGTAGAAAATATAGTTTAAAGCGGAATATATTCAAAAACAAATTCTATAAGAAGAAAAACCATGAAATAAATAAAGAACATGTGATATCTCTCCTTCCCCATCAATATATTTACATAAAATTAATTATATTAATTATGATAAATCTTACCATCCAACCAAAAGTGAGAAAACATTTGATAATATCACACATTCATAAAAACTAAAACATATAACTTGGATCCCCGACCAGATATATTTTATTCCTTATAAACATTTTATAGATAAAGGAAAGTAAGATAGGGATATCCAAGGAATATTTCGAATCCTTGCGTAGAAGGACTCATTAAACTTGTTGAATATTTATGAACTCATTAGAAGATAAAATGGCACTTTAGGAATATGATAGAAATAAAGAATAACTAAATTGAGAAAAAGAATCATGTCTTTAGCATTCTTGTAAATCCACTCTCATATACTCAGTAAAATTTCGATATTTTATTCCATCTATAATTATCATTTAATTAAAATCATAAATGTGATCCATTTAAAACATGTGAAAACATTAGATATGATTTAATAAAGTCAAAATCATTCCAAAAACCATGATTTAAGTCTTTAAAATCCTTGAAAATTCATTATATAGGTTAAATAAGAAGGAATTATTAAGAAAATAGGTGAAAATTATACCCATAAGAAACTCATATATAATGGGTATATGTAACTAGGTTTTACCCCTACACACCTTCCTACCAATACCTAAGTAGGGGACTACCCTTAAGTTGTCTTAAGAATTTGGTGAAACTTTTTTGCAAGTCAACTCTTCCCATTACATGATCAATCATTATTTGGAAACTCCACCCTCAAATGATCTGATACCCTTAATTATTCTATGAGTTACCCTTATGGGAAAAATAAGCTACCTTTATACAACCATTAGAATTAGTGATTTACCATTATACAAGTTGACTTTTACCATTATGGAGTGCATGGGAGATCGAATGACCTTTACACTGTGGGGAAGAAACCCTTTTGTAGGTAGTTTAAATCTTGGATTAAAATTATATATAGATGGAATGGCTAATGTTACCATTAAAATGGTTTGAAACCCATGGAATAGACATACATATCATCTTTAAAAGAAAGGTTACGCTAACATGAGAAGTAAATTACCCTTAAAAAAGACTTAACATACCCTTTTGTAGGATTTAAAAAAACAAATATACACCTACATAGTGGTGAAGTACCCTTACTTAGGTAAAAGGGGTTATTTTTTACCATTATTCATAATAATATGAAAGTATTTACCCTAACACAACTCCAAAAACTAAGGGTCAACCAATACGTATCCTTTTAAAAAAATTAACCCCTGCACATAAGTATGACCATATGTCAGGGTAAAAGTAACATTAAAAATATTTTATTTCTACTCGCAAAAACATATAAATAATTTAGAAAATGACTTTTATAACATCTAAAATCTCAAAAACACTTCTAAAATATTATAATTAGTATAATTTACCCAAATTAATTTCCCAGATAATCTTTTAAAAATTAATATTTCACCCATAAATTTCTATACCATTTTAAATCCTATTTATTGTTTACAAGGAATTTTTAAGACAACTTCTAAATTTAGGAAATTTCTCTCAAAGAATCAAACATGTTAGAATAACAATTGAATGTTATGTAATATTATAGGACTTTACATTTCTAAACTACATTCTCTCTCTATCCCTAAACCATTCTCAAGATCAGATCAACACAATACATACCAAAGGTCCACCACTCTTATAGGGTTTATCCGAACCCTTATCGTGAAAAACCCCACAAATCCGGGTCTTCTAGAATCCACCTGAACCCATACACATGTTTAATCCATATATTAAAGGGTTCTAACACAACAATCATAGGATTTAAATATTCTTTCCAATGTATTTTTAAAAACTACATTCAAAAAATAATCTTTTTAACCAAATTCACATTTCATTCCTTAAAAAACATTCACTTAAAAACATTTAGATTTCAAAAGGTATTTAAATATACCACCTCCTTAAAAATATCACACATCAAAATTTAACACTTTAGAAGGTCCGCATTTTAAATTCCTAAATCTTGTTGGATTCACATTTAGGCATTAATAATTTAGTAAAATTTATTTTTAAATACCTTTTTTCTAGTTACGAAATCATGAAATTATCTAATGTCATCTTAAATATAAATTCATTCATAATTTATAATGTAAAACACATTATAATTTTCATATTGTATCTTTTTTAACCAATTCCATCATTTGAAAAACCATTTACATCAGCCATTACATCAAGGGATCATCCATTTAATTCACTAAGTATGATTCCACCATGGCCTACTATGGATTAAAACAATATATGATATTTTTGAAATATATAATTACTATCCCATTTTACTAAAATACATTCATAACCCAGAAAATATATAAATCTTTCAAACATAAACGCTAATATATGTAACATGCATCATGAAATTATCATTTGAGTCTTATTTCTTTAGTATGTTTCATGTCAACTAAATCCTTATTTGCTTGAAATAATACATCAACACACCCACAACATATTTTCATACATCTCTAAGAACAAAAATCACACAAACCATAAACATCACATACCACGTGTCTTACTCAAATTAAAAATCATATACAACTGTAACAAGTGAAATCTATGAAAAAAAATTCCACCCCTAGAAACCTAGGTTTCCCCCATTCATGGGTTGATCACTTCTAGTAATGAAAAAATTTCACATACATTAAACAATTATATTCTAATATATTACTTCCATAAATAGTAAAACAAAATTAAAAATTATTTATTACCAATTTGTAACATCCCTTCTGGACCCACTCTTGGAATAGTTTGAGAACTAGTTCTTTATGTGACCTTAGGAATATCTCCACATATGCCAAAGGATATAGAATAGGATTTATGGTTTATATGGATATGTGGGGAGACTATACTGAGTGGTTAGAGTAGTAATCTAAATGATAATAATAAAAATATATAAATTATGGATGATAACCATCACATATAAAAGGAAAGTGTGATGAAATAAACCAAAAACAACAATGTTTTAAAGAAATGAGATATTTTTTATATGTATCAATGGATCCTAGAAGGTAATATCATATATAATGATAATAAAATAAAATAAACTTAACAACGGTGCATCCCCAACTAGTCCTAATGTCAGCCTTGTACTATCTTTCACACTCCATACAAACATGCTCAAAATACCTATGTGTAATGGTCCCTTCCTTAATCTATAACCTGAAAACATATAAACCTTTTTTGAGGTACCCAATTGATATAGTGGCTCAAATAGTGTGTGAATAAAACATAGAAGGCCACTTAAAATGGTTCCCTGAAAATGACTAGTCTATAACAATAGTACATGTATTAGTGATCAAGCTAAAAAAATAAAAAAATAATTTAAATATTAAAAACTAATTGATAAAATAAATGATAAACTAGAGGGATGAGTACACCCTGTGGACAGTACAAACCTATGATTGGGTGTCTTAGAGCACATTATTATGACTATTCTATGCCAAAACAACTCTGAACGGGGGTAATATACCAATATCTGGTCCCA
Source organism: Viscum album (assembly GCA_963277665.1). NCBI lineage: Eukaryota > Viridiplantae > Streptophyta > Magnoliopsida > Santalales > Viscaceae > Viscum > Viscum album. Next base: position 77,087,663 of record OY728165.1, on the reverse strand, counting down.
TCATCCACCCTCAGGGGTCATGTTCATAATGAGTTTAACCATAAATATTAGCATCCCATATAATCCATGTTCTCCATGGGTTAACCAAATATCCTTGTATCCCACTAGGGGCATTTTTTCTCTTGATTAACCATAAATACTTGTATCCCCTAGGAGTTTTGTTCACCCTTGTTTAACTATAAATCTATATGTCCCCCGTAGTCATTTTTAAAATAGGTTATCTATAAATCACATTCAGTAAATAAATTTTTTTTTAATATTATAACATCCCCATGAAATTATTACCACAACACAAAAATTAAATTTAATAGTGAATGTGGTTTCCTTTTATATTTACTTTATAAAATAATATCCAACCCCCATGAGGTGTTTTCATTTCCATTAAAGCATTTAAAAATAAAGAAACATTATTCTTTGATTAACAAGACACTTGTATATAATTTAAATTCAAAATCAAATTTCATTTCCAAAATCTACTTCATCCATATTAATCGCAACAAAACATTCATTCAGTTCAAAACCGTTTTTATAAAAAAAAATCTTTTCAAAACAAAATTAATAATTCCATAAACTAAATGTCAATACAAATCATAATAGGAAACAATTTAGAATTTAAAATCCCATTTACTAATTACTTTTTTTCAATCTATACCAAAACTCAAATTAATACATTTAAAAACACTATACCATTTCAAATATATTTTTTATAAGTTAATTCCATTTTTACCCATAATTGATATTGAAATTCCATTTCAAAATCACCAGTTCCAAAATCTTAAACCAAGATAGAATAATAAACCCATGACTTAACTTATTAAAAAACACAATTAAAACATACCCATAGATGAATAATTGGTATCCCCCAATAAAGGAAACCCAAATTTTAAAACCTCTAATAACACCTTAGGTCATTGGTCAGGGTAACCAGTGAGACCATACAAGACATCAATCAAAATTAAATTGAAACTATTAGTTAAATTTTGGGAACACCTACATCATCCTTAAAAGGGACCACTAATTAAGTATCAACCACAAATTCAAATATATTTGAGAGAAAATAAAAATCAAATAAACTCTTTGAAAATGGAGAATATAAGCTTAAGCAAGTGAAACATCACCCACTAGTGATATAAAATACAAATAGATTGAGGATGATAGATAGTCATACTAGGGTATCTCCAATTCAAGTGACGAAAATCAATTTCTCCAAGAATTAATAGATATACACCCTTGGGAAAAGTAGAATGAAGAGAGGGAGTGGGGGGGTTCTAGCCAAAAGAAATAATAAAAGGCATTTGGAACTCGAAATTACATTAGGGTTTTTTTGTAAAATTTTACTTTTTAAAGCATGAATGGTTGTCCAAACCATGTTTTAACTATGTAGACCTCAATATCCATTACACACCATTTCACATGTGTAGGTTAAAAGGTTTAACAACCTGTGTTTCAACCATGTGGAATGGATATTTAATTTATTTCTTATTTTTCAAGATGTTTTCAATCCCATTATACATTTTAATAAAATTATGGTTTTATAGTTTCAATTCACATGTTTTTTAATATTATCTATAACTAATAATTTGTTAACCATGTGTCACAAGATATTTCATCTGAAACTATTATGTCTATCCATGAAACTACAAAGATTTATCTGAGCTCTTGGGGAAGATCTCAAGCCTCATAACACATATAAAACATCCCTTTAATATGTTATAATTATCTAATTCCCAAATAAACATGGTATTAATGAAATATCATCCACAAACCTTAATATTCAGGTTGATATATAGATGAGAAACTCCAGAGAAGTGTTGACTGATAAGAAACAATGCCAACATTCACCATTAACTGAAATTGTTAAACATAATTAAGAGACATTTCTGTCCATTGACCAAACCTTCATAGCCCATTATGAATATTTATCTTCAAGAACACATGATTTCAAACATTAAATTTTATAGGCCCCTTTATAATAATTGACACCCTACTATAGTGGGGAAATTATATATCCCAAAACGATTACATAATCCACAATCTAAATAGAATTAATTCATGAATATATTTATTAACATTATTTTTGTTTTCAGAAATTAAAAAATTATCTTGAAATGAATTTTTAATATTTTTATGAAATATCAGATTTTTATGTAAATTGATAAAAATAAATTCTTATTAAAGATCTAACTTCTAGGAATATATTATTATATTAGATAGAAATATTACTTTATTAAACCTCTTAATTTGGAAAATATTTATTTATGAATTAAACTTATACATTGCAAAAATACTATTTAGAATAAATATGATTATCATTTTATAGACATAAGTCATATTTTCCAATAAAACCAATATTTGGTTTTTTCTTTTAATTAAATATTATTTGGTATAATTTGGTTTTTGATTGATTACATATCCAAATAAATTTTATTTTATTTTATAAAAATATATAAATAATATAAAATACATTTGTATTGTAATCTTACGCATGAATTTTAAGCATAAAAATACACTTATTTTAAGAACATATTTTTACGTGTCATGTGAGATAATGTTAAACTTTAGTCTTATTATACATATTTATTTTGTCTCACAAAATTGATTAAATATATAAAATTAATTAGTATAAATTTTAGTAAAACACAAAAAAATATTTTTATTCATTAAAATTAAATTATAATGGTAAAAACTAGTTTCCATGGTAAAACAAAAAAGGGTTAATGTTAAATTTTTAATGGTAAATGAAATAAAATAATATTTAAAACATGTGTTAATATATTTTTCTGGGGTATTATATAACTTATTTCATATAAAACTATATTACTTTCTATTTTTGGATCCACTAGACATGTTTTGGATGATCACTCTTAATAATAAGTTGACATATTTACAGAATTTTAATTTTCACCACTTACAAAAGGGGTCTCCCACCACCCCTTAAATACAGAAAAAAATTTATGTTTCAACTAGAAATGATACCCTTAATCCTTCCCCTAGAATCCATTTTCACCATTTTATAATTTTGGTCACAATAGATTGGCCTAAGCTCTCTCTTTATAGGGATTACTCTGAGGAAATCCCATGCCCCAAACATAAGTTCTAATTTTCTCTATTTTATTTACCTTTCTATATTAATTTTAGAAATATATTTTTCTCATTTAAATATAATTAAATAATTTTAATTTTATACTGAAATTTATTATTCTAATGGAATAACTATTAACAACCATTTTCATTTTTCATTAACGAAAACAAAAACGATATTCATGTGTCTCTGTGGACTATAGCCTCTACAAAGAATCATGTTTCATTTTACATTTCCACCTTACATGACTAGTAAAAATGTTATATTTATCAAATAATTATAATATATATATATATAATGTATTCTGAAATTGTAAAAAATATTATACATTTCTCTCATTCTATAGAAAATGAAATTATCATCCATGTGTACATGCAGACTATCACCACCATGGAATGATTGATTTTAATTTTTTTCATCACTGCATATCATGGATTTTCATGTTAATTTGCTTGATGAAAAAATATAATATTTGTGAAATTAATAAAAAAAATTAATACAAATTGTACAACCTATTGGAATTTTTCATGATGTAAATAACCAAAGATATGTCATAATTGTGGTCATCTATGATATTTTAAAAATATTTATGGGGTGGTTCAATTAAGTGACTTAGATCCAGAAACACTTCCTTAGAGATCCTTCTAGCCCAATTGGATGCACGTATTGTTGGAACAAGTTCAATCAGAATCTTTTTTGTTGTAAATTTATTTTTATTGAAATTTATGCATCTCATGGTGTTGTCTCTTTTTTTATCAAGTATGAAGAATTATGTTTTTGATATTTTGGGATCTCTATTTAAATTGGGATGCATTTTTTATGTTACAAATATCTTTTATTTGGAATGGGGGTTTTTTTTCCCATACTCCATTTATTTAGGTATTTTCTTTCTGTTATGAATTTTTTAGATTTTATAGTTTCATAAAATATTGTCTAACTATGTTTTGAAATTGGTAGGGAAACCACCCACAATTATCTCATGATGATCTTATTTATTTTTAGCATTTTCTTTTATTTTTAAAAACATTGAATTTTTTTGTTGATGTGTTTCCTTATTTTCTCCGCACCTAACCCTGACAATAGTAGATTGGAGGATTGGATAATGTTTCATGTGATTTATGTTTATGGACATCCTTAACAAACCATTATGGATTGTTTGGTAAATTTATTTTCATGGTTGTGGTGTTCCTTGTTTTGAGGTTGTGCTTGGATAAGTGAGTTCCTCACTATTGGATCTTTTGTTAGGTGGTTTGAGTCTTGGGATCTCATTAGTTGTTCATTGGATTTTTAAATGGTTCCTTGAGGATTTTATTACTAATTTATTGAGGTATTTTAGTTTTAATTTTGGGTCTGAAATTGGTTTTTCTATCCTCTAACTTCTAATGGTAAGGGTTTTGATTAGGATTTTTACTTTTTAGTGTTTCAATTAGTCAAGTATTTTAGTACTTTTTTGAGAAAAAAGTGTCATAGTGGGGATAATTGTCACACCCTAACCCAAATCTTATCTATTTTTTATTAATTGTTTCTCTTAACTTTATTATATGTATTGAACTATTGTTTTGAGGGAAAATCTTCATTTTTTTGGTAGATAGGATATGGCGTAGTGTGTGGAGAATGTAACACCCCAAGATTTCATAGTGTGTTATTTCTTCAAAATAATTCAATAACTTGCACTACAAGCAACACCGAGTTCAATTGCACCATGACTTACCAAAAAAATCCATTAAAAGAGGTCATGAATAGCATTAACTACATTTTTAACTTTATATAATCCTTATAATTTTAGAATCCATATTATGAGTTTCTTAGTCATAATGCAAGAACAGATTCATTTTCAGTATTGCACTTTTATCAACTTTTGATAGTGAAAACTTTTTAAATACAATATTTTAAACTTTTTGACTAAATGGAGACATCAAAAAATTTAAAATGAAACATCCCATGCTTCCACGGTACGCTTTCCTTTGAATAAAATAGTAGCGTGGGTTGTACGCAACGTCGAGTTTTAACACACACCGCAACCGATCAAACTAGCCGTTATGAATAGTAATACCTACTTTTTGAAATTATATATATTTTATATTTGAAAATGGACTTCATTTTTGGATTCGGAATATCGAATTTATCCTAAGGTGAAATTTTGGTACATTTCGGATAACTTTCATATTTTGATGAATAGTGAAAATTACTAAATTTTAATTAAAAACAACTTTTTTAATCAAAATAATTAATAGTGATAAATTATGAATTTGAGTGGTTTTAAAGTATATTTAGAATATATTTTTACCGTTTAATATAATGTTGGTCATTGGACATAATTTTACAATTAAACCGAACATAAACAAGTGTCAATCTTTTGATAGTTATTACCTCTTAAAAACACGCTTTTTGTTTTGACAGCGAGAATTAATTTTAAATTGATTTCTGCCACTTCTGTGTTTTGAATTTAGAAAAATGGATTCCATATTTGGAATCAGGATGTCCAAATTGTGTAAATAGGTAACTTTTATTTTTAGACATTTTGAATAATTATTGTGGTAAATATTTTATTTACCATGGTAAAGGGTAAATCCGGTAAATAAGGGTTAAAAAATAATATTATAATAATAAAAAATTACCCTAAAACGTGTCCTAACCTTATTGGTGGACACATAACCGACCATGAGCATCCTTGGGTCAATTTGGGGACCCCTTGGAGCCACTTGTATGTGGTAGGGACACTTTATATTAATAAAGTTAAAATAAAAATAAAAATGGCATAAGCTTACATCTTTTAGAAGAACAACTTTTACATAGGGTTATAAATGTTGGATTTTCTATTATAAATATTCATTAGAAAGCTAAAAAGGTTTCCTACATAATGATATTTTATTTATAATTTTTAGACATTAAATAAGTTATTTTATTTATGACACAATGATGATGCGGTAATTACTATAATAGTGAAAAATTAAAATAATTGATATTATAAATACCAAAATAAATATAATATGAAACTTTTAAAGAATTAAACTAATTTTATAGGATAATATGATATATTAGTATTGATTGGATTGACTTTGTTCGAAGTAATCAATCTGTTATGAGTTTCAAAAAAATCAACTATTGAATAGTGTCAAAATTGACATAAAAGAGTTCTTAAAACAAATATTATATTATTAATTGATATTAAATTCCTAAAAATCTAAGGTTCGGCCAAGAGACTTATATCATGATAGGTTAATCATTACTGGACCACTTGGGGGTCTCTTGGATGTATAAAGTATGTTTATTAACCATATTATATAAAACTACAAAGAGACATTGTAAAAGTGAAACTAATTAACTTAGAGTTAATACTTAAAGATAAGGTTAATATAAGTACCCAAACCTGTCTAACTTCTATTGGTTGAGTTGTTTTCGACCTATCCCCACCTTAAAATTTAAATAATCAACTTTGGAGCCATTAGAAACCGAATATGAATTTATTATAAATTAATATTTCTAGCTTTTCCAAAGGTGCCCCTCACCTCTCTTATAAAAGGGAACTCCTCCTTCTCATTTCTTCACACCACTCAAGCCACTTGGTTCGTCCAAACTCTGCCCAACTAAGCTCCCCACATCCCTCTCCTCCTCCTTGAATCTTCCCCTTAGGCAGAAATCATTTCAAGAAGTCCTTTGGTTCCAACCAAAGTGAGTTACCTAAATTAAAGGTAACAATTTCTCTTAAATTATTTTCCTTTATTTTGCTTCTCCAACCCCCAAAATATTTTTATTTCCTTTCTTTTGTAACAACACCAGTATCATCAATATACTAGGATGTTGTTATAAGAAGGATTCAAACTACACATACACACAACTCCATCTAATGGATGATGAACATAATGTTTCTGTGGATGGAAAACTAACGCCTCACGAAATGATGATTGTTCAAATACATCTTACCGCCTCTCATGGTGGACATTATGATGGCACTATAATTAAATATGATATTAATGATATATATTTTATATATAAGCTTCTGTAATTCCATTTTATTTCATACCATTATTCGTTTCATGTTGTATATACATACGATAATTTCATTTGAGGAAGTGCGGACTACCGCCCCCTTAAAATGATATGACTCATTCATACCACACATGGAACGTATAAAGGATGGTGTTAATGAACGTAAGTAACATATATAAAATATTATATTATACTGGAATAGTAATATACCTATGTATCATTTGGATTCAATTCTTTTAAAATAAAAATTAAATGGAAGTAGCGTTCGTGCGTACGTACGGACTACCGTCTCCACGAACGCGGTGAGATCCATCCTCCATCATATCCATTCAAGTCTTATTCTCATTTTAGGGTTAAAAATAATGTTAATATCATTCTGATTATGAATAAGATTTAATCTATCCATTACAAACATGTCTTACGTAACCAAACATTTAAGAAGAACGAATCGATTATCACCTGAAACGACGATAATACTAAGATATTATTAATAAAGCAATGTTAAAAGATCATATATGATATCATATTAATGTATATGATTCTTGTATAATTTAATAACAATTATTTCACCATTATACAGGAGGTTAACCGACCCCAACAAAGGAAAAGTACAAGGTAAGGGTTATTTCACAATCTCTTCATTATCCGAGGTTGTTTATACGTAATAATCTACTGGGATATCTTTATCATCTACATCCATGTTTCTTAAAAATGTATTTCAAAACATTTTTACTATTTACAAGAATATGGGTTAAAGTCATTTATACCCTTGTTTGACTTTTTATAAGAGGTTTATAAAGGAATCTTTCCGTCGTTTTCAAAACAAGGTCCTTTTTAACCTTTTCGACAGAATTGAGGTAAGAATGTTTTTTTTAACTTATACGGCGGGTGCGGTTATTTTACGCCGTTATAAAATCTTCAGAGCTTTCCTTACAAGCTTATAAGAATATTTTCAAAGAAAATGTTTTATTTTATATGGATCTTAAATGATTTCAAAATAAAAGGAGATATTTCTTTAAAAAGAATTTTGATTTCATCTACGTCAACATCCTTTGATGGATTTTAAGATTATTTGAAGTTGATTTATTATGATACAAAACTTCTATATTGTATTGAAGGTTTTGTGATATGTTTGACTGTGGATGTGCTATTTTTATACCATTCATAGTTTATGGTGAAAGTATTTACATTTCGTATGCTAGTTTTAATATGAATGTTTATGTTATGTTTAAACCTTTTCATATGGGAATGCATTGGACTTAATATGTGACGGGTGGAGCCCGCTATAGCTCCTCGATGCATCGGTAGGTCTCATGGGACAAACTAGTGTCTTGGCACAAGGCCTTGACAAAATCTTATTTGTAGTCTTGGCACGAGGCCTTGGCTATGTGGTTATGATAGTCTGGCATTATGCATTCCAACATTATGAAAGTGGTTATTGATTTTTGCATGTGATTATTCGATTAGTAGAATATCCATGTGAATGAGTAAATGGAATTATTTCATTTTATTTATGCCATACCATGTTGAAAGTTCATGTTTGAAAGGATTTTGTTTTAGTTATACATTGCCTTAAAAGTTTATTCTTATTTATGAAAGTTTCCGCTATTTTGTTATCCTTACTGGGCATTCGAGCTCACCCCTTTTATATGTTTTATTTTTCCCAGGAAGTGAAGAAGTAAATTATGAATGACCTGCAGGGATATTATGTGGGGATATGAGTGTGGATTATGGAGACATTATGTTGTTGTAGTAGTTTTTCATTTTATGATGTAATGTAAAACCTATGAATATATCTAGTGTTTCCAAGGCTACTAAACCAATCGGTCTTTCGAGATTTGATCTTTCTTGTGATCATGCCAATGTTACGAAGTAATGCACCGACTCTGTGTAGTTGGGGTCAGGGCGTTACAGTTGGTATCAGAGGAAGTTTAGTACAAACCTTGGAATCTAGATTTAGATAAACTCTGATTAGAGCACGTAGACCTAAGATGAACTTTGAGGATTAGTATAGAAGAACTTCCTAGAATTTTGGTATTCTAGAGATTTTGTGAGTTTTCCGAGCAATACATCCCTGTTTGGATACGAGCAGGTAGAGGCGGCTCTGGAACAGACGTACCTAGGGGTAAAACCCGAAAACACCGCTTTGAGCTAGACTCGAACGGGAACTGGTGCACGACAACGGGCCTTGCTGCACTCTTGGTTACGACACTCCTGGGGGATATGCTTAGGATAACTCTCATTTTCTTTACAAATCATTTTGAAGGGATTATGAGTATATACTTCCTCAAAGAAAACATTCTTATTATTATGGATTATATCCATAAATAGTTCAATTTATGTTAAGTGTTTTATAAGTATGGGATTATGTATTTTGATTCATAAACTGATCTAGTGTATGCCATTATTTAGAAATGGCGCCCAGTAGAAGGAATGAGAACTCCAGAAATGCACATGATTCAAAGAGAAGGAAGGATCATATCTTTCATGGTCTTAAGCTAGAATTTATAAGAGAAATAGTCTCCCATGTATTATCATCATATGAAGAAATAATATCATGTGTTGATAAGATAAGTAAAGAGTTTACTGAGTCCTATGGCTTTGAAGGGAAGCAAGAGAAGAAAAGGATGGAAGAGAGAAAGATGGATAAAAGTAAGAGGGAAAAGAAGAATTTTCCCATATGTGGTAACTGTGGAAAGAAACACCATGGAACTTGCCTGAAAGGAATGGGAGTTTGTTATAAGTGTGGAGGAAAAGGGCACAAAGTACGTGACTGCAAGGGTAAGAAAATGGTTTTAAATGTACAATGCTTCATTTGCAAGGAGTTTGGACACTACGCGAACCTATGTCCTAGTCATCAGACTATGCTGCAAATGATGTTATTGGATAATAATCAAGTTATGATACTACCACAGATGAAGAGGAATGATTAGAGTTCTTATGTTGATTATGTCAATTGAGTGTTGTATCAACAATGTACTTGTTACAATAATCATGGAGTATATAAGGATTGTACTGCAGTACTATTTCATTAAGGACTTGATACTGTGTGGAACAAAGAAAAGTGACTCAATAGCAGGATAAATTTTTGGAAAATATATGGTTGAGAGAATATAGTTCTGATACTGAGGTAGTGATTTTGGAATAATATGTGATTGTTTTGGATAAATTATATTGGATATTCTTGACAACCCTGGAACTGATTAATGATTTGTATATTCCATCATTGTTGGGGTTTAAAACATTTTTGGATTAATGAAGTATATCCAGCTTTCTATATGGAATAAGGGAGCATGAATGTAATCAATAAGGAATATGGTAATTCAGGATGTTTCGGTGTATTAAAAGAATACATGATGAAGGTATTCATATGCTATTACGGGGTAAAAAGGTTCTACATTATGTTTAACTTACTTATAAATGTTGGACTGTGAGTTTGGATAGAAGTATTTTGGATAGTTCTAGTTTGGATTATTTTGGATTGCCATAAAAGGACAACCCGGAGGTCGGGCGGCAACCCGTCGCGTCCGGCAAGGCTGCGAGACTTGAACCCACAACCGAAGGGCGACAAGGGTGTATCACCTACCACTGGCCCACGAGATGTCCTGGATTAAATAATGTAGTTTTTATTAAAAGATCTTGTAGATGAATTATAAATTCATTTATTTTGGAACCCTATACGAATAGTGTAAATAGAATTTTTTTTACATTCTATTATCTTTTAGAGTGAAAGATGAGTTTGTGGTAGAAATTTATTAATGGATAAAACTCTAATTATAAAGTAAGTATATCTCCTTATGATCTTATCCAATCTCATAAATAAATTCCTCAATATTAAGAAAAGAAAATTAGAACAAAAATGTTTTCCTAGATTGTACCTTAAATCATCACTAATTTATGGCTTTGGGATTGTTGGCCTTTTCATAGCCATGTTCTCTACCACTCTCCATCAGGTAATTGATGGTTAGATTTTTCTTCCATATCCATATTTTACTACATGGAACCCTAGTATGTGTTATTTTCGGTAATCTTCATACTTTCAACTCTTTATTTTAAATAGAGGCCTCATTAATTCATTTTTCTATGTGGGATTTCAACTAAGATATTTTGAAACGTCAAAAATGTGTTATCCCAATACCCTATATTTTGTTGAACCGATGGTACTTCATATCATCATAGATTGATGAGTTTAGGGACCTCAATTATACACTTGTTTGTGATTGATGAACTCAATCACTACCTATAAATATTTACGTTTTTCCTCCAATTATATATCTCTAATTGCCACCAATGTTCTCCTAATCGAGATCATAATTTGGTGGTGACCCTTTCATTTCTCTTTTCCTCATATTAAGACTAAATTTTAGTAACCCTATTTCCGATGTGGATTTTCCCACAAATATATTATCTATTTTCATCCTTTTATTTTCGAAAAACAATTTCAAATTGCGAGGACGCAATTTATTGAAGGAGGGGAGAATGTAACACCCCAAGATTTCATAGTGTGTTATTTCTTCAAAATAATTCAATAACTTGCACTACAAGCAACACCGAGTTTAATTGCACCATGACTTACCAAAAAAAATCCATTAAAAGAGGTCATGAATAGCATTAACTACATTTTTAACTTTATATAATCCTTATAATTTTAGAATCCATATTATGAGTTTCTTAGTCATAATGCAAGAACAAATTCATTTTCAGTATTGCACTTTTATCAACTTTTGATAGTGAAACCTTTTTAAATACAATATTTTAAACTTTTTGACTAAATGGAGACATCAAAAAATTTAAAATGAAACATCCCATGCTTCCACGGTACGCTTTCCTTTGAATAAAACAGTTGCGTGTGTTGTACGCAACGTCGAGTTTTAACACACACCACAACCGATCAAACTAGCCGTTATGAATAGTAATACCTACTTTTTGAAATTATATATATTTTATATTTGAAAATGGACTTCATTTTTGGATTCGGAATATCGAATTTACCCTAAGGTGAAATTTTGGTACATTTCGGATAACTTTCATATTTTGATGAATAGTGAAAATTACTAAATTTTAATTAAAAACAACTTTTTTAATCAAAATAATTAATAGTGATAAATTATGAATTTGAGTGGTTTTAAAGTATATTTAGAATATATTTTTACCGTTTAATATAATGTTGGTCATTGGACATAATTTTACAATTAAACCGAACATAAACAAGTGTCAATCTTTTGATAGTTATTACCTCTTAAAAACACGCTTTTTGTTTTGACAGCGGGAATTAATTTTAAATTAATTTCTGCCACTTCTGTGTTTTGAATTTAAAAAAATGGATTCCATATTTAGAATCAGGATGTCCAAATTGTGTAAATAGGTAACTTTTATTTTTAGACATTTTGAATAATTACTGTGGTAAATATTTTATTTACCATGGTTAAGGGTAAATCCGGTAAATAAGGGTTAAAAAATAATATTATAATAATACAAAATTACCCTAAAACGTGTCCTAACCTTATTGGTGGACACATACCCGACCATGATCATACTTGGGTCAATTTGGGGACCCCTTGGAGCCACTTGTATGTGGTAGGGACACTTTATATTAATAAAGTTAAAATAAAAATAAAAATGGCATAAGCTTACATCTTTTAGAAGAACAACTTTTACATAGGGTTATACATGTTGGATTTTCTATTATAAATATTCATTAGAAAGCTAAAAAGATTTCCTACATAATGATATTTTATTTAGAATTTTTAGACATTAAATAAGTTATTTTATATATGACTCAATGATGATGCGGTAATTACTATAATAGTGAAACATTAAAATAATTGATATTATAAATACCAAAATAAATATAATATGAAACTTTTAATGAATTAAACTAATTTTATAGGATAATATGATATATTAGGATTGATTGGATTGACTTTGTTCGAAGTAATCAATCTGTTATGAGTTTCAAAAAAATCAACTATTGAATAGTGTCAAAATTGACATAAAAGAGTTCTTAAAAACATATTATATTATTAATTGATATTAAATTCCTTAAAATCTAAGGTTCGGCCAAGAGACTTATATCATGATAGGTTAATCATTAATGGACCACTTGGGGGTCGCTTGGATGTATATAGTAAGTTTATTAACCATATTATATAAAACTACATAGAGACATTGTAAAAGTGAAACTAATTAACTTTGAGTTAATACATAAAGATAAGGTTAATATAAGTACCCAAACCTGTCTAACTTCTATTGGTTGAGTTGTTTTCGACCTATCCCCACCTTAACATTTAAATAATCAACTTTGGAGCCATTAGAAACCGAATATTAATTTATTATAAATTAATATTTCTAGCTTTTCCAAAGGTGCCCCTCACCCCTCTTATAAAAGGGCACTCCTCCTTCTCATTTCTTCACACCTCTCAAGCCACTTGGCTCGTCCAAACTCTGCCCAACTAAGCTCCCCACATCCCTCTCCTCCTCCTTGAAGCTTCCCCTTAGGCATAAATCATTTCAAGAAGTCCTTTGGTTCCAACCAAAGTGAGTTACCTAAATTAAAGGTAACGATTTCTCTTAAATTATTTTCCTTTATTTTGCTTCTCCAACCCCCAAAATCTTTTTATTTCCTTTCTTTTGTAACAACACCAGTATCCTCAATATACTAGGATGTTGTTATAAGAAGGATTCAAACTACACATACACACAACTCCATCTAATGGATGATGAACATAATGTTTCTGTGGATGGCAAACTAACGCCTCACGAAATGATGATTGTTCAAATACATCTTACCGCCTCTCATGGTGGCCATTATGATGGAACTGTAATTAAATATGATATTAATGATATATATTTTATATATAAGCTTCTGTAATTCCATTTTATTTCATACCATTATTCGTTTCATGTTGTATATACATACGATAATTTCATTTGAGGAAGTGCGGACTACCGCCCCCTTAAAATGATATGACTCGTTCATACCACACATGGAACGTATAAAGGATGGTGTTAATGAACTTAAGTAACATATATAAAATATTATATTATACTGGAATAGTAATATACCTATGTATCATTTGGATTCAATTCTTTTAAAATAAAAATTAAATGGAAGTAGCGTTCGTGCGTACGTACGGACTACCGTCTCCACGAACGCGGTGAGATCCATCCTCCATCGTATCCATTCAAGTCTTATTCTCATTTTAGGGTTAAAAATAATGTTAATATCATTCTGATTATGAATAAGATTTAATCTATCCATTACAAACATGTCTTACGTAACCAAACATTTAAGAAGAACGAATCGATTATCACCTGAAACGACGATAATACTAAGATATTATTAATAAAGCAATGTTAAAAGATCATATATGATATCATATTAATGTATATGATTATTGTATAATTTAATAACAATTATTTCACCATTATACAGGAGGTTAACTGACCCCAACAAAGGAAAAGTACAAGGTAAGGGTTATTTCACAATCTCTTCATTATCCGAGGTTGTTTATACGTAATAATCTACTGGGATATCTTTATCATCTACATCCATGTTTCTTAAAAATGTATTTCAAAACATTTTTACTATTTACAAGAATATGGGTTAAAGTCATTTATACCCTTGTTTGACTTTTTATAAGAGGTTTATAAAGGAATCTTTCCGTCGTTTTCAAAACAAGGTCCTTTTTAACCTTTTCGACAGAATTGAGGTAAGAATGTTTTTTTAACTTATACGGCGGGTGCGGTTATTTTACGCCGTTATAAAATCTTCAGAGCTTTCCTTACAATCTTATAAGAATATTTTCAAAGAAAATGTTTTATTTTATATGGATCTTAAATGATTTCAAAATAAAAGGAGATATTTCTTTAAAAAGAATTTTGATTTCATCTACGTCAACATCCTTTGATGGATTTTAAGATTATTTGAAGTTGATTTATTATGATACAAAACCTCTATATTGTATTGAAGGTTTTGTGATATGTTTGACTGTGGATGTGCTATTTTTATACCATTCATAGTTTATGGTGAAAGTATTTACATTTCGTATGCTAGTTTTAATACGAATGTTTATGTTATGTTTAAACCTTTTCATATGGGAATGCATTGGACTTAATATGTGACGGGTGGAGCCCGCTATAGCTCCTCGATGGATCGGTAGGTCTCATGAGACAAACTAGTGTCTTGGCACAAGGCCTTGAAAAAATCTTATTTGTAGTCTTGGCACGAGGCCTTGGCTATGTGGTTATGATAGTCTGGCATTATGCATTCCAACATTATGAAAGTGGTTATTGATTTTTGCATGTGATTATTCGATTAGTAGAATATCCATGTTAATGAGTAAATGGCATTATTTCATTTTATTTATGCCATACCATGTTGAAAGTTCATGTTTGAAAGGCTTTTGTTTTAGTTATACATTTCCTTAAAAGTTTATTCTTATTTATGAAAGTTTCCGCTATTTTGTTATACTTACTGGGCATTCGAGCTCACCCCTTTTATATGTTTTATTTTTCCCAGGAAGTGAAGAAGTAAATTATGAATGACCTGCAGGGATATTATGTGGGGATATGAGTGTGGATTATGGAGACATTATGTTGTTGTAGTAGTTTTTCATTTTATGATGTAATGTAAAACCTATGAATATATCTAGTGTTTCCAAGGCTACTAAACCAATCGGTCTTTCGAGATTTGATCTTTCTTGTGATCATGCCAATGTTACGAAGTAATGCACCGACTCTAGGTAGCTGGGGTCGGGGCGTTACAGTTTGTATCAGAGGATGTTTAGTACAAACCTTGGAATCTAGATTTAGATAAACTCTGATTAGAGCACGTAGACCTAAGATGAACATTGAAGATTAGTATAGAAGAACTTCCTAGAATTTTGGTATTGTAGAGATTTTGTGAGTTTTCCGAGCAATACATCCCTGTTTGGATACGAGCAGGTAGAGGCGGCTCTGGAACAGATGTACCTAGGGGTAAAACCCGAAAACACCGCTTTGAGCTAGACTCGAACGGGAACGGGTGCACGACAACGGGCCTTGCTGCACTCTTGGTTACGACACTCCCGGGGGATATGCTTAGGATAACTCTCATTTTCTTTACAAATCATTTTGAAGGGATTATAAGTATATACTTCCTCAAAGAAAACATTCTTATTATTATGTATTATATCCATAAATAGTTCAATTTATGTTAAGTGTTTTATAAGTATGGGATTATGTATTTTGATTCATAAACTGATCTAGTGTATGCCATTGTTTAGAAATGGCGCCCAGTAGAAGGAATGAGAACTCCAGAAATGCACATGATTCAAAGATAAGGAAGGATCATATCTTTCATGGTCTTAAGCTAGAATTTATAAGAGAAATAGTCTCCCATGTATTATCATCATATGAAGAAATAATATCATGTGTTGATAAGATATGTAAAGAGTTTACTGAGTCCTATGGCTTTGAAGGGAAGCAAGAGAAGAAAAGGATGGAAGAGAGAAAGATGGATAAAAGTAAGAGGGAAAAGAAGAATTTTCCCATATGTGGTAACTGTGGAAAGAAACACCCTGGAACTTGCCTGAAAGGAATGGGAGTTTGTTATAAGTGTGGAGGAAAAGGGCACAAAGTACGTGACTGCAAGGGTAAGAAAATGGTTTTAAATGTACAATGCTTCATTTGCAAGGAGTTTGTACACTACGCGAACCTATGTCCAAGTCATCAGACTATGCCTCAAATGATGTTATTGGATAATAATCATGTTATGATACTACCACAGATGAAGAGGAATGATTAGAGTTCTTATGTTGATTATGTCAATTGAGTGTTGTATCAACAATGTACTTGTTACAATAATCATGGAGTATATAAGGATTGTACTACAGTACTATTTCATTAAGGACTTGATATTGTGTGGAACAAAGAAAAGTGACTCAATAGCAGGATAAATTTTTGGAAAATATATGGTTGAGAGAATATAGTTCTGATACCGAGGTAGTGATTTTGGAATAATATGTGATTGTTTTGGATAAATTATATTGGATATTCTTGACTACCCTGTAACTGATTAATGATTTGTATATTCCATCATTGTTGGGGTTTAAAACATTTTTGGATTAATGAAGTATATCCAGCTTTCTATATGGAATAAGGGAGCACGAATATAATCAATAAGGAATATGGTAATTCAGGATGTTTCGGTGTATTAAAAGAATACATGATGAAGGTATTCATATGCTATTACGGGGTAAAAAGGTTCTACATTATGTATACCTTACTTATAAATGTTGGACTGTGAGTTTGGATAGAAGTATTTTGGATAGTTCTAGTTTGGATTATTTTGGATTGCCATAAAAGGACAACCCGGAGGTCGGGCGGCAACCCGTCGCGTCCGGCAAGGCTGCGAGACTTGAACCCGCAACCGAAGGGCGACAAGGGTGTATCACCTACCACTGGCCCACGAGATGTCCTGGATTAAATAATGTAGTTTTTATTAAAAGATCTTGTAGATGAATTATAAATTCGTTTATTTTGGAACCCTATACGAATAGTGTAAATAGAATTTTTTTTACATTCTATTATCTTTTAGTGTGAAAGATGAGTTTGTGGTAGAAATTTATTAATGGATAAAACTCTAATTATAAAGTAAGTATATCTCCTTATGATCTTAGCCAATCTCATAAATAAATTCCTCAATATTAAGAAAAGCAAATTAGAACAAAAATGTTTTCCTAGATGGTACCTTAAATCATCACTAATTTATGGCTTTGGGATTGTTGGCCTTTTCATAGCCATGTTCTCTACCACTCTCCATCAGGTAATTGATGGTTAGACTTTTCTTCCATATCCATATTTTACTACATGGAACCCTAGTATGTGTTATTTTCGGTAATCTTCATACTTTCGACTCTTTATTTTAAATAGAGGCCTCATTAATTCATTTTTCGATGTGGGATTTCAACTAAGATATTTTGAAACGTCAAAAATGTGTTATCCCAATACCCTATATTTTGTTGAACCGATGGTACTTCAAATCATCATAGATTGATGAGTTTAGGGACCTCAATTATACACTTGTTTGTGATTGATGAACTCAATCACTACCTATAAATATTTACGTTTTTCCTCCAATTATATATCTCTAATTGCCACCAATTTTCTCCTAATCGAGATCATAATTTGGTGGTGACCCTTTCATTTCTCTTTTCCTCATATTAAGACTAAATTTTAGTAACCCAATTTCCGATGTGGATTTTCCCACAAATATATTATCTATTTTCAACCTTTTATTTTCGAAAAACAATTTCAAATTGCGAGGACGCAATTTATTGAAGGAGGGGAGAATGTAACACCCCAATATTTCATAGTGTGTTATTTCTTCAAAATAATTCAATAACTTGCACTACAAGCAACACCGAGTTCAATTGCACCATGACTTACCAAAAAAAAATCCATTAAAAGAGGTCATGAATAGCATTAACTACATTTTTAACTTTATATAATCCTTATAATTTTAGAATCCATATTATGAGTTTCTTAGTCATAATGCAAGAACATATTCATTTTCAGTATTGCACTTTTATCAACTTTTGATAGTGAAACCTTTTTAAATACAATATTTTAAACTTTTTGACTAAATGGAGACATCAAAAAATTTAAAATGAAACATCCCATGCTTCCACGGTACGCTTTCCTTTGAATAAAACAGTAGCGTGTGTTGTACGCAACGTCGAGTTTTAACACACACCACAACCGATCAAACTAGCCGTTATGAATAGTAATACCTACTTTTTGAAACTATATATATTTTATATTTGAAAATGGACTTCATTTTTGGATTCGGAATATCGAATTTATCCTAAGGTGAAATTTTGGTACATTTCGGATAACTTTCATATTTTGATGAATAGTGAAAATTACTAAATTTTAATTAAAAACAACTTTTTTAATCAAAATAATTAATAGTGATAAATTATGAATTTGAGTGGTTTTAAAGTATATTTAGAATATATTTTTACCGTTTAATATAATGTTGGTCATTGGACATAATTTTACAATTAAACCGAACATAAACAAGTGTCAATCTTTTGATAGTTATTACCTCTTAAAAACACGCTTTTTGTTTTGACAGCGGGAAGTAATTTTAAATTAATTTCTGCCACTTCTGTGATTTGAATTTAGAAAAATGGATTCCATATTTGGAATCAGGATGTCCAAATTGTGTGAATAGGTAACTTTTATTTTTAGACATTTTGAATAATTACTGTGGTAAAAAAAATTTATTTACCATGGTTAAGGGTAAATCCGGTAAATAAGGGTTAACAAATAATATTATAATAATACAAAATTACCTTAAAACGTGTCCTAACCTTATTGGTGGACACATAACCGACCATGAGCATCCTTGGGTCAATTTGGGGACCCCTTGGAGCCACTTGTATGTGGTAGGGACACTTTATATTAATAAAGTTAAAATAAAAATAAAAATGGCATAAGCTTACATCTTTTAGAAGAACAACTTTTACATAGGGTTATACATGTTGGATTTTCTATTATAAATATTCATTAGAAAGCTAAAAAGATTTCCTACATAATGATATTTTATTTATAATTTTTAGACATTAAATAAGTTATTTTATTTATGACACAATGATGATGCGGTAATTACTATAATAGTGAAAAATTAAAATAATCGATATTATAAATACCAAAATAAATATAATATGAAACTTTTAATGAATTAAACTAATTTTATAGGATAATATGATATATTAGGATTGATTGGATTGACTTTGTTCGAAGTAATAAATCTGTTATGAGTTTCAAAAAAATCAACTATTGAATAGTGTCAAAATTGACATAAAAGAGTTCTTAAAACAAATATTATATTATTAATTGATATTAAATTCCTAAAAATCTAAGGTTCGGCCAAGAGACTTATTTCATGATAGGTTAATCATTAATGGACCACTTGGGGGTCGCTTGGATGTATATAGTAAGTTTATTAACCATATTATATAAAACTACAAAGAGACATTGTAAAAGTGAAACTAATTAACTTAGAGTTAATACTTAAAGATAAGGTTAATATAAGTACCCAAACCTGTCTAACTTCTATTGGTTGAGTTGTTTTCGACCTATCCCCACCTTAACATTTAAATAATCAACTTTGGAGCCATTAGAAACCGAATATGAATTTATTATAAATTAATATTTCTAGCTTTTCCAAAGGTGCCCCTCACCCCTCTTATAAAAGGGCACTCCTCCTTCTCATTTCTTCACACCTCTCAAGCCACTTGGCTCGTCCAAACTCTGCCCAACTAAGCTCCCCACATCCCTCTCCTCCTCCTTGAAGCTTCCCCTTAGGCAGAAATCATTTCAAGAAGTCCTTTGGTTCCAACCAAAGTGAGTTACCTAAATTAAAGGTAACGATTTCTCTTAAATTATTTTCCTTTATTTTGCTTCTCCAACCCCCAAAATCTTTTTATTTCCTTTCTTTTGTAACAACACCAGTATCCTCAATATACTAGGATGTTGTTATAAGAAGGATTCAAACTACACATACACACAACTCCATCTAATGGATGATGAACATAATGTTTCTGTGGATGGCAAACTAACGCCTCACGAAATGATGATTGTTCAAATACATCTTACCGCCTCTCATGGTGGCCATTATGATGGCACTGTAATTAAATATGATATTAATGATATATATTTTATATATAAGCTTCTGTAATTCCATTTTATTTCATACCATTATTCGTTTCATGTTGTATATACATACGATAATTTCATTTGAGGAAGTGCGGACTACCGCCCCCTTAAAATGATATGACTCGTTCATACCACACATGGAACGTATAAAGGATGGTGTTAATTAACATAAGTAACATATATAAAATATTATATTATACTGGAATATTAATATACCTATGTATCATTTGGATTCAATTCTTTTAAAATAAAAATTAAATGGAAGTAGCGTTCGTGCGTACGTACGGACTACCGTCTCCACGAACGCGGTGAGATCCATCCTCCATCGTATCCATTCAAGTCTTATTCTCATTTTAGGGTTAAAAATAATGTTAATATCATTCTGATTATGAATAAGATTTAATCTATCCATTACAAACATGTCTTACGTAACCAAACATTTAAGAAGAACGAATCGATTATCACCTGAAACGACGATAATACTAAGATATTATTAATAAAGCAATGTTAAAAGATCATATATGATATCATATTAATGTATATGATTATTGTATAATTTAATAACAATTATTTCACCATTATACAGGAGGTTAACCGACCCCAACAAAGGAAAAGTACAAGGTAAGGGTTATTTCACAATCTCTTCATTCTCCGAGGTTGTTTATACATAATAATCTACTGGGATATCTTTATCATCTACATCCATGTTTCTTAAAAATGTATTTCAAAACATTTTTACTATTTACAAGAATATGGGTTAAAGTTATTTATACCCTTGTATGACTTTTTATAAGAGGTTTATAAAGGAATCTTTCCGTCGTTTTCAAAATAAGGTCCTTTTTAACCTTTTCGACAGAATTGAGGTAAGAATGTTTTTTTTAACTTATACGGCGGGTGCGGTTATTTTACGCCGTTATAAAATCTTCAGAGCTTTCCTTACAAGCTTATAAGAATATTTTCAAAGAAAATGTTTTATTTTATATGGATATTAAATGATTTCAAAATAAAAGGAGATATTTCTTTAAAAAGAATTTTGATTTCATCTACGTCAACATCCTTTGATGGATTTTAAGATTATTTGAAGTTGATTTATTATGATACAAAACTTCTATATTGTATTGAAGGTTTTGTGATATGTTTGACTGTGTATGTTCTATTTTTATACCATTCATAGTTTATGGTGAAAGTATTTACATTTCTTATGCTAGTTTTAATACGAATGTTTATGTTATGTTTAAACCTTTTCATATGGGAATGCATTGGACTTAATATGTGACGGGTGGAGCCCGCTATAGCTCCTCGATGCATCGGTAGGTCTCATGAGACAAACTAGTGTCTTGGCACAAGGCCTTGACAAAATCTTATTTGTAGTCTTGGCACGAGGCCTTGGCTATGTGGTTATGATAGTCTGGCATTATGCATTCCAACATTATAAAAGTGGTTATTGATTTTTGCATGTGATTATTCGATTAGTAGAATATCCATGTGAATGAGTAAATGGCATTATTTCATTTTATTTATGCCATACCATGTTGAAAGTTCATGTTTGAAAGGCTTTTGTTTTAGTTATACATTTCCTTAAAAGTTTATTCTTATTTATGAAAGTTTCCGCTATTTTGTTATCCTTACTGGGCATTCGAGCTCACCCCTTTTATATGTTTTATTTTTCCCAGGAAGTGAAGAAGTAAATTATGAATGACCTGCAGGGATATTATGTGGGGATATGAGTGTGGATTATGGAAACATTATGTTGTTGTAGTATTTTTTCATTTTATGATGTAATGTAAAACCTATGAATATATCTAGTGTTTCCAAGGCTACTAAACCAATCGGTCTTTCGAGATTTGATCTTTCTTGTGATCATGCCAATGTTACGAAGTAATGCACCGACTCTGGGTAGCTGGGGTCGGGGCGTTACAGTTGGTATCAGAGGAAGTTTAGTACAAACCTTGGAATCTAGATTTAGATAAACTCTGATTAGAGCACGTAGACCTAAGATGAACTTTGAGGATTAGTATAGAATAACTTCCTAGAATTTTGGTATTGTAGAGATTTTGTGAGTTTTCCGAGCAATAGATCCCTGTTTGGATACGAGCAGGTAGAGGCGGCTCTGGAACAGATGTACCTAGGGGTAAAACCCGAAAACACCGCTTTGAGCTAGACTCGAACGGGAACTGGTGCACGACAACGGGCCTTGCTGCACTCTTTGTTACGACACTCCCGGGGGATATGCTTAGGATAACTCTCATTTTCTTTACAAATCTTTTTGAAGGGATTATGAGTATATACTTCCTCAAAGAAAACATTCTTATTATTATGGATTATATCCATAAATAGTTCAATTTATGTTAAGTGTTTTATAAGTATGGGATTATGTATTTTGATTCATAAACTGATCTAGTGTATGCCATTGTTTAGAAATGGCGCCCAGTAGAAGGAATGAGAACTCCAGAAATGCACATGATTCAAAGAGAAGGAAGGATCATATCTTTCATGGTCTTAAGCTAGAATTTATAAGAGAAATAGTCTCCCATGTATTATCATCATATGAAGAAATAATATCATGTGTTGATAAGATATGTAAAGAGTTTACTGAGTCCTATGGCTTTGAAGGGAAGCAAGAGAAGAAAAGGATGGAAGAGAGAAAGATGGATAAAAGTAAGAGGGAAAAGAATAATTTTCCCATATGTGGTAACTGTGGAAAGAAACACCCTGGAACTTGCCTGAAAGGAATGGGAGTTTGTTATAAGTGTGGAGGAAAAGGGTAAAAAGTACGTGACTGCAAGGGTAAGAAAATGGTTTTAAATGTACAATGCTTCATTTGCAAGGAGTTTGTACACTACGCGAACCTATTTCCTAGTCATCAGACTATGCCGCAAATGATGTTATTGGATAATAATCAAGTTATGATACTACCACAGATGAAGAGGAATGATTAGAGTTCTTATGTTGATTATGTCAATTGAGTGTTGTATCAACAATGTACTTGTTACAATAATCATGGAGTATATAAGGATTGTACTACAGTACTATTTCATTAAGGACTTGATATTGTGTGGAACAAAGAAAAGTGACTCAATAGCAGGATAAATTTTTGGAAAATATATGGTTGAGAGAATATAGTTCTGATACCGAGGTAGTGATTTTGGAATAATATGTGATTGTTTTGGATAAATTATATTGGATATTCTTGACTACCCTGGAACTGATTAATGATTTGTATATTCCATCATTGTTGGGGTTTAAAACATTATTGGATTAATGAAGTATATCCAGCTTTCTATATGGAATAAGGGAGCATGAATGTAATCAATAAGGAATATGGTAATTCAGGATGTTTCGGTGTATTAAAAGAATACATGATGAAGGTATTCATATGCTATTACGGGGTAAAAAGGTTCTACATTATGTTTACCTTACTTATAAATGTTGGACTGTGAGTTTGGATAGAAGTATTTTGGATAGTTCTACTTTGGATTATTTTGGATTTCCATAAAAGGACAACCCGGAGGTCGGGCGGCAACCCGTCGCGTCCGGCAAGGCTGCGAGACTTGAACCCGCAACCGAAGGGCGACAAAGGTGTATCACCTACCACTGGCCCACGAGATGTCCTGGATTAAATAATGTAGTTTTTATGAAAAGATCTTGTGGATGAATTATAAATTCGTTTATTTTGGAACCCTATACGAATAGTGTAAATAGAATTTTTTTTACATTCTATTATCTTTTAGAGTGAAAGATGAGTTTGTGGTAGAAATTTATTAATGGATAAAACTCTAATTATAAAGTAAGTATATCTCCTTATGATCTTAGCCAATCTCATAAATAAATTCCTCAATATTAAGAAAAGAAAATTAGAACAAAAATGTTTTCCTAGATGGTACCTTAAATCATCACTAATTTATGGCTTTGGGATTGTTGGCCTTTTCATAGCCATGTTCTCTACCACTCTCCATCAGGTAATTGATGGTTAGATTTTTCTTCCATATCCATATTTTACTACATGGAACCCTAGTATGTGTTATTTTCGGTAATCTTCATACTTTAGACTCTTTATTTTAAATAGAGGCCTCATTAATTCATTTTTCGATGTGGGATTTCAACTAAGATATTTTGAAACGTCAAAAATGTGTTATCCCAATACCCTATATTTTGTTGAACCGATGGTACTTCAAATCATCATAGATTGATGAGTTTAGGGACCTCAATTATACACTTGTTTGTGATTGATGAACTCAATCACTACCTATAAATATTTACGTTTTTCCTCCAATTATATATCTCTAATTGCCACCAATGTTCTCCTAATCGAGATCATAATTTGGTGGTGACCCTTTCATTTCTCTTTTCCTCATATTAAGACTAAATTTTAGTAACCCAATTTCCGATGTGGATTTTCCCACAAATATATTATCTATTTTCAACCTTTTATTTTCGAAAAACAATTTCAAATTGCGAGGACTCAATTTATTGAAGGAGGGGAGAATGTAACACCCCAAGATTTCATAGTGTGTTATTTCTTCAAAATAATTCAATAACTTGCACTACAAGCAACACCGAGTTCAATTGCACCATGACTTACCAAAAAAAAATCCATTAAAAGAGGTCATGAATAGAATTAACTACATTTTTAACTTTATATAATCCTTATAATTTTAGAATCCATATTATGAGTTTCTTAGTCATAATGCAAGAACAGATTCATTTTCAGTATTGCACTTTTATCAACTTTTGATAGTGAAACCTTTTTAAATACAATATTTTAAACTTTTTGACTAAATGGAGACATTAAAAAATTTAAAATAAAACATCCCATGCTTCCACGGTACGCTTTCCTTTGAATAAAACAGTAGCGTGTGTTGTACGCAACGTCGAGTTTTAACACACACCACAACCGATCAAACTAGCCGTTATGAATAGTAATACCTACTTTTTGAAATTATATATATTTTATATTTGAAAATGGACTTCATTTTTGGATTCGGAATATCGAATTTATCCTAAGGTGAAATTTTGGTACATTTCGGATAACTTTCATATTTTGATGAATAGTGAAAATTACTAAATTTTAATTAAAAACAACTTTTTTAATCAAAATAATTAATAGTGATAAATTATGAATTTGAGTGGTTTTAAAGTATATTTAGAATATATTTTTACCGTTTAATATAATGTTGGTCATTGGACATAATTTTACAATTAAACCGAACATAAACAAGTGTCAATCTTTTGATAGTTATTACCTCTTAAAAACACGCTTTTTGTTTTGACAGCGGGAATTAATTTTAAATTAATTTCTGCCACTTCTGTGTTTTGAATTTAGAAAAATGGATTCCATATTTGGAATCAGGATGTCCAAATTGTGTAAATAGGTAACTTTTATTTTTAGACATTTTGAATAATTATTGTGGTAAAAAAAATTTATTTACCATGGTTAAGGGTAAATCCGGTAAATAAGGGTTAAAAAATAATATTATAATAATACAAAATTACCCTAAAACGTGTCCTAACCTTATTGGTGGACACATACCCGACCATGAGCATCCTTGGGTCAATTTGGGGACCCCTTGGAGCCACTTGTATGTGGTAGGGACACTTTATATTAATAAAGTTAAAATAAAAATAAAAATGGCATAAGCTTACATCTTTTAGAAGAACAACTTTTACATAGGGTTATACATGTTGGATTTTCTATTATAAATATTCATTAGAAATCTAAAACGATTTCCTACATAATGATATTTTATTTATAATTTTTAGACATTAAATAAGTTATTTTATTTATGACACAATGATGATGCGGTAATTACTATAATAGTGAAAAATTAAACTAATTGATATTATAAATACCAAAATAAATATAATATGAAACTTTTAATGAATTAAACTAATTTTATAGGATAATATGATATATTAGGATTGATTGTATTGACTTTGTTCGAAGTAATAAATCTGTTATGAGTTTCAAAAAAATCAACTATTGAATAGTGTCAAAATTGACATAAAAGAGTTCTTAAAACAAATATTATATTATTAATTGATATTAAATTCCTAAAAATCTAAGGTTCGGCCAAGAGACTTATATCATGATAGGTTAATCATTAATGGACCACTTGGGGGTCTCTTGGATGTATATAGTAAGTTTATTAACCATATTATATAAAACTACAAAGAGACATTGTAAAAGTGAAACTAATTAACTTAGAGTTAATACTTAAAGATAAGGTTAATATAAGTACCCAAACCTGTCTAACTTCTATTTGTTGAGTTTTTTTCTACCTATCCCCACCTTAAAATTTAAATAATCAACTTTGGAGCCATTAGAAACCGAATATGAATTTATTATAAATTAATATTTCTAGCTTTTCCAAAGGTGCCCCTCACCCCTCTTATAAAAGGGCACTCCTCCTTCTCATTTCTTCACACCTCTCAAGCCACTTGGCTCGTCCAAAATCTGCCCAACTAAGCTCCCCACATCCCTCTCCTCCTCCTTGAAGCTTCCCCTTAGGCAGAAATCATTTCAAGAAGTCCTTTGGTTCCAACCAAAGTGAGTTACCTAAATTAAAGGTAACGATTTCTCTTAAATTATTTTCCTTTATTTTGCTTCTCCAACCCCCAAAATCTTTTTATTTCCTTTCTTTTGTAACAACACCAGTATCCTAAATATACTAGGATGTTGTTATAAGAAGGATTCAAACTACACATACACACAACTCCATCTAATGGATGATGAACATAATGTTTCTGTGGATGGCAAACTAACGCCTCACGAAATGATGATTGTTCAAATACATCTTACCGCCTCTCATGGTGGCCATTATGATGGAACTGTAATTAAATATGATATTAATGATATATATTTTATATATAAGCTTCTGTAATTCCATTTTATTTCATACCATTATTCGTTTCATGTTGTATATACATACGATAATTTCATTTGAGGAAGTGCGGACTACCGCCCCCTTAAAATGATATGACTCGTTCATACCACACAAGGAACGTATAAAGGATGGTGTTAATGAACTTAAGTAACATATATAAAATATTATATTATACTGGAATATTAATATACCTATGTATCATTTGGATTCAATTCATTTAAAATAAAAATTAAATGGAAGTAGCGTTCGTGCGTACGTACGGACTACCGTCTCCACGAACGCGGTGAGATCCATCCTCCATCGTATCCATTCAAGTCTTATTCTCATTTTAGGGTTAAAAATAATGTTAATATCATTCTGATTATGAATAAGATTTAATCTATCCATTACAAACATGTCTTACGTAACCAAACATTTAAGAAGAACGAATCGATTATCACCTGAAACGACGATAATACTAAGATATTATTAATAAAGCAATGTTAAAAGATCATATATGATATCATATTAATGTATATGATTATTGTATAATTTAATAACAATTATTTCACCATTATACAGGAGGTTAACCGACCCCAACAAAGGAAAAGTACAAGGTAAGGGTTATTTCACAATCTCTTCATTATCCGAGGTTGTTTATACGTAATAATCTACTGGGATATCTTTATCATCTACATCCATGTTTCTTAAAAATGTATTTCAAAACATTTTTACTATTTACAAGAATATGGGTTAAAGTCATTTATACCCTTGTTTGACTTTTTATAAGAGGTTTATAAAGGAATCTTTCCGTCGTTTTCAAAACAATGTCTTTTTTAACCTTTTCGACAGAATTGAGGTAAGAATGTTTTTTTTAACTTATACGGCGGGTGCGGTTATTTTACGCCGTTATAAAATCTTCAGAGCTTTCCTTACAAGCTTATAAGAATATTTTCAAAGAAAATGTTTTATTTTATATGGATATTAAATGATTTCAAAATAAAAGGAGATATTTCTTTAAATAGAATTTTGATTTCATCTACGTCAACATCCTTTGATGGATTTTAAGATTATTTGAAGTTGATTTATTATGATACAAAACTTCTATATTGTATTGAAGGTTTTGTGATATGTTTGACTGTGGATGTGCTATTTTTATACCATTCATAGTTTATGGTGAATGTATTTACATTTCGTATGCTAGTTTTAATACGAATGTTTATGTTATGTTTAAACCTTTTCATATGGGAATGCATTGGACTTAATATGTGACGGGTGGAGCCCGCTATAGCTCCTCGATGCATCGGTAGGTCTCATGAGACAAACTAGTGTCTTGGAACAAGGCCTTGACAAAATCTTATTTGTAGTCTTGGCACGAGGCCTTGGCTATGTGGTTATGATAGTCTGGCATTATGCATTCCAACATTATGAAAGTGGTTATTGATTTTTTCATGTGATTATTCGATTAGTAGAATATCCATGTGAATGAGTAAATGGCATTATTTCATTTTATTTATGCCATACCATGTTTAAAGTTCATGTTTGAAAGGCTTTTGTTTTAGTTATACATTGCCTTAAAAGTTTATTCTTATTTATGAAAGTTTCCGCTATTTTGTTATCCTTACTGGGCATTCGAGCTCACCCCTTTTATATGTTTTATTTTTCCCAGGAAGTGAAGAAGTAAATTATGAATGACCTGCAGGGATATTATGTGGGGATATGAGTGTGGATTATGGATACATTATGTTGTTGTAGTAGTTTTTCATTTTATGATGTAATGTAAAACCTATGAATATATCTAGTGTTTCCAAGGCTACTAAACCAATCGGTCTTTCGAGATTTGATCTTTCTTGTGATCATGCCAATGTTACGAAGTAATGCACCGACTCTGGGTAGCTGGGGTCGGGACGTTACAGTTGGTATCAGAGGAAGTTTAGTACAAACCTTGGAATCTAGATTTAGATAAACTCTGATTAGAGCACGTAGACCTAAGATGAACTTTGAGGATTAGTATAGAAGAACTTCCTAGAATTTTGGTATTGTAGAGATTTTGTGAGTTTTCCGAGCAATAAATCCCTGTTTGGATACGAGCAGGTAGAGGCGGCTCTGAAACAGATGTACCTAGGGGTAAAACCCGAAAACACCGCTTTGAGCTAGACTCGAACGGGAACTGGTGCACGACAACGGGCCTTGCTGCACTCTTGGTTACGACACTCCCGGGGGATATGCTTAGGATAACTCTCATTTTCTTTACAAATCATTTTGAAGGGATTATGAGTATATACTTCCTCAAAGAAAACATTCTTATTATTATGGATTATATCCATAAATAGTTCAATTTATGTTATGTGTTTTATAAGTATGGGATTATGTATTTTGATTCATAAACTGATCTAGTGTATGCCATTGTTTAGAAATGGCGCCCAGTAGAAGGAATGAGAACTCCAGAAATGCACATGATTCAAAGAGAAGGAAGGATCATATCTTTCATGGTCTTAAGCTAGAATTTATAAGAGAAATAGTCTCCCATGTATTATCATCATATGAAGAAATAATATCATGTGTTGATAAGATATGTAAAGAGTCTACTGAGTCTTATGGCTTTGAAGGGAAGCAAGAGAAGAAAAGGATGGAAGAGAGAAAGATGGATAAAAGTAAGAGGGAAAAGAAGAATTTTCCCATATGTGGTAACTGTGGAAAGAAACACCCTGGAACTTGCCTGAAAGGAATGGGAGTTTGTTATAAGTGTGGAGGAAAAGGGCAAAAAGTACGTGACTGCAAGGGTAAGAAAATGGTTTTAAATGTACAATGCTTCATTTTCAAGGAGTTTGTACACTACGCGAACCTATGTCCTAGTCATTAGACTATGCCGCAAATGATGTTATTGGATAATAATCAAGTTATGATACTACCACAGATGAAGAGGAATGATTAGAGTTCTTATGTTGATTATGTCAATTGAGTGTTGTATCAACAATGTACTTGTTACAATAATCATGGAGTATATAAGGATTGTACTACAGTACTATTTCATTAAGGACTTGATATTGTGTGGAACAAAGAAAAGTGACTCAATAGCAGGATAAATTTTTGGAAAATATATGGTTGAGAGAATATAGTTCTGATACCGAGGTAGTGATTTTGGAATAATATGTGATTGTTTTGGATAAATTATATTGGATATTCTTGACTACCCTGGAACTGATTAATGATTTGTATATTCCATCATTGTTGGGGTTTAAAACATTTTTGGATTAATGAAGTATATCCAGCTTTCTATATGGAATTAGGGAGCATGAATGTAATCAATAAGGAATATGGTAATTCAGGATGTTTCGGTGTATTAAAAGAATACATGATGAAGGTATTCATATGCTATTACAGGGTAAAAAGGTTCTACATTATGTTTACCTTACTTATAAATGTTGGACTGTGAGTTTGGATAGAAGTATTTTGGATAGTTCTAGTTTGGATTATTTTGGATTGCCATAAAAGGACAACCCGGAGGTCGGGCGGCAACCCGTCGCGTCCGGCAAGGCTGTGAGACTTGAACCCGCAACCGAAGGGCGACAAGGGTGTATCACCTACCACTGGCCCACGAGATGTCCTGGATTAAATAATGTAGTTTTTATTAAAAGATCTTGTAGATGAATTATAAATTCGTTTATTTTGGAACCCTATACGAATAGTGTAAATAGAATTTTTTTTACATTCTATTATCTTTTAGAGTGAAAGATGAGTTTGTGGTAGAAATTTATTAATGGATAAAACTCTAATTATAAATTAAGTATATCTCCTTATGATCTTAGCCAGTCTCATAAATAAATTCCTCAATATTAAGAAAAGCAAATTAGAACAAAAATGTTTTCCTAGATGGTACCTTAAATCATCACTAATTTATGGCTTTGGGATTGTTGGCCTTTTCATAGCCATGTTCTCTACCACTCTCCATCAGGTAATTGATGGTTAGATTTTTCTTCCATATCCATATTTTACTACATGGAACCCTAGTATGTGTTATTTTCGGTAATCTTCATACTTTCGACTATTTATTTTAAATAGAGGCCTCATTAATTCATTTTTCGATGTGGGATTTCAACTAAGATATTTTGAAACGTCAAAAATTTGTTATCCCAATACCCTATATTTTGTTGAACCGATGGTACTTCAAATCATCATAGATTGATGAGTTTAGGGACCTCAATTATACACTTGTTTGTGATTGATGAACTCAATCACTACCTATAAATATTTACGTTTTTCCTCCAATTATATATCTCTAATTGCCACCAATGTTCTCCTAATCGAGATCATAATTTGGTGGTGACCCTTTCATTTCTCTTTTCCTCATATTAAGACTAAATTTTAGTAACCCAATTTCCGATGTGGATTTTCCCACAAATATATTATCTATTTTCAACCTTTTATTTTCGAAAAACAATTTCAAATTGCGAGGACTCAATTTATTGAAGGAGGGGAGAATGTAACACCCCAAGATTTCATAGTGTGTTATTTCTTCAAAATAATTCAATAACTTGCACTACAAGCAACACCGAGTTCAATTGCACCATGACTTACCAAAAAAAATCCATTAAAAGAGGTCATGAATAGCATTAACTACATTTTTAACTTTATATAATCCTTATAATTTTAGAATCCATATTATGAGTTTCTTAGTCATAATGCAAGAACAGATTCATTTTCAGTATTGCACTTTTATCAACTTTTGATAGTGAAACCTTTTTAAATACAATATTTTAAACTTTTTGACTAAATGGAGACATCAAAAAATTTAAAATGAAACATCTCATGCTTCCACGGTACGCTTTCCTTTGAATAAAACAGTAGCGTGTGTTGTACGCAACGTCGAGTTTTAACACACACCACAACCGATCAAACTAGCCGTTATGAATAGTAATACCTACTTTTTGAAATTATATATATTTTATATTTGAAAATGGACTTCATTTTTGGATTCGGAATATCGAATTTATCCTAAGGTGAAATTTTGGTACATTTCGGATAACTTTCATATTTTGATGAATAGTGAAAATTACTAAATTTTAATTAAAAACAACTATTTTAATCAAAATAATTAATAGTGATAAATTATGAATTTGAGTGGTTTTAAAGTATATTTAGAATATATTTTTACCGTTTAATATAATGTTGGTCATTGGACATAATTTTACAATTAAACCGAACATAAACAAGTGTCAATCTTTTGATAGTTATTACCTCTTAAAAACACGCTTTTTGTTTTGACAGCGGGAATTAATTTTAAAGTAATTTCTGCCACTTCTGTGTTTTGAATTTAGAAAAATGGATTCCATATTTGGAATCAGGATGTCCAAATTGTGTAAATAGGTAACTTTTATTTTTAGACATTTTGAATAATTACTGTGGTAAAAATTTTTTATTTACCATGGTTAAGGGTAAATCCGGTAAATAAGGGTTAAAAAATAATATTATAATAATACAAAATTACCCTAAAACGTGTCCTAACCTTATTGGTGGACACATACCCGACCATGAGCATCCTTGGGTCAATTTGGGGACCCCTTGGAGCCACTTGTATGTGGTAGGGACACTTTATATTAATAAAGTTAAAATAAAAATAAAAATGGCATAAGCTTACATCTTTTAGAAGAACAACTTTTACATAGGGTTATACATGTTGGATTTTCTATTATAAATATTCATTAGAAATCTAAAAAGATTTCCTACATAATGATATTTTATTTATAATTTTTAGACATTAAATAAGTTATTTTATTTATGACACAATGATGATGCGGTAATTACTATAATAGTGAAAAATTAAAATAATTGATATTATAAATACCAAAATAAATATAATATGAAACTTTTAATGAATTAAACTAATTTTATAGGATAATATGATATATTAGGATTGATTGGATTGACCTTTTTCGAAGTAATAAGTCTGTTATGAGTTTCAAAAAAATCAACTATTGAATAGTGTCAAAATTGACATAAAAGAGTTCTTAAAACAAATATTATATTATTAATTGATATTAAATTCCTAAAAATCTAAGGTTCGGCCAAGAGACTTATATCATGATAGTTTAATCATTAATAGACCACTTGGGGGTCGCTTGGATGTATATAGTAAGTTTATTAACCATATTATATAAAACTACAAAGAGACATTGTAAAAGTGAAACTAATTAACTTAGAGTTAATACTTAAAGATAAGGTTAATATAAGTACCCAAACCTGTCTAACTTCTATTTGTTGAGTTGTTTTCTACCTATACCCACCTTAACATTTAAATAATCAACTTTTGAGCCATTAGAAACCGAATATGAATTTATTATAAATTAATATTTCTAGCTTTTCCAAAGGTGACCCTCACCCCTCTTATAAAAGGGCACTCCTCCTTCTCATTTCTTCACACCTCTCAAGCCACTTGGCTCGTCCAAACTCTGCCCAACTAAGCTCCCCACATCCCTCTACTCCTCCTTGAAGCTTCACCTTAGGCAGAAATCATTTCAAGAAGTCCTTTGGTTCCAACCAAAGTGAGTTACCTAAATTAAAGGTAACGATTTCTCTTAAATTATTTTCCTTTATTTTGCTTCTCCAACCCCCAAAATCTTTTTATTTCCTTTCTTTTGTAACAACACCAGTATCCTCAATATACTAGGATGTTGTTATAAGAAGGATTCAAACTACACATACACACAACTCCATCTAATGGATGATGAACATAATGTTTCTGTGGATGGCAAACTAACGCCTCACGAAATGATGATTGTTCAAATACATCTTACCGCCTCTCATGGTGGCCATTATGATGGCACTGTAATTAAATATGATATTAATGATATATATTTTATATATAAGCTTCTGTAATTCCATTTTATTTCATACCATTATTCGTTTCATGTTGTATATACATACGATAATTTCATTTGAGGAAGTGCGGACTACCGCCCCCTTAAAATGATATGACTCGTTCATACCACACATGGAACGTATAAAGGATGGTGTTAATGAACTTAAGTAACATATATAAAATATTATATTATACTGGAATATTAATATACCTATGTATCATTTGGATTCAATTCTTTTAAAATAAAAATTAAATGGAAGTAGCGTTCATGCGTACGTACGGACTACCGTCTCCACGAACGCGGTGAGATCCATCCTCCATCGTATCCATTCAAGTCTTATTCTCATTTTAGGGTTAAAAATAATGATAATATCATTCTGATTATGAATAAGATTTAATCTATCCATTACAAACATGTCTTACGTAACCAAACATTTATGAAGAACGAATCGATTATCACCTGAAACGACGATAATACTAAGATATTATTAATAAAGCAATGTTAAAAGATCATATATGAAATCATATTAATGTATATGATTCTTGTATAATTTAATAACAATTATTTCACCATTATACAGGAGGTTAACTGACCCCAACAAAGGAAAAGTACAAGGTAAGGGTTATTTCACAATCTCTTCATTATCCGAGGTTGTTTATACGTAATAATCTACTGGGATATCTTTATCATCTACATCCATGTTTATTAAAAATGTATTTCAAAACATTTTTACTATTTACAAGAATATGGGTTAAAGTCATTTATACCCTTGTTTGACTTTTTATAAGAGGTTTATAAAGGAATCTTTCCGTCGTTTTCAAAACAAGGTCCTTTTTAACCTTTTCGACAGAATTGAGGTAAGAATGTTTTTTTAACTTATACGGCGGGTGCGGTTATTTTACGCCGTTATAAAATCTTCAGAGCTTTCCTTACAAGCTTATAAGAATATTTTCAAAGAAAATGTTTTATTTTATATGGATCTTAAATGATTTCAAAATAAAAGGAGATATTTCTTTAAAAAGAATTTTGATTTCATCTACGTCAACATCCTTTGATGGATTTTAAGATTATTTGAAGTTGATTTATTATGATACAAAACTTCTATATTGTATTGAAGGTTTTGTGATATGTTTGACTGTGAATGTGCTATTTTTATACCATTCATAGATTATGGTGAAAGTATTTACATTTCGTATGCTATTTTTAATACGAATGTTTATGTTATGTTTAAACCTTTTCATATAGGAATGCATTGGACTTAATATGTGACGGGTGGAGCCCGCTATAGCTCCTCGATGCATCGGTAGGTCTCATGAGACAAACTAGTGTCTTGGCACAAGGCCTTGACAAAATCTTATTTGTAGTCTTGGCACGAGGCCTTGGCTATGTGGTTATGATAGTCTGGCATTATGCATTCCAACATTATGAAAGTGGTTATTGATTTTTGCATGTGATTATTCGATTAGTAGAATATCCATGTGAATGAGTAAATGGCATTATTTCATTTTATTTATGCCATACCATGTTGAATGTTCATGTTTGAAAGGCTTTTGTTTTAGTTATACATTGCCTTAAAAGTTTGTTCTTATTTATGAAAGTTTCCGCTATTTTGTTATCCTTAATGGGCATTCGAGCTCACCCCTTTTATATGTTTTATTTTTCCCAGGAAGTGAAGAAGTAAATTATTAATGACCTGCAGGGATATTATGTGGGGATATGAGTGTGGATTATGGAGACATTATGTTGTTGTAGTAGTTTTTCATTTTATGATGTAATGTAAAACCTATGAATATATCTAGTGTTTCCAAGGCTACTAAACCAATCGGTCTTTCGAGATTTGATCTTTCTTGTGATCATGCCAATGTTATGTAATAATGCACCGACTCTGGGTAACTAGGGTTGGGGCGTTACAGAGAAACCATACTCCAACCAAGTGAAAATCTTGCGGCCTAGATAGTGGAACTACCCCAGTCACACGGCTAAGAACATGGTCATGCACCCATCATAGTAAACCATGTGACCCCTTTACCTCTTAGACAGAGGCCAACACACAGTTGGCACATAGTTTGGTAGACCATGATGCCAAACTGTGTGGCCAACTAGTTTTTTATAATAAAGTAAAAAATAAATAAATTTTTTAATAAAAAAATAAATAAAATATTATTATTAAATCCCTAAATCTCTCCCCCCCCTTGATCGACACCCACAAGGGGCCTCATGGAACGCAACCTCCCACCTTTCCCCTCCTTTTTTAGTGGATTCATCTCTCATATCATGGTCCAACCATCTCAAGTAAGGTTTTATACTCCTTAATCATCTTATTAATACTTTGTTTGCTTATTTATTTCCCCTTTAATGGTGTGTTCACCAAGGGAAGACCCAAACAAAGTTTGAGTATTGTTTTGGTTGATTATTGGTTCTCAAGATCTGTGGGGTTTGATTGTGCACTGTTCTTTCCATGTCCATTGAAGGCAGTGACTTCTCATTTGGTTCTAGTTGAGTTTTATCCCCTTATAATTATTTTTCCCAACATTAATTATTAACTTTATAACTTTTAGGCTCCCTATATTTTTTTAGTGTTTCTTGGACCTCCATGAGCTGGTTTTAGACAAACATTGTTAGAGGATACTTGCACGTGTATACATAGTTAAGAACATGTATATATATATATATCATCCTGAAACAAATTTCATCTTGAATAGTAGAATATGTAAATTGGGCCAAATGGTGCACACACACACACACACAGATATATATATATATATATATATATAATTTTGTCTATGTGATGGTGTATATGTGTGTAAGTATGAAGCAGGTTTTGGTTGTCAGTGTCAAAAGCAGCATGTTTTGAGTTAGGTTCCCTATGTCTGAGCCTTTAATTTTAATTCATTAATTTCTTGAGTTTTTTTAAAAAAATTACAATACTAAATAGTATTTATAATATATGAAAAATTTTGGTGATTCTTGATATTGTATGTTCCATTATCTTCATGTTTACCTTCAATTTTTTATATGTGTACACATTATTTAGATATGAATTGCAAGATTTTTTCAGAATGATCCTAATTTTAAATTATTAAATGTGGATTCCTAAATGGTTTTGAGTTTTTAATTGGTTATTTCAAATATTTTTTAGTGTGTGTAAAATAGTTTTAAAATATATT
This sequence comes from Viscum album, assembly GCA_963277665.1. Taxonomy (NCBI): domain Eukaryota; kingdom Viridiplantae; phylum Streptophyta; class Magnoliopsida; order Santalales; family Viscaceae; genus Viscum; species Viscum album. The sequence goes on along the minus strand of OY728165.1, from coordinate 77,049,994 downwards.
TTCCCCTACGGTTGTTTTTAAAGATGGTGCTTGGAATGAGAAAGCTGAATTTAATCAATTTTGATTACTATGTGGTATGAAAAATGGTTACTTTCCATGTTTTGGTATGTTTAGAAAAGAACATGGGTATCATGGGTATCTTGGGGGATAGAATATGTCTAGTATGTTGGACAGGTCTATAGGGATGAGAATCGATCTCCCTATCAAGATTACATAGTAACACTAACTAAACAAAAATGATGGGGATTTGATGGATTTAGTTAGAGAAGGACCTTTATGTAAAGGATTCGATCAACGACAGTATGAGGAGCCTAGGACACTACTAAGCCTTGTTTGTTAGGGATATCCTAGTGTTATTGCTTACTTTCACCCCTATTTTCCATGGTATAAGTTTTAAAATTCACTTTTTTGTTATGTTTCTTTACCATGACGTTAGTTTTAGCATTAGTTATCTTTTATAAAAAAAATGAAATGTATTTCATGATTTTAAAATGGTTTTGAAAATAGAAAATAAATTTGTTCTTCTTTAAAACCGATGGCTAATGATTGTTTTTATCAGAGTAGACAACATTATTTTTATATGTCTTATTTCTAAAATATCATGAATTGGTTTTCATTTTAACACTAATTCATAGGGGATAGTATATCCAGACATTCATGTCGAGTTTTATTACTCACGCTTAAAACTTTATCTTTATTGTTAGCTTCTAGCATAGATTCTTGTAAGGCCTTCATTGGCATGGAGTGATGTTGGTTTTGTGGATGATGGTGACCCATGAGGTCACATGGATGTATATATTGTTTATTAATTTTCCATTATTAATTAATGTTTTATTTTTTTTATTTTTTTATATGCTTTTTTTATAATACTATATCATTCCCAATTGAGTTATCTTCGAATCTTGGCACTAGTTGTTATCCTGAGAGGATTAGGAATGCCTCTCATGTCTTATTGCAAACCGGCTCGGGTGACTTGTTCATGGTAAAATCAGGTTGGTTAATGATAGAATTAATGTTTAAAAACATATTCCAACATGAATAATAGGAAATTAAAAGGAATCATACAAATAAAGTGATTGAATAAAGATGAGGAGTATAGAATTAGTTACTTGAGATGTTACTTCTAAAAGATTGAGAGGATATTATTAAAATATTTGAAATAAATTGGGAGGGATTTAGAGAGGGATAGGGAGGAACATTGGGATCAATGGGTTTTGGGGGAAGATGAGTGGGAGATTGGGTGTGTATTTATTCTAAAATAAATGGGAATTATTTATTAATTCTTAAACATTGTTTTCCTACATTATATGATAAAATTAAAAAACCACAAAACATTCCATGGGTTTTTATTGGTTTTTTAAAAATGTGGTGGAATTAAATATTTTATAAATCCAAGAACCAAATACTTTAAAATAATAAAATTGGTGTTTCGCAAGTGAGTCATGTTCAAAAATAATTGACTTTAAAAACTTAATATATAACATAGGTTTTGAAGGATTCATTAAAGGATTATAAAATTAATCAATTAACTTTAAAAAAAAATTATTTTCAAGGGGAAACATAATTATTCCTTGGATTCACCTTATATATTTATTAAACCACTTTTGGGATATGATGATGTCATAATACTGACCATATATTTATAGAGTATTTGATTTTTTTCCCCAAAACTCGACTACCTCCTAAAATTATGGAAAATTAACCAATGGATAATTCAGGCATTTTTCTTTGAAAATAATATTTATTTTACCAATATAAATTTATAAATATGATTATTTTTAATTTTAAATAAAAAATCGTATTGACAAGAAAATACTTTTTAAATGACACTAACAACATTCTGACCCTTATGAAATTTACATTGGACATTATTTAGTTATATTATCATTTATATTTAAATAAATAATATTTAATAAGAATATTTACTAAAAAATCATTTATTTTAAAAATTATTGAATTTATAAAATAGAGTTACTTAATTAAAACTATGTATTTTCCATAAATAAAATTTTAGTTTATTCGTATTAAAATCAAATTTTTGTTAAAGTAATTATTTAATAATTTATAAAGTAAAAATAAAAATGGATAAATAAAATAATTATTTTATTTAAATAATATATATAAATTTATAATTTTAGGGTCTAGATACATATCCACTTACGACCCCAGCATACACACTAAGGGTAAGGTGTGTGGTGGGGACATATTATTGGGGTGGTTTGGTAAACATGGTTTGGGTTATGATCTCAATAAGCTTGAACTTATCTATTAAATAGTTTTTATCGTGATTTAGTTGTTGAATTTAAACATGGCCTTGGTCAAAGTAAAATCATAGTGATTACAGCTCTATCAGAATCACGGATAAATTTGCTTTAATTGGTATGATCCTTCTAATCAAGGCCATCACATATTTTTTATGATAATTAGACTTTATCATAACCATTAATATATACACATCCTAATAGAAACTATACAAAAACTATATTATCAATAGTTATGATGCATAATGGTATTTTAAATCCGATATGATATATATTATAATGGTCTAGAAAAACCAAAGTAGCACATGTGTTTTATATAACTACATTTCTTAATATATGATTTTTATCATTAAAAATGTAATTTTATTTATAAAAATTTATGTCAATAAAATATTCCCACCATTATAAAATGATTCCGGAAAATTTAGTTTCATAACCCAAAACATTTGAGTTTTATTTTATTTCATCACCACTTATATGTCCCATGATTCTTCCTCCAACTGGTGATTATTCCACAACAAGTTTACGCTGTGAGTTTTCTTATATTGTATAACTTTGTATATATAATCTAAAATATTAACTGAATACTCCTCATAAGAAATATCATTCCTTAAATGTACCATCTCTAGATTCAGTACATGTGAAGGGCCTTGTATGTACTTCCTCAAGAGGGATACATGGAACACATCATATACTTTAGATAGGTTAGGCTGGGGTGATAGTCGATAATCCATAACTATGATGTGATCAAGGGTATAAAAGTGTAATATGTATTTAGGAATAAGATTTCCTTTCTTCCCAAACATCATAACTTTCTTCCATGGTGATATATAAATGAACATTATATCTCTAATATCAAACATTGAGTCTCTTAAATGGTTGTCTTTATAGATTTTCTATTAACTATTTATGTATTTTATATGGTGTTGAATGGTTTCAACCTTCTCTTTCATATCATGGGTAATATCATAGACCATAATCTTCCACTCTATAAATCCATCCCAGCATGTCAGATTCTGACACAACTTCCAATACAGATCTTCACAAGGTTCCATTTGAATGCTAAAATGAAAACTATTGTTATATAAAACTCAACTAGGGGTGGTGTATATCCAAACATCCTTATAAATCCATTAATCATGATCTCAAAATATCCTCAAGAGTTTGAATATTTCTTTCCAATTGGCCATCCGTCTGAGGGTGATAATCATTATGACATCCCGCACCTAGTTCAGTCAATAATAACTAAACCCAATTGGCCAAATGACATCAAGAATGCCTCCCTATATACCAAAGGTATCCAAATAGTTGGTGGAATAGTGGGGAGACTATACCCTTATGATGAGAGTGTAGAATAGAAGTATAATCATATCAAACAATAGAGAAATCATAAATATAAAAAAATAGTTAAGCAATAAAAATACATAATATAAATAACCAAATAGTTGAATCCATGAATTTCATATACAAAATTATGATCATGGAATGATATAAAAAATAGAAATATAGGTAGACTTGGAAGAGGATACGCATACATATAGGTATACTCGGAAAATGAAAGACACCAAAAAAACTATCTCCAAATAGCTTCATGAGTTATAGATTAGTCATATACTCCCCCGCTCCCAAGCTAAAATAAATTAAGCATTAACAACTAGGTTCTTTACCTTGCCTCTACCTACATTCAGGATTCTTATTTCAATACAAAACAGCTACCCGATAATGGTGTGAGATAAACTCAATAGGTTGCCGCCAATGGTTTATAATGTCATCCAATCTATTAATATATAATAAATAGTTTATAGTTAACAAAAAGTATGTAAATGAAGTGTAGTAATAAATAATCCCCATAGGATTAGATTCCCATGGATCACCCATATCTACTAGCCACTTCATCCTAAGTTAGAATATCTCTGAGTAATCAGTCTATCATAATTTAATATATAATAAATTTTCAATACCTATACCATATCCCAATCATCCCCATTGAATCATATCTATAAAATATATGTATAATAAGGCCATCATAAAAGTAAGGCACTAAACTAATCCAATATTTTTTTGTCTTTGAATCCATATCATATTATTAATTAATTATTTAATTCAAAATAAACCAAAACCCAGCCTAGGTGATCCTAATTTGGAACATAGGTATTTCTATAGACATATCAGGAACCCATCACCTTACAAGCCTATTCTATGAATTCTTCATGGGAACCCTGGTTCCACTTTTGGTGTGTTATAAAGTCACTACCCTCTGATTCCATCATTGGTGGTCCTCAATGGGATTCCAAATGTCACTCATTGTATATATAATGATTTCTCATAGATTATTTCATTGGGATTCTACATTGGGGATTCCAAGTATCACACATGGAATGATAACAGCCTTCTCACTAAGTCTATCCTCAATAGTCCAAAAACGGATTACAAGTATCACCCATAGAATATATTATCCTACTAAAAAGTGATTTTTTCTATTGTTTTGGTATGAGGACCCTTGTGTCACCCTTGGTGCCTAAAAATCATTACATTCATTTATTTGATTAATCTTGAATATTTTGTTTATGGAATTTCGAGTTAGAACCCATCTCTCACGTTCAGCTTGGAAATATGAATGATCATGGTCCCAAAGAATATTTATACCAATTATATTCACATTTAATTCAATTTTCTATCATAAATACATATAAAATTTAACTCATCTTATAAGGTGGGATAAATCAAATCCTAGAGATAGAAGGCCAAGTATCCCCTAAATTCGCTCATTCATCCCAATTGGGGTTTTAACTTTAAGAGCATCTCCAGCCAATGAATGAGGAATAAATAATAGTCAAGGAATAAGGACATACTCTTACAATACCTTTTATAATTCAATTTACATTTTAACCATTTCATTTAATATCCAAAAGCATGGGGTAAATAACACACCTCTATGGTGAATCAAATCATGGGCCACCTATGGTGGCTTTATATATTTTAATAACACATCCAAATGGGTGGTTCAATTAAAGGGAATTAACCTCTAATGATTTATAAATGGTTCTCATGGATCATATATGTAACAATCAGAGTTTCTATATGAATTTTTATGTGTTTGGTTCATTAAATTAAATGATTAAATAAATAATAGGTTGATAAAATACACAAATAGTTAACATTTTATTAATACAAACACACTAATACATCATTGAAATAAATGAGATACCCCATAAAACCAACTATTATTGATAGTAATACGACTAGAAATCAACCAATCAACACAAAAAGGATAACTAAGTATTTTACATCACTTGAATCAACTATAACCATGAATGTTATAACACATAAACTAGAAATAAGACTGATATTGAGATAAACATGTAACACATTTTAATGGAAATAAAATTAACATCGATGAATTTTATGCATGTATGGAATTCCCTTAAATGTATATTTTTTTAATACATTAATTTTTACCATTAGAAAATATGTCAAATAGAATTTTTAATTTAATGTATTAAATTTCATGTAAGATCCTTTAGTACATATATATATAACAATTTTTTATTGTTTATAATTATTTATTTTTCAATAAAAATAGTAAATCTTTATGATGATACATATGACGTATTCAAATATATTTTAATACTATTATTTTTTATTTTATAACTTTTATAATTATAAATAATTATGAAATTCTTGTTAATTATTAATGAAAATTGAACATGATAATAGTATTTAAGTAATAAATTATTTAAATGAGCTGTTAATCATTCATTTTCCACCATTTGATCGGGTTTAAGAAATTTGAGTTGTCCAGCTCTTTGATTTTTTTTGTTTCACGTCAATATCCATTCCCTTAAAATAGATGTGATTTTGAGCACATCTACTCCATCCACTCAACTCTTCATCATTCTCCACTTCCATCGATGGTCAATAAACTTGATTGATGGATAAAATTAATCAAAGATGATAATTTCATCCCTCATTCATTTTCCATTCACAATACATCCAATTTTATTAAAAAATCAACACTAAATATATATATATATTGATAGATTAAATTGATCTAATCCATCCAATTTTACAGCCTCGTCTTCTACATCAAGATGAACCAAAAACCCCAATTATGGGACTACATTTCCACTACCTTCATGCACCCATGGCCCTTAAAAAATTAAATGCAAATGAAAATTGGAATCTTTTCCTTGATATGTAAACCAAAATAATAATAAAATTATTCTAGATTTAATATATGTTTTGGATACATTATTATTTGGGTGAATCAAACATATCTGAACTATCACCATGTATGGTTTTCATCCACCATAATGCACTTTTATCATAACTAAACTATAAATGTTTAAAATAATTATAAAACCATCCATCACCCTCAATTTTACCAGTGTTGTAGTATCTTGTAGGATCAAACATATTCGAATTTTCCAAAACAACATGTATAAAATATAATTTAATTTTATATATTTTAAAAAAAACCATGTTATTAGTTTCATGTCATTAATTTTGTAAAGCAGATCTAGTGGAATCTGAGAAAAATGCCTCTCCCATTTGATAAGATACATTTTTCATTTTTCATTTTTTGACAAACATCATGGGAAAAGTTTTTCTATAAATATGATGTAAAAATATCTTATGAAATTCTCATATTCACTACCTCACTCTAGGAAAACCAATGACCAACAATTTTTCTTCCTCCCTTATCAATTAATCTAGGTAAGGGAATTCTTACTTTCAATTTTTTATTTCATCAAAATTTTATATTATTGAGAAATATTTTTTGTTACTTTTAAATTCATCATTTGAAATTTTTACTGCATGAGAAATCCCTATCTTCTAATATAATTTTTATTTATCATGAAAATAAACTATTAGTATAGTTTCAAGTGTTATAATTTTTTTAATGATTTCATTTTCTATTAAGTTATAAATGATTTTATGTTTTCAAGACCCTTTAACAAGGGAATATCTTTTATAAAAACATTAATATTTATTTCATCATTTCAAAATTTCATGTATTGACATTTATTTTTTCAAAACCATTTTATTTATACTTGAAAGGTATTATGTCATGTGAAATTTCTAAATTGAAGTAATTTATGAGTCGTAAATACTTTCATTTTGTGTGTGTAAACTTTTTATACATACATGGTTGTCAATTAATATATATATATATATAGCCATTATCTATAAGTTATGACATTTAATTCATGTAATAGTTTACTTTTATTAGGTCTTTGATATTTGTAAAAAATTGAATAATTAATTCTTTAATAATAAATTCTTTTCTAGATTGATTTTAATTATATATTAATTAACATTCAATTTAATAAACGAATGAATGATAAAGGAGATTTTCAGTTTATCCATGTTTCCTTTTTTATGTATTTTTTTAATGTTTACAAATGAATGTATCAAAGTTTTCATGTTTCTAGGGTGAAAAATCTTGTAAAATTATATATATATATAGGCAAGATTATAGTTATTTCAGAAAATCTAGCACTTGAACGTTGTAAATATAGTAGGGAACTAGGTTTTAACCCATCCCTCGGTAAATGGGTAGGAACAAGAGAGACTTTTATTTCCCAAGTGCCCATTGTGTTTTATTTAACAAATCTTTTATAATAATTGAAGAAAAATCACGTGATTATTTTTGAACCAGTTTTTTAATGTAAGTAATTTCATGTAAAATAGAATTTTAAATGGATAAGGGTTTTCAACGGTATTTCAAAAATAATTTCAAAAACATTTCTCAAATATTATTTTCAATGGAAATTTTATTTAAAATTATTTAAATGAATTAAAAACCCTTACTTGGGAATTTTTTTCTTATCCCGTGTTTTAAAATTATTTTCACAGTTATCATAAAAGTTATAATCTGAGTGTCTTTATGTTTGGATTTAGCATATGTAGAAGCATAGTAGGAATATTTTTTTATTTTAATTCATCTTTGATAAATTGTTAGTTTTTTTTATTTTCCAGAACCTAGACTAGAAAAGGTCATCATTTGTATAATGTACTATGTATTTTTCAGTTATCTTTTATAAAACAATACATATTATTTTAAGAACCTAATCCAGAAGTGTGGGTTAGGGGCATTAAAATTAGTATCATAAAAATGGTCTAGACAACTCTTGTAAATTATAACCCTTCATTATATTAGTTATCCATTCTTAGTAAAATTTTCTCATATATAATTTTCAAATGGAAGGAAGGATAAGCCAAAAAAAATTCTATCCCTTACAGATGAGATACATTATAGGATCATTATTTAGTCATTCTATGAGGAATATCAATTGTATAATTATACAAATATTTCCTCAAACAACTTCACAACATATTCTATACATATAATATACTCCGATTCCATCAAGGGTTGAGATGGGTTTACTATGACCTCATGAAGATGCATTTTTCCTACCAAAAAATCCATGAAAAGTATCTTGAAGGTCATTTTAGTTTATTTAACCTATATGATAATCCTAAATCACTCCCATCCTTTTATACTTTAGTAGAAGGAAGAAATATTCTCACATTATATATGTGCCAACATTTAAATTTTTTATAAGGGAGAATCCACAATGACATCAAAACCATAGAAGATAAAGAAATGAGTTTTACCTATAAAAATTATCTTCAAACAGACCTTTTGGAATATTTTTTTGACCATGATTATGTATGAACTTCCTTCTGATTTCCACATCCAAACAACCCTAGATGCACTGGCTGCATATGAGAAATGAAAATAGAATATTTTGAGGCTGACTTGAACTTTAATCTCCTTAGTATAAATATTCGTAATCATGGAGGTCAACTTTTCATACCATGAGGTTATGGGTATTGAGGAAGACCATGGGGAACTATAATACCAAACTATACCTTTCTAGATTGTTTTTTTAAAATGTAATCAGAGATGAATTGTGAGGATGCAATTCAATTCAAGGGGAGAATGTAACCCCCCATGTTTTAATATGAATTTTTATGTATTATATTCATTGAATTAATGAATTAATTAAATAAGAGTTTGATAAAATACACAGATAGTAAATGTTTTATTAATAAAAATACCTTAATACATCATTAACGTATATGATCTTTCCCATAAACCCAACTATTATTGATAGTAACTCCATTGGAAATCCAAAAAGCTGCACAATAAGGCCGACTAAATAGTACACATCACCACACATTTCTCACCATTCAATTGGGTTTGGGAAATCAAATTTCTGTGCCTCTTTGATTTTCGTTTCATTTCACAAGCCATTCGCTTCAAAAAGATGTGATTTTGAACACATGTACATCATCTGATCAACCATGCAACGTTCTCTACTACAATCAATAAAAGAAAATATTCAATGATGGGTAAATGTAATCTGATATGACCATTTCATCCCTTGGTCATTTTCCCTCCATAGAGAACCTGAATTTTTTCTAATTCAATTATAAAGATTTAAATTTATAGATGAAATAGATCCAATCCCTCCAACCCTTAAGCATCTTCTTCATCCTCCCATTTTACAAAAAAATACCATGATGCAAACATTATTTCCACTACCTTCACCGACACATAGCTTATCATAAAAATTAAATGAGAATGAAAAGATTAATCTTATCCTTTATCAATACACTAAAATAATAACAAAACTATATAAGATTCGTTATATGATTCAACTACATTATTATTCAGTTGAATCAAATATATTTAAACCATCACCGGGTATGGTAATTCATCCTCCATGATGAACATATATCCTAACTGAACTATCAATGTATAAAATAAGTATATAATAATCCATTAACCTTGATTTTTCTAGCACTGTAGGATATTATAGGAGGCTCCTTATTCCTATTTACACAAGAAATAAGTATAAAATATACTTTTATTTCATCTATTTTAAAACAATCTCGTATTTTCACTTGTATATTATCAGGTTTTCAAATAATATCTAGTATAATACCAGAAAATACCCTCATCTAGTTTATAAGATACATTTATAATTTATAATTATTTAAAAAGTATAGTGGGAAGAGATTTTCTATAAATAGAACACAGAAATATCCTATGCAAAGCACATATTTACTACCTCACGCTTGGAAAACCAAAGACCCACATGTTTTTCTTCTTCCGTTGTCAATTAATGATGGTAAAGGAATATTTACATTCAATTATTGGTTTCTTAAAAATTATATCTTCCTGAGAAATATATTTATTTACATTTAAATTCATGGTTTTAAATTTTTACCACATGGGTAATCCCTCTTTTCAAATATAATATTTATTTATCTTACAAACAAATAAGTTATATAATTTTATGTGATACTCTAATTTATTAAAATAATGTATTTTTAATTTTATTTTATGTTTTTATGACCCTTTAATAAGGAAATAACTTTCATAGAAATATTAATATTTATTTCATCATTTCAAAATTTCCATGTTTGAAATTTACTTTATCAAAACAATTTTGATTATACATGAAAGGTATTGTTTTATTTGAAATTCCTAAATTTAATTAAGTTCTAAGTCATAAAAACTATCATTTTATGTGTGTAATTTTTTTATACATACTTGGTTATCATTTGACACATATATATGGACATTATCTTTATATATGACATTACAATCATGTGGTAGTTTAATTTTATTGATTCTTTAATATTTTTATAAAAGTTTAAAATTAATTCTATAATAAAGAATGGTTTTCAAGTAAGATGTTAATTATATTTTAATTAAGATTCCATGAAATAAAAAAATTTCTCATAAATATAGATTCAATTTCATCATGTTTACATTGTTTTATGTACATATGATAAAGTTTATAAAAGAATTTATTAAAGTTGTCAATTTTTTACTGTAAAAACTCCTATAAAAGTATATACATGATGGAAAGTATAAAATTATTTTATAAAATTTGATACTTGAATTTTGTAAATATTGAAAAGAATTGGGGATTAAACTCATCCCTCAGTAAGTCTATAGTCACAAGATAGCCTTCAATGTTTCAATTGGCCATACTGTTATGTTTTTTAAATCATTCTTAATAATTTCATAAAAATCGTTGGATTATTTTTAAACTAGTTTTTAGATGTAAGTAATTTCAGGTATGACAGAATTTCAATTACAAAATTGTTTTAATAATATTTCCAAAATAATTTTAAAATCATTTCTCAAAGGTTATTTTCAAATAAATATTTCTGTAAATGTATTTTAATAATTAAAAAACCCTTACTGGGAAATTTTGTTCTCATCCCATGTTTTAAAATGATTTTCACAAGTATTTTAATAGTTTAAATCCACATGTCTTGGATTTTAGAGTTAGTGCATACGAAATCATATTACGCATATTGTTTTATTTTATTATACCTCTGATAAATTATATGTTTTTGTCTAATTTTACAGAACCTAAACTAGAAAAGAATCTGATTTGTATAAAATACTGTGTATTTTTATGTTATATATTATAATAAAATACACAATATATTGGGAATTGAATAAAGAATCATGGGTTTCGGGTGTTATATTTAAGCCATCCCTATGCATTTAATTTATGTATCAATCCATTTAATAAGAAACACTAAAAAATCAATCATGTGGCACCATGTAATATATATAAACAACAACACTTTGAGGGGAAAGAACGAGACCACCTACCTCAACTTAGTAGTCTAATACTCATATGTTATTATCCTCTAATCCAAGATAAAATGGAAGAAATAATGAAAAAAACAAACACCCTGAAAATAGCTAAAATGAGCCTAAACCAAAATAATTTTATTAATAAGAATATAAACTATGGAAGGAGCATTAGGAAAGAAACATATTGCTATACTACTAATGAGTCAAACAATGGTTTGATCGAAATCTGTATGAAGGAGATATCAAAAAAATCCTTTGTTTAGGGTTTGAGGAGAGCTCTCAATGTGGGAGGGAGGTGCTATTGTTTTCTATAGAAAAGAAGGAAAAGTAGTGTAATCTTATTTAAATAAATGGAGGGAAAATGGGTGATTTACTCCCCATTAAAATGTAACATTGTTTGGCCACGCGGTTATCCAAACCATGTGACAACCATGCACCCAACACTATCCCATGACACCCCTCACATGGGCTACGCACCCAAGTTTACTAACCATGCACATGTCATGTGAAACCCATCTGTATCAATTCTAAAACAAGCCACATGGCCAAGAAGCCTGTGTATCATAGTTAGACTAAACTATATGTTTCCCTATTATGTACTGAAACACCCTACATGTTTAACCAAGCCATGTATCCTAGGTGGAACAATGTTTACATACCATGTGACCCAACTATTTTCTTCAAAAAAAATCGTTTTAGGCTATGTACAATCCCTAGACACCCTTGTAACTCATGTGACCTTGTTAAAAAGACCGATAAGGATTAAAGATATTGTTTAATCCAAAATTTAAATGATTCATATCACATAAACATTTAGAGTTCGTACATTCTTCTACCCTTAAATAAATTCAACTCCAAATTTCCCGTCAAATGCTGGAAAAGCATCATCAAGGAATAAATCTAGACACTAGGCAAGTATGTCATCCTCCCATTCCCATGTCTTTTCATGCACATAGCTATTCGTACATTGAAATCATACAAGAGGAACTAACCATCCTCAATGAACCTTCATTCCCTGATTTACAATACTGATAGAATTCTTCTCAATGGATACATCAAACTCTAATTAAACCTCCTCTGGTTGAACAATTTGAGTCAGATTATAATGATATTGGCGAAGTTAGATATGTGGAAGACATCATGCATTGTCTAGTACCTATAAGGTAACTATGACTAGTATAATATTTTTCTGACACCTTGTAGAATTTTTAATGTCCTGATATAATGAGGTAATAGATTCCCTTGTTTTTAAATCCATTTATGGCCTAGTTTAGGTGAATCATGTAATAAAAACTGACTTCCCACCTTAAAATATAATGGTTGGCAGTGATGATAAATGTATTAATTATGCCTACACAGAGTTTTAGACATTTTATTCTAAATAATATGACTATTATTAAAATTCTTCTAAATTATTTGAGGATCCAGTATGTCTGACACACCTACCTCTAGCAACCATAGGGGTGAACATTAAAATCTATAGTATAGATCCTCATAAGGATCAATCTATATGGTTTCTTAGAATATTTTATTGTATGTGAATTCAGAATTATGTAATTGTTTCCTCTAAGAACCTCACAATTCAAGGATGTATGTTCATATCATTTCCTCTATAACATGTAGCAGACAATTAGGCTGACCGTCAGTCTATGTGTAAAAGGATGTACTCAGCAGTACCATTGAATCCAGAACCTTCTTTAACCCCGACCAAAACTACAACATGAATTAAGAATCTATATCCAATACAATAAAACATGGAGCTCTATTTAAGTGTATTATATCATGAATGTATATCCTCCCAAGAACATCCATCTAAAAATACTCTCAAATACACAATAAATGGGGAAACTTTCTTAACCTATTTATGATCACCCATATGGTGTCCCTATCCCGATTTAATCTTCAAAATCCTGTCACAAAATCCCTAGTGACCCCATACGATTTTCACTAATAAATATGTAATGGCTATAAAATGAAAATTATTAACTAGTGTTCCACATTCAGCTACTGACAGGTGGAACATTGAGTAACAAACCAAGCAATTTTAATTTTCATACCTAGTAACTAGTATTGGCGGTATAAATCATGATACATCTCTGAAATCTTGGATTAACATTATTTATTGAGGTATGGGACTCTCACATAAAATCCTCTCAAATTTATGTTGAAACCTATACATTACCATGGATTAAAAGATATAATCTCATAAATTATCCTACTAGGTGGTGGTTCATTACCTACAGTGCTCTCTTGTTGGACTAAGCCATCAGTATTTGATAGCTGCCTTATCTTCACTCTCTATAGAAGTGAATAGAACACTTATAAAGACGAAATTATAGACTACCCATGATGGTCTGGAACCTCTATGAAAATCTCATAAAAAGTTCATAATCATCCACTCTCCATTGGTATCATGAACTACATGTGTCTTAGTCTTTGTGCTCAGAGCATCGGTAACTGCATTTCCCTTCTCGGTCGTACAGGCAAGCACAAATTCAATGGACTATAGGTCTTCAACCCACCTTTGTTTCATAAGATTAAATTCATGGTATGTAAATATGTAATTGAGTCTTTTTTAGTCCATATATAGCACAAAATATTCTCCCAAATAATAATGCATCTAGTAGAGTAAGGCATGAAAAAAAATGACAAACTTGAGATCGTACGACAGGTAGTACCTCTTTTGTGGCCTCAAATAAAGTTACCTATATGACATTACTCACTACTCCTACTTGATAACTACTCCTAGACCGATGTATGATGCATGAAAATAGATTGTATACCTTCTTTTGGAATGTGGTAGAATTAGGATCGCACTGAATTCAGTTTCTCTTTCATCTCCTCAAAGGCTATCTCATGGTCAATGTCCATATGAACTTGGCACCCTTCTTAGTCAATCCAATAAAAGGTGATTCATGGCATGATAATTCCTAGATTAATTAAATATAATGATCTAATATCTCTAAAAACTTTGTATATCAAATATTTTCTTTAGATGATCCTACGAAACAATAGCTCTAATATTCTCTAGGTCAACTGATAATCATGTGACTAGAATAATATAACCCAATAAGAAAACATAATCTATCCAAAAGTTTCAATTTGTGATATCAATGAGTGTATTCAAGATAGAGAACTAACTATTCTAGCCTAAGAAAGATCTAATACCCTTTTATCTCATGGAGAAAAGGACCCACACAATGTGACGTCCACCAATCTCGGGGTGTAACTCCTAGAACTAGTGTACACTCTCTGATAATATACCTAAGAAAATATCGAGTGTCATCAAACCACTGGAAAACTGAACATCAAGCCCAAGGATCTCCAACCTGGGAAAAAATATTAAGGAATTAAAATCACTTATAATTAAAATACAAGATAACAAAGTAGAGGAAACTTGGATGATACCTTTCACTATAGAGGGTATGGTTCTCTTCTCCTCAGGTATTGGATGCACTACATATATCAATATTGATCCAATATCCTAAGATATATCCTAGATACCCTGAGAAGGTACACTCTACTAGTGTTGTATTTTTTTTGGAAACCCCGACCTTGACCACCACATTGTCCTGATCATACTATCATACTCTATCTCCCCTTCTAATGAGAAGATATTTACCCCAATACTAGATGTAGTGTTAGTGAAACCATATCTCATTATCTACTAAGGGAAAATATCTGAAATATTTCTATATATAGCCCATATTTCTACAATAACGACACTCGACTAGGTCCCTGGTATACTGGGGTTTTGTATGTCCCTATGTACCGGAATGATGTCACCTAACCTAGATACTTGAGTAATCATAGTAGCTACTAATATCCCCATGTGGAATCTTCAAATGAAACTTCCTAATTTTGGTCAATGTAGTTCCAAATCATGTTGTCAAACCACCCTGGCTCACACCCCCATCATCTATTAATTTACACTCAGTGATAAGAGCCCGATTCACTCTCCCAAATACCATATTAACTAAAAATATATTCACATGGGATAGGATGTCATACTTCAGATCATACTTAAATATATTAAATTTAGATAACTCGTCGCCTAGTAGAATAAGTGTGAAATATTTTATCTCCATGAAATGTGAATAATAGTGCATGATTAATAATCCACCATACTCTAATTGCATAAACTATCTGGCTCTATCAGCCCTCAACGTCTTAGGATAGAAATATTCATATAAGTCTATTTGAAAATAACTCCAAGACACATCTTGATGATGATCCGTGTGGGTAAAAACATGACACCATGTCTTGGTGGAATACCACATCATATACATAGTGAGATTCACTCTCCTCCCTTGAGGTGTCTCAAGATTCTCACAATCCAACAGTATAGCCTCTAGCCATGATTCTATATCCTATGGACTGTCATCCTCTAAAAATGTGGCCAAATGAGGCAGTAGAAACCCAGGTATCAACCCTTCCATAGTCAGGGTAGGTCACAAGGTTCCCTAAATGGTCTTCAAAAATCATAGAAAACCTTCTCAAATTTTTTCATCCATAACCATATCTGGTATAAAGGTGGTGTTGTAAGAGGAAATACTAGAGGTTCTATAGGTAACAAAGGGCCCACCATCTCTGGAGCATGCCCATTTCCACCGCTTTGATGCTTGACTTGAGGTTTTAATTGTGTAATGTTCCTAAAATTCCTAGAACATGCCTCAATAAAATATTTACTAACCACTAAATGCATAGATATAAAAATAGTGCAGTTATAAGCCTCTCTATAAAAGTGTCACATACCTATTCCTTCGCTTAATGATATGTCTGTGTGACATACTAATCATAATAAGAGCAATTGAAAATGCCTAATTCCAACTACTGAGTTCAGTTTAGGGCCTAGTTCTCTTTTATAAGTCAAATTTTTTGGTATATAGCATTTCAATTGAATGTTATAGAGGAAAACACCCTTTAAATTGAAATTGGGATTCTAATTTAATGGTTCCCATTCACTTCATAATTTATTTTCATTTTAAATTCATACTTCTATATATAGAAAATCATTACTATGGTTGAATTACATAGATAACCATTTCTAATTTATAAATGACCATTCTCTTTTAAAATTGAAATGTGGTTCTCAATAAATCAAAACCCAATATTTCTCAATTACCTATATATGAAATTTTAGCACAATTTCATTGCCATATTAATAATGGAAACAAAATATGTTATGTACAATTCACATACTAATATAAACATAGAATAGAAAATGTATGATATATAAATCCTGATGTGCCAGTGATGAGGTATGTTGCAATAATTCCTTTCTATATCATCTAAAGGGTAAAAATCTATAGTTATAAGGAACATAAAACATCTATTGCATCACTCAAAATTTAAATCAAAGAAATCTATAAAAATAAGAATCCAAAACAACATGTCCCATACCATGTAATTGGTATTTTCACCATATGTGGATTAGCTACTCCCCAGTACAGGCTCAGGACCAATTCTCGACATGTCCAATTTTTCCTTTCTACCATCCCATAGTAAGGATAGAAATGATGGGAAAGAAACACCACTTACACCATGTTGTGATGTATCATACTCAGTTCAGTCAATAGTAACAGATCCTAATTGAACAAATGACCTCAAGTTCACCTGACCTTATTCCAAAGGCTACTAACTAGTAGTGAGGGTCCATGGTGGAATAATGGGGAGACTATATCCTCAAGATAAGAGTGTAGTACAGTGGTATAATCATATCAAATAATATCTAAAGCATAATGATAACTGAAAATGTAAAGAATAAGCATCAATCATATAAATAACCAACTAGCCTCATCCATTAGTTTCATATAAAATATGATGATCATGGAATGATTTAAAAAAAGAAAATATAGGAAAACATTGAAGCTGGTACACATACATAATGGTATACCAAAAGAACAAAAAATAACAGAAATATTATCTCTAGATATAATCATGATTCATAGCTCGTTCATATTCTCCCCCACTCACATGCTAAAATAAATAAAGAATTTGAAACCAGGAGCCTTTTTCTATCCCTACGATCATCCATGTAATCTGTTTGGGTACAAAATAGTGGCCTGAGCGGGGTGTGATATTAACACAATAGAAAATAACTAATGGTGTCGAATTATATCCATTTATTGAATATATAATAAATATTTGATAGGTAATAAATAAATTTAAATGAAGTTCGGTAATAAATAACCCACATATGTTTAGGTTCCCAAGGAACACCCACCCTCTACAACCTTCTTCATCCTAAGATGTGATATCTCTGGAAAATTTTCTAGTTAGGATTTAATTTACTTTAAAGTATTGTAACCCAATTTATAGGAAAAGAATACCCTATAAATCATATCTAAGAAAGATATATATAATAAGTCCATCCTTAAAGTAAATATCTGACTGAATCCAATCTTATGATTTGGCATAGAAGATGCATCAAATAATCAATTTATTATTTAATTCAAATGTAACCAAGTCCCTTCTTTGGAATTATTAATTTATAACCTAGGTATCTCTCCAGGCATACCATGGATCCATCACCTTATAAACCCATCCTAGGCATTCTTCACTGGAACCCTGGTATCTCTCTAGGGGTGGTATAAATTCACATCCCTATGAGTATTTACATAGAGGTTCTCAATAGGATCCCATGTCTCACTCATGTAATTTATAATTATTTGATCTCGAATTCCATCATTTTAGTCAATATAGGGAGTCTGATTATAACTTGAGGTATAATAACAGTCTGACCTCTAAATATGTCCTTGTTAGTCCACAATGGGAGTACAACTATCACTCATATCATATATTATCAAGATTCCATGTGATACAATTCATGGTGTTCATATGAGAACCCATGTTTCACCCACATATCGTAATAAACTCATTCAAATAATTTAACTATTTAAGCCCAAAAGAATTGAGTTATGGTGTTCAGATTTGAAACCCATATCTCACTCTTAGCATGAAAATATGAAAGATCATGTGCCTAAAGACTAACCATCCCATTTAAGTTCACATTTAATTGAATTTTCCATCACTATTATATAACAATTTATCTCACCTAATTAGGTTCCACAAATTATATAATAGGCTTTGAATTCATATCATCCTAGTATTTTCTCATTCATATCAATTGGGAATTCTAACTTTTTGAACATCTCAAGTCTAAGTGAGAGGAATAATAATGGCCAACAGAATAGGGAAATGTTCTTTAATTACATATTTTATTTAATTCAATATACATTTTAAGAATTTCATTTAACATTCCAATGTAATTTGTAAAATAACACACCTCTGTGGGGAATCAAATCAAAGGCCACCCATGGTGGTTTAATCTTTTTTAGAAAAACAACCAAAGGGTTTGTTTAATTCAAGTTCATTAACCTCTAATGATTTAAAAAATTTATCATGGGTTTTATAGTTTGTGATTACAAATTTAATTTAAGAATCAATACATTTAGTAAGAGATGCTTAGAAAATTTGGATCACAACAAATATGAATATATATAAACATCAAGATTTTGATGGAATAGAATGAGACCACCTACCTCAATTTAGTAGTTTTATCCTTATCTATTTTTTGCCTATAATTTATTATAGCATAAAAGAAATTAAGAAAATAGAAAAACAACCTAAAAATAGGGAATATGATATCACACCAAAATAACTCCATCAATGGAAAGATAAATATTATAAGGTGAAAACAAAAAAAGACAGCTTACTAGTATACAATCAATGAGACCAGTGTTAGCTTGATTAGATTCCTTATAGAGAAGATATAACTAATCAATTGTTTAATATTAGAGAAGGTATCTCAATGTGAGAGGGAGGAGATGTTGTTTGCTAGAGAAGTGAAAGAAAATGAGGGTAGTTATCTTTAAAGAAATGGAGGGAAAGATAAATTTCCTCCCTTTTAAAAGGTCCCATGGTTTGGATGCACAATTGGATAAACCATTCACCAATCATGTTCTCATCATTATCCCATGATAACCCTTGTATAGGATAAGTATGAAGTTTCACTAACTATGTTTAGTTCAAAAAAACCAATATTTATGATGTCTGAGATGAGCTACATTGTCATGTAGCTTGGTTCGCACAGTTATGTCAATCCATATGTCCCATATTGCACACTGAAACACCTTATGTGGTTTAACCAAACCATGTATCCTAGTCAACATGGTTTCTACTAACCATGAAGCCCAACTGCTTTATTGAAAAATCGAGGCTCTGAGCTCCGTACAAGCCCTGGAAACCCTTGTAACTCTTGTGAACTCATTCATCACACCCATAAGGATAAAATTAAGATTTTATTAAAAAGTTTAAAGGATAAATTCCTCATATAAAATCAAGTATTTAAAACTATTTTTAAAATATATTTCTGTATCCAACACTTGGTGTAGTCTAATCCATAGAATTGAAGTAAACCATGGATATCAATTAGATACAATGGATATTTATACTCATGTACTCTTAACACTTATCTTGTGTATATCTTTGTTATTTGTTTAAGATATAGATATTTCTTAATAGAAATGAAATGTGGAGGATTTTTAAGGCATTCGACTACCACCCAGATGGATTTATTTCATTTACTTGTCATAGGGAGTTCTATGATAAAATTAAGTGTCATGTTTTCCCATTTCTATACTAGTATGGGAAGGTTTTGAATCATACTCTTCTACATTTTTCAGTCCATCTTGACTTGTGGGCATAAAAATCATTGAGATAAAAATTCTGGAATCTTATTATTTATGTTAACCCCTCAACAGTTACTTATAAAATCTATATACATCTTAGTTTCTCCAAGATGAATAGATAAGGATGAGTTATTCATGTCATCTTCAAGTTCTATCTTCAGATCTAGTTTTTATAGGACACATGTATGGGTTCTTAAACTTATAACTCCAACTTTATCAAACATGAACATAGAAATATTCACTGTCTTTCTCTATAGCTCCTCATCATCTTTTTACCCCTACTATAAACTCTCAATAATTGATGGTTGAGATATTATTATAGCAAGGTTAGATGAATATTTTTTATTATTACCATGTTCATCCTTTTAATGTCCAATAATATTGGATACCATTAAATCCTTTTCAAGTATAGGGTTGTGATATCCTTTCTACTCAGATCATCTTCCACTTTGTTTCCATCACATGATGTTAATGGATTGAAAAAACATATTTCTTGTTCAACTCTAACCACATACATTGGTTCATATTGTGCTCCTTTTTTGTATATATATACTTGAATATTTTATGATCTGTATACACATCACACTTATCCCCATAGAGATAATGTACTCTAATATTTAATGTGAACATCACTACATCCAATTCTATATCAAGGGTTGGGTAGTTCTTCTCATAGATTATTAATTGTTGGGAGGCATAGTTTATCACTTTCTCATCTTGAATTAGTACACAACCAAACACTTTTTTTAGGTTTCACTCAATATTAAAAAACCTTCCCCTCTTGTGCATAATATGAGCATAGGTGCAGTGATTATCTTCTTATTTAACTTTTTAAATCAATCATATCATTCATTAGTCTAGAAAAACATCATTCCATTATGATTTAGCAAGGATAGTGTGCCTTAAAATCCTAATAAGCTCCTTAAAAATCAACAATAGTACCCAAATAATCTAAGTAAACTATGGATATCTATAATATAATTTAGTCTGGTTCATTATTCAATTTTCTCTATTTTTTAGGATTCATAAATTTCCCTTTATTTTTAATAACATGCCCCAATAATGTTACATTCTCCATCTAAAACTCACATTTACTGTACTTATAATATAGATTTTTTGTTTTTAGTTCTTCAGTACTCCATCCAAGTGATCCCTCTATTCCTCCTTTATTTTGGAGTACATATGAATTTCATCATTAAAAACTACCAAAAATTTGTTGAGATGAATTGTAATGATTCTATTCACTAATCCCATAAATGTAGTTTTATAATTAGTGAGGTCAAATAGCATCACTATGAACTCATTATGACCATACCTTTTATGAAAATCAGTATTCGGGATATCCTCCATATTTACCTTTACATGAAAATATCATAACCAAATATCTACTGTAGATAATTATTGGGATCAACATAGTTGATCAAAAAAGTAATCAATCTATAATTATTATTTATCATGATTTTTTTAATCTCATAATAATCAATACAGGGTTGCATTTAACCATCCTTATTCTTAACAAAAATTAATGGTTCACCCCACAGTGAAGTAATTGGATGTATAAACTCCTTATCTAGATTCTCTTATAGTTTCCTCTTCAGATTTTAATGTTCAACTATGGCCATTCTATAATGATTAATGGATATTTTTAAATATTTTTGTATAAGTTTTATCAAGAAATAAATCTCTCAGTTGAGAGGAATACTGAAATATACATTGGGAAACACAAAAACATATTCCTTTATAATGGGATTGTCTTCAACTATGATCTTCTCCTTAGACTAAAATATTTTAAAATGATATTCCTGCTCGTAACAAAAAATATCCACACTTAATATGATGATTTTAAAGGAGATTCATTCTCCTCATTTCACTTGTATATAATCATAGGGTGATTCATTATACATTGGGTGATTTATTTATATCAAAAACTTAGGTTTCCTATTTATAAGGAAATATAGTCCATACCCATAATAGCATATAATACCACTAAAGGGAGTATCATAATGTTTTCTAGGAAGTTCATCCAACAAATATAGATAGAGGAAATGGTGTATACATTAGATGAAATAATTTCTCCATTTTCTATTTTCACTAATAACTAAACATCCCTATTTTGAGATAGTATTTTAATAGTTATATTGAACATATGTGATATGAAAGAATGTGTGGACAAAAATAAAATAGTATATTCACTATCCTTGAATGAATAACTAGCATACTGGTCCCCACTTTGTTTTTAGGATCCACCATATAAGGTGTACTAGCATAAGATCACCATTTCAATCTAGGCCTCTCAATTAATTTTCATCAATTATCATCAACAACCCTTAGTTTAGTACATTAAATCATATAGGTTACTTATTCCTTTTATTTCAAGCATTAGAGACCATGTTGTGGATTGACTAGAGCATTCCTTTCTTCCAACACATTTGTGGGATTCTCCAATCATTATTCACTAGCTAGGTTACCTTCCTTCCCATGCCGAGATCATTTCATTGTACCCTTTACGAATTTTATGGGATGACTCTTCCCACACTTTGTATAAGTGGTATGGTGTAATTTCTTACCCCTGTCATATTTCTCCATTTATCTATTAGAATTAAAATACAGTCTATTCTTTTTATCTCTAAACACATGATACCCTTGATATCCATAAATATCCATTTTTATTTTTATGGTACATCTGCCAATTTATTTATAGTTTTCAGTGTATTGAATCACCAAAGGTTTTTTATATATTATTCTTTTCCCAATAAAGAATAATTAAACATTACTTTTGATGTCAATGATGAATCTGAAGGTGTATTGTGTACCTCGCATGAACTTCACCTCATATGACCTGATGGATTCATCAACCATTATCTTAAGGTGAAGTAAATATCTTTCCATTTTAAGTTAGGGGGTACGAGGAAAATAATTATCAAAAAACATTTTTCAGAATTTTGTACACTCCATTGCATAGATCTCCTCTATGGGATTCATATTTTTTATCAACATCCACTATTGATCAGCTCCTCCCTCTATACGATAAACAAAAAGTATGAACTTATCCTACCCGGATCAATAAATGATGGATAATATATTTTAAATGGATTTGATTCATTATTATAATATTAATGGATTATAATATCCACTAAAATTTAGAGGAATTTATTTTATAATGGCCAAATTATGACTTTCTCTTTCTTAGGGGGTGTGGATATTCCTCCTTATTCATGTTCCTGTTAAAAAATCGTGTTAATTGAGAAATTATTTCATAAAGTTCTAGATTCATTCTCCCATAAGGTTGGGAATCTCATTTTTGAAGCCATCACATTACCCATTACATTGGTTTTTGAATCACTTCTCTTATTACCAACCATTGATTAGAATAAAAGAAAATTTTAAGGATGATAATTTTTAAACTATTAATCATATAAAATGTAATATTTGAAAATTAAAGGGATAACTCATAAATTAAATATATTACTTAACCTATGTGTATATAGTTTTCAATATAAGTTATCCATGTTATATATCCTAACATAAAATTTCATAGGCATTTTATTCTATTTATATGGTTTTGTAAGGATCTTCTTTATTTATCATAGCATCTCCCTCAGGAGTATTAAATGAGGTGTGCAATAAGGAATCTTTTTTATGCACTATGTAAGGATATATTTACTAATAAATTCACTTTGTTCAATGGTATTACCCCTAGATAAAACTATTCTAGATCCAAGTTTCCTAGTAGTATCTATGCTTCAATTTTTTACACCGAAACCGCTTTCTCTATACTCTAACAAATTATATGGGGTTTTTACAATATTTAGACTTATACCAAAGGATATCATTAATTTTTTTATTCCAAATCCCAAAAAATAACAATACTATCCATGATACCAAATTATACAACCCATGTATTTTTGAAACATTATTTCATGATTTATTTAATAAAGAAACACTTTACAAAATCACAAAAGATCAAGACACCTAATATCTTTTGGTAATTATATACCGATCAGAATAATGGGAAATAGGGAAAAAATGACATAATTTAATACTCCATGAAATGCCCTTAAAATTTATTTATATTCTAAAAATTAATGGGATAACCTTGATATGTACATAAGAAAGGGGTGAACAGTAAATATCAATAAGGGGATAATAAAATAAAAACAAAATGAAAGTAATGGATGTGATTCAGTAGGCTTATCAAGGTGACATAAAACGGGAGAGATTCATAAACATAAAAATTTAGGAATTATATAATATGATAGAATTAGTCCAACATAAAAATGTGGAAACAACATAAAACATGAAATCATAAATATAAGTCAAGGCCAACTGTTGAGGCATCATAACATAGTGTACTTAAGATAACCTCTCATGCATCAAACATGGAATTTTGGGAGATAATAACATTAACCAATGAATTAGAGGGATATATAATTATTATCACACCAATCACATTCAATTCTTCCCATGTGCATATTTCATGGGTAAAAATTCTTCAGTTTGGAGTCTCATAGATTCATATATACACTCTAGTCTTCTTTAGTTGGATGGGTTCTATATCTAATCTCATAAGCATATATTCCATAATTGGTAAAACTAGTGGATTGATATTTTTATTTGAGGCTATACTATAATCAATTTTATAATCCCTAATTTTAATTTTTTATAGATACAAATTTGGAAAAGTTCCAAAGTAAAACTTAGATTAAATATTCTAGAGGTAGGAGAAATTTTATACATCCTAGAAATAAATGGAAAATTCTTATATGTGGTAAAAAATATCATATGGGGAGGAAAAGTCATACATGTCTTGAAATAACTTATGGGATGTCTAGAAAATTCAAATATGGATTTGGATCTAGGAAATATAATGTGGTATTTCTAAATAGGTTATATTATATGATTCTTGGAAACATTGTATTTTAAATAAATTTCCAACAAGAAGAGGGAAATATAATATGCCACCAGGAAAAGGCATACATTGTATCATAATGTTTTACAACCTTGAAAAAAATCATATATGGTTTTTAATCTCTTATAAGATAACTAAAAAAGAAATATGATGCTCCAGTAGCTATAAAAGATATCTTATGGGGAGTCAAAAAAGTCATATGATTTTTCTCTTATCCATTTTATATCCCATTACAGTGTTAGTTGAAATTAATTAGAAATTTTTTCATGTTGATGAAATTCATACAAAACCGCTCTTTCCAATGTAACTTTAATCTTTTACCTCTATCCATGAATACTTCAAAACAAAATTTTGTTCAATATTATTCATTTTTATTGAAAATTGATCTAAAATAATTAAAAATATAATTGATATATTGTTATCAATTTGTTTCCATGATTCAAAAAAATCAATTTATGGTTTTCTAATTTATTTAAATATGAATAAAATAATTGTACATCATAATTTCAGTAATTTAATATTTAAATTCTTGATAAAAATTAAAATAATAAAATATTTTTTTAGTAACTAACTAATTTTTATGGGTAATTGCTTACTGTTTTTTTTAAAAAAAATTAAAATTTTACCTCCCATCGCTCACCACACTTAAAATATTGCACCCTTGAGAAATACAAAGAATTCTTCCTGAAAAAAATATTACCATATGTAGGATTAAAAACACATAACAAAATTATATAAAATAAATTTTCATTTATAATTGTGATTATGATTTCTCCTTTGTTATTTGAAACCATTTCCCTCACCTGAATTTAGAAAAAAACTTCCAATTCTAGGTTTGTAAATAGAATAGATATTATTATAATCAATATTTTTACAAGTGGAACTTTCATAAATCCCTTCTGAAAATTTTAATTGTCCAATGTACATTTTCAAACTTATGTGATACTTCCTAAATGAAATTTATTTATAATTTCTTCCCCTTCCTTATCCATGTTCCTAAATCCAAAAATATTTTCATTCCCTCTATCCATTATCACTTATTGATTTTTAATGAACAATAATTTTTGTATAAAGAACTTATTGGATTAGAATACCTAAAACCAAAACTAAATGATTACAAGATAGCCTATATCTCTTAGGGAAAAAATTAATAGTAAATAAATAGTATCAATACTTGGGTAGATGGCTCTCATATCCCTGTAACTCTTTTTTCATAGCTAACAGACACATGTGTTTATATTGAATTAGGATGACTTCTAAACTAGTTCCCTTATTATTTTTCTACACTAGTTCATATGATATATTGAAATAAATTATATGGAGCCCTTTTGAGGTTCTAATCAATCACTATGGTTAGGTCACTTATGTTTAAGTTCAAAATTATAGTTTCCTTGTGCTATAATTTTGATTCCACTGTGATATTTTTCATTAACTAATATTTTCTCATTTATAAATAAAAATAATCAATGAAATTATTGGGGAAAATCACTCCTAAATCATTTTCATTTAATAATTCTAAAACCAATAAAATCTTGAAAAATGTCATGCATTCTTCCACAAGGTAGGGTATCTTTAAAACCTCAATTTATTAGCCTAAAAAAATACCAAAAATATTAATTAACAGATAAATACAACATGTTGAATATATATACATATATATATATATTGAAAAATATTCAATGATACAACTAAAAATATTCTAAACTATCACTAAAAAATTCCTAAATAGGTTGAATTCCCTCCACAATTATTCAATATTTCTTAATTAATTTTAGCTGGAAATTTCAAAGGAATAATAAGGTTAATAAGTTAATTTCTAGAAATATAAATAAGAATGAGATAACCTATCTGTGCTTTATTCATAATAATCTCGGAGGATATTGGACTCCTCTATTGGTTAACTCTAAAAATATTCCTGAAATTATGTTACTTTTTATTAATTCACATAAAATGATTATTGTGATTCAACTTCTTTGATCTCAACTACTCCAAATGGGAAACCAATACTCCCTAAAAAAGATCAAATCCATGTAGAAAAATCATTCTAGGCATGAGTATCATCCTCAAGGAATAAGAAATCACTTTAACTCTAACTTGAAATTCTATTTTATGAATTAAAATATCATAGATAGATCTAAAGAAACTTTATGGATTAAATTGTTTTAACAAAAAAAATTTATGGTTGACAACTGACCTTTTTCTTGAGGATTTTTTTTAATCGAACCCAGTCTATCGTAATAAAGATTTTTTCCGAACATAATTTTCCAGACCCAGATTTTTATATTAAGTTGCACCAAACACAAAATAAGTTAGGAAGATCAAGTTATTTATCAGACACTTTATCATATTCAGGTTCATCGGCATGAAATAGAAAATCGTCGAATTCAAAAAATATAAAGAAAATTTTATTATTTATTGGATTTTTTTATTTTCCCTATTTATAGAAATAATGAATTTTTTGATTTATAAAGAAATAAGTTGTTCAGAGAGAAGTCACTAGAGAACTAAAGAGTTTTGGAAGAAGAATGTGAAGTCATAAGTTAGAAAGATTTCATAAATTATAAAAAAAATCAGACGAAGCTATATTAATCAAAAAGTTCACAAAAAACCTAAAAACACTCATTATAAAATATTTTGAATAAATAGTGGACAGTTTTAAAGAATTTTATAGTTAATAATGATACTTCCATTATAACGGGATTTACATAGTAATGAGCTGAGAAAGAAAAATAAGTTGTTAATCCTAAGGAAGAAGAAAATCATAATGGGAGAATCATACAAGGGATTTTCATACTAGGATTTTCATACTGAGATTTTTTTACTGGTATTTTCATACTGGGAAAATCATACTCAGATTTTCATACTTTGATTTTGGTAATGAGATATTTGTATAGGTATTTTCGTACTAGGAAAATTGTACAGATATTTTCGTACTCAAATTTTCATAATCAAATTTTTGTATTGGGGTTTTCATACTACTATTTTAGTACTAATATTTTTTTTAATGAGATTTTTATACTTGGATATTTGTACTAGGTAAATCATAATAATATTTTTGATCTCATATTTTCATACCTGGATTTTCGTAATAGGTTTTTTTACTGGGATAATCGTACTAAGATTTTCAAACTCAGATTTTTTTGCTGAGGAAATCATTCTAACGTATTCATAACAAACAATTAATAGTTAGAAATAAATTGATCATAATGATATAAGAAAGAAACATATCATAATTATATGATAAATATATAAGGAGTTTAAGAATTCAAACTTGAAATTAAATTTTAAATAAATCTCAGAGAAATATAATGATAATTTAATATGTCAATGTTGAAGTAAATGTGATAGATTTTAAGAGTTTTAAAATTTGAGGAAGCAGGGAAAGTTTTCCATTTTTTCACTTTTGTTTTCTAAGTTTCCTATAAATACATTCTTATATCATTAGTCCATTTGAAACTTTTACATAATCACAAAAGGAGGAGTGCTGAAGAATTCAAAGATAAAGTTCACATCTGATCAAAGAATAATTTTATTGATCATTCTAGAAGTGTTTGAGTATTATATATTGAAGAATGTATTCATCATTAAATTGAGATAATCGGATCAAATGTTATCTTATTAATAGAATTTTATCCAGCATTATCATATTAAGAAAATCTGATCTAGCATCATTGTATTGAGATAATCGGATCTAGAATCATCATATTAAGTGAATCGGATCTTGCATCCTCATATTGATAAAATTGGATCCATCCAAATTGGACTAAAGATTTAGAATGAGAATTTATGGATAAGTTTCAACAAAGTATTTATTATATTTTTTGGCTCAATTGTTTTATAAGAAATCATTGTAAACTGATGGGAGTTAGTATAATCTTTCCTATTGGGATATAGGAGGTGTCTAATGGGAGTTGAAACAATTTTTATTCACTTCTTCATGATAGTTAATTTCCATAGACTCGTGAGAGTGGCTATGTCAAGGATTTAGGTTCTCACACTAAGGCCAGACATTGTAAATCTTGTTTACTTTACTTTATAGTTTTTCATGAATGGGTATTTAATTAAAGATGAAAATGAAATAAATCAAAATAGGTTGTAGGGGTTATGTTTTGAAAATTATTGAACCTTATAAAAATAAAAAACTGATTCAACCCCCCCCCCTAGTTGTTATTCAATATTTGGAACATCAATTAGTATTAGAGGGAAGGTTCCCATGCTTAATCCTTATCATGGATAATATCAATTCTTTTAAAAGTAGAGCAATTCCAACATTTTAAAGAAAAAAAATATGGATGGAAAAATATGCTGATTCTTTATCTCTTATCTTATGTCCTAGATGTAATTGATGCTGCTGCTATTTGTTTTCTGCCTATTGGGAAAGATGCACCTATAAATTTACTGATAAGTTAAATATAGAAGTTGATGGGAATGCTATAAATGAAATCATTATGTCTTTATCAAATAATTTTTATCAAAAGATTATGGGTCTCAAAACATCAAAAAGTATGTGGTACATGATGGAACGTGTTTCAAAGGGAATACAAATGTTAAGGAAGAAATGAAATAAATATAGTTTTTTAAGTATAAATACATTTGAATGGGAGAAGAATAAAAAATTGATGAATAATTTACTAGAGTAAATTAAATTGTTTACAACATCCATGTATTTAGAGATATATTGGAAGATTATACAATTTTGAGAAACATCTAAGAATTTTTCTAGACAAGTTTGATTCTAAAATATATTTTTAGAAGATAAGGATGGCTTATCTCTTGATTAATTACATAAAATTCATGGTGCTTATCAAATGATGAAAGTTCCAATGATTAACAATATGATGAAAAATTAAATGGATTTTGAATTTATGAGATAGTTGAAAATGCAAGATGTTGAAAATGTTGATCCTTGTGACTCCGATGATAAAAAGGATTAGGATTTGAATGAAAAATTCAGGTCTCTTATATCAAATAACTATCGAATAGGAAGAGGATAGTATGGTGGTAAAGTTATTCCCACATGTTTTTAGTGTGTTGGAATTAGACAATTTTCTGTGAATTTCACTAAGAAAAAAGTTGCAGAATATCAAGATGATTAGAATGGAAAACCTCGATGGGAGAAGTGGAAAAAAATGATAAAGAAGAAAACTCTTCCAGTAGATACAAGAATAAATTCAATAGAAAAAAATAAGTATGTTGATTAAGAATGTTTAATTGGACTCACCTGACAATAATTATTTTGAAGATGAAATTTCAGAACAATTCAAAACCATTATTGAAAAAGTTAAGAAAAAAATGATTCCACAGAGATTGATGAAGGTGTTGAAGACCCTTGTAGAAATTATCAGCTCAGAATAGAACTTTTTATATGACTTGGGTAATACAAAACTCTCAATAAAGAAACTAGAGAAATGAATAATGATTTTGAAGAAGTTATTGAAGCATGGAAGGATGACATTAAGGAATAGGATGAACAAATTCGGGATATTTTATGTTACAAACATATAATTTATGAACAAGGAAAGATTATTAAAGATCGTAGTAAGAATCTAGAATCTAAGGAAGAAAAGGTTAACAAGTTTCAATAAAAACATTTTGAGTCCAAAAATACATTGAGGAATTTTAATGAAAACTTCAACAACACATTATAAGTAAAATATTAGACGTCTAATGTTGTTGAGAAAGCTAAATATAAGAATCAGGTGAAATCTTATCTTACCTAAAATAATGTTTCATCTGATTATTTTAACATTTTATGTTCAAAAAAACTATTGGGAAACATTTTGTGGTGAAAGGATGCGCCAAACCTTTCAAATATACAAAAGTAGATAACTTACTCAAAAGAAAAGATGGTCAATCACTTGAGTATGTTAGAGTAGAAATAAGTAACAATCCTCAACAAAGTTTCAATAGATAATGATATTATTTCAATATAAAATCATGATTGTATGGTTATTTATGGTTTTAAGGAATCTATGGGAACATGGATTATAATTTTTGGAACAACATATCCTTACCTAGAAGAAGGATTGAGAAAAGTGGAAGAAATATTGAAAGTAGAATGAGTAACATTCCTTACTTACAAAAAGTTACAAAATCAAGTTATCAAGATGTTATAAACATTACAATAATAATTCAAGTTGAATATCTAGAATATTTTTTTGGAAGATGTGTTAAGGAAGGCCATCAGGTCAAAAAAATTGTATGACACTCCTTCAAGAACAAATTTATTCAAATAGAAAAGAAAAGGAGGCAGAAAAGAAGAAAGTTGAGGAAAATCATTTGTTATTGAGATGTGTTTGAAAGAGAGTAAAAAGGAGAAAACATGGATAATTGATATTGTATTTTCTTCACATATGATAAGTGATATAAAAATCTCGAAGCATGTTGAAATTTTTTATGGAGGAGTAGTTTCTTTTGGTAATGATAGTTACATAAAAATCAGTGGAATAGGAATGGCTGAGATTGAAGCAGAAAAGTTGAAATATAAGGATTTTTTGTTTGTTTATGGGCTAAAAAATAACATACTTAGTGAAATTAAACATTGTGATGATGGGAAAGAATTTGTTTTCAAAAAATATTTTTGTATCATCAAAAGAGTGAAGGATGGAAAAGTAATTACAAAAGGAGAGAGAACATGTAATAGTCTATCCCAAATAGGATAATTCAATAACTCCTGTTACTTGAGTGTGAAAGATAAAAACAAATTGTTGTACCAAAGACTCAGGCACCTTGAACAGAAAAGTATGAAAAAAATCTATAAATTTTATACCATTCAAAACATTCCATAATTGAAAATAAGAGATGAAGATGTTTGTGTAACTTTCAAAAAGGGGGAGATGAATAACAAAAGTCATAAATGAGTTGAGATTCAATATGACATACCACATGAGATTATTCATTCATATTTAGGTGGGTTGATAAGACATCAATCAACAAAAGTAAATTTATATTTTATCACTTTTATTTATGATTTCACTCAAATGGAAAACATCATGCTTATGATGCACAAGTGAGAGGATATTTAAACATATCTGAGAAATCTTGATATCAAATATCAGTATAATGCTCCCTATATTCCACAAAAAATTGGAGTATATGAATGAAATAATATAATCTTGGTGGAAATGTGAAGAAGTATGTTAGAAAAATAAAAACATCCACTATTCTATTAGAGAGGAGATATTAGTACTGTTATACATGTTCAAAATTGATGCATGTTGACACTGCAAACTAACTTTACTCCTTAAGAAATGTGGTATAAAAACATTCATTGAAATACATAAATTTTCATAATGTCCATGTTTGGTCAAATTTAAAAACCTATAATTGTGAAATTTGATGTAGAAGCTAAAGAGTGAACATTTATTGGTTATTCACTAAAGTAAATAAGTTGCAAATGTTGGAACAAACATTTACAAAATTTTGAGGACTTGTATGATGTGGGGGTAATTTAAAATCAATGTTCATTAAAAAAAGTTATTGAGAATACTGGGGAGGATAAAATAGATATTTCCAAAAAAGTGAAAGTATTTAAAAACATACTTATCAAGATTCAAAAGAATCATGGGATGAGGAAACTCTAGTTGGCAAAGAAACTTTGAAGTTTCATACCTTATAAAAACATATTGTATCTAAAATCATTATTGGAAATCATAAGGATATAGTTCAGACTAGAAGGAAGATTAGATTTGAAAATAAAACTTTATATATAAGGCCCCAGCCTTAAACATTACTTAATCATGAGTTATTAAAAGATTACACATTGAGGATCTTTTTAGGTTTAGAGTTTTAGAGAATTAGATCATGAAACTTGCATTACATTCCACATTTAAACAAAGTGGTTACATAAAAGACAGTATTCATTTTTCCCATCAATGGAAACATATTTAAAATAAAACATGGATTCTTTCTTGACACATCCTTGACATTATCATCACATCACATACCTTTACCTTGACCTATGAAAAACATTTCAAAAACTTGGGATGAGCATAAAAAGATTAGTATGGGATATAAAAATATGGAAAGGAAACATGAGTTCATATATACATAAGAATGAAATAATACATTACCCATAAAACATAGGTACCTTAACATACCTCATAAAATCATGAATAAATCATAGAATTCATAAGACATAAAAGGTAACTTGAGGCATTCATAACATTCTTACGTAGGTAGTAACCCTCTTGGTTACGTTTGGAATACCCACCACAGTATATTCCCTAAATGTCTTCGGAGAAACCTTAAAGTTTCACTCCTTCGCGTTACCCAATGCATTGGAGAGCTATATCGGGCTCACCCGCCCTTAGTTTATCACAGAACCACCCGTCTTCATAATAATGCCCAAGAACCTCAATATAATCGTATCACATAAAACAAGCATAAAGGAAACATAACATTTCCACCTTTCAATCACAAGATATCAATACAACACATTGATATAAAAACATTATGAAAACCATTTTCAATACCAAAATAAAATAAAAGTAAAACATGGTATTTATTTTTCTTTTAAAAAAGGTATGGCTGGTAGAGGAATCCAAAACTCAAATAATGGTTACGGCAGCGGAGAAGTCGTTGCCACCGCATACGTACGACAAAAACATTCCCTTTTGTTGTTTAGTAAACGCTTCGTATAAAAAAGATTCCTTTTGAATAAACGTAAAATTCAAAGGGGTTTATACACCGTATAAAATAAGTTTGTGTATAAAACAAAATATGCCTCAATGAAAGGAGATTGAGATGAAGTCCCATACAAAGACGATATCCTTGGATTAAGGATAAATCAATTACATAATTATGTGTGACAAATGAATACATGAAATATAAGTGGATATTAAGTGTAAAACAATCATATGTTATTCACACATATTCATAGAACGACATATTCATGGAGTACAAGTTTATCCCAAAGAATCAAATTTGGGTTAAGAAGTTCCCTTGCAAAAATTTGACAGCCTAACGGTGTCACTACAAAATTCAGAAAATGAGTTGATGAGATATAAAAAGGGTATTTCATCACATGGACATAAAATTTAATTCAATAAGGATATAGAAGAACATATCCCAACATAATAGTATGTGAATTAAAAGACATAACAAAAGAAGTCTTTTAAAAAGAGGAGGGTGAAAGGTTCCCTTACCGACATGGGTATCTTTCAAGACATGCACCCCGTGAAGGAAGGAAAATGCAACATTGATGTAAATACTCATAAATGAAATTATATTACAAAATGAGTAAAATAATGGGCAGTACATACACCACTCAAGGGAAATTGTGACAAATGTATCATAAATCTCACGGTAATTAAAGTGAGATGAAAAATCCCTTACAAAAACTCGGCAGCCTAACGACACCACTTAAAACTTACAAAAATGGATTGATGAGATCAAATAGGGTCTCTCATCATATTAAAATAAAGTTTATCGAAAGATTAATATTAAAGAACATCCCCCAACATAACAAAGAGAAGCTTAAAAGAAGTTACATAAAGGAGAGTACTTAAAAGGAAAGAGAGGGGTTAGATCTCTTACAAAAATTCGGCAGCCTAACGGCGCCACTCAAAACTTCCAAAATAGATTGATGAGAGATAATAGGGTCTCTCATCATATGAACATAAAAATTACAGTAATATTAATATAAAATAACATCCCAATAACAAGAAAGATGAGCTTTAAAAGGAATGACATAAAAGAGTGTACTTAAAAAGAAAGAGAGGAGTAGGATCCCTTACCTCGGGTCCGACTTGAATCGATCGTTCTATAATCTCATGAATAATAAACTTGAGTTAATTTTTACTTCCTTAAGAACCATTTTCAATTTCATTATTCCTTTTATATCACTTATTACCATGTCATTAACACTATGTAATTATTTTAGTTAATAACGGTCGTTTAAACGATCATTGGTACTTGAGTCAAAATATGCTCTTTAAAATTACTAGTTGTTCATGTATCCATTATATCCAGAGTTATAATCATAATGTATATATATCATATATATACAGTATATACATGCATTTAAAATATTACATAATCATTTAGAGTTAAGAAATGAAATGCACCGTTCATGGAGACGGTAAGCCGTACGTACGCATGAACGCTACTTTCATTTCTATTTCGTATTTTATTGAATGGAATAATAATTTTATAAAGGTATATTATAATTCCAGTATAATATCATATATAATACCATTAATTAAATCCTTTATAAATCCCACATATGTCCTTAACGAATCAAATCACTTTGAGGGGGCGGTAGTCCGCACTTCCTAAAATGAAGATATCACATTTACTCATAATGGTAACCATAAAAGATATGCCATAAATGAAAAATACAGAATATTAAGTAAAACATAAACAGATTATATATAATATATAATTATAGTGACATCTTAATGGCCACCTTTGAAGGTGATATATGAGTGTTGAACAATCATCGTTTTGTGAGGCAGAAATTCCCCATCCACAGAAACAGTATGTTCTTTAACCATTAGATGTAGGTGTTTGTAAGTGTAGCTAGAATCCTTCTTATAACAACATCCTAGTATATTGAAGAAACTGGAGTTGTTACAAAAGAAATGAATAACAGTATTTTAGGGGGTTGGAGAAACAAAATAAAACAAAAGGACTCAAGTGAAGACATTACCTTAAAATCAGGTAACTCCCTTTGGTTTGAGCTAAAAGGATTCTTTGAGAAGGCTTCTACCCATAGTGAGGCTTCAAGGAGTTATAAAGAGATTTGGAGAGACAAACTGGGTAGGGTTTGGCGGAGCCAAAGGCTTTGTAAGTGTGGGTAAGGAGGTAGAGGTGGGGGCCTTTTATAAGAGGAGAGGAGGGGCACTCTTGGAAAGTAAAGAAATGTTTTTTTATTTTAAAATGCTTTTCGGATTTAAAAGGTCCCACATTGATAAAATTCGAAGATAAGGTGATAAGGGTTCGACATACACCCATCCAATAGGTTTTGGACATGTTTAGGTCTTAGATTGTAAATTGTCTTTCCATTTTATTTAAATCGTTAAATAATGAGGTCATCATTGCATCATCATGATGTCATAAATAATTTAATTTCTTTAGTGTCTAAGAATTATAAAAAAATACAATGATGTAGGAAATATTTTTATCTTTCCAATTACTATTTATAGTCAAAAATATGACTTGTATAACACCAAGTAAAAATTCTTTTAGTAAAACATCTCATGTTTGTGTCATTTTTACTTTAACATTAAATAAAAAGTTATTTATGTCATTTCCCAACAAAAGTGGCTCCATGGGGTCCCCAAGTTGACCCATGGATTTTCTTGGTCGGCCATTACACATCCAACTAGGGTAGGACATGTTTCATGCTCATCTCATATTATTAAAACATTATTTTTACCTTAAACAACTCTAATTACCTCTATTCGTGATTAAAAACTTAATAAGTTACTATTCACCAAAAAAAATTAATTCCATTGAACCACATTTTACTTCTTAATGACAACCATGTATGTTGTATTTTTTAAATTAAAAACACAAATATGGAAAAATTTCATTTAAATGGAAAATTAGTTTTTATAAGTACCACTTAGTGGTTTCACTATTCATCAAAAATTGAAGTTTTTTAGAAAATTACCACAAAATCACCCTAAGTTATATTTGATATTTAGAATTCAAAAATGATTTATATTTTAAAAAATTCAAAAAATATTAGTTTAATTAATTAATTTAATAATTAATTCCTGCTGTCAGATCAAATATCGTGTTTTTATGAAACAAAATGTATCAAAAGATTGATACTAGTTTAAGTCCAATTTCAAAGTGAAATTAATTCCAAAGACCACTATTAGATTAAATGGTAAAAATATATTCTAATTTTACTTTAAAACCAATTCAAAAGATAATATAATCATATAAATAAATGAGATTACAAAGTCGTTTTGAATTAAATTAAAACATTTTTCACTATTCATTAAAAATTTAACTTTTTCAGAAAAAAACCAAAAATTTACACAAAGGAAATTTTGATGTCCCGATTCTAAATAAGAATTTTATTTTTTCAAATATAATACATAAAAATTTCAAAAGGTGGATTTAAAAGAGTTTTGCCATCAAAAGGCGGTTAATCGACCTTTTAAAGAATATTAGAATGTCTACGCTTAAAATTGGATTCATTCGCAT
Organism: Viscum album; assembly: GCA_963277665.1. NCBI lineage: Eukaryota > Viridiplantae > Streptophyta > Magnoliopsida > Santalales > Viscaceae > Viscum > Viscum album. The sequence continues at coordinate 77,012,332 of OY728165.1, read as the reverse complement.
TTTTAATCCTCTAACATTTATTGTAAAGAGTAGAAATATTTGACAAACATATATAATCATTTTTTAGTTAGTTCTGTTCATTCCCGCCATTACAACGGCTAGGCGTTAACTACCATTTAAAAAAATATTATTTTATTATTAGAGTGCAACGTAAGATTCCCAATAAACTCGTTGTTGCATACTGGGTACGCCGTCGAGCATAGCATCCCCTTTAAAGTAATATTAATATTTTATTCAAAAATATGGATAAATATAAAGATGTAATGTTCTTTATTTACCTGGGGTGTTACATCCTTCCCCCCTTTTGGGAATTGCATCCTCGCAATTTTAAAATTGGGCTTGGAAACATCCTTGAAAGTCCCACATCGGAACAAGAGTCGGTAAAACAATCACTTTAAAATAAAGAAAGATAAGTACAGAGGTCACCCGAGTTAACCCATACTAGGATTCCATGTAGGAAAACATGAACATGGAGGAGAAAACATAGGGTCATGTTCTGATGGAAAGTGATAGAAAACATGTTTAGGAGAAAGTTAACCACAAGAAAATCACAAACTTGTGATGGGTTAAACGGTATTCAATTCCCCAGTAGGAAAAGTTAATAGTAAAAAATTTTGTTTTAAGTAACTTTTTATTGAGGAATTTATTCATAAGGAAACATAATCACTTATCATGTTGACTTTCAACTTTTATTAGATTCCTTACACAAACTCATATTTTCTCCAAAAGACGAGTATTTAGGAAGACTTGTTCACATTAAGAGCACTATAATCAACTTCTATAGAATCACCTAATCCACAAAAGAGAACTATATACTTCCCATGTCTTTATACTTTACCCAAAAACAAAACCAAAAAGGTTAGTACCAGATCTGATAATCCAGAAAAGGATAACCCTTTATAAAAAGAAAATTTATTCCAAATCTCCAAAATTTGTCCAACAAAACCCAAAGTTCAACGAGGACCATTCGATAAACAATTTGTCCATAAAATTCTTCAATTAAAACCAAACTAAGATTGAAACCCAAATATTTGAAGGATTTAGTCACATAGTCTTCCAAGTTAAATCGTAACATTTATCTCCAAACAGCATCAGTTGCTCTTAATGTCTCGTATTGAAAAGTAATTAACCTAATCACATATCCCCCATGATAGGTTAATTAATTTCCATAGATAACCCAAAATCAACTTACTCTTAATTCAAAAAATCATCTAACTAAAAAGAATTTGTCAAACTAACCAGGGACTTCACGTAGTCCAGTGGTAGGCAATAAATACCAGTTGCACTTTGGTTGTGGGTTCGATTCCCACAGCTGTGTCTGACGCGACGGGTTGCCACACGGTCTGTGTGTTGTCCTTTTTTCCAAAACTATATAATTCTCAAATCATTGCCAAAAAGAGATAAAATCATCAAAAATAACTATAAAATAATTTAACCTCAATTTAATCTCATGCCTTTCACTTCCATCATAATATATAAAAACCCATAATTACCTCAAAAGTAAGGATCATATAAACCCAAATGGTTCTTTATAACTATGTCCACAAAAGAACAGATAACTATTGCTTGAATAAAATTTTTATATATTAAACATCACGGTTACACATACTATAAAAAGTCTTCTAATGTAACCCCATCATCAAAAGAGACTTAATACTCTTAAGAATTTCACCATAACTCTTGAAGCCCTTATATGTTGACTTCTTACTCATTCAACATTCTTCATGATCCATTAACCATTCATTTCCAACTTATTTTGAAATACTTCTTTCCTACAAACAAAATCATAAATCATATCCTAAGATTCCAAAGTAGGAAAACAGATGTTATGAAATAATCCATACCTTTGATTGGTCATTGTCAGTTTCTTCATCCTCAATCAGAATGGCATTAGGTATTGGTAAAAGAATATTTGTACGATCTTGGTGATCCCATTCACGAAACTTCTTCATAAGACATGTGTTTTCATAATTACCATGCACACCACATTTAAAACATTCAATTGATCCCTCAGAAAGAACTTCTTTCCCTTTCCTTGAGTCAACTGGATGCTTCCTTTTTCCAAGACAGGTTCTTGCTTTATGGCCTTCATTTCCACATCTATAGCATATTTTTGTCCCTTTGAAACATTTTCCTAGGTGTTTCTTTCCACATCTTTGACATATTGGTTTTTGAACACACTTACCTTTATGATTATTACCCATAGTTCTGTAGGGATTTGTTTCTCTCATATATGATTCCTTATAGAAATCACCAAGGTTTAGGTGGTCAATCATGACTCCAGATAGTTGGTAGAGGATAAACACAAGAGTTCTCATTGCAGCTCCCATATCATTCAGTTGCTTGCTCAAAAAACTGTCACAGTTTCCTTCACATCCAATGTTACTTTGGTGCCTGCTAGATCCAGCCATTTACTAAAACCAAAAAGGTAAGTGTGAGTATATCAATAAAACCATCATTTTCTAATGAGGAAGATATACACTAAGATATACTTACTCATTCACTCTATCTAAAACTAGGACTCTTTCTGAATTCCTAACCATTATGGTAATGTCACTTATTCTTACAGAATACCCTAAACTCTAAAGTTATCTAAACCGAACTCTGATACCAACTATAAGGCCCCAGCCTTAAACATTACTTAATCTTGAGTTATTACAAGATTACACATTGAAGAACTTTTCACGTTTAGAGTTTTAGAGAATTAGATCATGAAACTTGCATTACATTCCACATTTAAACAAAGTGGATACATAAAAGACAGTATTCATTTTTCCCATCAATGGAAACATATTCAAAATAAAACATGGATTCTTTCTTGACACATACTTGACACTATCATCACATCACGTACCTTTCCCTTGACCTGTGAAAAACATTTCAAAAACTTGGGATGAGCATAAAAAGCTCAGTAAGGGATATAAAAATATGGAAAGGAAACATGAGTTCATATATACATAAGAATGAAATCATACTTTACCCATAAAACATAGGTACCTTAACATACCTCATCAAATCATGAATAAATTATAGAATTCATAAGACATAAAAGGTAACTTGAGGCATTCATAACATTCTTACGTAGGGAGTAACCCTCTTGGTTACGTTTGGAAACCCACCACAGTGTATTCCCTAAATCTCTTTGGAGAAACCTTAAAGTTTCACTCCTTCACGTTACCCAATGCATTGGAGAGCTATATCGGGCTCACCTGCCCTTAGTTTATCACGGAACCATCCGTCTTCATAATAATTCCCAATAACCTCAACATAATTGTATCACATAAAACATGCATAAAGGAAACATAAAATTTCCACCTTTCAATCACAAGATATCAATAGAACACATTGATATAAAAACATTATGAAAACCATTTTCAATACCAAAATAAAAGAAAAGTAAAACATGGTATTTATTTTTCTTTTAAAAAAAAGGTATGGCTTGTAGAGGAAGCCGAAACTCAAATAATGGCCACGGCGGCGAAGAAGGCGTTGTCGCCGCATACGTATGACAAAAACATTCCCTTTTGTCGTTTAGTAAAAGCTTAATATAAAAAATATTCCTTTTGAATAAAAGAAAAAGTCAAAGGGGTTTATACACCGTATAAAAGAAGGTTGTGTATAAAACAAAATATGCCTCAATGAAAGAATATTGAGATGAAGTCCCATACAAAGACGGTATCCTTGGATTAAGGATAAATCAATTACATAATTATGTGTGACCAATGAATACACGAAATATAAGTGGATATTAAGTGTAAAACAATCAAAGTTTATTCACACATATTCATATAATGACATATTCAAGGAGTAAAAGTTTATCCCAAAGAATCAAATTTGGGTTAAGAAGTTCCCTTGCAAAAATCTGACAGCCTAACGGTGTCACTACAAAATTCAGAAAATGAGTTGATGAGAGATAAAAAGGGTATCTCATCACATGGACATAAAATATAATTCAATAAGGATATATAATAACATATCCCAACATAATAGTATGTGAATTAAAAGACATAACAAAAGAGGTCTTTTAAAAAGAGGAGGGTGAAAGGTTCCCTTACCGACATGGGTATCTTCCAAGACATGCACCCCGTGAAAGAAGGACAATACAACATTGATGTAAATACTCATAAATGAAATTATATTACACAATGAGTAAAATAATGGGAATTATATACACCACTCCAAGGAAATTGTGGCAAATGTATCATAAATCTCACAGGAATAAAAGTGAGATGAAAAATCCCTTCCAAAAACTCGGCAGCCTAACGGCGCCACTTAAAACTTACAAAAATGGATTGATGAGATCAAATAGGGTCTCTCATCATATTAACATAATTTTTACAGAAATAGGAATATAAAAGAACATCCCCCAACATAACAAAGAGGAGATTAAAAGAAGTGACATAAAGGAGAGTACTTAAAAAGAAAGAGAGGGGTTAGATCTCTTACGAAAATTCGGCAGCCTAACGGTGCCACTCAAAACTTCCAAAATGGATTGATGAGAGAAAATAGGGTATCTCATCATATGAACATAAAAATTACAGTAAGACTAATATAAAAGAACAACCCAATAACAAGAAAGAGGAGCTTTAAAAGTAATGACATAAAAGAGTGTACTTAAAAACAAAGAGAGGAGTGGGATCTCTTACCTCGGGTCCGACTTGACTCGATCGTTCTTTAATCTCCTGAAAAATAACTTGAGTTAATTTCTACTTCCTTAAGAACCTTTTTCAAGTTAATTATTCCTTTTATATCACTTATTACCATTTCATTAACACTATGTAATTATTTCAGTTAATAACGGTCATTTAAACGATCATTGGTACTTGAGTCAAAATATGCTCTTTATAATTACAAGTTGTTCTTGTATCCATTATATCCAGATTTATAATCATGATGTATATATATCATATATATCCAGTATATACATGCATTTAAAATATTACATAATCATTTAGAGGTAAGAAATGAAATGCACCGTTCATGGAGACGGTAAGCCGTATATACGCATGAACGCTACTTTCATTTCTATTTCATATTTTATAGAATGGAATCATAATGATATAAAGGTATATTATAATTCCAGTATAATATCATTTATAATACCATTAATTACATCCATTATAAATCCCATATATGGCATTAACTAATCAAATTACTTTGAGGGGGCGGTAGTCCGCACTTCCTAAAATGAAGATATCGCGTTTACTCATAATGGTAACCATAAAGGATATGCCATAAATGAAAAATACAGAAGCTTAAGTAAAACATAAACATATTATATATAATATATAAATATAGTGACATCTTAATGGCCAGCTTTTAAGGTGATATATGATTGTTGAACAATCATCGTTTCGTGAGGCAGAAATTCACCATCCACGGAAACAGTATGTTCTTTAACCGTTAGATATAGGTGTGTGTAAGTGTAGCACGAATACTTCTTATAACAACATCCTAGTATATTTAAGTTACTGTAGTTGTTACAATGTAAATGAATAAAAAGAGTTTAGGGGGTTGGAGAAGCAAAATAAAACAAAAGGACTCAAGTGAAGACATTACCTTAAAATCGGGTAACTCCCTTTGTTTTGAGCTAAAAGGATTCCTTGGGAAGGCTTCTGCCCATATTAAGGATTCAAGGAGTTAGAGAGGGATGTGGAGAGACAAAATGGTCAGGGGTTGGCCGAGGCAAAGGCTTTGGAAGTCTGGGTAAGGAGGTAGAGGTGGGGGCCTTTTATAAGAGGAGAGGAGGGGCACTCTTGGAAAGTAAAGAAATGTTCCTTTATTTTAAAATAATTTTCAAATTTAAAAGGTCCCACGTTGATAAAATTCGAGGATAAGCTGATAAGGGTTATAATTACACCCATACAATAGGTTTTGGACATGTTTAGGTCTTAGAATTTAAATATTCTTTCCATTTTATTTAAATCGTTAAATAATGAGGTCATCGCTGCATCATCATGATGTCATAAATAATTTAATTTCTTTAATGTCTAAAAATTATAAAACAAATACTATGATGTAGTAAATCTTGTTATCTTTCCAGTGACTATTTATAGTCAAAACATTGACCTGTATAACCACATGTAAAAAATCGTTTAGTAAAACATTTCATGTTTGTGTCATTTTTACTTTAACATTAAATAAAAATTTATTTATGTCATTTCCCAACCAAAGTGGCTCCATGGGGTCCCCAACTTGACCCATATATTTTCTTAGTCGTACATGACACATCCAATGAGGTTATGACATGTGTCATGCTCATCTCATATTATTAAAACATTATTTTTACCTTAAACAACTCTAATTACCTCTAATCGCGATTAAAAACATAATAAGTTACTATTCACCAAAAAATTATTTTAATCCCATTGAACCACATTTTACTTCATAATGACAACCATGTATGTCGAATTTTTGAAATTCAAAACAAAAAGATGCCAAAATTTCATTTAAACAGAAAATCAGTTTTTATAAGTACCACTCAGTGGTTTCACTATTCATCAAAAATTGAAGTTTTTCAGAAAATTACCAAAAAAATCACCCTAAGCTATATTTGATATTTCTAATTCAAAAATGATGTCTATTTTACCAAATTCAAAATATATTAGTTTCATTAATTAATTTAATAATTAATTCCCACTGTCAGAGCAAATAACGTGTTTTTATGAAACAAAATGTATCAAAAGATTGACACTAGTTTAAGTCTGATTTCAAAGTGAAATTAATTCCAATGACCACTGTTGGATTAAATGGTAAAAATATATTCTAATTTAACTTTAAAACCAATTAAAAAGATAATATAATCATATAAATAAATTAGATTACAAAGTGGTTTTGAATTAAAATACAACATTTTTCACTATTCATTAAAAATTGAACTTTTTCGGAAAAAAACCAAAAATTTACAAAAAGTAAATTTTGATGTCCCGATTCTAAAGAATAATTTTATTTGGTCAAATATAACACATAAAATTGTCATAAAGTGGATTTAAAATAGGTTCCCCATCAAGAGGCAGTTAATCGACCTTTTAAAGAATATTAGAATGTCTACGCTTAAAATTGGATTCATTCGCATTTTAAATCCTCTAACATTTATTGTAAAGAGTAGAAATATTTGAAAAACATATATAATAATTTTGTAGTTAGTTATGTTCATTCCCGCCATTACAATGGCTAGGCATTAACTACCATTTGAAATAATATTATTTTATTATTAGAGTGCAATGTAAGATTCCCAAGAAACTCGTTGTTGTGTACTGGGTACGCCATCGAGCATAGCATCCCCTTTAAAGTAATATTAATATTTTATTCACAAATATGGATAAATATAAAGATGTAATATTCTTTATTTACCTAGGGTGTAACATTATATATCACAAAAGTGGAACAAGAATCAGTTTCAGAGTTTATTTAACATAAAGAATCGGTGGGTGATATGAATGAAGAGTTGGATAAGATTAAAAAGAATGAAACATGAGAACTTTTTCCAAATCCATCAAATAAAAATGTCATCGGAACAAAGTGGGTTTATAGATACAAATTGAATGAGCATGGAAATGTTTTAAGAAACAAAAAAGACTTGTTTTTAAAGGATAGTCATATGTGGAAGGTGTATATTGTGATGATAGATTTTCCCCCGTTGCAAGGCTAGAAACTATTGGAATGTTTCTTCGAGTGATTGCTCATAATAATTACAAAGCTTATCAATTGGATGCAAAGTAAACTTTTGTAAATGGTGATATTTAGGAAAAACATTACATTTAAAATCCTTATGGGTTTCTACATGATGTGGATGAAAACCAAGTTCCAAAATTAAAGAAAGATCTCTATTGGATGAAACATGCTCCACAATCTTGGTACTCTAAACATGACAACTGTTTGATAATTTTGAACTCTTCTAAAGGCAAATTTGAGAGAAACTTATGTAAAAAAAATACTGACTCTGGATATCTAATTATAATTGATTATGTGGATGATATATTTTTTGATGGAGATAGAGAATATGTTTGTAAAATATTTTTGAGGAAATGAAGAAGAATTTTAAAATGTATATCTTTGGAGAAATAACTTTACTATTTTTCTTACAAGTTGAAAAAAAGTAAAAATATATTCTACTATCTTAAGAAAAGTATATTAGGGAATTGTTAAAGATTTTTTGGGATAGAAGAATCGAAATAATTTTCAACATCTATTTCATTGAGAACAAAGTTGAGTAAAGATTAATCCGAGATAATTTTAAATCATAAAGACTTTCAAAAGTTGATAGGAAGTATTCTTCACTTTACAACCTCAAGGCCTAATATTATTTATGTTGTGAATTTTTGTGCCAAGTATCAAACTAATTTGAATGAATCACATATGTAATAAGTAAATATGATTCTGAGATATGTCACTTGAAAAAATTCACATAGGTTATTATACAAAAGAAATAGTGCGATGAGGTTTCATGGTTATATTGATGATGATTGGATTGTAGATTATAACAATAGAAAAACAACCTTGGAAGGAACGTTTTTATTAGAAAACATTTTTGTGTATAAATATAGTGATATAAAAATTTTGGTAACTTTGATGATAAATTAATCGGAAAAGGTTGTAGCTACTCAATCTTGTACTCAAATTTTCTGGATGAATGTTCTGCTGGATGATTTAAAAGTAAAAGTTTCTAAACCATTGAAGGTACATTAAGAAAATTAGAGTGCAATTTACCTTTCTAAGAATCATTTCTAACATTAAAGATCAAATCACATTGATGTAAAGCTTCACTTTATAAAATAGAATGTTTCTTCTAGATATGTATTTCTGAAATACATTTAAAAAAAGAATAATATTTATGATATCATTACAAAAGAAATATTGAAAGAAAGGTTTGTGGAATTGAGGCTACAACTTGATGTTCAGCCTCCTCCGTTGTCTTCCTAAACATCAAAAGAAAGACACCCACAATTCTTTGGATTATGTTGACAAAGGGGGAGAAAAGGTAACAAATTTTTACATTTTAATAATTTTCACTTATCTTTCATTTATGTATCTGATTTTGTGGTTATCATAATATGGGGGGGGGGAATTGAGAAAATAAAGAATAGAGGAGAGAAAAGGAAAGTGTGAAAAGAAATAATTGGGTAGTTATAAAGAAATTTTGAAATGAAAAGTGAGGATATTTTATCTTTACATTTCCGTAAAACATTCTTCCCACCGAGGGATGGAATTATTTCAAAAAACATTAATTTATCTAGTAGTTTGGTGTTAGGACACTCTCTTCTACGAAAGGATATGTTTTGATTAAAGTCTAAAACATGATTTTATTAAAAAAATTGAGTTGTGAAAAAATTCCAAGAGATGAAAATGTTGTTACCAGGGGTTTTCAACAGATACAAAGGGTGTGTGGATCAATTTTTTTTAACAATTTTGTTATAATTGTTGACAAATAGACTTTTTTTTAAGAATGTTTTTTTTAATCAGAACTAGTCTATCATAATGAGGTTGTTTTTTGGACAGTTGTTTTCAGACCCAGGTTTTCATATTGAGTGGCACCAGACATAAAATTAGTGAGGAAGATTAAGTTATTGATCAGACACTTTATGATATTTATGTCCATCGGCATGACATTTATAATCATCAGAACCAAAATAATTGGATGTAGAGTTTATTGTTTTCTATAAGTTTTTTTTTCTTAACAAGAGAAAGAATGAAGTTGCTGACTTATAAAGAAAGAAGTTGTTAAGATAGAAATCTTTGGAGAACTAGAGAATTTTGAAAGAATCATGTGAAGTTAAGAGTTAGATTGTTTTAATACTTTCTTAAAACAAATCATATGATGATTTTCTGATCAAGAAGTTCTCATAAATCAAGAAAACTCTAATGATAAAATCTTTTGAATAATTGATGAAGTGGTTTTAATAATTTCAGAGTTAAAAAATGAGATTTCCATTATAATGGCATATTTCTATCATAATGGAAATTAAATCTTAATAAGATGAGAAATAAAAATATGTCTCTAAACCCAATAAAGAAAAAATCATACTAGGAGAATCGTACTAGGGTTTTCATACTGATATTTTCATATAGGGATTTTTGTACTAAGATTTTTGTAGTGGCATTTTCATACACCATAAATTAAACTGAGATTTTCATACTAGGATTTTCCTACTAAGATTTTTGTACTGGGTTTTTTTTACTGGGAAAAACATACTATGATTTTCATACTGATATTTTTGTACTAGGATTTTCATATGGATATTTCTATACTAGTATTTTTATAGTGGGAAAATCGTACTGAGATTTTTAGACTCGGATTTTCATACTCAAATTTTTGTAATGGGTTTTTCATACTGGGATAATTGTATAAATATTTTTGTACTCAGGTTTTTGTACTGATGAAATTTTATTAAGGTATTTATAATAAATTATTCATACTATGAAAGAATCTTTTCTTAATGAGTTTAGAGATAAAAATATCTTAATGAGCTAAGAAATATATAAGGAATTTATGAATTCAAACATGAAATTTAATTTTTCATAAATATCAGAGAAATGAAAAAATAATTGAATTACTCAAAATTGAAGTAAATGTGAAATATTATCAGAGTTTTGAAAATTGAGGAATTGGGGAATGTTTTGAAGTTTTACTCTTTTTCTTCCTAAGTTTCATATAAATACTTTCTCATATCATTCTTCCATTTTGAACTTTTACACACACGCAAATGGAGGAGTGCTGGAGAATTCAAAGTGAAAGTCCACATCTGATTGAAGAATAATTGTATCGGAAATTCTAGTAGAGTTTGAGTTTTTTATATCGAAATATGAGTTCATCATTTCATTGAGAGAATCCGATCTAGAATTATCAAATTAACAGAAATTAATCTAGCATTATCATATTGAGAAAATCAGATCCAGCATCATTGTATTGATTGAACCAGATCCAGTATCATCATATTGAGAAAATTGGATTAAGCATTATCTTATTGAAAAAATCATATCCATCCCAATTGAACAGAGGACTATGACTGAGAAATTTTTGAGAAATTTCAACAATTTCTTTATTCTTTTTTTATCTCAATTGTTTTATAAGAAATAATTGTAAACTGAGGAGAGTTAGTATAATATTTACTATCAAGATATAGAATGTGTCTAATGGTATTTTACCCAAGTTTTATTCACCTCTTCATAGTAGTGAATTTACATAGACCCACGGGAGTGGCTATAGAAAGGATGAAAGCTCTCACACTAAGGTTAAACCATGTAAATCTTTTCTTATTTACTTTGTTTCATACATTTTCCTGCATGATTATTTAATAACAGTTTTTATGAAAATAAATCATAATATATTTTAGTGGTTATGTTTTGAAATGTATTTATCCTTATACAAATTGAACTACTGATTCAACACCCCCCCCCCCTTATTGGTTGTCATTATATCCTTTGAAACTTAAATATCTACATTTCTCTTTGTATAGAAGAGCATTTTTTGTATACCATCCTCATAATATCTTCTAGTTACATCATCTAGATCATCTGCTACTCTCTGTCCTTGCTAAATTCAATGTTCACTCTCTTCACAACACATTAGGCTTTGTGTTTTATCTCATTAGTAAAATAAAAATTGTTTCCTTATGAAATTATTTAATGGTACATACCTTGGGGGATTTAAAAGTCATGTATGACCATAGTGCATCTTATAGCATATTTCTATAGTCTTTATAGTTGGGTTGCACTATTCTTACCAAAATCCACTAGATATCTCTATTTGACACCATGACCTACACATTTATTTAGGGATGGTTGTAAGTAGAGGTCTTTTGGTGTACTCTAAATCTATTCCTGATTTATATCATGTTCTTATTATGAAAATTTATTTATCGGCCACTTATTATCTATTGATGCACTTCAAACCTATAAAAAATATTTACTCTTAAAAACTCAATAAAAAATCCATCATCAGTTTGAGTTTCATGTGATTCATTCAATTTTGAAATAAAATTCAATTCTAGTTGGATATACAAAAATAAAAAGAAATATAGAATGAAACCATGAAATCTAATCCCCATAAATCAAATATTTCACCTAAAAATTAAATTTTTTTGGAGAATTTCCTATAGTTTTAGAAATTCCTCCATTAAATTGGAATTTTTTACATATTTTGAAAAACAATTTGATTCAAACTATTATTTGACATTTAAAATGGATTCCACATGAAATTTTATGATAAAATGAAATCACAAATTCTAATACATCTACAATTATATATTTTTTAATTATTTGGTCACTAAAAATGTTATCTAAATAAACATCATCCCAAACATAATAATTTGAATATTATTTCATCTTATAATTTTGATAGAAAGTATAGAAAGAGTGGGCATATAATGTTACTAAAAATTTACCATGTCATTATATAAGGGCACTTGGGTTTATAAAAATGTTCATCAAAGAGAGAGTTATCCATGCTTTTTTCTATTAGTGTTTCTATATCAGTAGTTTTTTATAGACTTATCATGTGATATGCCACTAGGTTTTCACAACCCATATTTTCCTTGTTCTCTAAGTCAAATTATTATAACAACAACATCCATCTCACTAATCATTTATTTTCTTTATATTTATAAATAAAAATACACAAGATCTACCAGATCAAAAAAAAGAGTCTTTATGTCCTAAAAAATATGAATAAAATTTTTATAAATCAAAAAATATCTAAAAAATCATTATTTATTACTGTGTAATTTATATACACAATTACCTATGTTTTTTAAGTGTTGGTTATCACATGGGTGTGAACATCTAAATTTCAGGAAAGCCCCGACCCCACATCCTTCTGAGAAGCATCACCCAACATTTCAAAGGGTTCATTCTAATTATGTGGATAGATTACAAGGTTTGTGGTCAATACCAATACATAGGCATTTATCAACACAAAAAAGCCTTTATTAGCACCAAAAAAGTGGTGTTAATCGAGTAGTTTTTAAAAGGGAGGTTCCCTTTATCAGTGCTATTTTTATCACTAATAAAGGACACCCTTTATCAGTGCTTAGAAATGTGCAGATAAAGGTATGCCTTTATCAGTGCTTAGAAAAGAACTGATAAAGGCCCCCCTTTATCAGTGCTATTTGAAGTGCTGATAAAGTCCCCAATTATCAGTACTTCAATTAATGCTGATAAACGATTCCCTTTCTGGGCGTGCTGTTTATATAACAGCACAACCAGCAAACTCCAAAAAATAAACAGTAGACTAAAATCACCAAACCAGTGAAAATAACCTACACAAACCACCAAAACCCTGTTAAAAACAACGACTTATAGTATATATAGAAGAACCACATACATGATGAAAGTGATGAAAAAACAAGTAGTGCACAAAAAAGTTTGGCAAAAAATGCAATATACATTTAGTTAAAATCATTAATAAAAAATATTCACTCATGGTATATTCCAAAAAAAACACTTCTATATACCTTTTGAATTTTTTTTATAAAATTACATTCACAAATATCCAACAAATAGATAAAAACATTAATGTTTTCTCTTTTGGCATTTGTAGTCCCCTCTAAAAAATGTCCTCTAATTGTAATAGTTCCCAAAAAAATCATCCCAACCCAAGAAAAAGGTTCCACTTATATAAGAAAACAAATATTACATTTGAAATATTATAAATAAATAAATTAAACATTAATATGAAGAAAAAATTAAAAAAATGTCATTTTTTAATAAAAAAGAAACATTTGGAGTCATACTGGTCACATTGTGCATCGTATTGAGGTGCGATTGATTCCTACACATCACAAAAGACTGATGGATCATGGAACTAAAGTATCAAAAAATAATAATGTGTTTACTCAGTTTTCAGTATGTTTGTTGTGTTTTTTTACTGAAATTTCATTTCAAACTGAAAATAGGAAATTTGAGTCATACTGATCACATAATGTGTTGGTTTGATGTGAAACTTATTTACACATGCCAGAAAATACATAAGAATCTCTATACATAAATTGTAAGACAATCAGACTATGTTTTCTTTGCTTCCAATGAGTGAAAAGTTTTGAACTAAAATATCAATTTTTAACTCGTAACAGACAATTTTAGTCATACCAGACACACAATGCATCATATTGAGGTGGGTTTGATTCCTACACATCATAACTGACTCATGGATCATTTTATAAATGTTTAAAAACATTATGAATTCATTTGTTTTGTATTTAGTATGTTAGTTGTGTTTTTTACTAGAATTTCATTTCATAATGAAAACATGCAATTTGAGTCATACCAGTCATATCGTGCATCGTTTTGATTTGATAATTATTTATTCATGTCCCAAAGGACTTTCAAATCTCTGTCCATAATTTTGAATACAATTGGGGTGCATTTTCATTGTTTTTAGTATTTGACATGTTTTAAAATAGAATTTCAATTTTGAACTCATAAGGGACACTTTTAGTCATACAGATCACACGGTGCGTTGAATTAAGGTGGGGTTGATTCTTACATGTCAAAAATGATGCATGGATTTTTTTTCCTAAAGTATCAAAACAATCCAAATGTTTTTTCTCAATTTTCAATATATCAGTTGTGTTTTTTACTTGAATTAATGTCAATTATAAATAATGGGACACATTGGGATTCATACTGGTGACACCGTAAATCTTTTTGAGGTACGGTTGATTCCAATATGTAACAAATGACCGATATATCATTTTTTTAAAGTATAAGACCAATCAGAATGCATTTCCTCATTTTTCAGTATTTTAGTTGGGTTTTTTTACTAAAATATCATTTCAAACTGAAAACATGCAATTTGAGTCATACTGGTCCAATTGTGCATCAGTTTGAAGTGAGACTACTTGATACACATCGCAAAGAACTTATTAATCACTTTCATTAATTTGGAAGACAATCGGAGTACATTTTCTTTATTTTTAATGAGTGACATGTTTTGAACAAAAATGTCAATTTTAAACTTATAAAGGAAAATTTTAATCATACTGATCACAATGTGTGTCGGATTGAGGTAGGGTTGATTATTAAATATCACAACTAACTCATGGATCATTTTCCTAATGTATCCAAACAATATTAATGATTTTTCTTGGTTTTTAGTATATCAGTTGTGTTTTTTACATGAATTAATGTCAATTTAAAATAAAAATACACATTTGGAGTCATAATGGTGACACCGTGGATCGTATTGAGGTGTGGTTGATTCCTACACATCAGAAATAACTGATAGATCATTTACCTAACTTAACAAAACAATCAAAATTCATTTCTTCACTTTTCAGTATGTCAGTTGTGTTATTTTAAAAAAAATCATTTCAAAATGAAAACATGCAATTTGAGTCATATCGGTCGCACCGTGCATCAGTTTGACATGATACTACTTCATATATGTCACAAAGGACTTAAAAATAATTTTCCATAATTTGTAAGACAATAAGATCATGTTTTATTTGTTTTCAGTGAGTGAAACATTTAGAACTAAAATGTCAATTTTAGACTTATAACGGACACTTTTAGTCACACGGGTCACACGATGAGTCAGATTGAGGTGGGGTTGATTCCTATATCTCAAAATGACTTATTTATAGTTTCTATAAAGTATAAAAATAATTTGAATGCATTTTATTGATTTTCATAATGTCAGTTGTGTTTTTTTACTTGAATTAATGTCAACTTTAAATAACAATACACATTTGGAGACATACCAGGGGCATTGTGCGTCAGATTGAGGTGTGGTTGATTCCTACACGTCACAAATGGCTGATAAATTGTTTTCCTAAAGTATCAAAACAATCAAAATGTATTTCCAATGATTTTAGTATGTTAGTTTTTTTTTTACTAAAATGTCATTTCAAACCCAAAACATGCAATTTGAGTCGTATCGGTCGCATTGTGCATCGGTTTGATGTGATACTGCTTCATACATGTCACAAAGGACTTAGGAATTTCTATCCTCAATTTAGAAGACAATTGGAGTGTGTTTTTTTTAGTTAGTGACTCATTTTCAAATAAAATGTCAATTTTAAACTTATAGCAGACACTTTTAGTCATACTAGTCAGACCGTTCATCAGATTGAGGTGGGGTTCATTCCTACATATCACAACTGACTCATATATCATTTTATTAATGTAAAAACCCATCCGAATGCATTGTCTTATTTTTTAGTATGTCATTTGTATTTTTTTACTTGAATTAATGACAATTTTAAATAACAAGACATATTTGGAGTCATATTGGTGACACCGTGCATCAAATTGAGGTGTGGTTCAATATTATACATCAAAAATGACTGATAGATCTTCTTCCTAATGTATCAAAATAATCGGAAATAATTTCCTTTGTTTGTAGTATGTCAGTTATATTTTTTTAGTTGAATTCATGTCAATTCTAAATAAATACACATTTGGAGTCACACTAGTGATATTTTATGTCAGATTGAGGTGCTGTTGATTTTTACAAGTCACAAATGACTCATAGATCATTGTTCTAATGTATTCGAACAAAATTTAAGTACATTTTTCTACCTGAAAATCAATGCAACCTTACCTCTAAAAACTAAAAAAGATACCTAACCTTCTCAATATTCTCAATCTACCCAATTTAGAAGGATTATGAAAAATCCTTTGATCCATATATGGTTGACACGAAATAAAATTTTCCTTCTGCAACATAACTTTAATCATACCAGTGAAGAACAAACTGTTATATATTCAAGACCTCCGAATGAGTATATGATAGTTGGTTCTTCATTGGGTAGACTAGAGAGGGGAACTACTAGTGTTGTATATTGAATCGATGCTTTTTGGAGAAAAACCCTTCTCGTTGTTGAAAATGAGAAGAGTGGAGTAAGATTTTGAGCTTGTTATGTCTCAAGATGTCACAAAAAACTCAAGGTATGGGGAAACCACTTCTGGATACTCATTATCTTTTGTCTTCTATCAACAAACACATACCCTATAAATGAGGACCACCAATTTATTTATAAAACAATCAAATTGCAATTTATTTAGTGCGTAAACAAGGACCACCAATAGACATGATTTTTAGTGGGGGAATTAATCCCATACCAATCACAACATTAATCTCAAAAAAATATAAATATAAGGTAGGAAAGATTACTAAAGTCAAAATTATTTGATAATTTTACCATCTTGATTCTATATTTGTACATTCTTCCATCAAGTATGCTTCCCACTCGTTTATAAGAATATTTATATCATCTTGTGAATATGACTATTTTTGGTAGTTGTGGTAGAATTTAAAAAATATAAATACACAAATGATTAATAATTAATTTAAATTAAATAGAAATTATCATTGAAAATACCTCTTGAGGGATATTGGTTGGTTCATGTAATGTGATCTATCTCATAAATTTACAATCATAAAAATCACAGTCTTTATCGTTTGTTGTTTTGGGTACTACAGAAACATTGAGAAAAATAAGTAATTTTTTTATATGTGTTTGGATTGTGAAATCATATTATATATACCCTGATACTTAACCAGTCTTTGTACTTGTCCAGTTCTTTCCCTTTTCCCTAGGCCCCATTCCATGATATATGAGATATTCACATACTTCCCTATAATAATATAATCCTAATTAAAAGATATTATAAATTATATAACCGGATTTTTAGTTCTAAAATTTTGGATGTAGTGTATTAAAAATTGACAAATGTCATCATTTGTGGTCATTTTTTTAGATATCCATGCATTGAATCTAGAAAATAAATCCTTGGAATATAAAAATTGACTGAAATGAGCATCCAATGATACCTAAAAACACAAAAAATAATTAGTAATGAATGAAATTAAAATATATTTTATATGATTAAATTTCATAGTTTTACCCCTACATCGTTGGTATTAAGAAGAGTCTATCATCCATATTTGAACTGCTAAATGATTTTTGAAGTCCTGTATCTATTTTGACATTTTTCTTTGATGTTATGTCTCCTGGTTCTTCAAAGGTGGCATGAGGACTAAGGAGTCCAAAAAAAATTCATGGGGGAAATCCCTTAAATTGTTTTTAATATATATGCCTATGAAAAATATGAAATGTATTTTTCCATAATTATCATAGTATATAATCTATTGGAAAATCAAATCATGAAAACATAGCTCATGTAATCATTTACAATGGAGTCACCTAACCAATTGCAGTTAAGGATTTCTATTTTAATCTCAACACCAATGATGTCTAGATTTTCCCCTCTATACATATTTTCTTCAAAATAAAATATGTGATTACCACCATCTTTCAACTTCATATCTACATTAGCCTTCAATGATAATAAATATGGATATAGAAAGGGGGTTATGGTTTTTTGGGTAGAACATTATGATTGTTTGGTTGATCGTTGAGATGGTTTTGAACTGGTCTATCATTTCACCCCCTTCCCTTAGTCTATTTGAAATAAAATGCATCAATTTAGATCTTTTTTCATTAAATGTTTAAGGTTTAGCTTGAAAATTAAATTATAAATGGATACCTCATTATTGACATGTTTTCTTACAAGATGTGATGGCCATGTGATGAATGTTCCTATTAATTTTTCAAATGTAAGAATATCTTCATCACCAATTGGAATAGGTTGCTCAACACTCATCTCTAGGGCTACAGTAATTGACACTCTAAAATGATATATTGAAAGTGTTTTGTTTTGTATCAATTCATTCTAGTTATTGAACACTACATCCCTTGCTATAAGGTGATGGGTGGGTGTTGATAGATATAAATCACAGTCATTTTTACCCTGTTAAATATCAATATAGGAAATTTATCAGTGTGTAGTGTATATCTAATTCACACTTCATGGAAAAATTTATTATAAAATTGATTACATGAGTTAAGAATTGTTTTTGAATGGATTGATCAACTCAAAACTAGTGGGGGTGGGGTGGGATCTTCATTTGCAGGATGTTCTTGAGTTCTTTATTCACTTTGCCTCCCCTTATCAAACTTGTTACTAGATCTCTATAGTGTTTTAATTCTTCTTGAAACATAAATAATGATTCTCTCATCTTTTTCATTCCCAAATTTTGATCCTTTGTTTTTTTATCAAAATATGTTCGAGGCGTCACCCCAAAACCGGCACCTCTGACATGACCATACTTTGTTGGCTACTTCAAGGCCACTGAATGTATATATGCATCTAGTGTGGCTGTTATCGATTCTTGTGACTATTCTAGATAAAAAAATATATGAAAATAAGTAATCATTGTTATATAATATTTATTTAAAGAAAAACTAATTTTTATTATGTCATACTTGCACATGTTTCCCACAATTTTTTGTATTTTCATATATCTGTTTTCCAACTTTAAGTGATTTTTGGTCCTTGAGAAATAGTATACAGTTATTCAGGCAGGCATGTATTCTTTCAGTGATCATACCCATCGAGCATATCATTCATTTGGTGTCTCATGTTCGGCCTAGGAGCTCATTATCTTTTGGGAGAGTTTCATTCGAGAGAGAAAGTAATTTCATAAAACTAGCATCACTCCGTCCATTGCCTGCTTTCAAATTATATAGCTTCAATATGGCTAACAATGCTGTATATTTAGTGCAACCATCATACAATGGAGACATTGAAAAACTCATTACCTTTTAAAATAATTTTGGGAAATCACAAATTCCATCGTCAAATGTCCTTGTCATTTCCTTTATATGATCCTCATCATCATTCAAATTTGTAATCATGTCCTCGATGTGGTGATATTCATTGTCCATGGTTTTAATCATATCAAATGATCTATAAAATGATGTGTCATCCCAGTCACTAGATATATTCTCTTTTTCCCAATGTTTATTCCAACATTTACAACATTGATCTATTCCATAACAGATCAAGTTTTCTTCCAACTCCATCAGACTAACATGTATTGAATAAAAACTTGGTAAACATGGAAAAAGGATTAAAGAAGGATCATATGCATGATCATTTAAAAAATTTCTGAACTCTTTCACTCAATCTTTATAATATTTTGTCAGATGATTGGAATCCATCCATTATTTATTCATATCTATCCTATTTGATTTGTTGATATTAATACTTGACCAAATAAATACACAAAACATTAATATAAAAATTAAGCAAGGCTAAAAAATTATAGAATTTAAATCTCCATTGAAATGTATTTATAAAATCACAATTGAAATCCCATTAAAAAACTAACTATTTACACCAATTCCTCTTAAAAATAAAAAACACCTTTTAAAATAAACCAATTAGTTCTAGATATCCTTTCTCAAAACCCAAATTATTTTTTTGTCCATTTTAATGAAATTTAAATCCAAAATTGGGTATGTTGAACAAATATAATTTTTTAATAAACATTTCAAAACACTTGAATCATTTTAAAAGTGAACACCTAACAAAATCACTAAATTTCATTTTCACTTCCCTCTATCTAGAAAACTAAAATCATTTATGGTCACATGCCTTATATGTCTCATGATACCGCTATCAATCTCTGATCACTAGTTTTCAGTGTTCCTTCCATCAACTTTATAGTCTGGCCAACCCCTCACTGGTGGGTGAACATTTTTATGGTGTTCCGACCCCCCCCCCCCACTGGCTACTCAAAACCATATTTACATTTAAATTTATGATTAGATGTTAACACCATAACACTCACCTGTGAACATAGAAACATGCTAACTTATTCACATGTATTATTATGAGTAGAGATTAACGCAATCACAATCACAATTTTTGAACCTATATACTTACTAACCTATTCACATAGCATTTATATATCATGATATATAATCTTTCACACAATGAATTGGTGGGAAATATAGGTATTACCCATATCATAATACATAAATTTATTTTCAAATTGAAAATCAAACATTTATTATCTCATAAAGAACCCATATCAATTGGGTAAAATAAATTCACAATGAAGAAGGTAACTATGTGATCAAGGAAAAATATAATAGTAATGAAAACTAATATAAATAGTTACACTAATAAAACAAGCATAAGGGGTATGTTATCAATATAATAATTTAATCATCTTTATAGAACCACCGATCAAGTAAAAAATATCCTTGGATATACCCTCGGTATTAGTGTGTGACGATCCAAAACAGCACTATAACTACATGGGCCAAAATCTGATATATGTTTCATTGAACAATAACATAATCCACCAAATTAAACCATACATAACTCATCATAATGAAACATTCCCACTAGCCATGTCTTAAGTACAACTATGGGACCATAGAAGTGTGTGTACCAACTAGGGTAGAATGAATCAATACCTCCCACATAGACACCCAAATTACATTAAACAGACAACCATAGAGGTGAGAATGAAATCAAGATAATTACCAAAAAAATGTCTCTCACCTCACCTCTAATTCCATCACATACAACATCCCCTTTTCACATCATACATCCATCATATTAATAATCAATAATGTAAAACTAGGGAAATAAGTATCGGGTAAATCATTGAGGGTCACGTGATAAATAAACCATTTACATTTTAAAGTGAAAAATGGGTCTTTACATGAAAAATAGAGTAGTATGTACAGTCTCACTCCCATTATTTAAAGTCTCGTCATCTAAATGATTTTGAAAGAACTTGAAAAAATTCCCTTTTTCATTCCAAAACATTCTCCAAGCACATGAAAGATATCATTGAAAAAACAAAAAAGACATAAGACCTAAACTTACGTAAAAAAATATTAAATGGCCCTATAAACTGTTCAAATATGCTTTTCATTATAATTAATCTTATTTCAAGATAGTACATGAAATTATTATTAGAATTCCCTTATACTGAGCCTATAATTTAAGAAGGAAATTTATAATTTAACCCAAGAACCCATAAATTACTATACATAGATTGAAAATAAATTTATAAAGTATACACATTCCATGAATTAAAAAATAAAGAGAAAAAAACACCTACTTTTAACCAAATAGTAACCAATACATAACATGTCACCTTCCTTGGAAAACACTCAAAAAATCTAAAGCCCTAAATCCTCATGAAAATTTAATTTCATTTCCTAGGAGAGGGAGAAACCTATGGAAAAGAGAGAAGAGAGGAGGCATGGTGTAGATAAAGTAGAAAGAGTGGGAAGAATTCTTGAACATAAAAAATAATTTTTTTCTTATGTAATTTAAAAAAAATCACATAACAAAAACTTAAGAAATCATAGAATGTTATAATTATCATTTTCCAAAATAAATCATATCATAATAACATATAAATTGTGACTGAAATATCAATACATGGAAAAAAATTCAAAGACTATAAATATAAGTTAAAATACAAACCTTTTCACAAAAAAATTTTAAAACATTGAAGTGAAAATTATATATATTTTTCAATGGGAATAGATTTATGTTGAATAAAATATTATAAATAGTTCCTAATAAAAGTTTATTAAATAGAAATATGGGTTTAAAATATTATAAGTAATAATACATTAAAAATATTTAGTTTTAATATAATCCTTAATAATTCAAAATTGAAAAATTCATAATGTATTCATGAGGAAAGGATTCTATATTGTGGTAAAAAAAGAGACCCCTAAGTCATGGTGTTGTAGGTGTGTGAGACAATCAGTTTGTTTGGGAGTAAACTATTACCTATCAAGCGATGAGTAGTGTGGTGATGAAATCCATGTTTATAAATTCATTGTGGGTGTTATCTCGTCATGATAGTTTGTAATTTCAGTAATGATTAGTTTTGGTTCATGGAAATCATATAAATATTTTGGTCACTAACAAAACCATGTGAGGATGTGGAGATTCGTACTATAAGAGTCATGTCTGGGTATGTGGATGGGTCCTTGAGTTATGCCATTGGGTTCAGTGATGTAAGCATGTATGGGAGTTGTTAGAAATGATTGTGAGTGTTAATATTCTACTGAAAATGAGATATGTTCATGCATATGTTTTGGTAGTGATGGAATTTCTTAGTGTACATTGGGAGTGGTGTATAGGTGAACCTAACCTGTAGGTAGAGGTGTTTGGTTTTGTGTGTGCACATAAGTGGTTGAGTTGAACTGGTAGATGATGGATACTCAAGCAAGGGTATCAATTACAGGAGATCAAGAATTAATAAATGATTTCAACCTACAGAGTGGGGCTTGGGTTGTTAGGGAAATTTGGTGATGGGAGCTAGTATGGTTTGTCATTTAGTTTAGGGGTTTAATCATGTGAAAATCATAATGAAGTTTTATTTAGACATCAACACATGGGAATGTATGAAAACATGGTATTATTTCGACATTTTTTAGAAAAATATACTATGAATTATTGATTGGATTGAAAAGGTATTGAGAAGGAAGATAGTGCCTAACATTTTAGTTTTTAGAATCATGTGAGTATTCATGAATAATATTGGAATTGGGAGTCTGATGTGTAGGCTCAGTGGCCTAAGATGGTCAATCAAGACCTCTAGAGACACTTCTCGGGGATGATAATTCCTTGTAGGGGGAGATTGTAATGGACTCAGACTTTTTAGGTGTGTAATTCCTAATGTTAATCCTTTATTTTAAGTGATTTTATTTATTATCATTTAGGGTTAAATCATTCCCATAGTTATTTATGTCTATGCACATTTCGTTATTACCAACCCATGGTGATCTAGAATGGGATTCAGGCCTTTTAACGAACCATCTTGGGTGACATGTCATGTCAAACCGTGTTAGGTTATTACATATATTCACTTGAATACTTCTGGGAAGGAACATTTTCATCACCATAGAAATATCATTCTCTTCTAAAACCAGTGGCTCCACCTTAATATACTACATGGTGAGATACTCTTTATTATGGATTGTAATTGTTAACCTCAAAATTTCATAGCTCACACAGAAAAAATATGTTATGTACAATAACTTATAATTATCCTTTTATTAGAGCATGAAAACGTGAATTTTTCTATCATAGTGTGTTAAAATGGACTCTAGGTATACATAATCATTCATACCGAGATGTCCTATATAGAATGGAAATCAAAAAGTAGGTATAACATCCTAGGTATTCCTAAGACACTTCATGAAATTTATAAACTCCCCAAGACATGAATAACTCTTACAAATTTCCCTTGTAGTTTGGCCATTATTACCATTAAATTAATAACTCTTATATATAAATGGAATTATATATATTATCATTAAAAAGTTCACAAATAATGATATTACATCTCCGATAGTGTGATCAACTAGTAATGTTCAAAACATCTTGTATCTTAATTCTCATGGGTACCTCTACGTGGTGTAAATTATTCCTCATGAAAACAACCAAAGAATGATTTAAATTTATCATAGTGAATTAGGGTATTATGATGTTACTTATATTCTATATATAGAATTTCAATAATTGCATCCCAAAACCATCCAAAACCCCCTCAGCCTTCTCTATGACATCATATTCTCTTTTAGAAGTACCTTACAAATTGGTACATGTGACCTTCATGTATCTCTATAAGGTTCTACATACTTTTCCATTTCATTTAAAATGTGTATTTCATAATTTTATATATATAGGTATTATTATACCTTTGTCGTTTTTCTAGGAACTCTACTCATGGTGTAACACTTATACTCATTCCATGGTATTTTCTGCATCTCCTAAAATTTATCAAATGAACTCCATCCAAATCAACTACATTATCAAATTTATAGAAATATTCATTTGTACATGTCCATACCCTCTTGTAGAATAAATTCCAAAAAATATCAAATAATTATCTTATAATAACTTTTAGAACAACCATATGTCATTCCAAACATCTACTTCCAGAACAACATCCGGTAACCAATCAACTATTGATAATAATTTGATCACCAATAATCAATATATGTTGAAAACAAATTTATCACTATCCATGATTATAAAATGTAGTTTTATTAAATTTTTTCCAATAAATCCATTACCAACATGTTACCAATAAATTTAATACTAGCCTATATCCAATAAGTCCAACATTTACACATTCCCAATAAATTTAATACCGGCGCCAATTATCAATTAAACCATGAAAATCTCCCCCAATTAATTATTTAGAACAAATATCATGAATCAAAAACATCACAACATCATGTTTCCTACTCTACATTTAAGGGAACAATAGATTCATATATTCATCATGATTCCTATTACCCATTTCACAAAAAATCCAAAGAAAACACTCATCATCAAGGAAAAATATAGATTCTTTGATAAATCCTCTACCGTATGAGAGTCATGGAAAAGGAGAGGCATGACGAAGGAGAGCTACTGGTGGAGGAGAGTCATAGTAGAGGAGAGCTGTGCGGTGAAGCTTGGTTTTTGGTGGCGAAGGAGTCAGCGGCCAAGGTGGAGGAGGATCCAGGAGAGGAGGGAGGAGAGGAGGCAGCAGTGGCAGCAGCAGTGGCAGAAGGGATCAGCTTCCGCGAGAGCTTGAGGGGTGTGAGGAAGGAGGAGGAAGTTAGGGTTTATTTATAAAAAATAGTGACACTTTTATCAATGATAGATAAAAAGTGATGATCAACTTATGTTTTATCAGTACTAAAATTTAAAGTGCTAATAAAACATACTTTTATCAGTACTTTTTTTGGGTTGATAATATATTCCTTTATCAGTGCTTTTTTAGCATTGATAACGGTTGTCCGTTATCAGCTCTTTTTAATTAGCGCTGATAAAACATACCATTTATTCATAATTTTAAAATTATAACCAATATATTAATTACATTTATAATTTTATAAATATATATAATTAATATATTTATTATAATTTAATAATTTGAATTATATCTAAATATATAAATAAATTTATATATATTTGTGTTTTTGTTTGTGTATAAAATATAATTAAATATATATATATATATAATTTTATAATTTAAATTATAATTAAATATATATATAAATATTAATTGATATATTTTTTTTAAAAAATTTAATTTCATAAGTATTTAAAAATATATATATGTCTGTGTCTGTGTATATATTTATTAAATACATATATTGATAAATAAATATATTCAAAAGTTATTCATAAATATATATTTATCATTTAAATAAATATTTTGTAATTTTATAATAGTTTAAACATATTTATATTTAATTAATTATATATAATTATAATTATATAGAATATATTTAAAAAGTGTATAATTATATATAACTAAATATTTATATTTTTAAACATAATAAATGCACATATTGTTTATTTTAATATATTTATCATTATTTTAAGTATTTATGTGAACATAAAGCTTCATATACATATAAGAAAATGAATGAATACACCAAGTATATATAGTACTATAGTATATATGGCCAACATTAGGATAAAAATGAACATATATTCCTAAGAATATGAACGTACGCATCCATTGACACATTCAATTGGAAACATAAATTTATTTAAATATTTATATACTTAATAAGTATTTGTAAATATATATATATATATATTAAAAAGTATTTATATATATTATTATAAACAAACAGTATAATAAATAAATAATAAATATATAACTAAAACTTTTAAACATAATAAACATAAATAAAACATAAAAATAATAATCATAATAATCATAATAAACATTCATTTTTTATTTAATATATATATATAAACATTATTTTTGAATATGATTAAAATATTTTAATATAAATTAATAATATTTTCTATTAAAAACTTTTATCAATTATATTATTAGCATTGATGAAGTGTATATTTATCAAAGATTGTTTCTAGAATTGATAAAAGTCCCCCTTTTATCAGCACTTTTTTATTAGCGCTTATAAAACACGAGCTCTTCCCTTTCCCACATTTGTGGTAGTGGTTCAATATCAATTTAAGTATATCAACTAATATCCTACATGAATCATCATACACAAAATTTCATTCTTTCAGGAGTAGGTTAGTTAAATTCAAGGAAATAATGCTAAAATTCCTAATAAATATTCTATAGGAATCATCTTTTCCTAAAACGATCGAATGTGATTCACAAGGATGGGGTAAGGTATTGTGGAAGTGATTTTAACATAATACTTATGTATATAAATTCCATAAATATAAATTATGTGGCGTACAACATTTAATCTTTTAACCATAAAATGGAATTTTTTAATGTTTAATACTTGGTTTCCCTCAAAATATTTATTTAAAAACATTGATATGTTAAATAATGTTCCAAAAATGGTAAAATCATTAAGAAATCCATCCAAGAATCTCTCTATAGCATCTAGAAAATATAATTGTTGTACTGCATTAAAAGGTACATAGGTCATTGAATATCTAAATGGGCATCCTTTGGTTAATAAATGAACCAAAGATATAGGTAAAAATGATTTTATCATAAACTTCTGAAGTTATAAAAACCTAAAAATACCTAGCAAATCCATGAAGTAAATAGTAAATAACTTTACTAGGTAATCTCTCTAACATATTTTATATAAATGGTATAAAAAATTATTCTTTTGGGCCACATTTTTTAATTTCCCATAATCAATTTAGGCCCTCTAACTATTTTGGATCCAAGTGGGTACAAGATCAATATTTTCATTTTTTTCAACTATGAATCCAGTATTTTTTTTGGGATAATCTAAATGGGACTCAAAAATTTGGATTTTTATATGGGTAATATAATTCCATCCCCAAGAAATATATATATTTCCTTTTTCAAAAATTTTATTAATGTTGCGTTGAGGTACCATTTGAGTTGTCTAATAGGTTTGTGCTCACTTTTTAAGAGTATCTGATATATAAATGGTATAGGGATAGTCCTTGTAATTTCTATTAATGACCAGCTTATAGATTTCTCATATTGTTTTGACATTTCTAGAAATTTATATTCTCAATTGGTTTCTATGTTTTCTAAAATTATGACAGGTAACTTTTCATTTCCCTTAAAAAAGTAATGTTTAAAATTAAAGGGATAGTTCTTGTTATAGTGTGTTCTCTATTAATGGTTATTACCCAATATTATACATGTTTTAATCCTACACATGTATGGTATAATTTCTGGTGGCATATTTGAGTAAATCATAAAAATAAATTTCATCAGTTCCTTAAATTATTCAATACAGAAAACAATTTCCATATTTAACTCATTTTCAAAAATAGATTTTTCAGAGTATAAGAGGATTCAAGGGATTCTACTATTCAAAGTATTTCATTAAACATTTCCATTTTTCATAGAATAATAGTTAATTTTATAATGATACAATGTAAAAAAACTCACCATGTTGGTATTTCAATAAATCTAAGATGCTAAAATTCTTAGTTTATTCCCCAAAACCCTTTAAAATTGTTCATTCACAAAAAAAATGTTTTGGTTTTAGTAGTCATAATAAATGTATAATATATAATGATAGGTGTATAACTTTACTCTTATATATTCATAATATAATAGTAATTAAGGTACAAAATTCCTTTAACTATTACCAAAACATCCCCTAAAACATTATTTTGGTTGGTAGTTGTTTGGTTAGATATGTAAATTACTAATTGGGTTGTCTTGAGTACTCATATATATAAAGAATAATATAGAAAGTAAGTAAAATAATTAATTAAAACTCCCAAATAACACAATTCATTTTTAAATGTAATATCTTCTATAATGTAGGGGATGGTCAAGGTACCCAATATTTGGTCATTCCTGTGTAGTTGGGGGGTTAATAGAGAAAAAAAATTCTACCTAAACTTACCCTCCCATCTCCTAGAAATTTAATTTTCTTGGAAAACATATCCATGATGTGTTTTTTATAAAATGAAATATATAGTGGATGATGTCCAATGAAGTGAATTTGACTACCACTTTCTTGAATGTTTCTAATACCTCTTGTTAGAAGACTTCATACTTTGTCTTCTTAGGTGGTTTTATTTTTAAAGGGAAGGGTGGTTGGGGTTGATGAGGGTCCTCCATCTTGTATTTTACTATTCCTTTCTTCACTATTTTTATCTCCAAAAGGACTTCCTCTTTAGGTTTCATTTTTGGGATAGATTCTTGATGTTTTAGGGCTATCAAATTCTAGTTTCAGATCCTAGTGTATATTTTTCACTAATATTCACCAAAGTCCTGGTGCATAATAAATATAACTAACATTCCCTTAGGGTTTATAAATTTTTTGGTTGGTTAGCTTATCTGAGCCTTGTTTTACTAATTTATTATGGTTGGATACAATCTTGTTGATATATTCCTTCAGCTCCTTCAAATAAGATCCATGACATCTGAGGGTATATTATAGGTTGGTTTGAGACTCCACAAACTATCAAAATTCATCTTCCATTAAGGATTCTTATTTATATCCTTATTTTATCTTTTAGAGAGATAATATGTGTTCCTCTAAAACAATGGTAGATATAATGTTTTCAAAAATGGTGTTCTTTGAGGCTGTTATTATCCATATTAATATTGAATGTCTGGAAACATTTTAAATACTTATATTGTGGTTGATTGTTTTTTGTGATAGCTGTAGTACATGGAGTTGCAATGATATTTCACTTGAGAGAATTTATTCAAGTAATGATCCAGTGAATGGTAACGCTAAAAAATTCTAGGAGGGGTGGGAAAGTTGATGCATCTTAAAACTTGTTCGATGAGAATGACCTCACAAAAGAGGTTAAAATTCAAGTTTAGTTTCTTGTAATCGATTATTATAACTCTTTACATCATGTACTCCTCAAGTATTAAACCTTGTACTATATTATAGGGAGCTTGTGTGATCCTTTTTATCTAATATCCAGTTTTAATGGGTGAAATTGCAATCATGGATCCTCCAAAATAAGCATTCAATAGGTTGTTTCCATTATCCAACATTCCTTTGAAAAAACAATAATAAATAGTAATATTCAAATGTTTTTGTGTCCATGATTATTTCATCCACTAAGACCTCTCCCAAAGATGATATAGATTTTATCTATATACACTCTAAATATCATGAACCATCTTTCTAACCTAGATCCTCACTGAAGTATGGGATATGATTTGGAGAAAGGCCTTCTAATTTTTATCTTAGGGGTAAACTTATATAGGTTAAAAACTATACATCCACTCATTATATTCTTTTAAGGATAATAAAAAGGCCTTATGGAAATTTTTAGTCTCAAGGGATCCTCTAGGGTTGAATTTATTTTAGACGTCACAAAATACATTCAAATTCTAACTTGGAAGTTCTCCTAATACACTGTGAAATTTATGAAATTATTAAATCATTCATGTTATAAGATTGAAATATAATAGATTATTTAATTATAATAGTTGGTTATTATTATTGATGATGGGTTCATAAAAAATAAAAAGGGTTCTATTCAATTTATCTATATTTACCTACATACATTCACTTCATAACATGGATCTAGTTGAAGGAGATAAGAAGGATGGAGAATATATCAATGGGAATTTGAGAAACTCCCTCTCCTCTGGCTAAGTGATCCTTATATTTCTAACTATTTCCTATACTTTTCAGTCAACGTATATATAAAAACAAATGTGGTTATTTGATATAGACCTGATGTTGTGTCAAATAAATTTAAAAAAATAGAAAAAACGTGGATTTCCTACCTAGAAATGACACCTAGTTATTAAGAGGCCTGATGTGGAGAACCTATTAAATAATATTTTGAACCCATTAAAATGTAGTTAAATTGGTGGAGTTAGTTTTTGTTAGAAGATGTGGGTATTTTGGGTGAATTTACCTTTTTATTAATGGGATCAGTATGTGTGAATAATGTTATTGAATTTTTTTTAAACATATTTTTTAAAAATAGTGGCTTAATCATTGATTTTCCCCATAGTTTCTAGTCAAATCATATTTAAAATTATATCTCTTAACCACTCTTTAATTATATGAGGTATAAATTTATTACCCACCCCTGGGGATTTTTTATTGAATAGGGAAGTAAAATAACAATTTTAAACTACATATTACCTAGCCTAGTAATTAGATATAACCAATTTTTCCTTGATCAACCCATTTCTCACCATTATAGTCAATTAATAGGTTCCACATGGCCTATGTGTGAAAAAAAGAGATGGAGAAGTAGAAGTTGAGTGAAAAGAATAATGAAAATATCTTATTATCTATTGAAATTGATAACACTCATATAAATAAATAATTGATTAAGCATTAAAGAAAAGAACTCATCAATAGGGGAGTGTGAAGATTCTCCCCAGCTCAACCAAAGATGATCTAGTGTTCCATCACATAAGATGTTATAATAAATTAAAGGAAATATAGTATCAATTTATCTTAAATTGATCAATAGGCGATAGATATCTATAGGAGTGAACAATATAACACTTAAATAGATGCTCCAAATCTTTTTATGTGCTTCAACAGTTCAACACCCCATGTGGGTGGCATGAACTACATCTTCCTCCCAAATTAAATACCACTCTTCCAGAATCTTATTGGTTTTAAATTACTTTAAATTATTTCTCTTATATATACCATGTGTATAGATATAAGGTATGTATTCTTTAACTAGGAGTCTCATACAATCTTGGTTTGGCTCATCTACCCAATCAACACCTTCTTCTTTAGTTTGATGAGTTCCATTTGGAATATCAGTAGAATCCTCTCCCAGTTTTTTTTGAGAAAAGGAATGGTATTTTTATCAGAGTTTTCTCCCTAATTTATATATAAATCCATAATTTTAGTAACCCATGTATCACATTTAGAAACTGTTCTAAATTCATATGTGAACAAAATATCATATGGGCTGAGGAAAATTCATATACATTTGTCACAGAGCGATATATTCTTTGAGTGCTAAAAAATATCATATGGTGAGGAAATGTGATACACGACAGGAAATATATTACATGGTAACTATAAATTTTATATGAAACTTAGGATGTATGGAATTTCATATGGGATTTCCATGTAGGAAATCTTATGCACAAGTTGTAAATATTTTATATAGAGAAAATGTCCCACGAGAAATGTAAAATGTCATACACTAACTAGAAAAGCCATATGTGTCCTGATAAATTAATATGGGGTTGTAAAAATCATATGGTACTTAAAATGTCTTATGAACTCACTGGAAAAATCATATAGGACTATATTTTATGAGTAAAATATCATAAAAGTAGTACAAAAATTCATGTGCACCTCCCCTTTTCCATTTTTTATCTAACTCCAAAGTTATATGAAATGAATTGAAAATTCATATTCAATGTCTAGATGAAATTCATATGAAACTTATCTTCCCTTTGTAATTTTAATCATATAAATAAAAACCTAAAAAATTAAAAATTAAATTTAGGGATATATTATCCATGATTATTTAATATTGATTTAAGAAAATTAAAAATAGAATTAAAATATTGTTATCAATTAGATTTCAGAATTCAAAAAAAATAGTATATGGATTTCCATTTAATTTAATAATGAATAAAAATAGTAAAAATAATTATTTAAGATATTTAATAACTTAAATTCAATATTCTATAATTAACAAAAATAAAATCACTAAAAATGTTTTAATTAAAATGAAGGGTTGTTTTTTGAATGAAAAGAAAATAAATAATCTGAAAATTTGGGCTCACATAAACCAATCCTTATTTAGTAACAAGCGTATTGATCCAAAATTATTTTTTCTAACATTTAATAATGTTAAGTACTCGGCCTCTATTATTGAGTCGACCATAGTGGATTTTTTTGAAACTTTTCCAATTTATAGCTCCATAATTCAAGTAAAACATGAAATCATATTAATATGTCATATAACCTCTAAAAATTTAATGTAATATCTTTTTATACCATTACACAATGCTAATATTCTCCTCCATAGATCAGGAAAATATCCTTATCCCATCCAAATCAATTAAAGATGTTATTTTCCAAAATCATGTGATTATCGTTGGGATTAGATTGATATCTACTATCAATAATAAGATCATGGGAAAGATCATGTTGAGTACACAAAATATAATACAAAGTATATCATGTTATCCCAAACAATTTAAAATACCATGGGTGGGGTTTAATCAAGATATAATTTATTAATACCATTTCCACTTTAGATATTGTTTTTTCGTTAAACAAAACACTCTTCTCTCTTTTTCTCATGGTTGTGTATGTGCCGAATTTAAAACATGCATGAGACATTGAAATCTTACTTGGTTCATCCTCACTGAGCTACATCTAATGAAAATACAATTGAAATTTTCTTATGTACCAAATAAATAAAGATCACTACTTCTACAAAGTTTGGATTGGACTCACTGTCCCCCCTGATTTACAACCACTCACAATATGAAAGCTCACTACACTCTCCACTAAAGTGATCTCACTACTCCTTCAGAGGAATATTCTATTACTCTTAATCACCTAAAAATTGATTCAAACATTTATTAGTGTTACATGAAGTATTTTTTTCACCCAGTACATGAAATCCACCTTTTAGTGTACTGCTAATTTGTAGAAATTTGTTTCAAAAAACTATTTTTAGTCCCATCATGAACTTGCTTTCACCCTCCATGAACTATATTACATCCTATGTGAACTTCCTTGCAACATGTTGTGTGATTTATTTGAAAACTTCCTTTCTTTGTGATCTTAATTTTCTGTACAAACTACTGATGCTTATTGAACAATTCTCTTTTTCAAGCAAACATGCACTACAATCGCCATCTGTGAACTACCATCTTTGTGTAATTTCACCTTTTTGAAATCAGGTCATTTACAAACTACCTATGTTAGGGAATAATTCACATAATTCCTGTACGCAAACCACTTTTGTACTTCAAGAAATTCTTTGAGGTATGAGGCTCTCTAATTAAATTCACTCTTTCTAATGATATGGTTATGGGTATTTTATATAGGAAAATATATACCATAAAACTTACTAATAACAGTTACCAAAATCATCTTTGTGCATTATCAATCAACATGAATTGAACTTTTTATGTAGCCCACATAGAGAAAACACATTGTGGGAGACATAATTTAATTCCTACATCCACAAATCAAAATTTCTTCATGATGAAACTTAAATAAACACCTTCGGTAAACTATGTGCATCCCAAAAACTGATCCCACTATATAGTTTGTGTAGTGAATAACCCTATGCATCAGATTAAAATAACTACCCTCACCCACAAAACATCAAACACCTTTGTGGTTCACGTATCATGCTATGAGTTCCATGTAGTATTTCTATGAAGAAATGTTTCCTTTTTAAAATTTCCCATTATCATTTCACGTACTTATAATTTGGATTGCATATGTTTCTATTTTGGCTATGAACTTTTATATATAGAATCCCTTCCTTTTCTATAAAAATCCTTATTTTGAAGCTCGAAAATATAGAAAAAATTAGAAAACTACACTACCTTAAACACATCTGCTTCGACAATAGCAACCATACTAAAACGCAGCCTCTAGAATTTTCAACAAACAGAATCACCCCCAAAACACTATTATGACACCTTGAGGGACTTTTCCCAAGAATATCATCCTTTTGGTTTATTTAAAACACTACCAAACATTAATCAACAATTAAATATTCACTCAACATACTCTCTAAAAAAACATGATCCCTAATCAACCTGAGAAACTACAGTATCTTAAAATTTTCATCAATGAATCACTTCATTCCAAAACCACTCAACTTTTTTCATCACAATGAGTATTTTTCATGATATATAACCTCTAATTGAACATATTTATAATTTTTTGACTTTAAATATCCACCTACTTCACTTCTCACCCTATCAGCTTTTCCACTATCTTGATCAAGATATTTTCTCCCCCTTTGTTAATGAACCAAACTATTAATCCTTTATGACTAAAACATTATACAGAAATTGTAATAGAGAATTAGGTAAAAACACAACATCCTTCAAGGATAAGTTAGTCCTAAATCCACACTATTTCAAGTGTGGGGAGTTGATTAAAATCTAAAAATCTAGTATATGACACTCAAATGCCTCTTTGGGTAAGGCCTTCATTAAAATGTCTTCAACCTGTAACTCTGTAGTAATATACTCCAACATAAAAATCTCATGATCAACCTTCTCCTTGATAAAATGACATTGATTTCAATGTGCTTCATAAATGATTGATGGACTTTAATTTTTATAGTATTTATAGAACTAGAATTATCACATTGATTTATAATTGAATACTTCAATTCAACTCCCATTTTAGGAGGCTTAATCTTCTTCCATAATAACTACATGAAATCTTGAGTATATGAAATATAATCAGCTTATGGGGTGCTCAATGAAATAAATGTAAATTTTTTACTTAACCAATAAATACACAATCCATCAAGGTACAATAAACCACCTGATGTTAATTTTCTATTGTCTAATAATATTGAACAATATGCATCTTTATATCCCAATAACTCTTTCTAAAATTTATCATTGTACAGAAAATTGAAATCCATTGTTCCCTTTATATACCAAAGTATAATTTTAACTGAAAGTAAGTATATTTATTTGTGATTTCATTGATATCATGTTGCTTGAAATGTGGAAAAAACAATAGTAGGTCGTGTCGTTGTTATGTATAGATGAATTCCAAAGATCTATCTATATTTTATGATATTGACCACTTTTCCTTTATTATATTGTATTAGTATCATCTGAGTAGCCAAAAGATTTTACATATCTTTGAAAATATCCAATAAAAATATTCTTATAACCTATTTGGCATATTTTTATTAAGAAATACATTTCCCATTAATTCCATGTGTTACATGTGAACCAAGGAAAATGGTTAGTTCACCAATAATTTACATTTCAAACTTATATCTCATGAATTATATGAATTTTTTTTGCTATGACTAATCTGATCCACCAAATATAATGTCTTCTACAAACACTAGAACCATATTCCTTTGATTATTATCATTGTTAAGATCAAGATTGTAATCAACCGCAACAATAATGAAAACTGATCTTTTTTAAAAACTGATCCATTTTTGAATACCATTCTCTTAGAATTTGATTCAACCCATATAGTACATTTCTCAGACAAACGACTTTTATCTCTCTTCATGAATGAGAAAACTATTTAGATGCTTGATATAAACTTCTTCTTCCATAACTCCATTCAAAAATTATATCTTTTTATCAATCTAGAAAATATTGAACTTTATTTTTACTTCTATATACAAGGATAATTGGATTATCTATAACCTTGAAATAGGTGAAAACATTTCATTAACATCAATACCCTATATCAGGGAGTACGCTTTCCATGCTAGTTTTTATTTGTTTTGAATCATTATGCTATTTTTATTTCTTTTATTTCAGAAAACCCATTTGGTCCTGATGACATTCTTATATTCCGGTATTGAAAAAATATCCTATTGAAGATTATTCTCTATTTGATTCAAGCTCTTCATTCATATCCTGAAACTAGTTCTCATCTCTATCTACTTTATCAAAAGATGTGGGCTCTACCTGAGATATGAATTGTTCTATTATAAAGAAAATATTTTTCATATTTAAATAGGTTCTTCTAGATCAAAATGATATTTTTCTTATAAATTTCATCTTAACCCTTCTATTTTCATATTGATACTATTTTTACTTCCTTCTACTCATCATCTGTATATTCTTATGAATCATTATAATTCACTTCTGTTCCCCTAGAGTTTCTTACCTCCTCATCACTTTCATCAAGGAATTGTTCACTTTGTTGTGGAGGAATCCATTAATTATCTACTATAATGACATAATTATTTCAAAAAATGTTCCCAACCTATTTGTTAAACATTTATATTTATTTATTTTTCCTAACTATCCAAGGAATATCCCATCATTTCCAAAATATTCAAATTTCATGTGTTTCTCCTTATTGAGAATAAAAGACATACTTCAAAATATTTTCAAATTATTTCAATTTAGGATTATTTCCAATTCCATAGCTCATAAATATTCCTTTATTTCTTTCAACATAGAAGAGTTGTGTTGGATTTGTAAACTAATTTCAAGATTGCTTCCTTCCATAATTTCTATGGTATGTCCCTTTCAATAATCTATTTTTTGACATATTTTTTATCAACCAATTTATTCTCTCAACCCCTTCATTATGTTGAGGGGTTATTGCTACTGAAACTTGGGTCCTTATCCCATGTTTCTCAGGATAATATTACACAAGGATTCATGTAAATTCTATTCCATTATCTGTATAAAACTTCAGAATCTTCTATCTAATCATCCTTTCAGATTTCAAATGTTATTTTTTATGAAAAATAACATGTTGGACTTATGGGATATGAAAAATAACTATGAAATTATATATAAATAATCAATGTTAAGAATATAATACCTCTTTCCATTAATGGATCTTAGTGAGATAGGCCCACACACATTTGCATGCACCAATTCAAGAACTATAGTTTACTTTTTTCTTTTACCTTGTTTGTTTTTCTGATAATCTTCCCTTATTGAAAAAGACCGCATGTGTGATTACAATCATGTAATAGCTTGGGGAGATCTCAAGATACATCACAGTTGACCAGTTCCTCCAAGGATGTTTGGAATATATGGCTATGTTTTTTATTCCACTTCATGTTTTCTTCTTCTATGGATAAAAATCACATATCATCTTCTCCACTCAAAAGGTAGAGATCCCCCTTCATTATTTGACCCTATAAAATAACAACACCATATCTTCCCTTGACCATACACATATTATTAGTAAATATTATATAGTTCCCTGAGTCATATAGTTTCCCCACAATAATAAATTTGTAACTGAGATCTTCAACATTCAAGACATCATCATGTCTCATTTCGTTTCCCCTAAATTTGGCTTTTGCTGAGATAATAATATTCATGAATCCATCATTTTAAGAACTGTTAAAAGTGACAATTTATTAGTGCTTTTTTAGCATTTAAAAATGCCCCCCTTTATCAGCACTTTTTTAGCATTGTTAAAGAGGATATGTTTATTAGCGCTGAAAATGGAGAGGTTTTATCGGTGCTTTTACCTAGCACTAATAATGTTTATATTTCAAAAAAATCATGAAAAATAATATATTGACATATAAGTATATTTATATTGATATAAATATAATATATATTTTTTAAATATGTTTTAGATAAGTATAAATAGACTATTACATTTAATATATGATAAATTTAGTGAAAATGGATTTAAGATATTTTCAAAAATATTATTAATTAATAATTTTTTAATTATCTTCAACTAATAATCATTTAATTGAAATTTGAAGACATAAAAAATCAAAAAAATTAATAAAAGATCTAAAATAATATGAAAATGTAACTCAAACTTCAAACGGCCAAACATTTTGATCCCGGTGTCCGTTTGAGCGCTACTATATATCAAATCAAAGCCTACGAGGAGCTCTATGCGATACTAACACTAGGGAACATTTTGTGACATTTATTGAGTCCAAAAAGTCCCATAAGGCCTCCAAAACTATGTTTTTAGTCTGAATACCCAAATTTTTTAACATTTGATGGAATTTCAGCCTCGTTTCAGGGGGTCTTTTTGACCTTTTTCACAGGGGACTGAATTTATTCTGATGGGTAACATTTATATTGATGTTATGGCTTTAAAATTTTATCATTTTTCATAATGTAATGTTACTTATAATTAATTATATAATAATATATACATATTTTCTATATATTCACCCATAAAAATTTTATTTTATAAATAAATAATTAATCTTATTTACATATAAAGTATATTTCTCAACATATAAGGATTATATAAATAAAAAACTAATATCCATTTTATTTCAAATAAAAATATATGAGTATTTATATACCTATATGATGTGTTTGTGTGTGTCTTTTTATTTGTGTGTGTTTGTATAGACAAACTAATATATATTATCTATATATTCTAAACATATGCATATATATATTAATATTTAATATTTGAAAATATATATAAATATGTATAATTATACTTATAAATACACATATAATATCTGTGTGCATTGTATAAATGTATTTATTTATTTATAAACACACACACAAAAAACATATTTTATAAATGTATTTAAAACTGATCTTATAAATATATATTAGTATATGAATAAATATATTAATATATTAATATAACTATATATATTAATATATATACATATATATGTATATATATATATTAATATATAGATATATATATATATTAAAATAACTAAATATATATATTAATATAAATATAAATCTGTTAAGATATATATATATATATATATTAATATTAATATATATGTGTGTGTTAATATATATATATATATTAATACATATATATATTAATAAATGAACAGAAACACAATATGGTGGAGTGGTAAAGGCTTAGGCACTACAGGTAACAGGTCATGAGTTCAAATCTTGGGAGAGGCAGGTCACACACGTAGGTGGGGAATAAGGCGTAGCATTGTTAAAGGGGGTGGGGTCACTATTAATGGCCTAGGGGTGGCTAGGGTGTGTAGGCTAGGGTGGGGGTGGGGCGCTGTTGAAGGGGGGGCTTCAAGTGCTGTTCAAGTCCAGCAGAGAATTGTAGAAATATTTTTTTATTTTTTTTCTATTTTTTTATCTTTTATCAGTACTCTCTAAAAGCGCTGATAAAAGGGTTCTTTTATCAGCGATAAAAAACTGATAAAATATTTCTTTATGAGCGCTTTTTTTAGCGCTGATAAAATACCCTTTTATCAGTGCTTTTCTAGCGCTGATAAAAGGGTTCTTTATTTTCTCTTTTCTAAGAACTGATAAAAGGGACCCCCTATCATCACCTCAATTAACAACACTTTTCTAGTGTTGTTAATTCCCTTTTCTAGAACTGATAAATGCCATATTTTTAGTAGTGTTGATCCATACACCAGAATGATCAGATTATTTGATTGAAATCTCTAAAACCACTACTTTCATAGCTCTTTTCTTTTTTATCCATGTCAATGAGTTCATACCTATTAATAAATCATGCTCATGGTCTTCTTTAGAGTATGATACACCATCTTCATCTTGCAGATATACAAATTGATTTTTTATTTTCAACTCATTTGACGATATATTGATATGCTTCTTATGACCGCTTTTAGTGTTCTTCGGCACATTCCTTTGCATTTTTTGATGAGCAATATCTGGCCATGTGTCTGAATCCTCCATATCAAAAATAGTGAACATAAAAATCATTCCCAAAACATTGAATTCTATGTGTCCAATTTTTTTCCCTATTACATTTTATGCCTCTTTTCTATAGAACTAAAATTTTTAGAATGTCCCATTTTTACATCAAAATAACACCTGATAAAACGTGTATTTAGGTACATTATTATAGGACCATTTTTTTGTTGGGCTATATGAGTCTTGTGATTCTGATTTTTACCCAAATAATATATCAATATTGGAGTGGGTGATTGTGGTCTGACATCAATATCAATAGCTTTCTATTTGTGATCAATCCTTATACCAACCATGTAATTTGGATGTAATTGTTTCATCTGTCTTGTTAGACATCCATGATCCACTTACATCTTTTTTTTCTAAGTGATCTACTTTCCCAATGTCATACTATGAGTCAAGAGTCTCTTCTAATCTTATAATTTTCTTTATGGGTTGAAAAAATCATCTTCATGTAATTTAATATGTTTTATTTTAAGTTTTTCTTTCTTAGTCAAACCACCAATTACTCTTTTCTATTCTTAATCATTGATCTTGTACTAACCTGCCTTTACTGAGTTCTCTGGTATTGAATACATGAGTTTTAAAATTTCTTATATAAGCTCAGACTTCTCTTCTTCCTGCTACTACCTATAGAGTTTAGAATCATGAACCACTCTTTTGTATTTATTCATTTTGTCTCTCCAAATATCTATCTCTTCAAGATTAGATTATAATTTTTATTGAAGATGAACTCTTCCTTTATTTCTTATTCAACTTTATAACTTTCTTCCCTTGTCTAGGAGCTACCTAAAATTTTTAATATAACATTTTCTCTATTATTTTTATGCTTTTCGTCTCTTCAACCTCATATTCTTTTGAAGATGGGTTTTCTTGTGAAATAATAATATTATTTTTAAATCAGTTTCTCTTAAAAAAATTCTTAACTTTCACAGAGTTGGAATACTTATTCATGGTAATTTTTACTTCATCATCATATTCATATTGGAACTTCCTTGGGAACCTTGCAATAAGATTTAAAACCTTTCCACATTGAAAATAAGTGAGTTGTAGTTTCCCTTTGAACTTTATTTTTCCTCTTTGTAGTTTTGAGGATAAGAATGACCTGAATTTGTCTATTTCATTTTTTTCCAACCCATATTCAATAGTGAGATTATGCATGTCCTTCAATGCCACTTTTTTGGACTTACCTTTTTTCCATAGACTCATAATTATCTTTTCTCATCTCATATGCAATAAGAGTATTGTGAAAGTTGTCTCATGTGAACTCCCTAGTATATTTATCTTACAGAAAAGAAACATTTAGATTAAAATGAGGTATAATTATTTTCAAGGTCTTATTAAAAATATTAAAATATTTAATAATTTCTCCAAGACCACGCATATCTTCCAAAAAAACACTCTCCTGGTCAAAGAGTGCATTAATAGATATATTATGGTACATTCTATGATCCTATTACTTGTTCCATAGAACCAGAAGCTTTGCTTCTATGACTTTTGAGTCACCCTCACAAATATTTTGAAAAATTTATCACATATACTTTGTGTAATTTCATTAAATAACCTTCATATATATTTTATTAGATAGGTCTCCCCCTAAATCATTGATTTCTTTGGTGTCAGCATCCAATTCCCTTCAGTCAACTTATAATAAATCACCACTCTGCTCACCGAATGAAATACCAAACATCATTATTGTAAATACATCCATTTTTAATGATTGTAAGTAGTGATGCATCTGATTCTTCCATAACTAAAAATTGTTTCAATCAATGATCAGAATACCTTTATCATTAAAAACCTCCATTAAACCCCTTAGATAGAAATACTAAAATTGACCTTTGGATCTGATACCAATTGTTAGTCTGACTAGGTTAAATACCCAAAGAGGGGGTGAATTAGGGTATCACATATTAAAACCACTACCCCTATAGATCTTTTATTTAATTAAATAAAAAATAATCTCTTTCTTATATAATTATATGAGAAAAATTGAAAACATGCACGAGACGCAACAATTTTACTTGGTTCACCCTCACTAGGATACATCCAAAGAGAATACAAAGGGAATTTTCCTATGTACCCAATCCAATAAAGTGAACTATTTTTACATGGAGTGTACACACTATACCTATAATTTTACAACCAAGAAAAATATGGAAGCTCAATCCTCTCTCCAGAAAAGTTTGTTTACTGCTCCTTTAGGGGAATATTTTTTTATTCTGAATCACCAAATAATTTTTTCACACATATATGAGTGTAACATGAAGTCTTGTTTTTACATAGTAAATGAAATACAAATTTCCAAATACTATAAGTTTCTAGAAATTTCTTTCATTAAATATTTTTAGTCCCTTTGTGAACATCCTTTCACCCTTTGTAAAGTGTCGTGCATCCTCTGTGAACTGACTTTCACTACATCATGCGTGTTATTTTTGGAATTATCTTCTTTATGAACTGAAAACACATCAAAAACTGTTGATATTTGGAGACCATCATATATTGTCAACAAACTATTCCCCACAATCCCCTTCCGCGAACTACCTCCTTAGTAGAATTTCTCCTTTTCAAACTCAACTACTTTGGGAACTTCCTACTTTTAAAAATACTATGTAGAGTACATATTCTCAAACCTCTTTTATAATTCACTAAATTCAACCAGTGATGTTGTTCTCTAATAAAATTTCTTATATCTAATGATGTGGTTAAGGGTCCTTTATATTGGAAAATAAATCCCGAAAAAAAAAGAGCTAATCACAATTGCTAAAATCTCTTTTATATATTAACCATCATGGTTAGATGAACTTTCCATGAAATATGTATAGCATAAACCCTTTTGTGATAGACTCAATTTACCTCCTTCATCTTCAAACAAAAATTCCATCATGACACAACTTAAATCACCCCCTTTTTAAAAGTATGTGGCTCTCACAAACTGATCCCATTATGTGGTTCGTGTAGTGCATAAACCTATTTGAAGAAAAAAAATCACCTACCTAGTTCACAAAATTTCCTTCTCCTTTGTGGTTAATGTAGCATCCTATGTGGTTCCCATAGCACTGCTATGTATGAATATTGCCTTTACTGGTTTTCCTTCACAATTTTTCATACCTTTAATATGGTCCTCACACTTGTATATTTGGTATGTGTACTTTTCTATATATAATCCCTTTCTTTTACATAAAAAATAATTACTTTACAGCCCAAAAATATGGAAAACACTGAAAATTTGTTTCATCATAAATTTATCATCTATGGAAACATCAACCATACTAAAACATGG
Organism: Viscum album; assembly: GCA_963277665.1. Taxonomy (NCBI): domain Eukaryota; kingdom Viridiplantae; phylum Streptophyta; class Magnoliopsida; order Santalales; family Viscaceae; genus Viscum; species Viscum album. Next base: position 76,968,953 of record OY728165.1, on the reverse strand, counting down.
TCATCTTGATTTTTCAACAAACACAATCACCCAAAAAACACTGAGACATTACATTGAAGTATTTTTTCCTAAAAAACCTTATAATAGACACATAGGGAATTATATACATCATTTATAGAACTTTACAAGGATCCAAAATCTTTCTCATATTACTTCCATAAAACTCTTATAATGAATCATAAATCTAGATACTGGAACTCTAATAATATTACATCACTCCATAAATTGACCACTTCAACTTTCATACCTTAAAAGTACAATTGTTAATCTAAAACCTATGGGTTATATCATATATATGATGTAGAATAAATTCAATTTAAGTAATATTATATTTATCTCCATTTGATATATAAAATAATCAGTGTAAGTTGTGATGGAAATTAAAATCTAATAATACATTATCATCGAAAAGGTGAAATTGTTTCTTCTTAGTTAGTACAATGATTTTTTATGTAACCTTTTTCAAACTGGTATGATTTATTGAAAGAAATTATTCCAACTATTTAATTTTTCTTATAGAAAATCCAATTTAACCATATGTTTCCCACACTTTCAACTGTATCCACCATGTTATGAACTCAGTTAGTGTATTAAGAATCTATTTTATATTCCCTAGAATTTAACAATTTCTTAGAATATATGAACTATATAGAATTTTGGTAGGTGGTTTTTTATGTCTTATGAACATTACACCATCGCCATTAACTATAAGAAATTAATATCTCGTTATCTCTTGATTAATCCCACTAGATAATAAATGTTATTTTGTGTCTTCAGTCTATTATTCATCCACTTATCTTAAGAACATTCCATGTTTTTTGGTCCTGAACTTCTCTAAGTTCAACATTCCTCCCTCTAAAACCTAGATGTATGTATTAATTTTCAATAAATGATGCTTTTCGAGACACATACACTTTTTATTCAGATGGGTTAAAGAAAAAATAACCCATTACTTCATTATTAAAACCAAGAGATAAATATATATATGACTTAGGTATGATATTATTAGAATAAAAATAGCTTAAAATTATTCACAAAAAAAAATCCCCATAAAATACATGTTGGCATGTTTCCTAGTCTGTATCTCTTATACTGTCTTTATGGATGCTTTTTATGGAATGTTCTTAAGCAAGAATGTAAAAATATCCAATTCATAATCAATAGATTGAATAGGACGGTCACATTGACTCATTATTGATCAAACCATGTCTAACAAGGTACAATTACTACTCTCAGACACACCATTAAATTATGGTGTTTTAGGAGGAGTGACATGTAAAAAAATCTATAATCCCTTATATGATCAATGATTTACTAGATTAAGTATTCACCACCTAGATCTGATCAAATAATCCCAATACTTATTCTCAATTGATTCATTACTTCATTCTGAAAGTTATTTAACTTTTAAAAAAATTACACTTATTTCTCATAAGAAATACATATCTATATTAGTAAAGGTAACTAAGTACCTAAAACCACCACTTTTATTTGTGATCAATGGTCTACATACATCACTATATATTTGATCTAATGGTCTATTTTCTATTTCACCTTTTATAATTAATGTTTCTTTGGTTATCTTTCCAAATAAGAAAATTCATTGTTTTTTTAATGATTCATAACCAAATGGTTTCAATAATACATATTTATGGGGTCATTTGATGTGTTGATCATTTATATGAAAATGCCAAAAATTTTGTGGGAATAGAATCATATTTGACTATAAGTTCTGTGCTTGGGTGACACACACTGGTGTCCTGATTCGTTTGGTTACATGACCTTAGGCATGCCTCCTTGTATGCCAGAGGCTGTCAACTAATAGAAAGGCTCAAATATAGATATCATGGGGAGACTATACCCTCTTTATCTAATTATCACAATAGAATAAATAAATAATCAATTGTCAAGTGATGATAAATAATAGCGAAAATGATACTATAATAAGAAATACCAACAAAATATGTCATTCCATGTATGTGTCAAGTGTCTAAATAAAACCCAAAATAAAGACACATTGACAAATCCCAAGAAGGTGTTAACACCATGTTTGGTTCCATTATTCGTGATCCATCCCAACTCAACTATATAATATATGTCTATTTCTCTTATTTTATCCTACAAACATGAAGTCTATTTGTATGAGGCCCCATCCTTAAAACTTACTTAATCTTGAGTTATTATAAGATTAAACATTGAGGATCTTTTTAGGTTTAGAGTTTCAGATAATTATATCATAAAACTTTCATTAAATTCCACATTTAAACAAAGTGGTTACATAAAAGATAGTATTCATTTTTTACCATCAACGGAAACATATTTAAAAATAAATCATGGATTCATTCTTGACACTTCCTTGACACTATCATCATATCATGTACCTTTCCCTTGACCTGTGAAAAAAAATTCAAAAAAACTTGGGATGAGCATAAAAAGCTCAGTAAGGGTTATAAAAATATGGAAAGGAAACATGAGTTCATATATACATAAGAATGAAATCATACTTTACCCATAAAACATAGGCATATCAAATCATGAATAAATCATTGAAATCATAAGACATAAAAGGTAACTTGAGGCATTCATAACATTCTTACGTAGGGAGTAACCATCTTGGTTACGTTTGGAATACCCACCATAGTATATTCCCAAAATCTCTTCGGAGAAACCTTAATGTTTCACTCCTTTGCGTTACCCAATGCATTGGAGAGCTATATCGGGCTCACCTGTCCTTAGTTTATCACGAAACCACCCATCTTCATAACAATGCCCAAGAACCATAATATAATCTTATCACATAATACATGCATAAAAGAAAACATAACATTTCCACCTTTCAATAACAAGATATCAATACAACACATTGATATAAAAACATTATGAAAACCATTTTAAATACCAAAATAAAAGAAAAGTAAAACATGGTATTTATTTTACTTTTAAAAAGAAGGTATGGCTTGTAGGGGAAGCTGAAACTCAAATAATGGTCACGGCGGCGGAGAAGTCGTTGTCGCCGCATACATATGACAAAAACATTCCCTTTTGTCGTTTAGTAAAAGCTTCGTAGAAAAAAGATTCCTTTTGAATAAACATAAAAGTCAAAGGGGTTTATACATTGTATAAAAGAAATTTGTATATAAAACAAAATATGCCTCAATGAAAGGAGATTCAGATGAAGTCCCATACAAAGACGGTATCCTTGGATTAAGGATAAATCAGTTACATAATTATGTGTGACAAACGAATACATGAAATATAAGTGGGTATTAAGTGTAAAACAATAAAAGGAAATTCACACATAATCATAGAACGACATATTCAAGGTATACAAGTTTATCCCAAAGAATCAAATTTGGGTTAAGAAGTTCCCTTGCAAAAAATCGACAGCCTAACGGCTTCACTTCCAAATTCAGAAAAAGATTTGATGAGAGATAAAAAGGGTATCTCATAACTTTGTAATAAAATTTACATCAATAAGGATATATAAGAACATATTACAACATTACAATATGTAAATTAAAAGGCCCAACAAAATAACTCTTTTAAAAAGTGGAGGGTGAAAGGTTCCCTTACCGACTTGGGTATCTTTTGAAACATACACCCCATGAAAGAAGGAAAATACAACATTGATGTAAATACTCATAAAAGAAATTATATTACACAAATAGTAGAATAATGGGATGTACATATACCACTCAATGGAAATGGTGGCAAATGTAGCATAAATCTCACGGGAATAAAAGTGAGATGAAAAATCCCTTACAAAAACTCAGCAGCCTAACGACGCCACTTAAAACTTCCAAAAATGGATTTATGAGATCAAATAGGGTCCCTAATCATATTAAAATAAAATTTACAGAAAGAGGAATATAAAATAACATCCCCCAACATAACAAAGAGGATCTTAAAAGAAGTGACATAAAGAAGAGTACTTAAAAATAAAGAGAGAGGTTGGATCTCTTACGAAAATTCAGCAGCCCAACGGCGCCACTCAAAACATCCAAAATGGATTGATGAGGGAAAATAGGGTATCTCATCATATGAACATAAAAATTACAGTAGGAGTAATATAAAATAACATCCCAGTCATAAGAAAGATGAGCTTAAAAGGAATGACATGAAGGCGTGTACTTAAAAAGAAAGAGAGGGGTAGGGTCCCTTACCTCGGGTCCGACTTGACTTGATCGTTCTTTAATCTCCTCAATAATAAACTTGAGTTAATTTATACTTCCTTAAGAACCTTTTTCAAGTTAATTATTCCTTTTATATCACTTATTACCATGTCATGAACACTATGTTATTATTTATGTTAATAATGGTCGTTTTAACTATCATTGGTACTTGAGTCAAAAAAATAAACTCTTTATAATTACAAGTTATTCATGTGGTAAAATATTCATTATATCCAGAATTGTATTCATGATGTAGATATCATATATATCATATATATCCAGTATATTCATGAATTTATAATGTTACATAACATTTAGAGTTAAGAAATGAAAGGCACCGTTCATGGAGACGGTAAGCCGTACGTACGCATGAACTCTACTTCCATTCCTATTTCATATTTAATGGAATTATAACATAATTATACATAATAGTATTTTAATTCCAGTATGGTATCATATATAATATCATTAAATATACCCTTTATACGTACCACATATGGTATTAACGAATCAAATCACTTTGAGGGGGCGGTAGTCCGCACTTCCTAAAATGAAGATATCGCGTATACGCATAATGGAAGCCATAAAGGTATGCCATAAATGAAAATACAAAAGCTTAAGGAAAACATAAACATATTATATATCATATATAAATGTAGTGACATCATAATGGCCACCATGAAAGGTGTTAAGAGAAGATTTAACAATCATCGTTTCGTGAGGCAGTAATTCACCTTCCACAGAAACAGTATGTTCTTTAACCATTAGACAAAGGTGTGTGTAAGTGTAGCTAGAATATTTAACATAACAACATCATATTATATTTAAGATACTGTTTTTTTTACAAAAGAAAGGAATAAAAAGAGTTTAGTGGGGTGGATAAGAAAAATAAAACAAAAGGACTCAAGTGAAGACATTACCTTAAAATCGGGTAACTCCCTTTGGTTTGAGCTCAAAGGCTTCCTTGGGAAGACTTCTGACCAAAGTGAGGCTTCTAAAAGTTAGATAGGGATGTGGAGAGACAAAATGGTCAGGGTTTGGCCGAGACAAAGGCTTTGGAAGTGTGGGTAAGGAGGTAGAGGTGAGGGCCTTTTATAAGAGGAGAGGAGGGGCACTCTTGGAAAGTAAAGAAATGTTACATTATTTTAGAATGAGCTTCGGATTTTAATTGTCCCACGTTGATGTGTTTCTAGGATAAGGTGATAAGGGTTTGAAATCCACCCATACAATATGTTTTGGACATGTGTAGGTCTTAGATTTTACATTATCTTTCCATTTTATTTAAATCGTTAAATAATGAGGTCATCACTGCATCATCATGATGTCATAAATAATTAAATTTATTTAATGTCTAAAAATTATAAAAAAATACTATGATGTAGGAAATTGATTTAGCTTTCCAATTACTATTTATAGTCAAAACTATGACTTTTATAACCTCATTTAAAAATTGTTTTAGTAAAACAACTCATGTTTGTGTCGTTTTAATTTTAACATTAAATAAAAACGTATTTATGTCATTTTCCAACCAAAGTGGCTCCATGGGGTCCCCAAGTTGACCCATGGATTATATTGGTCGTCCATGACTCATCCAATGATGGTAGGACATGTGTCTAGGTCATTTCATATTATTAAAACATTATTTTTACATTAAACTACACTAATTACCACTAATCACGATTAAAAACTTAATAAGTTACTATTCACCAAAAAAATATTTTAATCCCATTGAACCACATTTTACTTCTTAATGACAACCATGTATGTCAGATTTTTTAAATTCAAAACACAAAGGGGGAAAATTTTCATTTAAATAGAAAATCAGTTTTTATAAGTACCACTTAGTGGTTTCACTATTCATCAAAAATTGAAGTTTTTCAGAAAATTACCAAAAATTCACCCTAGGATATATTTGATATTCCAAATTCAAAAATTATGTCTATTTTACAAAATTAAAAATATATAAGTTGCATTAATTAATTTAATAATTAATTCCTGCTGTGAAAACAAATAGCGTGTTTTTAAAAAACAATATCTATTAAAAGATTGACACTAGTTTAAGTCCAATTTCAAAGTAAAATTAATTCCAATGACCACAATTGGATTTAATGGTAAAAATATATTTTAATTTCACTTTAAAACCAATTTAAAAGATAATATAATCATATAAATTAATTAGATTAATAGGAGTTTTTGATTTAAAATACAACATTTTTCACTATTCATTAAAAAATGTACTTTATCGGAAAATACCAAAAATTTAAAAAAAGTAAATTTTGATTTCCCGATTCTAAAGAAGAATTTTATTTTGTCAAATATAACACATAAAATTATCAAAAAGTGGATTTAAAAGAGGTTCGCCATCAAAAGGTGGTTAATCGACCTTTTAATGAATATTAGAATGTTTATGCTTAAAATTGGATTCATTCGCATTTTTAATCCTCTAACATTTATTGTAAAAAGTAAAAATATTTGACAAACATATATAATAATTTTGTAGTTAGTTCTATTCTTTCCCACCATCACAACAGTTAGGCGTTAACTACCATTTAAAATAATATTATTTTATTATTAGAGTGCAACGTAAGATTCCCAAGAAACTCGTTGTTGCGTGTTGGGTACGCCATCGAGCATAGCATCCCCTTTAAAGTTATATTAATATTTTATTCACAAATATGGATAAATGTGAAAATTTCATACTCTTTATTTACCTGGGGTGTTACATCCTTCCCCCATTTTGGGAATTGCATCCTCGCAATTTTAAAATTGGGCTTGGAAACTTCATTGAAAATCCCACATCGGAACAAGAGTCAGTAAAACAATCACTTTAAAATAAAGAATGATAAGTAAAAAGGTCACCTGAGTTAACCCATACTAGGATTCCAAGTATGAAAATATGGACATGGAGGAAAAAACAAAGGGTCATGTTCTGATGGAGAGTGATAGTAAACATGTCTAGGAGAAAGATAACCATAAGAAAATCACAAACTTGTGATGGGTTAAATGGTATTAGATTCCCCAGTAGGAAAATCTAACAGACAACAATTTTGTTTTAAGTTACTCTTCATTGAGGAATTTATTTTTGATCTTAAGGAAACATACTTACTTGTCATATTGACCTTCAACTTTTACTAGATTTCTTAAACAGACTCATACTTTCCCCAAAAGACGAGTATTTAGGAAGACTTGTTCACATTAAGAGTACTATAATCAACTTCTAGAGAATCACCTAATCCACAAAATAGAACTATATAATTCCCATATCTTTAGACCTTAACCAAAACCAAAAACAAAAAGGTTAGTACAATATCAGATAATCCAGAAAAGGATAACCCTTTATAAAAAGAAAATCTATTCTTAATCTCCAAAATTTGTCCAAAAAAACCCAGAGTTCAACGAGGACCATTCGATAAATATTTTGTCCATAAAATTCTTCAAAGTAAACCAAACTAAGATTGAAACCCAAATATTTGAAGGATTTATTCACATAGACTTCCAAGTTAAATCGTAACATTTATCTCCAAACAACATCAGTTGCTCCTAAAGTCTCATACTGAAAAGTAATTAACCTAATCACATATCCTCCAAGATAGGTTAATCATTTTCATAAATAACCCAAAATCAACTTAATATTAATTCATAAAGTCACCTAACTAAAAATAATAAGTCATACTAACCAGGGACTTCATGTATTCCAGTGGTATGCAATAAATACCACCTGCACTTTAGTTGTGGGTTTGATTCCCACAGCTTTTTCTGGCACGATGGGTTGTCACATGGTCTGCGTGTTGTCCTTTTTCCAAAACTATATAATTCTCAAATAATTCTCCAAAAAAAGATAAAATCATCAAAAATAACCATAACATAATTTAACCTCAATTTTATCTCATGCCTTTCACTTCCATCATAACATATAGTAACCCATAATTACCTCAAAAGTAAGGATCATATAAACCCAAATGGTTCTTTATAACTATGTCCACAAAAGAACAGATAACTATTCCTTGAATAAAATTTTCATATATTAAACATCAGGGTTACACATACTATAAAAAGTCTTCTAATGTAACCCCATCATCAAAAGAGACTTAATACTCTTAAGAATTTCACCATAACTCTTGAAGCCCTTACATGTTGACTTCTTACTCATTCAACATTCTTCATGATCCATTAACCATTCCTTTACAACTTATTCTAAAATACTTATTTCCTACAAACAAAATCATGAATCATACCCTAAGATTCCAAAATAGGAAAACAAAAGTTATGAAATAATCCATACCTTTGATTGGTCATTGTCAATTTCTTCATCCTCAATCAGAATGGAATTAGGTATTGGTAAACGAATATTTGTACGATATTGGTGATACCATTCACAAAAATTCTTCATAGGACATGTGTTTGCATAATGAACATGCACACCACATTTAAAACATTCAATTGATCACTCAGAAAGAACTTCTTTCCCTTTCCTCGAGTCAACTGGATGCTTCCTTTTTCTAGGGAAGGTTCTTGGTTTATGACCTTCATTTACACATCTATAGAATATTTCTGTCCCTTTGAATCATTTTCCTTGGTGTTTCTTTCAACATCTTTGACACATAGGTTTTTGAACACACTTACCTTTATGATTATTGCCTATAGTTCCATAGGGATTTTTTTCTCGCATATATGATGCCTTAGAGAAATTACCAAGGTTTAGGTGGTCAATCATGACTCCAGATAGTTGGTTGAGGATAAACACAAGAGTTCTCATTGCAGCTCCCATATCATTCAGTTGCCTGCTCAAAAAAACTGTCACAGTTTCCTTCACATCCACTATTACTTTGGTGCCTGCTAGATCCAGCCATTTTCTAAAACCAAAAAGGTCAGTGTGTGTATATCAACAAAACCATCATGTACTAATGAGTAAGATAAACACTAAGATATACTTACTCATTCACTTTATCTAAAACTAGGACTCTTTCTGAAATCCTAACCATTATGGTAATGTCACTTATGCTTAAAGAATACCCTAACCTCTAAAGTTATCTAAATTGACCTCTGATACCAACATAAGGCCCCAACCTTAAACCTTACTTAATCCTGAGTTATTACAAGATTACACATTGAGGATCTTTTCCAGTATAGAGTTTTAGAGAATTAGATCATAAAACTTGCATTACATTCCACATTTAAACAAAGTGGTTACGTAAAAGATAGTATTCATTTTTTCCCATCAATGGAAACATATTTAAAAATAAAGCATGGATTATTTCTTGACACTTCCTTGGCACTATCATCATATCACGTACCCTTCCCTTGACCTGTGAAAAACATTTCAAAAAAAACTTGGGATGAGCATAAAAAGCTCAGTAAGGGTTATAAAAATATGGAAAGGAAACATGAGTTCATATATACATAAGAATGAAATCATAATTTACCCATAAAACATAGGCATATCAAATCATGAATAAACCATAGAAATAATAAGAAATAAAAGGTAACTTGAGGCATTCATAACATTCTTACGTAGGGTGTAACCCTCTTTGTTACGTTTGGAATACTCACCACAGTATATTCCCTAAATCACTTTGGAGAAACCTTAACATTTCACTCCTTCGCATTACCCAACGCATTGGAGAGCTATATCAGGCTCACCCGCCCTTAGTTTATCATGGAACCACCCGTCTTCATAACAATGCCCAAGAACCATAATATAATCTTATCACATAAAACATGCATAAAGGAAACTTAACATTTCCACCTTTCAATAACAAGATATCAATACAACACATTGATATAAAAACATTATGAAAAACATTTTCAATACCAAAATAAATCAAAATTAAAACATGTTATTTATTTTTCTTTTAAAAAGAAGGTATGTCTTGTAGAGGAATCCGAAACTCAAATAATGGTCACGGCGGCGGAGAAGTCGTTGTTGCTGCATACGTATGACAAAAACATTCCCTTTTTTCATTTAGTAAACGCTTCGTAGAAAAAAGATTCCTTTTGAATAAATGTAAAAGTCAAAAGGTTTTATACACCGTATAAAAGAAAGTTGTGTATAAAACAAAAAATGCCTCAATGAAAGGAGATTGAGATGAAGTCCCATAAAAAGACAGTATCCTTGGATTAAGGATAAATCAGTTACATAATTAGCTGTGAAAAAAAAATACACGAAATATAAGTGGGTATTAATTGTAAAACAATAAGAGGACATTCACGCATAATCATAGAACGAAATATTCACAGTGTACAAGTTTATCCCAAATAATCAAAATTGGGTTAAGAAGTTCCCTTGCAAAAATTCGACAGCCTAACGGCGTCACTTCCAAATTTAGAAAAAGAGTTGATGAGAGATAAAAAGGGTATCTCATCACTTGGTAATAAAATTTACATCAATAAGGATATAGAATAAAATATTCCAACATTACAATATGTAAATTAAAATACCCAACAAAACAAGTCTTTTAAAAAGAGGAGGGTGAAAGGTTCCCTTACCGACTTGGGTATCTTTCGAAACATACACCCCATGAAAGAAGGAAAATACAAAATTGATGTAAATACTCATAAAAGAAAGTATATTACACAAATAGTAGAATACTGGGATGTACATATACCACTCAAAGGAAATGGTGGCAAATGTAGCATAAATCTCACGGGAATAAAAGTGAGATGAAAAATCCCTTACAAAAACTCAGCAGCCTAACGACGCCACTTAAAACTTCCAAAAATGGATTTATGAGATCAAATAGGGTCCCTAATCATATTAAAATAAAATTTACAGAAAGAGGAATATAAAATAACATCCCCCAACATAACAAAGAGGATCTTAAAAGAAGTGACATAAAGAAGAGTACTTAAAAATAAAGAGAGAGGTTGGATCTCTTACGAAAATTCAGCAGCCCAACGGCGCCACTCAAAACTTCCTAAATGGATTGATGAGATAAAATAGGGCCTCTTATCATATGAACATAAAAGGTACAGTAGGAGTAATATAAAATAACATCCCAATCATAAGAAAAAATTTGCTTAAAAGGAATGACATAAAAGAGTGTAGTTAAAAAGAAAGAGAGGGGTAGGGTCCCTTACCTCGAGTCCGACTTGACTCGATCATTCTTTAATCTCCTGAATAATAAACTTGAGTTAATTTATACTTCCTTAAGAACCTTTTTCAAGTTCATTATTCCTTTTATATCACTTATTACCATGTCATTAACACTATGTTATTATTTAAGTTAATAAAGGTTGTTTTAACGATCATTGGTACTTGAGTAAAAAAAATAAACTCTTTATAATTACAAGTTGTTCATGTGGTAAAATATCCATTATATCCAGAATTGTATTCATTATGTAGATATCATATATATCATATATATCCAGTATATTCATGCATTTATAATATTACATAACATTTAGAGTTAAGAAATGAAATGCACCGTTCATGGAGACAGTAAGTTGTACGTGCGCATGAACGCTACTTCCATTTCTAATTCATATTTAATGGAATTAAAACATAATGATACATAATAGTATTTTAATTCCAGTATGGTATCATATATAATATCATTAAATATATCCTTTATACGTACCACATATGATATTAATGAATCTAATCACTTTGAGGGGGCGGTAGTCCTCACATCCTAAAATCAAGATATCGCGTATACCCATAATGGAAGCCATAAAGGTATGCCATAAATGAAAAATACATAAGCTTAAGGAAAACATAAACATATTATATATCATATATAAATGTAGTGAAATCATAATGGCCACCATGAAAGGTGTTAAGAGAATATTGCACAGTCATCGTTTCGTGAGGCAGTAATTCACCATCCACAGAAACAGTATGTTATTTAACCATTAGATGAAGGTGTGTGTAAGTGTAGCTAGAATATTTAACATAACAACATCCTAGTATATTTAAGATACAGTTGTTGTTACAAAATAAAGGAACAAAAAGAGTTTAGTGGGGTGGAGAAGCAAAATAAAACAAAAGGACTCAAGTGAAGACATTACCTTTAAATTGGGTAACTCCTTTTGGTTTGAGCTCAAAGGCTTCTTTGGGAAGACTTATGACAAAAGTGAGGCTTCTAAGAGATATAGAGGGATTTGGAGAGACAAAATGGGCAAGGTTTGGCCGAGCCAAAGGCTTTGGAAGCGTGGGTAAGGAGTTAGAGGTGGGGGTCTTTTATAAGAGGAGAGGAGGGGCACTCTTGGAAAGTAAAGAAATGATACTTTATTTTAGAATGAGTTTCGGATTTTCATGGTCCCACATTGATTTGTTTCGAGGATAAGGTGATAAGGGTTCTAAATCCATCCATCCAATAGGTTTTGGACATTTTTAGGTCTTAGATTTTACATTATCTTTCCATTTTATTTAAATCGTTAAATAATGAGGTCATCACTGCATCATCATGATGTCATAAATAATTTAATTTATTTAATGTCTAAAAATTATAAAAAAATACTATGATGTAGGAAATAGTTTTAACTTTCCAATTACTATTTATAGTCAAAACTCTGACTTGTATAACCACATTTAAAAATTTTTTTAGTAAAATAACTCATGTTTGTGTCATTTTAATTTTAACATTAAATGAAAATGTATTTATGTCATTTTCAAACCAAAGTGGCTCCATGGGGTCCCCAAGTTGACCCATGGATTTTCTTGGTCGGCCATGACTCATCCAATTAGGGTAGGACATGTGTCTAGGTCATTCAATATTATTAAAACATTATTTTTACCTTAAACTACACTAATTACCTCTAATCGCGATTAAAAACTTAATAAGTTACTATTCACCAAAAAGTTATTTTAATCCCATTGAACCACATTTTACGTCTTTATGACAACCATGTATGTCGGATTTTTGAAATTCAAAACACAAAGGTGGAAAAATTTCATTTAAACGGAAAATCAGTTTTTATAAGTACCACTTTGTGGTTTCACTATTCATCAAAAATTGACATTTTTTAGAAAATTACCAAAAATTCACCCTAGGATATATTTGATATTCTGAATTCAAAAAAGATTTATATTTTACAAAATTCAAAACATATAAGTTTCATTAATTAATTTAATAATTAATTCCCGCAGTCAAAACAAATAGCGTGTTTTTTAGAAACAATATCTATTAAAAGATTGACACTAGTTTAAGTCCAATTTCAAAGTGAAATTAAGTCCAATGACCACCATTGGATTTAATGGTAAAAATATATTCTAATTTCACATTAAAAGAAATTTAAAAGATAATCTAATCATTTAAATAAATTTGATTAAAAAGAGGTTTTGAATTAAAATAAAACATTTTTCACTATTCCTTAAAAATGTACTTTATCGGAAAAATACCAAAAATTTACACAAAGTAAATTTTGATGTCCCGATTCTAAAGAAGAATTTTATTTTGTCAAATATAACACATAAAATTATCAAAAAGTTTATTTAAAAGAGGTTCGCATTCAAAAGGCGGTTAATCGACCTTTTAAAGAATATTAGAATGTTTACGCTTAAAATTGGATTCATTCGCATTTTTAATCCTCTAACATTTATTGTAAAAAGTAAAAATATTTGACAAACATATATAATCATTTTGTAGTTAGTTCTATTCATTCCCTCCATCACAATATCTAGGCGTTAACTACCATTTAAAATAATATTATTTTATTATTAGAGTGCAACGTAAGATTCCCAAGAAACTCGTTGTTGCGTGTTTGGTACTCCATCGATCATAGCATCCCCTTTAAAGTTATATTAATATTTTATTCACAAATATGGATAAATGTGAAAATTTCATACTCTTTATTTACCTAGGGTGTTACAATTTGTGTACATATCAGGCAGCCCAAGTAGGGTGTAAGTACAACTCATTAGGCCACCACCAATGGCATCTAACATAGTATCTAGTTTATAATAGTGTATGTATTTGTATAATGATTAAAGTAGAAAATGTAAGGAAAATAGTTTTCAATTTATATTATTCTTTAATTAACCACATATTTTCCTAGGATCATTATGACACCTGAACCATCAATACATATTGTATCCCATACCAAAGACTGAACCATATCACATAAAGAATCAAAATTCATTACATATTTGGATTTCATTAAATCATTTAATTCTTGTTTCATATCAAGGTTGTTTGGAACTCTTATCCAATTCCAATGTGTCGGGATTAGAATGTCATGTCTAGAACCCCATGGGTATTTGGAGAATCAATCCCTATCCCACACCCCATAGGTATTTGGAACATCCACCCTTGTCCCATGCAATAATATTCACATGAATACATTTGGGACGAGAACGTTATGTCTAGCACCTCGTGGGTATTTGGAGCATTATTCCTTGTCCAACACCCCATCAATTAATAAATAACATATATATCATATTCATCAAGATTAATAATTATTAGCCTTCACATAAAACATTCTCATCATGGTTCAAAAATTTAATTTATCACAACAATAAATGTTCTTCACTTTCATCACAAAGAATATTATGAAAAATTCATCATTAAACCATTTATCAACATTTAATCATATAAACTATTAACCCTTCATGGTTAATCCAACCATCCCTTGGTTCCCAATATCTACCAATTCATAATCACATTAATCAACCAAATTCAAACCATTAATTTACCAATTTCATAATCCCAATATCCCACCAATTTTATAATCACATTAATTAACCACTTCCATAGTCCCATTACTCCATCAATTCTATGATCCAATATTTAATTAGTTAACCAATTAATTATTCCAATTCATCATGTGATTTCCAAATGTGAAATAGAAATTTCATCATTACATACACAAAAATATAATCAAGATGATGGGAATTGATAATTAAACCACCTACCTCAAGGTTATCGATGAATGATTTCCAAACAAAATATCAAATAAAGTTGAACAATCAAGGTAATAATAGTACAGAAGTTTCAGTATCAAAACCTAGGATCAATATCAAACAACTTATCATCCATGAAAACCTATATCTAAACCATTACCAATGGAGGATAAATCATTTCTCTTTATCTGTAAATATGGATTGAAGAGAGATATAGTTAATCAGGGAACAAACCACTTACCAATAGAGAGATGGTCATTTGAATGGATCTTTGATTTTTCAAGAATGGGGTTTAAGGAGCCTTGGAATCCTCCTGGGAGTTTCAAAATTTATAGGAATTGTTTTATAATCGATTTGGGTTGAATATGGGTTAATAATATGGGTTTGGTAATTATTAATAATTTTTCAAGGGTTTAATTTCCCACATGCATTATTTTTTATACGAGGCACATAGTTTTACAAACCATGCCCCAACTATGAAAACCTTTTCTGTTTGAGGGTTCATAGTTTGCGGGGGGTGGGCACACGATTTGGGAAAACCTTGAACCAACCATTTAATTATTAAAATCCTTCCCAAAACATCCAAAATTCTTATGAACATGCCCTATAAAATCCTTAAAAATAATATCCTCATAATAAGGGTAATATAGTCCCTAAAAATGAGCCTGAGACATCTCATGAAAAGTCAAGATATTATATTCTACCTGACTTGTAATAAATTTTTCTCAAGCTATAATCCCAAGAATATATAATATTTTAATGTAAAAATATCAGGCCAATGAGCCCATATATCTAATTATATCTTCCATGTTTCCTTCTGAACATGACCATGTTTCCACAATACTCAAACTATTATCACGGTCTGTCCCCATAGTACTTTCCCATTGTGATCCATTACATTTATTGTATTCTACTTAAAGGATTCATTGATCGTATGCTCAACGTCATCAATATCAATTACGTGAGAAGGTTTGGGGGGATACCAATGAATCTATGACACATAAAAAAAATCATGCATAGAACTATACCTCTATGAAATAGCCAATCAATATACCAGAGGCCCGATTCTCTCCTCAATCTCAAAAGGTCCAAAAACTCAGGGTAATGATTTCCTATACCATAAAATACTATGATGATCCAATCTAGGTGAAACCTAAAGGAACACCTGATCTCCCACTATAGTCCCAAGGGTTCATCAACGTCTATTTGCATTTGAATTCTGCCTACTCAGAGTTGTAGCCATACATTTCAAAATCAACTGGAAACGATCTGATGTCTCTTGTATGAGACTTGGTCCCAACAACTCTAACTCACCAACCTCTATCTAGAATAGAGGTTATCTGCACTTCCTACCCCAAATATTTGTATATGATTCCATTTTAATAGTCTCCAGATAATTATTTTTTGGGGGGAACTAAATGAGAATTAGGTTCTTTTCCCAATACCCACAAAAATTGAGAATTCACTCCCATAAAATATCCTCCAAAACCTATATAGTATGCTCCAACTTCTCACTTTTTTTAGGGTGGAAATCCATACACAAAAATAAATGTATACCTAGAGATTTTTACAAGACATTCTATAATCATGAAGTAAAACATGAGTCATGATCTGAAACTAAACTCTGCGGAATTCCATGTAGAAAGACTATCTCTTGAATGTACAAGTATCTAAATTGATCCACTGAGAATGTCTCATGTATAATAAACAAATGAGAAAATTTCATTATTCAGTCTATAATTACCTACATAGTTTCATTCTTCTGATACATCCTCAAGAGACCCACCCTGAATTCAATGGTTTCTTCATCACACTCCCACTCTAGAATGGGAAAACATTAATAAATCTCTAGTTCATTGATGCTCTTCCTTCACCTACTAATAGGTGTAGCATCATGATATGAACCCTTCAGTTTTCCATTTCATTCTTAGACACCAATACTATCAACTTAGGTCACAGTTCATTTTGGTCAAACCTGGATGCACCGCCCACTTTGAAGCATGAAATTTACAATTCATCTCTTCTAGCATACTAATAGGCACAATAACATAATTCTTGACATATATGATATCATATTCATCTATAATCTAGTCAAAAATTGACTCCACACTATCAAGGATTTCCCTCATGGAAAATCACTCCATATTCTCGTATTATCTCTCCCTGATCCAGTTCAAAAGTGTAGACTCCGCTGATACTGATATAATTTTTATCTACTCCTAGCCCTCCTGAACTACTACAAGCATCTCATCCATCAAGGTCATCGTTTTACACTCAAAACTATAATTTTGAAATACCTGAGTCTTTTTATTCTTCCTCAAAGAATCGGTAACAATGTTTCCCTTCCTGAGAATATATTATAGCTCAAAATAAAATGACTACATATACAAAATGCACCTCCATTTACAGATATTCAAATCTCACTACAAAAAAATATACCTTATGCTCTTATGGTGGGTATAAAGTGTAAACATTTCTCCCAATAGATAATTCCACCAACACATTAAGTCATAAACCACCACAACTAACTTAAAATAGTGTGTAGGGTAATTCCATTTATTTGGATTCAACTATTTTTACCCATACACTATAAGTTGATCCACCTATATTAAAACTTCACCTAGACTAATCTCATATGTGTCACAAAACAATAAATATTCCTCACCTATCATTGATATAATCAACATTGATGTGGTATTAAAATTATTCTTCAACTGTTGGAAATCAATATCACATTATCTTGACCATTCAAACATGATCTCATTCTTGGTCAAGCCCTAAAGAGGTTCTACCAGGTATGAAAGGACTTGGATGAACCTCTGATAATATCCCGCAAACCCATTAAAGCTTCAGATATCAAAAAAAATCTTAGGATTCTCCCAAGAAACCATTTCTTTCACATTCTATGGGTCCACTAACACACATTCTTCTAAGATGATGTGAACTAGGAAATGTACCTTGTCAATCCAAAATTGACACTTAGATATCATGGAATATAGCATATGATCTCTCGATGTACTTAAGAATATGTCAATATATTGGGCATGATCATCATGGATCTTAGAGTATACCAAGATTTCATCCACAAAAACAACCACTAACTGATCCATGTATATGTTGAAGATTCAGTTCATAAAGACCATAAATATAGCAGGAGCATTCATTAGTCCACAAGGTATCATGAAAATTTCATAAAGACTATAGCTCATTCTAAAATATTTTTGTGGTATATCAGAATGTCAAACTCTCAACTAATGATACCCTGATATTAATTAAATCTTATAGAACACACAAGATTCTCTCAACTATTCATTGATATTTTCAATATGTGAAAGCGGATATTGGTTCTTCACTATCATTTGGTTCAAATTTTGGTAATTAACACATAATCTTAAGGTTCTATCTGCCTTATTAGAAAACAATAATAG
The DNA here is from genome assembly GCA_963277665.1 of Viscum album. Taxonomy (NCBI): domain Eukaryota; kingdom Viridiplantae; phylum Streptophyta; class Magnoliopsida; order Santalales; family Viscaceae; genus Viscum; species Viscum album. The sequence goes on along the minus strand of OY728165.1, from coordinate 76,950,513 downwards.
ATAACCCTAAGGTGATGTACTCAGATAGATAAACCTCCCATACATCATCACTTCTAATTGATTCATGAGCTCCTAAATCCTTATTGGTGTCATTTTATAGGGTGGAATGAAAATTTTCATAGCCCTAGGCATGATATCGATTGTAAACTCCACATCCCTCTCATGTGGTAACCCTTAAAATCTCTCAGGAAACATATCCTGAAACTAAACTATTATAGGTTGAAATAAAACCTGCTTCACATCCCCACCATCCAATAAAAAAATGAAACATGGGTAGTGAGATCCCCCATTTGCTAATGAACTGGACCTGCATAGCCTCCCCAGATATCCCACTCTTTTTGATTAACATAATTTCTACCCTCAAGAGACATTAAGTTTAATCTCCTATGGTAAAAATTTATGTGTGTTCAATATGATACCAACCATTCCATAACCAAAATCAAGTCAAATACTAAAAAATCATGGATATAAAATATCTCAATATAAATAATACTATTAAACCTTGAGATAACACCCCTTACATAAGCAAATCTCTATCGATCATACTCCCAACGGTGTATCGATTGTCATAACCTGACTTAAAACTATACTTCCAAACTCAAACTATTCACAATTTGTGAAGATATGAAAGAATGATATGCTTCAGTATCATGTAAGGAACTATAATGTATAAAATATACATGAATAGTACCTCTGATGGTTGATGGTCCAACCTCACCAGCCACAAGTGTAGGGTGAACTACAAGTAAATTTCTTGTCCCTCTTCCATGTGCTGTAGTTTGGGTCCCTTGATCTGCACCACTCTATCGATGTGGTTTCCATTTCTCAGATGGACCACATGCATTACCTCGACCACCACGACTATTAGAAGTCCAACTTCGAGACTGATATGGGGTGGAATACCCCCTTCCAACACTCTGAATCTACCTATTTTCTCTATCATTACCCATTTATTATGGGTTTTTAAATATCCATTTCAGATGTATCATCCTTCCAAATGATTATCATTATACTAGTGGTTAAGGTCACTATCTATAATGGTAACTCATCCTACCACACTAGTATCAGATCACTGGAGTAATATATTGAGTAACTAATCCTTCCTCATGGCCACTCTCTTTTCTGTTTCCCTGGTTAACATTCGCAAAGCGATGCACCCTAATCTCAAAATACACTAGGTCATCCGGTAGAGACCACATATCCCCTAGTAGAAGACTCTTTTAGGTTCCCCACAAATATGGGACCCTGATTCACTAACTCATCAAACCTATTCATCCTAAATAAGTTAACTTGTGGCTTAATTTCACTTTTAATCCCATATTGAAACCATTTCCATACTATTTCCTCATTTCCTTCCAACACTAGGAAAACATTTCAAATCAGTAAATAAACCATTATTTTCCATCATGGACATTCTCTCTTGGGTCAACCATATAAACTCGAATTTATTCTCCAGCCTGAGCATCACAGGGTAAACTTCACATGAAATTCATTCCACTCCATATTCTCTAGCTTTTCATGTTGAATCTAGATTCACAATAAATGATTCTCTTGAATACATAACATATAAGTATCCATCTTGACTCTATTCTCATCGAGAGTTTCTAAATGATCAAGGATATTTTGGATAGACTCAGTCCAAAACATTGCTACCTCAGGTCCACCCTCTCCGATGAAAGTAAGGGTATGATACAACTATAATTCCCATGTCAATTCATACATGTTTTACACAACCTACCATGGGTATCTTTCCATAAACTACATAAAGTAAGCAATGTTCTCATGTAACTTCTCTCCAACTCCTTCACTCGGCACTATTGGATCCTCTAGTTCTACCATTAGAGGGTTATTTCTAGCCATGTCCTCCTGTTTTATAATCAACAAGAATAGTCATGGAGGTTTATCTCTATAATTCCAAACATAGATACAAGAAAACATAACATATCATTCTCACATTTAAACATGATGGATTCATGTAATTATGCAACAAGTCATCCCCCATATCCCACCACATGATCAAAACTAAGGCACTATAACTACTCTGAACCTTCCCTCAACTGGGTCATGGTTTTCATAGGGAAAAATAGATTGAAAATTCATGTTTCTCATTATACACCCATTATCACTTTCAAATTACTTCATTTATAATCATTTCCAATTTCTTATTAGGCACCTATTTCATTTCAATTTCACAATATAGAAAATCATTTTAATTTAAACAACTCACCCCCAAAAATGCATGTAATAATAAATCATGAGTTCCTAGAATGATGCATGTATTCTAAACTTGTGTTTCATACCAGGCCATGAAAAAAATCTTATAAAAAACAAATATCACACAACAAGTATATCACTAAAGGATAAATAACATTAAACTATAATATAAAACATCAATATCAATAATCCCACCCAGTGTACTTAGTTTTTACACATGTACATGGGTTGGCTACTCTCATGCATGAACTATTGATTAAGGACTAACTCATCCTAACCTCATATATATATTTCCCAAATAGTAATAAAAAATGAAAATAAAACATCCCTTAATACAACATTGTAATGTCTTGACTTGGGTTCCACACAACAGTACCCTGAGTTGGTAGGTTACATAACCTCCTGCGTGCCTCAAAATACACAATAGGCAGATAACTAGTTTTTAGGGTCTAATATAAATATCATGGGGAGATTATACCCTCTTTATAAATGTATAAAAATAGAAAAAATAAATTGACAATATTTAATTATTGAAAAACAATAACCAGAATGATACAATAATAATAATTACCAATATCATACGATGATCCCAAAATAATAAACAAATATCAAAACTAAAGTAATAAAAATTTCATTCCATGTACGTATCAAGTGTCTAAAAAATCAATAATAAATACACCCAATAATTCCTATGTGGTCCTGACACCATTTTTGTTTCCCCCATCTGTTCTCTAACCCAACTCATGCATTTAACATAGGGAACCTTCCCTTATCCTATCATGCATACATAAAGTCTATTTAGGTACCGATCAGGCATCCTAAGTAGGGTGTGAGTGCAACCCAGTAGGCCACCACCAATATCATCTAAAACAATATCCATTCTATAATAGGGTATGTAGTTTTATAAAGAATAAAGTACAAAAATTAAAGAAAATAGTATTGAAATTTCATTTTCTATTATTAAACTCTTATTTTATCAGGTTCATGATAATATTAGAACCATCAATGCATGTGTCATACCATGTTTTATTCTGAACCATGTCACATAAGCAATAATAATTCATTATATCTTATGTTTTTATTATATCATTTAATTTGAGTTTCATATCAAGGATACATTGAACATCGGTCGAATACTAATGTCTTGGGCATAGAACACCATGTCTAGAACCCCATGGGTATTTGGTGCATCAGTCTCTATCCCATAGATCTTGGGTATTTTTATAATCAATCTATGTCCCATAAAATAATATTCACATGCATGAATTTGGTCCCATAACATCAAGTCTAGCACCCTATGGGTATTTGGAGCATCAGTATTTATCTCACATCTTATTTGTAATCAATCACACATATATCACATATATCATATTCATCAATGTTAATAATCATTAACCATCACATTAAACATTCTCATCATGCTTAACAAATTCAATTTATCATAATAATCAGCTTTCTTCAATTTAATAACATAGAATAATATAAACCATTTATCAATATTTAATAAAATGAACCATTAACCATTCAAGGTTAATCTAACCGTCCATTAATTCCAAATACCAATAATTTAAAAAAAACATCAATAAACCAAATTCATACCGTTAATTGAAAAATTCCATAATCCCAATATCCCTACAATTTCATAATAAAATTAATTAACAACTTCCATAGTCCCATTATTCCATTAATTCCATGATCCAATAATTAATTAATTAACCCATAAATTAATCCAAATCATGACTTGATTTCTAAATATGGAATAGAAATTTCAAAAATACATACATGGAAATATAATCAACACTATGATAATTGATAATTAAACTACGTACCTTAATGTTGTTGATGAACACTTTCCAACTGGAACCCCAAATAGATACGGAACGATCAAGATAGCAATGGCGCAGAAGATCTAGGAATAAAACGTATGATCAAGATCAAAAGCATTAATATCCATGAAGATATGTATCCAAAACATAAACAATGGATGATAAATCATTCCTATTTATCTATAAATATGAATGGATAATTGAGATAATTATTCGGGGTAGAAACCACCTACCAACGGAGAGATGGTCATTCAAACAGATCTTCAATTGATCAAGAATGGGGTTCGATGAGACTTAGAAACCTCAATGGGCTTCAAAATTCATAGTAATAGGTTTCGTGCTGATCATGGTTGAATGGAGGTAAGTATTAGGGATTTAGGACTTTTTTAATAATTTTTTGGTGGTTTAATTTCCTGCATGCACAATTTCTCGTGCGGGGAACACGGTTACTCCTAGGTATACACTCTATTTGAAAAACCATTCACCAAACATGAAAAGACTATATATTTTACGGTGAATGGTTTTTTATGGGCGGGTTAAATGTTTGGGAAATTCATGCACCAATTGTGTAATTCCCAAAATCTGTCCAAAAACATCCAAATTTATCCCAAACACACCCAATAAATTCCTCAACCAAAATATACTCAAAACCAGGATAATTGAGAACCTAAAAATTAAAATGGTACATATTCTAAAATTTTGGGATCTTATATTAACCTTATAATTATTTCAGTTAGAGATAGTATTATCTATATCATGATTGTATAAACTATTTACTATATTCCTAATTTGGTTTAAAAAAATACGTTATTATAATTTGGGCCACTCTTATTCTGAACAGTGAATGAAAATACCTTATTCTCCAAACTAGAAAAAAATATAAAATTTCAATTTATTCCAAGAACATAATGAAAATTCTATAAATATAGGACTAATATACTATGTAATCTTAAATAATAAGTATTAACCACTAATTTAAAGAATCTTTATTTATTGAGAAAAAGATTATCTACTTCTATTTTCATCAATTCCCTCTTATGGGGTAGGGTTGCCTTTCCCAACATCTCATTGGGAGGATGGATAACTGGTTATTGGCTCTTATTTTCTCCCTCTTCTAGGAATTTCTAGCCCTAGACTATTCGAGAAGGTTGCGGTGTGGTTGTGAGGCCCAGGTGTCCACAGGCAAGGTTTGTGGGTAGGTTATGACAGTGGGGCTTGTTGAAGAGCATGGTAGTGTTAGGATATTCACCATTAGGGACGAGTAGTTAACCAATATGAAATGGTGTGGGGTACTCAAATATTGATGTGATTACTGATTTAGTTTACTTGATTTTTGTTGTTTATTGATCTTTACTTGGTGAGGTTAGGGTGGATATTATACCTTGTTAGGTGCTTTTAGTTTCTGATGTTTTCTCAAAGTAGTATTAGTATGCTTCTACTACTTATTCTTGGGTGACTTTGGCTTTTCCTACTATGTTTTATCATATGATCACCATACATATATAAAACTATTTTCAGGTTTCAAGGGATATTACATAAGCCATGCAGAACCTTACTAGCATAGACATTGGGGATGTCTATTTTTTTGTTGCTTAGTTTTATTTTGGTACTTAATTTTGGATTTTTCATTCTATTTCTAGCAGTTTTACTTTAAAAAACATATGGGATGGATTTTGGTTTGCTTATATATATATATATGTATGTATGTATTGGATTTTTTTGAGGTTCATACATATTATCTCCCCACATTTGTTACTATAAAAAGGGTATTTCCTCCCATTTTTGTGAGATTTATATACCCATAATGTTGGTCACCACCCTGAGGCCTATTAGAGGTGCGACACTAGGGGGTTCAATATATCTCCTTCATCTTTAGGAAGGAAGCTATCAGCATCTTTCTATCATTTATTTCATCTTGAAGATGGTGGCCCATGAAAAAATGGTATCTGAGGTGGTGGTTGAAAGATATGGTAGATTTTGGAGTTAGAAATAATGAGGATTTCATGGGTTGGTAGGGCAAAAGTGTTGGGAAATCTTGGTGCATGATATAGGCTAGGAAAGACAAGCTAGGACAAGGGATTTTAAGGCCCCCACAATCTAACACAAGGACTCTGATCTTACCAGACAACCAAGTGAGGATACACTGATTTCAGGGTAGATACCCTAGGAAAGTAAAATTCATTATGATGACTTGTGTTCTGGTTTTTTTGTGAATTTTGTGGAAATTTAAATGATCAATGAGTTAAAATTAATCCTAAATAATTTTTATACTATTCGGTATTAAGAATTACTTATTTACCTTTTATCTATATAACATGGTCATCATCCATGAGTGTCTCAAGAAGTGGATACACATTAGTCCAATCCAGATAATCAGTGGAGTGTTGTTCTAGAGGAGAAGGACAATTAGAGGCAGAAGATTCTTCGTGATTTTTAGCGAAAGACTCTTAGAAATTAAGTGGGAAGTGTCTTGGACATGAAGACATAGGGTTTTCTTGAGGATCTAGTCATCAATTTCAATTTGATCCGGGCTCTAACAAATTATTGGGTTACCCTAGCAGTGATCCAGATGAGGGGAGAAGTGAGTTAGTGTTGGATGCTTTTCCTTGGGAAGAGGAATGAGACCAATGTTCTATGGGTCGACTTTGGGAAGGAGTTTCAGGAGGAATTCCTTTCTTTGAAGATAAAGGATGAGAAGCAACAAGAGTTACTCTCCCCCTAGTAAGGGAGTATGCTGGTATGGGAACTGGGGATCAAATTCAAGGACCTTCTTCTCTTTTCTCCAAACCTCTTTCTGGATGAGGATTCTCAGGCGAGATGTTTGGAGAAGGTACTATGTCCTTCCCTCTAATATGTGGTTACTCCCTTCACCCTACTGACATACATAGAGGATCAGAAGAAGGCTGAGGTGGTGGAATTAATGAAATCAAGAGTAGGATTACCATTAGATGGGAGCCAAGTGGGTTCTTCAAAGGGGAAGGCTATTAGCAGTTATTCTCTAGCATCAGGACCTTCTGAGTTTTGGCTAGCGAGGAGCCGACCCTAGTAGTTTCAGTTCTGACCATTAGGTCCTCATCTATTTTTTGTAGTCTTGGGACTGAGGTGTTTCTCTTGTGGAAGTTTTGGTCACCTTTAGAGTCATTTCCTAGTTTGAGATTAGTACATTGGAGGTGGGAATGTTTGATTCCCGCCTCAGTAGTAGTTTCCAACCATGTCGTTTCAGCTGTAGGGACAGTAGGCTCCTACTCCACCGTGGGGAGGCCGAGCAAAAAGATGCTGACCTCAGGGTGTTCCATGGGTACTTGGACCTAGGTATGGTTATATAGGTGGCCAATATCATAGGGTAAGAGGAGCTAGGTGTGTTTAGTTTCATTTCATATAGGCATCAATTCTAGAATGGAATGAGATCATTCGATGTACGATCAGTTTGTTTAGTACTCTTGTTTTTTCCTTGTTTGATTCAGGATCTTTACACTCCTTTGTGGAACCTAGTATATCCATGATATGAGACCTGACCTAGAGATACTTTCAATGCCCCTGGTGTTAATCACACTCTTCCGAGGTCAGATCATCTTTTTTGATGTCTTCTAGGGATGTAAGTTGATGTTGTTGCCGCATCATTCTAGTGGGGATGTCATTCTGCTGAGACACAGTCATACAATGTCATCCTTGGCATCGACAAGTTTTTTTCAATGCATGTTATCATTGAATAATTCTATAGGAGAGTCATGTTTTCAAATGTAGATGGATAGTGTGTAGATTTCATTGGTGAGTGGAGTTTTCATATGGGCAGTTGACATATAGAGCCTTTCCTTTACTTTTTAGCCAAGATGTCATTGGAATTGGTGGATTCATGGATGGTGGAGGTTTTGAGAGTTGTTAGGGGATTCTTTGATATTTAACTAAAGGAGGCTATGACTCTACCCCCTCTACATGAAGTTGAGTTCATGATATACTTTCAACCTAGTGCTAGTCTAATTTTAATGGTTCCTTATCAGATGGAACATTTTGATCCATGGAAGTTTCAAATCTGGATTGATGATCTAATGAATAAGGGATTTATCTCACCCATTTTGTCATACTGGTGTGCTCTGGTCTTGTTTATAAAGAATTAATATAGTAGTCTGAGGGTTTGTATAGACGATCGGAGGATGAGTTAGGTAACTGTCAAGAACTTTTACCCTCTCTGGATGATATATGATCTTTTCTACCAACTGAGGTGGGAAATTTTGTTTTCTATGATTTATTAGTGTTTTTAGTATCACCATTTGAGCGTAAATGAGGGTGACATCTCGAAGACTGCTTTCAGGTGAAGGTATGGGCACATCATGTTCATGGTTATATCGTTCGGTGTTATGAATGCATCAGTTGTGTATATGGGGATTATGAACTCTGTCTTTCATGAGTTCATGGACCGATTCATCATCATATTCATCGATGACATCCCAATCTACTCAAACTCATGGGAGAAGAATATTGAGCATCTCAAGACTATCCTATAGCTCCTTTGGCACCACCAACTCTCTGAAAATCTAAGTGAATGTTTTGGACATGATAGGTCCACTTCCTTGGGATGGTGTTGTCTTGGTAGGGTGTAGAAGTGGATCTGTTGAAGTTTTTGATAGTTATTTCTTGGGAATTACCCATGAATGTGGAATAGGTTTGTAGTTTTCTCAGTATGGAAGGCTACTACTAGATATTTTTACCCGATTTCTCTTGAGTAACAACTTCATTAATATCTCTGACTAGAAAAGGCCAGGATTTTTTTTGGAGAAAGCAGTGTCATCACTACTACAAAAATGGGTAAGGGAAGTGCTACCCTTTTATCATCCCTAAAAAAAGCAATGATAAAGGGCCCTTTATTAGTGATTTTTTTAGCGCTGATAAAGGCCCCCCTTTAATATCTCTTTTTTTAGCGTTGATTAAGGGGACCCCATTATCAGCTCTTTTTTTAGTTGCGCTGATAAAGGGGGTATTTATCAGCACTTTTTCCTAATGGTGGTAAATTTTATGTTTCAAAAAAAATCATGAAAAAAAATTATTTTTATATAAGTATATTTATATTGATGTAAATATAATATTTTTTTTAATATTTTTTAGATACGTATAAATAGGCTATTAAATTTAATATATAATAAATTTAGTAAAAAGGGATTTAAAATATTTAAAAAATATTATTCATTAATAATTTTCTAATTATTATCGATTAAAAATCATTTAATAACAATTTGAAGACCCAAAAAATCAAAACCGTTAATAAAAGATCTTAAATAAGTTGAAAATGTAACTCAAACTTCAAACGGCCATACCTTTTGATATGGGTGTCCATTTGAGCTCTACATCATATCAAATCGAAGCGTCCGATGAGCTCTATGTGCTGGTGACTGCAGAAAATCTTATGTCACATTTTTTAAGGCCAGAAAAGACCCATTAGACCTCCAAAACTGACTTTTTTGTTGGCATACACCGATTTTAAACATTAAAACATGTATAACTTCTTATCCAGATGTCCATTAGCCCTATAACACATATCATATCAAATATTGTTTCATTTTCTCCAATTTGACTGGTTGTGGAGGTGAAACGGGTTTCTGGATTATATGTTATAATCGTTTTAACATTATATGTCTTTTCAAATACACATATATATGTATTTATTCGTAAATATATATGTGTATGTGTGTGTGTGTGTGTTGTATATATGTATGTATTTATTTATTTATTTAATTATAGACACACATAAAAAACATATTTCATAAATGTATTTAAAACTAATCTTATAAGTATATATTAATATAAAAATAAATATACAGACAAAAAATTATAACTAAAAATATATATAAAAATAAATAAATATAAATATATATTAATATGTGAATTAATATATATATAAACTAATATATGAATAAATATATTTATATTAATATGAAACTATATCAATATATGAATAAATATAACTATATATATAAATAGATATATCATTAAATAGAGAAAAAAATGAAATAGCTTAGTGGTAAAGGTGAAGCCATGAAAGTGGGAGGAAGCAGTTTCGAGTTCAGGTGGAAGCAAAGGGGTGTGCGTGTGTGAGGATGCGCGGGAAGGGCAGCGTGCAGGAGACCTCCTAGCACTGATAAAGGGGGGGGTTAGCGCTGTTAAAAGCTCTCCCTACATTATTTAATTCTTTTTTATTTTTTTATTTTTTTTTACTTTTATCATTGCTAAAAATGTGCTGATAAAGGGGTCTTTTATTAGAGATTTTTTTAGTTCTGATAAAATGGGCCTTTATTAGCACTTTTTGGAGTTCTGATAAAAGCGACCCCCTCCCCCCATATTAGTGCTGACCTTTACAGCACTTTATTAGTGATGTTAAAGCCCATTTTGAGCACTGATATTGGTCGTTTTTATAGTAGTGCATGCAACATTTAGTTATTTGAAGGGGAAGTTGGTTAATGCCCTAGTGCTCATGTTTCCAGAGGAAGGGGTGATATTCGAGGTGTTTTGTGATGCTTCCTGTATGATTTTTGGGTGTGAGCTAATGCAGCTATGGTGAGTGATCTTTTATGGGTCTAGGTAGTTACATACCCATTAATGTGACTATTCCACCCATGATTGGGAGGTAGAAATGGTTGTGTTTGTGCTAAATTTGTGGTGGAATTGCCTCATTGGGGATTTATTTTTGGTCTTCAGGGGTCCCTAGAGCTGGATCACATCTTTTCCTAGTGAGATCTGAACTTGTAGAAGTGGAGGTGGATGGCGTTTCTCCAGGATTATGATTTTGAGATCTCTTACACTTTAGGAAAGGGGAATGTTGTAGCTGATACATTGAGTAGGAAGTCACAGAAGGGAGTGGTTTGGGAATCTACAGATGCTTGTAGAGTAATGTATGAGTTGTCTACCTTGCACTTAGATGCATGAATTGATGGAGGTAGAGGTTGTCTATTTCAGATGACAGTTAAGTAATCTCTAGGTTAGCAGGTAGAGGAGTCTCAGTGGGGAGAATCAGAGGTAGAGGTAATGTGTGATCGCTTTGACCAGGGTGATGCTCTGAATGGATGGTCAGAGTATTTTTAGAATCAGATGTTATTCCATGGGAAGATGTTTTTTATTGTGGAAATTCATGAGGTAGTTCTCTGTGAGTTTCATAGACCACCACTTGTTGTACAACCAGTGATTTCTAAGGTGTACTATGGCTTGAGGGAATAGTTATGGTGTCTCAAGATGAAGTGATAAGAGATTGAGTTTGTGGAAAGTTTCTTGGTGTGCCATCAAGTGAAGGTTGAACACCATGTTCCTAGTAGTTTGTTGCAGCCCTTAGATGCCCCTCAGTGGAAGTAGGATGACATATCAATGCATTTTTTCGTAGAATTAGCTAGGACTCAGGGATAATGTAATGAAATCTAGGTAGTGGTGGATCGTTTAATGAAATAGGCTCACTTATTATCGATCAAGGATTTAATCATAGTAGATTCCTTAGCAGAAAAGTATGTCGATAAGGTAGTACGTTCGCATGGAGTTCCATGATCCATCATCTCATATCGTGATACATTCTTTACGTTATGAGTCTGAGGGGGATTGTAGCATGCCTTTTGAAATTAATTACACCTCAGCACTTATTTCCACGCTTAGATGGATGGGAAAATAGAGAGTACCTTCCAGACATTAGAACAAATGTTGTGGGAATGTGTTTTGGACTTTAGTGGGTCTAGGGAGCAACATTTTCCCTTGATAGATTTTTTACAATAATTTCTATCACAATTATAATGGCATGGATCTATTTGAATATTTATACAGAAGGTCATGTCGTTCACCCTTGTCCTAGATCGATGTTGGGGAGGCAGTTGGTTTTGGTTCGGACATGTTGTAGAGTACGATGGAGAAGGTGAAACTTCTCTGTGAGAGGATGATGGAAGCACAGGACCAGAAGAAGTCATATGCCGATTGCAGGAAAAGTCCCTTGGATTTTGAGGTTGGGGACCACATGTTCTTGAAGGTTTCCCCTCAACGTGAGCAGCGGAGGTTTGGTAGAGGGAGTAAGTTTTCTCCTTGGTTCATCAGACCCTTCGAGGTGTTGGGATATGTTATCGAAGTGGCATACTAGTTGTCATTTCCACCACAGTTGAGAAGGATATATGTTGTCTTTCATGTCATCCGACTTCATCGGTATCTTCACGATGACTCCCATGTCATTTAATGGGGAGTGTTGGATATCGATGATGATGCAATGTTCATGAAATGTTCATTAGAGATCTAGGATCCTTGGTAGAAGGTGCTTCATAGATGGACCATTCCTTTGGTTTGTGTGTAGTAGAGTCATGGTGTCTTGGAGAAGAGTACTAAGGAGCGAGAGATGCAGATGTGTGCCCAGTACCCAGAATTGTTTTGAGTTTTTCTTGTGTGTTTTTATTTTTGATGTCATACTTGAACCTTGTTTTTATAAGATGGTTTTCTTCCTTTTTATATACAATTTGATGAAGTCGTAATGTGTGAAAAGGGGAAGACCTGACTCCTAATCAAGACACATTAATTGATATGCGATTAAACCTATGTGGGTGATTCAGTGCCTCCCAAAGAGGATATTATCCAAACATGGAGGAAGGAATTCCCTAATTCATATTTCCAGATAGTTCATGATTTAGTGGAGTATCTTGTGGATTTCTGGGTCAGTATATGTGGGGTAAGGTGTTTTTTTATTTGGAGGTTTCATTCCAACTTTTGAACAACACAAGGTGGTTTATCCTTGAGAGGTATCTTATAAGGTGGTTGTTTGGAACCCTCTTTCTTCAGTGTTTTGTTTTCAATTTTTGATGACAAGAATAGTTTCAGAGCTATTTGATGTAATGTACTGGACCTCCATAGTCCATTAATTTTTCAAAATCTGGTGTTTGGGGTGTTTTGGGAGGCAATGGTGGATCATTTCAATAGTTTTCCAAATTTACAGTTGTTCCATTGGTGATTCGGGAATGGGTGAGTCATGTTTGTAGCTCAGCATTAGTAGGTTGCCATAGATATCTCAGCATCAGAGACTCTAGTCATTAGTTTGTTTAGCCATTGGTAGATCATGTTTTTTTAAGTCTAGGAATTGGTAGGTCGGGCATTGGTAGGTCGAGGCATCGGTAGGTCAAGACATCGGTAGGTTGAGCGTCAGTGAGTGGCGTCAATGAGTGGCATCGGTGAGTGGTATTGGAGAGTGGTGTTAGTGACTGGTGTTGGTGGGTCATGTCAATGAATCACTATTGGAGAATCATGTCAGTTACTCATCCATCAGTTAGTCATTTCTAGTATTCCCAGTATTTCCAGTTTCACCCCTCCTATGTTTTATTTGACAAAAATATAATTTAAAGCCTTATTAGAGCATTTTTAAAAGGAATTTCAAATGATATTAAATATATACTTAAAATCTTAATGCTCTAGAAACTTTGAAATGGTCAAAATATGTGGTCTAGACCATGATCTAACTTTAATGTCCTTGGAACAGTTTCCTTCTATTGATATAGGATCTGGATTTTCTAATGTTGAGATCCTCTCTTTATTTTTACCCTTCAGTTTTCCATTGGTACACCCAAAACATTTCTTCCCTAAGTATTCATGCACCTATGCTGTAGAAGTCTGTTCATATTGCCCTTGGGTCTTTCCAGCTACTTGCATGGCACCTTGTTATTGGTGCAAGGAGGAATTTTTTATCGTATATTGTTCGAGGTGTGGATCATTAGTCTCTCTTTAATTATGTACCATGCAGTGTGGGTAAACTCATGTATCTTGAGAATATGGTCAAAACCCAATCTAAATTAACCTATATTAAAGATAATCGGACTTGTTATCATAATGGGTTTTGTTAACATAGAAATAAATGAGGATAATGTATTTGATGACGATGTTTGTGTTGTTTTATCTACTATCTTTGATCTATGTTGTGAATTTCATGGGTTGTTTTATTCTGATAATCTTGTCTGTTGGTGGTCTCTATTTGTGCACCTTTATAGTCTGTCAAACACTAATATAAAATTAGAAATATGGTTAATCTTGTATACCCTATTAAGAAAATGGATGCCCTAGTATTCAACTTGTTCTATGATCACCTCTAAATAATGAAATTGCAATTAACTAATGAGGGTGTCAAAATATGAATACATCCTGATGTTTGGTGTGGTTATGTGCTGTGTGTGAATATGTCCGACTTTGTGTTTGTGTTGGTCGTGTGGTGTTGTGGGTCAGAGTGTTCTAGTACATATGGGGTGGTACAGGTGGTGTAATGGAATATTAGTTTGAAATATTGGTTTATTGTGGAAGAAATGAACTTGTTATGCAGTAGGACTACATTTGGACAGCAGGGTTGCAGTTTTAGGTTGTGTTATATTTATGTTTTTGGGTGTGGTTTTGGTTTTCTTCAGGGATACCGATTGTAATTGTGATGAGGTGTGTTAGGGGTTTACTTATTGAGGGGAAGGATAGGGTGGAATAAATTTGAATAATGCTATTGGAAGTGGTTGAACGGGTGTTTAAGAGAGGGGAGTGTGAAGTTGGATATCAAGTTGGGTGAATTTTGTTTTGCTGAGTGTGGTGCTTCTCATACATCAAGGCTGCCAATGATGATTTATAAGTGATTATTTTGAAGAATGATGGTGTTACCCTGCGTGGGCCTTTATCTTGGAGTTTCCAGAGGCTGTTATTTTATGAATCCATATTATAATGGATTCTTTTACCTTGTCCCTTTTTTCCTTGTTTGGATTTGACAGTGGTTGGTAAGGCTGCTTCGCCTTGTAATTTATGTTTTGTTTGGTATTTTCCCATGTTGGGATGGAATAAAAAAATTAATGAATTAATAATGAAGAAAGTAAATTGGTTAAATTAATTGTCTTGGGGAATGTTTTTAGTTGTTTCTTGTAGTGAAGCGGTGTTCATTTATCAAATTGAGAAGTTATCATCATTCATTTTGATATGTTCAATTTAAGATGAAATTAAGGGTCGTTTTGTGTGGGCTGGTTGTTGTTTTAATAACCCATAGGTTGGGATAAGTTTTTGGCTCATATATATATATACATGTAGTTCCTTATGATTTCTATATTCACCTTACCCTTTTTGAGCACTATGTAATGAACACCCCCACTATTATAGGGGAGGGTGTCCTTTCCCAACATCCTAGTGGAAGCATGGATGGCTAGTTACTAGATCCTCTCTTCTCCCTCTTCTAGGAATTGGTATTCTTAGAATCTTCAGGTAGGTTGTGGTGTGGTTTTGAGGCCCATGTGTCTGTATGCGAGGTGTGCTTCCTAGGTGTCTTTGGGATGAGTTGTGTAGTAATTCCCAAGTGTCTTCGGGTTGTGGTTTTGGCTTGTGGCTTGGGTTTTTGAAGGCTAGATATGATGTGTTATGTGACCCAGGTGTGTGGGGGAAGGTTGTGATTGTAGGTATTGTGTAATAGAATGGTAGTATTTGGTCATTTGTTGTTTGGGATGAGTAGTTAACTAGTGGAAAGTGGTGCGGAGAACCAAAATATCAATGTTCTTACTACTTTTTTTACTATACTTGTGTTATTTGGTGATCATGTCTTGCTGAGGTTGGGGTGGATAGTTTAACTTTTTATTTTCTTGGAGTTTCCATTGTTTTCTCGCAATGGAATTAGTATTCTTCTCTCACTTGTGCACAGGTGACATTGGCTTTTCCTACTAAGTATACTCATATAATCACCCTATGTATATAAAACTATATTCAAGTTTCAAATAAGATTATGTGGGTTGTGTTAGAACCTAATAGCATGGAATTTGGGGATAGTTTTTGTGTATCTACTTAGTTTTATTTTGTTACTTTGAAGTTTTATTTTTATTTCTACCAGTTTTACTTTAAACATGCATTTGGGATGGATGTTGGTATCTTTATATATATGTGTCTCAGAGTTGTTTGAGGTTGATACATCTTATCTCCCAGTCTTGGTTACTATAAAAAGGTTAATTCCTCTCATTTTTATGAGATTTCTATACCCTTCATGTTGTTTCCTAACCTGGGGCCTATTAGAGGTGGGACTGGGGTGGTCATTATCTCTCCTTTATATTCAGGAAGGAAGGTCTCAGCATCTTGCAATCACTTCCCTCATCTTGAAGAAGGGAGTTCATGACACATATTTTTTCCAAAAAATAAAAGGGACATAATTAATAAATGTTGAGCTTATTATTCAAAATATGGAATACATTTTTAAAAATTCAAAACATTGAATTGGATAAAATTATTTTAATATTAATCTTGTAATTGGGGCATGAAAGTGTGTTTTTAAAGTGAAAACGTTCAAAATATTTAAATGTTGTTATATCCTCATTCAATGTGAAATATATTTCAATGTCCTAAATTAGATTAAATGATAATTTTTTTTCTAATTATCCTTTAGAAACAACTAAAAATATAATTTAAAACTACAAATTATTTAGATGAAAAATCTATTTTCTATAAAAATGCAATATTTTATCATTATTCATCAAAATATGAAATTTATTAGAAAAAGAAAAAAAAATCTTCCTAATTAAAGTTTTATATTTAGCTTTCAAATATAAAGTTTATTTTTTAAAAATAAAATATATAAAATTATTAAAATATTAATTTAAAATAGGTTAACCATTAAAAGGTGGAAGAACTACATTTTGAAAAATATAGGTTTTTGTGTATAATTGGGTTTGTTCTTGTCTTATGCCAATTAAATCTATTTTATGAATGTGAAAAATATTTAATTTAATCTATATTACATTAATATCATTTACTAATTGTAATTAATTTAATTTTTTTGGATAAAATATCTTTTTGATTGTAAAAAAATCTCTTTATAAAAACATTTCATATATAATCAGTTGGTTCCTATATTCATTTGTAATTAATGAATTAAACTATATATTTTCACAATTTAGTTAATACTATTCATAACCACAAACATAACAGCTAGGTTATGTCTTATTATATTAATTAATAATATTTTAATAATATATTGTTGTTCTGTAAAACTCAGTCTTGCAAATGCAAGCCAAATCATTATTGTGTGTATCATAATTTAACATGGTGCTGAGTAAAAATAAATCTAGAAAGCAAATTAAATTTCTTCAAAAAAATAAAATATTATAATATCTTGGGGTGTTACATTATCCCCTACCTTAACTAAATTTCATCCTTGCAATTTAAACTTGATCTCAGTAGTCTAGGGTTTGATATTTGAAAATAAAAAATTATTGAAAAAATCACATCATAAATAGGGTTAATAACACATCTTATTAATAAGAGGGAATAATAAATATGAAGTTCACCACAAAAATAGTTTTTAAAAAAGGAGAACAATGGTGAAAACATGGATATGGAAGGGAAATATAACCATCATATTCTGATGGAGAGTGATAGAGGACATGTTCATGAGAATTATTTTAACCAAAAAAACATAAAAATGGTGTTTGACTGAAGGTCATTTATATCATCAATAATGATGATAATAAGAAAAAATAATTATGTCCCTTTTCTTATATTTGCGAAATTATTTCATTCTCTAAGGATATAAGTAATTATACATGATATGTTACTATAAGCATGATATTATCCTTGTGCCCTGAACTATTTTTACTTATTTTCATAGAACAGGTGTCATTACATGGTGAAGTAATACAATAATCTCTAAAATCTCATCCAATGTTCAATTTAAATAGTTTCATAAATCATTAACATTATGACCCTTCTAAGTATTATGATCCAAAACGTTAGAATTAGTTCCACATGAGTTGATAATATCAAATTTACTTTATCCATATAAATCATCTATTTATCCAACACCATTATCTCACCATTAGGAATATATTAGTAATTACCTTTCCCTCAACCATATGTTTTAAACATAAGTTCAACTTTTTACTAAATAACTTTTCTTATTTATCTATACCAATCAACACTAGATGATGGAAAAGTACTACAGTACAATACTAATACATTCCATAATATTTAAAACCAGGATATCGTCAATAACATAATTTTACAACATATTATGTAAATTTATATACAGAATTACATGAATCATTCCACTCAGGTTGTGTCAATAAAATATGCTTTACCTTGGTCCCATAGCTTTTTCTAAGGTATATTTCCTTTATTCTTGGGGTATTCATTTTCATAGTTCCCCATATCCTTGTAGTTGTATCACTAAATAGCATTGTTTTCATTCTTCCCTTTACATTCTTTTTCCTAGTGAACCTTTTCTCTGCACTAATAAAAAAACTCCCAATCCTTTCAATAATTTTCTAGGGGAATCTTTCAACAGATTTTACATGTGGTTAAATACTTCTTTTCCTTCTTCCCTTTATCTTTTATTTTCTTTCCCTTTCTATTATTCTCTTTCTTCCCTTTGAATCCATAGGAATGAGATAATTCTTTCTCTATCTTGATAGCACATAAAATTATTTCATCATATTGAGAAAATGTTTGAGACACCAGTGCCCTTATAAAACATGGCTTAATCCCTTTAAATAAGTGATTAATATTATATTTTATGTTTCATATTAAATCCATATCATACCTTGATAACCTGGTAAAGGTATCTTCATGATCCACAAAACATTATTCCTCATTTTGATTTCAACAAAGAAGCTTTCTCTTCATCTCAGTTTATTGATCATGAGGGAAGTATTTATCAGAGAATGACTCCTTAAATGTTCTTCATTCTATGAGTTCTATTTCTTCCTCCTCCTTAGTATTTTGGATCAACTATGCCATTGATCTATATCACCATTGAGATAATACAATACAAGTGTAACCTTTTCCTTTTCACCACACCCCAATGCCATAAATATCTTCTCTAAAGATGTAATTCAATACTCAACGTCCATTGAATTAGTATTCCAATTATATGATGGGGTCCACTATCTCATAAAGGGATCCAACATCAAAGAATGTCTTTGGGGAATAGGTTCAACAATTTAGGCAAGGTTATTTTCAATAACTTGCTTAAGCTACCCCAGTATAGCCATAACTTTCTCAATTCTAAAACCAGATGTATTGGATTCATCAATAAGTAAATATATACATTTTTCACACATATTGATACTATTCATTTATCCAAACTTCTATTTCTAAATAATGGAATATACTAGATTATCTCATAAAATCATGAATTTAAAATATTGTATAACACTCAACATAAATTAAAAATATATGCAACATAAATCATAAACTTTGGTTATTTTGGGTAAATATTTAATTTTAAATCTTTCATGATGTTTGGTAATGAGAATGTGAATTATCCTAATAATATCCTTATGGAGTGTCAAAATAGCAGCACATTAAGGCCCACTATCTGGTACTAGGTTACACTTGAGTCCAGCCCAACGCACCTTGTCGGAGTTGTTACCCCTAGGTATATATATGCCAAAACCGTTTCCAATTTTAGTATCCAAACTATGATATATTTCTGAGAAGACCCACATAATCTCTACCTTACCAAAATTATAGGATTTTATTCTGTACTTATCATCAAAATCTATCTTAGAGTTTTGATCCCTAATATATGTTTTCTTAATCTAGTTTCCAAGTTGCTGCTAAACTTCCTCTGATACCAACTGTAACACTCTAACCCAAGAATACCATAGTCAGTGAGTTATTTTATTACATTGGCAAGATTACAAGGAATCAAATCTAGAAGTTCATTAATATTTAGAAATTTGGGAAAACCAGATTACATACATGATACCAATATTACATTGGTAAAAGAAAATAAATCATAATGAAAATAAAATTATAGCTTTCTTGAAACACATTCAAATGATTTCTCTTCCTAAAATATAGAAAGGAAACAAAAATAAGGGTGATCTGAAATTCTCATTAAGGGTCATTATAAGGCCCCAGCCTTAAACATTACTTAATCTTAAGTTATATCATGAATACACGTTGAGGATCCTTTCAGGTTTAGAGTTTTAGATAATTAGATCATAAATCATGCATTACATTCCACATTTAAACAAATTGGTTACATAAAAGATAGTACTCATTTTTTCCATTAATGGAAACATATTTAAAATAAAACATGGATTCTTTCTTGACAGTTCCTTGACACTATCATCACATCATGTACCTTTCCCTTAACCTATGAAAAACATTTCAAAAACATGGGATGATCATAAAAATCTCAGTAAGGGATATAATATTACGAAATGATAACATTAGTCTATGTATGAAATCATATTTTACTCATAGAACATAAGAATTTTAACATACCTCATCAAATCATGAATAAATCAAAGAAATCATATAACATAAAGGTAACTTGAGGCATTCATAACATTATTACGTAAGGATTAACCCTCATGGTTATGTCTGGAATACCCATCACAGTATATTCCCTAAATATCTTTGGAGAAACCTTCACATTTAAACCCTTCATATTACCCAATGCATTGGAGAGCTATATCGGTCTCACCTGCCCTTAGTTTATCACGGAACCACCCGTCTTCATAAAAAATTCCCAAGAACCATAACATAATCATAGCACATAACTTAAGAATAAAGGAAAGATAACATTCCCACATTGCAATAACAATATAATATTTTAAGATATTGAAATAATTAATCCATTTTCAAAACCATTTAAAACATTTAATAAAGAGATTTTTGAATCAAAGTGTTCCATACCACATTGAAGCTTATAACATTTTAAAACATTAATATCCATATAAATAAATCCTTAAAACCATTTTAAAAACATGGATATTAATGAAAAATGTTTATAAGAATAAATCATTAAAACATTTAAAACGATATTTTAGTTAAAGGGTTTTTAACAAAATGAGAGACACTTGAATACAATAATTGACAAAATTACATTTAATCAGAACTTTATAATATCATGAGAATAAAGGGATTCAGGATATAATATTCCAAAGGACAGTATATGCACCATATAAGAGTGAATTGGTGCATAACAACAATGAAGTCTCAATAGAAATGGAAAATGAGATGACGTCCTTTATAAAGAAGGTATCCTTAAATTACAGATAAATCAATCTCATAATTATGTGTGAAAAATAAAAATACACCCAATATAAGTGGATAATAAGTGTAAAAAAATCAAAAGTCATTCACACATATTCAAAGGATTACATATTCAATAACTACATGTTGAACCCAAAGAAATCTAAATCGGGTTAAGAAGTTCCCTTGGTAAAATTCGACAGCCTAACGGCGTCACTTTAAAATTTATAAAATTAATTGATAAGAGAGAAAATGGTTTCTTATCACTTGTACATAAAATTTACATCAATGAGGATATATAATAACATATCCCAACATAAAAAAGATTTAAATTAAAATACATAACAAAATAAGTCTTTTAAAAAGAGGAGGGTGAAAGGTTCCCTTACCGATTTGGGTAACTTTTGAAACGTTCACCCCATGAAAGAAGGATCATACAATGTTGATGTAAATATCCATAAAAGAAAGTATATTACACAACGAGTAGAATAATGGGAAGTACATACACCACTCAAAATAAATAGCGGAAAATGTAGCATAAATCTCACGGGAATAAAAGTGAGATGAAAAATCCCTTACGAAAACTTGGCAGCCTAACAACGCCACTTAAAACTTCCAAAAAAAATGGATTGATGAAATCAAATATGGTCTCTCATCATATTAACATAGAAACTATAGTAAAATTAATACAAAATAACATCCCCCATCATAATAAATAGGAGCTTAAAGTAAGTTACATAAAAAATTACTTAAAAAGAAAGAGAGAGGTAGGATCCCTTACCTCAAGTCCGACTTGTCTTATTCATTTATTTATATTCCTGAATAATAATCCTTTGTCAATTTATAATTTCTTAAGAACCTAATTTAAATTTTATTATTCAATTCATATCAAATATTATAATGTTATAATAATTATTTAATTATGTGAGTTCATATCAGATGTTTTTGTTGATGTTTGGTACATGAGTCAAAAATGAACTTGTTTGAAAAGAATTGCCTATGTAGTCATAAGTACATCATCTACAGAATAGTATTAATTATTTTAATATCATATATATCTAGTACATATTCATTTTATAATATTCCATAACATTTTTAGATAAAAAGAAATGAAATTCACTGTTCATGGAGACGGTAGGCCGTACGTACGCATAAACGCTACTTTCATTTCTTTGTCATATTAATGGAATTAAAAATAATTGAGAGATATATATATTATAATTACAGTATAATTTATATGTTATATAGGTTACATAATTTCATTAATTTCATTCTTTATACATTCCTTGTATTGCATGAACGAGTCACATCACTTGAGGGGGTGGTAGTCCACACTTCCTCATATGAAATTATCGCATTTGCACAACATGCAAAGAATTAAGGTATGTTTTAAATATAAAATAAAGAAGCATATAGAAAAAATAAATACCATATATATAATATTTAAAATACAGTGACATCATAATGGTAACCTTTAAAGGTGTTAAAAGAGTATTGAACAATCATCGTTTCTTGAGGCAGCAATCCGCCATTCACAGAAACAGTATGTTCTTTAACCATTAGACGGATGTGTGTGTAATTGTAGCTCGAATACTTCTTATAACAACATCCTAGTGTATTTAATATACTGTTTTTGATACAAAATAAAGTAATAAAAGGAGTTTAGGGGGTTGGAGAAGCAAAATAAAACAAAAGAACATAAGACAAGACATTACCTTTAAATCGGGTAACTCCCTTTGGTTTGAACCAAAAGGGTTTCTTGAAGAGATCTCTGCCTAAGGTGAGGATTCAGTGATAAATAGAGGTATGTGGAGAGATTAAATTGGTAGTGTTTTTTGATCCAATGTCTTGAGATGTGTGTCTAAGGAGGTAGAGGTGGGGGCCTTTTATAAGAGGGAGGAAGGGCACTCTTGGAATGTTAAGAAATGTTACTTTATTTTAAAATGAGTTTCGGATTTTAAAAGTCCCACATTGATATATTTCGAGGATAAGGTGATAAGGGTTCTAAATATACTCATACTATAGGTTTTTTCCAAGTTTAATTCTTATATTTTACATTATCTTTTCATTTTATTTAAATCATTCATTAATGAGGTAATCGCTGCATCATCATGGTGTCATAAATAAATTAATTTATTTAATGTTTAAAAATTATAAAAAAAATAATATGATATAGGAAATATTTTTATCTTTCCAATTAATATTTATAGTCTAAGATATCATTTACACAGAAAAAACTAAAAAAAAAATTACTGGGGTGATGCATTCTTTACAGATATTCTCCTTTCTTTAAAAATAAAATGATAAAGTGTCATTTTCACCCAAAAGTGATTCCATGGGGTCCCAAAGTTTGGAACAAGCCATCCCATGGTCTTCCATGACACAACCAGTACCATTAGGACACTTGTTGGGGTCATTTTTTATTTTTATGATATTATTTTATTATCTATAACTACCCGATTACTAATTAATCACGATAATTAAAGATAATTATCGTTGTTACTATTCATAATTTCCAATAATAAAAGAATCATAATTACATAATTTGGAACTTATGATTCCAAATATGGAATCCATTTTACCAAATTCCAAAAATTGAAATTGAAATAATTAATTTAAAAATAATTCCTGTTGTCAAAACAAATAGCAGGTTTTTTTGAAGCAATATCTATAAAAAGTGTGGCACTTGTTTATGTCCATTTTCAAAGTGAAATTAATTCTAATGACCACAATTTAATTGAATGGTAAAAATATATTTTAATTACACTTTAAAACCAATAAAAAAGATAATCTAACCATATATTTAAATTAGATGAAAAAGCAGTTTTGATGTAAAATGCAATATTTTTCACTATTCATTAAAAAAGAACACTGTCAGAAAAATACCAAATATTTAACCAAAGTAAATTTCAATGTCCCAATAATAAATAATAAGATTATTTTGACAAATAGATCTTATAAAATTGTCAAAAGTTAGATTTAAAAAAGGTTCTCCATCAAAAGGTGGTAAAACAATCTCTTAAAAATATTAGAGTATTTATTCTTAAAATTGGATTCATTTGGATTTTAAGCCTCTAACATTTATTTGATAAATGTAAAAATATTTAACAAACATATGTAATAATTTTGTAGTTATTTCTGTCCATTCCCTCCATTACAACAGCTAGGCTTTAACTATTATAATATTATTATATTATTAGTGTGCAACGTAAGATTTCAAAAAACTCGTTGTTGTGTATTGGTTACGCCATCGAGCATAGCATTCCCAATAAAGTAATATGAACATTTTATTCACAAATATTGATAAACATTAGAATGTAATTTTATTTATTTTCCTGGGATGTTACATCCTTCCTCCATTTTGGGAATTGCGTCCTCACAATTTCAAAATTGGGCTTGGAAACTTCATAGAAAGTCCCACATCGGAACAAGAGTCAGTAAAACTATCACTTTAAATGAAAGGGAGAGAAGTACAAAGGTCACCCAAGTTAACCCATACTAGGATTCAAAGTAGGAAAATATGGATATAGAAGAGAAAACAAAGGGTCATGTTCTGATGGAGAGTGATTGTAAACATGTCTAGGAGAAAGTTAACCACAAGAAAATCACAAACTTGTGATGGGTTAAATGGTATTCGATTCCCCAGTAGGAAACGTTAACAGACAACATTTTTGTTTAAGGTTACATTTCATTGAGGGATTTATTTTTTAGCTTAACTAAATCATAAGGAAACATACTTACTTGTCATGTAGACTTTCAACATTTATTGGATTCTATACTCAAACTCATATTTTCTCCAAAAGACGAGTATTTAGGAAGATATGTTCGCATTAAGAGTACTATAATCAACTTCTTGGGAATCTCATAATCTAAAAAAGATAAATATATATTTCCCGTGTATTTATACCTTAACCAAAAAAAACCAAAAAGTTTAGTATGAGATTAGATAATACCCAAAAAGGATAATTTTTTTTACAAAAAGATAAACTACTCCTAATCTCTAAAATTTTTCAAACAAAACCCAAAGTTCAACAAAGACCATTCAATCAACATATATCCATAAAATTATTCAAAGTAAACCAAACTAAGATTTAAACCCAAATCTCTGAAGGATTTAATCACATAGTCTCCTAAGATAAATCTTAACATTTTTCTCCAAAATAACATCAGTTACTCTTAAAGTCTCATACTGAAAAGTAATTAACCTAATCACATATCCTCCATGATAGGAAAATAATTTCCATAGATAACACAAAATAAATTTACTCTTGATTCATAAAATCATATAACTAAAAAGAATCATTCAAACTAACCAGGGACTTCACGTAGTTCAATGGTAGGCGATAAATACCAGTTGCACTTTGGTTGTGGGTTCTATTCCCGTAGCATCGTCCGACGCAACGGGTTGTCACACAGTCTGCGTGTTGTCCTTTTTCCAAAACTATATAATTCTTAAAACATTCCCCAAAAAGAGATAAAATATTTAAAATTAACCATAACATATTTTAACCACAAAGGTTATCTAATAACTTTCATTTTTCAACCCAAAATGTATTAGCCAGTAATTGCCTCAAATTCATGGATCATATAAATCCAAATGGTTCTTTATAACTATATCCACAAAAGAAAGGATAATTATTCCTTGAATAAAATTTTCATATATCAAACATCAGAGTTACATATATTATAAACAGTCTTCTAATGTAACCCCATAATCAAAAGAGACTTAATACATTTAAAAATTTCACCATCCAAAAATCAACCATAACTCTTGAATCCCTTATATGTTAACTTCTTACTCATTCAGCATTCTTCATGATCCATTAACCATTACTTTTTAACATATTCTGAAATACTTCTTTCCTACAAACAAAATCCCGAATCATATCCTAAGATTCCAATAATAGGAAAACATATTTTAAGAAATAATTCATACCTTTCATTGGTCATTGTTAGTTTCTTCACCATAAATCGGAATGGCATTAGGCATTGGTACATGAATATTTGTACGATCTTGGTGACCCCATTACCGAAACTTCTTCGTAGGAAATGTGTTTGCATAATGACCATGCACACCACATTTGAAACATTCAATTGATCTTTCAGAAAGCACTTCTTTCCCTTTCCTAGATTCAACTAGATTCTTCCTTTTTCCATGGAAGGTTCTTGCTTTATGACCTTCATTTCTAGATATATAGCATCTTTTTGTCCCTTTGAAACATTTTCCTATGTGTTTCTTTCCACATCTTTGACACACAGGTTTTTGAACCTACTTACCTTTATGATTATTACCTTAACTTCTGTAGGGATTTGTTTCTCGCATATATGATGCCTTATAAAAATCAATAAGGTTCAGGTGGTAAATCATGACTCTAGATAGTTGGTTGAGGATAACCAAAAGAGTTATCATTGAATCTCCCATATCATTCAGTTGTTCTTTCATAAAACTGTCACAGTTTTCTTCAAATCCACTGTTACTTTGGTGCCTGCTATATCCAGCTATTTACTAAAACCAAAAAGGCCAGTGTGATTATATCAGTAAAATCATCATATAATAATGAGGAAGATAAACACCAAGATATACTTCTCTATGTAATCTCAAACTCATTCTAACTTTCAAAAAACACAATGACTCCATCTAATATACTAACCATTGTGGTTATACACAACTTGTCAGTTTTTCTTAAACAGCACTCTAACCTCTAAAGTTATCTAAACCAACCTTTGATACCAACTATAAGGCCCCAGCCTTAAACATTACTTAATCTAGAGTTATTTCAAGAATACACATTGAGGATATTTTCAGGTTTATAGTTTTAGAGAATTAGTTCATAGATCATGCATTACATTCCAAATTTAAACATAGTGGTTACATAAAAGATAGTACTCATTTTTCCCATTAACGAAAACATATTTAAAAGAAAACATGGATTATTTCTTGACACTTCCTTGACATTATCATCACATCATGTACCTTTCCCTTGACCTGTGAAAAACATTTCAAAAACATTGTATGAGCATAAAAATCTCAGTAAGGGATATAATATTATGAAATGGAAACATTAGTCCATGTATGAAATCATACTTTACTCATAGAACATAAGAATTTTAACATACCTCAACAAATCATGAATAAATCATAGAAATCATAAGATATAAAGGTAACTTGAGGCATTCATAACATTCTTACATAGGGAGTAACCCTCATGGTTACGTTTGTAATACCCATCATAGTATATTCCCTATATCTCTTCGAAGAAACCTTATCATTTAACCCCTTCGCATTACCCAATACATTGGAGAGCTATATCGGGCTCACCCTTCCTTAGTTTATCACAGAACCACCTGTCTACATAAACAATACCCAAGAACCATAACATAATCAGAGCACATAACTTAAGCATAAAGGAAAGATAAAAATCCCACATTGCAGTAACAATATAACATTTTAAGATATTGAAATAATGAATCCATTCTAAAAACCATTTTCAAAACCATTTAAAAAATTTAATAAAGAGATTTTTGAATCAAAGTGTCCCATAATACTTTAAAACTTTTAACATTTTAAACCATTAATATCCATATAAATAAATCCTTAAAGCCATTTTTAAAACATGGATATTAATGAGAAATATTTATAAGAATAAATCATTAAAACATTTAAAATGATATTTTAGTTAAAGGGTTTTTAACAAACTGAGAGACACTTGAATATATTAATTGAGGAATAACATTTAATAAGAACTTTATAATATCATGAGAATAAAGGGATTCATGATATAATATTCCAAAGGACAGTATATACACCATATAAGAGTGAATTGGTGCATAACAAAAATGAAGTCTCAATAGAAATGTAAAATGAGATGACATCACTTATAAAGAAGGTATCCTTAAATGAAGGATAAATCAATCTCATAATTATGCATGACAAATATAAATAAACCCAATATAAGTGGATATTAAGTGTAAAACAATCAAATTTCATTCACACATATTCAATGGATTACATATTCAACAACTACATGTTGAACCCAAAGAAATAGAAATTGGGTTAAGAAGTTCCCTTGGTAAATTTCGACAGCCTAACGGCCTCACATTAAAATTCATAAAATTAGTTGATGAAAGAGAAAATGGTATATCATCACTTGGACATAAAATTTAAATCAATAAGGATATATAAGAACATATCCCAACATAAAAATATGTAAATTAAAAGACATAACAAAATACGTCTTTTAAAAAGAGGAGGGTGAAAGGTTCCCTTACCGATTTGAGTAACTTTCGAAACGTTCACCACATGAAAGAAGGACCGTACAACGTTGATGTAAATACCCATAAAATAAATTATATTACACAACGATTATAATAATGGGAATTACATACACCACTCAAAATAAATAGTGGCAAATGTAGCATAAATCTCACGTGAATAAAAATGAGATAAAAAATCCCTTATGAAAACTCGGCAGCCTAACGGCGCCACATAAAACATCCAAAAAAATGGATTTATGATATCAAATATGTTCTCTCATCATATTAACATAGAAATTAAAGTAATATTAATATAAAAGAACATCCCACAACATAAGAAAGAGGAGCTTAAAGTAAGTTACATAAAAAATAGTACTTAAAAAGAAAGAGAGAGGTAGGATCTCTTACCTCAAGTCCGACTTGTCTTGTTTGTTTCATTATATTCTTGAATAATAAACTTTTGTAAATTTATAATTTCTTAATAACCTCCTTTAAATTTTATTATTCAATTTATATCACATATTATAAATTTATAATAATTAGTTAATTATGTGAGTTCATATCAGATGTTTTTGTCGATGTTTGTACATGAGTCAAAAATGAACTTGTTTGAAAAGAATTGTCCATGTAGTTATAAGTACACCATCTCCAAAATAGTATTAATGATTTAAATATCATATATATCCAGTAAATATTAATTTCAAACTATTCCATAACATTTTGAGACAAAATGAAATGAAATGCACCGTTCATGGAGATGGTAGGCCGTACGTACGCATGAACGCTACTTTCATTTCTTTGTCATATTAATGGAATTAAAAATAATTGAGAGATGTATATATTATAATTACAGTATAATATATATTTTATATAGGTCACATAAGTTCATTAATTTCATTCCTTATACATTCCATTTATTTCATGAACGAGTCACATCATTTGAGGGTGCGGTAGTCCACACTTCCACATATGAAATTATCGCATTTTCACAACATGAAAAGAATAAACGTATGTTTTAAATATAAATTAATAAGCATATAGAAAACATAAATACCATATATATCATAAATAAAATACAGTGACATCATAATGGTCATCTTTAAAGGTGTTAAAAGAATATTGAACAATCATCGTTTCGTGAGGCAGTAATTCGCCATCCACAGAAATAGTATGTTCTTTAACCATTAGACGAATGTATGTGTAAGTGTAGCTCGAATAATTCTTAAAAAAACATACTAGTATATTTAATATACTGGTTTTGTTACAAAATAAACTAATAAAAATAGTTAAGGGGGTTGGAGAAGCAAAATAAAACAAAAGAACATAAGAGAAGTCATTACCTTTAAATCGGGTAACTCCCTTTGGTTTGAACCAAAAGGGTTTATTGAAGAGCTTTATGCCTAAGGTGAGGCATCAATGATGAAGAGAGGGATGTGGAGAGATTAATTTTGCAGGGTTTGTCAAGCGAATGTCTTGAGAGGTGTGGGTAAGAAGGTAGAGGTGGGGGCCTTTTATAAGAGGGTGGAGGGGCACTCTTGGAAAGTAAATAAATGCTACTTTATTTTAAAATGAGTTTCGGTTTTTAAAGGTCCCAAATTGATATATTTCTAGGATATGGTGATAAGGGTTCGAAATATACTCATCCAATATGTTTTTTCCAAGTTCAAGTCTTATATTTTACATTATATTTTTATTTTATTTAAATCGTTCATTAATGAGGTAATCGTTGCATCATCGTGGTGTCATAAATAAATTAATTTATTTATTGTCTAAAAATCATAAAAAAATACTATGATGTAGGAAATATTATTATCTTTCCAATGAATATTTATAGTATAAGAGATCATTTACATAGACAAAACTAATAAAATTTTACTAGGGTGATGCATTCTTTAGTGATATTCTTCTTTCTTTAAAAATAAAATGATAGTGTCACTTTCACCCAAAAGTGATTCAATGGGGTCCCAAAGTTTGGAAAAAGGCATCACATGGTCATACAGAACACAACCAGTAGAATTAGGACACATGTTGGGGTTATTTATTATTATTATGATATTATTTTATTATCCTTAATTACCCGATTACTAATTAATCACGATAATTAAAGATAATTACCATCGTTACTATTCATAATGTCCAAAAACAAGACTACTAATTACATAATTTGGACCTTATGATTAAAAAAATGCAATTAATTTTACCAAATTCCAAACACATAAATTTCAATAATTAATTTAAAAATAATTCACGTTGTCAAAACAAATAGCGGGTTTTTTTGAAGCAATATCTAAAAAAAGGTTGGCAGTTGTTTATTTCCATTTTCAAAGTAAAATTAATTATAATGACCACCATCAAATTAAATGGTAAAAATATATTCTAATTACACTTTAAAACGAATTAAAAAGATAATCTAACCATATATTTAAATTATATGAAAAATAAGTTTTGATGTAAAATGCAATATTTTTCAGTATTGATTAAAAAAAGAAAATTGTCAGAAAAATACCAAAAATTTAACCAAAGTAAATTTCAATGTCCCAATCATAAAGAATATGTTTATTTTGACAAATAGAGCTTATAAAATTGTCAAAAGTTAGATTTAAAAAAGGTTCTCCATCCAAATGCAGTAAAACAATCTTTTAAAAATATTAGAGTATTTATTTTTAAAATTGGATTCATTTGGATTTTAAGCCTATAACATTTATTTGATAAATGTAAAAATATTTAAAAAACATATGTAATCGTTTTGTGGTTATTTTTTTCATTCCCTCCATTACAACGGCTAGGCGTTAACTATTATAATATTATTATATTATTAGTGTGCAACATAAGATTTCAAAGAAACTCATTGTTTTGTATTGGGTACACCATCGGGCATAGAATTCCCTTTAAAGTAATATTAACATTTTATTCACAAATATTGATAAACATTAGAATGTAATTTTATTTACCTGGGATTTTACAGTAATTACAGTGGAAGCAATAATAAATCAATGAGTATAATCATCATGGAAATGTAAATAACTGAGCACACATGCCATATAAATATATTGATAAGGAATAACTAATAAGGCACGATATATAATTTAAAATCATTCCATTTAATCAATAAAATGATAATGATATTTATCCATATATATGTCAAAGAAAAAATCTCATATATAATAATAAAAAGTAAATTCTCAATAAAGGCAATGCCTAATTATTGGACGACATCTTTCCTAGTAACATGATTCCTTTCCATAATGATTTCTTCTCAAGATATTTTAATCTATTTTTATTTTTTCAACTAAATAATATTATGAGACTACTGATGCATTGAGAGGATTGCATTAACCATTCACCATCCTGTATAGTTCATGTCCAAAGCTTTCCTCATATATCAAATAATCAATTTAAAAAGATATTTTTAAATAAAAGTTTACCATGACACGTTGACCCATTTTAATACCATGAATATTAGAGGAATAATGATATAATATATCAAAAGTTTCATTGGATACACCACACAAAATAATTGAGTGGTGAATATTACATTTATATCGCATATGTAAAAAGTGAGATGAAAATCCCTTGCATCACACTTCCTTTTTAGTTTTATGTGATTTAAACTCATGTATAATGGTTTAAAGAATGTTATTAATTTATATTAGAACCATATTCATATTTATTATATCATATATTATTTTATTTTATTATTTTATCACTATTTTTTTAATAATATTTTATCACTTTTACTATTTTGGGTGTTAATTTCCAAGTTTATTGAGTATGTTTTGACTTTTATTTGTTGTTACTATTACTTATATCATGATTTAATCACCTAATTAATGTAATAAATTATGTAAATATCAAATATATTCAGTATATTTATATTTTAATAAACCACAAAATTTGGAGATTGGAAATGAAATGCATTGTTCATGGAGATGGTAGGTCATATATACGCATTAAGGCTACTTTCATTTCTTTCCAGTATTAAAATAATGAAAATTAAATGATATGTATGTATAATAAAATTAAAGTATCATATCTATTTCATATATATCACATATGTTTATTAAAATCGTCCTTTATATGTATCATGTGTAGTGTGAATGAATCACATCGCCTTGAGGAGGTGTTAGTCCACACTTCCACAAATGATGACATCGTATTTAAAAATATAAAAAGAATGAAATTATGGGTTATATAAAAATTAAAGAAGTATTATTACAACATAAATATCATATATATCATATAAATAACATGTTTTAATCATAATTACCAACCATACATGTTGGTAAAGAAAAAACGAATGGCATCATTTTTGGGAGGCGGTAGTTCACCGTACTGGAACCGTAAATTCATTACCCATTAGACGGAAGTGTGTGTAGGTGTAGGTATAACCCTTAATATCATAAAATATAATTATATTTATGATGTGTTTTTATTATATAATAATTTAATAATAATAAATGAAGTAGTGGGGAAAGAACTAAAACTAAAGTGATCATTGAAGAACCTTACATCTTATTTGGGTAACTCGTTTTGGTGTATACCAAAATCATTCTTTGGATTCCTTTATTACACAATTGAGGCTTCTAATGTTATGATAGGTATTTGGGGATATTATTTTTTCAGGTTTTTTATGATCTATATGGCTGAAAATAGTGTAAGTAAATGGGGGAGGAAGAGCCCTATTATAATTAAGGTAAGTGGAACTTTTGGAGATCTCAAAATATTAAATTAATATAAATTAATTTTAAATTAAAAATTGATAAAAACAGAGTAATTTAATATATAATATGATTATGTGTATAAATACCCAATTAAAATGATTTTTGGATATGTTTAGTTCACATTCTTACCCTTATCTTTTAGCTCCATCCCTTAGTTAAACCCTTCAACTCTTACTATGACAACTTGACTCTTTACACTTTAAGGGTTAATATAGTTTCCATCAAATTCCAAAATAAACATAAATAAGTAATTTATGAGATTTTAAACTTTATATAAATAATATTTATAATGTTTATATTTTTATGAAATTTATATCATTTAATAAATATTATTTATTTTAAAATATCATTAATGTCAATTCTAACACTAATCATTTCTTGAATTTTTAAAAATTATCAATACACAAGATAACTTCTAAAAGAAAAATTTATATATACCTAATATTCCGATTTAATCTATAATTTTTTTATGATACTAACTATATCAAATTATATTTATTTAATTATTTTTAATAACATTTATTTGATATGTCCATTAATTAAACAATTACTCCAACATCATTGTGCAGGCCTTTAATTTATTTATTTTTTCCATAAAATTTATAAATAAATTATAATTATGAATATAAAAATTTTATATTTCCAATAAATATTTATAGTCAAACATATTCCACATATAAAACCATATTAAGAATATTTAACTTCTTAAAAACAAAAGTATGACAAAATTGACTTTTCTTTGAATAAAATACTATAAATGAATTACAGTCATCCAACTGGATCCAAGAGATCATAAATTCGTCCCAATGATGATTTTGGTTGAAAATGACTAATCCAATAAAATTGGTATAGGTTTTAGGGTACATTTATAAAATTATTTTCAACCTTAGTTACATGATTTACCCTTAAATGTGGTAATAAAATTTAAAAAAGTTTACTATTCATTTTTTTCCAAAAAAATAGGGTTAATTAAAAAATTTATATATTTTGAATCAAAATATATATTCCATTTTTCAAAATTTAAAACATATAATTGGCTAAAATTAATTTCAAATTAATCCCTTAGGTAAGGCATGAAAGTAGGTTTTTAAAGTGAAAACGTTCAAAAGATTGAAATGTTTTTATATCCTTATTCAATGTGAAATTGATTAAAATGGCATAAATTGGATTAATTGATACAAATTTAACTAGTTATACTTTAAAAAAAATTAAAAAATATTTTAAAAGTATAAATTATTTAGACAAAAAAAGCTATTTAGAATAAAAGTTCAATATTTTATCACTAATCATCAAAACACGAAAATTATTAGAAAAATTCCAAAAAATAAACAAAAGAAAATTGTTATATAAAGATTTAAAATTGTAAGTTTATTTTTTTAAAATAAAGTATATAAATGTTTCAAAAATTATATTTAAAATAGGTTCTTCGTTAAAAAGCAGTAAAACTGTCTTTAGAAAAATATAGGTTTTTATGCATAAAATTGGGTTTATTCTTTTCTTATTCCTCTTAAATATATTGTATAAATTTAAAATAAATTTTATTGAATATATATTACATTTATATCATTTAATTAATTTAATGAATTTAATTTACTAGGATAAAATGACTTTGTGAGCATAAAAATATTTCATTATAAAATTATTTCCTATATATTCAATTGGTTCATATATTCATTTATAATTAATGAATTCGAGCTAATATTTTCATAAGTTAGTTAATAATATTCATAACCTCCAACATAATTGTTTTTTTATATTGAATTATATTAAATAATAATATTTTAATAATATATTATTGTTCGGTAAACTCACCCCAACATGTAATGCAAGCCAACTCATTGTTGTGTGTAGCGTTAATACGGTGTTGTGTATAAATCAAGAGAGAAAAAAAATATATTTATCTAAAAATTAAAAAAATAATATAAAATCTTATAATGTTACATTGATATGATATAATAATATTCAAAATTCAATAGTAATACCCATGTTCAAACCAAATCATTCTATATCTAATTGTCTGTAAAATTATTCAATCATTTCTTGACTGTGTAAATTACCCAAAGATTAGAAGGTTTTGACCATATATTCATCTAAAATAAATAAAACATTATTCCTCAAATATAATCCTATATTTTTTAAAAATATACTTAATCTCTACTAGTAATAAAATTTCATACTAACGAGGACATCATGTAGGTTAGTGGTATGTATGAGACCCTTATCATTATTCAGTATTGTGTTCAAGCCCCAAAACTTTGCTAGATTCCATGGGTTGTCACCCAACATATATGTGGTCATTTTATTCATGAAAAAAATAATTCTTTCCAAAATAGAACATCATTTTTTCCAAGGGTTTTAAAATACCTCAACCAAAAAATAGCTCTAAAAATTTCATTAATAACCTTAAAAGTCTAGCTACTTAAAACCCTAAAATGATATGTCTATGAATTTTGACTTATGATCATCCTAATGATTATAGACCTATGACAGTATTCATAACTATTAATATAACCTCGCATAAAAACCTCCTAATCTCCAATGTTATACAAACCTTTCCTTTGGTACCTACTATAAAATCACAAAACCCGCACTCCCAGATTTGGTGATGAAATCGTAAACATTACATTTCAGGATGTGATACCAATAAGGGTGAACAATTTTTTTCCATCCAAACCTTACAACATCAAAATGAAAAATTTGTTCACTTATATCCTACAGGACCTTTTAGGTTTATATTGTAATAGAATTATGACAAAATGTTAAATAAACAATTGAAATTTCATTAAATGAGAATTTATCCAACTTAAACTCGATTTTATTTTACACTTTAAGACATCAATATCATCCATATGAAATCACATATAGACATAATTCGTGCAACCTCTTTCTTTATAAATTGGGGAAAAAGAAACATAACAGGTTTGAGATAAAATGTTCAGTAATGTAAAACGTAAGCATTAAAAAATGAATATCCTCGATGAGATTAAGAATAGAATTAGGGTATGATGACATAATAAAAGTTCATTAGTACAACATATGAATATTCAGACCCATCAATACCTGGACCATTAAACATGAAAACATGTCATACAGATTCAATAAAGGAAAAAATTCAAAAGAAATAATAATCATGTGCCATGTGATATTAATATTGATCAAACCAAACCTCATAAACCCATAGAAAGCATTTTAAACTCTTTTTGGTAACTTGGACATTCATTTTCATAAAACCCTTTCAAAACTATTTTAAAAAGAATAACCATATAGATGACATCCAATATAATTATTACCTAATAAATTATAGATATATAATGGGAATCACCCTCCATATAATCTATATAGATCTCACCCATGAGTTATAATGGCGCTCAACACTTCGTATAAGATATATTTGTCTCAATTGTTTTCCAAGAGCTATAATGGGGCTCAACCTTCCATATAAGCTATATCGGGCTCACCCTTGATCTATAATGTGTCTCAACACTTTTTATAAGTGGTATAATGCTCACCAATTCTATATAATGCTTATGTACAATAAATGATAAAATTTTATCATAAAACATATAAAAACAAGATTAACCCAAGTAAAAGAAATGGGTTTCATTTCAGTATCTATTAAACATAATTGACATGTGGAAGAGAAATGGGTTTCATCACAATCTCTTTGAAACAATATTAATCTATCCAGAGAAATGATGAGGATATTATCACTAAAAAATATCCCCATTTTATAATAGTTAATAATATGGTTTGTTGAATTTGATGAATTTAAATACCAATAAAATATCATTAAATAAATTTTGAATAAAATACCCATTTCATTTTGAAAATTTATTTTAAAAACATAAAATAATTTTTAAATTAATTTTATTTGAAAATAAGATTGAAATATTATAAAGTAATCTTTTAAAATTAATTTAAAACATTTCATCAGTAAAATGACCTTTCATATTTGAAAAAAAATGTAAAACATTTTTAGAAAGCATGGTTTTGGAAGAAAAAGAGTTTTTGATCAAAAAGGAAATTTTTCATAGAATCATTATTTTGAAATATTGACTAAGTCAAGGGAGGAAAAAAATGGTAAAACATGTATTCTAATGAAATAAATAGATAATAAGAAATGACATGAGAATTATTTAGATGTGGATTATAATATTTCAACATTGAAGACTTAATCACAAATAAAATCGATAAATGATGAGATTGTAACATGAAACTTTCACCACTTTGGTAACATTGAATCGTAAGCCCCACAAAAAGATAATAATAAATTAAACTTATAATATCTTTAAAATAAGGATATTCATTATATAACATGAAAAAGTGACATTATATACACCTCATAAAAAGATAGGTGTATAACATAACAAATGTCTCAAATAATGAAAATTGAGACAAAGATCTATTACCACATTGGTAACTACGAAACCATAAACCCCATGAAATAGAGATCCCAAAATGGATATTTAAGTACCATAAAGTTATGAATAATAAATATAAAATACATTCATTTTCATAACCCCCTCCCCACAAGGTGTACCCCTCTTGGGATGGCAATGTGAGAAGGGAAATAATGACCCCTGAGTCCCGCCTCCAGTAGGCCCTGGGTTGGCGACTAGAACCAAAGCTATAGTAAACACACAAATGGGAGGCATTGACCTCGAAGAGAATACATGAGAAAGAGAGATACATGATAGACACCAACCAACTCTAACTCAGACCACAATATAAATGAAATCCCAAGTACACATATGTAATGTCTGGAAAAACTACTACAACTGAAAGACGAAAACTACAAGTACACAAAAGAAAGTAAAAACAATAACAACCATGAAGCCCAAATAGCTCTTGCAACCCCAAGCTAGTAGAAACAAACCTGATCTCTAGCCTGCTCCAAGTGACCTGAAAATAGTTTATATATACAAAGGGTGAGTATAACAATATAATCAGTAAGATCCTCCCAAGATCCTCTTGTCAAAAAGTAAAGAATGTATGCTAAAGAGCAGTGAACAACAAGTGAAACTAACTCATCACCAAAACATGTATACTAAGATCCCAACTTCACCTTGGATACTCTCACCAAGTATCGTATACAAGAGTATATAATATAATAAAGAATACCAAGGGTACCCCACTACTACTTTCCCACTAGTTTGTCGCTTTTCCCCAATGTCGCACATCCTAAGCATATCTCTAAAAAGGCCTTCCCATAGACACCTAGGTGAAGCACCACAACATGCACCTCATGAAAAAAACCACCATGACTACATAAGAAAAGTAATCTGGTAGTTTATGGGAGCCACCACATCTCGCATAATGTGTAACATACAACAGGTATTAAACCTCAATCCATTATAGCCCATACACCGAGTAAGGATCCACAAGCCATCACAGCCTATACACGTTACCCCTATAACAGTCCATAAGAAACTATTATAGAATATATGTGTGTGAATAACCACAAGCCATTACAACCCTCTAAACACAAATATGGGGAAAACTATCCACTGCACCTACCAGCACAAGTAACTACCAAGAGAAGAGAGCAGGGGAAAAGGGGGAAGTCAGGGTAGTCAGCCATCTATCCTCTCACCAGAATGTTGGGGAAAACACCCCCCCCCCCCTCAGGGCTCAGAATCCCTAGGGTTTCAGTTTCCCTAACAGACAAGGTGGAGTAGTGAATAGAAACACAAAAATTACAGAATATACTATATCTCACAACCACACTATAGACATAACCTAGTCTTAGACTCAAACGTCTCTCGGATTCCCAGCTGCCACTTATATGACTAGGTATCCTATAAGAACAAAACCATTTAAAGATATTTATTACATTACTTCATTCCCTTTTTATCTGTTGCAAATTATGTTAATTAATTATTTAAAAATTAATTAACCATTAACAATTTCTACATCATATTTCATTAGCATCACACCCAAAGATCATTGTTCCTCTAAATTACAACCTCAGCATTGTGCCCCAGCAATCTCCAACCCCATGGGTTAACACCATTTATTCAATTATTTATTTACAGTATTACCTTCCAATATTCACAAGCATTCTAGAAAAATATTCTATTCTATTAAACACAAGGTGGATCAACACAGTGAGTAGATGAACTACCTGTCGAGTCTTTTCCACCTATACCAAGAGTGTAGACCCATCCTCCCTTGATAATCTAAACACGGAAAGCTTGTGTCATAACATGTGTGTCTTAGACCCTTTCGAAAGTAGGGTAAGAAAGACCAGATGCCTTGAGAAGTGGGAAATGTAAAGCAGATAAACAACCAATAAGAATTAGAAAGCATCAAAACATTCAAATCCAACCCATTTCATCATCCCTGGTGTCCTCCCCAGCACCCACATGCATAAACCGATGTATCTTTCCACTCTAGGCATCAACTATTGCCACACCCAGTAGGCCTCCCTGCCCACACATATCCCAATAGCCATCTAGGCTCACATCACAACAAAAGTATTAGGGAAACAAACATTATTCCAATTGGTATCTTGGTCCTTAAACAAGAAAGAAGGTAACTTATAACCCTACAAGGAATTAACTTCTATCAAACAACCAGTTCTTTAATCCATCTTGGATTAACCAATTTATTATTCATAGGTTCCAACTTCAGGAAACCTAAACAGTAATCTATCAAAAATAATTAAACATGCTTACTAGACCAATTTGATTAACATCAAATTATAACAAGAAGAACTAGATTCATTTACATGCCTCTTTATCTTTATCCAAAAAATTATCAATTAATTCAGGCTTTAAGTTCTTTACCAATTTACATTAAGAATGAAAAGCTAAACAATTAAAGCATAGATATCACACTATCTAGGAAAATAAGAGGTAATATCATACAATTGATATCAATTTATTTATCTGGTTCAAATATTTATTATGTCAATTCCATTGTGATCCAGTGGGATAAAACATGATATCTATATAGTTGTGCGTAAAATAAAAGAGAATCAAAGAATCCCCTACCTCAAATAGTTCGTGACGTTCTTTATATGAGAATGGTTCCCACAACAGGTTACAATATCCTCCCCCCATGACAACTATATCCACCCGAGGATGCATAGACACCACCACACTGGTCATCCCCCAAGAAAATCCCATTAGGAACCTGGATATACCATTCCAAAAAAAAGCAAAGAGAAACTGTAGGAGATGAACCCAAAAGAATGAAGATAGATTATCCCATATATTGAATATTGATTGATACTTCTTGGTTTCATTAGTAATATAGGGGAACTAATCCAAGGATGAAAACTTGATCGAACAAATACTACAGGAAGGAATGAAAGGTTCGAGTATCTCACACCCGAGAACAAGGAGGAAGGATTAGGGAGTAAGATATCACTTCCCTTTAGAAGATTTAACGGAGCGAAATTTTAAGATACAATGAATTTTCAATTAAATGAAGATCGCATTAAACCACATGGTTTGACCAAGTAAAAACATTTTGAGCCTTAAGAAAAATTAATATTGGAGTTACAACCTTTGAATCGGACTTAGAGTCCTTAAAACAAGGCTTTAAATACATTTTACATGAAAGGAAATGTCAAAGGGGTGAAACTGTAGGAAGCTAGAAACACTGTTCACAATATTGAAATTTGGAAAAGGAAATAGGCTACCGTTGGAACCTCACCATTCTTGAAACACAGTTGATGAACTCAAAATTTGGAAAAGGAAAGAGGATACCATTGGAACCTCACTGTTCTGGAAACACTATTCATGAACTCAAAATTTGGAAAAGGAAAGATGCTAATGTTGGGACCTCACCATTCTGGAAATATTGTTCATGAACTCAAAATTCGAAAAAGGAAAGAGGCTACCATTGGAACCTCACCATTCTGGAAACACTATTCACTTTGACCTCACTGATGGAACTTTTCACATTGACCTCACCGATGGAACTGTTCACATCGACCACACTGATGGAACTCTTCACATCGACCTCACCAATGGAACTATTCACATCGACCTCACCAATGGAACTGTTCACATCGACCTCACAGATAGAACTATTCACCTTGACCTCACTGATGGAACTGTACACATAGACCTCACCAATGGAACTCTTCACCTCAACCTCACCAATGGAACTGTTCACATCGACCTCACCGATGGAACTGTTCACATCGACCTCACCGATGGAACTGTTCACCTCAACCTCACTGATGGAACTGTTCAGAACGACCTCACTGATGGAATTGTTCATATCGACCTCACCGATGGAACTATTCACCTCAACCTCACCAACGGAACTGTTCACATCAACCTCACCAATGGAACTATTCACATCGACCTCACTGATGGAAGTGTTCACATCGACCTCACATATGGAACTGTTCACATTGACCTCATCGATGGAACTGTTCACATTGACCTCACCGATGGAACTGTTCACATGGACCTCACCAATGGAGTTGTTCACATCCACCTCACCGATGGAACTGTTCACCTCAACCTCACTGTTGGAACTGTTCACATAACTTGAAATTTGTACAAGTATTGGGGATATGTCACCTTGACCTCCTGGAACACCTCAAACACCAGATTTCATCAAAGGAATGGACTTGAGAGGTCTGGTCCAATACATCAGATACCTCTCAAAACATTCTCATCCTCAAGAATTCAAAACCCACCAAAAATGAAACATAAA
Source organism: Viscum album (assembly GCA_963277665.1). Lineage (NCBI taxonomy): Eukaryota > Viridiplantae > Streptophyta > Magnoliopsida > Santalales > Viscaceae > Viscum > Viscum album. Next base: position 76,908,845 of record OY728165.1, on the reverse strand, counting down.
AGAAGTCTGAACAACCACCCATCGAGATACCTCTAAAAAAAGAGAAAGCCATAAAATGAAACCAAATAAAGTCATATCATAAACAAGAAAGGTCTATAACTACAAAGGGGACATCGTCGCAAGAAAAGAGTTAAACATCGAACAACTCTGGGTACTGAGAATGTATCTATGACTCACATTCCCAGGTGCTCTCTTCCATGCCACCCTGTTTCCACAAGATACAAACCAAGGGGATAGAACACCCTTGAAACACATTCTCTTTGCAGTCTTGGATCTTCACAGGTTGCTCCACTAAGGTCACATCATCATCAACATCAATCTCTCCCTAATCGATGATGTGAGAGTCATCATGAAGATAATGATAGAGTTGTGACCGATGAGAAATATTGTGTATCTGGATCATCTATGAGGGAAGTGCTACTCGATACGCCTCAACTCCCACATGTGCTAACACCTCAAAAGGCCCATCAAACTATGGAGAAATCTTACTCCTATGACTAAACCTTTGCTTCGAATGGTGGGCAGTCACATTCAGAAATACATGATACCCAACATCAAACTCTAAGGATATCCTCCTTTGATCATCATTTGATTTCTAACAATTTTGTGATGCCTTCATCCTTTCATGAATCACCTAAACCATCTATGTTGTATTCTATACTAGTTCCAATCTAAGAATTGCTAACTCTTTAACCCCAGTCCAGCACAATGGATAACCACAAGGCCAGACATACAAGGCTTCAAATGGTGTTGTACCGATGGTGGAGTGAAAACTATTATTTTAAGAGAACTCCACCAAGGGTAGGTGCCTCAACCATAAACTTCCAAAATCCAGGACACAAGAGCATAACACGCCTTCAAGAGTTAGGATGGTCTGCTCTGTCTGACCGTCTGTCTGAAGATGAAAAGTAGTGTGGAGGCATAGCTAAGATCCAAAAGAATACTGGAGACCTCTCCACACCCTAGAGGTAAAAAGAGTATCTTGATCAGAAATGATCGTCCTTAGGACTCCATGAAGTCTCACCACCTCCTCCAGTTAATACCTCGACATAACTTCCACTAAGATTGACTCCTTGATTACTATGAAGTGGTTTGATTTTGTTAAACGATCTGCTACCACCCAAATAGTATCATTTACTCCCTGAGCTCGAGGTAAACTAGTATCAAAGTCCATTGAGATGTCCTCTCACTTCCACTGAGGAACATCTAACTGCTAGAGAAGACCACTAAGAACACAATGTTCGGCCTTCACCTTCTGGCAGACCAAAAATTGAGACACAAACTCTGCAACGGCATGCTTCAGCCCAGGCCCTCAAAATGGGCTCTTCAAGGCTCTATACATCTTTGTCACACCAGGATGCACTACTAAATGTGAACTATGGAACTATCTAAGAATCGTATCTCACATCATCAAAGGAAAAAATATCCTTTCATGATACAACACTCGGTGTTTTTCATCCTCAAACCAACTATCAGGGGCCTCTCCACAAACAACTCGGTCTCTCTAGTCCTCCACCTCTAGATCCCCCAACTGGGAATCATCCACCTGCTACACCAGAGATGACTAAACTATCATATGGAAAAGACAGCCTCTAGCCCCAACATCTCCTATATCAAGATGTAATGCTGATATTTCTTCCATTACTCTCTAGGGGTCACAAGATTCACGCACTGCATCACTACATGACTTCCGACTCAGCACATCAGATACAAAATTACCCTTTCCAAGTGTATATGATATTTTAAATTTGTATTCCTATAATAACACCGTCCTCCGATGCTGTCGTAAGTTCAAGTCACGTTGGGAGAAAACATACCTCAAACTATTATGATTGGTGAAAACCACAAAGCACTCGCCAATGAGGTAATGTCTCCACAACTTCCGAGGAAGCACCACGGCTGCAAACTCATGATCATGGGTGGAATAGTTACATTCATGGGGACACAACTGTTGAGACCCATAAGAAACAATTGATCTCTGCTGCATAAGAACACAGCCTAGCCCCAGATGTGAAGCATCACAGAAAATATCAAACTGAACTTCCTCTGTTGGAAGACAAAGAACTGGAGCACTTACTAAAATCTATTTTAGATACATGAAATCTGCCTAACACTGATCAGTCCATATAAATGTTTGATCCTTCTAGGTCAAAACTATCAGAAGAGTCACAACTCAAAAGAAATCGGCTATGAACCTCCTGTAGTAGCCTTTGAGACCAAGGAAACTTCTCACCTATGACACTATCTTGGGGGATGCCCAGGACATAACTACTTATATCTTTGATGGATCCACATCTACTACCTAATGGGACACAACATGACCAAAGAAACATACTTCTCATGCCCAAAACATACACTTCAAGAACTTCCCAAACAACTGATGTTGACGAAGAACTCCCAAAACGGCGTGTAGATGCTTTGCATGTTCCTCCTCAGACGTAGAGTACACAAGTATGTCAGCGATGAAAACCCCTAAGAAATTGTCCAGGAACTCACAGAACACTGAGTTCATCAATCCCATGAATACACCTGAAGCATTTGTCACACCAAATGGCATTACAATGAACTCATAATGCCCATGATGACAATAGAAAGAAGCCTCCGGGATATCCTCATCCTTCACACACATCTGATGATATCCTGACCAGAAGTCAATCTTTTAGAACCAACATGAACCCATCATTTGATCAAATAAATCATCAATACGTAGAAGAGGATAGTGATTCTTCATTGTCACTTTGTTTAAGCGATGAAAATAGACACACAACCGCAAACTGTCGTCAGCCTTCATCATGAAAAAAATTGTTGCGCCCTACGGTGACACACTAGGATGAATAAAAAAACACTATAACAGACCATCAAGATGTATATGTATCTCTAATAACTCAGAAGGGGTCATCTAGTATGGATACATAGATATAGGAGACGCTCCGGGTTGTAGCTTGATCCCAAACTCGATCTCTCATCAAGGGGGTAATACTAAAATCTCTTCTAGAAAGACATCAGGGTACTCATCTACGAACCTAGGAAAATCCAACTACTGAACCTATAAAGAACTCATCATCAGCACATCCATCATGGATGATAAAGATGAAACACACCTCTGGCCCATCTGAGGGTCTCGCTCGCCAACGAACACCAATGGCTCTCTATCCTCATTGAAGAACAAAACGTTCCTATTGAAGCAATCCATGATAGCCTGCACTGAATACAACCATTCCATGTCAAGGATGACATCATATGGTTGTATCCATAAACATAGGAAATCTCCCTAAGAGTGGTGCTACCCTAGCACTAGCTCATAGTCTCTACATACTTCAAACAAGTCAGCTCGACCTCCAACTGGTGTAGTCAACACAAAGGTCCCCGGAATCCTCTCTACCTCACGTCCCAAAGCATAGAAAAGGTTAAATGATATGAAGGAGTGTGTTTCTCCGGAATCAAAAAAGTCATACACAAAGGTAGAATACTAGAAAATGGTACCTCGAATGCCGTCTGGCTCACCAGATGTTGGAAACCCTAAAGCATGAAGCTGACCACGACCACCTCCACAACCTCTCTGACCCTCATGGACACCACCACAATCGTTCTATGCTCTTTGAGGATAGGGAGCTTCATGGGGTTATCCTCTATCTACCCCATCTACCCTCTACTGATCCAAATCCAGTGCAACCTGCTCTTGCTGCCTCAGTTGGAACTGCCTCAACAAAGGAACCTGGAGCGGAACACCTTTTCCATGATGACTGATCTGAAAGTTCATTCACTCTTACTACTGATGACCTCAACAACCTCAAATAATTTATCTGATCCCTTGGAATAGGCCTAAGAGATGTTTTCCCCAGAGAAACGAGATGTTGAGGGCTAGGACCTACCCCCGGCGGAACGGAAACTCTTCTGCCCTGAAAACCGGGAACCCCGGGCCATAGATCTACATCATGAAGAATCACTCCCCTATTGTGATGACATAGATCTAGACAATGTCCTCTCGATGGCCTCTTCCCTTTCCAGCACCTCAAGATATGTCTTTAGCATAAATGGGGTGACCTGGCACTAGATATCATGATGTAAAGCCACCTCAAAATGTCTTTCCCAACCCTCCTCATCTGGAAAAAGGTTTTAAGAATATCATAAAAGGTTCTAGAAAAAGATTCCAAACTCTCACACACTGGAGCTCCCCTATCGAAGGGTAAGATGCTCCTGGAGATTGGACGCCTTCGTGGTCAAAGAAAGAAACTCGACTCTAAACTTTTCTCAGAACTCCTCCCATTAAATCGCTAACTCCTCACGATCCTCTAGGAACAAGAACCACCACTGCCTCACTGCTCCAAACAGCATCAACACAACCAAGGACACCCAGTGCTCCTTCTGAGCATGGATCGAACAGAATCCAATCTTAACCTCCTCCAACCAGTCTTTCGTGACTGCATCTGAAATGGATCCCTCATACTTTTGTAGACTCTAGCACTAAAACTCTCAGAGTTCCCTCCTCCAAGTGTCTCCATCGTCAACATATACCCTACGGTGATCTCCTAGCACAGAATATTGGACATCTTCTATGTGATCCTAATGAGAATGTTGACCTGAAACCATACCTACAAAATAACAAACAGTTAGAGCTTGTAAACCTAAAATAAGGAAGACTCAACTTTAATTAATTAATTGTTTACTTTTATTCATTTTAGGTTAACCTATCTCAAGGTCTACCCATTCAAACACAGGTACAAGGAAGAATTATTCATGATCCTTTCCTAAGTATCTACCTTGAAACTAGTATCACCTCATTTAGTAGTCATTATAAACATAAAGGTATGTACATTAGATAATAGGGGGCCCTAAATGCCTATGTCTCAGCTAGTCTCCAATGTTTACATCACTTGTTAAACTTGATTAAAACTATTTCCCAACAACCCATGAAACCTCACCTATTCCTAACACCAAACTCCATCATATCTCTCAACTGGACCTTTAATACGACTTTGTCACGACCCCCTCCTCACAAGGTGTACCCCTCTTAGGTCAGCAATGTGAGAAGGGAGATAGTGACCCCTCGAGTCCCGCCTCCAGTAGGCCTTGGGTTGGTGACTAGCACCGAGGGTATAGTAAACACACAAATGGGAGGCGTTACCCTATAGGAGAACACATTAGAAAGAGATAGATAAGATAGAAACCAACCAAATCCAACTCAGACAGCAATATAAATTAAATCCCAACTACACATATGTAATTTCATGCCAAACTACTATAACTGAAAGGGGAAAACTACAAGTACCCAAAAGAAAGTAAGAAAAATAGCAACCACGAAGCCCAAACAACTCCTGTAACCCCAATCTAGTAGAAATCATCTTAATCTCTAGCCAGCTCCAAGTGACCTGAAAAATAGTTTATATATACATAGGGTGAGTATAAAAGTATACTCAGTTGGATCCTCCCTAGAGACTATCATGCAAAAGTAATGAAAGAATGCTAAAGCATAGTGAACAATAAGTGAAACTAACTCCTCACCTAAAAAGGTATACTAAGTTCCCAGCCTCACCATGGCTACTCTCACCAAGTATTTCATACAATATTATATAATATAATAAAGAATATCAAGGGTACCCCTCTAGTACTTCCCCCCTTGTTTTACACTTTGCCCCAATGTCTCACGTCCCAAGCATCTCTCTCCAAAAAGGCTTTCCCGTAGACACCAGGGAAAAGCACCACAACATGAACCTCGTGCAACAAAACCACCACTTCCATGTAATAAAAGTAACCTAGTAGTTTATGGGATCCACCACATCTCGCATAATGTGTAACATACATCAGGTATTAAACCTCAAGCCATTATAGCCCAAACACTGAGTAAGGATCCTCAAGACATCACAGCCTATACACATTGCACCTATAATATTCCATAGGAAACTATATCCAAAATATATGTGTGTGAATAACCACAAGCCATTACATCCCTCTACACACATATATGGGTAAAAATAACCACTATGCCTACCAGAAAAATTAACTATCAAGAGAAGAGACGGGGGCCAAAGGGGGTAGTCATTCATCCATCCTTTCACCATAATGTTGGGGAAAATACCCCCATTAGGGATTAGAATCTCCGAGGTGTCAGTTTCCCTAACTGATGGGGTGGAGTAGCGTATAGAAACACAGAAATTATAGAATATACTATATCTTGCAACCACACTATGGGTGTAAGCTAGTCTTAGGCTCAACTACAGCCAGCGTATCTCGGATTCACATCTTTCACTTCTAAGACTAGGTATCCTATAAGCACACAACCATTTAAAGATCTTTATTACATTACGTTATTCCCTTTTTATCAATTTCAATTTAAATTAATTAATTCTTTAATAATTAATTAACCATTAAGAATTTCCACATTATATTACATTAGCATCACTCCAAAATTTCACTATTCCTTTAAATTACAACCTCCACATTACACCCCAGCAAACTCCAAACCCATGGGTTAACATAATTTATTTAATTATTTATTTACATCATTACCTTCTCATATTCCCAGGCATTCAAGAAAAAAAATTCTATGCTACTAAACACAAGGGGGATCAACATGGTGAGTAGATGAACTACCCATTGAGTCTTTCTACATATAGAAAGAGCGTGGACCCATCTTACCTTGAGAATCTAAACACAGAAAGCACGTGGAATACCCGTCATGTCTTCGCCCCTTTTGGAAGAAGGTTAAGCAAGACCATCTTCCTTGAGCAGTGGGGAATGTAAAGTATAAAAACAACCAATAAGAATCAGCAAGCATCTAAATATTCAAATCCAACCCATTTCATTATCCTTGGTGTCCTCCTCAACACCCACATGCATAAACTAGTGCATCTCTCCACTCTAGGCATCAACTACAATAAAACCAATAGGCCTCCCTACCCCCACATATCACAACAGCCATCTAGGCTCACATCACAACACAATAAGTAGGAAAACAAACATCATACCAATTAGGCTCTTTCCCTTAAACAAGAAAGAGGGTAACTCAGAACCCAACAAGGAATTATATTTTATCGAACAACCAGTTCTTTAATCCATCTTGGATTAACCAAATTATTTTTTGTAGGTTCTAACTTCGGGAAACCTAAATAGTAAGCTATCAAAAATAATTAAACATGCTTACTAAACCAATTTTATTAACATCAAATTACAACAAGAACAACCATATTCATTTACATTTCTCTTTATCTTTATCCAAAAAATTATAAATTAATTTTTTATTTACGTTCTTTACCAATTTCCATCAATAATGAAAAGATAAACAAAGTAAGCATAGATATCACACTATCTAGAAAAATAACACGCAATAAAATGTGATCGATATCAATTTATTTATCCAATTCAAATATTTATTATGTCAATTCCATTATGATATAATGGGATAAAACATGCTAAATATACAGTAGCACGTAAAATAAAAGATAAGTAAAGAATCCCCTAACTCAAATGGTTCTTGATAATCTTTATACGAGAATGAGCAACACAACAGGTTATGATCTCCCCCATCTGACAACTGTATCCACCTGAGGATGCAGAGACCCAACCACACCGATCAACACCCAAGAAAATCCCATTAGGAACATGGAGATAGAATTCCAAAAAAAATTAAGGAGAAACAGAAGGAGATGAACCCAAAAAATAACGATTGATCATACCTTATATTGAAGATTGATTGATACTACATGGTTGCATCAGAAACAGAGGGGAACTAATCTAAGGAGGAAAGCTTGATCGCACAAATCCTACATGAAGGAATGGATGGTTTGAGAATATCACACCCAAGAACAAGGAGGAAGGATTAAGTTGGAAGATATCTCATCCCTTTAGAATATTTAACGGAGTAGCGGTTTAAGATACGCTGGATTTTCCATTAAAAGAGGATCACATTAAACTATGTGGTTTGACCAAGTAAAAACATCCATATCCTTAAGAAAAATTCATATAGGAGTTACATCCTTTGAATCAGCCTTAGAGTCCTTAAAACAAGGCTTTAAAAGCATTTTACCTCAAAGGAAATGTCAAAGGGGAGTAACTGTAGGAATATAGAAACATTATCCATGAACTCGAAATTTGGAAAAGGAATGATGCTACCGTTGTAACCTCGTCATTATGGAAACATTGTTCATGAACTCAAAATTTGGAAAAGTAAAGAGGCTACCGTTGCAACCTCACCATTCTGGAAACACTATTCATTAACTCGACATTTGGAAAAGGAAAGTGGAAATCGTTGGAACCTCATCATTCTAGAAACATTGTTCATGAACTCGAAATTAGGAAAAGGAAAGAGACTACCGTTGGAACCTCACCATTTTGGAAACACTATTCACCTCAACCTCACCGATAGAACTCTTCACATCAACCTCACTCATGGAACTGTTCACATCGACCTCACCGATGGAACTGTTCACATCGACCTCACCGATGGAACTGTTCACATCGACCTTGCCGATCGAACTGTTCACATCGACCTCACCGATTGAACTGTTCCCCTCGACCTCACTAATTGAAATTTTCACATAAACCTCGCCAATGGAACTATTCACATAGACCTCACCAATGGAACTGTTCACATTGACCTCACCGATGGATCTTTTCACATTGACCTCCCTGATGAAACTGTTCAGCTCGACCTCACCGATGGAACTGTTCACATCGACCTCACTACTGGAACTGCTCACATCGACCTCAGCGATGGAACTGTTCACACCGACCTCAGTGATGGAACTGTTCACATCGACCTCACCGATGGAACTCTTCACATAGAACTCACCGATGGAACTGTTCACATCGACCACACCGATAGACTGTTAACATCGTCCTCACCGATGGAACTTTTCACATCGACCCCAGTGATGGAAATGTTCACCTCGACCTCAGCGATGGAACTGTTCACATCGACCTCACCGATGGAACTGTTCACATCAACCTCACTGATGGAACTATTCACATCAAACTCACTGATGGTACTTTTCACATTGACCTCACTGATGGGACTGTTCACATCAAGCTCACTGATGGAACTATTCACATCGACCTCACCAATGGAACTATTCACATCGACCTCACCGATGGAACTGTTTACATCGACCTCACCGATGGAACTGTTCACCTCAACCTCACCGATGGAACTGTTCACATTGACCTCACTGATGGAATTGTTAACATCAACCTCACCGATGTAACGGTTCACATCGACCTCACTGATGGAACTGTTAACATTGACATCACTAATGGAACTGTTCACATCAACCTCACCGATGGAACTGTTTACATAACTGGAAATTTGGAAAAGTGTTGGGGATTTGTCACCATGAACTCTCAGAACACCTCAAACACCAGATTTCTGCAATGGAATGGACCTGAGAGGTCCATACCATTACATTCATGGTTATTATATACACCATAAAATAAAAATAACTTGTGAACATGGAATATATCTTAAAGAAAAAATTGTTAGACGAGGAAAAACTCTTTCCTCGAGTCTCACATGTCACGTGTGTCTTTATATTTATGAATAATAAATTTATGTTAATTATTTAGTTTATTGGTATAATTGCTAAATTTTAATATTATTTTTATTTCATATATTATCATGTTATATACAATTACTTAATCAATTAATTTTACAATGAATATTCGACCATATTTAGCTTATGCATCAAAAATGACTTTGGTAGGCCGAATATGGTCAAAAGAATTATTATTTAAAAATATAAATATTGATAACCATAAAAAATATCATATTTATAAATAAATTATACTTTTATAATTAATCATGAAATATGGTTATGAAAAATGAACCAATGTTACGATCATGGAGACAGTGGTTTGTACATACGCATGAGTAATGGTTCCATTTTTCAATGATCATTATGAAAAGATGGTATGTAATATTTTATCTTAAAATAATGATAATTATATAATAAATACCATATTTTTTTAATTATATATACTTATATATATCATTATTGTGATGTGGTGATGATGAAATAAAAACCACATCGCTTTGGTGAGGCAGTTTCCCACACGTCAACGAACAACATTATCACTTTTTCATTGTGTGAAATGGTAAGAAGAAAATGATATTTTATATTTAAAAATAGATAATTATTCCATTAATATCATAATTATTTCATTATTATAATATATATTAATTTTATATACCCTTATTACCTTCCATGTAACATGTTAGTGAAAATGCTTCACATCGCTTTGTGGGGTGATAGTCTGTCATACACATGAGAAAAGTTATCCTATCCCCTATGGAATAGAATATAAAAATGGTATATATGATATAATGACACCTAAGGAATAATTATTTTATATTTATAATATATAAATATTATTTCCATCTTTATTTCCATCCTTAAATGGTGGTAATGAAAAAACAAATGACAACAGTTCGTGAGGAGGATGTCTATCGTAGACATGAATATTGATTTCATAACCCATTTGATGGAATTTTTTATTGGTTTATTTCATAAACTGAACATAAAATATATATATATATATATATGATAATTAAGTTTTTATATAATCATGTTATAAATAAAATTTAATGTTTTGGAGTAATAATTAAAACAAAAGTGTACGTCGATAAATGTTGTCTCTTCTTTAGGTAACTACTTTGGGTTTGCACTAAAGGACTTACTTGGTTGGATTTATTCCATACATAAGTCCAATAGTATTATGTTTGGGAATTTCAGAATTTATTTGGTCTGGTATTTTCATATAATATAGGCTAGAGTGGTGTGAATAGGGGAGGAGATTTTGTGTCCTTTTACAAGTTGGGGAGAGGAAACACTTGGTATTTTTTAAAAATAAAGTTAGGTGGACCCACGTTTTTACCAAATAAAAGGATTAAATCATTCAAAAATATATATAATATGAGTTATAAGGTATAAATATTTCCATACAATGTATTTTGGAAAATTTTATAGGTCATTTGGATCCTTAATTTTAAAGTTTAACCACTAAATAAACTTTTTTTTACCTAAGGCGTTGTAATTCATTTAAGTTTCTTTCACTAATAAATTTGTTGAAAGATTAATTTAAAACTATTTTAAATTATAAATAATTATTTTTTCAAATTTTTAATCTATTTTTTCAAATTAAAATTACATAAGGGGTTAAATTTTAATTTAAAATTAATCTCATAGACGTGGTGAGACATCAAGTTTTTTAAAGTGAAAAAGATCAAAACTTCACAAGGTTTTTATAATCAATTTCAATATAAAAATGATTAAAATGGCTTTAACTGAATTAATATATTTATAATTAAACTAATTATATAGGGCCATTGGAAATCTTTTTGCTCTCGACGTGGGAGGAAGGGTCGCAAGGGATCAGCGGCTCAGACAACTAACCCCCTTTCCCCCATGGTCCCAATGGTTGATGGAACGCCTCCAGCTAGTGGAAAGATGAGTCCAAATTCAGGTGGTCATCACTCCCCCCCAGGCTTGCAATGGGATACAACCAGGTCGAGACCTAAAAACCCCCTCTCTACTTCCAGTCTATCAGGTTCAGTTGCTCTTGCTCCCCCCTTTGTTCCGAAGGCACCGAGTGGTGACAGTAAAGGTAAGGGCATCGCTACTTTTTCAGGGGGTGCTAGACCTTCCTATGCTATTGTTGTGCGTGCTGTGGTGACTAAACCTACCATCAATGAGAATTTCGCTGTTGTTGTCAGTTTGACTGGGGACTACACTTTGACTGGTGACACGGGGGCTCATGCTGAATTGGATGCAGCTATGGTTGCTCATAATCATCTTGACACCCTTGGGGACGACACTCAGCCAATTTGAAATCCAGAAATGAAAGGACAAGCAAGAGAGATATTCAATCTTGGTGGTTCCTCGAAGTTCATCGGTAAGCAGGAGGTGGCAGGCAGGATGCGCACTCTCTCCTTTTGCCGCCAATCTAGTCTCATGCCTGAGGATTCATATATCGACTCTAAGAGGGAGCAGGATTTTTCTAAAGTTATGTATGAAGATGATTCATGGGTGTGACTTTCATTGGTTTCTCACTTTTCCCTTAAAATTGTTTCTTAATAAAAAAATTTAATTTTCAGTCATTCAGTATTTCTCATTATTCATTAAAAAAAGGAACTTCTCAGAAGAATACCAAAAAACTAACTTAAGAAAATTTTGAAGCTAAAATTTCAAAAATAAACTAAAATTTTCCAAATAAAGTTTACAAATCTATAAAAATTTAGTTTTAAAACAAGTGTTCCTTTAAAAGGTGGGAAAACTACCTTTATAAAAATACAGTTTTTATGTGTAAAATTGGATTTGTTCTTATATTATGTCTATCAAATATATTGGATGAATGTAAAAAAATTATTTAATATGTAAAATATATATTTCATTAATATCATTCAATAATAGTTATTAATTTAATTTAATAAGATAAAATTCCATTGGGTGCATAAAAATAATTTTTTGTAAAAACATTTCCTTTATTTTCAATTAATTTTTATTTTCATTTCTAATTAATAAATTACCAATGAATTCATTAGGTAATTTTTTTAAACATATATTTTCATAATTTTGTTAGTAAAATTTACACTCTCTAATTTTATGTCTAGGAGATAACTATCATGTTAAATAATAATATTAAAATTTTATTGTTGTTCGATAAAACTCATTCTTGTGTGTAATGCAAGCTATTGAAGAAGCTCATTATTGCATGTATCGTAAGATAAAATCAGTGTTGTGTGCCCTTTAATCATTTTTTCCTACCCTTTACTCAGTTTTTTGTAACCATTACTCTATATTCAGCAACTATTCTCAATATTATTACTCTAAAAAGAAACCTTGGTCATTGTAGATGAAAACTTAATCTAGTGGAGTCATTATTAGCTTGAAATGTAAGGCTCAATCTCTAATGATCAATTTATCACATAAATATGAAGCAATAAAATTATTCAAATTATATAAAAAATTATGAATATGATTAATATTAATTAATAAAAGTTTAAATAAAATCATTATTTAATATGAGAATCGAATATGAACTTTTCCTATTTAAATTTAGGTATATAAAATTATATTTTTATAAATACTAATACTAACAACTTATAGACCACTCAAAAATTATAAAAAATTAATTAAATATAAAAAATATTTTTTTATCTTTTTTACTATCCCACGAAAATATATTTACCTCCATTGTGTTTTCAGGTTTAATTTTGTCGTCCAGTGTAAGTACATAATGATATAAGTTCATGGTTCTACACAAATAGGTGTGCCACCATGTGGGGTGGCATGGTGGGAGTGTCCATTCAACTAGGAGGATTCATGGAAATTTAATGTAACCATATAAAACACTCTTATTAATTAAAATAAACTTCTTGAAACAAGATAAAAACATGGGGGGAAATTTTTTTATAAAGATACATTAAAACATTTGAATCAATGAGTTTAAATAAAAAAAATTTCTTAACCTTTAAAATTCAAAACTCTTTGTAATTGGAAAATGATAAATATATTTTATTAAAAAAATTATTTTAATGAAATTTATCATAAATTAATTTCATTTTAAGTATATACACCACGTAATGGAAATTAAGTGGTGTATATAGAACATATCTCATTGATGAAAAAAATGAGAGAAGAAACACCTTGCGTCTTTAGTAAAGTTTTAGTCAAAAAAATGAGATATATAACTTGAAATAGATTTATAAATATCATTAATTATATTAAATAATATTTCAAAATACATCCATGGGGTATTAGGTTCACCATATAAATTAAATCACAGTGCATGAGTTGAATCATGCCTTGAGAAATTGAAATTGAGACAAAGAAAACCACTACAACTATTAAAAAATTTGAATCAATGCCACATAAAAGAAAGAGCATCAAAAGGAATATAAAATATCATGATCAAATAGTTATCCATGATATAATATTTCAAAATTTATCATATACTCCATATAAAAAAATAGGTGCATAATGTGAAACATGTATCAAATAAGAGAATTTGGGATGAGAACCCTTTTACAATGATCATAACATTTGAAGTGAGAATCAATATGTGAAGTGATTTTGTGAGAAAAATTATAATGAAACCAAAAGGTGGAAATACAACATGAACAATTCATATATAATTATACACCTGATCTTGGAATAATATAGTCAATAAATAAGTGATATAACAAAATAAAAGGAAATTGATTTAGGAAACTCGTTACCTCAAGTCTCAACCTATCACACGTATTATTTATCTTATGATGTAATAAACTTATACTAATTATTTTATAATTTAATAATATTTTCCGGTTTATTTACTCATAATTATACATTTTTTCATTCATTACCATGACATATTTAATTACTTAATAAATTGTGTATATATCATATGTTTTGAGGATGTTGGATTCTTAAGCACAAAATGAATTCAGTAGGTTGATTTTGGTAAAAGGGGGAATTTTTCCATCACATAAAAAATACTAATAATGACATATTTTTCTTATTTATTCACTATATATAATTTTATAACCATCTATGAGAGTTACTAACTGAAAAATTAAATGCATCATTCATGGAGATGCTAGTCTGTATGTATGCATGAATGTTGATTTCGTTTTCTAGTGGTAAAAATAAAATATGGATAAGTGATATTTTAGCATTCCAAAATCATATATTTTTTAAATGTATCATAATAATTCTTTAATTTTATCCTTATTACTATCCATTGTGAATTGGTATTTGAAAATTAAATACATCATTATAATGAAAATTTTATTCTATATGTGTACGCAAAATGATTTAATGGTAAGAAGGTATATAATATACTATCTTCAAAAAATAATAATTATGTAATATATTTCATATTTATATATTTAATATATCATTATAACCATCCATGGAAGCTAGTGATGGAAAATAAAACATGTTGCATCATGGAGGTGGTAGACCACACGTACACATGAGTGATGTTTTAATTTCCCAAAGGATATAGATTAAGATGAATTGGGGTTATTCCATTAATATAATAAAATTTAATTTTCCAGAAGATAATAATTTTATTATATCTTCTTGGTTAGGGAATATTTGAAGGAGGTAGAAGTAGAAATAAACTGAAAGTACTCAGTTAAGAGTTATACCTATTCTTTAGAAAACCACATTTTATTATTATTATTATCATTTACCTTTATTTGTATAAAGCATGCACACGAAAAATATCATCGTTTCATAAGAATTTAATTTAAATATATCATCACTAAAAATTTAAAAAAAAAATACAACAAAAAATTTATTTAAGTTCAAAATAATATTTTATATTCATTCATAATATAGTTTTATCAAAATGAAAACATATAATATAAATTAAAATTTTGAAAGATTCATTTTTTTAATTATCCTTTACATAACATAATGTAATGGTAATAATCAAAATAAAGTGGTAATAAATTTCCAAATTTTAGAATATTGGATTTTTATGCTATAAAAACACTTGTAAACTAAAATAAAGACATGTTTTATGGATATTTTTAGGTCTTATCTAATACTTGTAACCCAGTTTTATGTGTTTACACTTACCGTGGTAAAACAATATTTACCATGTTTACTATTCCTAATGACCAAACATTAAAGGGACTGATTTGCAAAATTTTAAAATCATTATTCCAAATATGGAATTAATTTTTTCTGAAAAAAATTATAAAAGTTTCATAAATTAATTTTATTATAATTTTTCAAAATGCAATGAAAAACAGTTTTTAGAAAACTATGTTTTTTATTCATAAAAATTAACTTATACCAAAATCTAATATAATTTTAATACTCTGGATATATTTATATTATATTTAATAAAATGTATCTTATATTACTTTAAAACTTAATAAAAATAGAATTAGTATATTTAATTTATTTATTTAAAGAATATAAATGATAGTTTTGCAAAAAAATGGCATTTTACACTATTCGCTAAAAAATAATCTTTTGAAAAAAATACCAAAAATTAATAAAAAGACTATTATAAAATAGTTATTTCAAAATTTATATCAATTTTTTAAAGTAACATTTTTAAAGGAGGAAGAATTTAATTATAATATCCATGAAAAAATAATAATAAACCCCATTTTTGAAGAAAATACAGTTTTGAGGTATAAAATAACTTTATTAAAAATTGAATGCCTATTTAAAAGGAATAATTTAATAAATTGGTTTTAAGTAAATTAATTATATATATTTCATAATTTATTTAACATTATTCATACTAAATAGTACAATGAATACATTATAATGATCACATTTATATAATAAAAATTTAATGGTATATCACTGTTTTCTTTAAGCTTGGTGTTGTAGTTAAGAAATCTAGGAAATTGTGTTATTTTTCACTAAATTCTAGGGCTATTAAAATTTATTATGAATTTTTATTCATTAAACTCAAGTTTAACATGTATCACTTTATATTATTTTGTCTTAAAATTTAATTTTGATCCCACTCTACCCATTATATTAACCCTCAATGTAATATTAACTACATAAAAAAAGAAATGCTCTATGTTCCCATGGATATGAATTAAACTATCTTATCTTTATAATGTATACTACATCTCCACACTACATTTCATTAACTACTTACATAATGTCGAGTTGATAATGAAATATGGGTTAAGTAATTAATTTAATGTTAATTTCATTCACTCATCATTACACTGCCAAATATTGTTAAATCGAGTGAGAACAATCTAGTTACGATGAATAAAATATGTTCTTTATAAAACAATGGAATAAATATGTTTATTCATCAAGGAATATGTCATAGATACCATTGATGGGTTTTTGGTGTTCATCACATGAATTATACTAGTGTAAGAAAATGGATATATTCTCGATCTACCCTCGATTGAATAAATATGAATGAAAAAAATTATAACATACTTGTATCATAGTTTTAGAATCCTCCTTCTTGATATTGTTTTCTTGATTAATATAAAAGTATTATAGAATATATGTTTCCTACCTCTGATGTTTTACACAATTTAAACGATCCATGATGATATGGTGATGATTCATGTGCATCAATAGGGGCATTAGTGGATTCATTGTATGTGATGAAAAAAGATATGAGAGTCAAGAGGCCTTATAAAATATTTTCATAAAAATGATGATCACCAACATTTAATGATAGAATTCATTCCCTTTTATAGGCTATGTTTGATTCTATCCATTTAATGAAAATTCATCAGCCATATGAATTGTATCATATTACATCCCTTCATTTAATTCTTATTTGTATAATATGTTGAACCCATTCAATGGTCATACAATACTTATTTAATTCATTCAAAATGGCTTATAAAATGAAGAAAACCCTATGGTATCAAGGTGGTAGATTCATTCACTCATCATTTATTACATTGGGGGTAATGTAATCACATTTTTCATCACATTAAACTTTATTATATTGATAGTAATGTAATTTTGAGTTCTAAATTATTGATACATTTAACCAACATATCTTTATGTCTTATATATCATATATAAATATGTTTTTAGTTAATAACCAACACATTCACTCTTTTTTCTATTCTGTTGTGTATAAACTACCCGATGGATGTATTTTATTGTACTTTTAATGAAATTTAATGGATTTACAAATCCATATCATGTTATCACTTCCATGGTATTTTGATTCAAAAGTTACCATATCCATATGTGTTTCTTTTCCAATGTCACATTAAAATGAATATTTTCTATATAAAAATTCCTAGTTGGGAAATTTGTTTTTAGTATTCTCTAAACCACAATATATTTTCTTATCTTATCATTATTTACTAATTTTATATTTCTACTTACTTGTTTGCCTACCATTCATTAACAATTTAATTGAAAGGATGCTTGTAAGTGGATCCAAACATACCTTTTCTTTTCAGTCTGGAATCTTTATCCACTATGTCTATGTTTTTTATATGATTTTATTGATATCGTTATCTCTTCATATATACTTTATTAAGTTAATAGTTTATTGAATTTTACTTTACTTAAAAAATTATGAAATGATTCTTTTTAGTATCTTCCACATAGACGCATTCTCCACCCATTTTCATGATTTATGATATATGTTTTATTAGGTATGGTTTTTTATGTTATATTCATGGACTTCAATTATGTTCTCATAACCACATGTTCATCATATGCTCACTTATGATATTTGATTGATATATATTATGTTCACCCTTTTCAGAGCATTTGAGATCACCCCTTCTTATGTTTCAATTCCCCATGCAATAAGTAGAGTATTATGTATAATGTATCTAGAAGGGTATCATTTTTTGAAGATTATTTATTGTAGATATTAATGAATGTTTTTAAGATATGTTTTTTATATATATATTCTCAAAATAAATTAATTTTATATGTTTTGAGTTGTGATTTATTGAGAGATATAATTAATATTCATTGGAAACAATGTAAAATATACGTGTGTTATGTTTGGGACAATGTTTTTGGTATAGGTATGAGTTTTAGTTATTTTTTGGAATTATTCTATTTGGAATAAGATTATAAAACATAAAACAACATATGTGTAACTAAAATCAATATAGTTAAA
This sequence comes from Viscum album, assembly GCA_963277665.1. NCBI lineage: Eukaryota > Viridiplantae > Streptophyta > Magnoliopsida > Santalales > Viscaceae > Viscum > Viscum album. The sequence goes on along the minus strand of OY728165.1, from coordinate 76,890,263 downwards.
ACCTGAAATTTTATAGGTTGAAATAAGGGTGACATTATTTAGAACATATTGGGACTATTTTTCATTATCATATGACTGCTTACACTAGTTATTATTGTTTGATACTCACACTATATTTTTTGGTTTTAGTCAATGGTTATAACCTTGAGGAATTGAAATATCAATGAGTCCCATAGAAAAATTAATTTTTGTCCCAATAATCAAAAAATTAGGAAGGGATCTAGTGTTGAAAATCATATTATTATGCTAATAAAGATACCTCATGTTACGATTAATAAAATAAACCACAATAAACTCCAAAACAAACCAAATAATAGAAAAATGGATTTTCATATAATTTCATGTAATAAAGACCATAGAGGAAAGAATATTTAACATCCTATGTTTCAAGAATGTGGGAATAAACACCCAAGGGAATGTATCAATAGAACTAGAAAATATTTTATATGTGGTAATGAAAGGAATTGAGGAAAAAAATTCAATAGAATTGGAATAGTTTGGTTAACATGATGGATTAAAATAAAGTTACTCCTAGTATACCACTAACAATTATATGTTTTACCTATGTGAATTTAGGGGACAGTGAAAAAAAATCCACCAGCACAAGGGTTAATAAGGATTTTTGGTGTCAGCAACCACCTAATACAATGAACATTGGTAAAGCATATTAAATAATGATAGATAATGTCATTCATGAAATTGAATTGGTCAAATTTACATTAATAATCATCCCTTAAACTGAAAATTTTCTATATGATTCAAGTTCTACCAACTCCATTAAATTTTTAATTTTTTCTATGTTTATCAAATCACTTTCACAATGATTATATATTAAATTATTAGTGAAAATTCATAATGGTGTGAAGATTTATTCCCAAGTCTATAACTCCTCCCTGATAATGTTTGTTGGGGATGAGATTTCTATAAATATATTTATCCACCCTTTAGTTGAATTTTATGTGACTATGGCCACAGATTAGATCTCTCTTTAAAGATCCAATATTAATTTCCTAAATAGGGAAGTCACATTTCATTTAAAAAATCAACCTTTCTTTATTTATCAATACATGGTTGGATATGGGAAATGTATAGAAATTACTACAATTATATGGTTCTTAATACCAAATAATGAGGGGTATTTATCCCAAATGGTTAGAGAGAAACTAAATATTTAGGATATACTAATTTTGAATGAATATATTGATGTTTTCAAAGGGGTGTTTCCTAGTATTATCCTAGATCATAAGCTTGAGTTTTCAATAGAACTAATATCTGGTGTTGTGCATATATCAAAGCCTTTGTATATAATGGAACTGATCGAATTGTATGAATCAAAGATGAAATTACAAGATGATATAGAAAATTGGTTTATATTACCAAGTACTTATCCATGGGAGGTATAAATCCTATTTTTAGGATGAAATATAGATCAATGTGTCTCTTTATTAATCACCATGAACTTAACAAGATCATGATTAGGAAAAAGTATAATTTACCCCATATTAATGAAATTTTCAATCGACAACATGGGGTTCAATACTTTTAAAATATTTATTATCGACCTATATATAATCAATTATGGTTAAAAAGAGGGGATATACCTAATTTAACAATTTCTACAAGATATGGACACTATGAATTCATATTAATGCCATTTAAACTTATAAATTCCAATGTTACCTTCATATATCTAATGAATAGATTCTTTATAGATTACTAAAACAAAATTTTGGTAGTATTTATAGATTTCATTCGCACATATTCTATGATAATGTAAGAGAAAAAAGAACATTTGAGGATTATGATTAAGACCTTAGCAAAATAGAAACTATATAAAAATTTTAGCATGTGTGAATTCTATCAATAGAAAGTATCATATGTGGGCCATTTAATCAAAATAATGGGTATGTTTTTGGATCCTTCATATATAGTAGTAACTAATGAATAACTCATACCAAACAATGTAATAAGGATTCATAATTTTATTGGATTTTCTTGATATTATTGAGGCTTTTTGAGAAATTTTACGAAATTATAAAATCATTGGTCCATGTTAACTCATAATGTAGTCGATTTCATTTCAATAGTTGAATGTGAAACAAATTTCAAGAATATCAAGGAAATTTTGGTCTATATACCTATGGTATATAATGACTCTTATAAATTAATGGTCTATGGGAGAAATTATTGATGCGCTATCTAGAGAAACCAGTGGTAACATTCACAATAAATATATGGAGGTATATTTAAAACTAAAGGTTATGCTGAATAAAAATTTATAAATTCTTATCATAAGGAAATGATTGTTTTATTAGTATTTTCCTAGATATTGAGGTGTATATATTTCATTGGAAATTATATCTCAAGTCATGACTATATTAATAATACCCTCATCTATACTCATTAGTAAGAGGAATTGGAATTGTGTGTATGTAATTTATGTAAGGATGGAAAATATAACATTATAGATTTAACAATGCATTTTATTTCCATATTTTATTTGTTTTATTCTTTATAGTTAATCAAAACAAAGTAGAAAATATGTCATATATTAAATGAATCAAATTAATAACAAATTATGAACTCATAATGGAGCATTACAACAGGAGTACATTAAACCATGTATAACATACCATGAATTATATATACCATGGACAATTACATCCCATAAAAGTATATAAATTAAAATTGGAAAATAAATAGATAAGAATAATAATTTTACAAATAGGAAATCTGCTTGATAATTTTCACCTTTAATAATTACTATTAATATAACACAAACTATAATAGGAAAAAGAATCATGAAATGAAAGAAAATATGGTAAGATCAAAAATGAAAACAATAGGAATGAGAAGTTTACATTGTAAATTTAGAATGGGAAATAATTATAGGATATAGTGAGGGTAATATAATCATAATGTATCCATTATTAAAGGGTATATAGTTGTTGGGTACAATACTAATAAAAATATTTTCATTTTGGAATCATGGGTACATAGTTCATATAATTAACTTTTATTTATATGCTTAAAAAAGTTATTATAAGTAATTTTATCAAATTAAAATAAATTAATCATAAATATATTTAAAATTACTAATTCACTTGGGAAAATAACATTTATTCTAAAGAAATGATTTTTATGAATTTTTTATTTTTAATAAAAAAAATGACTTTTAAAGAATGAAATAAATAAAATGTATTGAAAAAATTCAATTAATGTTTAGTTATATAATTTAAAATCACCCATAAAATAATTAAGGAACTATAAAGAATATTAATTCAATTATTCATAAAATGATTTATTTAAAAAAAATATTTTAAATATATATTATTATTATTTAAAAGATAAATTTTGAGTATTTGGGGTCTGAAATTTAATAAATTGAAATATCTATATATGAAAATAAATTGATAAAATTTTATTAATGGTATACTAATTATCTTCTAATAAAGGTAAAATTATTTCAAGTTAAAAGGACCTATTAATAAAAGAATTGTTTTCTTATATGTTATGTATTTTATTTTCATAAATTAAAATGATCACTATTGAAAAATTATTTTATTGAATTTTAATGTTTATAAATAGAAGAAAAAAATACTATCAAATAATTATTACAAGTTAATTAATAATACTAAATACATTTTAATCTATAAAAATGATTTTTTCTAACACTTTTTTTATGTGTTATGAGTTTTTGTAGTATAATTTTTTATCACTTTTAAAAATTGAGTCCAATAAAATGGATTTCATATTTCGAAAAAATATCACTAAATTAGGTGAAAATTTTAATTTCCCTTTTATGCATAAAAAGGTGCTACCAAGGTAAAATTTTGGTTTCTATAGTAATGGGAAAACAAGTTAAAAGGATATAATGAAGAGTTAAATAACTAAAATATCATAAAAATGTCTCTAAATGAGTGTATATGAGCATGATATACCTCACATTCTCCTACAAAAATATTTTTCATTTTGGATCCAATTTTCCTGTAAAAATTCACTCCTTACAAATTTTGAAATGGGTATTTGGGAAATTTCCCCTCAGGCTCACCTATAAAAGGATAACTCCTTTACCCATAAAAAACCACACTTTTCTATATATTTACTATTGAATATCTACCCAAATTATCTCACTATCAAGTCTCTTAAAAATTTTGGAGCCTCTGGTCATGATAAGGATTCTCAAATTCATTATTTTGAAGAGGCTCTCTAAGAGATTATTCAAGTATTTAATGTAAGTTTTATCCTCTCCTTAATCATTTTTCTTTTTCATTTTCATCCACCTGTAATTAAATATGATTTATTTGTTTAATAATATTTCCAAAATCATAAATATTTTTAAAAAGTAATGATATTATTATTCAATAATGTGTTCTTAAACATTAATTCATTATAATGTGTTCTTAATTTGGTTTCTTTTAACACCTATATTTATGATATCTAATGTTCACATCATGAATAAATAAGAAATAATTAAACACTGGAAATATGATATAATAATTTATTTAATATATTTCCATAATTAAATAGTGGAAATATTCTAATGTATATTCACAAATAAATTTAATTCTTTTGTAAATATTATAATACTAAAAAATGAGACTTTTAAGCATTCCATGAGAACCATCGCTATAAATTTCTTGAAATGAACATAGGAATACTAAAATAAAGCAAACAAGAAATCATTATATATTTATAAAAATTATGAAAGTGATGATCCCATGACCAACGATGAAAGACTGGAACTAAAAAACTGAAACTTTTATGGAAAACAATGAAAGTCAGCACCCATATATTAATTTTAATAGTAAATAATTAATATATAGGTAATGAGGAATTATAAGTGAATGGTATTAAGTAAAAAATATATATGAATAATGTAATTATAAATATGAACAATAATCCTAAATTCATTAATTATGGAGTTAAAGTACATCTGATGAAGTTGAGGTCTAGGTTTAAGGTTCACCTTCTCAATTTACCTTCATTGAGATATTCACTACATTCACCAATTGTTCAATTTTTAGAGGTGTATAAAATTGTAAAGACCTGGAATATCCATGGAATTTTTTTAAAAAAAATACTTGGGAATTTTACGAGTCTGCAAAAACTGACAGTGTGTGATTCTGAGGCCCGGTGTGCCCGGAACTAATTTCTGAAGTTTTGTTCGGGTACGTTTAGTAAACATATGAGTGAGTTTTTATAACATTTGAACCGGTGCTCGGAATTGAAATATGAGGGCACCGTAGAACACGCAGCACCGATATTCGCTTAAGGAGACTCTCACCTTGACGACAGTTGGTCGGAATTAAAAGATAGTCTACGTGGTTTTTTTAGAGATTGAATTAAATAAAAATAAAGTTTGTGGATTTATTTTTATTTGACGGTTAAAAACCTCTACATGGAAGTTGGAGTTGGGACTGCCACACCTTAACCTCCCATGAAAGGTTATGGTGGTGGGGCCCCCTCGAGGATAACCTCCTATTTATGTTAAATTTTGGTGGGGACCACCTGAGGTTATAACCTCTTGAACTCCGAATTAAGTGGGGAGAAACCTCTTAAGCTCCCCACTTAATGGTTCCACCACCCTTCACATTAATTGTGCCAACCAAGTGCTTAGGGATTCTTGTTGAATTTCTTTCCAACGAAATAATAGATAATATAATCTATTATTTGGCACATCTATTCACTTTGGGTGATTTTAGAGGTGGATTTTTGGGAGAAATCTCCCAACGAAGAATTCTCCTCCCAACGAATAATGACCATCGAAGAACAAAGAACGCTTCATTCGCCGATGATGGATATCTTCTTATTTGATATCCAACTAGAACAAGGGGGGAAGCTCCATCCTTGAAGAATTCCGATGACATCATCCTCGAATTCTTCATCTTCTTTTACAATGACAACGAATCTGAGGTAGGGGTTCAAACATTTCTTTGTTTCTCGTTCTTTGTTTTCCATCATGGATAATAAATCAATGTTGCATGCTATCACCCTAATGCAGAGTGTGTGGGCCGAACAAACATGGCCTAACCCCTCTGCCTACTTTGAAGAGTTTTACGTTATACACGGAATGTGATCGGGATGAGCGTTACTCATCAACAATGGTTGCGAATCGAAGGTGGCATCCCAAGGAGAGTGTGACTTCTTCCAGAACGAGAATCGAGCCACCAGAACTCATCTAGTGACCCAAGGAAAGATCACCGGAATATGGAACTGACGATCATTGCCACGAGGCGGCAGCAGTGCAACCGATCCATCGGAGGAGTAGCCCATAGCTGACATGTCACGTTGGTGTAGTGGTGGCCGGCGCAAGACTGACCGTGAAGAAAACTGGCGGCTCGAGCCACCAGGTTGCTGAAGAAGTCATGGCGCAATGGCACCGCGCGGTGGAACGAAGGGGGGCCATGGCCCCTGGCCACGGAGTTGCAACAGCGACTAGCGCAAGTCCATCTGCGAGGAAGACCGACGGCCCGAGCCGCCAGTTCGACGGAGGCAGCGTGGCACAATAGCACCGCGTAGGAGGCGGTTATCCGCTCAGCCAGCCGAGAGGATCAGGACCCCTCACTGGGTCCTGTGTGACATGAACTGATGCCACGCGGTGCTGGATTGACTCCCTCTCAAATTGCTATGCCATTCAGGATCCTAGGGGTGCGTCTTTCCCTCTGGACATGGCTAGGGTGGACCCCACAGGCCGCTAACCATGCGGACCACCGGGCCGGACCCAGTATAGGCCATGCTACCAGCATGTTCTGGGTTTCCCTCGTGGGTTGGTCCATCCCCGCAGACTGGGTTAGACCCACGGACCAGGTCGGACCTCAGTACGGACCCGTTTTGGCAAGTTTCCATACTTTTTCTCGTAACTTGAGCTACGCACTTTTGATTGACGAACCGTCTACAGAGATGGGAAACTTTTACGGAGACGGTTCTTTTGGTATACCCCAATCATGGTTTGGACATAGTTGGGGTACGACCAGGTTGGATCGAATGTAAATCCAATCGGGCCCTTGGAATTGAAATAACAATAACTCTCAGACCAGGCATCTGATTGACGAACTTTCTATCGTGTTCAGTTTCTTATGGAAAGATGGATCTTTTGGATACATCAACATGGGACTTCATGGCAGTTTATGTATCAAAACTTGGCTTGAGGAGCGGATACTCCCGGAATTAAGAATACTTTGTATGAAACCCTATGGTTGGCTGCGCTCTGATAACTGTCCCTAGATCCTATGTGGGTTTGACAGCTCCGACTACTGTTCCTAGATCCTGTGTGGGTATAACAGCACTGAAGACTATTTCTAGATCCTGTACGGGTTCGATAACTCTAACTACTGTTACTGGATCCTATGTGGGTTCGACAGTTCTGACTTCTATTCCGGGATCCTATGTGGGTTCGACAGAATACCTGTTCTTGGATCCTGTGTGGGTTAAACAATTTTGATTTTTGTTCCTAGATCCTATGTGGGTTCAATAGAATATATGATTCAGTGGATACATCTGATCATCTCTCTCTCTCTACATAATTTGTATACCTGTGTGAGCTGAGTCGGTGACCTATTTGTTTTCCTCATGATTGAGATGGGTTACTTGATAACTTAGGTATATGTATTTGCATATACCTATGTAATAGATATCCATTGAATTCATACTTTGTGGTTTATCCTTGGTGTATTTTGAGATACCTTGGTGGTCTCGGGGTCCCTACTGAGTATCATTATACTCACCCCTGAACGGGATATGCCCGCACCTCGTTCTGTTGGATGCAGATGACGGTCAACATTGATCGAGGCTGAGTGTACCAGGACTTGACGGTGCCTGGGGGTGGATTTCACGATGATTCGGTACCCATAAGAGACTAACGGATGTGGAGTGTTGAGGAGGCTATCTGTACCTACTCTTCAGGTAAGATCTATGGTGGACTTTCCAGGATCTTCTTTTCATCTTTCAGCTAATTTTCTCATTTTCAGTTGTACTTGTACTAGACAGTTGAGCTTGTATTTATAGCCCCTTTACTTTTCAGCACTATTTTGTATACCGTTTTACTTAGTGTTTTGCTTCCATCTTGTACTTTGTTGTGTGCGTTTTCAAGTTATAAAGGAAATTCCTTCCCAGTATTGGTGATTTATGCCTTTGCTGGTTGTCGTCAGCCCCTGGCCTATGGATGGCGGGCTTGGGGTAGTCAGGGTATGGGCCCTGGGGGATGGTTCGTGACAAATTTGTATCATAGGAGTCGATTCTACCACATAACATATGACTCTGATCATTCTTTTCTGTGAAGAAACGGTGTTAAGGGTACCGAGTGTGGTATTCAGTTCAGGGAGTCCAGTGTTGGTGCGGCAGTCGACGTATCCATACACCAGGACCATAAATTCTGATTTCTGACTCAGTGCATGAAAACAGTAATTGAGTGTGTGTTTCAAGAGTTTCTTTAGTTATCTCTTTGATTCAGCTCACAAGTTATAGCTTATTAACTATGGAGCACCTGTTTCTTTTCAGGATGGCCCCACATAGACAACTAGCTAGGGTTCCAGGCTTTGTACGAGATGGCATCCCACCAAGAGAAGAGGCCTCAGTGCAGGGCCCTATTAAAGCAGAGGCACTAGTGGTACCATTACCCGTTGGGCCACCGATTCCACCATCCCTAGCAGAAGAGAGTGCACACTGCCTGAGCGAATTGCAAGAGTTCCAGTGCCATTGGTTGCCCAAGTACAGGGGAGAGATGGACCCGCAGGTGGCTGAGGATTGGTTGGAGGCTGTGGTGAGAGTCTTCAGACTGGTAGGGACACTAGAAAACCTTATAGTGATCCTTTTTGCGAGTCTACTTTAGGCAGCAGAAAGCATATGGTGGAGTCTGATTCTCCAGGTGCATGATGAGGCAACACTATTCTGGGGAGACTTTGAGAGCCTGTTTCAGGCAGATTTTGTCCCATCGACCCTACGTGTGGTGCAGATACAGAAGCTCTTTCATCTACAGTAGGGTAGCATTATGGTGGAACAATACTCATCAAGGTTCACCAACCCCTCGCGCTACTCCGGGGATATGGTGCAGGACCCATTATTTAGGGCCTGGACCTTCAAGTAGGGGCTCAGGCGAGAGATCAGGGATTCGATGATCTCCCTCAGCATCCTAACGCAGGCAGGGGTATTGGAGCGAACCCTCTTAGTGGAGAGTTTCCTTATTGAGCAGTCACCAGTAGCGAGACCCACCACTTGGCATCACTTAGCGGAATCTTCTACAACAGGAAGCAGACAGATGTCACAGAGGTCCCAGCAAACCAGACCATCTGGTGGATGACCTTAGGACACGGGTTCAGTTGTGCGACCCACACGAGACAGATCTAGACATTTGAGGAACAGACAGTGTTTTACATGCAGCGGGTAGGGTCACATGGCTCGTGACTGTCTGACCCGCCATACGGATGATCAGTAGACAGTTGAGGGACCTCCCAGGTGGAGGTAGAGGTTCGATCGAGGCGATCTGCAGGGCGCAGGCGGACATGTAAGAGGAGTTGGTCATGCAGCTCGTGGTGGCCGTTGTTACAAGGTGTTACCCCCACCACCACCAGAAGGTCCACCCTGACCACAGGGAGCAGGTGCATAAGGGAGAGCTCAGCTCCAGGCAGTTGAGACCTATGATCATGGTGCTATGGAGATGATTTGAGGTATGATCTATGTCTACTCTACCTTTGTTTCAGTTCTTATAGACACAGGTGTCAGTAGCTATTTCATTTCCACCGGCCTCATTCAGAGCTCTTAGATTCCGACAGAGCCTTTGGCTCGATCCTTACGTCTAGAGACTCCCACAAGAGTAGACTCAATGATCACGCACCAGTGATGGAAGTGTGAGATTACTCTAGGAGGTGAAATCTTTGGTTGGGATATCCTCGTAGTGGCATCGAGGCCTTACGATGTCATCTTGGGGTTGGATTGGTTATCTACAATCCATGTTCATATCGATTATATTAGGCACAAAGTGAGGTGTGTCTTCACGGATGGGACCAGGTTCACCTTCACCGGTAAGAAGGGAGCCTTTGCAGTGTTGGATGGACTTACTCGGAGGAGGGTGCAGCCGATCACTCATCAGTTGGCCTGCCATACCCTCAGAGCAGTTGATGTGGAGAGTCCGACTTATCCTGTAGTGGTGGAATAGAACACAGATGTTTTCCCTAATGATGTTCTAGGTCTACCTCCTCACTGAGAGTTGAACTTTTACATTGAAATGTACCCCGAGATGGCAATTATATCTACACTATCATATCAGATGGCTCCCACTGATCTTTGTGAGTTGTGAGTACTGCTGGAGGACTTTTAGGGGAAGGGATTCATTTGACCCAGTGTTTCTCCCTAGGCAGCCCTGATTCTATTCACCAAGAAGGCAGATGGGAGATTGAGTCTTTGTGTCTACTATCGTCGCCTGAACCAAGTGACCATGAAGAACAAGTACTCACTCCCAAAGATTGACGACCTCTTTGATCAGCTGAAGGGATCACGGTGGTTCTCGAAGATAGACCTCAGATCAGACTATCACTAGCTCAGAGTTCGAGACAAGGATGTGCAGAAGATGACCTTCAGATGTCGGTACGGCCACTATGAGTTCTTGGTTATACCATTCGGTGTAACCAACACTCTAGCAGTGTTCATGAGACTCATGAACAGGATCTTCCAGCCATACCTCAATCTCTTTATCGTAGTCTTCATTGATGACAGTCTGATCTACTCGACTACTGAGGAGGAGCATGCCTAACATTTTCTAGGTAGTACTAGACACACTCTGAGAGATCCAGATTTATGGTAAGCTCTCGAAGTTTTAGTTTTGGATCTGAGAGGTCCACATTTTGGGACATGTCAACTCGGAGGCTGAAGTTGCAGTAGATCTAGAGAAGATTGAGGAGGTAATTGATTGGGATCCACCCACAAGTGTGATGGAGGTTCAGAGATTTCTGGTTTTGGCTGGATATTATCGAAGGTTCGTACCAAACTTCTCCAGAGTTGCAGCACCACTATCAGCCTTGACGAAGAAGGGGAAACCCTTCATGTGGTCGTAGAGATGCCTTCAGATCTTCCAGGAGCTGAGGCAAAGGGTGAATAGTGCCCCATATTGAGGCTTCCAGAGGAGGGCATAGGGTACGTAGTCTATAGTGACACATCTGGGACAGGACTTGGGTGTGTCCTAATGCAGGAGGGAGTAGTGATCGCTTATGGTTCTTGTCAACTGAGACAACATGAGTAAAACTACACCACCAATGAACTAGAGTTAGGAGCAGTGGTATTCTCCTTGAATATGTGGCGGAACTATATTATGGGTGAGTATTTTATAGTCTACTCTAACCACCAGAGTCTCAGGTATATCTTCTCTCAAAATGACCTGAACTTGAGACAGTGACATTGGATTGAGTTCCTCCAGGACTATGACTTCGAGATAGTTTGTACTGCTGCAAGGGGAACATTGTAGCAGATGCACTCAGTAGGAGATCTGGTATACAGCTACTAGGGGTGGTGATAGAGCAGCTTGCTGCTTTACAGATATCCTTTGTGAACTAAGATATAGCAGCTTTCCTTTAGTCTCTTACAATCACTCTTCCACTTCTTTAGCGAGTCACAGAGGCACAGCGTGGAGACACGTACTACAAGACACGACGTGCTCAGATATCCATAGGGCATGCACCTAATGGATTTTATGAAGGTGGGGAGCATGTCATCCTCTTCAAAGGACGTACTATGGTGCCAGAGTCACTTCAGGAGGAAGTGTTAATGGAGTTCCAGACATCCCCACTAGCCGTATATCAAGGAGTGGCGAAGATGTACCAGGACCTTCGACGATAGCATTGGTGGCCATGTATAAAGAAGGAAGTAGCAGAATTTGTCTCTCAATGCCTCACTTGTCAGCAAGTGAAGGCAGAGAATCGGGTACTAGCAGGCTTGGATTATCCTTTAAAGGCCCCAAAGTGGAAGTGGGATAGGATATCCATGGACTTCGTGAGAGGACTTTCACATACATCTAGGGGTCCTGACTCGATTTGGGTGATCGCTGAATGACTCACCAAGTCAACACACTTTCTACCGATCAGAGAGCAGGGTTCTGTAGAGATCTTAGGACGCCTCTACGTGCAGAAGATTCTGCGGCTATATGGAGTACCATCGATGATTGTCTCCAAACGTGACGCATGGTTTACTTCCCGTCTATGGAAGGGTTTGCAGGAGGATTTCAGGACAAAGCTTTGTCTGAGCACCGCCTTCCATCTTCAGATGGATGGTCAGACCAAGCGGACCATTCAGACCCTCGATGACATGTTGCGTGCTTGTGTCCTCGACTTCGGTCGTAGCTATGAGTATCACTTGCCTTTGGTAGAGTTTACGTACAACAACAGATATCACTCCACCATAGGGATGTCACCTTTTGAGGCGTTATACGGGTGACCTTACAGATCACCATTGTGCTGGACTGACCCTGTAGAGAAAGCACTAGTGGGACCAGAGATGGTACGAGCTACCACAGAGAAGGTACAGATCATCCAAGAGCAGTTGAAGACTGCACAGTGTAGGCAGAAGTCGTATGCCAACTAGAGACGGAGACCTATATAGTTCAAGGATGGTGACCATATCTTTCTATGGGTCTCACATCAATGAGGTTTATAGAGATTTGGCCGAGGTGGCAAGTTATCTTCAAGATTCATCAGACCATTCTAGTTCCTCAGCAGAGTAGGCAAGGTGTCTTACCGCTTAGCTCTTCCACCACAGTTACACCTGGTGCATGACGTCTTCTATGTATCCCAACTGAGGAGATACATTTACAAATATTCTCACATAATCTGCCATGGGGTGCTAGACGTCAATGATGGGGAAACTTTTATAGAGGTTCCAAAGGAGATTGAGGATCAACATGAGTGAGTCCTTCGTGGATGGTCGATACCTCTAGTGTGTGTTTTTTGAAATCACGGGAACCTCCAGGATAGCACATGGGAGCAAGAGGCTCAGATGTGTGCTCAGTACCCCTATTTGTTCCCTTAGTTTGAGTTGTAGATTTCAGGGATGTAAAGCCCTGAGGTAGTGAGAATATAAAAACCAGGAATTTTTTTGGAATTTTTTTTAAATGCATGGGTATTTTATGAGTCCACAAAAACTGACGGCTTAAGATTCTGAGGGCTAGTATGCCCGGAATCAATTTCTGAAATTTGGTTCGGGTAAGTTTAGTAAATGTATGAGTGAGTTTTTATAACATTTGAACCGGTGCTCAGAATTGAAATTTGAGGGCACTGTTGAACTCACAGTGCAGGTATTCGCTTAAGGAGACTTTCACCTCAACAGCAGTTGGCCAGAATTAAAAGTTAGTTTTGGGGGGTTTTTTTAGAGATTGTATTGAATAAAAATAAAGTGTGTGGCTTTATTTTTATTTTATATTTAGAAACCTCCACATGGAAGTTGGAGGCGGGACCACCACACCTTAACCTCCCATGAGAGGTTATGGTGGTGGGGCCTACCCAAGGATAACCACCTATTCATGTTAAATTTTTGTGGGGACCACCCAAGGTTATAACCTCTTTAACTCCCCATTAAGTGGGGAGAAGCCTCTTGAGCTCCCCACTTAATGGTGCCACCACCCATCACATTAATTGTGCCAACCAAGTGTTTAGGGATTCTTTCTGAATTTCATGCCAATGAAATAATAGATAATATAATCTATTATTTAGCATGTCTATTCACTTTGGGTGATTTGAGAGGAGGATTATTGGGAGAAAGCTCCCAACGAAGAATGCTCCTCCCAATGAAGAATGACCATCGAAGAACGAAGAACACTTCATCTGCCGAAGGCAGATATCTTCTTCTTTGATCTCCAACCGGAAAAAGGGAGCAAGCACCATCCTTTAATAACATAGATGAATTCATTCTCGACTTCTTCATCTTCTTTTACAATGACAACAAATCAGAGGTAGGGGTTCTAACATTGCTTTGTTTCTCGTTATTCATCTTCCGTCATGGATTATAAATCAAATTTGCATGCTATCACCTTAACTCAGAGGGTACGGGCCAAACAAACACATCCCGACCCGTCCGCCTACTTTGTGGAGTTTTACATTAAACATGAAATGTGACCGGGATTAGCGTTACTCACCAAAAATGGTTGTGGATCGAAGGCAGAATCCTGAGGAGAGTGTGACTTCTTCCGGAATGAGAATCGGGCCACAGGAACTCGTCCAATGACCCACGGAAAGATCATTGGCGGATGGAACCGACGAGCGTCACCTCATGGAAGCGGTAGCACAACCGTGTTGCCGGAGGAGTATCCCATGGCCGACAGGCCGCGGAGGTGCAGCGACGGCTGGTGCAAGCCTGGCCGTGAAGAAAACTGGTGTCTCGTACCGCCGGGATGTCGAGGAAGGCGCAACGTAACAGTGCGGCGCAGTGGAACAAAGGGGGGCCGCGACCCCTTGGCGCGGTGGTGCAATGGTGAATGATGCAAGGCCAACCACGAGGAAGATTGGCAGTCCAAGCCACCAAGTCACTGGAGGTGACGTGGCCCAACAGCGCCATGCGGGAGGTGGCTGGCTGCTCGGCCAGCCGGGAAGAGCGGGACCCCTCGCTGGGTCCCGCATGACGCGGACCGGCACCACGTGGTGCTGGTTTGACTCCCACCCGAATAGCTAAGCCATTCGGGATCCAGGGGTGCGACATTCCCCCTAGACACGGCTAGGGTGGACCCCACAGGCCTCTAGTCGTGCGGGTCGCTGGGCCGGACCCAGCACGGGCCACCGAGCCGGACCCAGCGTGGTTCGGGCCGCTAGCGTGGTTTGGGCTTCCCTCGTGGGTCGGTCCGTCCCCACGGATGGGGTAAGACCCGTGGACCAGGTCAGAGCCGTGGTCCAGGTCAGACCCGCGGACTGGGTCAGACCCCAGTCTGGACCTGTTTTGGCATGTTTCCATAATTTTTCCTGTAACTTGAGCTATGGGCATCCGATTGACAAACCGTCTGCGGTGATGGAAGCCTTGGAAGGAGATGTTTCTTTTGGTATATCCCAATCATGTTTTGGACACAATTACGGTACCTCCAAGTTGGATCGAATGTAAATCCAACCAGACCCTTAGAAAAGAAATGCCAACAACTCTCAGATCGGGCGTCTGATTGATGCACCGTCTATCGCATTGAGTTTCTTATGGAAGGAAGGATATTTTGGATACATAAACTTGGGACTTCATGTAAGTTGATGTATCGACACTTTTCTTAAGGAGCACACCCTCCTAGAATCAAGAATAATCTTTATTGAACCCTATGACTGGCTGTGCTCAGATGACTGTTCCTAGATCCTGTGTGGGCTCGACAACTCCGACTACTTTTCCTCGATCCTGTGTGGGTTCAATAGCACTGACGACTATTTCTGGATCTTGCACGAGTTCGACATATCTGACTACTATTCTTGGATCCTGTGTGGGTTCAACAGTTCTGACTTTTGTTCCTAGATCCTATGTGGGTTTGACAAAATAATTGTTCCTGGATCCTGTGTGGGTTCGACAGTTCTGATTTCTGTTCCTAGGTCCTATGTGGGTTCGATAGAATAGATGATTCAGTGGCTACATCTGATCATATATATCTCTCTATATAAGTTGTATACATGTGTGAGTTGATTCGGTGACTTTTGTGTTATCCTCGTCATTGAGATGGGTTACTTGATAACTTAGGTATATGTATGGGAATATACCTAAGTAATCGCTATCCGTTGATTTCATACTCTATGGTTTATCCTTGGGGGATTTTGAGAGACCTTGGTGGTCTCGGGGTCCCTACTGAGTATCTTTATACTCACCCCTGCACGAGCTATCCCCGCACCTCATTGTGTTGGTTGTAGACGAAGGACGGTGCTGACCGAGGCTGAGTGTACCCGGACTGGACAGTGCCTGGAGGTGGACTTCACAACGAGTCGGTACTCAGAGGAGACTGACGGATGTGGAGTGCTAAGGAGGCTATTTGTACCTACCCTTTAGGTTGGATCTATGGTGGACATTCTAGGATCTTCTTTTCATCTTTCAGTTGTTTTGTCCTTTTTCAGTTGTACTTTTACTTTATAGTTGGGCTTGTATTTCTGGCCCCATTACTTTTCAGCACTCTTTTGTATACAGTTTTACATAGTGTTTTTCTTCTATCTTGTACTCTTTTGTGATCATTTTCAGGTTATAAATGAAATTCCTTCCCATTATTAGGGATTAATGCCTTTGGTTCAAGTCACCAGCCCCTGGCCTATAGAAGGTGGGCTTGGGGTAGTCACGGTATGAACCCTGGGGGACGGGTCGTGACAAAAATAACCCAAAATTTTCAGTTATCATAATTATCTTTTAATTTAATGGTTTTAGAAATCCATTTCAGGTTGTCTCCTTCATGGGATTTCAATTCAAAATTTAACAAAGTTATAAGGGTTTCCTTCCTATATCACTTTAAAATAAATATTTTATAAATCTAAATTCTTAATTGGGGAAAATGTATGTAATTTATCTCTAAAACACCATTTATTTTCATATATTCTTGTTATTTATGGGATAAAAATATCTCATTATCAGTTCACCTCCCTTTGGTTCACAATTCAACTGAAAGGATGTTTGTAAGTGAAGTCATCATTATCACTAATTTTCATTTAAGAATTTTTCTCCTCCATGTTTATGATTTTCATATGATTATATTGATTTCCATATCCTTGATTATATAATTTCTTAAATTCATTTTCTATTTAATTTTAATTTATTTAGAATTGTCTGAAAGGAATCCTTTTAATAATTTCTACGTGGTCATTTTCTCCCTCCATTTTAATTAATTTTATTTATGAAGTTTTGTTTATAAGTTTTCATTTATTTATAAATTAGTTTTTATTCAATTTATCCTTATTTTTAAAAATATATTTTATAAAAACATGTTTCCATATAAAATAATTTTTATTAAAAAGTAATGGATAATCCTTATTATTTTTTGAAGAAGAATTCTAATTCTCTTATAAACTATTTATCATATCATTTGTAATTCTTTTGAATTATTATGATTCACTAAGAATATGATAGAATTATATCATCCACCAATTATCTTTAGATATATTATGATCATGTCCTTTTTGAATCTCTATGAAACTCATTTCTTTCAAAGGGTTTAATTAAGAAATTATGGAATAATGTTTTTGATTATGTTATTATGAAACACATATATACAGATCATCATTATGTGATGGGTGGGTTTGTTATATCTCTATAATTCAATGGGTGAAACTTTATATTTCATGAGACAATGATGTTGTGTACAAACATGATTTTGGTTGACTAGTTTTATAAAAATTTTCATGGATATAATTGTAATTATATATGTCCATATCATTATTCATGGACATTTATATGATTAGTTATGTTCATAAATTCATGTATGGTTATGACTGTGATTTTCTATATTGAAAAATTTTTACATATACATGATTATGGTTATCTATGTTTACAACTTTGTGTGTGGACATTATTGTGATTATCTATGATGCCAACTTTATGAATGGACCTGATTAAGGTTAGTTATGTTCAAAAAGTCATAGTTTAGTTATGCATGTATTTATCCCGTAGTACTTTTTAATGATAAAGGACTCAACACCATTAACCCATGATTCCTCACTCCTATGAATCATGCATTATGTTATAGAAAAATAATTATTCCATGAATCATGATTTATAGTCTAGGTTTTTGTATGATTTTATTATGTTATGTTTATAAACCTTGATTATATTCTCATACCCACATTTTCATATTATTCTCACCCATAATATTTGATCAATATAACTTATTTTATCCCCTTATTGAGTATCTAAGCTCATCCCTTCTTAAGTCTCAATTCCTTAGGTAATGAAAAAGAGTACTATATATCATGTGTGTTGAAGGGTATCATGTGAGAATATTATTTGTGGGATATGTTAAATATATTTTTTAAAATATGTTAAATTTTATTTCTAGGGTGTGATTTATTATGATATATAATAAATATTCATGTGAAATGATGTAAAATATATGAATTTCATGTTTGTTTCATCTAAAAGTGATATTTTATGCCCTGTGAAAATTGAATATACATGAACAAAACTACCTAATTCATGATCTAAAGTTAATGGTTGTGATATTATTATAGAATATTTATATAATTTACCTCTATAGAGAGAATTGTGGCATATATATAGTTCAAAAGAGTTTAAAGTATATACTCAAACAAATGAATTTGAACATGTGTCATTGAAAATAGTTTGAGTTAACCAAAAACTATGATTGATCAATTCATTACCATCCTGGAAAGAAAAATAATATAATTAATACTCTTAGTAAAGAGAAACCTACTACCCTATCCTTATTGAAGATTGATAAATACCCATCCTTTTGGATATGAAAAGGATTGATCGGGAAATCATAAATAGAGGGAAGATATCCCACCTTTAGAAAATTATTGTCCAACCATCTATCAAATAGAAAATGAGGGTGGTATAAAGGGATGATTTGGAACTTTGAAGTAATCTGAGATAAAAAAAAGAAAAGATTCATTAATTTAACATCAATAAAAATATATTCATATAGTTTGGAATTTAAATCCATGTTCTATAATCACATTATTTAAATAAAGTGTTATTGGATGATGCACATAACTCGTCTATTTCAATCTATCCTAAAATCACCAAGATGTACACATATCTTCAAGAGAACTTTTTGTGGGATAACATGATGAAGGATATTTCCAATTAAAACTCAATGTTCTTGTAATATAATCAATTTAAAAAAGAGTATTAGAATTCAAAAGTGATGATGGAATTGTTACCCATAAAAATATGGGAATGAGATAGAATCACTATGGAATTTTTTGTGGGTCTTCTATAGAAATATAATGGAAAAAAACTATATTTGTTTTAGTGGATCAAATTAACAAGAAAAATCACTTCATATATATATAATAAGATGTCTCAAATGATAAAGTTTAAAAGATACATGTTAAATAAGTGGTGAGGATTTTTGGGTACAACTGTCAAACATATCGAATTATGATCCAAGTTTGATCTCTATGTTTTAGAGGAATCTTCAACATTCCTTAAATTATGAGTTGAAATTTAGTAAAACTTATCCCTCAAGGATTTATGGTTAGTTAAAATATACCATTAATACCCTAAAATAAATATATAAATCATTTATAACATGTGTAATATATTTCAGATAATGTTAAGTTTATTCATAAACACATTATAGTTGAAATTTTTTAATATAAGATCTATACCAACAATTCTCAAAGGAAAAAAGAGTATGATACTAAAGATTAATTATTCTTTTTAATATCACCATTGTAGAGATTTATTTTTGTAAAAGTGGGTTCTCTAGACCCAACTATATTGTAATTTTTATTACCATATCATGTATACAGTGAGATATGCATGATATATTATTACCATTATAGTGTAGACATTTATGTGTCCACTATTAAATTGTAATTTCTATAGATTAATATTTTTATAAAAATGTTATAGGAGATCATGGGAAATAAGGAGAACCCAGAGATATTATGACATTAATCTTAAACAAATGTCTTATGTTCTAGATACATCGTTATAACTAGAAAAATATGATGTCTGACTATCAGGGTGATGGGGGGTAATAAGAATTGAGACTTATTCTCATGAATTTCATACTTTATGGTCTCTAGTAGTTGATATCATGTGGATACACTCGACAATAGGACCACCACATGATTTTAGTGTCAGTGGAAGTTCCTATCTACGGACATGTGTATTGGTCTCCAGACTTCATATCATTATCAATGTGTGTCATTTGATCATGTACTTTGATATAAGACAAAAACCATGAAAATTAAATCATTGAGAGGTATCTTAGGATGGGTGTGTCATCCAAGGTGTGACATTGATTGAATGGTCATGATAAAATGTGTCTCTTACATGTTAAGGAAGTAGTATATCTTAGGCCTAGTCGAACAGGATGGTAGTACATTGATAAATACATGGCCATGGTAGTCCAAGATAAATCTATCTATTTAGATAAAAAACAATAAATCAAGAAAGGATGGTGAAATGGGTGTGCATCCTACTTTATTATATATCTTATGAAAAAAATAATATACCACCTAGTGTGTATTCGTAGGTTTGTTATCATTTCTATGACTACTCCTTATATATTTAGGGGTTATGATGGGTTCCTAGATTTCACTCTTGGTTTGTGAATATAATTCACTACTATTGAGATAAGTTCCTAGAGGGTCACACACAACATATTATTCAAGAATCTTCCATATTTAGGATAATAGGTATATAAGACATGGTGGGAACCACCCCTAGGTCCAAGATTTTTCAGTGGATGTACGATCACCAAAGGAATAAATACATTTATATTATTCAAGTTAATAATAATTGGCATTGAATTTATTTATTACATGTATTTACAAGTTCTAAATTAAATACATGGAAAATAGTATTTGAACGAATATTAGTTTCAAATATTCATGGTTCGTTTAATATTGGAAGGAATGGCAAGTCCAGTTAATAGTTTGAGTATTATCATGTAATATATTTATTATATTACAAGAAAGTGAGAATAATATAAATGATATTTATGACTCAACATAGTATTCCTAATATATCATTTATATATTTTGTTGAATATTAAGTGGTTGGGGAGCCTTTCTAGGTAATTTATTAATATGTTATAGAAGGAAGGAGAGTCTCTCACCAACAGACTATTCATGGGGATCTCTTGAGAGATTCTCTCTCCTCTCCAGCTTTATAGAGAGGAAAGATCTAGATTCATGTTAATTTATCAAGATCTCCCTCATACATAAATGGTATGTCGATCTGGTGATCATCGGGGCATCAAAAGAATCTTCGTATCTCTATGATAGCTCCCAGAATTTAACAATCAAGGCTCCCATGGATATTTGAAGTGTGTGTGGAAGATATATAGGAATTTAACTTCATATTAATCAAGCAATTATTTCCAATGACAAGAAGATTTTGATCACATATTTGAATCAAATAAGGTATTTGGAGTTAATTATTTTGTACTTAAAACTCTTCATGCGAGATCATCATGCTTATACATGGGTAGTGCATCATCGGCGATGACGTTGTTACGTCGATCATTTGTGAAAAAAATTTAAATCCTCAGCCCACCAACTTCTGATTTGCACCCTAGTACCTTCAATTGGTATTAGAGTGATGCATGAAAATTTTAAGCCAAGAAAAAATTAAAATTATATTATATTTAGAAGAGGGATTTGTTCTGGTTCTAATGCCACAAATTGTGTTTTAATCCAGCTCTGGATGGCCAGTCTTCAGCCATCCATTATATTTCTTTCAAATTGAAATAAATCAAGCAGTTTTTAAATTTGGAATAATATATATATATATATATATATTATGTTAATTTTATACCTGAATATATCAGTGTTGGCATTAACCATTGAACCTAGACATCGGTCAGAGTTTTGGTATCTAGAAAAGTAATTTCTGACTGCTAAGTTTTTCAACAAGTGAGTTTTAAATAATAATAAATTTTGTCTTAAAGACTATGGTGTATGGTGTTGATTTAAAAGAAACTGACAAAATTTATTTTAAAACATAACTGGGGTGCCTCCTTCTTTTTCATATCAAATAAAATCCAAACAAAAGAACAGATATAAATCAAAGAAAAAAAGTAATCTTCTCATGGAATAATTTTTCCCTACAGGTCACCCTTGTCTACATCCTACCAGTGGCACCTCTCTCCCAACTAACTCCTCTTCAAGTGCTTCCCTTACCTATTGTCTGAAGGATCTCGTACCACCATTTGGACCAGACAACCCTCTTATCTATGTTCACCACTAAACTAGTCTCGTTGTTATTGGATTCCTCACCTATTGTGGCCCTCCTCTAGCATTGTTGCTCGTTCTCCCTCACCTTGGATGAATCGCTGCCCCATTGCCCTCTTTCCTAGTACATCATCACACTAGTTCCTTCTATAAGGCTATCAACCCAAGAGAGGCACCACCTTGCCAACCCGCTACTCCACCAGAAAGACCCACCAGCATCCCCTCTTATACGATAACCCCATTGTTCATGGACCACCATTACACTTCTTCAGGCTGACCCGATATGGCCCAGCTCCACTCCCCCATTGAGTGTGACCCATCCCCCCAATCATGTTCTTCTTCCCTCACTCATGAGACCCCTCCACTTTCTATTCTCCATCTCAATTAGAAATTGATCTTCATTTCTAGGTCTCGGCCTCTATGATACCTTGTCAGTGTGTTTTCCATCACCATTATGTTATCCCGTGATACTGGTGCCTCCTCGGCTTATTTCCCAATTCCTGAATCCATTGTAGATCCCAACAGTCCCCTTTTAGAGACCCTTCTTGTAGAGACACCCTTTCATTAGAAAGGTAAACCCTATCATGGTCCAATCCACCTCAAAAATGGTCTTGGGTAGATCTTCTTGACCCAGTATGGGTTTGGGTGGACCTTCCAAGCCTGGAACCAACCATCATAGGCCCTACGTTAGACATCATGGTACAGGTATATTTTATATAGTCAAAAATAATTAATTTAATTAATTTAATTTTTGTTTTAAATTAAATTAATTAATTATTAAAAAAATAATTAAGAGTGATTTTCTTATTCAATAAAAGAACCCTTAGAATAATTTACTATAGTTTTAATTATATTTATAAATTTAATTCAAATATGCGAGTTTAATGTGCATTGACTAATCATAATCTATGGACAGACCAATTAATTCTACGTGTATGTTTATTTATCTATTAATTATTTAATATGAATGGTTTGTAAAAATTAGTTAATAAATAAGGATCTACAAGTTGTCTTTTTCATTCTATACATAATGGACTGCATGTCCAATCTCTTAGTTGTATTTTGTACTCCCATGACCCCTTTGTCTGCATACGAGTATCTTTTTTATAATGAGGAAGAAGAACGATGACGTAATTCGTGTCTAGTTATAGTGATGCACCAGATAAGAGTTTGATGGATTGGATCGGTGAGCCTTGCAACTCGAGTCCCAAGTGACACGACTTAAGGAGTTGCCTCTAGGGTCTAGGTTAATCCATTATTTAATCAATGGATCAACCATTAGTATCAAATCATGATCATGTAATCATTTTATTTATGCATGGTTTTTTATTTTTTGCTTCTATAGGTTACAAATGATCACATGGAATAATAAATAAGCCTAAACAGAAAAAATGAACATTTGATGTGATTAATTTTTTTATTTATTACAAGTTCAGTTGTGAGTGTGATCACATAATACGTTCTTATGAAATATAAATTTTTTTATTTAGTCATTTAAAAATATAAAGCACCCAAAGAAATATTTTTTAATGAATACAAACCTAGTATCCTGGTGTTGGTGCCTTATTTTATTACATTGGAACAATAAACAAGTAAGCCACATCCCAATGGATTAATTACTTTGTTATCTTTGGAAAATAAACTTTAAAAATAATTATTACGTTGAAACTTGAAAGGAAAAAAACATAGAAACTACATTTGAAACGTCCATAAACTCCAAGGTTATCCATGTAAGTAATTCATAATATACATCTTCGTATCCTGGGGAAAAATAAAACATAATAAAGGGGTGGTCTCAGATTGTTAGTAAGGGTAAAAAATATAGTAGAAACTATCCTAAATAAACATAAAAAATCATGTTGAATAACTAAAATCAAATTTCATTAAAACATAATCATGAGTATATTATAGTTGGAATAAAAGCTGAATAAATAATGCCTTATAAAAAATCACATGATAATGAAACATAACCATGGATATTATAAAATTTAAATAATCACATTGATTATCAATTAAAAATATAATAATAACAGAATTCATAATGATAGACATCTAAAAATATCATATAGGTCTTATCCAATACATCTAAAAATAAATTCTTAAGGCCCTGGGAAAATCCAGATATGAAAATAAATGGGGAAGGCCTCACCCAATTCTATATCTGTTTGGTATCATGAGACATACCAATGCATCAAGAGGCTATAGCAGAAACCTCCTATCACTCAATAAGCCTAATTATTTCCTCATATTAATGGGGTGAAACATAAAAAACATATACAAATGAAATGTAAATAACTTTCCCCAAATAGTAAATATAATCACTAACCCTTCAGAGTAATATGGTGAATGGTGTCAAGATAGCACATCCATAGTCAAGCTGGTCATAAACTGTTTAATAAAATATAGTATATGATATCAAAAAATATCAATCATAATTAAGTTTAATATTTAAGAGAGGTTGTTGAGATATATGAAAATATTTTTACAAAAACATTGATTAATTCTTAAGATAAATACACTTTTACCTTAGAAAGAAGTGTTTTTTTGAAAAAATCATTTATATTTGTCATAAAATCATATTATAAACATGTATATACCGAAAAATAAGAGTTAAGGACAATTGAATTATGTTTGAGTCATAAATTATGTCAAACTTAAGTGAAAACTTATAAAAATATTTTTTAAAAAAACTTTCGAAATGGGCCACTTCAGTGTGGTTTAAGAGAAAATATAAAAGAGTCTTAAAAATAGAAAAATTCATAATTTTTTGTATAATATTAAAAATGTTCATTGATAGTTTCATGATATAAAGAGAGATTTTAGAAAAATAATTTTGTATTGTAATAGATTATGTGTGGTACTTGAAAATGGGTATGAAATTGGGAAATACTCTTTAATCAGGATTTCTTATCATGAGGAAATGAAAATGGGACCTTATAAAACATGCATATCCCCATCAAAGAAAGATGAACTAATATAGATACAAGATTTGGAAACATATAAACATAATTTATATTAAGTATATAAAATTAATAAGAATTACATTTGGGTTAATATAGAGAAAGTGTAACCTGAATGAAAATGGAGGTTCAGGGAGAATCCCTCACCTTATTTGTGAAAGTGTTTTGGACTTGAGTTTAATGTCCTAGATAATGAAATCCTATTCATTAGTATTTTTATTAAGAAACTATTCAAAATGTATTTGACTTATTATAATTTTATTAATTTCAATTATGGTCTTTTTAATGAGTTATAAGATTCAATTTCGTCATTCATAAGTGTTTGTTTCTTTGGTTTTAATGATTGGTTCAGTTGTATACATGTGGGAAAGATCATGTTAAATGGAAATTGTTATTCAGAATTAAAAATATAAGTTATTAATTAACTTATATAATATTAAATGGTCTTATATATAATTTTTTCATATATAAGGATGATTCATTAGATGAAACATTAATGATAATCATTTTCATTATTTTTTAGTGTTTTATCATCACGCATAAGTTTGGTATTATAAATTAATATTATGTATATATACTGGTTCAAAAATAATAAATAATTTTTATTAAAAATGTTAAAATATTAATTTTACCATAAAAATGGGTTTTTGACTAAATTTGAAGGTTTAGTTGAAAAATGGAAACTCATCATCCACAGAGGTGATAAATCAGATCCTCACGAACGATGTTTTAATTTTAAAAATAATAAAGGGTAAGATAAAAGAATTCATGGTGGATATACCATTATAATAAAATTATATTTTATATAAGATACTGGAGATATAATTTATGTTTGGATAAAGGAGGTAAGTAAAGGATAAGAAAATAAAATAAATCAAAATAAAATTAAAAGCATGAAAGAGGATTTTACATTGGAATTACTCTCCTTGAGAACCTCCTTAATGAACTATAAAATGGTTTTTTGGGTGATATAGTAAAGAATAGAAATTGGTGGAGAGGTTTAGGATAAGTATTAATCATAAATTGGACAATATTAAAGTCTTTGGAGGCGTTAGGAGAAGAGGTTGTGAGGGGTTCTATTCATAGTGGAGGAGAGGGGTTTTTTTATAATTTTAATCATAGTTTATAATGTTGACTCAATACTATCAATAGTATTTATTATTGTGACTAAATATAGTAAATAATGCATATGAGTTTGAAAAAAAATGTGTTCTTACCTCATTCATACATCATCCATGAATCAATAATTCATTTATTTAGTTATAATGTAAAATATCGTAATTTTTTGTATTTCACCATTCACCAAAATTTCAACAATTTTATAAAAAATCATAAAAATTAACCCTAAAAATTTTCCAATTTTTAGAATTAAAAAATGGACTCCATTTTTCAAAAATAATTATCTTAATATGAGAAATTTATTTTTTTAATAAAATCATCATTTATTCGAAGAATACTAACTTTAAAATTATAACTGATTTTATGAAAATTTGAAAAATTATTTAAGGTCTCATAAAATTGTCTTATAATCATAATAAAACTAAATATTAATTTATTAATTTATTTCATGAAAATAAATTTTCTTTTAAATATTTATTTTAATTATAAAATTTTGAATAAACATCTATGTTTCACAAAAGTACCAATACTTAATTTATCAATTTTAAAACATATATTAAATTATTAATTGAAATAAATAAATTATATTTTAATTCTTAATATAAATAATTTTTTAAAAAAATTAATAGGTTATGCTACAATTAAAATCATAAATATGCTATTAATATAACAAACAGGACAGTTTTACCGAAATTGGGATTTTTCACTACTTATTGGGAAAAAATTATTTTCATAAAAATACCAAAATTTTACCCCAAGATAATTTTGAAAATACACTTTTAAAAATAAATTTTATTATTTCAATGGACTTTATAAAAGTGTCAAAATTTATTTTTAAAACAAGTGCAAAATTAAAAGGCTATAAAACCGCCTTTTGAAAAATATATCTCTTTAATGCGTAAAATTGGATTCATTCTTATCTTATGCCTATAAAATAATTTGGATGAATATTAAAAGAATTTTTTAAATATATAATATATAAATTTCATAATTTTTTTAACACTACTCATTCCAACTTATTTAATGGATAGGTTATAATGATCATTTAAAAATAATGATATTTAATTGTGTATCATTATTCGTTTAAACTTAGTGTTGTGTTAAACCTATTATGTTAAAGAAATTAAATCTAAAAATAATCCTACCAAAAAATATTTGGGTGTTACATGTTAAGTCATAATCACCTTCCATCAATTGAATTTGAACATAACCTGGTGTTTGGGGTGCTCGGTCAGTCATAGCTAAGAGTGCCTTTTACTTCTAGGGAGTTCTTATGACGACAATGGGTTGACATAACTGAAGTTGGTAGTAAGGATTATCTTTAGATAACTTACAATCACATTAGAGTAAAATTATTGAGGTAATCGAGGTTATAATTCTAAGAAGATGGGATTTCACTCCACAAATCAAGGAGCTATGAGTTAATGTGGTTGGTCAGTCAAAAGCCTACCTTGAACTCTCTATGTACTTTTATAGCCATAGATTATAGACTATGAGAGGAATTTCAAATATCCTTACCACTAGAATACTCAAGTGATAGAGTATTTTGATTCTTGTATAGATCATTCCTAGAATTCAATAAAATAATGGGAGGAATTTAACGATAATTAATTAATCAATAATGTCTAAATCGGTAATCAACATAAAAGTTCTAATTTTATAGATTTATTTTTGTAGATAATGGAAATTAATACCACTAAAAACACTGTGATACTAATGTAAAAAATTAAATATCCACAGTAGCCTGAGTTTCCAAGAGTAGGACAGGAGCTCGCGCACGGTACTTCAATATTAGAAATTCATGGTGCCGGAATCCCCAAAACCTATTAAGCCACCTTAGAAAATGAGGGGGTTTAAAAAAGATTGTAGGGGACTCATATTTTATGCATCTGATGGTTCTTTCATAATTTTATCATCAAAATTGTATTCATTTCCTAGATACAACATCATGACATTGATGATTTCACATGTTTTCTCATATACTAGAAGTTTGTGAGGAGAAAGAGTGGCATAGATATGAATAGGTAATGATTACACTAGAATTGTGTAAATTGAAAGGATGGATATGATCTTTCAATACATCATATTCTAAAATCATTTTCACCCAGACTCTCCTCTTTCTTTTAAGAATAAAAAATTATCTGTTTGAATAAAAAATATTCCTTACCATCAAGGAAGAGTTTTCCAAGAAATAAGTACTTAAATAAAGAAAACACATTAACTATTATAGAAAAAAATTGAAATACAAGAAGAAAATTCAATAGAAATTGTTATGCCAAAAGTACTTTCATAAAGTCCTTTAAAGTAAGAGGTATTAATAGGAGGTTATTTTCATTGCATGTAATGAAATAAAACTAGGGAAGTTTAAATGCAATGAACTAAATTAAATAAGAAAGTACCTATTTCTTCGTCACTTTATACTCATTAAATATAATTATTAATATTTTTACATGGTTATTGGGTATTAAATACAATAGGAACATCACATATTTTTATCAAAATACACTAACCATGTAAGTGTAGAAACATTACTAGACGTAAGTTGTATTATCCAGGAGATAGAGAAAGGGTGGTTCTTAAGTCAACGGTGAGAAGTATAGGACTTCAAATTCCTGAGATAATGATTCATGTCAAACAATTATTGATTATAACCAAAACATTTATCTCATGTATCCTTTAAAAAATTTGTTACATTATTCCATGTTTCTGAATAAATATTGTTTTTGGTATTAAATACTCATGTAATAGTTCAGTGATACATGAATCATTGGAAATACATGATGAAATGTAATACTTAATTACCTAGTTATGGAAAGATAGTTATTTGTCAAGAAAAAATAAAAAGTTAATTTCAAGGATATATCATGTATATTATTTTGACTCACTGGAGCTAAAAACCTTAGGTTTTATCGATGTATATACTTATTTAGTTTTGTACAAAGAAACTTTTAGAAATAAAGGTATGCCACAATGCTTTTGGAATTAGTTCAAATAATGAGCATGAACTATTTTAAGGTTATGTTAGTGGTAAATATAATTCATAAGATCCATTTAAGTATTTAAAGATAGGTACAATGAATTATGAAATATGCATGGTCAAAAGATATAAGTTTCATCAGGCCAACATTCAAATAATATCTTGATCTAGCATTCATCAATCAGTGTAATGTAAAATGAAGTAATTCCTAAACTCACATTACATTATCTACATTATGGAATTCATATTAATAAGGAGGATCAATGATGAGTCTTACCTGTTAACATTGATCCAAAAAATGTAGTGTGGAGAAATTGTTAAATGAAATTTTCTTATACACATCAGATTTATGATGTGAGTAAAAGGAGAATCAATGTTAAAACTTATGCATTGTAGAAACTTCCTTTATATTTCAAGACGTGATTCGCAAATAACATCATTCTCCCAAAACCATATGCCGACTATCATGAAAAATGGATATCATATGAGTCACAATATTATGGAAATACATAATTTCATAAGAACCATGTTTTTATATGTAATGATTTTGTTATTATATAAACAAACTTGCATCATGTAAACCACAATGTGTATCTAAATTAATTATCCTAAAAGTTTCTTAGGATATTACAAAAATGCATTTGATAAAAAAGACATAGTCAAGTGATATACTATATTTCTATATAAGGGTGAACGTCTCTATTAGATATAGTGGGATCAAGATTGACTTCGGTTTAGTTAATTCCAAATATACACAAGTAGTAAGCATAAGAACGCATTTCATAGGTGGCGTGGAAGAGGAATGTTTCAGAGACACATGCTATATGGGAAATAGAAATTCATGGTGATGGTTTCGTATTCACCGTGGATAGTGGTACATTATTCATTGCGAGAAATAATTCCTACAAGTAATTCTTATATGTAAATCAGATAAGATTGAAAATCTCAATTAAAACTAAATATTGGATTCCATGTATCATAGTGAAAAGGGGATTATTATTATAAATAATGTGGCAGGTATTCAAGTGAGATGATAAATGGATGGTACAAGCATAGTACTAATAAGAATTGATTTATTAAACCATGTGATTATGCCTAAATCCATGAGAATTTTAATTTTCATAGCTAATTTCAAGGAAGGCATCTATACTACACACCCCAAAAGGGATAGTGACATCACATAATGCAAATAAGGGTGAAAGTTACTAAAATCTAGTTTATGTTTAAATTAATCATCTAGATCATATAATATTAATTTTAAATGAATTTTTTATATGTGTCTAATAGAGTTTAGTGGGAGGACCATTATTTTCTGAGTGAAATATTTTTGATAACATATGAAAAACATTTACTGGTCTTACATTTATTTATAACAATGGTGAAAGTAACTCTCCAGAGATTGAATTAAATTAGAAACCAAAGTTCTAGGTAATGTGATCTACTGAGGTAGATCTAGATTTTTCTTATGACTATTCAATCATACATATACAGACATAGTATTGAAAAATACAAGATAAAAAATTCAAGTAATAATTGTTACTAGTGTCACATGGAATGTATCTCTCTAGGTTGTCATGTCTGGGAAATTGGAGGATATTAACGTGGTGAGTTGAATTCCATATTATTTAGTAATGGCTCAATCATGTATTCCACGATATGTACAAGAATTTATATTTCCAATATATAATTTCTAGTAGAAAAATATCAGTTATATCCAGGAGAACTGCAAGGGGAGTAGTCAAAACTATCCATTTGTACTTGAGAAGTTATAAAGGATATATAGTGGGTAATTGGAGAAGAAAGGATACTAGTTTTCAAGGGACACAAACTAGAATTCATTAGATCAGTGTGATCTACTATTTTAGTTAGGCTAAGATAATGACCAAGAAAATATTATAAAATATAGTGGTATCCATACCTAAAAATACCAAGTACATTACAACTTCTGAGGTAGCTAAGAAGTTGTTATACACAACAATTTTTTTTCTAGTTCTTGGAATTGCACAAAGTATGTAAAGAGATATTATAATGTAAATTATAATACTCTCACTAGCCTTGATTTAAAATTTTGAAAAAGAAATAAAGATCATACACTTTGGGTTTCCATTTATTGAGAGGTTTTACACAAGGAGGTGAGGTCACATATAGTATAATAGTCACACAGTGGAAATGTGGTTGACCCAGCAACTAAAGTCCTGACTCAGAAAAAACATGATCTTAATCATTTGAGAGCTAAAAATGTTTGTCAGCAAGTTGTACTTAGAGAATGTTGTAGTTTTATAATAGTGGGTTCAATAAACCCAACTATACATTACTTTTTATTACCATGTCATTTATACAGTTATATATGAATGATGTATTTTTACCATTATATTGTATAATATTTTGTGTCCACTGTTAAATGGTAATGTCTATAGATTAATTTTTGTATCAAAATGTTATAAAAGATCCCCAGATATAATGATAACCTCAAGATATAATGAAATTAAACATAAAAAAGGTCGTATGATCTATATACATCATTCTGATAGGACACAAATGATTTCTGACTATCAGGTGATGGGGGTAATAATTATTGGGAATTAATATCATGAAGTTCACACTTAGTGATCCCTAGTAGTTGATATCATGAGGACAGACCTACCAATAGGAACACCACATGATTTGGGTGTAATTGTATTTTCCTATCTATGGACATGTGTATTGGTATCCTGACATGAGATCATTATCAATGTGCTTCATTTGATCATGCACTTTGATGCAAGAAAAAACCATGATAATGGAATCATGGTGAGGTAACCTTTGATGGGTGTATCAATGGTTGTATGAAATTGGTTGAATTATCAAGATAAAATTTGTCACTTCTATGTTAAGGAAGTAATATATCACGAGTCTGGTTGATTAGGATGGTAGAAGCTTGATAAATACATGTCCATGGTATTCCATGGTAAATCCATATAGTTTTATCAACAACTAATAAATTAAGAAAGGATGATGACATGGGTGTGTGTCTTTCTTTATTATATTTTTAAAGAAAAATAGATTATATTACACAGTGTGTGTTCGTTGGTTGTTTTTCATTATTATGACTACATCTTATCTCTTTAGGGTCCATAATGGGTTACTAGATTCCACTATTAGTCTTTGAATGGTATTCAATTCTATCAAAATAAGGGCCTAGAGGGTCACACATAATAATGTATTCAAGAATCATCCCTATCCAGGTGAATTGGTATATAAGATACGTTGGGTCCCACCATTGGGTCCAAGATTTGTCTAGGGATGTAAAATAAAAAAAGGAATAAATACGTTAATATTCTTCAAGTTATGAATAATTGGAATTGAATTTATTTTTTATATGTAATTATAAGTTTTAAAGTAAATACATGGAAAATATTATTTGAATAAATATTAGATTAAAATATTCAGGGTTCATTAAATGGTATTCAATTCTATCAAAATAAGGGCCTAGAGGGTCACACATAATAGTGTATTCAAGAATCTTC
The DNA here is from genome assembly GCA_963277665.1 of Viscum album. Classification (NCBI taxonomy): domain Eukaryota; kingdom Viridiplantae; phylum Streptophyta; class Magnoliopsida; order Santalales; family Viscaceae; genus Viscum; species Viscum album. Next base: position 76,857,862 of record OY728165.1, on the reverse strand, counting down.
CCTATCCAGGTGAATAGGTATATAAGATACGGTGGGTCCCACCATTGGGTCCAAGATTTGTCCAGGGATGTAAAATAAAAAAAGAATAAATAAGTTAATATTATTCAAGTTATGAATAATTGGAATTGAATTTATTTTTTATATGTAATTACAAGTTTTAAAGTAAATACATGGAAAATATTATTTGAATAAATATTAGATTAAAATATACAAGGTTCATTAAATATTTCTGAGAATTATGAGTCGATTTAATGGATCATGTATTATCATGTAATATATTTGTTATATTATAAGAAAGTGATATTAATATAAATGATATTTATGACTTAGCACAGTAGTCATAATATATCATTTATATATTGTTTGAATATTCAAGGATCGGGGATCCTTTCCATGTAATTGATTAACACACTATAAATAGGAGGAGAGGCTCTTGCCAACATACTTTTAATTTCAAGATCTTGGGGGCTTCTCTCTACTTTCCCACTTTCTAGAGACAGAAGCTCTAGATATAGGGGAATGAATCTATCTCTCCTTCTTGCATCGAAGGTATATCGATGTGGTGATCATTGGGGCTTCTAAGGCATCATTGGATATCTACACTAGCACCTGGAATTCGATGATCAGTGCTCCTGTGGATTTTTTATGTTTGTGTGGGTGATCTAGAGAAATTCAAATTTGGATTCTTTGAGTTGTGATCACTCGCAACAAGTAGATATCGAGTTCAGCTTCATATCAAACTAGGTATTTATGGTTTATTATTTTGTGCTTAAAACACTTCATGTGATATCCTTATGCTTATATCAAGGAGGTGCATCATTGGCGATGACATTATTACATCGATCAAAAATAAAAAAAATTAAATCCCCATACCTTTAGCTTCTGTTGTGCACCACGGTACCTTCAGTTATGATGTTGGGAAAGAATTTAAATCTCATCCCTACGTACATTGACCCTTTTTATGTCCTTAATCACGTTGTTTCTATATCTTATCAACTCATGCTTCCCCAAAACTTTGAACAAGTAAATAATTTATTCCATGTATATATACAAATAAAGTACATACATGATCCATCACATGTAATAAAGTCAAAGATGGTAAAACTTGGGCACGAACACTTCTCTAAGGAGCAAGAGTTGAAGATCCAAGGCTATAGAGTCAAAGTTCTATGCAGCAAGACAACTCCCATAGTCCTAATAATTTGTAAAAACTATAGGTATGAAGAAAATACATAGGAACCTGAGGATGAAATGAAAAGGATATACCCCCCCCCATCAATTCTTAACTAAGGATACTGGCAGAAATTTTGATGGTGAAATTTAAAATTGGGAGAATAATATTATAACCCAAATATACGTATAAGAAATTTTCATTCTGAATAAAAATATATTTTAAATAGTGTAATATAGTATAGTATAAAACACATGAACCAATACAACTATAACATCCTTATACCAATATCACTCAAGAGTTTCAAGACTGGTGGTGTTAAATAAACTTAGGCATCTCTCCCTTTATACCAAAGGCTACCAACTAGAATTAAGGGTCAAAGGTAGTATTGTGGGGAGAATATATCCTTATACTAAATAGAGTAATAATATAATAAATAATAATAGTCACATAAGAATATAAAAATAAAGAGAATAAACATCACATAAACTGTTAATAATAACATACACATCATGTGCTATAACAAAATGATCATTTTAAAAGTCATACAGTGCATATTAAAAACATCATCATCCCTCATATGTGAATCATATAAAATCAAGTTCCCAAAAAGAAGAAAATATCAAAAACCTATAAATACCACAAATATGGTTCTGATTCTTTTCATGGGCCCATATTCTATGATACATGCTTGCAAAAAAATATCAATAATCTGTTATAGGGTGCTTCCCCTTTTTTTGTTCTACAACCATGACATTTGCTTGGGTACCTGAGGCTTCCCAAGTAGGGTGCGAGTAAAAATAAATAGGCCACTACTAATGGTATCTATAAAAATATCCAATATTAGTAAATTTTTATGTTTATGTACATAATAAATACTTTAAAATAAGATAAATATACAACCATTGATTATCAGGTTCTAGGGTGAAACATGGGATTGTCCATGACTAATTTAGGTGGGGTTGAATGTATCTAATCACAGTAAGTCATGAAGAAACATGCTCTAGGGAAATTTAGACTACGAAAAAATTTCATTGTTCACCATCCATACAGTCAATATCCTATGGAGGTAATCCTAGGAATATTAATTCTTGTCCAGTACTGCCAGATCCTAGGAGGTAGTCTTAAGAATCTCATAAATCCCTAGGCATATCTAGGTCCTATGAGGTAATCTTGTGAATCCCATAATAATCAGGAATATCTAGATCATAGTGGGTAATCAAATTAATATCATAATCATATACCATCACTATATCTAAGGAGGTGATCCTTGAAATCCAAAACCAACATGCATCATTGAATCAAGGGAGGAAACCCCAAGCATCCCATGACATCAGGAATTTCCAAATCCTAGGAGGTAATCAAAGATATCCAATGATATCTTGGCATCACAAGATCCTATGATACATTTTATTAATACACATACATCCACTCATTCTCTAATCTATTTGTGACACTCCTCGATTACATCTTTAAATTTTCTATTTTTATCCAAAATTGGGCTCACCTCACTAGATGGTCAACAGTCAAGGTTTATACTTGCTAAACGAATACTCATGACCCATGGGAGGTTTAATCACTAGAAACAAGGGTATATTTAATTTATTTTTTTAGTTGAAGCATATATTAGGTCAGTGTGACCGCATAACATACACACATGAAAATCATGTGATATTTTAAGGGCTAGTTGGAGGATCACTTACCTTAGTTTCATATAAGTATACTCATTTAATATCATCAACTGGTTCAAAATCCAATGTTATAAATCAAAAAATAAGATTAAAATGTTGAAAATAGAATAAATATCTAAAACTAGAAAAATAATACTAGATACTCACAGAAACTATAATAGGTTGAAAGAGGGGTATTATCCTTACTTATAGATCACCGTAAGGTAGAATAGAACTTGAAATATGAAATAATTGAGAAATAAATAGACAAAGACAAGGGATATAAGAAGAAGATATGTTTTAAAAAACTTATGACTTAATAGGGGAAGAAAAAAGGTATTTTGGAATTAAAATGAGAGGGAATTTATGTAATTTTCATTTTCTTAATTGACAAGGTAGACTTCACTATTTGGCCACATAGTTTTTCAAACTTTGCGCCAAACATTAAACTCAAACTGTTAATAGAATTACCACCTCACATTTTTGGGCTATATAGTTTGGTAAATTGTAAACTAACCATATAGTTTTTACTATTTAAGGAACCCACCCTCTACGTGATTTGACTACATAATTAGGTAAACAGTTTCCCAATAATATATCCATGTCTACTATTTATTATAGGTTTCACATAGCCTCCCCTAGAAATCTATATGTTTTAAGGAACTATGGGTCGATATACTCCCCAATTCATTGTTTGTATATATTGTTAGCACTAACCTTTTATTAACCATGCTTCATATCCTAAAACCACTATTTTTATAATTTTGGATCTCCTGATCCTAAAATGATCTTGGAACTATTCCAACTCCCTATAAAAAATTTCATATCATATCAAATGAGGAAACATTAATGATTTATTAAAATTTATTATAAAATCATACCTCAACTAGTTCTTCAATTTTACAACCTCCTCGCTATATAGCAGTTCATCCTTAAGTTGGCTTCCCAAGAATCACTAGTCCTCATCAGTGAATAACTCTAGCCACTGAGTTCTTATATCATACTATAACTCTCACATATCATACTAGATATGATCAAGCTACCACTTTACACATTCTTTAGGAACCATCCCTCCATTTCGATCCTTTTCACTATATTCCACTTTATGAACATGAAGATCATCAAAATATATATCATCCTTAAGCTTAATATCATCAATTTTGATCACATGTGATGGATCAGAAGAGTACCATCAAATATGTGTTATTTTGGATTCATCATCCATGGTGGTAAAGAATTGAGGGATGTCCAATAATTATTCCACTTTAATGTACCTGTCCATTATCCCAAACAGACGCACATATCAGGTAACTAGATATTTTACCTCTAAACATAGTGATGATCCATCCTTAGTAACACCCATAAATATACATGATCACCAACCAAAAACTCAAGAGGATGACTCTGCTAGTAATTATATGATCTCTTCCTACTTAGGGAAGTCAAAAACCAATTTTTTATCAAGAATATATTCCTTAAGGTATCCTATATGAGAACTAACATAGTCATTACAAACTCACTAGCTTCTTATAAAAACAAGGTTGAATGGAAAGGTCTTACATATGAGTATTCAAATATATATATAAGAATTAAATCCTATTTTCTATTATTACTGGAAAACTCCATTAAATCCATGTGGTTCTCCCAAGAATCATAAAAAACTATGATTCATGCTCTCAGTATTACCTCTTATATCTAAATTCCATGATCAAATTATCTATTTATCTATGGATGATAGTAATTTCTCATATGCATCTATGTACTCAGTTCCTTCAGTAATCCCTACCATAATCATGATGTAAATTAAGAATATATTTCAAAAACAATACTCAAAGAGACCCCATTTAAAAACACCACAACCGTTATATTAATCTTATAAAGCTTGTCAACTGAAAATTTCTCCCATATCAATATAAAATGATCCACTTTAGTTAATCGATTGATGGTCAACTATAATGAATTATTACCTCGGGGTGTTCTTAGTAACCCAATCAAAAAATTCATTATTACATTATCTCGTTTTCTATTAATAATTCATAGTGGATGAAGTAAGTAGGCCATTGGTTATCTGGATTCACCTACTAATAGGTGGATCACCGTATAAAAAATCCCATATTGTCTCTCTTCATCCCAATACACTAGAAATACTTGTTTATGTTATGATAAATATTATTGAATACTAGATATACCATCCATATTGAGGTGGGTGAGTATCTCGTCTATTCTTTGTGCATTATCAGGATGACCACGACATTGCATTGGACATTAAGGATCTTTTTTACATCAAGAAAAAAATCTAGTGGTGTATCCCTACTATATATGTAGTCTATCATAACCCAAAAATATGAATAAAATAGTTGAATCCTTTTTACCCAATTGAGGAGTAAATAATTGATAGATAAGTATGTAAGGTTCAGTCAACCTTGGAAATCTTGAATATTAAGATGTATCTCAAAAAATAGGGTTATCATCTTCCATTCATTGTTAGACTCCCATACTACCTGAGTTTGTGTATTCCATCATAGTGTATATGAAACTATGTTACACTTCTTAGGCATTTATTCCTCAACAAAATGAAAAACACTAGTGATATTTGACCAACCTTAATTGTCGAAGGTTAAGGTCCAACTATGAGAATATGTATTTTAGGATCCTATAGTCTATATACACTATGAAGCTTTCTCCCTATATGGAACGCCAATAGTTCATAAAGAAATTTACCACTAGTGCCAACTCTAAACCCAATTTCAGATAGTTTCTCCCATTCATTCTATACACACTAGATCCATAAGAAACCAAATGGCCATCGTTCATTAAGAGTTCTCTCATACTGACTCATGATGTGTTATTGTACAAATATACTCCTTGCCCGGATTGGGTAAGGATAGGATTGGAATTTTATGAAATATTCTCACAATCACCAAAAAATCACTCTCATGAGTGTCAAACCAAATAAAATTCACCTCTTTGTTACTTTGGACTATCATCAGTACAACCAAGTGATAAAATTCTTGAATAAATCATTATCAATAACCAACTAAACCCAAAAAACCTATAAATATAAAAAAAGTTATTAGGTGACATTCAATAAACCATATATATGGAGCTATCATACTATATAGATACACAAGACTTAGATATGATTTTCCACAAAAATTACACTTGATTGATCCAAATATTTCAAATTTAGAGCTTGGCATATATGTAAGGATCCCAAAGTGTAACCAAAACAATATCCAACTATTGTTTGTGATCCTCCATCGACTTGGATTACTTGGGAATTTCATCATCAAAAATTACCATAAATATATCCATATATGTATATAAGGCTTGATTAAACATATTCAAAAATATTGATGGAGTGTTCATTAGACCAAAAGAAAACACCAAGTACTCTTATAGACCATAGATACTCCAGAATATAGTCCATGGTATGTCTGAAGGTCTCACCCTCAATGATTTGTAACCTAAAATCAAATAAATCTTGGATAATACATATGATCCGCTAAAATAATCAAATAAATAATCAATATATTGGAGTGGATATTGATTATTGATTTATACTTGGTCCATCTAATAATAGTCCATGCATAGTCTCAAATATCAATCCATCTTCTTAGAGAATATGACTGGAGTACCTCAAGGAGATTTACTCATCCATATGAATCTCATGTACTCCAATTAGACCGTTATCTCATGGATTGTGGTAGGATCCATCTTATAGGGTGGTATAAAAATAGTCTCGACACCTAGTGAGATATTGATAGAAAACTAAACCTAACTCTTGTTAGGAAACCCAGTGAAATCATTAGAAAAAATATCCACGAACTGATCAACCATAGGAGAAAAATATAAATATTGTATCTCTCTATAATCCAATAAAATACTAGACTCTGAGCTATAATCCCACCCAGCTATTGATGTCCAGGTCCATCATTCCCATCCTGTAAGACCCATTTTCTAGCATAGACATAATTATCACCCTTGAGTAATGTAAATGATACTCCTTGATAGTAACAATTGATATATGATTTATATGGTACTAAAGAATATATCTATAAGATTAATATAAAACTAGTCATATCAGGTATAAAAAAACCTCAATGGAATATATACCCACCAATCACAAGGGTATATTCCCAACATCGGTGACGCCCCACCAATCACACCTTTATTGGATTGTAAATCAACATCACTACATATAAATAATATATATCTATTAATAAGGCATCCATGAATTTGGATGGTATAAATGAGTGTGATACTCTTTTATCAAATAAATAACATCCTATAGTAGAATCCACCATGATCGTACCTTATATGGTAGACAGTCCAACATCCATTTCAATAGGAGCAGTTTGAACGAAATATAACTAGCCTACCGCTTATCCCTGAGTTAATGTCCACGTATCTTAGATATAACCACTTTTATATTTTTTTAACCTTTCCCTTTGCACTGTGTTTTCCACCATAACATGAAGATATGGTGGAGCTCCAATTAAATTACTACTTTAGAATAATTGATCTACCCCCTAAACCCTGACCAAAAACCTCTATCACTAAATTACTATTTAGTACTCTAGTAGAACCTTAGTAGATGCAACATCTTCTGATATGATTGGAACTTGACTGGTGGATGGTCTAGCTGAGGAAGAATGTGGCCAGTCTTGTCACATTGGTGATATTTCACTAGACTATCTCCCCAATGGGGAAGAGATAAATCACCACCCAATATATTATGTCTATTTTCACCCTATTTTGAACCATAAAAATTGTACTTCTAGCTACTTGAAGACCAAATATTGGTCCCTCTAACATATATCACCTTCCCTGACCCTTAGGCTTTGTTTGGGTTCCTCTCGGTAATAAATTTCTAGTTCACAACCTCTGAATAGAATACAAGAAAAAATATTCACCTAAAATTAGATTGAGTTCCTCAGCCTATCCTCAAAATGCCTCACTCAATTTATTTCATCGGTGTCCAGTATCGTGGAGAAAATTTTAGATCTCTGAGGTGATTAGAATAATCTATCATAATAAAACCACCCTCTATATGGTACATAATCTCTCTATAATTTTATAATCTCAAGGTATCAAGGAATAAATTATAAAATAATTGAGTCTATAATTCTATTAAGTAAAACCTTACGTACTAATCTTCCTAGACTATAACATCCCACTAATGCTTCTACGAATCTCAAAGATTATATATTGATACCTTCACCCTCATCTCCATGGGTGTCTCAAGGTGGTGAAATATTTTCTAAATGGACACTATCCAAAAGTCAACTATCTATAGGCCACCCTCACTTATAAATAATGGTGGTTGTAGTATTTGAAACCCTCCCATAATATTATAAATTATAGTCACAGTTCATGGTTCCTCCCTCTCATGACCCCTCCCCATAAAGTGTATACCTCCTGGGCCAAAAATGGGAGAAGAGAGATTGTGACCTTCGATTCCCACCTCTTGTAGGCCCCGGGTTGGTGACTAATACTGAAGGTTTAATAACCACACAGATAGGAGGCATTACCCTCTAAGAGAAACAAATATGGAAGAGAGAGATAGAATACAAACCAACCAACTCTTGCTCATAATAAAATATAAAAGAAACCCCAAGTAAACAAATTCAATGTCGTCAAAGAACTACTACAACTGAAATGGAAAATTTCAAGTACCAAAATAAAGAAAAGACAGTAGTGACCAAGACACCCAAATAGACCCTACAAACCACAAGCTACTTGTAACCATCATGATCTACAACTTGCTCAAACTGACCTGAAAAATAGTTTATATACATGTAGGGTGAGATTAATAGTATACTCAATAGGACCCTTCTCAGATCCTCTCTTTCAAAAGCTAAATAAATCATGATAAAACGCAATGATTAACATGTGAAACTAACTCATCACCTATATAGGTAAACTAAATTCCAAGACTCACTATGGAAACTCTCACCAAGTATCACATAAAATAGAATATAATAAAATAAATAATGTTAAGGGTACCCTTATACCACTTTCCTTCTAGTTTCCCACTCTTCCCCAATGTCACACGTCCCAAGAATCTCTCTCCAAAAGGCAAGCCTGCAGATACTTGGGCGAAGCACCACAACATACACCTCATGAAAAACACCACCACATCCAAATTACCAAAAGTAACTAGGTAGTTTCCAGGAGACACCGAATATCACATAACATGTATCACACATCGAGTATTATACCTCAAGCCATCATAGTCCATACACTAAGTAAGGATCCTTAAGCCATCATAGCATATACACGTTATTCTTATAGTAGTCCTTTGAAAACTATATCCAAAATATATGTGTGGGAAATAACCATAAGACATTACATACATCTACACACATATATGGGGAAAAATAATCGTCGTTCATACTAGCCCAAGTAACTACCAAGAGAAGAGAGTAGGGCCAAATGGTGTAGTAAAACATCCATCCTTCCACTAGGATATTTGGTAAAACACCACCCCAGGTCTCAAAATCTTTGGGGTGTCAATTTACCTAACTGATAGGGTGGATTATCATGTAGAAACACAAAAGTTACATGATATAATATATCTCACAACCACACTATGAACATAACAATGTCTTAGAATCAACTACATCTAACATCCCTCAGAATCCCAGCTGTCACTATTAAGACCAGATATCATATAAGCACACATCCATTTGGAGAGCTAAATTAAATTTTCTTCTTCTTTTTAATCAGTTTAACTTTAAATTAATTATTTATTAACCATTAATTAACCATCATAATTTGCTAAATTTCATTACATTAGAGTCTCAAAAAATATCCATTCTCTCTAAGAATAAGAAAATCGTGTCCAATGATTCTTAGAATTACAAACTCAGCATTGCATCCCAGCAAGCTCCAAACCCATATGTTAAATATTTATTCATTTATTTAATAACATTATTTTCTATATTTCCAAGTATTCTTGGAAAGAATTCTAAGTTACCAAACATAAGGGGATCAATATGGTGAGTAGATAAACAACCTATAGATTCCTTTCCACCAATAGCAGGGGAATAGACTCATCCAACCATGAGAAGCTAAACGTGGAAATCACATGGCATACCCTATGCATGTTCACCTCTATTTAAAGGATACTAAGAAAAACTATCTGAATAAATAAATGGGGAAAGGAAAGATGATAAAAAATAGCATGTATATCATCTCAACAAATGATTCAAACAAACATCTAATATTAATACAAACTGGTAAGCCTAGCTTCACCCTATTTCATTATCCTGGGTGTCCTCCCCAACACCCACATGAATATAATGATTCATCTCACCACTCTAGGCATCAAATTCTACCACAACAACTAGTTATACCCACCCCTAATACCACAAAACCCTCCAAGATCAGCCATCGTAGGCTCACATCACATCTGGGCCTCCCTGCCCCACATATCACAATAGTCCTCCAAGATCATGTCACATCACTAGTAGCAGGAAACAACATAGTTATGGGCTCTCATCCCTAAATAAATGCAACCATCATTTACACACAACGAGCTCTCATGGATACAAAGCACAAGTCACTCATTCTTTACAAGAAAATATGGAACAAATTCCTTTCAAAGTCATTATCTTTCATCAAACAATCGGTTATTCTTCCATCTTGAATTAATTGATTCATTATTCACAGGTTCCAACTATAGGAAACCTAAGAAGAAAGATATAATAATATGTCACAAATTAATTAAACAATCAATTTAACATACCTTTAATTTTTTTATCAACAAGCATGATAATTCTTCAAGTTCAATAACTAATTCAATTAAACATGCACACTTGTATTAAGTTAATTAACATCAAATTATAACAACAACAACAAGTGGATTCATTAAATATACCTCTTAAATATTTTAGCTAATTAAACCTCAACTAATTGTAGCTTTATGTTCTTTACCAATTTCTATCAAGAACAACATACTAAACCTTTCTAGGTATAGAAATCACACTATCAAGAAAATCAGGAGGCAAATCATTATCACGGTTAAAAGTAGAACCATTGCTAATTGATTGATATCAATTCTTTAATCTAGATAAAATTATTATTAGGTGAATTTCATTAAGATACAAGTGGTTAAATGTTTTTTAAATCTATGATTTAACTTAAATTAATAGAGAAGAAATGAATCCTCTACCAAAAAAGTGTGTTTATGTTCTTTGTATGGGAATGGACCACACAACAGATCTCTGATCACCTTTCCCGCAAGATCTATATCCATCTGAGGATGTCGTGGCACTACCACATCAACAAAAATAGAGAGAATATCCATTAGAAACATGGGTAAGGAAAATCTATATCACAGAGAGAATATATGAGAGGAAATGAGATCAAAGTGGGAGAAACCTCTAGAAAATGAAGAAAAAAACACACCTCGGATCAAGTCGGGTCACTACAGATCAAAGATGGAAGCCTGAGATTGATTCCTTATAAAGGGATCACCAAAAAGTAAATGAGGAGACTATTGATTTTCCTAATACAAGAGAGAGGGAAGTTGTAGCCATATGGTTTGACCACTGAGTGGCTGTAATGTTTTAAAGCATTACTGCACTAGAGAATTATATGATGTATAATTCCCTTTCATGTTGTGTAATTCCTCGAGGCCAGTTTCCACCAAAAAACAATATCCTTTTTATTTTATTTTATTTTTAAAACCCTAAAATATTACACAATTTGAATCCCAATTTCACATCGTTTAATTCTTCTAAACTGTATGAAACCCACTTTTACATCATGAAAGTTCCATATTCCCAACTCTCAGCACCCAAACTCCTCCAATCAACCTCCAAGACTCCTATGAGCTTTAAAAACCTTGGGAATATAAAAAGGGTCAATCCACGCAGATCTAGGACCTTACATCAGATACCTCTCAAAACATTCTTATCCTCGAGAATCCAAACCCATCCTAGAGAGGAAGCAAAAAGGGGTCGTCTAAAAATCCACCCCATGAGATACCTCTCAAAGCTCCCGCAATCATTAGAGATCAACCACCACACTATGGAAACATCACAAAACCATGAATCAACCAAAAATAGCTCCTAAAAACTCTCCTAGGGGAGATACCTATCAAAAGAGAGCAAGTCACAACAAAAACTAAAATAAATCCATCACAGAACCAGAAAAAGTCTACAAACACAAAACGAACAATGTTACAAGAAAAGAGCTAAAATAAAATAGATCAAGGTACTAAGCATGTATCTGCAACTCACGTTCCTAGGTACTATCCTCCACACCACTATGATACCATAAGACATGAACCAAGGGGATAGCACACCCATGCAATACCTTCTCCTAGATGTCATGGATCTCTACAGGCTGCCCCAAAAAGGTCACATCATCATCAACATCGATATTTCCCCAACTGATGATGTGACAGTTATTATGAAGATAAAGATGGAGCTGTGACATGTGACATGTGAAAAAAATCATGTATCTAGTTCATCTACGGGGGAAGCACTATCTGGTATTCCATAGCTTCAACATGATCCAACAACTCGAAGGATCCAAAAAAACTGGGGAGAAATATTAATCCCATGATCGACCCTTCCCTACCCATGATAAGGAGCCGCCTTTGGGAACACAAGATCCCCAACATCAACCTCCAGAGGTCTCCTATGATCGAAATAGGATTTTTGACAATCCAAAACTACTTTCATCCTTTCAAAAATCACCTCAAACATCTCTATTTTATTACATACCAGTTCTATCCTGAGAAATGCTAACTCTCCAACCCTAGTCCAACACAATGAAAAATAGCATGGTCAGCCATACAAGGCATAAAATGGTGTTATACCAATGGTGGAGTGAAAAATATTTTTGTAAGAAAACTCTACCAAGAGAAATTTCCTCATCCACAAACTTCCAAATACTAGGACACAGAGGGAAACATGTATTCAAGAGTCTAGATGGTCAACTCTGTCTGACCATGCATGTGTGGATGAAAAGTTGTCCTAAGGAGTTTCTGAAAACCAAATGCATAGTAAAGACCTCTCCACACCCTAGATGTAAAATGAGGATCTCGATCGAAAATGATCATCCTCAGGATTTTGTGGAGTCTCGCCACCTCCTCCAGATATTTCCTTAACAAAACCTTAACTGATCTCGACTCCTTGATCGATATGAAGTGGGCCAATTTTATTAAAAGATCCACTACCACCCATATAGAATCATGGAATCATTGATCTCAAGTTAAACCATTAACAAAATCAATCAAGATGTCCTCCCACATCCATTGAGGAATATCTAATGGGTGGAGAAAACCACCAGAAATATGATGCTTGACATTCACCTTCTGGTAGACCAAATATCGAGAAACAAACTCTGCAACTACAAACATCAAACCAGACCACCAAAAATGACCTCTCCAATCTTGGTACATCTTTTTCATGATTGTATATACAACTAAGACATAATTATGGAACTATCTGATAACTATCTCATGCATTTCAAAAGGAATGATAAGCCTTCCCTAAAACAACACATAATGTCATTCATCTACCGACCAACCATCATGGGCCTTGCTATAAACAACTCACTCTCTTTGGACCTCCACTTCAAGATCCCCCATCTAGGATTCCTCCACCAGCAACACTAGATATTACTACACCGTAATCTGAAAAAGACAACTTATGCCCCCGACTTCACCCATATCTAGATGCAATGCTGAAAGTTATTCCTTAACTCTCTATGAATTACCTGATTCCCACACTACATCACTGTATGACTTCCTACTCAATGCATTGGCCATGACATTCCCTATTTCAAGAGTATACAAAATCTGAAAGTCATAATCATGTAAGAACTCCATCCACCAAAGTTGATGCAATTTCAAGTCACACTGGGAGAAAACATACCTCATTCTCTTATGATATGTGAAAACAACAAAATTCTCACTGAAGATGTAATGTCCCCACTACTTTAGGGAAAACACCACAACCTCCAACTTGAGATCATTGGTGGAATAGTTATGCTCATGGGGATTTAACTTCCAAGACCCATAAGAAACTACTGATCTATGCTTCATCCGAACACAACCCAACCCAAGACATGAGTCATCACAGAAAACTTCAAACTGAACTTCTTATACTGGAAGACAAAGAACTGGATTCCTAACCAACTTCTAATTCAGATGCTCAAAATTTGTCTGACACTAATCATTCCACAAAAACTACTGATTCTTCCTATTCAACACTATCAAAGGAGTCATAAGCTAAGATAATTCGGCTAAAAACATCTTATAATATCCTAAAATACCAAGGGAATACCACACTGATACCACTATCTTGGTGGTTTTCTAGAAAAAAACTGATTCTACCTTTAATAAATCTATAGCTACTCCCTTGGGGGATATAACATGCCCTAAGAAAAGGATATCTTGATTTCAAAACTCACACTTCAGCAACTTCTCAAACAGCTATTGATGATGAATAGATATCAAAACAACACACAGATACTTTGCATGCTCCTCCTTGGATGTGTAGTACATAAGGGTTTCATCGATGAAAACCACCAAAAACATATCTAAGAACCCCTGGAACACCTCGTTCATTAACACAATGAACACAGATGGAGTATTCATTACACCTAACTACATCACAAAAAAACTCACAATGCCGATGATGACAATAGAAAGCAGTCTTTGGGATATCCTCATTTTTTACATGTATCTGATGATATCTTGACCGAAAATTGATATTCGAGAACCAGTATTCACCCTTCAATTTATCGAATAAATAATCAATATATGTGTAACAGACCAAGTAAGTAATGAATAATAGATATTTTTATCTATGTCTATTTATAAATTATATAGTGTTTTAGAGGCTTAAAATGAGAATAAATCCAATCTTAAGCCTGGAATACACTAATATTTTTAAAAGATTGTTTTACTTCCTTTTGATGGAAAACCATATTTTAAATCTATCTTTTGATAATTTTATAATCTTTATTTTTCAAAATAAACTTATTCTTTTTGATTGGGACATCAAAATTTACTTTGTATGAATTTTTGGTATTTTTCCGATAAAGTTCATTTTTTTAATGAATAGTGAAAAATGTTGTATTTTAATTCAAAACCACTTTTTAATCTAATTTATTTATATGATTATATTATCTTTTGAATTGGTTTTAAAGTGGAATTAGAATATATTTTTACTATTTAATCTAATAGTGGTCATTGGAATTAATTTCATTTTGAAATTGGACTTAAACTAGTGTCAATCTTTTGATACTTATTGTTTCATAAAAACACGCTATTTGCTCTGACAGCGGGAATTAATTATTAAATTAATTAATGAAACTTATATGTTTTGAATTTTTTAAAATAGGCAAAATTTTTGAATTCGGAATATAAAATATAGCTTAAGGGTGAAGTTTTGGTTTTTTCTGGAAAACTTCAATTTTTTATTAATAGTGAAACCACTAAGTGGTACTTAAGAAACTGATTTTTCATTTAAATGAAATTTTACCACCTCTGTGTTTTTAATTTCAAAAATCTGACATACATAATTTTCATTAAAAAGTAAAATGTGGTTCAATGGGATTAAAATAATTTTTTTGGTGAATAGTAACTTTTATGTTTTTAATCGCGATTAGAGGTAATTATTGCAGTTTAAGGTAAAAATAATGTTTTAATAATATGAGATGAGCTTGAAACATGTCCTACCTTCATTGGATGTGTCATGACCGACCAAGACAATCCATGTGTCAACATGGGGATCCCATGGAGCCACTTTGGTTGGGAAATGACATAAATAACTTTTTATTTAATGTTAATCTAAAAATGACACAAACATGAGATGTTTTACTAAAACAATTTTTACATGGGGTTATACAAGTCAGATTTTTGACTATAAATATAAATTATAAATCTAAAAATATTTCCTAAATCATGATATTTTTTTATAATTTTTAGACATTAAATATATTAAATTATTTATGACATCATGATGATGCAGCGATTACCTCATTAATAAAGGATTTAAATAAAATGAAGAGATAATGTAAAATCTATGACCTAAACATGTCCAAAACCTATTAGATGGGTATATTTCGAACCCTTATCACCTTAGCCTCGAATTATATCAATGTGGGACCTTTTAAATCCAAAACTCGTTTTAAAATAAAGGAACATTTCTTTACTTTCCAAGAGTGCCCCTCCTCTACTCTTATAAAAGGTCTCCACCTCTACCTCCTTACCCACACTTGAAAAGCCTTTGTCTCGGCCAACCCCTGCCCATTTTGTCTCTCCACATCCCTCTCTTACTCCTTGAAGCCTCACTTTGGGCAGAAGTCTTCCCAAGGAAGCCTTTGAGCTCAAACTAAAGGGAGTTACCCGATTTTAAGGAGATTAAAGAGCGATCGAGTCAAGTCGGACCCGAGGTATGGGACTTCGTCTCAATCTCCAACCTTTGAGGCATATTTTGTTTTATACACAAATTTATTTTATACGGTGTATAAACCACTTCTACTTTTACATTTATCCAAAAGGAATCTTTTTTATACGAAGCGTTTTACTAAATGACAAAAGAGAATGTTTTTGTCGTACGTATGCGGCGACAACGACTTCTCCACCGCCATGACCATTATTTGAGTTTCAGATTCCTCTATAAGCCATACCTTTTTTTAAAATAAAAATAAATACCATGTTTTAATTTTCTTTTATTTTGGTATTTAAAATGGTTTTGATAATGTTTTTATTATATCACTGTGTTATTGATATCTTGTGATTGAAATGTGGAAATGTTATGCTTCCTTTATGTATGTTTAATGTGATATGATTATGTTATGGTTCTTGGGAATTGTTATGAAGACGGGTGGTTCCGTGATAAACTATGGGCGGGTGAGCCCGATATAGCTCTCCAATGCATTGGGTAATGCGAAGGAGTGAAACGTTAAGGTTTCTCCGAAGAGATTTAGGGAATATACTATGATGGGTATTCCAAACGTAACCAATAGGGTTACTCCCTACGTAAGAATGTTATGAATGCCTCAAGTTACCTTTATGTCTTATGATTTCTATGATTTATTCATGATTTGAGGAGGTATGTTAAAGTGCTTATGTTTTATGGGTAAAGTATGATTTCATTCTTATGTATATATGAACTCATGTTTCCTTTCCATATTTTTATATCCCATACTGAGCTTTTTTATGCTCATCCCAAGTTTTTTTGAAATGTTTTCATAGGTCAAGGGAAAGGTACATGATATGATGATAGTGTCAAGAAGTGTCAAGAAAGAATTCGTGTTTTATTTTAAATATGTTTCCATTGATGGAAAAAAAGAATACTATCTTTATGTAACCACTTTGTTTAACTATGGAATGTAATGAATGTTTTTATGATCTAATTCTCTAAAACTCTAAACCTGAAAAGATCCTCAAGGTGTATTCTTGAAATAACTCAAGATTAAGTAAGGTTTAAGGCTAGGGCCTTATAGTTGGTATCAGAGGTCGGTTTAGATAACTTTAGGAGTTAGAATTCAATTAAATGATTATCCAAAAATATTTTTGAAATGATATAGCATTTGAAGATTACCATGTTGCTTTATCTAAGACATGTTTTTTCGGAATGGTTTTCTGTAGAGAAAATAGGGAAGCAGTGCTGGGAAGGCATTAGAAGGAAATAACCTTCCGAATCAGCATCCTGAGATGGTTGGAATTGAAACTGAACAGTTTGTTGTAGTAATGGAACAGTTGACTCAGGCGATAAATGGTGGTGGTATCCATGCACGAGATCAGCCACATCAAGCGCAGAGTAACATGTCAGTGGTGGAACATTTCATGAGGAAACATCCCCCATCATTCATAGGATCATCTGACCCTGTTCTAGATTAAGGGTGGATTAAAGCACTAGAGAAGATTTTCAATGTCATGGGGTGTTCAAACAATCAAAAGGTTAGTCTTGATATTTATCGTTTGGAGGGTGAAGCAGATCAATGGTGGTCGATGGTTAAAAATATCAGGGACGCTGATGAGATTGATGATCTCGACTGGGATGAATTCAAAGGTATGTTTCTTGAGAAGTATTTTCCTAAGTCTGTTCGACATAGGATGGAAAAACAATTCCTGGAATTGAGGCAAGAAGAATACTTAGTGGCCGCCTATGAAGAAAGCTTCACTCGATTGGCAAGGTATGCTCCAAATTTTATCTGAGACCTTGATAGTAAAATCAATCATTTTTACTCAAGATTAAAGCCTAAATATCGAAAGGCATTAGCTTATCGTGAGTTTAAAAGTTATGAAAAGCTTATTATATGTTCTAAGAAGGTGGAAATGGAGTTTGCCGATGATCAAGTGTTTTATAACAACCAACAGAAGAAGAGACCGAGGTGGCAGGAGAAAGGAAAGAATTCTTCCAAAAGGTTTGACGGTAAGAAAGCTAAGTTTCCAGTTTGTGATAAATGTGGTAAAAGGCATGCTGGGGAATGTCTTCTGAATTCTTTAAAGTGCTACTAATGTGGTAAGATGGGACATAAGTATCGTGATTGCACTGAAAAAGATCAGGGTGATGGTAAGACCAAATTTTATTTACAGTTAGTGAAATGTTTTAAGTGCAATGAGATGGGTCACTATGCAAACGAGTGTCCGAAAAAGAGCTTCAGTGATGGGAAGTAGTTATAATACAAGCAGAAATGGGTGCTGAAATCCTTTGCAACTACTTCAACAGATTTTGGGTCGTCAAATGAAGTTGTATCAGGTACTTTGTTTTTTTTCATATTATTCCAGTGTGTTGTTTGATTTGGGGTCTGCACATTCTTTCATCTCTGAAACCTTTTCTAGTAAAATAGGAATACCGTCTCAAGAAATGACTCCTGAACTTGTGGTAAAAACACCTGGGGTAAATGTTGAGTCAAAAAGAATTTATAGGAATCTTCTTATCCTTATTCGTGGAAAGAACCAACTTGCAATCCTAATTGTTCTACCTCTAGTAGAGTTTGATGTTATCCTGGGTATGGATTGGCTCTCTATTTACCATGCTAAGATTGACTGTAGAGCTAAAGAAGTTTCTTTTCAGAAATACTTTCAGTTTGTGTTCAAGAATGAACCCTTACTGTTGATAACATATCAAGAGGCCGAGAAACTTGTAAAAGATGGAAATTAATGTTACCTTGCACACATCGTTGAAAATAAAGGAACTATTCAGATTAATGATGTGCCAGTGGTAAATGAGTATCCTAATGTTTTTCCTGATGAGTTGCCTGGAATAATACCAGATCGGTAAGTTGAGTTTACTATTGAATTAGTTCCTGATGCTAAGCCAATTTCAAAACCCCCTTATCGAATGGCTCATATTGAACTTTTAGAGTTGAAGGAGCAATTGCAAGATTTATTAGAGAAAGGTTTCATTCGACCTAGCACATCACCATGGGGTGCTCCTATTTTATTTGTTAAAAAGAAATATGGTTCTATGAGACTTTTCATTAATTATAGAGCCTTGAATAACATCACTGTTAATAACAAATATCCTTTGCCTCATATCGATGATTTGTTTGATCAGCTCCAGGGAGCTCAGTATTTTTCAAAGATTGACCTGAGATCGGGGTACCATCATTTGAAGGTAAAGGAAGAAGATATTCTGAAGACTTCATTCCGTACAATATATGGACATTATGAATTTTTAGTAATGCCTTTTGGGCTAACCAATGCACCTACTATATGCATGGACTTAATGAATATAATTTTCCATGAGTTCTTGGATAAGTATGTGGTGGTTTTTATTGATGATATTTTGGTGTTTTCTAAAAGTAAAGAGGAGCATGAAAGACATTTAAGGGTTATTTTTCAAACCTTAAAAGAAAATAAATTGTATGGGAAATTCAGCAAGTGTGACTTTTGGTTGCAACAAATTTCATTCCTTTGTCAAAAATTTTCTAAAGATGGAATAACTGTTGATCCTGCAAAAACAAAGGTTGTTGAAGAATGGCCAAGACCCACAAATGTAACTGAGATTCATAGCTTCCTTGGTTTGGCAGGCTATTACCGAAGGTTTGTTAGAAATTTTTCATGGTTATCTAGTCCAATGACTAAGCTAACTCGGAAGGGTGTTAAGTTTATCTGGCCAAAAGAATGTGATGATTGTTTTCGGGAATTGAAAAGAAGATTGGTGAATGCTCCAGTTTTGGCACTACCTTATAGGAATGGTGAGTTTGTTATCTACAGTGATGCTTCCTTGAAAGGATTTGGTTGTGTCCTAATGCAGAATGATCAGGTAATTGCTTATGCTTCACGACAGTTGAAAACTCATGAGGTAAATTACCCTACACGTGATTTGGAATTAGCTGCTGTTGTTTTCGCTTTAAAAATTTGGAGGCATCATTTGTATGGAGTAAAGTGTGAAATATATACTGATCACAAAATTTTAAAGTATATATTCACTCATAAAGAATTGAACATGAAATAGAGGAGATGGCTAGAATTAATCAAGGATTATGATTGTAAAATTCATTACCATCTGGGAAAAGCAAATAAAGTGGCTAATGCTTTGAGTCAAAAAGGTAATGCTTCATTAACAATGTTGCATTTGGAATGTGATCCTTTGGTTAAGGATTTGATGAAATTTGGCATAGAATTTGTTGGCGCAGGATGTCCTTGTATTTTATTTCAGGTATCAGTGAAATCTTCTCTATCAAACATAATCAAGCAAGCACATAAGCAAGATAGTGAGTTTCAGAAAAAGGTAGAGCTAGTTTAGAAGGGTAAGTTTCTTGAATTCAACATTGATAATGATCGTGTTTTGAGGTTTGGGAAGAGATTGTGTGTGTCTTGTGATTCACATTTGAAGAGAGAGTTGTTATGTGAAGCTCATAGTTCTCTATTTTCAGTTCATCCTGGCAGTACTAAGATGTACAGAGATCTGCGGGAGTATTACTGGTGGGATGGAATGAAAAGAGATATTGCTGATTTTACTGTGAAGTGTTTGACTTGTCAGCAGTTTAAAGTAGAGCGGCAGTTACTGAAAGGGATGCTTCAGCCTCTACTAGTGCCAGAGTGGAAATGGGAGAATATATCCATGGACTTTGTTGTGGGATTACCGAAGACATCTCGAGGTAATAATGCAATCTAGGTTGTTGTTGATCACTTGACTAAATCTGCTTATTTCCTTGCTATACGAGATACTTTTTCCCAAGATCAACTTTCTCATTTGTATCTTAAATAGATAGTCAGGTTACATGGAGTTCCTCTCTCCATTGTATATGACTGTGATCCCAGGTTCACTTCTAACTTTTGGAAGGGCCTTCAAAAGTCATTGGGTACTAAATTAAATTTTAGTACAGATTTTCATCCTCAATCAGATGGGCAGTCGGAACGAACAATTCAGACCTTGGAGGATATGCTACGAGCTTGTTCGATGGATTATCAGGGAAGTTGGGACCAACATCTTTCTTTGGTTGAGTTTTCATATAATAACAGTTTTCATTCCAGTATACAGATGGCACCATTTGAGGCGTTATATGGGAAGCGGTGTCAAACTCTAGCTTTCTGGGATGAAGTGGGTGAAAGGAATTTGATAGGACCAGAATTGGTAGCATTGTTGGTAGAAAAAGTTCAGCTGATACAGAAACACATGAGAATTGCTCAGAGGAGGCAGAAGAGTTATGCAAACAATAGGAGGAAGGATCTCTCTTTTGAGGTAGGTGATCATGTTTTTCTCAAAGTATCACCATGGAAAAGTGTGATGCGATTTGGTAAGAAAAGAAAGCTGAGTACAAGGTTCATTGGACCATATGAAATTCTGGAGAGAGTTGGATCAGTTGCTTACCGAGTGGCTTTACCTCCGAGTTTATCTCAGGTACACAATGTTTTTCATGTTTCGATGTTGAGGAAGTAAATGCCAGATCCATATCATGTTTTGAGTCTAGAGGTAGTTCAGCTGGAAGAGAACCTATCTTATGAGGAACAACCAGTCCAGATTCTTGATCATAGGGAGCAAGTGTTACGGAATAAGGTGATTCATCAGGTAATGGTTTTGTGGAAAAACCACATGATTGAAGAGGCAACATGGGAATCTGAAAATGCTATGAGGGATAAATACCCCCACTTATTCGATAAGTAAATAAATTGTGGGGACGCAATTTTCTAAAGGGGGAAGGATGTAACATCCCAAGTAAGTAATGAATAATAGATATTTTTATCTATGTCTATTTATGAATTATATAGTGTTTTAGAGGCTTAAAATGAGAATAAATCAAATCTTAAGCCTGGAATACACTAATATTTTCAAAAGATTGTTTTACTTACTTTTGCTGGAAAACCATCATTTAAATATATCTTTTGACAATTTTATAATCTCTATTTGTCAAAATAAACTTATTCATTATTATTGGGACATCAAAATTTACATTGCGTGAATTTTTGGTATTTTTCCGATAAAGTTCATTTTTTTAATGAATAGTGAAAAATGATGTATTTTAATTCAAAACCACTTTTTAATCTAATTTATTTATATGATTAGATTATCTTTTTAATTGGTTTTAAAGTGGAATTAGAATATATTTTTACCATTTAATGCAATAGTGGTCATTGGAATTAATTTCACTTTGAAATTGGACTTAAACTAGTGTCAATCTTTTGATACTTATTGTTTCGTAAAAACACGCTATTTGCTCTGACAGCGGGAATTAATTATTAAATTAATTAATGCAACTTTTATGTTTTGAATTTTGTAAAATAGAAATCATTTTTTAATTCGGAATATCAAATATAGCTTAAGGGTGAGGTTTTGGTTTTTTCTGGAAAACTTCAATTTTTGATGAATAGTGAAACCACTAAGTGGTACTTAAGAAACTGATTTTTCGTTTAAATGAAATTTTACCACCTCTGGGATTTGAATTTCAAAAATATGATATAAATGGTTGTCATTAAGAAGTAAAATTTGGTTCAATGGGATTAAAATAATTTTTTTTGGTGAATAGTAACTTTTATGTTTTTAATCGCGCTTAGAGGTAATTATTGTAGTTTAAGGTAAAAATAATGTTTTAATAATATTATATGAGCTTGACACATGTCCTACCCTCATTGGATGTGTCATGGCCGACCAAGACAATCCATGGGTCAACTTGGGGACCCCATGGAGCCACTTTGGTTGGTAAATGACATAAATAACTTTTTATTTAATGTTAATGTAAAAATGACACAAACATGAGATATTTTACTAAAAAAATTTACATGGGGTTATACAAGTCATATTTTTTGACTATAAATATACATTATAAATCTAAAAAGATTTTCTACATCATGATATTTTTTTATAATTTTTAGACATTAAATATATTAAATTATTTATGACATTATGATGATGCAGCGATTACCTCATTAATAAAGGATTTAAATAAAATGAAAAGATAATGTAAAATCTATGACCTACACATGTCCAAAACCTATTAGATGGGTATATTTTGAACCCTTATCACCTTAGACTAGAATTATATCAATGTGTGACCTTTTAAATCCGAAACTCATTTCAAAATAAAGGAACATTTCTTTACTTTCCAAGAGTGCCCCTCCTCTCCTCTTATAAAAGGCCCCCACCTCTACCTCCTTACCCACACTTCCAAAGCATTTGGCTCGGACAACCCCTACCCATTTTGTCTCTCCACATCCCTCTCTTACTACTTGAATCCTCACTTTGGGAAGAAGTCTTCCCAAGGAAGCCTTTGAGCTCAAACCAAAGGGAGTTACCCGATTTTAAGGAGATTAAAGAGCGATCGAGTCAAGTCGGACCCAAGGTACGGGACTTCGTCTCAATCTCCATTCATTGAGGCATATTTTGTTTTATACACAAATTTCTCTTATACGGTGTATAAACCCCTTAGACTTTTGCGTTTATTCAAAAGTAATCTTTTTTATACAAAGCGTTTTACTAAATGACAAAAGAGAATGTTTTTGTCGCACGTATGCGGCGACAACGACTTCTCCGCCGCCATGACCATTATTTGAGTTTCGGATTCCTCTACAAGCCATACATTTTCTTAAAAGAAAAATAAATACCATGTTTTAATTTTCTTTTATTTGGTATTTAAAATGGTTTTGATAATGTTTTTATTATATCATTGTGTTATTGATATCTTGTGATTGAAATGTAGAAATGTTATGTTTCCCTTATGTATGTTTTATGTGATACGATTATGTTATGGTTCTTGGGCATTGTTATGAAGATGGTTGGTTCTATGATAAACTAAGGGTGGGTGAGCCCGATATAGCTCTCCAATTCATTGGGTAACACGAAGGAGTGAAACGTTAAGGTTTCTCCAAAGAGATTTAGGGAATATACTTTGATGGGTATTCCAAATGTAACCAAGAGGGTTACTCCCTACGTAAGAATGTTATGAATGCCTCAAGTTACCTTTATGTCTTATGATTTCTATGATTTATTCATGATTTGATGAGTTATGTTAAAGTGCTTATGTTTTATGGGTAAAGTATGATTTCATTCTTATGTATATATGAACTCATGTTTCCTTTCCATATTATTATATCCCATACTGAGATTTTTTATGCTCATTCCATGTTTTTTTGAAATGTTTTCATAGGTCAAGGGAAAGGTACATGATTTTATGATAGTGTCAAGAAGTGTCAAGAAAGAATCCATGTTTTATTTTAAATATGTTTTCATTGATGGAAAAAGATAATACTATCTTTATGTAACTACTTTGTTTAAATGTGGAATGTAATGCATGTTTTTATGATATAATTCTCTAAAACTCTAAACCTGAAAAGATTCTCAAGGTGTATTCTTGAAATAACTCAAGATTAAGTAAGGTTTAAGGCTGGGGCCTTATAATATGGAAGAGTATAGGATTTATTCACTATTAATTGGTTCAAGTGATGATAATCGATAAACAATCTTAAACTACCATCAATTGTTTTTTAAAACAAAACTGGTACACCCCATAAGGAAATAATTGGATAAAAAACCACACTATAATAGACCATTTATTTTTATACATAGTTCTCACAACTCAGAAGTCGCAATCCTATATAGTGACAATGAGATAGGAGACACGCCTGGTTTTAGTTTGATCTTGAACTCAATCTCACTTTGAGGGGGAAACTCTAAAACCTCCTCTGGAAATACATTAGGGTACACTTCTACAACTCCAGGAAATGCCGACTACTAAACCTCTATTGAACATTGCATCATATCATACATCAATATTGATAAGGATGGAACACGCCTCTAACCCATTTGAGGGTCCTGATCTCTAACAAACACTATTGTCTCTCTATCTTCATCGAAGAACACAACATGCCTCCTAAAGTAATTCATGATATTATAAACTGACTAAAACCAATATATTCCAAGGATGATTTGATATGGTTATATACTTAAATATAGAAAATATTCCCAAGAATGTTGTTTCCCCATCACTAGCTCATAGTTTTTACTTAGTTCAAATAAGTCAGCTCGACCTCCAACTAGCATAGCCAACACCAAGGGTACTATAAGCCTCTCTTCCTCAAGCCCTAAAGAATTGACAAGGCCAGGTGATATGATGGTGTTTTTCACTCTTGTATTAAACCAATATTGCACCCAAGTACAAAATAGGAAAAGGGTACCTTGAAAAATGTCTGGATTTCCTGGCACTAGAAATGCTAAAGACTGATGATAACTATTACCTACTCTATGGCCTATCTGACCATGCTGATGACCACCTCTACAGCCGCTCTGTTCTCTTTGAAAATGGGGAGAATCTCGGGGATGTCCTTTTCCTATCCTATATTCTCTCTACTAATACCAAACTGTAGAAACTTGTTTCTTTTACCTCAGTTGGAACTGCCTCAACGTAGGAACCTAAAGTGGAAAAACTAGTGCACACTAACTACTTAGAAAATTTGGGAAATCTCTTCGCTAATGACCTTGTACTATATAAAAAACATGCATCTGGCCCCTTGTCATAGGTTTGAGGGCTACCTCTTCTAGAGAAATAATAAATTGAGGGCTGTAAACTACCCCCAGCTGATCAAAAGCTCTTATGTCATAACAATTGGGAACCCATGAACACATCTTTACTTCGTGAGGAATCCTGATGAATCCCATCTCATGACTATCTGATTCTAGATATCATCCCCTTGATGACCTATTATCCTTCCAGCACCTATAGATATGTCTTCAACATAAATGGGGTGACTTGGTGCTTGATCTAGAGATGCAATGCCTCCTTGAAATGTCTCACCCTGGCCTCATCATCCAGAAAAAGGTCCGAATAATATCATAAAAGGTTCCTAAAATAGATTTTGAACTCCCACACACTCGAGCTACCCTGCCAAAGGGTAAGAAGCTCCTAGTGACTGGCCGCCTTCACGTTTGAAGAAAGAAACTCAGCTCTAAGCTGGTATTGGAACTCCTCCCATGTGATTTCCAACTCCTTGTGATCAGGGAGAAATAAAAACCACCACTGCCTCACTGCCCCATGTAGCACCTTCAAATCCAATGACACACATTGCTCCTTCCGAGCATAGAAAGAACTGATGTATATCTCAACCACATCCAACCAGTCTTTCATGAATTCATCAAAAATAAGTCCCTCATACATTTTCTTAATATGGTGTTGAAACTCTCAGAGTGTCCTCCTCCAAGTATTATCATCTTCAACCTCTACCATGTGGTGATATATTGGCGTAACCTTCTGAAAATATCCTATTCGAACTAGTTCAGGACGTTGACCTGGAACCATTACTGCAAAAGTACATATAATTATAGCTCTTAAACCTATAATATTAAATACTTTAACATTAATTAATTTTTTCTTTTATTTTTTTCACTAACCTATCAAAAGGTCTACCCATTCAAACACAGGTGAAAATATGAATGATGTATTGTAGATTACTTGTTCTCTACCCTTTAACCATTATCACCTCATTTATTAGTCATTGTAAGCTTAATGTTCCATGCATCAAATCATAGGGGTTCCTAAATAATAGTGTCTCAGGAGATCTCCCTTGTTTACAGTTCCTGTTAAACATAGCTGACACTATTCCCCTACCAAACCATGAAACCTCACTTTTTTCTCACACCAAAATCCATCTTATCCCTCAAATGTACCTATGATACCACTCTATCATGACCCCCTCTACATAAAGTGTACCCCTCCTGGGTCAGTAGTGGGAGAAGAGAGGTAGTAACCCCCCAGTTCTGCCTCCAATAGACCCCAAGTTTTCAACTAGCACTAAGGGTTTAACAAACATGAATATGGGAGGAGTTACCCTCTAAGAGAAACATATGTTGAAGATAGATATAATATAGGCACTAACCAACTAATGGTTATACTAAAATATCAAATAAAACCCAAGTGCACAAATGTAATGTAATGTAAGAACTACTACAACTGAAAGGAAAAACAACAAGTACAAAAAGAATGTAAAGATGGAAGTGACCACAAAGCACATAAATCACCTGTAAACCACAAGCTAGTAGTAACTATCATGATCTTCAAACTACTCCAAATGACTTGAAAACCATATATATATACAAAGGGTGAGTATAATAGCATACTTAGTAGGATAATCCCTTGATCCTCTCATGAAAAAGGTAAAGAAAGCATGATAAGGCACTGTGAACAACAAGTGAAACTAACTCATCACCTAAATAGGTATACTAAGTTCCCATAATCCCCATGGATTCTCTCACTAAGTATCACATACAAGATAATATAATATAATAAATTATATCAAGGGTACCCTGCTACTACTTCCCCACTGGTTTTCCACTCTACCCCAATGTCGCACGTCCTAAGCATCTATCTCCAAAAAGGATATATTGTAGACACTTGGGTGAAGCACCAAAACATACACCTGGTGCAACACACCACCACGTCCATATAACCAGAAGTAACCATGTAGTTTCCAAGATCCACCACATATCTCATAATGTTTATCATATATTTGGTATTATACCTCAAGTCATCACAGACCATAGACTGAGTAAGGATCCTCAAGCCATCACATCCTATACATGTTATACTTATATAAGTCCTTAGGAAACTATATCAAGAATATATGTGTATGAATTAATCACAAGATATTACATCCCTATACACACATATATTGGTAAAAATAACCATTGTGCATACCAAAAAAATTAACTTTCTAGAGAAGAGGGTGGGGCCAACGGGTGTAGTAATCCATCCATCATCCCACTGGGATTTTGGGGAAGACACCCCCCCCCCAAGGATCAGAATCCCTAGGGTGTCATTTTCCCTAACCAAAATGGTGGAGTAGCGTATAGAAACACAAAAATTATATGATCTAATATAGCTCACAATCATGCTATGGGAATAACCTAGTCTTATACCCAACTACAGCTAACATCTATTAGACTCCTAGCTACCACTTCTAAGACTAGATATACTATAATCACACAACCATTTAAAGAGCTAAATTAAGTTATTTTATTACTTTTCATCAGTTTCACTTTATGTTAATTAATTCTTAACCATTAATTAACCATTAACATTTTCCAAACTTTTTTACGTTGTCATCTTAACAAAGATTCATGCCCTCTAGGCATAAGAAAACTGAGTCCATGACTTATTAGAATTACAACCTTAGCATTACATCCTATAAATAATCAACCCCATGGGTTAAGAAATTATTCATTTATTTAACAACATTAATTTCTATAATTCTAGGTATTCTATGAAAACATTCACAGCTACCAAACATAAGGAGATCAACATGGTGAGTAGATAAACTAGTCATTGAGTCCTCACCAACTATAGTAGGATAATAGAATCATCCAACCAAAATAATATAAACACAAAAATCACTTGGCATACCCTACATGTCTTCGCCTCTCATGGAAGTAGAGTAACCAAAATCGTCTTCCTCAAGCAGCGGGGAAAGGAAAGTAGATAAAAAAAATAACCTGGATATCATCTGAACAACTGATTCAAACAAGCATACATCTTTTATAATAATGGTTAAGCCTATATTCAACCCATTCCATCATTTTTTGTGTCCTCCAAGACACCAACATGCATATAATAATTCATATTGCCACTCCATGCATCAACTGCGACCACAACAACTGCTCCTTCCCCTCATACCAAAACAACCATATAGGCTCATCCATCTGAGTCTCACATCCCGTCTAAGTCTTCTTGCCTGACATACCAAAACATACCTCCAAGATCATTCATATCAGGCTCACATCACATTCGGGCCTCCCTTCCCCACATACCATAATTTCCCTCTAGGCTCATATCATATCACAAGTAGTAGGAAACAACATAGAAATGGTATCTCAATCCTACATGAAGGCATTAATCCTTTACACATAACAATATCTCATAGCTCCAAAGCACAAGGAACTAGACCTTTACAAGAAAGAAGGAAACTCAGGCCCTTCAAAGGCAATATATTTTATCACACAATCGAATCTTATTCCATCTTGAATTAACTAATTCATTATTCATAGGTTCCAACTAAGGGAAACCTAAGAAGAAATTTATCATTAGTTGTCACAAATTAATTAAACAATTAATTTAACATGACTTTAATTTCTCTATCAACAATCATGATCATGCTTCAGTTTCATTAACCAATTCAATTAAACAAGCACACTTGAATCAATTTAATTAACATCAAATTAAAACAACAACAAGATTTATTATATATTCCTCTTTAATATTTTAGCTAATTAATTATCAAATAATTTCATATTTATGTTCTTTTCCAATTTCCATCAATAAAAAATATACTAGATCAATAAATTCATAGACATCACACTATCTATAAAATCAATAGAAAAACTGTTATCATGGTGCAAAGAAGAAGCATCTCTAAGTGATTGATACCAATTATTGAATCTAATTAAAATAATTATTAGGTCAATTTTATTGCAATAAAAGGGGATAAATCATGATAACTTTATGATTGTATGTAAATAAATAGAAAATCAATGAATCCCCTACCTCAAAAGTTCATCGAAATTCTTTGAATGAGAACAAACCACGCAACAGATCTCTGCTAACCTCTCCCGAAAGATATACATCCATTAAAGGACACCACCACATCAAAAAAAACCAAGAGAAACCTCATTAGAAACATGGTTAAGAAAACACCCTAGTACGATGAAAATATATAAGAGGAAATGAGATCAAACTTGGAGAAATCGTAAGAAAATGAAGAAAAAACACACCTTGGATCAAGTCGGTCACCATGGATCAGAGATGGAAGCCTAAGATAGATTCCCATTGAAGGGATCTCTAAAATGCTGAAGAGGGGACTATTGAGTTTCTTGGGATGAGAGAGAGGGAAGCTATAACCATAGGGTTTGACAATCTGAGTGGATGGAATGTTTTAAAACATTATTGCAGTAAGGAATTACATGATGTGTAATTCCCTTTCAATAATTGCAATTCCTTGAGGTCAATTTCCACTAGAAAAAGTCAACTTTTGATTTTATTTTATTTTTAAAACCCCAAAATATTACATGAATTGAATCCCACTTTCACATCATGAAATTTATCTACACATCGTGAAACCTACTTTCATATAATGAAAATTCCCTACTCATAGATCTCAGCACTCAAACTCCTCCAAGCTTCTTCCAATCCTACTCCATGCTCTGCAAGACTTATGAACATGCAAAGGGTCGATCCATGTGGATTTGGTCCCTTACACTCCCTCTCCATCGATTCTATGACTTGTAATACTCTCTTATGGTGTTGAACATCCATAGTCTGCCCCAATGATACAGGTGGATCTGGATCAAAAAACCATGGGATGAGCTCATTACCACCCTCTTATTACTCTACTAGAGTCTATCAAAGATGTATCCTTCTATAATCCCATTAACAAGCATCATATTTCATGTCTATGACAATTGTAAATATCAACATTTAAGGAAATAAATAACAGTAATAACATCTTGTTATTATTTACTCCTCATGACATAGAAATATCATAACTCAAGAACTCTCTATAGACCCATATACTCATAATCAAGATCAACATCATATACATATAAGATCCAAAACATCACATTTTTCTTTCATTCCTCTTTAATCATAAGTTTCATAACTAAGCCTAGGTTAAATAAAATTTCAATTATAGGTTATATAGGAATACACTTTTTTACATTTCATTTTTAATTTTTTTTAAGTGATTCCATAGAGTAACCAAAATAAGTAGTTTTTATTCAAATTCTTAATCATTTAAATAATCATTCAGATAATAATCCATAATCAAGTTATATGGGAAATCACCATATAAATGTATATAGCCATTTTAAATAATTAACCTATGTATTATATTTATGTAACTAGTCACAAGTAATCATGTGAATACCATGTGAAAACAACATGTCTGACATAATGGATGAACACACAACCTCCTTCCATTTCATCCAAGTGATAAAATAACATATTTCATAAACCGAAAATCAAATGTGTCATTCTGGGTGAAATAGAATGACCATAAAATCAATAACCAAGAACAAAAATATCATCCCTAGTAACATGGATTTCCCTCATACGTGGTTTAGTTACTCCAAGGCAGAAGTTCTATACCATGTTCTGAAGACATCTTATATCCTATATAGATTTCCGAAATAATAAGATAAAATAAATTTGAAATTATGACACATTATAACATCTCTCATATGAGACCTCTCGACATTATCTATTCTAGTGGTTTTTCAAGACATTGGGTGTGCCTCAAAATATATCAAAGACTACCAATTGGCAGCAAGGATCTATGGTGGTACTATGGGGAGACTATACCCATGTATGAGAGTAAAAAAACAACAATTAAAATAATAAAAAATATATAAACCCACAACTATAAATAGAAAAGGCATCATGGAATATACCAATAATAATATACACATGTCATTATATAATAAAATGTGTGTCCTTAATTGTAATATTGAAGTTATTCCCATAGTTTTTAATTATCCTAATAGATCCTAGAATAATGGATATATTTTATAGTCATGGTTTTATAGTATGTGGTCTCAAAATCCATTGGTATAGACTTATAGACTCTATTGTAACAACCATGTCCTTATTTAGTTCTTATTGTGGTTTATAACTATGGAATTATATTAATATGGACACAAATAGAAAAAATATTGCAGGAAGAAATGTCCTTGATGTATAATTTTAATAAGGGTTCATCCATGGTTGTCTAAAACCATTTATGATGTTTTATATAGGAATGGTTATAAATTTTAGTAGAATCACATATTATCTTCTCACATATGTCATGCTCCCTAGCTATAAAAAACAAAGTATACAATATGTTCTAACATTTTTACTACTTTATAGAGGTAAACCAACCAAAATATATCACTCATTAAAAAAAATAACTATCCAAAAACAAATCTAACAACCATTAATTTTTTTTAAACATCAACATCCACATTTTACATTATCACTTTGATCACTTAGGAACGTGATACAAACATTAATTTTTTAGAGAATAAATTTTTGGTTCTATCACTAATTTTATTTCTTCCACCAAGAATAAAATTTCATAGAGTATATGTTTCTAAAGTAAAAATATATACAAACATTGTCACCTGATAAAAAAATCATTAGTAAAATAAAAAATTCAACATTATATTTTTAATTTCCATTAACCATTATATTTTCATTCATTTTATTTTTTAAACACATAAAATAGTTAACATCCTCATTATTTTTCATAATTTCTCATAATTCTCAACTTATTAGATGGTACAAATCAGATACAACCTAAAACTACATATAAATCCAAACTATCAAGTCTCCATACTGAACCACCAGCCATATAAAAAAACATAATATTCACAAAATAGCAATCCTTTATCATATAAACCCCTATAACATCAAAAAAATATTTAAAATTTTTTAAATCACAAAGTAAATTATTATTGGTTGGAGTTCAATAGAACAACAAAGGAAATATAAAACTAAAAAACAAAAATAACCTAATCAATTAATTAATAAAAATATCAAATGTATGTGTTAAACACCACTAATTTAGCTTCAAAACATAACCAATGTTTCATCCAAGAGTGAAAATTATTTTAAATTACTAAAATATGTTAGAAAAATTATATCACATCTGTTACTCTACTTATAGAAAACTATAACATGAAATTGTCATTTTTTCATAAGCATTGTACATTTAGAATATATGTTTATGTGATATGGATATCAAATATCTATACCAAAGGTCTTCCACATTATCCTAATTAACAATAAGATTTTTTTATCTAATTATGATGATTCGAATTAATTAGGGTGTGTTACTTAAAATAATTAAACATAAACAAAAATGAAAAATGATTGAGGGAATAACCTACTTCCATAATTCATTTAGTTTAAAATATAACCATCCATGTATAGTAAGGTTATAGGATAGAGTATAAGGACATTAATTTTTGAGAAATGGTAGCCATGGGAAAAGTGAATTTGGATGTCATTACTTGATTTGAGAAAATCAGCAAGCCTCTATTTGATAGCTCTTATGGAGAACTACTTATAGAGTTTATAAATTAAGATAAGTTTTAAGTGTTATGAGATGAAGGATAAATATATAAAAGTTTTAAGTATACAATTGACATAACCTATTCAAAACAACTTATATCACATATAAGTTATGAGTGCTACAAGTATTTCTTAATAGATTCTATCAAATTGAACCTAAGAAAAAAATGAATAGGAAAGTAAAAAAACATGGAGAAGACATGAAATTATATATAATCTTTCTCTAACATGTTTATAAAAAATAATTTCCATCCCAATACGTAAATTAAATAGAGATATACATCTACTAAACACAATAAAATGCATCAAATGAATACCATGTACAAGCCTCCACTAACATATATGAGTGGGTTATTTATTTAAAAAATGAAACTCATCCTCTTCACAACCATCCATGTTTCTAATACTATCATTGAAAGAAGTATCCTCATTGAATTCATCATCATTTACAAAATCTTTGTCAGTATTCTATACACTAGTAGTGTCATCACTTTCAAAGTCATCATTGATGTCGTCGTCATCACCTACACCATAATAATTTTCATTGACACCAATATCTAAAATTTATAAGAAAATAGTTAATATTAAAATTATACATAATTGATGTTAGACATTAACCAAGTTGTGATTATTGATACAATGGAAATAAAAAATACATTATTTCTATGAAATTCATAAACTGGTGATTGAGCATCTTCTATACCATACACTCTACCGTAAATTCTTTCTTGTTCAGTTTAGATTCCTCTTTTTCTATGTTTTCTCTCTACATGACTATTGGCACCAAAAATTGGAAGGGAGAAGGATAAAAATAAAATATCCAAAGCTACCTCATGAAGACCTTTTGTGGAGTGCCATGGCCCTATGATCCCGCCACGAAGTAAGGAGGTGGTATGCTCCGCGATACAATTTGATGTTCGTGATCCCACCGTAAAGCCAGGAGGCAGGATGCTCCATGAGCCCCTTTGATATTCGTGAGCCCGCCAAAAATCTAGGAGGTGGGATGCTCCGAGAGCCCCTTTGACATTCGCGAGCCCACCGCGAATCCAGAAGGCAGGATGATCCGTGAGCCCCTTTGACGTTTTTGAGCCCACCGTGGAGTGGAATACATCTTCGCACCGAGTAAGCTCTGCTTCACGGTGCATCATGCCTATAAATACTGGCCTCCCCATAGGCCCAAAGGAAGGATCATCCGAACTTTCCTCTTCTTGTCTCTCAAATCACGAAGCACTTTCTGCTCTACAAAACATGAGCTACTTAAAGTACATTTTCTCCTTAAAGTGCCTCCCCTTTGCCTTGTTTTTAACCCCTCTTTTGAGAGGGATGCATTTCACAAATCCCATGGGCCTTCGTGAAGGAATGAGATCCTCATGGGGACTCGGGTCATCGCAGAGTGTTTATGCTTCGTGAAGCACCCCCATGAACATGTGGCTCAAATGATAAGGTAGAGTCATTATGCCTCACGAAGCACATTGCTTCACATGACCTTGCTTCATGAGGCACTCATGCTTCGTGGGGATTTGCTTCATGAATTCCCTTCCACTTTTTGAAGCACCTCTTGTATGAACCTATTCCCTATTCCTAGGCTAAGACACTTCACATCACGAAGCTTGCACCTTCACTAAGCCCTTCCATTACATGGATCACCAGAGCTCTACACGGCCTCTAATAATAAACCCTTGTTCTCTACAACTCCCTCTCCTGTGAAACCTTCTAGGTTCACATGAAGTAACTTCAAAGTCCCCTGAACACCACTTCTTGTTGTGTTTCTTCGCATCATGCTTCTTCTCATAGGCATGCTAATGGCTATTGCTTCTTCACATAGCCACGCTAACATGGACCCCCCAATGGTTTGCTCCATGACACCCCCCAATCATGGCATTGCTAGTGTATTCCCTTCACCAAGGTGTAGAGGGTACTGGTTATGTAAGTTCAAGGGGTGCAGAGTAAACCCTCTCTCGTCCAAGCTGCGGGATGTTAAACTGCCAATCATCATCATCCATAGCACATGACATTAAACTATGACTTCCCCCCATGCATCCTACGTAGGGAATGGGCGACCACTTTGGTGTAATCCCCTAACCTTTCTTGCAGGAGGTAGCACTGCTGCTCCTTCTTTCCTTTCCGGTGCCCTAGGCCAGAAAAGGGCGTGATGGGGAATGGTGCTTCTCCTCTCTTCCATGCCAAATCCATCTCCCGTTGGGCATTGTCACCACCAGGCCTCTATCCTGGAGTAAGTCCCAAACTCCTCAGACTAATAACCATGCATAAGCCCCTATTTCCTCTTTGGGATGCTAACTACGCATAAGTCCCACTCCATTTCCCACAGACGCACCTTCCGCGATGTGATCGTCAGGTCTTGTTGTCTCTTGTTTCTCACACCGAGCATAACTCACGTGGGCTTAGAGCAAGCACCGACCATGACATCCTTTTTGGGCAGCCTAGACTATAAGCCTCAAACCCACCTGAACTATGAGGTCTTTGATCCTTTCCAAGGCGAGCTATGTTGGAATCCTCCAAGAGGTTCAATCCCAACACTCGGTCGCTCCGACCACCTTCACGTCATTTTGCCCCTGTCCTGCATGATGTTAAACTATGGACCCCAATCAGTAGTAATCCGTTGTTTCCCCAGTCAGTGGTAAATCATTTCACACCAAACCCTCCTAAATTACAAGTACATTGATCCTTGCCAAGGTAGGGTACGTAGGAATCCTCCGTGAGGATCAATCCCAACAACCATTAGACCTCAGGTCCTCATCCACATCGGTTCACCGACCCCCCCTTCCTGAACTACAAGGTCTTTGATCCTTGCCAAGGCATGGTACATAGGAAGCCTCCCTGAGGTTCAAGCCCACCATCCACTGGTTATCCCAACCATCTTAACATCTGTTCCCACCACCTGAACTATGTGGTCTTTGATCCTTTCTAAGTCAAGGTACATAAGAAGCCTCCACAAGGTTCAATCCCACCACCCATTGGTCGCTCTGACTCCCTTCACGCCGATTCACCAACACCTTGGGCTGCCTAATAGCGTAACCCATATATTCCCCTATAACCTTAACTATGTGTTCTTTGATCCTTTCCAAGGTAGGGTACTTATGAAGCCTCTCTGATGTTCAATCCCACCCTTCACTAGTCGTCCCGACCACCTTCACGTTAGTTCTACCCCATCCTGCGGTAAGCCGTTGTGACCTCAATCAGCAGTAATCCATTGCGACCCCATCCAGTGGTAAGTCATTGAAAACCCCAATTGGTGGTAATTTTTCATCATATAAACTATGTGAACATTGATTCCCTACCATGGGGATATGTAGGAAGCCTCTTCAAGGCTCAAGCCCAAAACCACTGTCATCCTCAAGACAGTTCCATCCCATTCACCATCCACTTCATTCAACTGCTCCATCATCCATCCTAATTCTTATCTTGGCCACCACATCCCAGTGAAATCATGCCATCTCATTCCCCATGCCCCTCAATAGTAATTGGGAATTCAACCACAAATTGACCCCAACATCAGTGTTCCCTCCAGGGATTGCACCCATCTGATCCACTCTAATTAGTGTTCTGATCTGTCCGATCTGTCTCTGTTGGACGTTAAACTTGTGTAATACCCTATGTTAAACATGGGAAGATAAGGAAAACCTTAGAAACATGCCTATTTCATATAATTCCTTGCATTCAACGTGGGATGCCTCGAGATTCTGCGCCCTCAAGAATCCCTATAATAAGGGGAAGAAACCCAGATGCGCCAGTTTCCCAGTGTCCAAACACGCCTGTGATATCCAACGTGACTACTACCCTGACCGAAGGTTGCTTCCCTGATCAAAACCCATGGAATTTCTTGATAGAAGTAGTGTAATTATCTGGTGTCCATGAAGATATGGCACCAGGAAGAGTTTCACGAACAATGTCTTAATTCTATAAGGGAGACCCAGACTCGGTGATGAGATCTGAGGAGGAATCCATGGATGGAAGAACCGACATCCCATCATCCTATTTCGATCAAGGAGAAGAAGTCCTTGAACAAGGAATAGATGTCTCCCACCTTTGGAAAGCGGGAATGCGGGGCAACAAAACAATGCTTTTTGTTCTCAAAGGCAGACGTGTGTGCCCCGGTGAAAGCGTCGGAAAAAAATGGTGAACCCGGTGTGAATTTCTTCTCCTCAATATGGAGAGTAGTAGTGCGCAAGGCATCAATGGATTAGTGTGTCACCAGATCCAATTATCCGATGCTTGGTCCTGCAAGGAAAATAGTAAGCCTAGCATGAAACTCACCAGAAGTTGGGGTAGTAGAACATTGGACATCCCGTTATATGACGTTGTCAATGTGGATCCCTCTTACCAGTCATGGAGGATAGAATGGTGTTGGGCATTGGTTGTTGATTCTTTTTCTTTCAGCACCGATGAGTTAATCTCCCTGATCCTCAGAAATCAATTTGCAGCTCCCTAAACATGATCATCATCTTCCCACCGATGCAGAGGTAGGGGTAGTTCCAATGCAGCAGTCTCGCACGGCTTTGCCTCTTCTGCAATGGCCTTTGCACCTGTGGACCTGGGGCGCTCAGGACCCATTTCCCCATCCGAGGTCATCCAACGATGGGTGATCAATGACCTCGTCCATTATTATGAGGAGGAGGGAATAATCCTAACCCGGGATATGGCCTGCCTAGATCTAGAGGTGTATGTGCCTCATCACCAACGTTGCCCCCGAGGGTCGCGCAGGGAGTCGCTACTCCCCACGCTGACATATAACTATTTCAGGAGCCTCTTCTTGGAACGCTTTGATGACGTCCTGCCTTATGCTGATGAGGTAGGGGATGTCTGGCCCAACCCGGTGAGAGTCCCATTTTAGGGGCTCCCAGAATGGGCTCCCACCCAGCCACATCAGTGCCGCCACCCAACCTTGTTGGATGAGGAGTAGGTAAGCCACATACCTGCACCACCGGCCCTGGTTCGTCCGACCCGAGGCCAGCGTCGGGCGCAAGTTGAGGAGGACGCCCGCCAAGGGGCGTCAATGTCGACGGTTACTGTGGCACAAGACATTGCCGACACATATCATTAGTTCCCTAAATAGAGTAGGAGAACTTATACGCCCGGCCAGGATTGAGGCCCCAAACACCCCATGGGTAGGCTGGGTCGACTCTCTTGGTCACCGGTAAGAGAAGTGGCCACCGCGAGCTAACCCGCAGTGATGTCACCCAATATAGAGGTCCTCCCTATACCACTACCACAGAGAGTGTGGGCCTTCCCCGCTTCGAGGCTTGACATGGAGGTTCGCCATGTGTCTCCCTTAATACAAATGAGGGTCTTCCCCGCAGCGGTGACACTCAGTATGAAATCCTCTCTCGTGCCCATTACACTAGGTATGGAGTCATTCTTCCGGCCCCCGACCGCCGGTGTAGGGACATTACGCATCTGGCCTCTCTTCAATGGGGGGATCCTCTCTATTTCCTCTTAGCAGCTGGAGAAGATCCTCCTCGCCTCAGCAACTAGAGGGTAAAGGCCATCCTCATCTCACTAGCACCCAAAACAGAGGTCCTACCCGTGTTTATCTAGACCAGTGTAAGGAGCCTCCTCGTACTGAGGTCACCAGGGGAAACAAGCATGGAGGTCCTACCCATGCTCATGCCAGTTCTAGAAGATGTCTTGCCCACTCCAGCACTATCCATGGAGGTCCTCCCTATGTCCCATTTGACATTTGTCCTGGTGCTCCTCGCACCCCGGCTTACTTAGGTGGAATCCCTCTCCGCCTCAGCACCAGTGCAGCCGAAGGACCTTGTGTCAAAAATCAGCCCTCTCCCGAGGAGCCACCCAGGGGTAGGAAGGCGGGTCATCACCACCATAAAAATAATTCTTGGAATGTTTGAATAGAGATCAAACCAGTCTACTTCTAAGAATCTGAAGCGGAATATGACTCCGCACGAGAATCCTCCTCTCACTCATCTGAGTCAAGGGCTGGGGTATGAATGAGGCGCATCAGCCTTGTACTCCTAGAATGCGAGGTCCATAGGATTCCCACCTCCCTCCGCCAGTACATCGAGAAGGATAAAAATCTAGAAACCCCACAGGTTATGGTCGTGCAATCACCACTGTCGTCACCAGAAGCACTCTCTACCTTGACAAGAGATCACGGAGAACTATTCTGGGGACCGATGGCGGGCGAACTACAATGCGGCCTATCTCTAGT
This sequence comes from Viscum album, assembly GCA_963277665.1. NCBI lineage: Eukaryota > Viridiplantae > Streptophyta > Magnoliopsida > Santalales > Viscaceae > Viscum > Viscum album. Next base: position 76,818,318 of record OY728165.1, on the reverse strand, counting down.
ATCCCTATACCCCAATCCTGAAACTATGGCTTTCAACCCGTCTTATCGCGACGTAGTGGCCAGGTCGCTGCACTCTTATGAGGACAGCCCGAGATTCAGCGGCCAGTCAGCCCGCTAGCCGTACTCTCCCCCGACTAGCCTATCGTCCCCGCGGTATGCCTCAGTACCGCTGGCAGTTTCTCAGCCACCCCCAGTTGACGAATGGGGAAATAAAGGGCCATACCTTGAATCAAAGCTGAGTATCTTATGGAACATCCTCGTAGCATACCACTTCCCTAAGATGTTCTGGCCCATGGCAGCGCTGAATTTTTGCACGCTGGACTCCCTCACCCCATAGGTGGTTGAATGTTCTCGTCAAACCCTCTTGGTGATGCACTTTCACCTTTGTCATCAGAGAGTGGTTTATCCCAGGAGCCAAGTTCATTTTGAAGACATTGGAGACTAATTTTGTCTAGTCAATCTGGTTGTGCTCCTTGTGGCCCAGCGCTCCGAGTCACCAGGCCGGTGCAAGTCCCTCTAAGAGAAATGCATTCAAATATTCAAGATACTCCACAAGATCATCAAGTAGGCTTCCTTTGACATGAAAATACATGGTTGGGGGGCAGTATGCTACCCTCCTCTTCAGTCTTATTTGGCGACAGCCTTCATTACTAGGCGATATCGAGGACATGCCCCCTGGAAGGGTCACTGTCAACATGGTCAACATAGTGTATGAGGAGGATGAGTTTGAGCTTCTTGATGGGGACTTACCCCCCAGGGCATGCCACCACTATTGGACCCATTGGGGAGGGTTAATCACCAACAGAGGAACCTACAAGGTCTCCCTACGCCCATTGAGGCATTAGTACTCAGTCGGAATTCCGGTAAGGGTAAAGAGCACATCGGAGCTACCAAGAACTCTAACCTGTCTTCCTTAGTGAAAAAGATAGAGGAAGACCCTAGGAAGGCCACATTAGGCCAACAACTTTCCGAGCAGAAGAAGTTGGTTGATAACATCTTGGTTGAATGTGCTGCAGAGTGATGGCCAGACTACGATGACCCTAGGTCAGGCCAGCAGGTGTAGGAACAACTTCCCCTCGGCGAGATACCTCCAGGTGACCCTGACCATCATGCCCCTACAGACAGGGTTAAGGACGGAACTTATGGCCAGAGGGCATGGTATGTCTGGCCAAACCCTCCCAAATAGTGTGAAAATCCAAGGGACCCAGCTCGGGCTCCCCCGACCACCCTGAGGGTCGTTCCACCAGCCACTCCACGAGCCACTGTGCCCACTTACCATGTTGAAGAACCCTCCAGGATGCTCATGGTTGGGGATCCCTTTCAAGACTGGGACCCACTCCCAGATGATCCAATGGAGACACTCATTTCCCACCATGAGGCATTGGAAACATGACATGTGGAAATCCCGCCTGATGGCAAGCCATATCTAGCATGGGTGGATGATATGTCAGCACCTTCGGGTTTTGAGAATCCCACCTTCTACCCCTTTAACGGGACGGGGGGACCCACCGCAGCACCTGGCCCACTTCAACTCAAGGGGTGGGCCCATGTTAGGGACTCCAGTACAGTAAGAGGCTACCAAGCTCTGCTATTTTGTTTATAAATTGGAGGGTTCTGCATTCATTTGGTACAACAAACTTTCTGTCAGGTCTGTAACCAGCTGGGAGGACCTTCACAGGAAATTCCTCTCCCAATTCAGCTCCACCACGTAGAAAACAACCATTGCAGACCTCTTAAAGTGCAAACAAAGTCCTGATGAGTGTGTTGAGAACTTTTAGCGCCTAGTGGAAAGGGAATACATATTCCCTTGACATGCCACTGACTCAAGATCAATTACTGATGATGTGTGTAGGAAATGTCTAGATGGAACTGGTTCCCTCTCTGATAACCCAGAACTACCCCGAGGGATTTTGAGACATCTCTGATAAGGCCCAGTGCCTTGAAAAGTCCTGCAACAGGACAACCAGACACATCTATTGCCTCCCGTAATTCCCACAAGAAGGGTTGTCAGAGCCAAGCCTGCCACGGTTGCCCAAATAGAGGCCCCCAGATAACTGGAATTATTACCGACGTGGCCACCTCTCCAGCCTCGCAGAGGTCTGCCATCACAGTTGCAGCCTCCAGCCCAGTAGTGGCTTCCGTAGAACCAGAAGGTGCCCCTGTGAAATGTGCCACCACCGCCTAGGCGGGACAACCAGGCTTCTCCCCATCGACAGGCCCCTCCAGCTCATCGTTAGGGCTAGGCACCAAGGTCCCCCTTTCCAGATAGAAGAAATTGGACCTACTCATTCAATGAGAATCAGGTCCCCAACTATTTCTGAAGTGCCTTGGAATAAGGGATTGTGCGTTTTCCTTAGTGTAGAAGTCCAGAAGAGGCGAAGCTCACTGATCACCCCAACTACTTCCCCTATCATCGAATCCTGGAGAACACCCTCAATTAGTGCTATGTGTTCAAATACTAGTTTCAATACTAGGTCGATAATAACATATTCAGGCTGCGTCCGGCCTCGTCACAAGTGGCATGCGTCATCGTAAGGCCAGACAGAAGCAGTGATAGCGAGGGGAGTGACAGCAGGTTTCTAACCATGAGTCCCAAAATTATGATGACTGGATGGCTCAAAAAATGGTTTCTTATGTCCATGGTATCATTCGTTCATGACTGAATCATCCGGAGCCTTCAGAAGTTGCAGCCGCTACTTCTGCATCATCATCTTGGCCAGCCTCTTCCCAAAAGAGCAAGCATCGGCGGTGCAAGGGAAATCAACCTGCCCTCCCAATTCCATCATCATCCTACACTCTCAGTGACTTCATGCCTCCGGATATTGGTATCCCTCCCAAAATATGCCCAGTAATGAACGAATCTTCAAGATATAGTCAAGGGTATGCTTCTATTAATATCGTACAGTTGGTAAATCCCTATATGACTCCCGACGATGAGGAGTTCCAGGCGAACCTCCCCAATGTCCCCAGCCGATGCCAACGTCAATAGATCCACATCCATATGGTTCATTGAGACACATCAGTTGGCACCTCCATCCAGGTTGTGCATGCCACTGAGACCAGACAGCAGGCCTAGTGGGAATGCTGGGAAACAAAACCACACTTTCCGTCCTCACATGAGGACGTGCACGCCCCCAACGAAATCATCGGAAACAATGAACTTAGTTAAATGACTATATATCATAATATTTTTTCCATTGAACTTCTTAATGATGAATCACAATATGTATATAGGAGAATTTATTTAGTGAACATCAAACTATTCCAGCATGTTCCCTCCAAATACATGATGCAAGTGATCATTTTTCCTAAAAATCATATCCTCTTTCAATAAAAGTTTCTAAATTATTACATTCACATTATCACATAATAAATACATAATTTTTTGGACAAAATATAAAATTATTCATGAAAACATTAAATTGTCAAAAAATATTACAATTCTCTTTCTAGCTGCTTCATTTATATAAGTGGAATCTTTCCTTTCATAACTTAAGAAATAAAATTTATCTCACAAAAACATCCTATCATATTAAATATTTTTTTATACACAAATATCTAATATCTTATTATTTAAAAAATGTTTTCATATATATTCAGGTATACCAAAATGAATCCAAAATGCTTCAGTTCATGTTCTAATATAAGATTCATCAATAATCTATATAAATACATCCTAGAAAATATAGCACCCCAAGCATTTACAAAATATTCCTTTTAGAATAAATTTAATTTCTATGATTAATTTTAATTTACACAACATTGATTTATCTTGTGTTACATGCAAGATCAACTTTACTTGATATCTTGTGTTATAAGCAAGACCGAGTTTTACAAACAATAGTATATTATTAAAATATTATAATTTAATATAATAAGAAATAACCTAACTGTTAAATTAGTGGTTATAAATAGTATTAACCACATTATGAAATATATATATATATTATATAATTTTTACATTCATCTTATGTGTTTTCTAAACATGATATAAGAACAAATCCAATTTTTTGCATAAATGAAATATTTTTCAAAAATGGTAATTTTATCACATTTTAAGGGAGAACCCATTTTAAAACTAATTTTTGAAACTTTTAGAATTTTAATATGACAAAATGATCTTCTTCATTGAATTTTTAATGTAAAAAGTTTCTTAGGGTAAATATTTTATTTTTATGAGAAGTTTTATTTTTTGAGGAATAGTGAAAAATAATGCATTGTAGCTAAAAACAACCTTTTGTGTAAATAATTATTACAATTTAAATTAATTTTTAAGGAAAATATAAATCAATTATACATATATTAATCCAATTTATTTTATTAGACTCATTTTTATATTAAAATTTTGTATAAAAACTTATTGAACTTTAGAATGTTTCCTTTTACATACCTTCTCACCGAATTTAATGGATTAGTGTTAAACTTAATTTAAAATCTTTTAGGAAATGAATTTGAAAAAATGGGAATACACAGTTGTAAAAATTATAATATTTGTAGTCTAATAGTATCAATGTTATTTTTTTGGATATTATAAATAGTAACTTTTGTAAATTTTTAGTTACCATGGTTAAGGGTAAATCGAGTAATTAATGGTAAAAGTAATATTATAATATTATAACATTATCCTAAAACATGTCCCAATTTCATTAGATAAGTTATTTTAGACCACAATAAACCATATTCTAAAATTATAATCTTTTAAGCCACTTGGGTATGAATATGGAATTTATAATATTTTATTTAAAGATAAGTTACAAATGGTATACTCATGTTTTTTAATAAGAATTAAATTTTTAATACATGTTTATACATAATATAAATTTGAATATGATTATTAATTTGAAATAAAATAGATTTATATTCATCATGATAATTTATTTTTAATTTTTAGAGATGATATAATTTAATCAATGGCATTCATAATAGTGTTGTAGTAATTGTTTAATCAATGAAAATATCAGAAAAGTGATATTAAAAATATTTAAATAAATATAATTTGAAATAATTAATGAAATAATATAATTTTATATATATATTTTACATTTTATTGATTTATTAGAAGTTTCTTTTAAAAGTTATAACGTTTTTAGGATATTTTTGTAAAGACAAATAGTGAATAGTATCAAAATTGACATAAATGATACCTTAAAATAAATAAAGTTTTATTAAATGATATATAATTAATAAAAATATAAAATTAGTCTAAATAACTATAATAATATTACATATTTTAAAAATTATCCAGTTCGAATTATTTTGTAATTTTATAGTAACTACATTAACCCTATGAAGTAAAAATCCATGTTGTCGCTGTAAGAGTTAAAGGGTTTAACTAATGGTTAATGCCAAAATATAAGGTTAATATTGTGATGAAAATATGTCTAAAAATAATTTTTTTGATATTATTTTAACACATAATCAACTTAGATTCTAAATAACTCACTTTGGAGATATTTTAAATATATAAAAATATTTTAATTTAATATTTTAATTGATTCGAGAGCGCCCCCTCCCCTCTTATAAAAAGAAACTTCCTCCATCACTTCCTCAAACCACATTGATCTTTATTGATCAACCAAAACCAGACCATTTCCCTTATAAAATTCCCTAAAAACTTACTATAGGTGTTTTTCTTCTCAAAATACCAACCCTAGTATCCCTAAGACGATATCCAAAGGAGGTTCACTAAAGAAGAGGTAATCATCTTTACCGACACCTTTAAAATTATTTATTCTTCTAATTAATCTTAACACATTTTTTTCATTCTAAAATAATAAATTCAGTATCATATATATTCTGAGATTTTATTATCATTATGGTATAACTAAATTCCTTTTTTTATCCATTATATTAAAAACAATATCACCATATGTGCGGGTGTATGGATTACCATCTCTACGTTGTGGTGTAATTTTTTTTCATAACCACTTTATTTGTATGGGTATAATTATGAATATAATGGTTGTAAATAATAAATATGAATTTATACTGATTCTATATAATTAATATACAATCCAATTCATTACCACTTTAACAGTAAGGTAATGATAATGTCATTCATGTGTGGGTACGACCTACCATCTCTACGACATGATGAGATTAATTATCCATGTTAAACATTCAAAAATTATTCTAAAAATGTATATGATGGGTGAATATAATATTTATGAAATTAATATATTTAGGGATATAAATAAATTATATCATATGAATAATAAATAGGACTGACATAGCAAGATAAACATAAGAAAATAAATTAGTTAATGCCCAAAACAATGGTAATAATGAAATTTTATTAACAAAACGATATAAGAGGATCATATATGATATAATAAATATGTATATATTTATAGTATAATTGAATAAAATTATTTAACCATTATACCTAAGGTTAACACACCCTTAGTAATGTATGAGGTAAGGGTTAATTTTTCAAAATTATTATACAGGATTGTTTATATGTAAGTACTTATTAGGACATATTTATCATCCATGTCCATTTTATTATAAATTTATTTTAAAATATTCTTAAAATTCTTATAAAATTGGATAAATTCATTTTTACCCATATTTTAATTTTTAAAAAACATTTTGGAAGGAATATTTTTAGAATTTTCCAAATGAGGTACTTTATGACCTTTTCCACAAAATACAGAAGGAATGTTCATTTATTAACTTATACAACATGATCAAATCTTCCTTTACAATTTTAAAATATTGTTTTCACTGAAATTTTTTTCTTTTAAAATTTTATGCCCCTTTTAAAATAATTTCAATATAAAAGTGGAATTTATCTCAAGATGTTTTTAATGATTTCATTATACTAATTTCATCTATGTCAACATCCTTTGTTTTATTTTATGTTTAATTGTGGTTGTTCTCTTAAGATACCATATACAATATTTTATGGAAAGAATTTATGATATATTTGACTCTAGATGTGATATTTTGATATCATTCATAGTTTATGGTTAATATATTAAAAAAATTTATTCCAGTTTTAATATGAATATTTATGTTTTTAAGGTTTCACCATTTTCATATGAGGAATATATTATACTTAATAAGTGATAGGCAGAGCCCACTAATCTTCTTGAGGCATCAAAATTTCTCATAAGACAAACTAGTTTTGGTATTGGCTAACGTATTACCTATTTATATACGGTTTCTTATCCAATCCCTTAATGATTTGTTTAGGATGTTTTTCATTATGTATTCCCTCATTTTAAGAGTAGTTATTGATATTCCATGTGATTATTTGATTATTAGAATATCCATGTCTATGTATATTGCTCATGTTGATATTTATATGGTGTTATATTCTCAGATTATATCCCTTCCATAATATGCTCAAGATTATGTTTTAATGACATGTGGTTTTATTTATTCACCTTGACTTATTGATTATGTTTATTTATGTTAGTTTATTTTATATTGTTTACCCTTACTGAGAATCTGAGCTCACCCCTTTCTTATATTTTATTTTTCCCTAAAATTTAAAGATTTATATTTTAGTGATAATCAAAGTAAATAAGAGTATTTTAAAATTAGTTACTATGTTTTTTTTCATTTCAATAAGTAATGTAAAACTTATGTATGTAATCTGGCTTCTAAGGCTGATAAACAAATATATCCTTTGGGATTTAAATATTGTATCTATGATAATGTAATAAAGTATGTAATCCACTCTTGGATACTGGAGTTGGGATTTTTACAGTTGGTATTAGAGAAAGTTTAGTAGAAACCTTGGAAACTATATTTAGAAGAAAAAAATTTATGGAACCTAAACAGAAGATAAACTTTTAGGATAAGGATATAAGAGTATCCTGGAATTTTGGTAAGGTAGATATTATTTGGGTATTCTTATCAATACATCCCTATATGGATAATACGAGTGGATGTGGTTCTGGCATAGATATACCTAGGAGTAACAACTCTGAAAATGTGTGTCAGGCCTGACTCGACATAACCCGGTACACAACAACAAGCTTTACTATGCACCTAGTTTGACACTCCTAGGGGATATTCTTATGATAATTTACATTTTATTTACAAACTATTATAAAGGATTTAAAATTAAATATGTCCCTAAATAAATCATTTTTTTATGATTGTGAGATTAGATATGCATAAATTTTCAATTTATATTAAGTGTTTTATAATAATTAATTATGCATTATGATTCATAACCTAATCTAGTGTATTCCATTTTTTTGTAAATGGTTCCTAGAGAATGAATAGAAACTGTATCAACCTAATCCATATATGGATTTTCCTCCTATACAATATAATGATGTTGGATATAGATCTATAACTATTATTGTACAACTTATAAATATTTTGGGAAAGCTGACTTAGGTTATGAATAATAAACTTACCCTTATAAAGCACCCTAATCCACAACATGGAGGAACAATGTTATACCACTTCATGATATAAAAAACTACATTAATCAATGTGAATATAAATCTATTTGTTGCTGATCAAAGGATAAGTTCCTTAGATAAGATATTTCTTTCTTTGGGAAGAAATAAAAGGGAGAAGGTTGTCATGGAAATTTATTATCTCTCAGGAGATGCAGATCAATGGTGGTCATTGACTCAAAACACAGAGTATGGTAAAGAAATATAAAACATTTAATAGAGGTAGTTTTAGGAAAATTTCTTAGAAAAAGTATTTTCCTCGTAAATAGTGAGTGGATATGGAGAATAAATTTTTGAGATTGATAAAAAGGGATACAAAAATGTTGCAAAGTATGAAGCTAAAATCACACGGTTATAAATTCATGTTCAAAATTATGTATATAATATAAATATTAATATTGGTTGATTATTTTATGGGTTAAAACCATTCCTTCAATGGGCACTAGTGTCCCAAACATTCTTGTCCTACAAAGATATAGTCTCATGTTCTATCAAGAAAAAAAAATAATTCTCTATGTCGTTAGACATTAAAGGAGAAAAAGAGAAGAAGAGGGTTGTTTAACACTCTAAAAAATGAAATAAGGAAAAGGTATATAAGAGAAGATTTGACTTCCCATGTTTCAATAATTGTGGGAAGAAACACCTTGGTACTTTCCTGAAGGGAATGGGAGTTTGTTACAAGTATAGAGAAAACAGCCACAAAACCCGTGATTGATAGGGAAATAAAGAAGATATTAATGTTCAATTCTAAAATTGTAAAGAGATGGTATGTTATTCAAATGATTTTACTAATCATTAAGAAAATTTTCCCCAGAAAATTCCAAGGGAAAAAGGCCAATCTTTAACGATCACAACTGCTAAGGTTGAAGTTCTTAATGATGTGGTAGAAAGTACTTTAATCATCTCCTAAAACATAGCCAGTGATTTATTTGATTTTGGATAATCATATTATTTTATATCTTCCAAGAATTCCAAGAAAATTATACATTTTCCTTTTGATTCAATAAGGTAGTTTTCTTTTAAAATTTCTAAGGGAAGTATCATTGTGATAAATATGTGTTGGTTAGTCCTCTTTATGTAATATAAATATGATTTACTTATTGAGTTTTCATCATACCTATGGTTGAATTTGATATAATCCTTGTTATGGATTGTATTTTAAAATATGATGAAAGAAATTATCATAAGAAGGATGAAATTGTAATTTGTGAGGAAGGAGAAGAATCCATTATCCTTAAAGAAGAAAATTCATCATCTGATTATTATCTTGATCCACCCCATGTTACTCTAATGAATTAAATTCTTGGCAAGGAAGAGAAAACAACATCTAGGGATGAATAAGGAAATATTAAAATTAATGATAAACCTATTGTGAAAGAATACATTGATTTATTTCTTGAGGAATTACCTAGAAATCCCCTAGAGCAGGAAGATGAATTTTTTATTGATTTAATCCCTAATTCAATGCAAATATCAAAAACTCCCTATAGAATAGACCAAGTAGAATTGATGGAGTTTAAGGAAAAACTATAGGTTTTGGGTAATAATGAATTTATTTTCCCCAGTTTTTCACTATGGGGATCCCTTGTTCTCTTTATTAAGAAGAAATATGGAACAATGAGTTTGTGCATTTATTGTAGGGAAATAAATGCTATTATAATAAAGAACAAGTATAATTTACCTCTCATTGATGACTTGTTTGATCAACTTTATAGAGTATGATATTTCTCAAGGATTGATCTTCATTCTGGGTATCACCAATTGTGAGTAAAGAAGGTATATATTCTGAATACATCTTTTCAGATAAGTTATGGACATTAAGAGTTCTCATAAATTCCATTTAGATTGATTAATTAACCCTATATTTATATGGATATAATGAATAAAGTATTCAAGTAATATCTTGATGATTTTATGGGGGTATTCAATGATGATATAATAGTGTATTATAAAATCTATGAAGATGATGAAAATCAATTGTGGATTAATTTTAAGACTCTTACAAGGGAAGAGCTATATGGTAAATTTAGTATGTGTGATTTTTGGCTTGAAGAATATCCTTTTCATGGATATGTTGTCTCCAATGATGGAATATCAATTAATCCTTCAAAGTAAAAGACAATTAGATAATGGCATACACCAAAAAACATAACTGAGGTACCTAGTTTCATTGGTCTGGCAGGTTATTATCGGCGGTTCATTCAGAATTTTTCCCAATTGGATAACTCGTTAACGAAACATACATGTAAATGGGTTAAGTTTTTTGGAGAAGGGAACACCAATAATTTTTTGATGAACTAAAGAGAATATTATTCAATGCTTTGATTTTGACTCTACCATCTAGAAGTGATGAGTTTTTCATATACAGTTATTCATCAAAGTGGGTACTTGGTTGTGTCCTAAAAAATGATAAAGTTGTGACATATGCATTAAGTAAATTTAAAACTCGTGAATAGAAATATCCAAGTCATGATCAAGAGATAAAGGCTATAATCGTCTCTTGGAAAAAATGGAGACATTATCTCTATGGTGAAAGATATAAGATTTAAACATATCATAAAGTCTTGAAATATATTTTCTCATAGAAAGAGGTCAATATGAGACATAAGTGATGGATTGATCTACTCAAAGATTATGATTTATCAACACAATACCACCCAAGGAAGGAAAATATTGGATCATATACTTTGAGTAGAAAAAATCATGGTGTTTTGACCCAAATGAGGATTGAGATGGATCCAATGTTTATAGACCTATTAAATATGAATATGGTAATTTCAAAGAAAGGTTATACATTAATCATCTTTCAATTGATTACAAAACCATGTTTATTAGATAAGAAAAATAATTCTCAATCTGATGATGAGTACTTTTAGAAGAAGATTAAAATTGTGAATGAAGGAAAATTAGCAGACTTCGTATGGGAAGATGGTGTTCTATAATTTAGAAAGTGGTTATGTGTTCCCTATATAACTGAGCTAAAAAGAAAATTTTTAGATGATTATCATAGATAAAATTTCTCTATACACCCAGGTAGCACAAATATGTATAAGTACTGGAAGAAACATTTTTGGTGGGATAACATGAAGTGATAAATTGTTAATTATGTCTCCAGATGTTTGGTTTATCAATAAGTGAAAGATATGAGGAAGTATTCTAATGGATTACTACAACCTCTTCTTATTCCTATGTAAAAATGGGATGAAATTACCACGGACTTTGTCATGGGACTACAAAAAACTTTTTTAAAGAATGATTTAATGTGGGTTATTATTGATCGCCTAAAAAAATCTACACATTTCCCTTTTATATAAGAATACATTCCACTTGATAACCTAACAAGGATCTATATTAATGAAGTTTTAAGACTTAATGGTGCACCTATATAGATTGTTTCTAACTAAGATCCCCTCTTTACATCAAAATTCTTGAACAATTTTTAGAAGGCTCTTGGCACTAAGCTTTATTTTAGCACTGCCTACCATCCTCAAACTAATGGATAATCTAGAAGAATAATTCAAACTATGGAAGAAATTTTTATGTCATGATCACTCAACCTTCAAGGTATGTGGGATTAGTACTTACCTTTGGAATAGTTTTCCTAAAACAATATTTTTCATTCAAGTATTCAAATGACATCGTATGAAGCATTATTTTTCAAGAGATTCCATACTCTAACTTGTTGGGATGAAGTTGGTGAAAGGAAATCATAGACCCATAACTGGTTGAAGAAACAATAAAAAAGGTGAAGGATATTTAGGCCCACATTAAATCAGATCAAAGTAGATAAAATACTTATACTGATAATTGAAGGAAGAATTTGGAATTTCAAGTGAGAGATCATGTTTTCCTGAAGGTATCTCCATGTAAGGGTGTTATAAGGTTTGATAAGAAAGGTTACTAAGACCTAAGTACATCAGACCCTTTGAGATTCTTAACATGGTTGGAGTTGTTTCTTATTTTTTGGAAATTCCTCCAAATCTTTCGAAAGTACACAATGTGTTTCATATATCTATGCTAATTAATTACATTCCTGACCTAATTCATGTGCTCACCTTTGATGAATTAAAGTTGGATCCTTAACTTTCTTACTATGAAGAACCAATCCAAATTCATGATACTGGAGAAAAATTATTGATGAATCATATGAAATTTCTAGTAAATTTAGTCTATAGAAATCACAAAAATGGAATAATCAACATGGTAATAAGAGGATTATATGAAGAATAAGTACCCAAATCCTTTTTAGAAGGTAACAACCCTAACATTTTGAATAAAAAAATTTATAGGAGGAAAAAATGTGGCATCTGAAGACTTTATCATATTTTCTTTTTACAATAAATTTAATTTTTAATCATAGCCTATAATGTACACAAAACTGAATTAGCTTGCATTACATACAATAGAATCTTTCCTTGATAGATTGTGTTACAATCTAGACTGAGTTTTGTAAACAATAGTATATTATTAAAATATTATTATTTAATATAATATGTTTTAACTTTGTCATTAAATTAGAGGATACAAATAATATTAACCATGTTATAAAATTTATATACATTATATATAATTTTAACATTCATCTTATGCGTTTTCTATACATATTATAAAAACAAATCCAATTTTTCCCCTAAAAGAAATATTTTTCCAAAATAGTTATTTTACCACCTTTTAATGGAGATCCCATTTTAAATCTAATTTTTGAAACTTTTAGAATTTTTATAGAAAAAAAATAATCTTCTTATTTGAATTCGTAATGTCAAAATCATCTTATAGTGAATTTTTTGTATTTTTAAGATAAGTTTTATTTTTTTATGAATAGTGATAAATATTGTTTTGTACTTAAAAATTTCCATTTACATTAATTAATTATTATAATTTAAATTGATTTTTAAAGTAAAAATAGATCAATTATTCATATATTAATTTAATTTGGGTCATTTGAATTATTTTTAAATTAAAATTGGATATAAAAACTTATTGATCTTTTGAACGTTTCATTTTACCTTCCTTCTAGCCACATATACTGGACTAGTGTTAAAATTAATTTCTACACTTTTTTCAGTTAAATTTTGTAAAATAAACATAAAAATTTTTAATCATTATGATATTTAGAGTTTATTAGGATAAAATTAATTTTTTTGGATATTACGAATAGTAACCTTTCTAAATTTTATTTACCAGAGTTAAGGGTAAATCGAGTAATAAAAAGTAAAAATAATATTATAAAATTTCCATAACACTTCTCCCAATTTCATTGGATAAGTGATTTTTGAAAAAAAAAATAAACCTTATTCTGAAATTATAATCTTTTTAAGCCACTTGTGTGTGAATATGACATTTATAATATTTTATTTAAATAATAGTTGAAAATGCCACACACATGTTTTTTAATAAGTATTAAATTTTTAATACATGGTTATAAAATAAATTATAATATAAATAGTAATTTTAAATCTAATAAATTTAACTTTATTAGGATAATTTTTTAAAAAATTAGAGAATATAAATTTTAATTAAATTTTTTCTTATTAATGATGTATAAATTCTTTAATCAATGGAAACATAAAATAAATGATATTTAAAATATTAAATTATATATAATATTACATAATTAAGGACATAAAATAATTTTATAGATTACTTATACATGTTATTGAAATATTATAAATGTTTTTTAGAAGATATCATGTTGTTTTGACGTTTTTAAAAAGGCAAATAATGAATTATTTCAAAATTGACATAAATGATACTTTAAAATAAATAAGAATTTATTAAATGATATAAAAATCATAAAAATCTATAATTATAAAAACTAACTATACTAAGGTTATATATTTCATCAATTATCCATTTTGGGTTTGTTTGGAATTTTATAAAAACTATATTAACCCTAAAGAGTAAAAAATCCAAGTTGTCGTGGTAAGACTTGAAAGGTTTAACTAAGGGTTAAATCAAAAAATAAGGATAATATTGTGAACAAAAACATGTCTAAAAAACATTGGTTGAGATTATTTATACCCATCCTTATATTATATTCTAACTAAATTAATTTGGAGCTTTTTCAAATAGAAAATAATTTTATATTAATTTAATATATTAGAGGATTCTAAGAGTGCTCATATCCTCTCTTATAAAAGGAACCTCATCCCTCACTTCATCACACTACATTGATCCTTATTTCAGGACCAAAATAGGACCATTTCCCTCATAAACATCTCTATACAAATCCTATTGGTTCTTTTTTTCTCAAAATACCAATCCTAGTATCCCTGAAAGGAGATCCAAAGGAGGTTCACTAAAAATAGGTAATTCTCTTTATCAACTCCTTCAAAATTATATCTTATTATACTTTATCTTATCATATATTTTATATTATAAAATAATAAATCATGTATCATATATACTATTATATGTTATTATGATTATATTACAACCATATTCCCCCTCTGATCTATTCTATAGAAAATAATATCACCATGCGGCCATGTATATGGCTTACCATCTCCATGATGTGGTGTAATTTATTTTTCATAACCACTTTATATGGATTGGTATAATGATGAATATAATGGATATAAATAATAAATATGACGTGATATTGATTCAGTATAATTATTATTCCATCCAATTCCTTACCACTTTACCATCATGGGAACAATACCACCGCTCGTGCATACATACGGCATATCATCTCCATGACAGGATGAGATTCATTCTCCTTATTAACCATTAAATAATGATTATAAAAATGTATATGATGATTCAATATAATATTTATGAACTTAATATCATTTTTTATGTGAATAAAATATATCCTATTCATAATAAATATGACTTACATGACAAAATAAACATAAGAAAATGAAACAGGTAATACCTGAAATAATGGTAATAATGAAATATTATTAACAAAATGATATAATAGAATCATATATGATATCATAAAAATAGATATAGTTCTAGTATAATTTAATAACATGTTTTAACCATTATTCTAGAGGTTAACTCACCCTCAAAAAAGTATGAGGTAATGGTTAATTTTGCAATCTCATTATTATTGAGGATTGTTTACATGTAAGTATTTATTAGGAAATATTTATCATCCATGTCCATGTTTCATAAAATATTCTTAAAAATTATTCTTACTATTATTATAAAATTTATTAAAGAAATTTTTACACATATTTTACTTTTTATAAAATGTTTTGAAAGGAATCATTTTTTTATTTTCCAAAAGAGGTACTTTATGACCATTTCAAAAAAATGTGAAAGGAATGTTCTTTTTTAACTTATACAGCATGAGGAAAGATTCCTTTACAAGATTAAAATATTATTTTCACTAAAAAATTTTCATTTAAAATTTCCCATTCCATTTAGAATAATTTCAATATAAAAATTTTTCATTCTCTCAAGATTTTTTTAATGATCTCCTTAAACTAGTTTCATCAATGTCAAAATCCTTTGTTGGATTTTATGCTTAATTGAGGTCGGTCTCTTAATATTCCATCTACTATATTTTATTTAAAGGATTTATGATATGTTTTACTAGGGATTTCATATTTTTATACCATTCATGGTTTATGGTCAATTTAATAACATTTCATATGAAAGTTTTAATATGAACATTTATGTTGGTTATATCTCACCCTTTTCATATGAGGAATGAATTGGACTTAGTGATGATTGGAGCCTATTATTGCCCCTCAATACATTAGTAGGTCTCATTAGACAAACTAGTTTGGGTATTGTCTAATGTATTACCCATTTATGTACAGTGTCTTGGTCTAATCCTTGATGGTATGTTTATGATGTCCGACATTATAAATTACCACATTATGAGAGTAGTTATTGATATTCCATGTGATTATTCGACTAGTAGAATATCCATGGTTATGTATATTTCTTATGTGGATATTTATATGGAATTATTTTATTATCTTATATCCCTTCCATATTATGCTCAAGATTATGTTTTAATGGCATCTGTTTTTAGTTATTCACCTTGCCTTAATGATTATGTTTATGTATGTTATCTTTCACTGTAATGTATACCCTTACCGAGCATCTAATCTCACCTCTTTCTTATGATTTATTTTTCCCTAGGATGTGAATATGTATATTATGACTGACTTATAGTGATAATAAAATGGAATAAGAGTGTTTTCAAAGGACTTAATCTATTATTTTTTATTTCTAGATGTAATGTAAACTTTTGTATGTAATCTAGA
This sequence comes from Viscum album, assembly GCA_963277665.1. NCBI lineage: Eukaryota > Viridiplantae > Streptophyta > Magnoliopsida > Santalales > Viscaceae > Viscum > Viscum album. The sequence goes on along the minus strand of OY728165.1, from coordinate 76,801,664 downwards.
TTCCAAGGCTACTAAATTGGTCGGTCCTTTGGTATTTGAATCTTGTATTTATGCCAATGTAATAAATTAATCCACAGAATCTAGGCTATTGGGGTTGGGGTTCATACTAAAAAAAATTTATTCCTATAGGATTATTCTAATATAAATACATTACTATTATACAAAAATATTAAAAATATATAAATTATGTAAAATTAAAACTTATAGAGACTGATCTGTGATTAAAAATTTATTTTTCCTTCATAAAACAAAGTTACATAACAAAAAACCTAAATAAAGGAAATAAGATAATGATATAAAATAAGCGCAAAAAATTATTAAGGATTAGTGATATACTTCTAAAGTTATTATCTTAGTAGTGAATAGTTAGTAATCATTGATATCTACATTAAAGAAGAGGAATGGTATGAGGAACAAGATCTTTTGAAGAATATGTTTCTAGTTTTTTTGTATGGTATCAATATCAATTTATAAATTATTTACATATAAATTTTTAGTTAATAGGGTGAAAAGGATATTTTCTAGGTATGGAAAGGGGAACTAGGTACCTAGGACAATGTTGATCTCAAGGGGAATCTCTTGGATGATATAAAGTTTTTTATAACTTCCTATTAGTTAAATAATGCCAGATATGTGAATTGGTGGGGGACATAAGGTTATCTCAAAAAAATTAAGATTCATATAATTTAAGTTTGTTTCTATTTAATTTATTTGGATGGATATATATTTAGTATTGTGTGTTTTTTGTAGTTTTTAATTGATATTTTTATTGCCCTATTATATTTATTTACTTATATGTATTTTTCTTATTAGTATGTGTTTTTTTGTAACTATTTGTTTTCTTTGTATTTGAAGAACTTATCTTTCTAAGATGAAGGGTAAAAAAGAATAAAACATTATTATAAATAAATCAATAAATTATGCATCATTGTATTTTTTCTATTTTCCACGCATGCCACAAAATTCCTGATCATATATTTGATCTACCCATATGTAATGACTTTATATGGTTCCTATTAAAAGAATATAATAGTTTTTAACTAAAAATGTAATTATTATAGTTTATGGAAATTTAGGATACATGTAAAACATAATGAGACTAATATATCAACATTTATGAGAAACAAGTTATAAGAAATTAATATTAATCTAAAAGTATGTAGATAAATATGAAAACATTAAAAACTCCAATATGATAATTTAAAGGTGGGTTTTTTATTTTCTTAAACTCACCTAAAATTTAGAAGATTTCCAATAACTAATAATCAATTTATATTGAAAAATCGGTTAGTCATTTTAGATATGTAAACCCTCTAAACAGTTCCCCTTTCTACTCCTCTATCCTAGTATTAAAACTATTCTGGTATGATCTCCAAATCTCTCCCAACTCCCTCAATCGAGATACATTTACTTCTCTTCTATTAAGAAAGGTATATTGAAGCTGAATTGAGTTGAATATGACTAATATATTATTATTATGATGCATTTATCAATTAATAAACTTAATCTAACCTATATTTCATCCCAATATTTATTTGAATTTATAAATTAACTTTTTCCATTGTAATGGTTGGGCGGGGATAATGTCACTGTATTTGGAAATGATCCAATAAAAAAATTTATTTCATTTCACTCTTACAAATCATTATATTATTCTTATTATATTCAACATTAAGGTGATTTTATTGATTCCACACTATATTCATGTGTGTATAGCCTCAACATCCATTTATAGATCCAACTAAAAAAATAATACACATAAATATGTAATAGGAAAATAATTTACAAAATATATATTGTATATTGTACATGAACCTAATGTACTAAATGAAGGTTAATAAACACTAGATGTCAGAGAGATAGATTCAATGGCTTCAGAAACCAAAGTTACTAGAATATTATGAGGAGTCACTTGTACAAAAAAGTGACTGGAGAAGTGGGAGTCAATTGTATATAATATTGTGATCAGATAAAAGATCCAACAATTGGTCACTTTGATAATGGAACTTTGTGTGATGGGAATTTTGTTTACCCCTCCTAGCATTTCTATTACACCCCCTCATACAAATATTGAGATATTACAAGTATTATTGTTATAGAAAGTGATGTGTCTCTTCAATAATGATTCCTAACACATTTCATAATTTGTTAAATAAAATGTTAAAAATAATAGTTCTATGATAAAATTAAATAATTATACCTAAATTAGTAATAATTGGCTTTAACCTTGCCTCTCGTACTCTATGTTTAAATTTTTTAACTATTTGATTAATTTGTTCTTTGTAATGAGAAATAATTTATGAAAAATAGTTAGTCGCATAAATAGAAATTAATAAATTGATTATAAGGGGGAAAATAATTAAAAAAAGAAATAAATATACTAGGGTTACCATCAGGTCACTAAATTGTCAAACAAAACATTAGGTTCACTGTCAATCCTTAAAATTGTAGTATTTTTATTATCATAAGAAATATATAAATATTTTATACAATGTGAAAAGGGACTTTACTTGTTTAAAACAAAGAAAAACATATATTAAATGTGAAAAATACTTAGGAAATTGTACAAAAGAATATCACAGTGATTAATAATCATTGGGATAACACATAGAATTTAGTGAAAATGAGAAAAATATAATTTAGTTTAACATGAATAGTTCTACTTGGAAATATTATTAGATATAGTATAACATTTAATAGAATTAGACAATAAGATATTTAGGAAGAGACTATTTCTAAGAGATACAAGCCTTCAGAGATAGAGAGTGGGGTACAAAGGAAATATTTTCACTGATGGAGATGGATATAGTTAAGAGAGGGTGATAGGGTGGTGAATATCACAGTAGTACACGATCCTATGATGTGGGTATCACTGCACTGGTTTCTAAGTGAGAATATTATAGTAATGGGTTTTGGAATACAAAAATAGATACATGAGAAAGATTTGTGATTCGCTAGTTTTGGAAAGGGTGAGTGTGGTGAAAAATCGATAAATATAATAGATGGAAAGTGAAATGGTAATAATGAGTTTGAAAATATCCTAGGTTTAATAGAATATTAGAAAAAAAAATTATAGAATAAAGTGTGTGATAGAAAAAAAATTAAGGAAGGGGATGGACTATGGAAGATACTTCCATGTTTTTAAAAACTCATGGCTGAAATAATCAACAACCACTATTTAATAAATCATGTCTGTAAAAGTGTTTTTATATCCTAGTTTTATATTATCTATTGTAAAATTAATACAATTTATAAAAAACCAAATCCAAAAAATAATCAAAATGTGAAAAATTAAGAATGACTATAAAAGTGGTCCCAATTCCTAGCCTGGTCTCATCTCTCACACTACAAGAAAAGTAACAGATCAATAATTGGTCATAGGGTTCTTCTTATGTCACTTCCTTCAACCATAAAATCTTATTTGGTAACCAAGGTATCTTAAGAATGGTGTGAGTAAAACTTAGTCGGACACCCCCAATGATGTATATAAAAATAACCTTCCTGAGGAAAGGTTCATGCTAATGTGCATAATAAACATAATAAAATAAGATAAATAAACCACCATGAATCCTCAAGTTCTAAGTTAACACTCAGGATTTAAAATACATAAATTGACCTATTTCATATTTATTTGATCATAGTAAGTCATGTAAACATTATGAACATGTGAAATTGAGCCAACCTAACAATATCTTATGTCACCAGGCATAATTTATAGATCCTATAAAGGTAATCAAATTAATTTTATTTATTATCAGGAATAATGAGGTCCTATTAGGTAATCAAACTAATTTTATATATTTTAAGAAATTATTGTATCTAATAAGTAATCATAGACATCCAATGATCATTAGAAATCATTGTATTCAAGGAGGTAAGCTTAGGAATCCCATATCATTAGGAATCACATGATCTAAAGAGGTGGTCCCAAGTATCATAAATCATCATCCATCAATGGATCCTAGGAGGTAATTCAATTCATTCATAAACCATTTTAAATAATTAATTAAATTCATTTTTCAAATCATATTTCCTTTAACTAAATCCTATGATACATCCTAGGCATCCACATACATGTACTCAACCTCCAATTAGTTTGGGTAACCCATCATGTTACCTATTCAATTTATCTATTTTTCCCTAAAATACTACTCACCTCACTATATGGGAAAGTTTATATGTCTACACTCACTAATCGATTACTCATGACCCATGGGAGGGTTAATCATAAGAAAAAAAAAGGCATATAATTCCTTTATTTCATTTTAGGGAAAGTGTATGTTATGTTAGCATGATCGAACATCACACACATAGGAAAATAAATAGAGGTGTTAAGGTATAATTTAGGGAACACATAACTTAGGTTTAGATAAGTATAATCTTAGAATATTGACTATTGGATTGATCTCAAATGGTAGAAATCACAAAATTTGACAAAAAACCTAAAATATTGTATAAATAGAAGAAACTAGCATGGGACTGGTAAAAAGTAAAATAAAATATCAAAGGTTGAAGTTTGAATGTTAGCCATACCTATAGATCATTATAGAGATGAATGAAAAATGAAATGACCAAGAATCAAGAGAGAAATTACCAAAATAAATAAAGGGAGAAAAAAATAGAGGTACACTGGGTTTTTGTTAGCTAGAGGTGAGAAGAAATAGGGGGTTTGGGGAGTTAAAATCAAGAGTAAATTTGCGTGATTTCTATTTTTAAGGTAATTAAGAAGACTATATGGTTTGGTTGCTAAGTTTTACAAAACATGTGCCAATTATATGGTTCCACAATTAAGAGAATCAGAACCTTGAACAATTGATCATCATGGTTTGGTAAAGTTTATACCAACCATGTTGTTCTCACTATTTAAGAAACCCACGCCCTACACGGTTTGTTTACATGGTTAGGTAAATCGTCTGGCAGTGTCTATAGTATATTATAGGTTTTTCATGGCCTCTCCTAGTGATCCCCATGGTATGAAGTACTGTACACTAAGATACTTTCCATGACATTTTTTGGGTTCATGGTTCGTACTAACCATGAACTAACTGTGAACCCTACCATGTAACCTCTATTTTTTACAATTTTCAGACTTTGGATCCAAAAATTCTCATAGAACCACTCCAAATCTCTATAAACTCTTCCATTACATATCAACTGAGGAATGATACATGGTTAGATAGTAAATTAAATAAAATCACACCTCAAGTAGGTTTTGGAATTTATTAAAAATTTCTTTAATTAATTAAGAGTATTATATAAAGATAATAAATTTACTCTATTAAATTAAAATTAGTTTTATGGGATAATAAACAAAAAAGATATCATAGTAAGAATATAAAAAATTAGATCATTTTGGTCTTTTATAATAATAACACCATCCAAAAACACAATCAATAAAAAAATCATTAGTAATAGGATCAGGATATTGAAAATGAATAATATGTAATAGTGATAGAGATTGAATTTATTGACGAATTAGGGAAAATATTGGTATTTATAGGAAGTATAAAAACAATATGACTATTGGATTAATAACCTAACCATTAGTAATAGTAACCTGACAGTTAGGAAGATTAACTTGCCTATTAGAATATTATATTTACCACTAGAATAGTAAAATGACTCATAAATAATATTTAATATAAATACAATATTCAAATCTATAAATTAGATTTCTATAAAATAAATACTAAAATTAGAAAACTAAAAATAAAGTATATGTGCATTTCTAATAAAGTATATTTTTACACATTTTAGAAAAACATAATTTTTTATTAAATATTAAAATTACTTGTGTTTTAAAATAAACTTGAAAAAATGAATCCCATTTTTTTAATTAGCACATTGAAATTTTCTAAGGTCAACTTTCAAGTAATTTTCTTAAAAACTTGAGTTTTAGGTGTGTAGAGACCCGTATCTTGACGTACATGGACATTACATTACATTTGCGGAATACTTAGTACATAACAAAAACACACACAAGGACCGTAATAGTTTAGTGTCTTTGGAAACTCGGAATATAATCTTCTAATCGTGGTGAAAGATCTTCAACATCTCCCATAAAGATCTTCTTTTTTTTATACCTAAAACCTTTCTTTATATCCTGGGGAAAAGAAAACATAAAAGGGTGAGCTCAAATGCTCAGTAAGGGTAAACAAAAGAAATATCAATCACATCATATACATAAGCACATAACTTTTGGAAATATTAACCTGCAAAAGAGATCATAATTTCATAACATGGGGTAAATCATGGCAGTGAAATGTAATCACAATAATCATAACATAAAACATGAAACTTTGTGGCATTCGCACATAATCATAGAGAATCATTTCTTGTTAGTCAAGACTCATTTCCAAGACTATCTTAGTGGACAAAGTCCCTTTCTGAATCGAGTAACCCTCGTTTCAGTCCTGTTTCACTGAACCGGTATATCCTACCACTCCAGCCATGTCTATATCATGAGATATAAAATCATTACCCAATGCATTGGAGGGAGATATAGGTCCCACCCATCTCATAATGATACCATTCTTATGTGTGCCACAAAATCATAAATCATACATCATTTCATAACCCATGTAATAAAATGGGATTCTTAAACATCATGCCATCATAATCCATAAACAATTGATATCATTTCATCATAAGAAAACTGAAACCATTTAAATCATAGAGACATTTTACTTGAAACATACATATCAAATAACGTCATCTTAGATGGAAAAATAGTTTTAAAAAAAACACTTGAAATGAATTCTTGAGGAAACTATCCTTTCTTCTTTAAAAACATTTTTTCCTTTCTTAACATGTCATAAAACTTTAAATTAAAAGAAGTTGATTAAAAATAAACTTGAAAACTTGTAAAGTAAGATTCTTGGAAATAATGTTTTAAAAATCCATTCATGCCGTATACGTTAAAAAAAACATTCTTCGTACTTTTGTCGGAAAAGTCAAAAAATCACCTCGTACGAAAAAGCGACAAAAGATCCCTTTCATATTCTTTACTAAAAACTCACCGAAGGGTAAAAATGGATTTAAACAATTGTAGGTGGATGGAAATAATATTACATATTGATGAAACATGGATGTGGATGATAAAATACACCCCAGTAAATACTTACGAATAAACAATCTCGGATAAAAATGAGATTGTGATATTTCCCTTACCTTAGGTCCGATTTGCTTTGTTCGTGTCCGAAGCTCCTGTATAATGGTTTAAATAATGTTATTGAATTATTCCAGAATCATACATATTGATATGATATCATATATGGTCATATTATTAGCTTCTTGTTAGTAATATTTCATTGTTACTTGTTACTCGGGTCTTTATAACTTTTTGTTCTTATGCGTGTTTTGTCGAATAAATTCTTATTCTTATCTTTAGGTTATAGATAATTCATTTACATAATGTTATTATTGTAGTACATACCATATTCATTCATTCAATTCATTTATATAATCATTATGAAATGAAGATCATGTAGAACGAGTCGCATCACATCGTGGAGACGGTATTCCGTACGTACGCACGAGTGATGATATCGTTCCTATGATCGTGGAATTGTATTGGATTATATATATATATTATTTCAGTATCAATATTACTTCATTATAATCATATATATTTACTCATTACACCATTATACCCATCCTTGTAAGGTGATGGTGGAAAAATAGATTGCACCACGGCGTGGAGACGGTATTCCGTACGTACGCACGCGCGGTGATTTCATTTTTCCGTAGGATGGATAGAAGATGAATTAGGGTTGTTTCATATTTATAATAACATATCAGTATGTAAGTAATACTGATGTTATTAATTTATCATGAAACAACTAAAGAAGAAGAAGTTTAAGAAGAAAGAAATTGAAAAGATCGGTAATGGATATTACCTCTTCTTTGGAACGCCTCTTTGAATCCTCCTCTTAAGGAACTAAGATTGGTCTTTTGAGAAGACCAGGACCTCTAGGATTATTCTAGGGAAGTGGAGAGGAGAAAATGGCAGGGGTTGGCCGAGCTTGAGTGCTCAAATTGGTGTGAGGAGGAGGGGGAGGAGGTGTCCTTTTATAAGGGAGGAGAGGGGCACCTTAGGAATATCTCAAAATATTATTTTATATTAAAATAAAAATCGGTTTATAATGGTTCCAAAGGGTCTTATTTCGAAGCTAAAGTGGGGATGGGTCTAAATCATATCAACAAATAGGATTTAGACAAGTTTAGGGTATTATTTTAACCTTATCAATTAGATTTAACTCTAAGTTAATTAATTTAACTTTTACCGTGTCTTTTTGTTTTCTTTCACTATATGGTTAATACACTTACTATAACATGCCAAACAAACCCAAAATTGTTTATTATTAACATATATATCTTTATATAAGTCATTTTTCCGAACCTTAGGTTTTTAGGAATACAATAACAATTAATAATATAATATTTGATTTAAAAACTATTTTGTGTCAATTTTGACACTATTTGATATATGATTTTTGTGAAAGTCATAACAGAATTATATGTTCGAACCAAGTTGATTAAATCAACATTAATATATCATAGTAACCTAGAAAATTAGTGGAATTCATAAAAAGTCTCAAATTACATTCATTTGAGCATTTATAACATCAATTATGTTAATATTTCCTTAAAAGGGTAATTATTGCATCATTGTTGTGTCATACATAAATTAATTTATTTAAAGTCTAAAAATTATAAATAAAATATCATTATGTAGGAAATCTTTTTAGATTTCTAATGAATATTTATAGTCGAATTTATCTAATGTATAATCCCATATTAAAAATGTTTTAGTTATTAAACTTTGATTTTAACTATTTTAACTATTCATTAAATAATATAATATTAAATGTCATAATCTAATCCAAGTGGACCTAAATGGTCATATTATATTCATAAGGTTGTTTTTGGTCGAATAACACTTATCCAATAGAATTAGGACATGTGTTAGGGTAATAGTAATATCATATTTACCCTTAGTTACCCTATTTACTATTAACCGTGGTAAAAAAAAGTAAAAAGTTACTATTCACCAAAAAATATTTTCATCTCATTGAACCACATTTTACTTACTGACATCAACCGTGTCTCTCGGATTTTTGAAATTCCATTCACAGAAGCGGTAAAATTAAGATTTATGAAGAAATTAATTTTTTTAACTACCACTTAGTAGTTTCACTATTCATCAAAAATTGATGTTTTTCAGAACAATGCCAAAATTTCATCCTAAGCTATATTTCATATTCCGAATTCAAAAATGAAGTCTATTTTACCTAATTCATATCATAGAATTTGCATTAATTAATTTTATAATTAAATCCCGCTGTTAAAACAAATAGCGTGTTTTTAAGAAACAATATCTATCAAAAGATTGACACTTGATTATGTCTGGTTTAAATGTGAAATTACATCCAATGACCAACATTGTATTAAATTGTAAAAATATATTCTAAATATACTTTAAAACCACTCAAATTAATAATTTATCACTATTAATTATTTCGACTAAAAAAAATTGTTTTTAATTATAATTTAGTAATTTTCACTATTCATCATAATATGAAAGTTATCCGAAAAGTACCAAAATTTCACCTTAGGCTAAATTCGATACTCCGAATCCAAAAATGAAGTTCATTTTGAAAAATAAGATTTACAGAGTTTTAAAAAGTGGTTATTACTATTCATAACGGCTAGTTTTAATAATATTTTAATAGCATATCGTTGTTTAGTGAAACTCGGTATTGCGTATTACACACGCTATCGAGGAAGGTCGTGATTGCGTGTAATGCAAGGCAAGTCAAGGATGCGTGTTGTGCAAGCTCCTTTTGGTGTAGCGTACAACACAAGACTTTAATAAAATTAAAAAGAATATTTTTTTATAAAATCTTGGGCTGTTACATTCTACCCCCCTTAAAATGAATTTCGCCCTCGAAATTCGTCGGGGTTATAAATGGTTTACTATTCGAAAGTTTCTTTAATAGAAACCCACATCGTAAAAAGGAATATCAAAACCAATCTTTAAAAACAAAAGTATGAAACGTAACGGTTACCCAAATAAACTAATCATTGGGTTTCCACATAGGTGAAAATATGGATATGGAAGAGAAATCTAACCATCATGTTCTGATGGAGAGTGGTAGAGAACATGGCTATGGAAAAGCCAGTAATCACAAATCCATAGATTTGTGATGATATAAGGTACCATCTGATTCATCAGGTATAAGATCACTAGGACAACATTTTTGGTTTTCAAGATCATTTCCCTAAAGTTGAAAATTTGAATTAGAATAAATACTTACTTTATTTTGGTACAATCTCACTGTTGTTCGTGCCTTGAACAATTTCCACTTCATCTCTTAAATAAATGAAGTTGAATTTGTTATTCATGAAGTGTTAGCAGATCATGTGATAGAATGACGGGTCATTCCATCTGTCTCAAACAAAAGGTTAGCAAAAATTATATGCATAAGTCGATCTATAGTGAGATTAATCATATATGGTTCCTAAAATGGACTTATACTTCATATATCATACTGCTTAATATAATAAAACTAGTTTCTACTAAACAGGGAATTCCTGTAGGCCAGTGGTAGGCGATAAAGGCCAGTCGCACTTCGGTTGTGGGTTAGATTCCCACAGCCTTGTCCGAAGCGATGGGCTGTCGCCCGTCCTGCAGGTTGTCCTTTTTCCAAAACTATATAACATCCCATCAATAATATCGAAAAAACAAACAATACTAACTTATGTCCAACATAATCCATTCCAATCTTTTAGGCTTATCCATAATACTGCAGTCGACTCTCATAATATAGTGAAAATGATTACCAGAGATTTAACACCATCATCGATCCCCATATATCATAAGATATGTTTTGTTGGTCACATTCCAAACATTCAAAGTCCTTAATCGTGTATTCTCTTGAATACCTTAGTGAAAACATGAATGCAGTTAAAAGTTAACACCTTCCACATACTAAAATCCTCAAAATTCTATATACTCAAACCATGATATCACTTAGTCCTTATATCAATCATGAGCTCATGAATACTGTTAAACATTTCATTTTCTCGTTTTCCCTTCATTATGCGCATAATATCTCAATCACTTTGAATACCACATTAGACCAATACATAAATATTCCAATATTCCAAGATACAACATTATTTTGGAATCCCATTACATAAACACTTAATCATTCCACCACATCATTGTCATATTCAACATTGACAATAGTGATCACATGTGACTTCCCTTTGTCCTTTGCCTTAAGCGGTTGCTCATGTCGATCATCACTAACCCTTGGATTAGGGCATTTATTAGCATAATGCCCCATTTCCTTGCACTTGAAGCATTGAAGTGTTGGTTGTATGTTCTCTGCAGTGTTTTCTTTATTCACTTCATTAGAATCCCATTTTCCATTACTTCGACACTCAGCTGCTCGATGACCTTCTTTTCCACACTTAAAACATTTTCTAGTCCCTTTAAGACAATCTCCACCATGCTTCTTTCCACACTTTGTGCATAAGGAAACATTCATCTTCTTTTCACCATTATTCTGAGTTTTCTCCTTGAACTCCATCTTTCGTTTCTTGTCAAACCCATGAGATGGATATGTAACACCAACTTCCATTTCTACCTTGATAGCACAACGCACAATTTCTTCATAGCTACTGAAGTCTCTTATAGCTAATGCCCTTCGAAGACTTGGTTTTAAGCCACTGAAAAATCGATCAACTTTACTTTCAGGTTGGATGATAATACCAGAAGCGTACCTTGAAAGTCTTGTAAAATTCGCTTCATAGGTACCACAAGATTCATCATCCCTTTGCTTCAGTTTAAGAAACTCTTTCTCCATCTTTGTTCGGAGAATACAAGGGAAGTACTTATTGAAAAATAAGTTCTTGAACTCGTCCCATTCCATAGACTCAATTTCATCGCTTTGCCTCGTATTCTTAATAAGATTCCACCATTGATCAGCATCTCCTTCCAAAATATACACTGCTAGGATGACTTTATCATGTTCAGAATATTGAAGAACTGAAAATATCTTTTCAGTAGTACTAATCCATTGTTCAGCAACTAATGGATCAGTAGACCCACTGAAAGAAGGTGGACGCTGCCTCATGAAGGATTCAACAGAATGTTGCTCCTTCCTTTGCTCGTTTGGAAGTCCTGCATGATTCATAGCTTGAGAAAGTTGTGTGAGCATGGCTACAAGATTTTGCATTCCGGCTCCCATATCGTTTGGTTGCTCAGGGGGACAATCATTGCATTGCCCATCACATTTCGCATTAACACGGTTCCTTCGGGTTCCAGCCATCGTCTAAAACCCCAAAAGAATAGTATGAGAGGCAAAAATCATGCTAGGGAAAACAACATAATAAAGGGGTAGTACCCTCAATATCTAACATCTTAGGTTAAATTCGAAGATCGTTAGCGCAATTCTAGGACTATAACCTATACGTATACTTAACCTTAGAGACATCCCTAGACATACCTTAGAAATATCTCTAGGGATCTCACTAACGTTTTCGCATCCTAGTTTCCAAAGGTTGACTAAACCTTTCCTCTGATACCAACTGTAGAGACCCGTATCTTGACGTACATGGACATTACATTACATTTGCGGAATACTTAGTACATAACAAAAACACACACAAGGACCGTAATAGTTTAGTGTCTTTGGAAACTCGGAATATAATCTTCTAATCGTGGTGAAAGATCTTCAACATCTCCCATAAAGATCTTATTTTTTTTTATACCTAAAACCCTTCTTTATATCCTGGGGAAAAGAAAACATAAAAGGGTGAGCTCAAATGCTCAGTAAGGGTAAACAAAAGAAATATCAATCACATCATATACATAAGCACATAACTTTTGGAAATCTTAACCTGCAAAAGAGATCATAATTTCATAACATGGGGTAAATCATGGAAGTGAAATGTAATCACAATAATCATAACATAAAACATGAAACTTTTTGGCATTCACACATAATCATAGAGAATCATTTCTTGTTAGTCAAGACTCATTGCCAAGACTATCTTAGTGGACAAAGTCCCTTTCTGAATCGAGTAACCCTCGTTTCAGTCCTGTTTCACTGAACCGGTATATCCTACCACTCCAGCCATGTCTATCTCATGAGATATAAAATCATTACCCAATGCATTGGATGGAGATATAGGTCCCACCCATCTCATAATGATACCATTCTTATGTGTGCCACAAAATCATAAATCATACATCATTTCATAACCCATGTAATAAAATGGGATTCTTAAACATCATGCCATCATAATCCATAAACAATTGATATCATTTCATCATAAGAAAACTGAAACCATTTAAATCATAGAGACATTTTAATTGAAACATACATATCAAATAACTTCATCTTAGATGGAAAAATAGTTTTAAAAAAAACACTTGAAATGAATTCTTGAGGAAAATATCCTTTCTTCTTTAAAAACATTTTTTTCTTTCTTAACATGTCATAAAACTTTAAATTAAAAGAAGTTGATTAAAAATAAACTTGAAAACTTGTAAAGTAAGATTCTTGGAAATAATGTTTTAAAAATCCATTCATGTCGTATACGTTAAAAAAACATTCTTCGTACTTTTGTCGGAAAAGTCAAAAAATCACCTCGTACGAAAAAGCGACAAAAGATTCCTTTCATATTCTTTACTAAAAACTCACCGAAGGGTAAAAATGGATTTAAACAATTGTAGGTGGATGGAAATAATATTACATATTGATGAAACATGGATGTGGATGATAAAATACACCCCAGTAAATACTTACGAATAAACAATCTCGGATAAAAATGAGATTGTGATATTTCCCTTACCTTAGGTCCGATTTGCTTTGTTCGTGTCCGAAGCTCCTGTATAATGGTTTAAATAATGTTATTGACTTATTCCAGAATCATAAATATTGATATGATATCATATATGGTCATATTATTAGCTTCTTGTTAGTAATATTTCATTGTTACTTGTTACTCGGGTCTTTATAACTTTTTGTTCTTATGCGTGTTTTGTCGAATAAATTCTTATTCTTATCTTTAGGTTATAGATAATTCATTTACATAATGTTATTAGTGTAATATATACCATATTCATTCATTCAATTCATTTATATAATCATTATGAAATGAAGATCATGTAGAACGAGTCGCATCACATCGTGGAGACGGTATTCCGTACGTACGCACGAGTGATGATATCGTTCCTATGATCGTGGAATTGTATTGGAGTATATATATATATTATTTCAGTATCAATATTACTTCATAATAATCATATATATTTACTCATTACACCATTATACCCATCCTTGTAAGGTGATGGTGGAAAAATAGATTACACCATGGCGTGGAGACGGTATTCCGTACTTACGCACGCGCGGTGATTTCATTTTTCCGTAGGATGGATAGAAGGTGAATTAGGGTTGTTTCATATTTATAATAACATATCAGTATGTAAGTAATACTGATTTTATTACTTTATCAAGAAACAACTAAATAAGAAGAAGTTGAAGAAGAAAGAAATTGAAAAGATCGGTAATGGATATTACCTCTTCTTTGGAACGCCTCTTTGAATCCTCCACTTAAGGAACTAAGATTGGTCTTTTGAGAATACCAGGACCTCTAGGATTATTCTAGGGAAGTGGAGAGGATAAAATGGCAGGGCTTGGCCGAGCTTGAGTGCTCAAATTGGTGTGAGGAGGAGGGGGAGGAGGTGTCCTTTTATAAGGGAGGAGAGGGGCACCTTAGGAATATCTCAAAATATTATTTTATATTAAAGTCAAAATCGGTTTATAATGGTTCCAAAGGGTCTTATTTTGAAGCTAAAGTGGGGATGGGTCTAAATCCTATCAACCAATAGGATTTAGAAAAGTTTAGGGTATTATTTTAACCTTATCAATTAGATTTAACTCTAAGTTAATTAATTTAACTTTTATCGTGTCTTTTTTTTTTCTTTCACTATATGGTTAATACACTTACTATAACATGCCAAACAAACCCCAAATTGTTTATTATTAATATATATATCCTTATCTAAGTCATTTGGCCGAACCTTAGATTTTTAGGAATACAATAACAATTAATAATATAATATTTGATTTAAAAACTATTTTGTGTCAATTTTGACACTATTTGATATATGATTTTTGTGAAAGTCATAACAGAATTATATGTTCAAACCAAGTTGATTAAATCAACATTAATATATCATAGTAACCTAGAAAATTAGTGGAATTCATAAAAAGTCTCAAATTACATTCATTTGAGCATTTATAACATCAATTATGTTAATATTTCCTTAAAAGGGTAATTACTGCATCATCGTTGTGTCATAAATAAATTAATATATTTAAAGTCTAAAAATTATAAATAAAATATCATTATGTAGGAAATCTTTTTATCTTTCTAATGAATATTTATAGTCGAATTTATCTTATGTATAACCCCATATTAAAAATGTTTTAGTTATTAAACTTTGATTTTAACTATTTTAACTATTCATTAAATAATATAATATTAAATGTCATAATCTAATCCAAGTGGACCTAAATGGTCATATTATATTCATAAGGTTGTTTTTGGTCGAATTACACTTATCCAATAGAATTAGGACATGTGTTAGGGTAATAGTAATATCATATTTACCCTTAGTTACCCTATTTACTATTAACCGTGGTAAAAAAAAAGTAAAAAGTTACTATTCACCAAAAATTATTTTCATCTCATTGAACCACATTTTACTTACTGACATCAACCGTTTCTCTCGGATTTTTGAAATTCCATTCACAGAAGCGGTAAAATTAAGATTTATGAAGAAATTAATTTTTTTAACTACCACTTAGTAGTTTCACTATTCATCAAAAATTGATGTTTTTCAGAACAATGCCAAAATTTCATCCTAAGCTATATTTCATATTCCGAATTCAAAAATGAAGTCTATTTTACCAAATTCATATCATATAATTTGCATTAATTAATTTTATAATTAAATCCCGCTATTAAAACAAATAGCGTGTTTTTAAGAAACAATATCTATCAAAAGATTGACACTTGATTATGTCTGGTTTAAATGTGAAATTACATCCAATGACCAACATTGTATTAAATTGTAAAAATATATTCTAAATATACTTTAAAACCACTCAAATTAATAATTTATCACTATTAATTATTTCGACTAAAAAAAATTGTTTTTAATTATAATTTAGTAATTTTCACTATTCATCAGAATATGAAAGTTATCCGAAAAGTACCAAAATTTCACCTTAGGCTAAATTCGATACTCCGAATCCAAAAATGAAGTTCATTTTGAAAAATAAGATTTACAGAGTTTTAAAAAGTGGTTATTACTATTCATAACGGCTAGTTTTAATAATATTTTAATAGCATATCGTTGTTTAGTGAAACTCGGTATTGCGTATTACACACGCTATCGAGGAAGGTCGTGATTGCGTGTAATGCAAGGCAAGTCAAGGATGTGTGTTGTGAAAGCTCCTTTTGGTGTAGCGTACAACACAAGACTTTAATAAAATTAAAAAGAATATTTTTTTATAAAATCTTGGGCTGTTACAAGGTGAGTAGTAAAAATATCATTTTCCAAGTACCATATGTTTTACAAGATAACAATGATATAATAATGACCTAATAAATTATAAAGTGGTTATATTGAAAAAAAATTGATTTAATGAGACACAAGAGTCATTCAAAAGAAATAAACTTAATTTCTAAACCTTAAAAGTAATTTTCAGAGTCTAAAAATATAAATTATTCCATTAAAAAAAATTCATTTTCTCTTCCTTTATTTTGTCTAAAATAACAAATTCAGGGTAAATTGGGTTACAAAGTCATAAAAATAAGTAATTTGAATCAAATATATTTCATAATTTCATACATATCACTACATAATGTTTTAATTTAGAAATAATAATTTATTCAATATTTTAACCCACAAATAACCCTCTCTTTAAGTATAAACACCCCCAATACCTTTAATTATTAAAAAAATTCTTAATAACTTAACTTAGACAAATATCTTTCCAATTACCTTCTTATAAGACTGTTATTATCCTTAGGGACAATTTTTTATCCTCCCACCCCAAGCCATCAGAGCTTTATTCCCATAGAAATGGAGTAAGCTTCAAAAAAGAGTTAACCCCATGATCCCCTCTTTTCATTTTTTCCCATTCTTATTTTTTCTCTCACAATCTTGTTTCATTTTAAACCTTCCTAAACTAGTTAATTTATAAGTATATAATATACTAATGTTACTATTATATGGACTAACTGATGGGTATTAGTGGTTCATCATATGAAAAAAAATGGAATAAAGAAACCCATATATGTACTCAATTTATCTTCAATAGAATCAATAAGAAATGAAATGAAGAATATAAATAAGGAATACCTGAAGTAATGTGTAATACAAAATAAAATATTCATTTTATTCTTTATAAATACATAATTAACCATTGATGAAAGTCTCATACCTATGAGGTGATTACACCAACTAAAGGATCCCAGAATATTTCTTAAGGATCCTTAAAAGTAGAAGAGGTGCTAGCCCCTCCACCTAGTAATAATCAATGTCTCGAGAGGAATAGTATTTCAAGAGTATTATATACACTAGATCATTCCCAATATGATGGATCTAGTCCATTTATATATCCATCCTTTATTCATTTCATTTAAGGAAACTTTTCAACCATATTCAATGTATCAGCAAACATTTATTCTCATTAAATGTGTTTATTAAATTCATTAAATGAATAAAATCCATTTAATCTATTATTAATGGATTATAATTGATTTTACAACTTTTTAAGATGCATGAACCTAAATTCATACATATATGTTAGATGCATGAAATCACCCTATGAGGTGGTGGATATATGCACTTAGCCTAAAATGTTGGGTTAAACATATCCTATCATATATATCCTATAAATATGATTTTAGTGTATAACCAACAATTACCCATATATAGTAAAATCCATAAGTACCTTATGAGAGACTCTAAAACTCAATGTGAATTCATCCAAAACACCTTTTAGATACTGTTTCATCAAACTCTCTTTATTTTAGATCAAACAGGATTTCCAAAACTTAATCCTTATCTAAAATCCAGATTTTCTAACCCTACGGGCCTTAGTAGCATTGAGAAAAAAATTAAATACATATTTTATATATGTAATAAAAGAACATATTCTATAAAATCATTAGTTCTACTCAAGCTACTAAGGGGTTTGGTGGGATCTCCATTAAACATACTTATGTCATTATACAATAATGTCCACTACAATATGCATCATATACATCAAATGTATACTATATAATCCATTTTTTATGAAATAAAATAATTAATGGACATATAATAATTTCAATATTGTATATACCCTCTCATTTTTTCTTAATTCACTAAATAAGATTGACCGAGTAAACAAATACATTACGTGTCATTCAACGTATAGATGAGCGCATCACATGACCCACATCCAAGTAGTTGGATATATCTCATGTGACTCAATTAATCATGGCCATGAATTTCTTCATTCTAATTCAATCATGTTTCATATTTTGTTCACATCATAAAATTTAAAAAATACAATCTTAGTTATTCTCCAATCCATGATAAGATTGGTAGCATACCCAAACACCCCCTAGATAGCTAAGTCTCTTTTGACTTGTGTAAGAAATGTATCAAAGAATAAAGTTTCTCACGCCTAATATCTCACCAACCTCAGGTAATGGGGATTTATAATAAGAATACACCCCTAATTATATCAATTATTGGGTGAAATTATAAGAGATATACTTAAGTGGGTCAATACAATTGATAAATCTATACTTATTACCTCACAGATATATTCTTGGTATTTCTTATACAACACTTTATAATAATTAAAATATTATATTCATTCTAATATTAAAATATAATTGTAACCCATAATACACCATGTTTTTCATCTTTTAGGGACAACTGAAAATCATATTTTAATGGGATATTTTAATATGATCGTTCATATAAAATTGTAGCACAAATGAATGAACTAAAGTTGTAGATTGGATTTTATTATAAAACCATGATAAAAAATATTTTACAAATATTTAACAAAAAAACACATAAGTAATTTTTTATCATATTATATATGATAAACTACCTTTTTAGCCTCATATAAGATATATTTTTAGGTATTTTTTAACTATTTACAACGATATATAATTCTGAACACATATTTGTGGAAACATGTGATAAAAAATTCCCACTAAACCCTTTAATAATTAACATTTATGAAGAAATAATGTTTCAATAATTGTTAGATTTATGAATCATAATACTAATGTTCAACCCCTTAAACATATTTAAACATCTTAACTTTAGAACATAAAATGTTAGGATGTTGACATTATTTATCAACCAATAACACTTTCTAAGCCTAACATCATAATCTTGGGAACCCAAATCCATCAAAAAAATCATAGAATCAATATATCTTTTATATTGTTAAAAACTAGTAAATCATAAATATTTTTGGATAATGTGAGGTTCATTATGACATAATAGTTAAATATAAATATTTCCATTTTTCTTCCCCATCACTTTTTCAAAAACTTTTTGGATATCATTTTAATTTTAGATTGGTATAATCATTTATTTGTTAATATTGAACATTTATAAGTACAAACATACTCCCACCATCCACTTAGATTTATATCAATATTATAATATCCTGATAATATTCAACACAAACTTATTTGGGTTAGTAAATAATATTTATTTCCTTTGGTAGGATTATTTTAAAAATACTCTAATATTTCCATATTATGTATAGTATTCTATATGTTTTGGATTATTTTTAAATTTCTTTTAGTCTCCCTTAAGGTAGTCTATAAATCATAATTAATCATAAAATATGTGTAAAACCATTCCTCTCATTTAATTAAACAAATACTGTTTGCA
Source organism: Viscum album (assembly GCA_963277665.1). NCBI lineage: Eukaryota > Viridiplantae > Streptophyta > Magnoliopsida > Santalales > Viscaceae > Viscum > Viscum album. The sequence continues at coordinate 76,781,659 of OY728165.1, read as the reverse complement.
TGTTCTTTATAATAATAAAACAAGATGAACAAACACTTCCTTAAATTAATCCAAAATTCAATAATCCAATCAATAAATTCTTTTATATATTACTTATGATTCAGAATCTAATTAGATATTTTTATTTTATCCTTTTTTGTATTTATAACTCTTGTAAAACATATATTTTGTATCTCATAGCGTATAGATTAAAAGAATTTAATTTTATAAAATTCATACTATAAATAAACTCTCCACCCTACCTTTTGCAATCTTTAGGTAATTTGGAAAATTCCATATTTAATGACCAACACAGCCATAGTTTAAGCATTTTCCTTGCTTTTTCTTCTTTGACTTACCTAGTGGCATGGACTCTCTAAAATCTCTCATCCTTTATTTCTTTAAAAAACATTTACCTTTCTATTTTTGTATCATTAACCTGGAACTCGATCCTATAACTCCATTTTTCTACTTATCTATTAAGAAAAATATTTAGTAGATCAGGTATGGGCTTATTGAATTCATTCATGTAGTAATTAAAAATTAATTTTTGGAACCACTCTGGAAGTGATTGAAAAATGAAATTTTTGATAAGTTCAAGTATAATAAGTGAAACTAGCCTCTAAAAATCATTAAAATATCTAATCATATTAGGAACATTAGTTGATAATAAGCTTCCTTATACTATTTATTATTAAAAAAAATAACCTTAAACACCTCATATCTTTCCTGAATTTCCATTTACTATTAAATCCTTTTATGTTACTCTATCATATTATAAGCATCCATAATCTCAGGTTAATTTTGAAAAAATTGACTCCAGGGTTATGATCATGTGGGTGGAGACTTCTAATGAACCTTTTAAATGTCTATCAGAAGCATCTAACCACATATATAGAATGGTTTCTCCTCTATGTTTCTTATGAAGTAATATCTCCAACACATAGAACATCCCTTCTTATTTCAGAAAAATCCTCAAATTCCTATAAAAATCTAGGAAATTAATTACATTTAGATTTTCCTTATCCAAGATTGACCTTAGGGATAAGATAATTAATAATGATGTGATTTACCTACAATAAAAGGTTTTAACATATGAGTAAAATTCTTTATTACCATTAATGAGGACTTTTTTCTGGAACTTGGAGTTTTATCCAATTTTGTGTGTGAGGGATGTCCAAAACACTTCATTAGAGAATTTGGAAACATGATTCTTCACTTTTACATATTTATTCCATCTTTGTCTATTACATTATTTATATATTTGGTTTTCGACACTATATAAATTTTTTTTCATAATATGGTTGTGTTTTGGAACACTATGATGGATTGATTGAGTTTATAAACCATATAATGTATAGTATTTATTTACTTAGATCCGCTTTTTTCTATTATTTCCAATTTATACATACAATGTAACTAAGGCCTGTTTAGTTGTGTTATTTTTTCACAGACCCCCTTAGTATGAATTCTTACACCATGGGGTGAAACTATCTCCCACTAATATTTATATCAAAACCTATAATTTATATACACCTCTAAATATAAGGAGGTTTTTCAGAACTATTATGATGTCTCCTCTTGATACTGTTCGGGTAATCGGGGTGCAGTTCTTACATAATGGTATTTGAGAACACATCCATGTATCTTGGGTACACAACATAGAAATAACTAGGATATGGGACTATCAGGACTTTCTAAGTGACCTATAAATACACATGCATTACATAATTATAGTGGCAGTATGATTTATTAGGGGCAGTCAGTGATAATCTTTTTTTGCCCAAGATTTTCTTCTCTATAAATCATTATAGGCATTGATAAGTAGGCACTAGTTTAATTGAATGTCATTATTCATGATTTTATATATTATATTATGTTGTAGATTATATAAATTAAAGTTTTAAAACAAATAAATTATTAATAATAAATAAATATTATATTCACATTTATTTATTAGAAACGATTCAGTTAATTTTGACCAATGGTTGAATCTCTGCTTGGATAATATTGATTGTTTATACTGATGAGTGGTTTGATTCCCATTTATATTACCTTTAAATAATTCCTATATATTAATCTTAAATTATCATTAAATAATATATATTTTTGAATTTTGTGTCCCTACACTAGGTTGAATAACCTAACAGGGTGCATGAGTCTATGTAAGGAAGATTAAAATAACCCTATGTTGATCTAGTTTTGTAATGAGAAAAATCATCCTTATCTCTTTATATCAGGATAATTTATATTGGAAATGTAATCTAGTAATATGTATAAAATATTTTACATGGATCGCTGACATTTGGGTATATAAAATTATTATACAACGGTGATGTGATGATGTGACAAATTCACTAAAGTACATTGCTACATAAAATATTTGGAGTAATCTCATTATCCCTCTAGTTTACAAAAACTCTTGATTTGACCACTATATACTCTCTAACCAAAATTGAACTCATTATTAATTCATAATATTTCTCAAATAAACTAAACCATATGTATTTACAACATAATTGTGGTTTCATGAAGCTCTTATTTCACCAAAATTATGAGCTCCACTTTTCCACAGACACTCTTGTAAATTCCATTAAGGTTTTTGTAAAACCTTTTTTCTATAATATATGTTCACATAAAGTAAATTTATAAAAATACACTTTTGACTAATTTATTTTTATATTCAAGTATTTTTCACATAAATTCATTGATGTAATAAATATTTTTGTGTAATTCTTAGATGAAAATAGATCACTTAGCTCTCATGGTCTTCTTTAATGTATTTTTATCTTGTCCAAATGGCATAACTAATGTCTTATTTATTTGAAATATCTATTCATATGACATGATTAATTCAACCATTTATGATTTTAAAAAAATCACCTTTATTTCTTAAACGTCACTATGTTTTCACAACTTCAGTTCTGTGATCATTTTCCGAGTTTGCTTAATTATTCTTCCTTTGCTCCAAATATACATGTAATCTTCTAAAACGAACTTCAAAAGCCTCCAAATCCTTTCCTTCATCAATAACACATTTTATTCTCCACTCTATAACTTTTGTATCATTATTTTTCAAAAAATAGTCTCAACTTCTCTAAAAATTCAACTTAATGTATTATTGTTAAAAATATTCCTCTTTATGTTTGTTCATTACATTATCTTTAACCACCCCATTGACACACCTTTTACAATTTTTATTAAAAACACCATATACTATCTAAAACATATAATAGTGATAAATATTTCATTAACATATACATTAATCCCACATGAGTTATGCTCGGTGTGAGAAAAATAAGTAGCCTACATAGTTCATCGATGAATCACATCATTTATCACAATCACCACTAAGTGATCTGGAACTACACTTTTGTCTATTATTTCCCTAACTAGAAAAAAACTCCCCCACATGTATTATCTTTATAATTACACTTTCCCCTTTGATAGGATTGATATATCTCTAATTTGTTCTTGAAAATATATCCCCCTTTTTCAATAAAAAATCACCTATTTATGGGTTATAAGTGACAGGGAAATATCTAAAACAAGATAAGACTCATAACATGTCTTGGGTAATGGGTTTGTCTAATCAAAACTTATTTAATTGTGGTGATTCTACTAGACTTTAATATCTAGATAATTTTTTTTAAATGTCTTTATAGTAAAGTACTTTTTAATCATATCTATGACTTAAATTCTCATAGGTGCATACTTCAATTTCATATATCCTTTCATAAATTTATCCTTAATGAAGAGATACTTTATTTTACTGTGATTTATACTTTAGTGAAGTAAAAAATTATTCATAAGGTTAATATAACCTGAATAATCATATTTAATGCTGATATGTTACTTCACTTCAACTCCCACATCCTTAAGTTTTTTCTTCATCCATCATAGTTCCATGAAATCTTGAGTGACCACAATATATAAAACTCTTATAGTTCTCAATGAATTAATTATTTATTATTTCTCATCATATAAATTCATAATCATTCATAATATAATCCATTGCCTAATATTTAATTTCTTACATCTACTAAACTAGAGCAATCTACATATGTATATCCCAAAAACTCTTATAAAGATATTGAACTAAAAACAATTATATCGAAATTTCCTTGATATACCCTAGTATTCTCTTCATAGTTTTAAAATGGGTTTTAAGGGATTACTCTATTACCCTATATCTTGAAAAATTGAAATAACAATTTCTCTTATTTCTATTAAAAATTTTGTCTCATGGAGATCATTAAATTCTTTATGATGTTGACCTCTATAAAATCTTCATCTATTGAAAAATCCAACTAGGAATTAAATAGTTCTTTTATTGTCTTTGAATCCTATATCTCAAATATTTTTCAAAACCAACATGATTCTCAATATATACATATTAATCCAGTAATCTGTTAATGAATTTTGATTTGACATCCATCTAGAAAACCTTAAATATCTACTACATCGTTATGTTCAAGAATAATCAAATTTCATTTTACTTAGTCAAAGGTGAAAAATTTTCATCTACAATGATACCTTCAATCATGTAGTATCCCTTGAACAAAATTCATTCCTTATTCCAAAATCACAATGTTGTCTTGAATTATTTTATTACAAAAAACCCATTTGATCCTAATAAAATTCTTTACATCAACCTTGAAATAATATCCCAAGTATGATTTTTCTCAAATTGGTTAATCTCTTCATTAATTGATTGGACCCAATTATAATCTTTATTTTTCCCTTTAAAACGCTTTTCCTCTAACTAAGATAATATTTGAATTTGTTTTAAGTAATTTATTCTTCTAATATTCACTATCATTTTATGGTCATCGATGATATTCTTCTCATCAATTTCAGCAATTATTTTTATATTATATATATCTATTGATCCAAATTCATTATTCTTATCATTAGTTTATAATTTATAGTAAAAATTATCCCCCTATTCTCTAATAGGGTATTAAAACCCCTCATCACATTCCTATAGTATTTTCATACTGTTTTGTTAAATATTCTATTAATTTTCCATCATAGTGGTGTATTTTCTTTCAAAAACCTTTCCAAGACATTTATTGAGATACTAAGTATTTCATCATCAAATTATCATTGTACCATATATTATATGTATTTATTTCTTCTCTCATACACAAAAAATCTATTTTACTAATATTGACTAATTTCAAGACTATATCCTTACAAAACTTCTCTAGTAGTTCTTTCTCAATGAGAATTTTTTTCCATGTTTTTTATTATCTAGATTCTCCTTTAAACTAGCCCATTTTGTTGAGGATTTATCACTAATAATAGTTGGTTATTTATCCCATTATTCAAGAGATAATAATACCTTTTCCATTTATGACCAATTTTCACCTTGTAAGTAAAATTATAAACCTTTAAGAGTGAAAAAGACATTACTGCATCTAAGGTTAAATAGGTTAACTAAGGGGTTAAACCAAAAGATAAGGTTTAAAAACATAATTAAAACAATCTTATTTTTATTTTTTAAATATATTAAAACAATATAAAAACTTATATTTTAATATATTTCCATTTGGAATCATTTTTCTTAATAATTTCCTTATTATAATTTAATCTTTTAAGACGTTTTAAAAGTTCCCCTAACCTCAATTTTAAAAGGGAATCCAAAATTTAACGTCTTAATAAAACATTAAGCCTTCTAGGTAGACCATGTACTAAAAAAATCCATTTTTAACTTCCTTATCCACACTATAGAGGTTCTGGTCTTCGTAAAATACCAACCCTAATATCCTTAACTGGATATATAAAGTATTTCTTTTAAAGAAGTGGTATTCAAATTAACCAATCACTTCCTATTTTACTTCTTATTAACCTACTATAAATCTATGTTATTTATCATAAAATAAAAAAATCAGTATAAAAAATAAAATTAAATGGTATTATGATTATTAAATAAACATTATCCACCCTTTTCCCATCAAATGGGAAGTGAATATATCGCTCATGCATACGTATGTCATACCGTCTCCACATAGTGATACAGTTAATTTTCCATAGACATATTTTATGGATGGTTTTTATGATTATTTTAATGTTTATGTATGATAATTTTAAAATAATTATACTTATATAATTATAATATCACATCTATCTTCTTACCTAACAATATGTTGAAAACAATAACATCATTTGTGCCTAAATGTGGACTACAACTTCCACAAAGTGATATGATTTTTTTTCATTTCCATTTTACTTAGATGGTAATAATGATATATTTAATTAATATAAATAATTTATATGATATAATAATTATTCTTTAAAGTTTTATTATTATTTACCTTTCTTTGATTCAATCTGTTGAAAATTAAAAACATCGTTCATGTGTACATACGATTTGTCGTCTTCATGAATGGTGTAATTCATTTTTCTATCTCTATATTTTATTAATGATTATAAATATGTATATAGTGGATATATATGATATTTATATAATGATTTAAATTATTGAGATTATGGAACCATGATCAAGGTACAAGTAATAAAACTATCAAACCAAAACATATATGAAAAACGAAGCAGATATCACCCAGAACAGTGATTTTAATAAATAATTATTAATAAACAAGTGATAAAAGGTTATAATTAGATTATATATGATATTATATATATAAGTATGGTTATATAATATATTTATAAAAAATATATAGTTATTATACTGGATTTTTGAACCCATATAATGGAAGTTGGACCCGAGGTAAGGTACATCCATATCAATTTTATTTCAATGAGACACATGCCATATTCACCACTTGTTTATTTTATAAGGTGTATATAACATTATTAAATGTATTTTATGATTATTATTATGAAATTTATTTTTATTCACTTATATTTATATGTTTTTTTCTATTATGGGGTTGGTGTTTTAAATCTTACTAAAGTAGTAAGGGTTTTATGAAATAATCTCATGGTTTATCTGTATTGTTTATGATTAAGTTTCCAATGATGATATATTATGATCTACCTCTCAAGAAACACATGGATTTTCTTATCCTATTTTTATTTCTTGAAATAAATTTTTTATTTCAATTTTCATACCTTAAGTACTCAATAGAACAAAAATATGATTTTAAGTAAAATCGACTTTATTTCTCCAATTAAAAAACCCTTTCCTTCTATATCCATGTTTTATAAAAAAAAGTGGGTTTTACTTTTCTCCAATGATTGTTTAATGATATTTTTACCCATGATTTAATTTTAAAAAAAAAATATAATGAATCTTATTTTCTTTTTCTAAATGTGGTACTTGTTAATTTTTTTACAGAAAGGATAAAGGAATGTTTTCTTTTAACTTATACAACATGAATGGAATTTCCAACCACCATGACAGACTAATAATATAAATATTCCATTATAATTTTACAAATATATTTACAAATAAAATTATTTTGAAAATATTTTTGTGAATTTTATTTTTCTGAAAAGTGATTTTCAAAGTGGAAAGGGTATTTTACTCAAGAATGTTTTAATGATCTTGTGTTGGTATTGTTATTCATCAAAGACACAAACCCTAATTTCACTTAAAATTTATTAGGGAAATGATGCAAGGATTTTATCCTTACTCTTTATTTGGATAGTTTATGTTTATGATTCCAAGATATTTATGAAACTCTTTTATTTTCCATGGGTTATGATATGATGAAATATTTGTGAAATCCATTTCTTTTCATGGGTTTTGATATGATTAATTTTTTATCATCATATAGAGAACATGTGTATGATTTTCATTATGTGATATGTGGGTCTAGAATTATATATCCCTAAAATTAATAGAGTAAATATTGTTGTCTCGTGAGATAAAAAAAGACTAGAATGGGGAGTAATCCTAGTTTAGTAATAGACTATGTCTACTATGATAGTCTTGGGTGTGAACCTTTACTACTATTATGGTTTAGAGAGTAAACCAACTAAAATATGATATTAATGGGAGTTAAACTTGACTAATATCATTGTTTGTGGAGTAAACCCATTCTAATATAACAGTCATTCCAGTGAACCTTGACTACTATAGAAATGATTTTATATGCTTTTATGTATGCCACAAACTCATGTCTAATGCCAATGTAGTGTATAAATGGAAAATTTTCTTTGAATTTCTATATGATTCATGTCTTATGAACTGCCAACCTTTATTCCATTAATCAAAATTATGATATATAGTATTAATGGTATGGTTTTCAAAATGTTATGGTCATATACCAATACAATCAAGTTATGTTTAAGTGATCATTTTTATCTCCCTTTTTTACCCTTATTGAGATTCAGAGCTCACTCTTTATTATGTTTCCCTTACATAGGTTATGAAGAAAGTTATTATGTATTATTTTTCTAAAAATGGTGCCAATTATTAAGAATTTAGTGGAAGAATATTTAGATCATTTATGAACTAGCTATTTATGTATCCATGTTCCCAAATACATAAGACTTGTATGATTATGGCATGGATCAATATGTTATGTAATGAATATTCATATATTAATATGTGATATATATATATAAATATGAAATGTATGTGTCACTGTAGTTGGTATTAGAGAAAGGTTTAGATAGAATTTTGAAACTAGGATGAGAAAACATTGATAACCCTAGGGATAGGTCTAAGTATAGGATAATATCCTAATGTTTTGGTAATAATCATGAATGACCTACATTAATCCTAAGATAACATAAATTTAAAAGATTTTGTCTCGATTTAGATATACTATAAAATATTTTTCTAGATTACATCATTTATAACAATGTATATTTTTTATCAGATTATACTTTTTGGTTTTATTCAATGGATGGAACAAGGAGGATTCATTTTAACACAAATAAAGAATGGAAGTATTTACCTCAGGAGAACCCAAATTAACTGAGAGCTTTAATTTTAAACCTAGTGATTATTCTTAATAATATATCCCATTATATAATTAACAACCTCAACATAATTGAGTTTCTAGAAACACCTAATAAGTGGAAGATTGTGTTTCATGAATTCTATATAGGAAAAAAGATTTATAGTCCTACATGTTGAAAATATTAGAAGAAACACTCAAGGTAATTTCTCAAAGGAATGGGCAGATGTTAATGTAATATATCAAGTAATTACAAAGAAAAAATGAAGAGTTTTATGGAATAAAATGATGTTTATCCTAAGACTCAATTTATAGTTCAATGTCTTTTATGTGAGAAATATGGGAATTATCTGATCCAATTCTCTAATACAAGGATTAACTCCTAAAACAGGAAAGGACTAATTCTAGGCCATTATTTGAATTCAAAGGTTTGAAGTATTTATGTTTTGGGTTTCCGAAATTATATAAATGATATTTTGGATCTGGGATTCATGAAACATCAAAGGATTATTTCGCAATACTTTTCTTTAAATATTTTAAATCATATGTTGAATAGTTCTTATAACCAATAAAAGTGATATATCAGTATGGTGATAATGTTTAGTTTGGATAAACATATTTTTAACATTAATGGGACAGTATTTGTGACCTACAAGTTGGGTAATGATTTTATGATAAAGTTATTTATGTCATATTTGATAATATTTATTGCATTTTTGGATTTATAGAGTAAATTCAAAAGTCTGTGATTTTTTTTGATAAATAAGTGTTTTTTAATTATGTAAGAATATATTTTTTCTTGTGAGGTTAACTTGAGAATTATGGATACCATCATGGTTTTATAGGATTAAAGGAATTAAAACACCTTTTAAGGTTTTAAATGATGGGATTTGTAGGTGATTTGAAACTTTTATTGGGTTTTGGGAAGAATACTTTATTGATCATTAAATAACCCTTTGGGTTAGTATATGATTTGGTGTTAATTTAATTATGTTTCATTAGATAGTGGTATATAGATCATTTTGATGGTTTAAAAGTGATTCATTAATAATGAAATAATTTTGGAAATATTTATGGCCAAGCTAAGAATTACCTTTTAAGTTAGTATCTAAATTTTATTTATGATATTTTGGTGAAATTATATTCATTATAAGATCTATCATATAGATTAGTGATATTTTGGGATATTTTCATTTCATTGAGGTATATATAACTCTGGGGTTTAACATGTGATTTAACTTGAAATATTAATTGGGAAAAATGAATTTAAATTTTTAGAGATGTAAGCTGAAATCTGTGACATCATCTTTAAGGTTAGGACATTATTTAATTTTGATGTTATTTATGAAATGATATCACTAGAATCTTTGTTGTTATTGGGAAAATTTTGGGATGAAATGTGTTATTTCAAGATTTATTCATTTTGGGAATTATCTTACCTTGTTCTAACTATTTTTTGTTTTTATTAAAGTCTAGAGATAAGAGTAATAAATTTTTATTATTTTAGAAATATTATGATCCAATAAATATGAATTTCAGTGCTTTAGACATAAAATATTTCATCTTGAATATTCATTTCTTAGAGTAAGAGATGAAGTAGATAATTATTAAAGCACAACCAAATGATTAAATTATGCTTATGATATAGAAATAAATCAAGTAATTATATTTTCTCATGTTATCTATATTGATAGTAAAATAATCCCACAACTTTATTAAAAGTATCTTGAAATAAAATGTAATAATTTTAATTTATTTTTTATAAATATATATTCTTTTCACCCATTGTAGATTTATTGTTTTGTGGTTGTTAACTTTCTCCTAAACATGTTCTATATCACTCTCTATTATTCATTAAGAATTATTTTTTTTCCAAGTTCATATTTTTACTTACAAATGATTTTAACCAATCTATAAACCTATATATGTGTTTTTTAGATACCCTCCTCATTTCTCTATCCCACTTTTCAAGGGGAGCTTTTATTAACCCTTTTTACGATGTCAGTTTTGAAAAAAAGAAAATTTCTAAATATAAAACCCTTTATTGCCAATAAAAATTTAAAATTATAAGGATTAAATTTATTAAAGGTGGATAATGTAACACTCTGATATTTTTTAATGAAATAAATTATGTATAATGGTGTATATAATACGCAACACCAAGCTTAAATGAAGCATGAAATATTATTATTTAAATATGACTATTATAACCCAGCCATTGAATTGGAAGGTATAGATAAGATTAACCAAATTACTAAATATATATAAATTTCCTGATAAATAAAAATTTATTGATTAATTATTAGGAATTAGGTACTCATTCTATAGAAAATACATTTTATTCTTCAAAAAAGATATGTTTTCCTAAAAAATTGTATATATTTATTTTTGTGAGTGAATATTATAAATAATTTATGAAACATTTAGAAATTTTATTTGTTATATAGGATATAATTTTTTAAATCATAATACAAAAATTATATTTGGGTGAAATTTTGATATTTTTATAAAAGTTTTGATTTTCGGATGAATAGTGAAAAATACTAATTTTTATTGAAAACTATATTTTCTTTTAAATTATTTGTAAAGTAAAATTATATGTTGTATTTTTTATAAAATTAAATTAGTAAAATTTTATTATAAATAATCAAATTATTGTCTTTTTAATGAATTTTATACTTGAATTTAGTATAAAAACATTTTTTACTTAAAAAGTTGTTTTCCTAAAAAACAGGTTTTGTCACATTTTGTGCACTTATTTTAAAATTAATTAATTACACTTATAGGTATTAAATATTATAAAATGGATTAGGTATTTTTAATTATTAGGTTATTTTTTTTAAATAGTCCCCATTTCTTTTTGGTAAATATGAATAGTAACCTTAGTAAAATTTATCAACCTGATAAAGGGTAAATCGAGTTAATCTAGGTTAAAACTAAGTGATAAGGCCATAATTTTTTATATTAATTATTATTGGATGAATTTTATTATATAATAATCACATTAGGATATATATTTATTTATTTAATGGACCCTTGTCCATGAAAATGACCTATATAATATTTCGAGCAAAGAAAGTTACAAAATATCACTCTTTTAGTTTTAAATATATTTTAAGTATACACAAAGAGAAAAAAGTAAATTATGAATGACTGTAAAAATATATTTAGTGAATAATTTAATTATATTCATTATATTCATTTATTTACAATCTTTAGTGATTAAATATTTATCTTAAATTTTTTCATAATACTAATATGGTATTTATTCATTTAATATAAAAATAAAATAAATGAATCTAAAAATATTAAGTAAAGTAATTTGGGTGTGTTATAGTGTGACAGTAATTTTTAGAAAAATATAACATATTATTGACATTTAGAAATATTATATTTGAATTAAAATTTTATATTTATGTCCTTTAAGTCAAATTAAATGAATTATATCAAAATATACATTAATGATATTTTATATAAATAATATATTATTAAGTTATTTAAAAATAATAATAATATTTAAAGAGGAAAATTATGGTAATATTTCGTCTAAAATGCCATTTTTTCCCCATTTATGATCCAATTTTTACCTTATAAGTAAAATTAAAACACTTTAAGAGTGAAAAAGGTGTTACCATTGTTAAGGTTAGAGTAGGTTTACTAAGGGGTTAAACAAAAACATAAGGTTTAAACCCCTAATTAAACCTGACCAAATTTTATTGGTTGATGAAATTATAACCAAATTCTACCCTATATTATAATTTATGGACATTTGGAACAATTTTTCTTCACAATGACTTCTTTATAATTTAATCTTATAAGAAATTCTAAAAGTTCCCATCACCTCAATTATAAAAGGGCACCCCTCCTTTCTCTTCTTCACAAAAATTTGAGCCTTATATATTGACCATACCCTATAAAATACCTTATAAAATTAATTATACAAATTATATAGGTTCTTATATTCCAAAACTCCACCACTATGATCCTTAATAGGATATATAAATGAGTTATTTCAAAGAAGCGGGAATTTCCTTAACCAATGAATCTCTTCTTACTTCTTCTTTACCTCCTCTAAATATATTGAATTTATCAGAAAATAATAAATTATTTATCCCAAATAAATTTAAATGATATTATTATTATTAAATCACAATTATACACCCTCTTTCCCATTAAATGGGAAACGAAAGTCTCTCTCGTGCATATGTACGACTTACAATCTCTGTGTAACGATATAATTCAGTTTCCAATTTCATATTTAATGGATGGTTATTATGATGGTTTTTATGTATATATATAATAATTATTAAATAATTATAATTCTTTAATTATAATATAACATATATATTCTTACCTTCCAATCCATTGGAAGATAGTAACATCACTCGCGCCTAAGTGTGGACTATCACCTCCATGAAGCGAAGTGATTTGTTTTTCATTTATGATTTATATGGATTTTAATAATGATAGATTTAATAAATATAAATGAATTATATTATATATTCATTATTTTTTAAAGGTTTATTATTATTTACCTTTCATTTTTTTCTTTTTTTTTGAAAAGTGAAAACAACATTTATGAGTCCATACAACCATTCATCTCCATGAATGGTGTAAATCATTTTTTTATCTATATATTTTTTGAATGATTTTAAATATGTATATAATATATATATATATATATTATTTTTATAATTATTAAAATTCTATATATTATGAAACCATGATCAAAGTACAAGGACCAAAATTACTGAACCAAAACATACATGAAAAACAAAGCAGATATCTTACAGAATAGTGATTTTAATAAATATTTATTAATAAACTAGTGATAAAAAGGTAAAAATTAAACCATATATGGTATGATATATATAATTATTTTTATGTAATAGATTCATAATAAATCTATAATTATTATATACTATTTTTGAACACATATAAAGGATTTCATACCTGGGGTATGGGACTTTCATCTCACTTTTATATATGTGAGACACGTTCCATATTCACCAATTGTTTCTTTTATTTGGTGTAGATACTAACCATGAATTTATTTCATTATTATTATTATTAAATATATTTTTATTTAAATATCCATCTATGGTTATTTTTTTCATAGGGCTTACGTTTCAAATGTTACCAAAGTGGTAAGGTTTTTATGACACAATTTTATTGTTTATGAGGATTATTTATGATTAAGTTTATAATGATGAAATGTTATTATATACCTCTCAATAAACTCATGAAATTTCTTATAATATGGTAATTTATTTAAAATACATGTTTTAGTTTCATTTTATTCACCCTAAGTACTCAATATACCAATAATATGTTTTTAAGAAAAATCAACTTTATTTCTTCTGTCAAAAAAAAAACGTTTTCTTCCAAATCCATTTATTCAAAAAAATGTTTTAAAGAGGGTTTTTAATATTCACAAATTATTTTTTAATTTATTTTTTACCCGTGTTTTACTTTTTACAAAATATTTTAAAATGAATCTTCTAGTCATTTTCTAAATAAGGTATTTTTTACTTTTTTACAAAAATGTGAAAGGAATGTTTTCTTTTAACTTATATGACATGAATAGAATTTAACACAATAATGAATATTAAACACTATAAATATTCATTTATAATTTTACTTATCTATTTTTAATGAAAAAAAATCACAATATTTTGTGACTTTTTATTTTTTTTAAAGTTATTTTCAAAGTGGAAAGGGAATTTTTCTAAAGAATATGTTAATGAACTTGTGATGGTAATTCTATTCATAAAAGAAAAAACCCTTCATTTCACTTATTCTTTACTGGATAAATTATCCATTTATACCATACTAATCTTTCTCTAGATGGTTTATATTGATGATGCAAATAGTTTTTTGAATTCTTTTTCTTTTCCTTGGGTTATGTTGTGATGAAATTTTTATGAAACCTATTTCTTTTGATGGGTTATAATATGATGAATGTTTGATGATATTATGAAACACATGTGTAGGATTTTAATTATGTGATGGGTGGTCCAATAATTATATATACCTCATATTAATTGTGTAAATAATGACATCTCATAAGATAAATAAGACTGGAATGGGGAATTAACTCAGTTTAGTAAGTGACTATGCCCACTATGATAGTCTTAGGAGTGAAGCTTGACTACTAAAATGGTTTGGGGAGTGAACCCAATATAATATTATAGTCATGTGAGTGAACCTTGAATACTATAATGGTTTTGGGAGTGAACCCAATCCACTATGATAGTCTTGTTAGTGAGCCTTGACAACTATGGAAGTGATTTTCTGTGTTTATCTATTTTCCAAAAACTCATGTAATATACTAATTTTATGCTCTCGTCACTTATGTTCATTGAATTCCTTTATTATTCATGTCTTATGAACTTCCAAGATTATTTCCATGACTCAATATTATGATCTATGATATACAGAGTATGATTTTCAAATGTTATACTCATATACCCTTATTCTCAAGTTATGTTTAATTGATCTTTGTTATCTACCTTATTTAACCATTCTATGATTAAAATATCACCTTTTATTATGTTTCATTTATGTGGGTTATAAATAAAGGTATTACATATGATTTTTCTAAAAAATGGGATAATTATAAAGATCTTAGTGGGGGAAGATGTAGTTCTTTTATGAACCAGTTTTTTATGTATCCAAGAGTCTAAAGGCAATAGACCTATATGATTATAGAATCGATCATTATGTTATGTAATTAATATTCATAAATTAATATGTGATCTCTATATATAAAAGGTATGGGTCACTCTAAACTTTTTATTTCCTAACCATATTTGAGTAGCTAGGAGGCACTTTCCTAGTCAACCCACTACCACACTAAGGTTTCCCCACACATAGGTCACATATTATCTATCTAGGACTTCTATAATGAGTTAAAAGGTATGTGAGAAAAATAAATCATCCACAAGAATCACATGAAATACTTTTTAAATATACCATGCATCACCTCACACACCCTCATAAAAAAATAGTCTCATAATCAAAAAAATTTAAACAGTGTATAATATTTATCAAAATAAAAATACCCTCATGGGATCACAAGACATCATGAGAACACAATAACAAAAAAGGACTTAAGATAGTTTTATAACTTTAATAAAAATTAATTTTTCATAAAATTTAAAATGGTACATATCTTTAAAACAAAACATGATAAAATTTTGAAACCAATTTATAATTTAGAAAATCCTATGAAATCTATCATTAGTGTATTTTTTTATCAAAATAACTTTGAAAACTAAATGGGAACTCACTCTTACCTTTTAAAATATTTTTGAAAAATATTCAAAGTCATGATTAGTATTAAAATAAAATTCAAATGGGATAACACCCACAATCTAAATCAACCAAATAATTTGGAAATCTCAAAATATTTAAAAACATTGAAACATTGATAAAAAAATCACCCAAGGTTATAAAAAAGGTTTCCATATAAAAAAAAGGTTATCATGTCTTTTGAAATAAAATAACCCATTTAAAATGACATAAACACTTTAAAAACAAAAACCACTAGGTTTGAAGGTAATTTAATACAAGAATAATTTTTAAAACATCAGGTCTTTGATCACTACCACTTTTTAAAACCAAAATAATTCCATAAAATCCTACATGGAATTTTCACAAACACTATACAGTGATCTTTGACTAAGGAAATGATTTTATATGATTATGTGTATGCTCAAAACTTATTTCTTATTCTAATTTCATCATCTCATGAATCATGTTATTTTATTCCTTTATGATTCATCTCTTATGAACTGCCAAACATTATTCCATGACTCAAGATTATGATTTATGATATATTGAGAATGGTTTTCAAATGTTAGTATCCTATTATAATGGAATTATTCTTATGAAATGGTTAAGTGATCAATGGTATCTTCCTTATTTACCCTTAATAAGTATCTAATTTTACCCTTTATTATGTTTCATTTCCCTGGGTTATGAATAAATATTTAAAGTATGATACATCTAAGAATTGTTCTTGTTATAAAGAACTAAGTGGGTAAGGATATAGATCTCTTATGAAGAATTTATTTATGTATCCAATTTTATAAAGACACAAAACCTATATAGTTTTCAAATAGGTTTTAATGTTTTGTATTGAATATCCATATAATAAGATATAAAATTTATGTATGAAAAGTATGGGTCACTATAGATTATATCAGATAAAGGTTTAGTTACCTTTGGAAACTAGGATGAGAAAACTTTAGTGAGAACCCTTAGGATAATACTATGTATAGGAAAATATCCAAATTTATGGTAAATAAGTGACTATGGTTTTCTTATAAATACATTTATTCATAGATACTACAAGTGTATGTGGTTTTGGTATAGATTTATCTAGGGGAAATTACCCTAAAAAGAGTTGTTCAGGTACACCTCATCCATCACTCATGTGAACGGTGAGTGTGCCCTTATTGGGAACCTAGTATGACACTTCAAGGGGATATACTTGTATTAATTTACATTTTCATTATGATTAATTATCAAGTATTTGAATAGACGATGACCATGGATGACTGAGGTTAGAATTAAGGTTTCAAGATTTAGATATCCTATAAATGATTTTTTATGATTATTTTGTTTCCAACTATGATTATTTTTTCTCACATAATGAATTTTGATATTATTTAATGCATGGAACCTAAAGAAATTGAGTTAATGATGAATGTGATAAAAAATTAAAGTATTTTCCTCATAAGAAACCATGTGTTATGGGAGTTATGATGTCAATATTGTTTCTATGATTACATAAATTTCTCAAGAAATGAATTGTATTGATATTCCAAAACAAGAAAAGGAGGTAACAATGTTTTATTGATTACTTCATGAGGTGACACTCACCTTGTTTAATGGGTCTACTAATACACTAATTATTTAATAATATATTAGTACTAATAAAAATATATTTTCTATTTTCCATTATTCTAATCATGAAAAGATTATTTTAGTTGTTTATCATTTATATAGAAAATCATATCAATAGTAGACTCTTATAAATAACATGATACAATGGGGATAAATTTAATCTCTGTAGTGGGATGATTTTAAGAGCCTTTTTTCACAAATTACTTTCCTTATATTATTTATATGAAAATGGAGAAAGAATTAATTGAGGTAAATCAGAATGATAATGAATTCACTAGTACATATGAGGGATATTTTACAAGACTTACAAGGTATGATTCTGGTATTATCATCCCTTCTGAATGTAACGTTGATCAATTCTTCATTGGATTAAAACCTAGTTTCTAAATGGTGTTATTTACAAGGGACATTAGTAGTTATGAATAAATTTTTTGATGTGCTATCAAGGTGGAAATTAAAATTGGGGTTACACATGAATGTCAAATTTTTTATAAGAAAATAATATTTAATTAAAAATAAATTATAATAATAGAATCCATGGATATAAGAATATGATATTTCCTTTATTATAAAATTTTTGAAGGAATAATAGATTAAATTTCCTTAATGCGTTTGGTAAATTTTTTAAGTGTGGAAAGTAATGTCATTGGGAAATAGAATCTCAAAGTGATGGGAATAATAAGTTAGATAATTATGGAGAGAAATCACCAAAAAATTACCCAACCACACTCAAATGTTTTAAATTCATATATTATGGACAATATGAAAACCAGTTATCAAATCCAAAGGTTAATGATGATTATCAAAATTAGTGACCTCTCAGTCCCACAGATAAAGTAAAATCTCATGAGATCACTATTAATAATGTGGGTTATGATAAAGAAGTGGTGAAAGGAACACTTACCATCCACTCTAAAACTATTAATATATTATTTTATTCTATATCTACCATCTATTTTATATGTAAATAATTTTACAAGGGTATAAGAATACCACCTTAATGATTGATTTTAAATTTGCAGTAAAAAAATATTAATGGTATAATGATCTCATCTCAAGTATATAATTCTTCTCAGATCGAAGTTTATAGGAATGTTCTTCTTGAAAATATAATTTTTCTCCATTAAGTTGAATTTGATGTTATTTTGGGCATGTATTGGATTTATTTATATAAATCTCATACCAATTACTAAGGAAGGGAAGTCACATTTGATATTTCAACCCAGCCTATGATGGTCTATCGGTGAGATGATAAATATAAACATCTAATGGAAATTACATCTATTTTATTGGTCTTTATTCCTATTAAAAAGGGGTTTTATCTCAAAAAGTTGGAGAGAAACTCAAAATTAATGATAGTATTATTATATGAAAGTTTTCGGATGTTTTTATAGAATATTTCCCTTTTATTCCTCAAAATCATAATGATTATTTTTTAATAAAATTCATATTGGGTGTTACATGTATTTTGGAGACACCATGTATAATATAACCAATTTAGTTGTTTGAATTGAAGAATCAACTCTACGATAATATTTATAAGGGATCAATTCTTCTAAGTCTGTCACCATGGGGTGCACCTATTCATTTTGTTAAGAAGAAAGATGGATCAATACGACTTTGCAATGATTTTCGGTAACATAACAAGATCATAATCATGAATAAGTATCCAATGCCTCATATTGATTATTTTTTTGATCAATTATGAGGATTTTAATATTTTTAAAAGATTTATATTTTTTTATATACTCTCATTTTAGGGTAAAAAGTGAAAACAAAGCCAAGACATCCTTCTGTATGAGGTATGGACACCTAGAATTTATAGTGATGCCATTTGGTCTTACTAATATCTCTATTATCTTTATTGATTTAATGAATTGTGTATTTTGATATTTTTATGATCATTTTTTGGTAGTATTTTTAGAATGATTTCTTACATATTAAAAGAGTAAGGAAGATCATAAATATCACTTAATTATTGTATTGAAGACAATAATAAAGGATAATTTGTATGAAAGTTTTACCAAGTGTAGATTTTGGCTGCAAAAAGATTCATTACTAGGTCATATATTTTTAATAGAGGGTTTATCATCAGATCCATAAATGATGTATTTTATTTAATGTTCTCCCAGAGCAACCATTGTAACTGTTATCCACATTTTTTTTAGATTGGCTATAAATTATTGAAATTTTGTGGAGAATTTCTCATGACTATATATTCCACTCACTAAGTCAACACTAAAGGGACCCAAGTTATTTTATACATTTTAATAAGAGGAAAATTTCAAGGAATTAAAGAGATGGTTTTTCAGTGCATTTTTCTCACACTACCCAATAGTGGAGAAGGGTTTATGATCTATAGTGATGTGTCAAATTAGGGTATGAGATGCAGCCTCATGATGAATGATATGGTTATAGATTGTTCTTATCCAAAATTAAGGGTTCATGAGAAATATTACCAAACTCGTGATTTGGAGTTGGTTGGGGTAATTTTTTCATAAATAATATACATGCATTATCTTTACATATAAAGTTGTGACATATATACAGATTATAAAAGATTAAAGTATATATTTACTCAAAATAGTTTAATATTAACTAGAGAAGATGGTTATAGTTGATTAAAGATTATGAATCGTAAGTACATTACCACCCTGGTAAAGTGAACAAGGTGAAATATGTTCTTAGTAAAAAGGATTATGAAATTTTATCTATGATAAAGATAAAAAAGATCCAATATTTATAAATTTATAAAGGAGGGATCATGAAATCTTGATGTAAGGGGAGAAATATTATCTTTATCAAATGAGTGTCCAACTATATATCTAAGTCAAGATTAAATAGGCATAGAAGGAAGATGTATAACTATAAAATAAGGTGATAAATGTTCATGAGTACAACCTTGATTGAGATGGAATGATAAGGTTCATGAACCAGTTATGTATATCATCAATAATATATTTGAATAATGATCTATTATATAAAGATTATAGTTCATCATTATTTATTAATACTAGAAGTATAGAGATGTATAGAGATACAAAAGAGTATTTCTAGTGGTATAACGTGAAAAGAGATATTGTAGAGTATATATCTCAATGATTGGTATGTGGTAAAGTTAAGGTTGAGAGAAAGAATTATTAGGGGATGTTAAAAACATTACCCATACCAAAATAGAAATAGAAAAACATCACCATGGATTTTATCATTGGACTCCCTAAAATGTCTAAAGGCCATAATGTTATTTGGTTTGTATTCAATCACCTTACAATGTTTTCAAACTTTATCACTATTAGAGATGATTTCTATCTTGATCATATTTCCATAATATTCATTATATAAATGGTAATATTTCATTGAGTACCAAATTATATTTTATTTTATTAAGATCCATGTTTTACCTTGAAGTTCTAGGGAAGTATTTAGCAGGATCTAGATTTAGAGTTGTGTTTAAGTACCACTTATCATCCTTAGATAGATGGTTAGTCCAAGAGAATTATTATAACCCTATAAGATATTATAAAATCTTATTATATGGATTTAAAAGGTGGTTGGGATCAACACCTTCCTCTGGTTAGGTTTTCTTACAATAATAGATTTCACTCGAGCATTCAGATTGCCCCTTATGAATCCTTATAAGGAAATAAGTATAGAACTAAAATTTTCAAGGATAATGTTGGAGAAATAAATCTTTTAATATCTAAGAAAACTAAGAAAATTTATAATAATTTCTAATTCTTTCAGCAGCACATCAAGGAAACTTAGAGTCATCAAAAAAGTTATGCTACCATTCATTATAGAAATATATAATTTGAATTTAGTGAGAAGGTATTCCTATGAATTTCTCCATATAATAATAGTATGAGATTTATAAATAGAGAAATTTTATCCCACTTTATATTAGCCCCGCTGATATTCTTGATAGAGTAGGGATGGTATCTTTTCACTTGGAACTTCCTTTAAACCTCTCTTAAGTTCATTATGTGTTCAATATATATCTCTTGAGGAAGTACATACCTAATCCTTCACATTTAATAAACTCATAGGTTATACCAATGAAGTATAATCTTTCATGTGAATAAAAACAAGTGGAAATATTGGATCATAGAGATAAAGTACTACGAAACAAGGATACTCTCCTAGTTAATGTTTTATAGAAGAATTAGATATTTCAAGAATATATTGTGGAACCCAAATATGTAATGAAATAGAGAAATAAACATTTTTTATTTCTTTAGTGGATTTGTTAGGGTTAAATTCATTTTAATGGGGGTATAATGTAACACCCTAATATTTTATGATATACTTATCGTCAAATTAATTTAATTTATTTAATAACTTATTATACATGAAACCCCATCTCTAAATGACCTATAATATAGTATATCATTATAAACTAGATTTCAAATTGGAAATGTGAATATGAATAACCACATTTTTAAAATTATATATAATTTTTTATATAAATAATATATATTGATAAATAAGTACTCTTTTTTAAGTAAAGTCATGATATACTTTAAAAATATATTTTTTCTTTAAAAAAGGTTTTTTTTATTATTATGAGAAAAATATATAATTAATTTCTTCCACTATTAGAATTTTTTTTTGAAAAAATTAACTTCATTTTTTAAATCATATTTTTAAAATTAGCGTAGTATAAATTTTTTAGAATATTCTCAAAAGATAAATTTTTTATTGAATATTGAAAAATACTAAATTTTATTGAATAATGTCTTAGTTTTAAGAATTTCTAAATTTAATTTTTGTTTTAAAATATCTTAAAAGTAAAATTGGTCTATTTATATTATTTATAATCCAATTAAGGTTATTGGAATCAATTTTATACTATATTTTTTAAGAAAAAATTTGTATACTTAAGAAAATGTTTTTTTTGGAAAATTATATTTCATCACGTTATACAGGTTTAATTTTAAATTAAATTCTATAAATTCTAAGAATTTAGTTTGATAAAATGTATTCCATATTTTTAATCAAAATTTTCATATTTTTTAAGGATTTCACTTTCATTTTTCTAATAATGTATAAAATATAGTAAAAATTCATCATTGTAGTTAAGCTAAAAATATATTTACCAGGAGTTAAACCAAATGATAAGGGTATTTTTTTCAATTAAAATTGCCTAAATAATAATTTATTTCCATATTTAGAACTAATACCATATAATCATAAAATATCAATCCATTCTGAATAATTTTTCATGATTATGACATTATTATATTTTAATATTTTATGAAATTCCAAGTGTGTCCTCATCACCACTAATACAAGGGTACCCCTCCTTTATCTTCTTTACACAACTTTGAACTATCTACCTTGAAAAAATAACTACCCAATTATCTTTTAAACTTAACTATAGATTAATTATAGGTTATTTTCTTCTTAAATTACCATTCTAGGGGTCCTTATGAAAGGATATAAAGGAGTCTTACCGAAGAAGAGGTAATCATCTTACCAAACCTATTTCAGTTTATTTATTTTTATACCTCCTCTAAATTTATTATATTCATCATAAAATAATAAATTAGTAATCCTAAATATACATAAATATTATTATTATTTAATAACCATTATTCATCCTCTTTTCCATCGAATGAGAAGTGAAATTATAGCTTGTGCATACGTGTAGACTACCACCTCTATATAGTGATACAATTCATTTTACATCACCATATTTTATGGATGGTAATAATGATTTGTTGAAAGTTTAAATATGATATTTATAAAATAATTATTTTTCTGTAATTATAATATCATATCTAACTTCTTACTTTAAATCTATTGAAAATTGTAATGTTGCATGTTCGTACATGTGGACTACCACCTCCACAAAGTGATGTGATTTTTTCCATTTTTGCTTCACATGGATAGTAATAATGTTTTATTTAAGGAATATAGAATAAATATTTGATATAATAATTATTATGAAAGGATAAATTATTATTTAAATTTCCTTCATTCAATCCTTTGAAAATTTAAAACTTTTTAATGCATATGTACGGCCTACCATCTCCCTAAATGGTGTCATTCAATTTTTTTTCTATGCCTTTTATGGATGAATATAGATATATAGATATATATATATATTGAATATATATTATATTTATATAGTGATTTACATTATTTATATGATGTAACCATGATAAAATTATAAGGAACATAACTACCAAACCTAAATCTTCCTAAAAAATGAAACAGTTAAAACTTGTAAACAATGATTTTACTAAAGAATTATTAATAAATAGATCATGAAATATTATAAGAGGATAATATAAGATTTTATAAATATTTAAATTACTTTGATATATATTTATAATAAATTTAAATTTATTATACATGAGTTTAGAGCACTTTAGAAGAAATTAAAAATTGAGGAAAGAGATTTTTGTTAAAATCTCATTATTTATCAAGATTAATTATGATTCAGATTTTGATGATGAAATTTTATGAAATACCTAAAAATAATCCCATAAATTTTAATCTTTATGGTTATTCATATATATTAAATGTTTTCCTTTATTTTTCTCTCTTTAATTACTCAAGAGACTAGGAGAATATTTTTATGGAAAATTGAAATTATTTATCTCTTTGATTGGAAAATCGTTTTTCTTTAATATCCATGTTTTCTAAAATGTTTTAAAGAATTTTTTTAATAATATAAAATGATTTTTTAAATTAATTTTTAGCCACTTTTTTCTTCATATAAAAAAATTCAAAGGAATAATTCTATCATTTTCCAAATTATGTACTTTTGATTTTTAACGAAAATATAAAAGAAATGTTTGTTTTAACATACATCACAAGATTATAATTTCCCAACATCATGATCCCTAAATGATCTAAATATTCCTTTACAAGTTTACAATGTTATTTCAAATAAAGTTATTTCAATAATATTTTTTATTTTTTTATTTTAAATAAGTGATTTCAAAGTGAAAAGGTAATTTCCCTCAAGAAATATTATAGTGATCTTTTACAATAATTTTTTTACTTATGATAACATCCTTTGATGTTACTTATGATTTACAGAAGATGTGATCCAATGATACCTTCATTATTCATTATCTATATGGTTTTTGATTATGATGATGAGATTTTTATGAAACCTATTTATTTTCCAATGGTTATGATATTATAAAATGTTGAAATGTTTATAAAACCCCTTTTTTCATGGGTTATGATATATTATGAAGGATTTATGATATTTTGGACCACATATAAATGTATTATGATTATGTAATGGGTGGTACTAGAATTATATATCCCTCTAATTCATTGGATAAATATGAATATCCAATGGGATAATAAGGACTGGAATAGGGAGTGAAGTCAGTTCTGTAAGGGACTTTGTCCACTATGATAGTCCTGGGAGTGAACCTTGACTAAGGATATGATAGAATGGTGAGTAAATAAAATCCAATTTGATAGTATTGTAAGTGATAATTTACTAAGTAAATGATTTATTATGATTATGTGTATGTCAAAAAAATTGTCTTGTGCCAATTATATCCTCTCATGGATGATGTTATTTGATTCCTTTATTATTAATGTATTAGAAAATGCCATGATTTATTCCATGACATAATATTATGATTTATGATATGTCTGGTATGGTTTTAAAATTTTAATCTCATATTTTTATACACTTATGATAATTTTATTCTTTATTGATCATTGATATCTCTCTTGTTTACCCTTCATGAGCATTTGAGTTTACCCTTTCTTATGTTTCCTTTCACTAGGTTATTAAGAAATTTATAAAGTATGATAAGTATAAGAAGGGTTGTAGTTATGAATAAATTAGTGGGATATGATTTATATATCTTATGAACTTTTTTTATGTATCCATGTTTCCAAATACATTAAACCTATATGATTATGGAATGGATAATGATGTTATGTATTGAATATTCATAAGATAATATGTTGAATTTATGTTTGAAAAGTATGGGTTTCTATAAGGTAAATGATATATTATATTAAAATAATAATAATTATTTTATAAATATCATATATATATTCTTTATTTCCATCTTTATAACAATCCATGTAAAGTGTTGATGGAAATCGAATTACACTACTACATGGAGATGGTGGGTTATACGTATGCCTGAGTGATATTTTTGTTTTCCATTAGATGGAAAGGATATGAATAAGGGATATTCCATAAGAATAATAAAATTTAATTATATTTAAGAAATTTATTTTATTATATGATCATAGTTATATAATTATTTAATGTGGTAGAAGAATAAATAAAATGACAACACTCAGTTAAGAGTTATACCTCTTCTTCGAAAGGCAACCTTTGGATTACACCTTAAGCCATCTTATTATGGTCTTATTATGAGACCAATAGGTCAATAAATAAGTAAAGGAATATATAAATATATTATTTCATGTATTTCCTTATCTAGAAAGCTCAAAATTTGTGAATAATGGAGGAGAGGAGGTGACATTTTATAAGTGAGGGGAGGGACACAAAAGTAATTAATTAAAATATTTAAATATTATTAATATATTTTTCAAGTAAAATACTTAAAAATAGACGTGTATTAAAATAAAATGTTTATAAGGTATAAATACCATTAGAAAACAAAATTTATATTGGTTTTTGTGTCATTTTAAACCTTATCACTTGGTTTTGTCCCTTCATTATCTCTTTTTAAACTTAACTGTTCACACACTTTTTTTAGCCTTTAAGGGCTATAAATTTACATCTAAGTTGAAAATTAGGATAAAAATGGTCCAATTATGAAATTCTAGAATATTTCTGATCCCAATTTTCCATATTTAATATTTTCTATGATTTTTAAATCATTTAATAAAATATTATTTAACAAAAAATATCATTAAAGTCGTTTTTTGGTACTATTCATTTAATTTGACTTTAAACACATCAAGATAACAATGAATTTAGAATATAAAATATTTCACCATCGATAAAACATTATTTTTTACAATAAAAAAATTTGAATTCCTTAATTAATCCAAAATATATTTCCTTTAATGTTTTTAAGATCATTTACTTGCTTTTTCCCTACTGTTTTCACAAGTACTGAGTCAGCGTTGCATAAGAATTTAAGGTAATTAAACCATAAACAAAACATAAAAACAATTACTATAAAAAAATATTTATTTGTGTTCAAAATAAACTTTTATATTCTTTCATAAATTATTTTAATCCCAATTAAAGTATTTAATTGAAATTAATGTCAAGAGAGTGACATTTTGTATTTGTCCTTCTCTTAAGATAATATAAATGTTATAATCAGAAGCAATTGGTACAAAAATTCAATATATTCAGAGTTAGTATAGAAATTATCTAATTAATATTATAAAAATAAAAAAATAGGTTGATTTTTAGACCTTACACCATAGTTTTAACATTAATTAACCTATTTTACCCATCATCGGGACGATAAACTATTACCATGGTTACAATTCATTATGAATAAAATTGAAATTCAAATATTTATCAAATTTGAACCTAATGATTTATAAATACGAAATTCATTTTCAATATTATATTCCTAAAGTTTTTAGAAATAAATTTTAATATAAATGTATAAAATGCAATGAAATACAAGTTTTAGAAAAATGTATCTTTATGTCCGAAAATGACCTTATACCAAAATTAAGGATAATGGTTATTACTATATAATTAATTATATTATTTATAAATAAAATAGTATTATTTTACTTTAATATCAATTCTAAAAAATAACATAACTTTTAAATTTATTTATTTGATGAAATAAATGACAGTTTTTCAAAAATTAGTATTTTTTACTATTCACTCAAAAAATTAACTATTTCTGAAAATTATCAAAAAATCAACCTAATATAATTATGAAATTATAAATTAAAAAATGTAATTTAATTCATAAATTAATTCTAAAACTATAATAAATTAATTTTAATTTCTAAAAACAAAATTTAATAAAAAATATTTTTGTAGAAAGAATATTTTTGGAGCATAAAATATCTTTACTAAAAATTGAGTAATTATTTATTATAAATTAATAAATAAATTTTAATTATATAAAACTTTTATAAATAATTTAAATTTTTTTTATTCCTATTAATATCACTAATTTAATGACGAGGTTATAATGGTCACATTTATAGTATAACATAGTTTTCTTAAAGCATAGTGTTGCATGTTGAGCATTCTATAAAGCATATTATTCTTTTAAACTAAATTTTTGGTGAGTTAAATTCCCACCCCTTAAATAAATTTCATGATAAGAAATATATATCAATAATATAGGGTTCAATATTTTAAAATGTTATTTTTGAAAACCTACATCATACAAAGGAATAGTAAAACACCCTTTGAAAAGGGAAAGTGATAAATATAAAGGTTACCCAAAATAATACATAATAAACTTTCCAAATAAGGATAAAATTATTGGAAAGTTAAAATATGGATATTAAGTATAAATAATTGTATCCAAAGAATAATAGATAGTGATAGAGGACATAATCATGAGAAATTTAATTACCATAAATCTATAAATTATTAAGGGATAAAGAAGACCGCCGATTCATTAGAAATAAAGGTAAATGGATAACCTTTTTATTTCAAGATCTGTTTCTTAGATTTTAGGGATTATTTTTTAATAAATATTAAGAATATGAAAAAATACACTTATTTTATTTCTTTCAACTTCTTAAGAATTTTTTTATTAAGTATTTTAATCAATTTTTCACATTTGGTTCTAATGATTAATAACTAAGAGGAACTTTTAATTATTGAACACAAAAAATAAACCTTTAATAGAACATAAAATATTTAAAATAAAGAGAATTTATTTCACCAATCTAAAAATTATTAAAAAAAATTAAGATATTACTTAATATGAATAAACATTCTTATTAAGAGGTAATACATTAATTCCTAAAACATAAATAATAACACCCATATAAATGATACTTTAACCTTTAAATTATAATACCACTAGTTCAAACTAGATTTTTTTATGATTTATATATCAATTCCTAAATCTTAAAAACTAATTAAACACTAAAACTAATTTATCTCAAAGTCAAACATCAGTTTAATAACCATTTTTTCAACTAGAGTATATTTTTTCATCTTATTAGGGACTCATTATTATATTATCTTTACAACTAGAATCACAATAAGTTTTTCATTGGAAACTCCATTCTCAATGTCACGACCTGACACTACCAGTCTCGAACCGCAACTACCCCAAGCCTGCCTCCATAGGCCAGGGGCTGGTGACAAGTGCCGAAGGCATAACAATCTCGAGGAAGCCTTTGCCTAAGTACCTATACACACACACACACACAACCCACTCAATGTATAAGTGAAGAGTAAAAAAGAAAACCAAAGGACAACAACTATAACCCAACCACAGTCATGCATCAACCTATAAATAGGGAAAAGTAAAGTGCTGAAAAGTACTGACAGATACTGAATAGAAAAAGGGAAAAACACACGCCCAACCAGAAAGGTGCCACAACCCGGCAATAGGTAAATAAAACTAAACAGCTATTGAGTCTCTCACCTGAAAGTCCTACTATGTCCATTGAATGCAGCCCAAACTCCTTTGTCCTCTATGCTCCTTTGTAGTCTCGATCGACCTGTTCATCGTCTGTAAGGGCACACCAAGTGTGGGAAAATCCCAAGTAGGGGTGAGTATAATGATACTCAGTAGGATGCCACGAAAGCTCAAGGGAGCAACAAAGGAGATACTAAATGGTAAAAAATAGACAAGAAAATGTAAGAGTATAATAGAGAGAATGCAGCTTAACCCAACAAAGGAAAGGAAGTAGACTCGTCCCAACCAAGAGGAGCTAGACACAGAAATCATGTGGCATACCCCGCATGTCTTCTCCCCTCCTAGAAGGAGAGTAACTTGATTCAAAGAGTGGGAAAAAAGGTAAGTTATATATATATATTCTCAATAAGAAACCTGAATGAGTGCATAAGTGGATCTCCATATCCATTCTCAGCCCAGGATAAGTCACCAATAGTTCTAAGAGTAGCCATCACTGATGCCCAACAGTCTCACACATTAAAGCTTCCTCATTACTAAACCGTACCACCAAAAATTTCCGCTCCAGTAACCACAGAGAAAAACCACTGACTGGCCTTGTCGAAAGGGGTGGAGTCTGAAAGAAGATATTGGGAACCCACTGCCCAGCCCAACTAGAGGGTAAACCCCAAAAGGTCATCGGGTGACCCACTGCCCAGCCCTGCTGGAGGGTAAACCCTAAAAGATCATCAGGAAACCCACTGCCCAGCCCAACTGGAGGGTAAACCGTAAACTCAATGGGTAAACCACTACCTAGCCCTACTGGAGGGTAAACCCTAAGGTCAATGGGTAACCCACTACCCAGCCCTGCTGGAGGGTAAACTCAGAACTGGTCTGATAAATCTGTGTTGCCCGCGCCATCACTAGGTGTCGCTAACATCGCGACTGGGTATTGGGTCGGAGGGCATCAAAGAAACCTCCGACCAATGTGCTTTCATGTTTCCACATTTAATGAGATATTTAAAGAGGCTTTGTGCTCCCAAACCAATTACACTGTTGCAATCCTCCTGGAAAAACATGCGAGATAGACTACTTACTCACTAGAAACGGACTCCTGACAAAAAAGTTATTCAGAACCACTTTATGCCCATACGGAGTCTCATGGGGCCCACACCTCAGCCCCAAAAGTGGTTTTGTGAACTGTGCCATTGCGATGCTCTTGGAAAAACACGCCAAAATGACTACTCATTCTCCCCGAATGGACGTCTGATGAAAAAGTCACAAAATGATACTCACAGCATAAAAGACGGCATGTGGGGCCCATACCTCAACTCTGGATTCAATGCCTGAAACCACTCTGAACCACTTTGTCTTGATTCCAGGTTCACAATGCCGCAGACGACGCCTTAAACGGACTCCGGATGCGTTCGCGCCATCTGAAGGAAGAATCCCGAAGTAGTACTTAATGAGTGCATCACACCACCGAGCCCCTATCTCAGGAATTGAAAACCCCCAAGACCATCTCAAAATGTTCATCTCGAGTCTAGGATTTCATTGCCCTAGACGACACGCAAAATAGACATCTGTAGTGAAAGTTATGGGTGTCCGAAGTCGAGGAGACAAACCCCTTGGGCTGGACCGACCTGGTCCAGCCAGTCCACATGGCCTGGGTCGGCCCGCGCTGGCTGGCCTGGGTCGCAACACTGGCCGGCAGCTCTGCCGCGGACCCGTGGTCCCCACCACCGACCGGATCTCATGGTCGATCATTGGTCTGCGCGGAGACCCGCCAAAGACAGGTCTCGGTCTCCACGGGGTCGCGCGCCGTGACCCCAGTCAACCCAGCCGATGACCGGCCCACCACCTCCTGGAGCCCACCACACTGTGTGAAGCCTCCGCCACCGCTGGAAGCCTTCCGGACCACCGCTCTAACCACCGGACAGCCCCTGGAACTGCTGAAAAGAGGGGAAAACGGCCGAAAAACTTCTCGGGGTTACCCCGAACACCCTGGGACTCGAAAATTCAATCTGAAAGGGGTGTTGGAAAGCTTGGATAAAGCCCTACACATATGTGGTATTCTATAGACTATTGGATAGAATACGATGCAAGAAAATGAATTTAAATGGGGGGGTTTCAAGAATTAAGATGATAAAAACACAAGCCTACCTCGATGGGCGTAGCCTGACGCTTCACCAATGGTCCGTCGGAGCGCCACGCCGCCTTTGAGAGGTGGAGGAGAGGAGAGGAGCTTGTTGAGGGGATTACTCTAGGGAGAGGATTAAGGGGGAATAAGGTTGAGGGATGGATGTGTTTAAATAGAAAAACACTTAAACCCCCGCAGGTCGGCCCCGTATCTGAACTTTCGGCAGGGTCGGGGTTAAGCTACCCCTAGGGTAAAATCTACATTCTAAACGCAACGGCGGTCTTATAATATTAATATGAGCCTTCATTCATAAGTTACAAAGTACACACTCGGGGCCACCAAATTACGAAAACACCCATAGTGGCATTTTCCACAGAAGGGTTGCGCTAGTGAAAGTTACACCCATCCTAAGGTAAACAGCACGTTCCGGACTCAAAGGTGCCCTCATTTTTCCCATCCAAGTCACTATTTTGGATTTGTTTTATTTATTTGGCATGTTCAGTGTGAACGTACTTAAAATTTAATCCTGGATGCACCAGGGCTCGGAATCACACGCCGTGTGAATGCCCTACTCTGGAATAACATTAAGAAAATTTCAAAGTCTTATAGGCTCAAAACCTAGGTTCTTAAATCATTCCCTCCTTCAAGTTTTCCATCCCCGAAAAAAAAACTACAAAAAAAACTTGGGATACTGAGCCCTCATCTGGCTCTCCCATTCCTAGGTGCTCTTCTACACTCTCCTGTGCTGACACATCACACTAACCAAAGGAATGGTCCATCCATGCAGTGCCTGCTCCTGCCGGTCCTCAATCGCCACCGGGTGCTCCGCAAAGGTGGCCCCATCCGAGATGTACAACTCTCCCCAGTCGATAAAATGTGTGGGTTTGTGCACGTATTTCCTCATTTGTGACATGTGGAAGACATCATGCACCCTCTCCTGCTGTGGGGGTAGAGCAAGACGGTAGGCCACCTCACCGACCCTGTGCACGATCTCAAAGGGCCCGATGAACCTCGGGGACAGCTTGCCTCCCCGTCCAAACATCTAAGTACCATGCTGCAGGGAGACCCTCAAAAAGACATGGTCCCCTGCTCGAACTCTAAAGGCCTACGACGACGATCTGTATAGGACTTCAATCTTCTCTAAGCCATCCTCATCCACTCACGAATGACCTACACCTTCTCTGTCATCGCCCTCACCAACTCTAGTCCCACGAGGGAGGTCTCCCCAACCTCCGTCTAACACAACGGTGACCTGTAGGGTCTCCCATAGAGGACCTCAAAAGGTGTCATGCTGATAGTAGAGTGGTACCTATGGTTGTAGGCAAACTCCACCAAAGGCAGGTGATCCTCCCAGATCAGTCTAAAGTCAAACACTCCCACCCTGAGCATATCCTCCAACACCTAGATAGTGCGCTCAGTCTACCCGTCCGTCCGGGGGTGAAAATTTGTACTCATCCATAGATGGGTCCTGAATTCCTCCTGCAGGACTCACCACAATTGCGACGTAAACTACACATCATGGTCAGAGATGATCATCGAGGATACTCCATGAAGGCGGATGATCTCTCGAATGTACAGCTCCCCCAGACTCCCCACCGACCTATGCTCCCTGATGACAAGGAAGTGAGCCGACTTCATGAGTCGGTCCACTATCACCCAAAAGTAATCATGGCCCTTCTCTATGTGTGGGAGACCTGTGACAAAGTCCATAGATATGTCATCCCAATTCCACTCCGGGATATCAAGGGGTTGCAACAACCCTACCAGAACCTGATGCTCTGCCTTCACCTTCTGATAGGTAAGACACCAAGAAACGAACTCAGTTATGCTCCACTTCATGTCAGACCACCAAAACGGTCATAGAAGGTCTTTTTACATATTCCCCACACCAGGATGTATAGCCAAGTGAGAAGTGTAGAACTCCTACATCACCTCCTCCTGAATCTCCACTGGCACTACAGCTCGTCCCTGAAACAGGATCTCGTGATTCCCTCCTTCAGAATACCCATCAGGTGTGTCGCCCATGGATATCTAATCACACAGTACCTCGCTGTTGACATCCCCCAACTATAACTCTCTCACACACTCAAGGAGTGAAGGAGTCAACACCATCGACTGCAGAAAATTTATACCCTCCTGCTCCTCCAAGGTCAGCCATAGGGAATCCAACTTCTCTAATGCTTCCCAAACTAAACGGGCTTGGGACTTCCTACTAAGGGCATATGCTACTATGTTTTCCTTACCTGGAGTGTAGACTATATTGAAATCATAGTCCTGAAGAAACTCCACCTAGCGCCTCTGCCTTAGATTCAAATCCCTCTGAGTGAAGATATACTTGAGGATCTGGTGGTCTGAGTAGACCACAAAACGCTCACCCAGAAGGTATTGTCTCCATATCCTCAAGGATAAGACCACTACTACCAGCTCCAAATCGTGAGTCGCATAATTCTGCTCATGGGGCCTCAACTGCCTCGACCCATATGAAATCACTACTCATTGTTGTATCAGTATGCACCTTATCCCAACTCCTGAAGTATCACAATATACTATGAACTCAACGCCCTCCTCTGGTAGCCTCAACAATGGAGCACTAGTTAGACTCTATCTCAACTCCTTGAAGGCCTTCAGTAACTGATCAGTCTAGGTGAACGGTCATCCCTTCTGTGTCAATGCGGTCAAAGAGGAATCAATCCTCGAGAAATATTCCACAAACCTCATGTAGTACCCTACCAAAGCATGGAAGCTCCGCACCTCTAACACATTCTTAGGTGGCTCCAAACCAAGAAATGCCTCTATCTTTATGGGATCTATGGCCAATACCTACTTCGTAATGACATGCCCCATAAAGTGAACCTCATAAATCCAGAACTAACACTTCAAGAACTTCCCATACAGCTGGTGCTCTCAGACTAAGTCTAGGACCATCCTCAAATGCTCTGCGTGCTCCTGTTCCATCGTAGAGTAGATGAGTATGTAATTAATAAAGGAAACCAAAAACTGGTCCAAGTACAGCTAGAAGATCTAGTTCATCAAATCCATGAAAACAGCAGGGGCATTTGTCATGCCAAAGGGCATCACTAGAATCCTGTAATTCCCATAACGACAATGGAAGTCCAAATTCGGGATATCCGCATCACGAACCCGCAACTGGTGGTAGACAAATCTAAAATCAATCTTGGAGAACCACTTATCACCTCTCAACTGGTCGAAGAGGTCATAGATCCTTGGAAAAGGGTACTTGTTCTTTATCGTAGCCTGATTCAGGTGACGATAATCCACAAAAAGATGTAGACTCCTGTCTGGATTTTTCACAAATAAAAATGGAGCTACCCAGTTGGAAACACTGGGCCTGATTAATCCCTTCTCATGAAGGTTGTCTAGCTGAATTCATAGCTCCCGAAGCTCTATGGGTGACATCTGATAAGCCACACATGATATTGTGGCATTCCCCGACTACAAGTCAATGTAGAACTCCATCTCTCGCCTCAGAGGTAGTCTCGGGACATCCTCAGGAAAGACGTCCATGTAGTCCTCTACAACAGTAGGGACCCAGGTGCTGGTATCATCTTCATCTTTAAGAGCCATGATCACCAACTGGTGAGAAAAAGGTTGTTGTATCCTATTCAGAGTACCTGTCTTCTCTTCCACGAGGTCTCGTTCACCAAGGATGGTGAACCTCGTCCCATCAGAAAACACACCACTGACTCATCTGTGATGACAGTCGATATGGGCGTGAACCATAGAAATCCAATCCATACCCAGGATGATGTTGTAAGGTTCCATCGTGATGACAAGTAGGTTCCACATGAAACTCCCTCCTTTGAACGATAGTCCGCACTGTCTGCAGATAAAGGTCACCAACGAGGCACTTCCCATAGGAACCTTGAGGCTTAGTGGAGGCGTTAGTGCCTCTACTAGAAGATCCAACTCCTGTACCGACAGCAGCGATATAAAGGAGTGGTTGGAACATGT
This sequence comes from Viscum album, assembly GCA_963277665.1. Lineage (NCBI taxonomy): Eukaryota > Viridiplantae > Streptophyta > Magnoliopsida > Santalales > Viscaceae > Viscum > Viscum album. The sequence goes on along the minus strand of OY728165.1, from coordinate 76,746,248 downwards.
GTCTACTAGTACCAAATCATGTATAGAGTAAAAACAAAGCGTACCTCGAACCATCTCGTGTGTTGGGGGGTCACGAACACCCATAGCCTGAAGCTTCCCATGGCCCCTACCGCCAGCTCCCTGACCCTGGCATGGGCCACCCGGTGGTGGTGGTGGAAGGACCTCGAAACGTCATCTCGAACCTCTAGATCTCACCGCTCTGCCTACGCCGCCTCCCTGAGGACCACCCTGTCCCTGCCAGGGGAATCCCTGGTCACAGCGCTGCCTCTGCCGCTGCGGTGCGCCCACTGCCTGCCATGGCTACTTGGTACGCTTGGTCAGGCAGTCCCATGCTAGGTTACCATGTCCATCACAGGCATAGCACCGGCTCTCTCCTTCCTGCCCTGGTGCTCCACGGTGCCACTGTAGTGTATGACCCTGCCCCTATGTCTTCCCACAGAAGGGCCTCCTCAACCGAGGCTCTGCGCTCTACCGCCTTCCTGTCATTGAGGATTCTCCCCTTAAGTGACCACTTCTAGGCCTTTTTCAGCTGGAATCCCTCAGCCAAGAAGCTTTCTTCCATGAGAGCCCTCTCTAACACCCCTGCATAATTAGGGATTCACAGGGGCACTGCACTAGCACGGATCTCCCTGCGAAGACCCAGCTCAAACTTTCGTGCCTGAAAGTAACTGTCGTGGATCATATCCTGCGAGTACCATGTTAGATCAATAAACCAGGACGAGTACTGCACCATGGTCATTCCCCCCTACTTCAGCTCTAGAAGCTCGTGAATCTGAATAGAGCGTAAGCAAGAGGGGGAGTACTCCTCCTGGAAGAGCTGTTGGAAGCTATCCCATGTGAGAGACGACTCATTGTGGGTCTCCTTAACCAACCCCCACCAATGCTAGGCTATCCTAAGGAAAAGGTTGGATGCTAGGGCTACCATCTGGTCCACTGGTGTATGTACCAGCCTAAAAATTTAGTCCACAGACTCTATCCAGTCTTCCGCTACCTAGGGATCCAGGTCTCCGCAGAACTTCTGTGGTCGCTGATGCTGAAAGTCACAGAGTGCACTCATCCTACGCTCAACCTTGGCCTATGCTGCCGGTACTAACTTCCTCTCTCCATGTGGAGGGGCCACTACTGAAGCATTGAGTGGAAGGGGATCACGTGAGGGTCCCTGAACTGATGCCTTGTTGCTCGCCAGGTCATCGTCACGAACTGGAGAGGGTAACCTGGCTAGCTACTGTCGTGGGGGTATGTTGAAAATTATCAAGGATTACCGCGATCACATGAGCATATATATATATATCAGTAATAACAAATGGGATCTGACTCAAAAAGGATAGTCAAAGACTCAATTCTACAGGATGCATGTTCCAAAGTTCCCTGCAACAAGTGTCTCAGTGTGTCGAGTCGAAAAGTGGGTTATCAGGGTCCTGGTGAATGCATACGTTGGTCACTCTTACCATTACTGGAATCCCCGGTTTGAGAGACACTCTTGAGACATGTTGACACTATATCCCTAATTCCCAACCAATTCCTTTTTAGGGATGTCAGAACAACTCCCCAAGGAGAGAACCACCTCGGATACCACTTTTTTATGACCCGACCCTACCGGTCTCGAGCCGCAACTACCCCATGCCTGCCTTCATAGGCAAGGGGCTGGCGACAAGCACCGAAGGCGTAACAATCTCGGGGAGTCCTTTGCCTAAGTACCTATACACACACACAGCCCAGTCAATGTAGAAGTGCAGAGTAAAAAGAAAACCAAAGGACAACTACTATAACCCAACCACATCCATGAATCAACCTCTAAATAAAGAAAAGTAAAGTGCTAAAAAGTACTAACAGATACGGAACATAAAAAGGGAAAAACACACGCCCAACTAGAAAGGTTCCACAGCACAAAAATAGGTAAACGAAAGTAAAAAGTAGGTGAGTCTCTCACCTAAAAGTCCTACTACGTCCACTGAATGCAGCCCAAGCTCCTATGTCCTCTACGCTCCCCCGTAATCTCGATCGACCTATCTGTCGTCTACAGGGGAACACCAAGTGCGAGAAAAGCCCAAGCATGGGTGAGTATAAGGATACTCCGTAGGATTCCTCGAAAGATTTAGGGAGAAAAAAGGGAGATACTAAATGGTAAACGATAGACAGAACAAAGTAAGAGTACAATAGAGAGAATACAGGTTAACCCAACAAAGGAATAGAAGTAGACTCGTCCCAACCAAGAGGAGCTAGACATGGAAAGCATGTGGCATACCCCGCGTGTCTTAGCCCCTCCTAGAAGGAGAGTAACTGGATTCAAGGAGTGGGAAAAAAAGGTAGGGTATATATATATGCTCAATAAGAAACCCGAACGAGTGCATAAGGGGATCTCCATCTCCAAGATCAGCCCAGGATAAGTCGCCAATAGTTCTAAGGGTATCCATCACTGATGCCCAACAGTCCCACATGTGAAAGCTTCCTCATTGCTAAACCGTACCACCAAAAAGTCTCACTTCGGTAACCACATAGAAAAATAGCTGACTAGCCTCATCGAAAGGTACGGAGTCTGAAAGAAGTGGTCGGGTAACCCACTGCCCAGCCCAACTAGAGGGTAAACTCCAAAAGGTCTTCAGGTGACCCACTACCTAGCCCTAATGGAGGGTAAACCCTAAAATACCATCGGGTAACCCACTGCCCATCCCAACTAGACAGTAAACCCTAAATTCAATGGGTAACCCACTAGCTAGCCCCATTGAAGGGTAAACCCTAAGGTCAATAGGTAACCCACTACCCATCCCTACTAAAGGGTAAGCCCATAACTGGTCCGATAACTCTATGTTTCCCGTGCCATCACTGGGTGTTGCTAACATCGCGACCGTGTGTTGGGTCGGAGTGCGTCAAAGAAACCTCCGACTAACGTCCTTTCATGTTTCCATATTTAATGAGATCTCTAAAGAGGCTCTGCGTGCCAAAATCAATTACATCATTGCAATCCTCGTGGAAAAACACGTGAGATAGACTACTTCCTCATTGGAAACGGACTCCCGAAGAAAAGGTTATACAGCACTACTTTACGCCCATACGGCGTCTCGTGGGGTCCATACCTCGGCACCAAAAGAGGACGGTCGAACATTTCCATTACAATGCTCTCGGAAAAACACGCTGAAATGACTACTCAATCGCCCCGAACGGACGTCTGATGTAAAAGTTGCAAAATGCTGCTCACAGCCTAAAAGATGGCCCATGGGGCCCACACCTCAACTCTGGTTTCAACGCCTGAAACCACTCTTGTCCACTTCATCTCAACTTAAGGGTCACAACTCCGCTGATGGCACCTTAGATGGACTCTGGATGTGTTTGCGCCATCCAAAGGAAGAATCTCAGAGTAGTACTTAATGAGCGTGTCGCATCACCGAGACCCCATCTCAGGAATTGAAAACCATCGAGACAATCTCAAAATCTCAATCTAGAGCCAAGGATTTCACTTCCGTAGAAGACAAGCAAAACGGACACCGGTAGTGAAAGTTACGGGTGTCTGAAGTCGAGGGGACGAACCCCTTGGGCTGGACCGGCCTGGTCCGGCCAGTCCACCCGGCCTGGGCCGGCCCGTGCTGACCAGCCTGGCTCGCAGCGCCAGCCCGCGGCTCGGCCGCCTGGCCTGGCCACAAACCCATGGTCCCCACCACTGACCGACCCTCGGGACCGGTCGTTGGTCTATGCGAAGACCCACCAAAGGTGGGTCTCGGTCTCTACGGGGTCGCGCACCGCGACCCCGGTTCACCCGGCCGACGACCAGCCCGCCGCTGCCTGGAGCCCTCCGCACCGTGTGAAGCCACTCCCACTGAAGAGTCTGCCGCTGAGCCGCCTTCCTGGAAACCACCGCCACCGCTGGAAGCCCGCCGGACCACCCCTGGAACCTCCGAAAAGAGGGAAAACGGCTGGAAAACTTCCCAGGATCACCCCAGACACCCCGGGACTCAAACATTCAATCCGAAATTGGAGTCGGAAATATCGGATTGATCCCTACACATCTATGGTCTTCGATTGACAATTGGACAGCATACGATGCAAGAAATTGCATTTAGAGGGGGGTTGTGAGAATTAAAACGATAAAAGCACAAGCCTACATCGATGGGCATAGCCCGATGCTTCACCAATAGTCCGTCGGAGTGTCGTGACACCTTGGAGAGGTGGAGGAGAGGTTGGGAGCTTGTTGAGAAGAATCCTCCCGGGAGAGGAGCAAGGGGAAGAAGGTGGAGGGGTGGATGTGTTTAAATAGAAAAACAATTAAACCCCTGCTGGTCGGCCCCGTACATGAACTTTCGGCGGGGGCAGGGTTAAGTCGCCCCTAGGGTAAAATCCACATTCTGAGCACAACGACAGTCTCAGAATTTTAATCCAAGCATCCATTCATAAGTTACAAAGTACACGCCTGGGGTCACCAAATTATGAAAACTCCCCTGGTGGCGTTTTCCAAAGAAGGGTCGCGCCCGCGAAAGTTAGACCCCTCCTAGGGTAAACGGCACATTCCGGACTCAATGGTGCCCTCAGTTTTCCCATCTAACCAACCATTTAGGTGTTATTCTATTTATTTGGAATGTCCAGTGTGAACTCACTTAAAATTTAATTTCGGCCACACCGATGCTCAGAATCACATGCCGTCTGAACACCCTTCTCTGGAATAAACATTAAGAAAATTTCAAAGTCTTAAAGGCTCAAAACCCGGGTTCTTACACTCAAATTGTTTAGGGATGATTCATTATTCTTATAAGATATAAAAACAATGTATATCTAAAATCTAATGAAATATTAGCTAAACTTGAGTTTATTATTAAAGTATGTGCTATCATAAGTTGAGGAATTTCAACTTCAACTATTTTGATTGTATAATCTTGACCTTTCTCCCTTAACCTATTCTAAGGAAAATTACATTGATGCTTGGGTCATTTGTTTTAATAGTGACCTATATCTTTTTAATGGAAATACTAGACATTGATAGCATCTTTCATACCCTTACACTCATGCTCCTCATGGGAATTATCTCCACACTTAAAGAAATTTATCATTCCATTAAAAAAAGTATCAATTGTTTTTTCCCAGAATTATTACATATTTTAAATTACACTCTTACCATTTTCTCTTTTTCCACATTTACCTTTACAAAGATTTCATTTGTTTTATTTTACTCTTTATTTTATTTCAAAATACTACACTTAATGAATTCTTTCTCTTCCTTGAGGGAACTTGATACCATATCATCATATCATGTAAAATTTTGTGAAATTAACACCCTTAAAAGGCTTGGATTTTTACCACTAAAGAAACAATCAATATAATATTAGTATTATGTATGTATTCTATAACATTCCTTTATAATATTGTAAATTTTTATGTGTACGTATCAATACTTTTCTCTTCCCTTATTCACAAATTTAAAAACTATATTTCCAAATCAACTCATTTCTCATGAGATATATATTTTTCAAATAATATCTACTTAAAATTATCTTATTTAATTCATTATATTTCTTCACCTTCCTTATTATTTTGAATAAACTTCCATAATTGAATAGAATCTATCATTAAATAGACCACTACCAGAATTACCTTTTCTGATTTAATACATCTAGAAACCTGAAATATCTTTTCGAGGGACTCAATATGTTGTATGGTCACCAAAAAATTATTTTTCCCATTAAATGATAGAGGTTTTTTTTTATTAAGTATTATAAAATCATATTATCATGTTGTGAAGAAAAATGCTACTTCGTATAGAAAATATTACTATTCATGAATTTCCTATATATTTTTATAATTTTGTTATCTCAAACTCTAGTATTATATATTTTTATAGGTGGTAAATCCTTATATAGATTATGGGTGTTGATAAATTTTCCATTCCTTCCATTAGGAACCATTTATAAATAATGGAATACACTATATTATCTCATAACATTATGAATTATAGAGTCTAATTATAAATTAGGTGTAATACTTAACATAAATTGAAAACTTATGCTTATATAATCACTTAATCACAAGCTTAGAATATTTGGGGATATCTTAAAATCATAAAAAATCAAATCTTTAATAATGTTTTTTAAAAAACATGTGAATTAGCCACAACAAATCCTCTAGTATTTTCTAGATAGGTGTATAGTCTTAGGCCCACTCATCGTGTACTGGTGATGATTGAGTTAATTCTCAATCTTCCCCTTTCATAGTTATAACCCATAGGTAAATCTATTACATAGTGAAAACCACTTTATGGTATCCATATAGGAATTTATTACTAGGAAATCCAAAAAATATTTACCAAACCATCAGAATATTATCTTATTCTTAGACTTATCTCTAGAATCTATCATAGGGTTATGTTCTAGAATATTTATTTTCCTAAATCTAGTTCTCAAGGGTCTTACTAAACTTACTATGATATCAACTATAACAACCCAAAACCTAATATCTTAGATTCAATGGTTACTTTAATATATTGTCACTAGATACTAGTGATCACATCCCAAGGAATATAATAGTTTATTAGTACTGGAAAACTAGAAAAATGCTTGAATATCACATTATATTTGAAAACATAAAATAGAACATATTATTTTCTTTTACAAATTTATTATTATCTCTTGAACATACTTTCATATCAATCATAATACATTTCCTAGAATCCTATGGAAAGGAGACAAAATAAAATGGTGAGCTCAGATTCTCATTAAGGGAATGCATACAATGGAAGTTACCATAGAATAAATAAAGTATGAATAATATAGAAAGAATAAATTATGATAAAATGATGTTATATAAACAATCACATGTTATTAAAACTTATCCATGGATAACATAACATTTTTAATAATCACAAGGATATTAATAACTAATTTTTTAATGATGGAGTGAAGAATACTAGACATCTTAAACTTATCATTGACTCCTCATGCTAAGACATCTTACATAAATGGGTAAGGCATATGATAAATACCCAAAATGTTTTTTCTCATGATACATACCAATGCATCGAGGGGATAAAAAATTTTGGGCCCCAACCATCACTTAATAATTCCAATGAATTCATCATATGAATAAATAATACAATATAATCAAAATTCTTTAATAATCAATAACTATCTATACTATAAGAAATAGTATATGGAATGTTAATAATTTTCCAAGTTAAAATGATTATAAGTAATATAGAGAAATATTTAGGATATTTTAACTATATTATATACTTATAAAATTATAGGATTAATTAAATGATGTTGACATAGTTAAAAATACTTGTAAAATATCACTGGAACATTTATTGTAGAAATCAACCTTTTATTTTAAAATCACTTATTTAAAATATAAAATTTTCAAAAATAATATAAATAAAATTATTTAGAAAAAAACCTTGAAACTTATAAATTAATCTTCCAATAAAAGAGTATTCATGACATCATGAATATTCATTCATGCAGTAAGCATTAAAACAAACATTCTTTTCATATTTTCAATAAAAGGTGCCCCATTCAGAAATTTATAAGAAGTTTAATTTTAAAAAATATATATATAAAGTCAAAAAAAAAGTATAAAAATGAATTTAATAAATCATTTTAGGATATAGAAAAATATTCTTGAAATAAAATTAAAGAAAATAATGACATTGAAGGAAAATATCTGATACTGAATTGAAAAAGCAAAGTCAATTTCCTTTTAAAATATCGTTTTAGTCTATTTGAGTGAAAAAAAAATGGTAAAATGAAAATAATACTTGAAAAACTTATAAATAATCATAGGGGAATAAAATTTATGAAATTTAAGATAAAAATATCAAATAATTTCCCCAATATAAACTTAAATGTAAATAATCCTAAATAAGGATGAGATTGTGAAATAAACTATTACATATAGTATGACTTTCTTCATAAGTGATTTTAAAATCATTTATAGTAAATTTAAATTTACTATAATTATAAAAAATATACATATAAATACTTTTAATATAATATATTACCCACATATAAAATTTTAGCACTTTTTTATTAATAACTATTTATTAAAATAATCATTTCTGAGTGTTAATTGTTTCATTTTTTGTGTATTTTTTGGTTCAGTAGTTTTAGTACGTTCATATTTTTAATGGATAAACTATATCCAAAAATTTTAAAAATTATATTTATATTGTATATATTCATTATATAAATATTTATAATCATCCATGAAATACGGACAAGAAAAGTGAATCACATCGCTTTGTGAAGGTGGTAATCCATGGGTATGCACTAGAGACATTATCATTTTTCAATGAGTTGAAGGTAAGAAGTTAAATGATATATTATATTTAAAAAATCAAAATTATGTCATAAATATCATATATATTCATTATTTCCATCTTTATAACCATATAAATAATGTGGTGATAAAAAAATTACACTGTTACATGGAGACAGTAGGTTATATGTATATACAAGCGATGTTTTCACTTTCCAAAGGATGGAAAATATGTGAATAAGGATTGTTACACCATCATAAAATAATTTAATTATATTTAATATACTATTTTTATTATCTGATAATGGTTATATAATATTATAATGATGTGTAAGAATAAATAAAATGACACTCAGTTAAGAGTTATACCTCTTCTTCAAAAAAACACCTTTGGTTTACACATTAATCTTTCTTATGATGGTATTAAGGTGAGAAAAATATCTCAATAATGAATTTATATAATTTAGAAAGATATTAGGGTAGATATTGGATAGTCTAGAAGGATTAAACTTTGAGAATAAGGAAGTATAAGTGGTTCCCCTTTATAAGTGATGGGAGGGACACGCCAGGAATTATATAAAATATTTAAATATTATTAATGTATTTACTAAGTAAAATAATTCCACAAGGAAATTAATTTTTAAAAAAAATATTATAATTTATAAGTATGATCATATGATAAAATTTATAAAGGTTTTAGTGTTATTTTAAACCTTATCTTTTGATTTGACCCCATCATTAACCATTTTTAACCTTAATCATAGTATCACATTTCTTATACTTTAAGGGTTATAAATTTATTTATAAGGTTAAAATTAGCACAAAAAATGTTCCATGTGTGATACTTTAGACCATTTCACATCCTTATTTCCTTCTTTTAAGATTTTTTTTAAATTATTTAAAAAAATATTATTTTACAGAAAGTATCATTAAAGTTATTTTTGAAACTTTACATTTAATTTGGAATTTAATTTCTCATGATAACAAGGTATTTAAAATATAAACTCTTTTAACATCAATTATAAATTATTATTAGAAAAAAAATTGTGACACCATAATTCATAGAAAATATATTTATTTTTATGTTCTAAAAATAATTTACTAGATTATTTTTCTACTATTTTCACAATCATAGAGTCAGTTTTGTGTAAGACATAACCAAAAATTATAAAAAAAAATTAGCGTCATAAAAATAATTTTTGTGTTTCAAATAAAATTTTATATTCATTCGTAATTTATTTGTATACGTGTGACAAAATTTAAGGGAAATAAAAACCAGGAGAATGACATTTTTTATTTAACCTTTTCTTAAGATAATATAAATGTTATAATCAAAGGAAAATGGCACTAAATATCATAATTAAGATCTAGATAATATAATTACTCTCATAAAAATAAATAAAATAAAGTTTTTGGTTGATTTTGACACCTTATCCCGTATTTTTGACCTTAATTAACCTGTTTCACCCATTATAGTGGTGATAAACTTTTTCAATATTCACTATTTATTATGAATAAAAATGAAATTGACCTATTTATTAAATTTGAGCCTACTTATTATAATTATGAAAAATATTTTTCAATATTAAATTCTTATAAGTGGAAGAAATAAATTTTAATATAATGTGGACAAGGAAATAAAAAAATTGTTTCTAGAAAAATACATCTTTAAGCCCAAATATTAACTTATACCTAAATAGAGTATAATGATGATTCCTATGTAATAAAATATATTATTTATAATTAAAGTATAAACTTATGTTACTTTAATATAAAATTTATAATATAATGGTACTTTTAAATTACTTTATTTGATGAAAACAAATGACAAATTTATAAAAATTTGTATTATTTCTCTATTCACGAAAAAAATCAACTATTTTTTACAAATCTCAAAAATTCTATAAATGGTAATTTTGACCTGTTGTATTAAAAAAATAAATTCATTTTATCAAATAAAATTTATGAAATTTATATAAATTTTTTCTAATGTATGTACACAAAAGGAAATAAAAACCATTTTTGAAGAAAATATATTTTTTAAAGCATAAATTGATTTTTTTTGAAAATTTAGTACTCATTTATTAGGTATTAAAAAATATATCTTCATTATATAAAAAAAATTACATATTTTTTACATTGTTTTTATTCCTATTAATATTTCTAATTTAATAACTAGGTAATAATGATCAAATTTATAGTATATTGTAGATTGTTTAAAGCTGTGTGTTGAGTGTTAAGCAATCTATCAAGATTATTATTCTATTAAACTAAATTTTAGGGGTGTTACATGGAAAATTATGCCATTTATATGAATTTTTCATAGTGTTTTGGTTGATATATTCTTTATTTGTATGATTATATTATTTGGAATGATTTATTAACTCAAGTCTATTTTTTACCATGGTAATCCATGGGTGCCCAGGTGGTAGACTCAAGATCAACCTCATTATTAGTGTATGATCACACTCTAGCTAGAATAACTAAGGTTATAGTATGAACTTATTATGTAGTTTCTCATATATTAGGATGGGTAATGAAAAATCTGGTGTTAGATAAGTTTGTAGTAATTTCGTAAAAATTATTTCTATATAGTGAATTTTTAGACGCTTTTAGGACATCACTAGGGTCCTTAGGTTCTTATGATGTTTTATTTTATTTTACTTGTATGTTAGTGTCTAATTTTATTACTTATTTATAATTTTTTTTATTTAACCTTTATAAAATGATTTTTAAAATCATTCTTACCATGATGTTTATTTTAAAACAAGTTTGTGAAACTTATTTATGTTCTTACTTTAAATTATTATTATTTTACTTTAAAAAGGTTTTCAAAGAAAATTGATTTGGTTTTGTTAAAAATATAAATATAAATATTATTTTCTAAATTTATTTACAACTACCATGAACTATTTTTCTTTTATAGTGGTTCATGGGGAGTAGGGACGTTACCTATAGGGCATTTAATACTTAATCCTATTATACTATAGTTCTATCCGATTTGGTAAGGATCTAGAAATTTGATATAATTTAATTGGTTTGGGTTTATAGTGGTGTAATGTGGGGATGTTCCACTTTTTTATAGATATGGATATATATGGTTAGTATTTTTTTATTTTTTTATTTTTTGGATATCAGTGTTGATTTATCGGCCACCTCTTCTTCTTGATGTGTACTTTTTATTTTATTTTTTATTAATTACATTATATTGAAGTGGTTCTTGTTGATATTGGATTACGTTGATTCTATTTTTTAATTATTTCATGAGGTTTTATTTATCTTATTCCATATTTTTTCCCTTTTAATTCTGAAACTACTTATTTCAATATTATTTCACTCTGATGTACAAAATGTACATGACTAGTTTTTAGGTGGGAATAATTATCTTATTATTTATTGTTTGGGTGAAATTATTCCTAATAGTTTTCATTTCATGCCCTATAGATTTTCTCTATCCAAAGGGGATCACAAACTCCCATGTTCCTTTACATGGGCTAGCTCTGGTGACTACATCAGGTTGTGTTGAGGTTGGTTCATGAAAAAATGGAATCAAAGGAAAGATTATTAAGAGGGACTAAGTTCTAAATTCTCATTTATTATTTGATATTTCCAATAGGTAATAGATATTTTTATTAGAATTCAATTGGAAGGTCAGGATTAGGTTCTGTATCAATACCTTTTAGGATGACACCTGAGTTACTAGGGTTATTAGAGATGTGCATGTCTTGAATTTAGGCTTAGCTCACAAATTTTTTTAGGGTTTCTCATTTTATTTTGAGTGGATTTGTTTTATATTGATGATTTATGAGTAGTTTTTTATAGTTCTTAGTTTTGAAATTTCATTTTGGGAAGGAATACAGTATCACGACCCATAGGTCTCCTGTAATACCTTGGTTTCCTTCCCAGCACACTATATGCTATTACTCACTAGGGTTGCTTATCAGACTAATGATTGTCCCCACAGGCCAACACATGTTCTTTCAGTGTGTCATGACTTTACATGGGCTAGCTCTGGTGACTACATAAGGTTGTGTTGAGGTTGGTTCATGAAAAAATGGAATCAAGGGAAAGCTTATTAAGAGGGACTAAGTTCTAAACTCTCCCTTATTATTTGGTATTTCCAATAGATAAGAGATATTTTTATTAGAATTCAATTGGAAGGTTGGGATTAGGTTCTGGATCAATACCTTTTTGGATGACACTTGAGTTACTAGGGTTATTAGAGATGTGAATGTCTTGAATTTAGTCTTAGATCGCAAATTTTTTTAGGGTTTATCATTTTATTTTGGGTGGATTTGTTTTATATTGATTATTTATGATTAGTTTTTGATAGTTCTTGGTTTTGAAATTTCATTTTGGGAAGAAATACAGTGTCACAACCCATAGGTCTCCTGTAATACCATGGTTTCCTTCCCAGCGCATCATAGGATATTACTCACTAGGATCGCTTATCAAACTAATGATTGTCCCCACAGGCCAACACATGTTCTTTCAGTGTGTTTTGTCCTCACTCACACACACCCTGGGAAACTTCCCAGAAGGTCACCCATCCTGATTACTACTTCAGGCCAAGCATGATTAACTATGGAATTCTAATCAGATAGGACTCCTGTAATACCTTGGTTGTCTTCCCAACACACCATAGGCTATTACTCACTATGGGCGCTTATCAGACTAATGATTTTCCCCACAGGCCAACACATGTTCTTTCAGTGTGTTTTGTCCTCACTCACACACACTCTGGGAAACTTCCCAGAAGGTCACCCATCTTGATTACTACTTCAGGTCAAGCATTTTTAACTATGGAGTTCTAATCAGATAGGCCTCCTGTAATAACTTGGTTGCCTTCCCAGCACACTATAGGTTATTACTCACTAGGGTCGCTTATCAGACTAATTATTGTCCCCACAGGCCAACACATGTTCTTTCAGTGTGTTTTGTCCTCACTCGTACACACCCTGGGAAACTTCCCAGAAAATCACCCATCCTGATTACTACTTCAAGCTAAGCATGTTTAACTATGGAGTTCTAATCAGATAGGCCTCCTATAATACCTTGGTTGCCTTCCCAGCACACTATAGGATATTACTCACTAGGGTCGCTTATCAAACTAATGATTGTCCCCACAGGCGAACACATGTTCTTTCAGTGTGTTTTGTCCTCACTCACACACACCCTGGTAAACTTCCGAGAAGGTCACCCATCCTGATTACTACTTCAGGCCAAGCATGCTTAATTGTGGAGTTCTAATCAGATAGGCTCCCGAAAAGAAAGGTGCACCTTGTTGACATGGGTAGTAACATTTATCCTTTTAAGTCTCACTTTTCTAGGGGTGTTACATTATCCACCCCTTTAAAGCACAACGCCCTCGTTGTGGACCCCAAGCCTCAAACCCAAGTAGTACCTAAGCACTTCCAGCTGGGTATTGGCTTTGAAACCATTTGTCACGACCCACCTCCTTGGGCCATGAACCTTATCATCTGGCCCCATAGGTATCCTATAATACCTTGGTTTCCTTCCCAGCACACCATAGGCTATTACTCACTAGGGTCACTTATCAAACTAATGAATGTCCCCACAGGCCAACACATGTTCTTTTAGTGTGTTTTTTCCTCGCTCACACACACCCTGGGAAACTTTCCAAAAGGTCACCCATCCTGATTACTACTTCAGGACAAGCATCCTGGTTACTACTCCAGGAAAAGCATGCTTAACTTTGGAGTTCAAATCAGATAGGCTCTTGAAAAGAAATGTGCACCTTGTTGACATGGGTAGTAACATTTAGCCTTTTAAGTCTCACCTTTCAAGGGGTGTTACATTAACGTCCTGGTTCCGGAATCCACCCAGAGGCACCCCATACCCGGTTGGTCACATGGCCTCAAGAGTATTTCCCCAAATGCCAGAGGCTGTAGACTAGCAGTGAGGGCTTTGGGTGTGATAGTGGGGAAACTATGCCATCATTGGCAGAGTACACATCGGAAGAGAAAATAATAAACAATAGCGGAATCATTAAACAATCCATACACAAGTGAACAACGAAAGACTAAATATGATAAACAATATGAGCACATATATATATATATATATGATGCATGATACATATGTCTAGGAAAGCATACAAACAAGTCACAATGCTAGAAATACTAGAAGTACTAAAAACCAGTACAAAATAATGATAAACAGTTCCTCATCATCACAAGCCTAAGCCTGGTTCCATGCTCTCCAGATCCATAGCAAGTCAAGTACTTGAAGTCGAAGGGCACTTGCCCTTGTCTATACCTCCAACAATATGGTATTTTTGGGCCCAAAGCATGACCCAAACAGGGTGTGAGACTAAATCTCAGTAGGTAACCACCTGAAGATATATGCCTAACATTTAGTGAATATATGGCAGGTAAAATTACAGAAAATAGTAAACAATAACATTCTAATCAATAAATAAACCACAGTTCCAAAGTCAAAAAATAGCTAAAAAACAACAAAGTACAACAGGTAACCTTCAGGAAGTACTCACATCCATTTCCTCTGGTCCTACCTAAAAAGTACCAACAATCCTTTGGGAAATGCACTCAGCCTAACCCCTATGGTTTTGTCACACAGAATTATAAAGACTCTCTGAGGAGGAACATGCAATCAACTCCCCTTATAGTCTAGGGTAGTCAGGAACTCTCTGAGGAAGCTCACTCAGTCAATTCCCCTTATAGCCCCACGGTCAAGGACTCTCTGAGGAAGCACACTCGGTCAATTCCCCTTATAGCCCAGGTCATTCATAGACTCTCTAAGGAAGCTCACACGGTTAATCCATCCTATAGCCTATGGTAGTCAGGTGATTCAAACAAATAAAATAGAGACTCTCTGAGGAAGTTCACACGGTCTATCCCTGTATAGTCTAAAGCAGTTGAGGACTCTCTGAGGATGCTCTCACAGTCTATCCCCTTTTTTCCCAAAGTAATCCTAGGCTCTCTGAGGATTCTCACTCAGTCAATCCCCATATAGCCTAAAGCTCAAGTACTCTCTAAGGAAGCTCACTCAGTCTATCCCCTTATAGTCTACTACACCCAGTTCTCACGGCCCTATGTAGGATAACAGCATAGCAGTACAATATGACCAATGTAGTCTTACAGAACTACTTGACTAGGCAGTTCTACAGCATACAAGCATTTCAGAAAACATTTCTCCATCCTCCTACAACAGGCATGGAAACAGACAAAGTAGCCAAGGCAAAACAGGACCAACGGTCATAAACAGAACGTGTGTGGGAAGAATCTCCATAGCATAGCAGTACAACCATATTTATATTATAATATCCTCTATATAGGCATACTAGCATGGTAGGCATATAATGATGGTAAAATGGTAAACATACAATACCCTGTTCAGGGTTATTGGTGGAATTTGCACATAATATTCAAGGACTTTCAACAGAAAGTCACAAACCACCTACCTTGACATTAGGAGATCGATATACATGAACCTCAAAGCTTTATTCTCCTTGTAACATCGTAGATCTACAAAAACTCATAAAACGTTCAACCCAGGATAACTTGGAAAAGAGAAGGAATTGGAAAACGAATCTCTAGGATAAGGAATAGCAAACCGCTGTGGTTCCAACACACTCACCGGTGTTCGAATTGGAGTTTGGACGGAGGTTCGGTGGCTCGTCGAAATCTGCAGCCGTACGGACTCTCTCGGATGAAGAACACCTAGAAGAAGATGGTTATGTCTATTAGATGCGGCCCTAGTGCGTTTAATGAAAAAAACAAAGTACATGGTGTGTACTTTTGAAGTACACTGCATGTACTTGCTGTTTCTGTACCCCGCATTTGGTGGCCTCCACATCACCCATACATGGTCGTGTGTGTACCCATGACACGGCCAGCACACGACCTCCAGCGGCATCGAAGTACACGACGTGTACTTAGAAAATTTCCAGATTTTTTCCTCATTCCAAAAAATGAATAGAAAAGGAAAAACATACCTGAAAAGAAGATCCAAGTTCTTACAAACTTCCCCCTTAAATAAATTCATCCCCAAATTTCCCTAACACGGTGTAGAAGAAGAATCCTCAAACAGCTCTGACCACTGTGTTCGTACATCAGCCACCCTCTCCCAAGTCTCATCCTACACTCTCCCATGCTGCCATAGCACCCATACCATAGGAATAGACCATCCACAGATAACCTTTTTAATGTGATCGACAATCCAGATAGGATGCTCCTCGAAAGACGCATCCACCTCCAACTCGACATCCTCGGGTTGGAAAGCGTGAGATGGGTCTGAAAAGTAACTTCAGAGCTGAGAAATGTGGAAGATGTCGTGCATAGCCCGGTACCTATGAGGTAACTACAACCGATAGGAAACCATCTCAACTATCTCAAACACCTCAAGCGGCCTGACATACCTCGGTGAAATCTTACCATGTCTCTTAATCCTCTTGTCCCCCAACCTCAGTGTGACACGTAGAAAAACTTGATCCCCAACCTCGAACACCAGAGGTTACCTTCACTGATTAGCATAATACTTCTTACAAGACTTTGTATTATCCATCCTCTTTCGAATCAACTCTATCTTCTTTGTGGTCTTCTTGAAAAGATGAGGTCCCAGCAAAGCTGCCTCTCCTGCCTCCATCCAACATAAGGGTGATCAGCATGGCCTACCGTACAAAGCCTCATAAGGTGTAATTTGAATAGTTTCTTGAAAACTATTATTGTAGGAAAACTCCACAAGAGTTATATGCTTCTCCCAAGAACCTCCAAAGTACATAATGTAAGATTGGAGTATATCCTCAAGCACCTGAATCATTCACTCGTACAGGCCATCTGTCTAGGAATGGTATGTTGTAATCAAAAGTACATGTGTACCCAAATCCTTCTAAAGCCCCTGCCAGACCCGATAAGTAAAACATGCATCCCTATCTGAAACAATTGAGTGTGGAACTCCATGTAGACGTACAATCTCTTGGATGTACAACCATCCCAGATCATCAACACTGAAGGTCTCCTTGATTGGAAAGAAGTGATAAACCTTCGTAATCCTGTCGATGACAACCCAAACAGCATCATTCCCTCGAGGTGACCCTGGAAAACTGGTCACAAAGTCCATCGCGACATCATTCCACTTCCACTCCGTAATGGGTAACTGTTGAAAAAGACATGTTGGCCGCTAATTCTCCACTTTCACCTACAGACAGTGGAACTACTCATGAAAAAACCAGCAACATATCTTTTCATACCTGGCCCCCAATACTGGCAGTGTAGATCACGATACATCTTGGTGATGCCAGGATGAACTGCCCAAACTGAGGAATGAAAATTCTGCATCAGCTTCTCGCGTATGTCTGCTGGCACCCATACAGGTCCCTGAAAATAGAAGATCTCATCCTCTCCTACTGTCCCTCCAAGAAGAGGGTCCTCTCCTGACACACTCTCCCACAGGACTAGCCTTCTGAGTCTGATAGCTGCCTCATCCATACCTGATCAAGAATATTAGAGGTAAAATCTACAGAAGATAAAAAAAAGTATTCCCCTATCTTTCGTGCACCTCTAAATGCATCTCACAGAACAAAGCCATAAGCTGTCACTCACTACTGGCCTCCTAAACTTCCTGTATCTGAGTTCTCCTGGTCAACGCATCAGCCACTGCATTTCCTTTCTCGGGTGTATAGGCAAGGTCAAATTCAAAAGAATGAAGATACTCAACCCACTTGTGTTGTCTTACATTCAGATCACGCTGAATGAAGATGTACTTGAGACTTTTTTGGTCGGTGAAAACCAAAAAATGATCACCCAAAAGATAATATCTTCAACAGCGTAAGTCATGAACAATAGCTTCCAACTCCAGATCGTGCGTCGGGTAATTCCTCTCATGTGTCCTCAACTATCGAGACCTGTACACAATGACTCTCTCTCCCTGCATCAGTACAGCTCCCAGCCCGATACCTGAAGCATCGCAGTAGACAGTGTAGCTCTTTGCCTGGCTCTGGCAAGACAAGTATCGGTGATGAAGTCAACCTCCCTTTCAGCTCCTGAAAGGATGACTCACAAGAATATGACCATAAGAACCTCACACCCTTCTTAGTCAGGCCTGTCAATGGTGCTGCCAAGCATGAAAAGTCTTGTATGAAGCGTCTATAGTAACCAGCCAGCTCTAGAAAACTCTGCACCTCAAAGACTTTCTTCGGCTTCTCCTAGGAAACTACCACTCTCACCTTCTCTCGGTCTACTGATACTATTGTCTCTAACATAACATGACCCAAAAAGTGAATCTGATCCATCCAGAAGTGGCATTTTGAGAGCTTAGCATTTAACTGATGCTCTCTCAGTGTACTCAGAATGCTCTCAAGATGTGTGGCATGGTCGTGTTGAGTGTGAGAGTACACAAAGATATCATCCATGAAAAAAACCATTAAGGAATCCAAGTATGGATGGAACACTCAGTTCATCAGTGCCTTGAAAACTGCAGGTGCGTTCGTGAGACTGAATGGAATAACTGTATACTCGTATAGACCATACTTTCTTCGGAAGGCTATAAGGGTTATATCAGATGGTCTAACACGCAAATTATGGTAACCGGACCTCCGGTCAATATTAGAGAACACCCGGGCTCCTAGAAGATGATCAAAGAGATCATCAATCCTGGAAAAATGATATCGGTTATTGACTGTCAACTGGTTCAGCTTCCGATAATCCACAAAAAGACTAAGGGTGTCGCCTGCCTTCTTCGCAAATAGGACAGGCAAACCACAAGGAGAAGTACTGGGTTGAACGAAACCCTTTGGCTACAACTTCTCCAACTACTTCTTGAGCTCTTGCAACTCAGGTGTAGCCATCCTATAAGGAGGAATGGACATTGGTGCCTCTCCTTGTACGAGATCAATAGAAAAGTCTACCTCACGCTCTGGAGGAAAACCTGGAATGTCCTCTGGAAAGACATCCCTGAAACGATCCACCACTGGAGGAAATTATAACTGTGAAGTCCCCTGGTCATCTAGATACAAACTTGAAATATGAGCTGTAAATATACCTAGCCCATGATGCTCGGGTCCTGCTCTGCTCGCCTAGACATCCCACTCGCCTTGATGAAGAAAAGATTCACCCTATTGTGATATGAAACTCACCCTGTGGTGATAACATTCAATGACTGTCTAGAAGGTAACTATCCAGTTTATTCCGAGAATGAAATCATAGCATGTCATCTCTAAGACATAGAGGTCTCGTAAGAAGTGAAACCCTACAACCTCAAGAGGGAACTCTCTGCACTGATGTACACTAATCGTCCTAGTCCCCAACAGTGTGTCTAGTGTCAAAGTATCAGTAGAGGAAAAGATGCAGAGCCCAAGGCTCCCCACAATAGAAATAGAGATAAAGCTATGGGAATCCCCTATATCGAAAAGAGCATAAGATAAAACATAGGCTACTAAGATCATACCTCGAACAGTGGAAGGTTAGAGATCTTTCTCCTATTGGGTCTGCTCCATCGCAAAAGTCAGGCCTGCTCCACGACCCTGTAACCCTACCTAACCGCTCTGAGATGATCCGCCCTGCAGTCGCTGATAGACCAGTCACTGAAAACCCCAGCCATGACCTCCACCTCGGCCTGAACATTAGAAAGAAATCTAGTTCCTAGACTGGTGAGAAACTGGTGGTGATTCTCCCAAATGCGGAGTCATAGAAGAACCCCTATCTCTGGATGCTGGAGGGAAAAACTGACAGAAAGGATGGAGATGGCCCATCCTACCATAATATCGGCACTCCATTAGGTCTCTCGGGAAATGTGGCCTTGTATGGCCGCTCCTCCCACACTGGTAGGACACCACGTGGATACCAGAAGGTGAATCTCGCCTACTCTGATCTCCTCGAGCAGACTCCCTGCGGTGCTTCCTGCTATCAGTGGGAGGAATACTAACTCTGGTTGTCGAACCACCCTGGATCACTGCCCAAGAATCCCTCAGATTTCACTCTGTGATTAGAACCTGGTTGAGGATAGAGGATATAAAATTCAACCTGGAGATGTTCACCGGGGAATGGATCTCCTGCCTGACACCATCCTCAAACTTCCTAGCCAAGAAAAAATCATCACCTGCTAGGATAGGTGTGAAACGCTGCAGCTCCGTGAAATGAGAGGAATACTCTATCATAGAAAGAGTACCAGGCTCTAAGCTCATGAACACCTAGGATCGGTCGGCCCTCAAGGTCTCCGGGTAGAATTAA
Organism: Viscum album; assembly: GCA_963277665.1. Taxonomy (NCBI): domain Eukaryota; kingdom Viridiplantae; phylum Streptophyta; class Magnoliopsida; order Santalales; family Viscaceae; genus Viscum; species Viscum album. The sequence continues at coordinate 76,725,804 of OY728165.1, read as the reverse complement.
TCGTAGAAGATATGCTGAAACTCTTCCCAAGCCATATTCTGGTGGTGTCCCGCCTGAGATATGACATCCCACCACCTATTGGCGGTGTCTCAGAGAATGTAGTTCATGAGCTTCACTCTTCTCTCTCGTGGTACCTCAATATGCTTGAAGATTGTCAGTGTGGCTTCGAGCCACGACTCTACAACCTGAGGTCCTCCTTCCCCTGAGAAGGTGGGAGGATGTTGCTGCTAGAAAACACACGTCAAATCATCCATTGACGTGGCAGGAGGCTGCACTCTCTGGAAGGTCTACATCATCCTCAGAAAACACTCCCTAAACTATGCATCGGCACCTAAAATTGGTATAACTGCTGGTGTTAGGGATGAAACAATAGGAGGATCCACAAGAATTCCTTGATCAGCCATATCGGGCGCCTGATCACTACCCTACAATTGGCGGTCAACCAGAGGACATCTCGGTGGCATGACTCTGTAAGGTCAAATTCACACCTTAGACTAAAGTTTATCAAAACTGAAAACTATAAGGAAGAAAAGGGAACATAAGAAAGAAAGCATTCAAGTTTTTCAAAACATGACTACACGGAGTGTACTTTTCCTAGACGGAATTTTTTCCAAAGTCATTAACATGGGAATGTACTTTTGCCTAAACTAGTCATGTATCACCCCAAAAACATGGTGTGTTGTCCGAACACATGGTGTGTTCTTGAATCTTATTCCCTGGCTGAGTCCTTATACACGGTCTAACCACATGGCTCTCTTAAGACAAACTACACGGTGTGTTCAAGGTGGACACGGTGTGTACTTCGACAAGCTTCATAGGCCCATGTTGTTAGCTACACAGTCGGCTACATGGATGGCACTACACAGCGTGTTCTAGGAGGACACGGCATGTATGAGAAGAGGTAACACTGACCCGTGTTGTTCGTGACACAGTCGGGTACCCAGGTCGAACTATATGATTTGTAAAATTCAGACACGGGGTCTATGTGAAAAGAGAACACGACCCGTGTTGTTTGTGACATGGATGGGGTACTTATTTCAGACTACACGGTGTTCTTAACAAGTACACGGCATATTCCTATAAGAATTTTCATAACCCCATGTCCCTACCCACACAGTCAGTGACACAACTATAAACTAAACAGTGTGTTTTCATAAGGTACACGCTGTGTATTCTGGGTTTTTCTATACAGTAGCCTCAGAACTTCACTAGAGCCCATAAAACACAGCAAAACAAGCATTAAGGTGCCAAATTCCGACCCGTGAGGGGCCATACTCCCCGTGAATCAAAGTTTGGCATCTCAAACAAGTTACAAACAAGGTAAACAAGCCAATTATCCACCAAATTCCAATCCATGAGGGCCTATAACACCTCAAGAACCAAAATTTGGCATTTATTCAGGTAAAACCTTACACAATCAATACTCTAACAAGAATCTTATATTTTTATCAAGTCATCTATCACAACAGCATGCATATTATACACAACATCTATCACAACAAAATGCAATTGCTAATGCATCCTAGATGACATGGAAAGAATGCATGTCCTATGATTTCTAGCAAGTGCCTATATGATGCATGAGATGGCATACCTTCATATCATCGGGTTGCAACAGAAATAGAATCTCAATAACTTCAACGGTAATAGCAAAAAACATGTGAATCACTCAAGGTGAAATCAAATAAACTGTAATAATTGAAAAACCAAAAAAATTACAATTAACGAGGTAGATTGGAATTTCCCTGTACATGGGTTAGCTACTCCCAGGCACAGCTTATTACCAAGTACCTATTTCATCCTATCCCTGGATAAAGTCTCCAAACAATAAGTCAAGAGAAAAGAATCCTCTGATACCACTTTGTTACGTCCCATTTTCGGAAGCTACCCAGAGGCGCCCCATACCTGATTGGTCACATGACCTCAAATGCATTTCCCCAAATGATAGAGGCTGCCGACTAGCAGTGAGGGCCTTGGGTGTGACAGTGGGGAAATTATGCCCTCATTGGGAGAGTACACAGTGGAAGAGAAAACAATAAACAATAGTGGAATCGGTAAACAATCCATACACAAGTGAACAACAAAAGACTAAATATGATAAACAACAGGAGAACATATACATATATGATGCATGATACATATGTCTAGGAAAGTATACAAACAAGTCACAATCCTGGAAATACAAGCAGTACTAAAAACAAGTACAAAATAAAGATAAACTACTCCTCAGCATCACAAACCTAAGCTTGGTCCCATGCTCTCTAGCTCCACAGCAAGTCAAGTACCTGAAGTCGAAGGGCGCTTTCCCTTGTCTATACCTGCAACAATATTGTCTGTTTGGGCCCAAAAGCATGACCCAAAGAGGGTGTGAGACTAAATCTCAGTAGGCAACCACTCGAAGATCTTTTACTAACATTCAGTGATTATATAGTAGGTAAAAGTACAGAAAACAGTAAACAGGAACATGTTGAACAATAAACAAACCATAGTTACAATGTCAAGAAACAGCTAACAAACAACCAAGCACGACATGTAACCTTCTGAAAGTACTCACAACCATTCTCTCTGGTTCTACCTAACAAGTACCAACAATCCTATGGGAGGCGCACTCATCCTAACACCTCTGGTTTTTTCATACATAATTATAAATACTCTCTGAGGAGGCACACGCAGTCAACTACCCTTATAGTCCAGGGTAGTCAGGAACTCTCTGAGGAAGCCCGCACAGTCAATTCCCATTATAGCCCCATGGTCAAGGAATCTATGAGGAAGCACACTCGGTCAATTCTCCTTATATCCTAGGTCGCTCGTAGACTCTCTAAGGAATCTCACATAGTCAATCCCTTCTATATCCTATGGTAATCAGGTTATTCAAACAAACAAAATAGAGACTCTCTGAGGAAGCTGACACGGTCTATCCCCGTATAGTCTAAAGCAGTCAAGGACTCTCTAAGGAAGCTCTCACGGTCTATCCCCTTTCTTCCCAAAGTAATCCTAGGCTCTCTGAGGATGCTCACTCATTCAATACCTGTATAACCTAAAGCACAAGGACTCTATGAGGAAGCTCACTTGGTCTATCCCCTTATAGTCTATTACACCCGGTTCTTACGGCCCTATGTAGGATAATGGAATAGCAATACAATATGAAAAACGTAGACTTACAAAACTACTTGGATAGGAAGTTCTACAGTATACAATAATGTTAGAAAACATTTCTCCATCCTACTACAACAGGCATGGAAACAGACAAAGTAGCCAATGAAAAACAGGACAAACAGTCATAAACAGAACGTGTGTGGGCAGAACATCCAAAGCATAGCAGTTCAACCATATTCATATTCAAACATCCTCTATATAGGCATACTATAATGGAAGGCATATAACAAGGGTAAAATGGGAAACACACAATACCCCATTCAAGGGTATTGGTGGAATTTGCACATAATATTCATGGACTTTCAACGGAAAGGCACAAACCACCTACCTTGACGTTAGGAGATCGATATACTTGAACCTCGAAGCTTGATTCTCCTTGTAATGGTGTAGATCTACAAAAACGCATAAAACTTTCAACCCATGATAACTTGGAAAAGAAAAGGAATTGGAAAACGAAGCTCTATGAGAAGGAAGAGCTTACCGCTGTGGTTCCAACGCACTCACTGGTGTTCAAATCGGAGGACGGACGGAGTTTCGGTGGCTCGTCAAAGATTCATGGCTATACAGACTCTCTCAAATGAAGAACACTAAGAAGAAGATGGTTCTATCTGTCAGATGTGACCCCAGTGCATTTAATGAAAAAAACAAGGTACACGACTTGTACTTTTGAAGTACACGGCGTGTACTTACTGTTTCTATACCCCTACATTAGGCAGCCACCACATCACCCATACATAGTCGTGTGTGTTCCCATGACATGACCAAAACATGACCTCGAGTGGCATCGAAGTACACGACATGTACTTATAAAGTACACGGCATGTACTTAGAAAATTTCCAGATTTTCCCCTTATTCCCAAAAATGTCCAAAAAAGGAAAAACAAACTTGAAAAGAATATTCGAGTTCTTACTTATAGGGTTTCATGGTTACTTTTCATTATCAAGAAAACCATGTACAGACCATGAAGACCAATATGTAGACCCTCTAGTGAGATTTACACATTTGGTTCACAGTCTGTCAGATCATGTGACCAAACCATGTGCATTTGTTATTTCTTATAAATTTTTGTGTTTCTAGTTATTTATGGTTTTGCTTTTCTTATTTAACCAAATTATTATTACAAGATGAATTAAAGTCTTTATTATGGATTATTTGTAATGATTTTATTGGTTTGATATTGATTTTAATAATTTAAAATGATATATTTTTCTTAAGAGTGAGTTGTAATTTATGAAAATAAAGGTTTTTATTAAATGTTTTGAGAAAAAAATTGAGTATGGGTTTATAAATGTACTGATTTGATAAATGATATGTTAGGTAAAAAATTTAAGGATGTTAATGTGAGGTTTTATGAGAAATTATTCTGAATATTTTTAAAAATAGATAAATTAGAAATATATTTTTAAATTTTATTATATGTTATTGGATAAAATGTTTTGAATGACACTATAATTTTTTGTTGGACAATTGTTTCAATGGATGGATACAGTAGTTTGGAAATTTTTGTATGTTTTTTGAATTTAATAATAAGATGTTAGTTTTTTGTTAGATAATGATTTTTATTTATATTTAAATATTGATTTATTGGTTGTATTTTGTTATTTTAAGTCTTTAATAAAGAAGTTTCTTTTAATTTTTTCTATGAATTTTGTTATTTTAGATTATTCATTCACTAATTTTTATGGACCCTTGTTTGGGATCTATGATTTATTCTCCACTAGCATTTCCTTTAATTGATCAATGCTTATCTCATTTGATTGATTCATTCATTTTGGAACTATATCCAATTGGTATTCTTATTTTAGTTCAATGTTTGTATTTCATTCAAAAGTTTAAAGGTTTGAATCATCCTCACTTATTTGGGAAACAAAAATATGAGGAATCAAAGGAATTATTTTGGATAATTGATGAGATCTTTGTAAAAAATGAACTCCTAGAGCCTATCAAGTTTAGGTTCTTTGCATTCCTACTATAGGTTCTATGTTGGAATTGGTGAAAGTGCATTATTTGTTTTAATCCAAAGAAGAACCATTCATGAGAATTATTCAAATCATTTTTTATCCAGTGTTACTACTTATATTTTATGTCTATATCAATGGATATGGAGTTTATAGTCTATAATAGTGTAGGTCATTAGTATTGGAATATGATTAATGTTTTTTTTAGATTTTTTTTGCATCTTTCTGACCTAGATTTTGATTATTCCCTAAAATCTTGGTATTTTAAAAGAGGTCTTCGACGAGGTATTTTATTTGAAGTGTCTCTTCTTGTCCCCAATAACTATGAAGAGGAGGTGAAGCAAGCTACTTGAATAGATATTTTTATAACTAGAATGGAATATCTGATTTATGTTTCCCCAGTTCCCAGAGGTAGTATTGGAAGATACTGTGTAGGAAAGGAGAAGAAATTAAAGTCAATTTAGGAAGGAGGAAATATGAAAATATCTCCTTGATTTTCCTTTCCAGATTATTTTGTAAGTAGTCCTTTGGTGTGCCATTAGTGTGGAAATTCACGGTATAAGAAGTTTTTATTCCAAAAAACACACAAGACCTATCATAGTTATGGATATTTGGGGCACCTATGGAGGTTTTATAATTGATTTACTTATAAGAAATGTGGATCTGGATCTACCCCTTCATAATTTCCCTATGTTCAACTTTCTAAACATGATGTCATTGTAGAAACAATAAAAGTTATTCCTTTATATTGGTTTCCTTTCCTTCTTCTCCTTCTAAATGGGTGATTAATTGGATAATTTTATTTAAAGATTTTTTTGAATTTTATAATGGTGGAAATGTATTGTTGTTAATCTAGAATCTTGGTAAATTTATGTGATGACTTTTATGTGACATCCCTCTTTTATTTTAGTCCTTATATCTCACTGGAGTTTCTGTAACTACTACTTGTTCTAAAGTTTTATAATTTGTGAAAGTTCTTAATATAATGGGGATACAACCAAAAATAAATCTTTTGTGATGAAATGATTTCCTCCTTGAATTTTTTAATGTGTTTTTGTAAGTCCTGGGTATGATCTCTATTAATTTCCCCCATGTATACATCCTATTTATATTAGAAATGTTAAGGTTTCTAGTTTATAGGTTGGTCCTTTTCCATCCTAATACAACCCTTAACTAAGAATTTTTTTTTAATTAGTGGTTATTCTATGGATTTTTATAAGGATATTGTGCAAAAAATGTTGAGTCCCCTTTGGTCTTTCCTGTGTTCAGTTCAATCGGTCCTTGGTTTTGAGGTTTTATGAAATGAGTCCCTTTATTCCTTAAAGATTAACTATTTTGTTAACATTGATATCCTGGATGTTTTCATGATTTATATTTAGGTTTCTTTTATATGTATTCAGTTGTAGTCTTGATTAGTTTTTATTATCAGTTTCTTGAGTTATATTATTTAGAGTAAGATAAAACTCTAGTCCTTTACTTGGTTAAAAAATTACTCTAGAGATTTCATGTGGTGGAAAGCATTACTGTGGGGATAATTGACACCCTTCATACTTTATTATCCATATTATTTTATTTATCTCCTTGTACTTGTTTTTGACCTTGAGTTTTGGTACCCTTAGTAAATTCTAGAAAGAATAATTTTTTCTTCAATCATAAGGTTTTTGAATGTTTTTTAGAAATTTTACTACAAACATGCATCTGTTTTATTATATTTAATAGAGTTATTTCACATGATCGGTCTATATTTTTCCTAATAATGTGGAAAACCATGAAATATATCAATCTAATTAAAACTATAATTTTACCTAAATTTTTTTCTATACTTTTAAGTGAAACACCCTTCTCTTCTATCCCATTTGAATTTATTAACCCCAATAGATCCTCTCATTTGATTATCCATATTATTTGGGTCTTCAACCAAGGATTTATTTAATTTTTAGGAGTGATTATTCAAGGTAATATCTTAAAACCCTCTTCTCCTCCTCCTTTCCATCATTCTTCATTTGTTTTACCATAGAAAGGCCTCATCGACCTAGAGTTTCATTTAGACTGTTTTTTAATTTTAGGATTTCAAGGTTTTTTTATTCCTTTTGGACTCTTAGTGATTCATGGTCCATATTAAGGTGTGATTACACCACTGTTTTTTAAATAAATAATAATTGAGGTAGGTTTCAATATGTATAAAACTCTAAATTAAAAATAAGTTTTATTGTTTGGTTTTAATGTGAGTTTTAGGAATTTCAAAAATTATATTTTGTATATTAATTAAAAATTTTCAAAGAACAATAGTTTACTTGGAATCTCAGGAAATGTGAAATAATTTCCTTCCTTTGGTTTAAAATTATAAATTTGTTTTAAAACTCCAAGCACATAAAATGTTTTATTAAATGGACATTTAAATATTTTAATGTAATTAATTCATTAACGAAGTGTTTTAGAATTTAAATTAATTTCTATAAATTGATTTATTTAGGGATAAATTTTTTTTGGTTCTTTAATGTTTATGGACTACTTTTAAAATATTAAGATTTCATGAGGTTTATATGATTTGGTTTTTAAAGTATTTAGAGGAACTTTCTTCTTAAAGAATGATAAAAAGGCCCATTTGAAACCTTATAAATATGGTCTTCTATAAAATTTGTTCCATTGAAATGGTAACAGGATGAAATTATAATATATTATTACCTTAAATTAAGTAAATGTGGTTGATACCTTACTTTACACGCAACACTGAACTAAAATGAAACTATGATATGTTTAGATCGTTAAAACCTAGTTGTTGAATTATATGTAATAAATATGATTAAATAGTTTTTAAAATATTTATAAAAATAAAATAAATTCTACATTTAACATGAATGAAATTCAATTGGTATAACTAAAATAACTAATATGATTATTTTATACTTAGAAATTCATTTTTCTAAGTATTTCTTTCCTATGTAATAATAATTTATATTTAAAGAAACATGTGATTAATGATGATAAAATATATTAGATATAAATAATTTTTTAATACTGATTTAATTAATAAATAAAAGTAAATATGAATTTGAATGTCTTATATTCAAAAAAACTGTTATTTTCCTATAAAAATAGTTTTTCATTATCTATCACCTTTTTATTTAAAATTTAAATTTCTCAAAATTATAATTTAAATTTTAAAAAATTATTATCATTTTTTAGATTTATCATGGTAATATTTTATTAAAAATATTTTTTATGATTTTTCTAAAAATAAGGATTTTTAGGTGAATAGTGAAAAATAACATTTTTACAAATAACATGACTTATGAAATCATTAGTGTATGATTATGAATTTGAAATTCATAAAACCTTTTTATAAGACCATATATAAATTTTATAATTGAATTTATAATTTAAAAAAAAATAAAATTAAAAACTTATTTTTGATATTTTGGAACCTAAGTTATATTTTCTCAAATATTATTTTAATACAATATACATTAAGTATTTTAAAACTAACTTATTTAAAATTTATAAATTTAATATTACTAAATGGGTTTAAATTTATGAATTATAGTTTCTAAATTATGTAAAATGGTCCCTCTTATTTTTAGGCATAAATGATAAATTACTAATGTAAAAACTAGTTTTTATGGTAAGAGTAAATTTGATTTAAATGGGTTTAACATAATAAAAAAAGATAAAACATGTTTAATAGTTTTTGATTGAGGTAGTGATAAAATTTATCTCTTACATAGTCTATTATTTTCTAATCTTAGATCAATGTGACATGTTTAACTTGTGGTAACTTTATATTAAGTTGAAATATTCCAAAACACAATTCTCGCTACTTATAAAAGGGGATATCAACCCCCCTTAAGTACCAATATAAAAATTATTCTTCATACTAAAACTATTCTAAAATTATTTACCCTATAGTCCTATTTCACTTCAATAATATATTGATAAAGATATATTTTTTTAAGCCCTTTATTTCTAAGGAATCCTCCAAGAAAAAACCCAAAGTTCTCAACATAAGTTCAATATTTTCTCTAAAATATTTTAATTTTATATTTAAATTTCAAAATAACTTTTCTCATTATTATAATATCAAATAATTATTTATTTTATAATCAATTTTGTTAAATTTTTTAAATAAACATTAACCAACTCTATCCTTTCCCTTAAGAAAAATGAAATTGTTATTTGTGCATTGTGCAAACTACCACCTCTGTGACATAACGTGTTTTGTTTTCCTTCATCTACTTAATAAAATTATATTAATAAGGAATTTAATATATAATTATGAAATTTATAACAATTTTTAGATTCTAAAAATAATAAATCATATTACTCCTTTCTCTCATTCTATGGAAAATGAAATCATCATCCATGTGTATGTGTGGGCTACTGCCTCCATAGAACGATTGATTACTATGTTTCTTTTCATCACCAGCTCACATGAATGGTCATTATAATTGGTTTAATGGATAAATATTATTTTTATTATATCATTAAGGTTCTGGTATGAGAAGTTGAATAAATGATTAATGATATGATCAACCAACGATCATCGTTAATTCAATTGTATAAAATGAGCGTACTAAGAGGAAAAGGATATCTTCTTTATAAGTAATGATATTATATAAATTATATCATAATTATAAATAATTAAAATTTTAATATATCACAATAAAAAACACAAAAAAATATTATTATTATTCTAGTATAATTATATTACGACTAAACCATCGTTAATCACTCATTAATCATGATAGGTTCATGTTTGAATCGATTTAACCACCTACCTAAACAATACTACAAATTTATATAATGGATGACTATGATAACTTATTTATTGGTAAAATATGATATAAATATGAAAATAATGTCTTTTTGGTAAGTTTTTATGATTATTTAACTCATTAATTAATTAATCCCCCTTCATTCATTTAGAATCGCTGAAACATGCTCATTGTCGATTTCAACCACATGGATCATAACCAAAGATTCCATGAAATGGGATTATGGATTTATAAACTATCTTGTAACATATATTTAAATACCTTAGATATTATAGAAATTATGTAATTCATAAGAATAATATATGGAAACACCGCTGTTATAAAACTTGTTCAAAGTGATGAATATTACTTACACTCAGTGCTAATAATTGGTAAAAAACTAAAATATATGTATAGAATGATTATAAATAAGGATTATAAATGGTTACAGCTATGAATAAGTTTATTGGGTATTTATTTAACTGACTTAATTTAATTATTTAGTATATTTGGTGCAATTACAGAATGAATCGGGACTAAGGTAAAGTTTTTAATCTCAAGTTAAACTCTTTGAGACATGTTTGGTATTATACAACTAATTTAATTTATATAGTGTATATACTACCATTTTGAGATATTATATCATGAATTAAATTTCAATAAGGTATTTTAGGTCCAACTATAAGATATAACTTTCAAGGGGTTTTGATTAATATTTTACTCAATCTATTAGGGTTCTTTGTCTCAAACATTAATTCATAAAGACATGTTTATATTATGAATCATGTTTTCATTTAAATGGTGCATTCACTGCCCATGGATGTTTTATATCCCAATATATAGAAATAGTAACTAGAGGGGGTGAATTTTTCTTTTAAAACTATGCAATTAAATATGATTATCAGAGTGATTAAAGAGTGATAAATGTGCAATGAAAAAAAAATAACACAAGATGTTTTTATAGTAGTTCGGATTACGAAGATCCTAATATAATATTAAATATTATCTAATAATTTAGGATACATGTATTTACTAGTTCCTTAATTTTTATAGGGATTTAGAACCCAATTTCAAACAAATGTACCTTTTTCACACCAAGAATTATAACCCCTAAATTTTGAAGGAGTCACAACCAACATAAATTTTGACTGGTAGTCACTAACCGACCTTCCTTTTATTTAGGTGGAATAACCCATATGAAATATTTTGGATGGGAAATACATAAAACAACTCTATAATACAAATAGAGTATAAGAATAAATAAAATAATAAAAAATAGAAATAATTTAGAACAGTAGTGGAGTATATGATGTTGAAATTTAATCCAGCTCAAGATCTATAATAACTTTTATAGTAGATGATCAAGAAATTTAAGTCATTTATTATTATAGTAATGGAATAAGAGTAAATAAAAAATATCATAATAAAGTCATATTTCTTATATCTCTATAATTATATCAATTGTCTTCGTCAATGTTCATTGAATAATCTTTTATTGTATCACTTTATTCACGAATCAATGGCTTGATGTGTATCACTAACTATAATGATCTTGGATCATCTTATTATGTAATCACATTATGACACATTAGGAAAATAATAAACATATAAAATATATATGTTACCTATATGTAAAAATATTTCTCTTCATATCAAATGATTTTCACTCTTTATTCTTCCATGAAATAATAGAATAAGACATTCAGCATGAATTTTTGAACAAACCTAAATAATATTTATTTATAAAACATTTAAAATAAAAAGAATAAACTTTCAATTTATTTGAATATAAAAAAATCTAAAAAATAGATAGTCATAAATACACTACATGTTTTCCAAGTGTATAGAAATTTTTTTCTCAATATTTATTAAACAATATGAAATTATATTTTATCAGAATATAATCACTAAATAGTAATTAAAATTTTTGTATTTCAATTATAGTAATTAAAATAATATATCAATTATAATTTATAAAAAAATTATTTAAATTAATAGTAGATAAAAATATATCTCGTAGTAGTAAGAGGTTTATACTATTGATAATCTATTGTAGTATTGATCTACCATTTGGTATGATCTACCATTTGGTATGATATGGCATTTGATGATATACCATTCAATGATCTACCTTTTGGTGATCTGCCATCCAGATCTACCATTCAGTTTGATGGAATAAATCCATGAATATGGAGATTCTATCGAGTATGTGACTTACCGTTCATATGAATAGTGTTGGGTGGTACTACTATCAGTTTGGAAGAGATGCATTGCTATCTTGAGTAATGGTCAGTAAAGAGTCTACCATTGAAGTATCAATCTAATCATGAATATCATGACTGTTATAGTTACATGGATCAATCTACCATTGAAAAAGGAATAATTAGTCAACCATTGCTGATAGGGCTAGTGGAGGTTTCATCATGGGATCTACCATAAAACATGATCTACCATTTGAATGGTAAATAATTTATCAATGATTGAAAATGGTTGGCCTTTGGGACATCAAAGGCCTTCGGGCCACAGGGCCTTCGGGTCATGTAGACCATAGAGTAGGTTAATTCACACAGAAAAGGCCTCAGAAGAGGATCATAGCAACAGGAGTATCCACCACCAGATGCATAGCTAACCGGATTGGAAGAATGAGAGGGTATGGTAGCCTCCATTGGGACCAGGCACCGTGCAACTTTGTATAGGGAAATGCTAGATGATCAGCAATTAAAGGTGGGGAGCTAGGTGATCAATGACGCAGGAAGCTGAGGAGGGGAAGTTCAAGTGGGTTGGGCCTACGGGTCATGTATTGGGAATGGTATGCCTCTGGGCCTTTGGTTCATGTATTGCGGGTTTGTTGGGCCTTGGGCCTTGGGCCTACGGGTCATGTACAGGTTCCCCTTCAACCCTTAGAAGGGGGATTATCCATAATAAAATAAAAATAAGGCCTTCGGTCCATTCGGGCTAATGCTTGAAAATGGTTCTTCATCGTGATATCCTTTTCTTTTAAAACACAAAATAATCCATATGTATCTGATGCTCAAAATACCTTATTCAACTATATTTTCATTCAGTAGAGCTCGACCATTGAAAAAATCACATTCATGAAAATGAATATGTTTGGATCAATATTTCCTTTATTAAAATATTTTTTTAGTAAAATTATATTTAATATGTCATACCAAGATCTTATACCTTTCTTTAGAATATATAATTCTTTAGAAATTTTGAAAACATGGTTTGGAAAATAATCATTTTCAAAACCAGGTGATTGATTAATATATACCAATTTTGAAATTACACCATTTAAAAAGGAATTTTTTACATCCATTTGAAACAATCTAAAATTTTCATAACTTATAAAATATAATAAAATCTTATTGGATTATAATCTAAAAATAGGTGAAAATAAATCTTCAACTTCTTATAAATAACCTTGGGTAACTGATCTTGACTTATTTCTAACTATATTACCATACTCATCAATTTTATTTCAAAAAATACATTTTTTTATTATAGGTAGTTAATATTTAGGTAACTCACCAAGTTTATAGAAATTTTTCCAATCAAAATATTTAAATTCATTATGCATAGCATTTATTCAGTTTGAATATTTAAATCAATATTTAATATTAACAGGCATAAAATCAGTTACAAAGTAAAAATTAGCACAAAATTTTAAAATCAGTTGTCAAGTCCTAATTCCATATTAAACATTTACAATTACATTTTCTAATGAATGATATCTGTGTGTTTTCAAATTTATAGTATCATATTTAGAATAAATATTCTCCCCTTAAACGAATGAATCTTTATTTTTAGTTTTATCTTCATCAAAATTTAATTCTATAAATTCTTCAACAGAATCTATAATCGATTTTTCATTATTTTAAATGAAATTTACATGCACATATTATTCCATTGAAATAGTTATCTTGTTATTAACTCTATAATATTTAATATTATTTGAATATCCTATAAAAATTCCATCATCGCCTTTAGTATCAATTTTTTTTAATATTATATTTAGTATTTAAAATATAAACTCAATACAAAAACACTTTAAAGTAACTAAGCTTAGGTTTATTTTAATTAAATATCTCATATCAGGTTTTCTTTAATAAGGGTCTAATTTAATATATATTTAAGATATAAAAAGTATTTTTAATTGATATATCCTATAAATATTTTGGTAATTTGAATTTATTAATCATTATCCTTTTCATTTCTTGAATAATTATATTTTCCTCTCTACAACACCATTTTATTATGGTGTTCTAGGGGTGGAAAATTATAGATATATCCATTATCTTCATGAAATTTCTCAAAGTATAAGTTAAAAAATTATCCTTATTTTTCACATCTAATTGATGGAATTAAATGACCTTTTACTTTTAAATTTTTTTATAGAATGTAATAAACTTTTTTAATTTTTCACTTTTATATGATAAGAATAGAGTCCAAGTGAATATACTAAAATAATCTATGATTAGAAAAATAAATCTCTTACTAACTAAACTAAGAGTTCTCATGGGTCTAGATAAATCAAAATAAAATAGTTTTAAGCATCTAGTGGTGTTAACCAAATTAATATATCTAAAAGACTCTTTGTTCTGAATACCATTTAGAATAGAATCACATAAAAACATACTAGATTTTATTTTGGGAATTTCTTGATCCTATCCATGTTTTTAAAACTTTTTGAAATTATTGAATATGAACATGTCCCAACCTCTATGAAATATAATGTGGTATGCTTCTAAAGCATTTAATCACATTATAATTTTCTGGGTTAGTTCTCAAAAATCTATAGAATATATATTTTCTTTTTTATTGGAATGAAATAAAACAGTATTATCTTTATAAATAAGATATTTATTATAATCAAACTTTAAACTCACAACATCATAACAAAGTTATGATGTTATAATTAAATTGTGTTTTAATCCTTCTATATGTAGTAATTTATAAATTATAATAAATTTTAATATACCTACATCTCTAAAACCTTAGACCATGCCTTTAGAGTGGTCACCAAAATTAAAAGTACCTCCAACATAAGTATTAAAAGATAAAAAGTTATAGATGTAACTAGTTATGTTCCTAGAGTACAGGTCATACATATAACATATATTTTTATAGCTTTTTAGGTAGGTAACCTATAAAATATATTAAGTAGATAATTATTTTGGTACCCATGATATTTTGGGTCAAACTAGATTAATAATAAAATTCTTAAAAACACATAAAGAGTTAAGACATTTATTATAGTGTAATCAAGAGGATAGCTTCTTAAAAATAAAATTATTGGTGTGGCCTAGTGATTGAGTAAATATAAAATAAAATTCATTTTCATAATTCCCTTTTAGATTAAATATATAGCATGTAAAATTTGAAACACGTCCTTTAATAATTTAAAAAAAAGTGGTTCTATACATATTATAAAACTATATATTACAGCAATAGTTAGTTTTTTCATTATTAGTTTTGTTTAAATTCAACATTTTATCAAATTTTTCTTTACCTCGAATGAAAACAGATAGAGTTTCTTTTAATTTAGTATTTTCTATTTTAATATTTTAATATTTTAATTCACTTTTTTAATGACTTACATATCTTCAAAAAAATTTAAAATTGAACATGATCATGTATTTTTTAGAATCTTATTTTTATTTTTACTTTTCTTACATTCCTTTTCAATTTTTAAAAAATCATTAAAAACTAATTTAAATATCCTATTTTACATTCATTATTTTTTGACATTAAATCATTCCTTATTTCATTACTATCTTTTAACATAATTATTTTATAATATTATTCCATTTTTTTCATTAAAATTATTATTTTCTCTTTTTAGTTCTCTGTATTGTTTATCCATTCTTGAAATATCACTTTGACACCTTTCATTTTGCTTAGTTAATTATTAAAATTTATTTTAAATATCATAATAAAAATAAAAAATGTAATAAAAATCAAGGTTTACATCATTATTTATTTTTTCCATCTATAAAATATTGTCTAGTTCTTTTTCACTCTCAATACCATCACAACTGGTGTCTGGATCTTCTATATAGCTTTATCTAGCATGATATTCTCTTTTTATCTCTTCCTTGTATAGATTGGATTTCCATTCTTATTTCAATTTGGGATATTCTGATATTATATGTTTCTTTTTCTTAAAATCATAGTATATTAATTAATAAACATCATATTTACTACTTTTACCACTTTTATTTCCCTTTATATCATCCTTTTGATGATCTATTCTTGGAGACTTATTAAGGCCTCTCTTTCCTTTCATGTACTTGTAAACTCCCTTGGTAAAATTTTCAATTTCATCCTTCTCAAGTTAATGTAACTCTGAATAATAGGAATTATAAATATCATTTATATTATATATAAATGTTATACCTTTATTTTTTTCATGATAATCATCATTTTAATTTCAAATTTCTATCTCATACTGAAGAATTGATCCTATCAAATCATCCATTGAATACTTAGTGAAATACTTACTCTTTTCAATTGCAACCTTCTTTGAATACCACATTTCTAGTAGATTTTAAAGTAACATTTTGATGATAGATTCATTATTAATAGTCTCCCCAAGTGAAACCATGTTGTTTATAATTTTGGTGAATCTGTTGTGCATCTCATTGGATTGGTCAATCTGAATTCCTGAAACTTAGTTCTCTGAATATCTAGCTTGGTTATTTGTAACTTGTGATTTCCTTAATGAGTGACTTTTAAAGTCTGCTAAATGTAAGAAGTAGATTTACATGAATAAATATGGATATACATATTTATACTTAAAGAGAAATATAAGTAATTTATAACTTTTTAATTTAGAACACATTTTGTAACATCATTACAAGTTAGAGTTTAAAAATCTACTTCATGTAGTTTATAAGGTTTCAACATAATTACGAAGAATTCAATATGTGTATTTTTTATAAATACCTCCATCTGATCCTTCTAGTAAACATAATCACTTCTATTGAAGTGAGGTGCTGTAATGAGATTCATCATTTTAAATCATTTACTTTTTATAAAAAAAGTAGTGGATATTTTTCTTATACTTTTTATTCTGGGATAAAAGTTATTTAAAAATAGATGATTAAATGGTTATAACCAATTCCTTAAGATACATCATTCTATGATACTAATTTTTAGGTCCTATTATATGGTAATAGTGATGAAAGGGGATGAATAGTTATTTTAAAACTATTCAATCTAATATGATTATCTTGGTAATTAAACAATGTTAAATGTGAAGTGGTAAAGAAACAAATAACACATGATGTTTTTATATTAGTTTGTATCACTAAGATATTAATCTACTCTTCAATATACTCTAATTGGTGAGGATACCAGTATTTACTAGTTCCTCAATTTTTATAGGGAGTGAGAACCCAATTAAAAAATGTTGGGAAAATCCCTCAAGGTATCATTGAATTATTTTTGAGGTGGTTGTGTTTGTTGATAAAGTGGGCCTCCATGTTGTGTTTGTTGACAAAAAAGACCACAATGTTCAATTTATTGAAAAATGATGGTTTTCATGGATAGTTGTTGAGTTCAAGGGATTTTGTAAACAATCTATTATTTATTGAAGAACCTCTATAAAGGAATGGATGATCTAAAGGTGGTACAAAAAGAGTAGATACAAGAGGGTGTCATTTTCTAGTGTTTGCACAATTTTTGGGCCCCAAAATCAATAAATGGAGAAAATTGTTTTTGGAAAGGGGACTTGCGCGCCAGTTTATTGGAGGTTTGGAAAGTTTCATGCCATATGTTTTTCAAGATTATAACATCAAAATATGTAAAATGAAAGAGGGGCTCCCGAGTTTTGGTTTGGGCACACAAGGTGACTAAGGCGGCAGAGGCTAAGGTGGGTATACTTGCGTGTCGGGAGGAGACTTGCACGTCGGTGCTCAGGGTGCCCAAAATTCCTATAAATAGATGACTACCCCTCCTCATTTTTAATGAATCTCAACACTTAGATAACATTAGAGCTCCATTCATGCAAGTGGTTTGGGCGCGCAAGTGGTGGTTTGGTCACGCAAGTATAAAGATATTCAGAAGTTGCACGCCGATATTGGTTTAGGCATAAAAGGGTGTGAGTCTCCCAAGTTCTAAGTTGGTGAAGGGAGTGTAGCGCAAGTGGTTAGGTGACACTTGCATGCCAAGCTTTTAGAAGTGCTCCAGTTGATAGTTGCACACCAATATTTTTTTAGTCATAAAAGGGTGTGAGTTTCCCAATTTTTGCATTGAATAAGGGAGTGTCGCACAAGTGGTTTGGTGACACCAATGCACTAGACTTGGAGAAGTGCGCCAGTTATTCTAGGGTTGCGCAAAAGTTGGAATATTTTACAGTACACCTATGGTAAATTTTTATTCATTAGTGGATGAAAGATGAACTTCAACATAGAATCTACATACACTGAAAGATGCATTTATTTGTGATGATGAAGAGACCTGCAGGTCTATAAACTGTGAGTGGATCTTATCCAGAGTGGTGAGAAAAGGAAGAGGAAGAAGGTGATCCTCTCCACCGACAGTGAGCCAGAGAGAGATAAACAGGGAGTGACCCTTGGGAAAGCTATGAGATAACCCTAAACTTTGTAAAGGAAATGATCTTGGGCATAGAAGTTATGTAGCCTGAACATTGTAAATTGGCAGTAAGCATTAGGGGATTTGGTACAGTGGCACATCACCATTGTATGCTCCTTAGACGTAGCCCAGTGAAGGTGAACCAAGTAAAAATCATTGTGTCTGCCTGCTTTCTTCCCTGCATTGCATCCAAAGCATCATTACCAGATAAATAATGAAAGAACAATATAAACATTAACAACATAATAGAAAAAAAGTGACCCTTATAATATAGAGGTCAAGATCCAGTTGGGTAGGAATAATTTCTTAATATAATATCTATACCTTGTTTCACCCCCCTCTCAAGGTATCTAGGCCTATTTTGGTCCTAAAACTTTGTATCTGAGGGAAGGTTTATTTTATGAGATTTGTTTTCTCTGACTTGGTTCAGTAAATTTCTCAAGTTAAAGATTCAGTCTGATCTTATCTTGGTGTGCCATAGAAAAGGGAAGAACTTAAAATAAGAAGCATAAGTATTGTGAAATTCCCCAGAGTGGAAGTGTCAATGGAAAGAGTGTGATTCATTTAAAAGAGTCATGTAGTGAACAGAAGAATGGTTTGGATGAATCATACAGTGAAAATACTTAATCATTCAATGATGTTGAATGAATGATTGAAGAACCTAATATTCCAAGTGATGTTGGAACTACTGATGATGAAGAAACTCCAAGAAGTTGAATAGTGGAAGTTTTCCAAGAGACAAAAAAAATTATTAGAAATTGGATGAAGAAATTAAATAAAAATATATCGAAATCAAAGTAATGGAAATTGAGGTCAAAAATCTAAGAGGCTTAAATCAAAGGATTATTGATGTGGCTATTGATCTAAGGGAGAGGAATGATTACCACACTGAAGAACTGTAATATTTGTCTATTAAGAGAGATAATATCAAAGATAATTTCAAGGGAAGAATCTGAACTCGGATAAAATTCAAAATATGAAATCCATAAATAATACTCATGCTACATAGCTATCTAAACAAGTTCATAAAAATAAAAGGCTACAACAATAAAATGAATGTTGTGTTGATTCTATTTCTCAAGAAAAATTAAATGTAAATTTGAAAAGTGACATGTTGGATAAGCTCACACATGAGTTGGAAGATGTGATGATTAGAGGGAAGAATATCAAGAGATAACATAATTTTCAAATTGAATAAAGGGATATGAAGATTCAAAAGTCAGAAGAAGAGCTAGAGTTTGTGAATAAAGAAGTGGAGAAATCCCATACCAAATGAAATCCTAAAATGAAGGATTGCTTGCACTTACTATTTGATTATACTTTAGAAAATGATGATAAAATGAAAAACAAATATGCTATTTATGAAGAGAAACAACAGTATATTTTATCATCTCAAAGACAATGTAGTTTGGGAAAATCTATTATTGGATTTGGTGAATCCCCTCCCGTGCATGACTGGAAGAGAGCCATCAATAGTTCTAGAAATGGAGAAATTCCTACAGTTACTAAAGTCAAAACCAAAAAGTATTTTACAAGAAGTAATGATATCATAAACTATTTTTGTGAGATTCATGGCCACGCATCAAGATTTTTCTCAAAGGCTCACGAATACATTTCATGATGTGAAGATAAATATTTTTCTAAATATGAGATTGAGAATAAGAATCATGATAAATATGAAAGAAGGATCTCTCAGAAGAATGTATCCAGGAAGTGCTTCTATTGTGGAAGAATGGGACACACCATGAGTATATGTCAGGAATCCCAAGAGCTCAATGTTAGAAGAAGAACTCAAGATTCATAAACATCTCAGTGTAGAAATGAGGGAATGAGGTATTCCTTTAGTGGAAGATGTTTCATAGGTTTAGATCATTGACATTTGGAAAGACATTTTAGCAAGAAGATTGTAGGGAAAGAAAAGGAATCCATAAGGAGATCTCGACCACAGTTAGTGTACAATGAAGAATCCTATACTGGAAGACAACATGGTAAGCTGAAAAATAGGTTTACATTTTCAGTGGAATCACAAGGATCTCAAAGAATGGTGTATTAATCCAATCCTCTATTACACTCACAAAAACTTCCCTATAATGGATGTGGACAATCCTAGAATATAAAGGGAAGATATTCCCCTAGTGTAATTAAGAAGAATGTAAAGTTAGTGGAAGAATCAACCACAACAAGAAAATATGGTGGGACTCAAAAAAATGATAAAATAAATAAAACTAAAGAATGTCCTAAAAAATTCACATGTCATTCCACGTATTGATAAGTAAAGACAAGACAAAGAACATTACAATGGATGAAGAAGCAGGAGAAAATGACCAGTGGAAAGATTCCTTCTCAAAGAAAGAGTCATGAAAAATGGAATATTGGTGGAGTATCAAAGAAGGAAATCTCTACTAATGGGATTAACTCACAAATTTTTAAAAATTCCAAGCATCCAGAATATAAATATCAGAAGAAGACTCAGAATGTGGCTAAAGAATGCCCGGTCATATGGCCATAATAGTTTATATTGGAAAAGAAGTTGGTGCAGACAAGGAAAGAGTGTTATGATTTGCAAGAAAGAATCAAAGGATTAACCCATCAATATCAACCATAATCCTCTTCTTGATGATTTCAAAAGATCCATATCTATATGTGTATAAATTCTATTAAATGATAATAATGTGTTTCGGGTTCAAAGGGAGATTCAATCTAATGGAAAATGGAATCAAAAGTTTCAAAGTAGTGATATGATTTTATCCATAATGTTAACTGATTTGAATCAGTTACCAAAGCTGGAGAAGGAATTTGGAAGAATTCTATGAAAGTAGTTAATGTTATATTGCTGCATGAGACAGGTGGAATCAATTGAGCGCAATAGACAGTGATTTTGTTATTAACTTTATCTCTTGTTTCCTACACTGAGTTTGACTCTGTAGGCTTAGAGTTTCTGTTGATGGCTCATTATTAAGTGTTGAATTTACCCAATGAAGATCTCACTGATATAATTGTGTTGTATAAGTTTCTCAAACCTGAAATCACATGTGAAGAAATGATGTAGGTGAAGGATAATGTTTTTTGGTCTAAACAGTGGTCTCAATAACAGGAAGAGTTGTAAATTAAAGGGGGCGCATTATAACTTCTAATCAGATGCAAAACCTCAATGGTATAGAAAGGATGAATGTTTGTGTATTCCAAAATAAGGAAAACCAATTGGAGGATAAGAAGAAATACTCAGGTTTTTCATGATTATCTATTTTGTTCTAATAATATGGTATTAGCTGACTGTTTTCAAGATACCAAATAAATTGAGAGAATATCAACAATGTTTCAATAGGAAGCTGAGAAAAGAAGTTGAAAGAAATAAAATGAAATAGTGGTAATCTGCTTGTTTAAATTAATGAAGTGGTAAGATATTTAGGGGGATCAAAAGTGGAAAATGATGATTTCGAATAAAATACAGATAATGATAATGAGGAAGTCAAGTCTATATCTATAATGATGACAAAGAGTCGAGCTTAAATTGATAGGCAGAATATCATTGGTGATCAGATATTGCCATTTAAAACAAGAATAATGAAGTCACTACAGCAGACATCTCTTTTATCTCAATATGAACCTAAAAGTTTTGATTATGTAGCTGAATATGAAAACTAATTTCAGGTGATGAATGAAGAGCTAGATTAGACTGAGAAGAATTAGACATGGGAGATTGTTTTGAGGCCAGAAGATAAGAATGTTATCAGGACTAAATGGGTCTATCACAATAGGATGAATGAATATGACACAGTGATTTGAAAAAAAACATGGCTAGTGTACAAAGGATACTCCCAGATAGAGGGAATAGATGTTTATGAGATATTTTCACCAGTTACAAGGATGTAGAAAATAATATTATTCCTAGCCATTGAAGTGCAATGGAAGTTAAAAGTGTACCAGATGGATGTAAAATATTCATTCTTGAATGGGGTTCTAGAGGAAGAAGTGTATATCAAATAGCCATATGGTTTTCTCATTCATGAGGATGAGAACAAGGTTTGTTGGCTGAAAAAGGCATTATATGGGGTGAAAAACTCACCAAGATAATGGTACTCAAGGCTTCATCAGTATTTGAGGAAGCATGGTTTCCAATGTGGTGGAGTTGATTACAATATCTATTTAAAAAATGATAGTAATAAAAGGATGATGGTGCTAGTTTATGTCAATGACATAATATTTGGTAGATCAGATGAAGCTCAGTGTAGGCAGTTTTTTGAATTCATGAAAAGTGAATTCAAAATGTCAATGATTGTAAATCTAACATTTTTCCTTGGTTTGAAGGTGTCACAAGGAAGGAATGAAACGTTCATTTCTCAATACAAATATGAAAAGGAGGTTTTGAGAAGATTTGGAATGGAAAATTCCAAGGAGATGAAGACTCATGTTGCTGCCCGCATGAAATTATTAAAATATGATGATGGCAAGGCAGTTAATATCACCAAATACAGGCAGATTATTAGGAGTTTACTATACCTAATAGAAATGAGATCTGATATTGTTTTCACCACAAGCCAAGAAGAGCAATATCAAATCAATCTCAAGGAAAGCCACATGATTGCAGTGAAAAGAATACTTCAGTATATCAAGGGTACAGTGGATTTCAGCTTTCTATATAATGAAAAATCTCAGTCATAGTTATTGGGATATACTGATGCATATTGGGTCAGTTCAGCGGATGATAGGAAATCAACGTTAGGAGGTGCATTCTATCATAGTGGCTTGTGTATTTATTAGATAAGTAAGAAGAAAGATTAAATTTCATTAAGCATTGTATAAGATGAGTATATTTTAGGCACTCAAGCAAGCACATAGTTATCGTGGATGAAGCAGTGTCTTGATGATATGAGAGTTGAAGTGAAGTCTCCGATCAGAATCCAGTGTGATAACTAAAGTGATATAAATCTCAGAAAAAATCATGTCCATCGCTCAAGGAAAAATAAAATTGAGATAAAGTATCATTTTATTAAGGAGAAGTTTGAGTAGGGAATTATGAAGTTGGATTATGTGCCTAGAAAGATACAGGTTGCAGACATTTTGACCAAGGACTTACCCAAGGAAGATTTTGAGAGGCATTGACTAGCTCTGGGAGTTCAGTCGACTCCCCGAACTTGAACAAGTGTAGATGTGGGACTCACCACTTCTCCCCGAGGCATGGTGTGTTTTCCTTACAGTACAAATCTATGCTCTCTACTCTATTGTAGACCACAAAAGAGTGACCTTTGGGTTCATTGAAAAAGTGGGAGAAAGAGTGTCTCTTAAAGGGGGAGACACTGTAGCTAAAAAAGGGAAAAATATCTTCTTTAAAGAAATGGGGAGAAGCTGATAGGTGGAGCAGCGAGATAGGGGGAGTTTATCATGAAAGATGAAGAATCGTATAGGGAGAGCACCATGATGATATTATGTGGTGTTTGAAGTGATCATCTAGAGCTTATCTTGGACAACACAAGAACCCAAGAACTGAAGAAGGAGAGTTTTAAATCTGACGATGATAAAAGTGTTCAATCAAAGAATAGATATCACAACAACTAAGGATCATGATAAAATAATAAGAGTGGCATTATAATGGTGTCACAAGATTTCCAAAAATCAGTAATTGGTATCAGTTTGGTATTAATAATACGTGTTATAAATGAAGTGATTCATTGGTGAAATTTTTATTTACTTTGGCTTCTCACGCTGAGCATTGCTCATGTGGGCTTAGAGTATGTGTTGAGTAAATCTGTGATCGCTATCATAGTCACAAGAGGTGAATGGTGGCTAAAGTGTTAACACAATATCATTTTATGGGAAGAGTTTTCATAAAACCCAAAGGGGGATATTTTTGGGAAAAAATCCCTCAAACTATCATTGAATCATTTTTGTGGTGATTGTATTTGTTGACAAAGTGGGCCTCCATGTTTTTTTGGTTGATAAAGCAAACCATGATGTCCAATTTGTTGACAAATGAGGGTTTTCAAGGCGAGTTGTCAAGTTCAAGGGATGTTTTCAAAAATAAATTATTGATTGAATAACCTCGACAAATTAATGGATGATCTGGAGGCGGTAGAAAAAGAGCAGATACAATTTGGCACTGTTTTCCAGTGTTTGCCAAATTTTTGGGCCTCAAAATTGACAAATGGAGAAAAGTGTTTTTGGAAAAGGGACTTGCGCACTAGTTTCTTGGAGGTTTAGAAAGTTGCATGCCATATATTTTTCATGATAAGAATATCAAAATATGGAAAAGGAAATAGGGGTTCCCAAGTTTTGGTTTGGGCGCACAAGCTGACTAGGGTGACAGAAGCTTAGGCGGTTGTACTTGCGCGTCAGGAGGAGAATTATGCACTGGCACTCAGGGTGCCCAAAATGCCTATAAATTGAGGGCTACCCCTCCTCATTTTTAACAAAGCTCAACACTTAGAGAAAATTTGAGCTCCATTCACACAGGTGGTTTGGGCACGCAAGTGGTGGTTTGGTCGTGAAAGTATAAATATATTCAAAAGTTATGCGCCAATTGATATTTGCATGACAATATTGGTTTGGGTGTAAAAGGGTGTGAGTCTCCCAAGTTTTGAGTTGGTTAATGGAGTTTCTTTCAAGTGGTTATATGACACTTGCACTCCATAATTTTAGAATCATGCCAGTTGATATTTGTGCACCAATGTTGGTTTGGGCATAAAATGTTGTGAGTCACCCAAGTTTTGCATTGAATAAGGGAGTGTCATGAATGTGGTTTGGTGACACCTACACACCATACATGGAGAAGTGTGCTATTAATTCTAGGGCTACGTGAAAGTTGGAAGATTTACAAGTACACCATTGTTAAAGTTGTATTCATCAGTGGATGAAAGTTGAACTTCAAAAAAGAATCAACATACAGAAGAATATGTATTAATTTATGATAATGAAGAGACCTACATGCCTATAAATTTTGAGTGGATCCCTTCTAGAGAAGAGAGAAAAGGAAGAGTAAGAAGGTGATCCTCTCCACCGGTAGTGGTCTAGAGAGAAAAACAGGGAGTGACCCTTGGGAAAGCTATGAGCTAACCCTAAACAATGTAGAGGCAGTGATCCTAGGCATAGAAGTAATCTAGCTCAAACATTGTAAATTGGCAGTGAGATTTAGTGGATTTGGTATAGTGGAACATTGCCATTGTATTCTCCTTAGACGTAGCCCAATGAGGGTGAACCAAGTAAAAATCATTGTGTCTGCCTACCTGCTTCCCTAAATTGCATCCATAGCATCATTATCAGATAAATAATGAAATAACAAGATAAACCTTACCAACATAAGATCAAACAAAGTGACCCTTATAATATAGAGGTCAATATCTAGTGGGGTAGGAATAATTTATTAATAGAATATACATACCCTGATTCAACCCCCCCCCCCCCCCTCTCAGGGTATCTAGGCCCCTTTTGGTCCTAACACAAACAAACATACCTTTTTCACACATGGTGGTATAACCCCTGACTTTTGAAGGAGTCTCAACAACCTGAATTTTGTCTGGGAGTCACAACCTAACCTTCCTTTTAGATGGGAGGAATAACTCTTATGAATGATTTTTTTATGGAAAAATAGTAAACCACCTCTATTATAAAAATAGACTATAATATGGAATAAAAAATAAAAAATAGAAATAATTTAGAATGGGAGTGGAGTTGATGATGTTGAAATTTGATACAGCTTAATATCTATAATCTCTTCAGTAGTGGATTATCAAAATATTTAATTCCTTTGTGATCATAGAAATGAAATAATAATACTTTTCAAATATCCAAGGAAAGTTTTATTTTTTTATTTCATTGTAATTATATCACTCATATTTTTCAGTCTTTATTGAATAATATTTTATCATGTCCCTTGATTCATGAATCCATAGTTAGATATGTGTCATTAAATACAAATATATTAGAGTGTATCTAATCATAATAAGATGTGTTAGGAAAATCATAAACATATAAATTATATCTATTACCTATATTTCAAAATACTATGCTCAATGTCAAATAGTCTTCAATCTTTATTTATTCATGAAATAATATCATAAGAATTCCAGTACGAATGTTATAAAAAACATATATAATGTTTATTTATAAAAAAATTAAAATAAAAATAATGAACTTTCATTTTATTTATAAAAAATTTAAAATAAAAAGAATAAACTTGATAATTATTTGAATACCAAAAATTATCAAAAATAGAGTGTTAAAAATACACTGAATGTTTTTCATATGTATAGAAATTTCTTTTTAGAAAGTATTAAATAATATGTAATTGTATTTTATCATAATATAATAAATAAAATAGAAATAAAAATTTTGCATTTAAATTCTAGTAATTAAAATAATATATTAATTATAATTTGGAAAAATAAATTTTTTAAACTAATGGTGGATAAAAATATACCTTGCGATAGAAAGAGTTTGATGTAGTTGATAATATATAGTTGGATTGATCTACCATTCGGTATGAGATATTGTTTTATATGATCTACCATTTGGTGATCTACTATTCAGTGATCTGCCATTCAGTATGATATAAGATTTGGTATAATATACCATTCAATTTTAAGGGATAAGTTTCATGAAGATAGAGCTATTGTCGAGAAGGTAACTTACCATTCAGATGAACAATGTTGAGTGTTTATACCGTCATCATGGAAGAGATGCACTACTACCATGTAGAATAGTGATTGAGTAGTATACTGATGAAAGATAAATCTACGAGTAGATATTTTATCTTCCATTGACAAATATCAGGAAGATCATGCATGCTACTATTATTAGAATGAATCGACCATTAAAGAAGAAATAGTTGGTCAATTGTTGTAGGAAGGGATGATGGAGGTTCCATCGTTGGATTTAAAATCAAATATTATTTACTATTTTAATGGTAAATAATTTATTGATTCAGGAATACAATGCTTCATATTAATATCCTTTCCTTTTAAAACTCAAAATCATCTATATGTATTGAATTCTCAAACTGCCTTCAATAACCCTATTTGCATTCGACAGAGCTCAGCTTTAAAAAAATCACATGAACAAAAACAAAGTTTCATTCATGATATTATAAACTTCATTAACTCTCTATTGGAGATCTCCCATGGAAACCTTGCTTTTATCAATGGATTTTGGACTGAACTGAGGCTAGCTAAAACACTATTGAATGTCGGGAGGATAAAGATGATGGCTTGTTTAAAACACATGAGGCATGGGAGATCGAATGGATTTGATGGCATCAATTGAATGGGAAAGGATATATCTATATCATTTAATACAAAGGAACAGTGACTGCATGCTCCATTTTCCAACATCAAACTCTCACATGTGCTAACCTTTAGTATAACAATCAACATTTTTTGTAATCACTTGAGCTGGTTATGGGGGATCAGTACCTGTTGCGCATCACAAAGACCTAGGCCTCATGGGCTGGCACCAACCTACACTATCCAACTAGGCCAGACCTATAAGAACAGTATGAATCCACACTTCTTATTTCTATACATGGACCATCTATGCACACATTCCTCCTTGGCAGGTTCCTCAAGTTCCTCTCCCATGGGGTTGACCCTCAGGTTCCCTATGAGTGGTTGATGGGGTTTCCCCTTGTGAACTGGTCTAGGATTGACTATTTTTTTACTAAAGTCAGAATAAAATTTAAGTAAACCTAATAAATAAAATAAAATAAGTTATTTAATATAATTAATAAAATATTAAAATAATTATTTTACTTTTTAACGATACTAGAAAGCTAAAATAAAAATAAAATGATCAAATAAATTAAAATAAAAGGTTGTAATTTTTTTTAAAAAAATAAAACAAAAAATATCACAGAAAATAGGTTGTATATTTATCACATATTTTTTATATTCATGGGAAATAGAAATATAAATCAATTCCTTTTCATTAAATGGATTTTGACTCAACTGTTACCCTAGTTTTAAGGATTTTTGGTAACTCAATGTTCATTTATTGAGTTATGATCATCCTTTAAGACATAAAAGTTGGTTAAATTCTACCATTTTATTATATTATATGGTATTATATTTTTTTATATGAATTTAAATTACTATAACATAATACACATTTTTGAAATTTTTCTTACTTCAAGGAGTATGTTTTTCATAAGGGTTATTGATAGCTTTAATATCATTTCTTTGAGTTATATTGTTTCATCCAAAATGTATTTCTTCTCTGCATGGGTTCTCCCATTATAATATTTAATTTTATGGTAATTTATCTATTGATATGGTGAAAAATATTTTGATACAAAGTAAAGTTTTTTTACTCATTTTAAAATGTGATTTTTGAATAATGGTATTTTAAAAATAATAAAAATGTTTTTTCCTTTCACTTTCATATGTTTTGTCTTCCTCTACTCTTTTTTCCTAGATAAAATTTATTCCTCCTCAAGGTTCCATTATTAGAGATACTTTTTAAAAGTAAATTTTCAAAAAAAATCACATCACCTTTTCAAAAGTTACTTTTGAAAGCAACATGTAATTTTTTATTTTAAATCAATATTAAAAATGTTTTCTAAAATATCTTTTAAGAATTTTCTTAAATTTCACTTATTATTTTAAAAATTATTTACCCAAATGAGGTTTATTTTTTACGATTTAAATACTAATATATATTTATCATTTGGGTGATTTGACTCATAGTATTGAAAAATTGATTATTGATCCTTTATTTTATGATCCTATTGAAATTATTCTATTTGAGAGGGTGTCTTCATTTATGTATACACCCTTATATATTTCTATTAATTCAATGGGGATATATGCTTTGTCAATCATCTACCTTATCTCTCTAAATGGCTTATGATCATGTTATTCCAGCATTGCCTTAAATGTATAATCATTACCCTATACAGTGTGAATGTCTCATTTTACCAAATTCATATTGGAGGATGTTCACTTAGAAAGGACATTCATTTATTATATAGGGAAGTATTGAAATTATTGATGATTATTGAAAGAAAACATATGTTTATTATGTATTTAAATTCCATATTATTTATTATACATATATCCTTGTTTTTATTAATTCAAATGTTCCTTAGAGAGTGGTATGAAGGTTCTTATTTACTCTTATAGTGAATTCATTAGACTTAATTAGGTGATAGGTGGGGCCCAAAATTATATAAACCCTTGATGCATCAATAGGTATCATCAGATAAAACATCTTATGTTTTGGTGTATACCTATCCTTATATCATTATAGTGTCTGGGCATAAGGCCTTGACAACAAGTTTTGTTGTTCGGAATTATGAATTCAATAATTATGAGATCAGTTATTATTATGATAATTTTTTTCATTTCTTTTCATATATATAAAATTCTCTCAGTTTTAATTGATTATGGAATTATTTATATAATTTATTCCCACTATATTGTGTATACCATGCTTATTTGTTTGAATCTTCAATCATATATTTCCCTTACTAATCATTTTATCCAACCCCTTTATTATATTTATATTCTCCATGTTATGAAGAAAATTAGTACATGTTGCTTGTTTAGAAGGATAATATATGGGGGAGAATTTTTTGGAGATGATAAAGTCTTATCATGAATTAAGTAGGTTCCTATATAGTGTGAAAAAATATATTAGTTGAGAAAGTCATGGTCTTTATTAGTTCCTAATTTATCCAAATTCTATAAATCTCAAAACACATATTGGGAATGTTTATAATGAAATATTATCTTTAATTCATGCAATTTTAGGATATTTATATTTAGTAATGTATTGTGGGTATCAAATATAGTCTGTAAAGTGTGTGTTTATAGCACTAGATTTGGGAGTGTAGGGCTTGGGCATAACAGTTGGTATCATATCAGGGTCTAGATGAATTTAAAGATTATGTTATTTATTAAGGATAATTTAAGCCTTGATAATTTAGGGTTGATCATAGTTTCAAAGGTATAGATATCCCTTTGGGATAGTTTATGATTTAATGTTAAGGTAATAATGAAAACTTAATATGTGGATTATGATAAGAGAACTCTAGTGAAAAACCTATGGATAAGTCTAAGTGAGATTTCCAAGTATAGGATAACATCCTAATGTTTTAGTAAATTATATATTATGTGATTCACTTAGTAATTACATCCCTAACTAGATACTACAAGAGGATGAAGGCTCCAGAACAAATGTACCTAGGGGTAATAACACTAAAAAGGGATAATTAGGTATTAATTCGATTGTCACCCTGTGTACCACAAAGAGGCCTAACTAAAAACATTGTTTGACCCTACCAATAGATAAAATTTGATTAATTCATATTATATTTATGAACCATTATGAGGGACTTAAATATTTTTAGGTTATATAACCTAACAAGAAAGTAGACGTGGATAAAATATATTGAAATTTATAGATTTATAAGTTAAGGTAAATCTTAATCAATATTTTATTTTTTAGATAAAGGATAATCTGGATTTTAAGAGAAAATATTTCAATGATTTTTTGGTTTGAAATATTTTAAGAAATGTAAAGGAAATTTGGGATCTCAATTTTTAGGATTATGTTAAGTAGTATGAGAGAACATAATTAAAAATATCCTTGGTTGAACAAATAATGATATAGGATAAACTGAGAGTGATATAGGTTGAACTGAGTCATATAAAAGTTGAGTTATAAGAAATATAGGCTAGAATAATATTGTTATAATGAGAGAAATATTGAGGATAAATTTTACAATGGTTTTTTATGATAATTCTCTTATATCAATTATGTTAACTCTTTTAGTTT
Organism: Viscum album; assembly: GCA_963277665.1. NCBI lineage: Eukaryota > Viridiplantae > Streptophyta > Magnoliopsida > Santalales > Viscaceae > Viscum > Viscum album. Next base: position 76,694,572 of record OY728165.1, on the reverse strand, counting down.
TAGTGATGTTTGAAGCCTGAAGGAACCAAGTTAAAAATGGATGTCATACACAATGTAGAAACTATCCTAATGAACAATCTAATGGGATAAGGACTGGAGATAGAAATATTGTGTTGATTCCAAATTTACTATCAAAAATTTTGATTAATGATTTGAACATATTTTTAATACAAAAACACCAAAGAAGAGAAGGATGGGATCTCATAGAAATTTAGGTGACCAAGATTGTGAAGGAAAAAATATTCAATTTATTACTTGTCAAGAATGTGAGAAAAATCATGACATAAATTCAATTTTTAGGGATATTTAAATGTGAAAAATATATAAATTAAGGTCATCATACTCATAAGTATAAGGGAAAGATAAATTATATTTGAAAAATTCTTCTATTACAAGAGAGTTGGGCATTATGCAACAAAATGTCCCAATACATGCTCTAATGAAGGACATAGTCACTAATAATTATGTGAAAAAGTAAAAGCCTATGTAGCTACTACTAATATATAAGATGGTGAGTTTTCACTCTAGATTAACTAGTTTCTTGCATCATATATGTTTTCACCAACTATTAGATATTGAGTTATAAATAAAAACTCTAAGTGGTATGATTATCATATAAATAATTTTCAAGGTTTATGGGAAGTTATACATTATGGACATAGATCTTATTCCCTTAGTATAATTATATATAAAATTATTAATGGGTTATCTCTCTTTCTAAAATGCTTATAATAATTTTTCATATATATAAATCTAATTAAACCTCCTAAATAAACCCAAGATAATCTAGAGGTGTATGGTTAATTATGAGTCCCCTATAGAAATTAATATAATATTATAAGTCAAATTGTGTGTACTCAATTTATTTAAGTGGTTATAATTTAACACCCCAAAATTAAAATAATTATTACCCTTAAATAATTAAATGTGTTTGATAGCTTACTCTACACACAACACTAAACTGAAAAAAAAACCATTTTATGTTTAGACCATTAAAACCTAGACATTGAATTAGTGGGAATTAATAGGAGTAATCATTTTATAAAATATTTATAGAATGAAAATTAATTATACTTTTAATAGGAATGGAATTAAATTTGTATGACTAAAATGACTAATATGATCATTTTATTCTTACAAATGTATTTTTATAAATATTGCCTTTCTATGCAATATGAATTTTTATTTCAAGAATATTTTGACTAATAATGATAAAATATATTTTATATGAATAATAGGTTAATCCAAATTTAATTATTAAATAATATTAAATATAAATGAGAATGGTTAATATTTTAAAAAATCCATTCTCTTATTAAAATAGTTAATCATTATATCTCACAATTTAATTTAAAATTTTGATTTATAAAATCTTAAATTTTTATTTTAAAATTTTAAAATTATTTTTAGATTTATAATAGTAATATTTTATTAATAAATTTTTTTTATTTTTCAAAAAGAGTGATTTTTAGGTGAATATTGTAAAATAGTGTTTTAACAAATAACATGGATTTTATGAAATTACCAGTATAAAATTATGAATTGTAAATTCATGAAAAAACTAATTAGAATCTATATGTATTTTATAATTTATTTTATAATTTTAAAAAAATTTCTTAATTTACAAAACATATTTGACATTTTAGAACTTAATTTATATTTTTTCACAAAAATATTTTTAAAAAAAATATACAATTTGAATTATAAAATTAACTTATTTAAAATATAGAAAATTAATCTTAATAAATGTGTTTAAAATTATGAATTATTAGGTTTTAATTATGTAAAAATTAACTTATTATTTTTAAGAATAAAGGATAAATTACTAAGGTAAAAAATAGTTACCCTAGAAAGAGTAATTTAGGATAAACATGTTTAAAATAGTGAAAAAGGAAAAAATATGTGTAAAAATTTTATAATGTGTGTTTAGGTATTTATAAACATTACCTATTGAAAAATACATTATTTTACAATTTTGGATTCACCATCCATGTTTAACATGTCTTCCCTTTATATTAAATTGAAATATTCATAAAAATATCATTCCCACCACTTTTAAAAGGGGCCACTCACCACGCCTTCAATACCACTGTAAAAATTAGGATTTCTCTAGAAACTCTTCCCAAATTTATTCCCCTATAATCCTAAATTAATTTATTTAGATTATAGTCACTATATATTATTCTAAGTTCTTCCTTTCCAAGTAATCCTCCATGAGAAACCTAAAGTTCTCAATATAAGTTTAATCTTTTTAATAAATTCTTTTCCTTTGATCATTTAATTTAAAATTTATTTTTCCAAATATTATATTATGAATTAAATATTTATAGTATACTTAATTTTTATATATTGTGATAATAAACATTCACCAACTCTCCCCTTTCCCTTATAAAAAATTAAACTATCATTCGTGCATTTTACGGATTACCGCCTCCACGGAATAACATGTTTTGTTTTCCTTAACTACCATACAAGGATAGTCCTAATAAAGAAATTTAATATATAAAAATAATATTTATAACATGTTTTAAGTTATTAAAATAACAAACAATATTTATCATTTCTTCCATTCTATAGAAAATGAAATCTCCAATCATCCGTGTGTGTGGATTACCGCCTCCATAGAATGATTGGTTATTGTTTTTATTTTCATCACCACCTTAAATGGATGGTTGTGAGAATTGTTTTAATAGATAAATATTATTTTTATGATATAATTAATGTTTTTTATGACAAATTTAAGAACATATTAATGATATGATCAATAAATGTTCATTATTAATTCAATTTTTTAAAACAAGCATACTAAGAGGAAAATGATATTCTCTAAGTAATGAATTTATATAAATTATATCCTATTTTTAGTTATTTTAAATTCTATTATATAACACTAATAATAACAAAATAATTTCATTTTACTACTTTTATAATGGTATTACAACTAAACATCCTCATAATCACCCATTAATCATGGTGGGTTCATGTTTGGGTAGGGGTAACCACCAATTTGAAAAATAATATGCATTTATATAATCGATCACTATGAGAACTTATTTTATGGTACAATATGATATAAATATTTTTTTAAAATCATGTAATTTTATATGAATATTTAACTCATTAATTAAGAAAGTACCCTTTATTCCTTAATAATCACCAAAACATGTTCTTAGTTGATTTCAAAATCATGGATAACAATAAAAACAACCATGAAATAATATTACATCTTTATAAACTATCTTATAATATATATTCCTCCAATTCCTCCATTTAATTTTTTTTATTAAAAACCATTTTAATGAGAAATTAGAAACCATTGTTTACCAACAAGATACCACTACATGCTGAAAGATCTCACAAAATGATTAAACACCAGACTAAGATTGATATCTATTCTGAAATTTGTTTTAATATTTATTAATATAGAATTAATTGGATAATATTTAATAAAACAAAAAATATTTTAAAAAAATTAAATAGAAAATAGAAAGTAACCTTGTGAATACTTGATTTAAAGAGAATAACCAAAATAATTTTTATTTTAATAAAAACATTGCTTAGATTTCCAAAATGTCAAAAAATAAATTTCTAGGTTCAACATTAAATTTTAAATTGAATTAAATTAATTCATAAATATATATTTGTTCTATAAAAAAAATTTCATAAACTTTAAAGTTATTCTTGTATCATGATAATGTCATAAAAGTGACAACACTTGTAAAATCAGTATTTTTCACTATTCACCCAAAATCAACTATTTTATAAAAACAAAAAAAATTATCCCTAAGAAAATTTTTATATGATGAATTAATAATTAATTTAATTTCATAAAATTAAATTTTTAAAATTTAAAAAAAATTATTTTAATTGAAAATATAAAATATCACAAAAAATGGTTTTATAAAAAATGACATTTTTAAGCTTCAAGTGATTATAATATTATTTTATATCAATTTATAAATAATTGAGTATTAATTTATTATTTATGCATTGAATTCCATAAAAATTGATAAATTTAGTAAAATACACAAAACTTGAAAATAAATTCTTTGACAAATAAACCTATGAAATTTTATGATTTTAATCATAACACATTAATTATTTATTATCTAGTCATTAAATTCCATCTACAAAAACAAATTAATACAATTTAAATATAATAATTTATTAATATCTTTATTATTACTAAATTTTTATTCTAATATGTCATAAATACTTTTAGTTCGTTGTTGTGTGTACTGTAAGTTATAGAACATAGTATTATTTAAAGGAAATTACATATAGAAATCTCATGGTGTTACATACTCTTTTAAATAAATTGTGTCCTCACAATTTTAATTTGTTCTTAACAAAATGAATATATCTTGAAATAGGTATAATATCATATATAGATAAGTAATTTTAATGTTACTACTATTAAAATTAGTATTTCTTGATTAAATATTTCTAAAACAATATATATACCATTATAAGACTCATAATAAGTTTTAAAAAGAATACCTTTGTTGTGGAGATATATTTTTAAAATAAAACTCAAAAGTTTTATCTTCATTTTGTTTGAGTTGAGAAATTCTTTTACCATAATTATATAGAATATTATAAAATATAATTACTAGATTTATTTCTATTCCATAAACATAATTTTGTCCTTTGGTTATGTTTTGAGCAGTTTTCTACCTCTTCCTCATCTTATATTTTAAATGATAAATGTCAAGATGAATTTTTTATTCCTTAATCACTAAAATTAATTATTAATGGATCATAAGATCCAAAAAAGTGATCGAAAGTTATTCCTTATATATATAAACATTTACTAAAACAAAAAAAAATTATAAAAAGTAAATATAACACTCAATATGAATTAACCTTCATGTAATAAAGTTATATATTAATATCTAAAAATTGAATAATAACACCCAAAGTTAAACTTAAACTATACATTAAAACTCTTAGAAATATTCTTGACCAAATTTGAAACCCAAAATCATAAAAATATGATCACATATTCTTCCAAAATCAACATAAAATTTATCTCTAAACAACATTAATCACTCATAAAGTCACGTAAAAAATATATAATTTAATAATATATTCTCTAAAATATACTAACCATTCCAAATAATAACCTGAATCACCATAAATCTATAAAAAACATATATACTTCCAAAATTTAACTTAATTTGTATCCCTCAATTAATATTAACTACTTAGACATAAAATATTATATTAGCTAATAATTTTTCAGGTACCTTAATTCTTAAATGTTCCAAAAATATAATTAAATTATTCTAAAATAATGTTAAACACTTAATCACTAAACTAATTTTTTAATCTCAAGGTTACTTACATGATAAAACATATATTTCTAAAAATATAGTAACCCTTTATCCCGATTAACCATAATTTCATCAATATTAAAGACCATATTAATAAAAATGGCTATCTATACTTCAATCATGAATTTTTACTAAAACCTAAAAAATATCACCCAAATTTCTTTTAAATACAGTCACATAACACCTCAAAAGGGTATATGTACTATTTTACTTAGAATCATTCTTAAATTTTATCAATACTTAAGTAAAATACCACTATATCATAACTCATGAATCCCTATGTATAGAAACTTCAATCATTTAAATTCCATCATAAAACATTGACCAATATTTTCTATCTTATTCCATTATACTTCTATCCTATTAAAAAAATATTATTCATGTCCTAAGATTCATCAACATAAATATAATCTTGTTTCAAAATTTAAACATAATAAAAACTATTAAAATAATTCATATATTTTTCTGATATTCATAGTTTCTTTATATTCATTATCCTCTTCATGAAATTTCTAGCTAGGGAATTGGTTTTCATAATACCCAAACTCCTTAAATTTAAAATGATCAATCGATACCTTATGAAGAAATTTATTATCCTCCATTGTTTTAACTGAAAACTTTATTTTTCCTTGGTTATTTATTTCTCTATTCTATAATTTAAAATATAAGAAACAACTTCTTGTTCTTTTGAGGCATTTCCCTGGATGCTTCTTCCTACATTCATGACATGTAGAAAGTTGAATCTTTTTACCTTCATGGTCTTTATCACCTAAACTTTTAGAAAACTCTATTTTTATATTATTTATTGTGTTAGAAAAATCACCTAGGTTTAGGTTGTTAATAATAACTCAATATATATTTTATGAATAACCACAAGAGTCTTTACTCTAGCTCCTATCTCGTTTCATTTCTTGCTCAGACAACCACTACATTATTCTTTTCACCAAATAAACTTGGTTCCTACCTAAAAAATGATTAGTGTGAGTTTATAAAATAAAATAATAATATACCATCTTATGGGGAGTATAAAAACTAACATATCCTTAACCATGATGTCTTCAATTCAACACTTTTGATTTATTCAAAAAAACCATATTTCCCAATAGCATATTAACCTTTAAGGTTATAGAGGACTTTTAACTTATGATACCAAACCATCATATTAACCCTTTAAATTTTATAAATATTATAAAATATACTCATGTAATAAAATATTAATCTCTAAAATTATCTAAACCCTGCTCTAGTGCCAACTTTCTTAGCCCAAATATGTTCACTAAAATTCAGTTCTAAAAATATAATCTTTACATGGTGGTTTTGATACCAATTCAAGTGACCCAATTTTAACATTCCATGATTATAACATCATATAAATTATTAATTAACTTACATACCTAACATGTTATTAGGTTTAGATATTTATATTATTAGGAAAAACATTTACTTAAAATAACTTATATCTTTCTCACCCAATGCACATTTTTTCTACTATACCCTGATTTTCTTTTTCCATAATAAGCCCTCAACATTTCCTAGAAAATTATACACACATGATAACCTTGTAGATATACCATATGAATTATTCTTCTTCTTAATCTAGGTAAATGGAAAAATAAGAAAGGGTGATCTCAAATTCTTAGCAAGGGAAAGTATTCAGTGGAAACTATCATGAATACATAAGTCATAAACAATATGGCATGGTGAATGATAAATAAATATATCATATAATCAATAAATTGGGCATGAAATATATCCAAGGATAAAAATTTAAATAATAACATGGATAACTATAATTAATTATATAATGATATAATTTATAATTTCATAAATCATAATCTTACCACCAAGGTCTTGTTCCAAGACATCGTAAACATATCATCAAAGCCTCATATCAAGATATCAAAAATAATTAGGAAGGTGTGCACCAAACACCCAAGTTAGTTTGTCTCACGAGACCTACTAATTTATTAAGGATATAACTAACATCAATCTTCAACCATAAATTTCTAATTTTAATGAATTAATCATATAAAAGTAGTGAATACTAAATATAATACATAATCACCATGCCTTTGTAATAAACGTCTGTATTTGAAAACTATCATATGGAATGTTAATATTTTCCATAGTCAATAAATAAAACAATATGATCATAATCCATCTATAGAAGTAAGTTAGATGGTATAATTATATAATATCCCTAGTGAAGTATAATAATCTTTAAAGGATGTTAACATAGATAAAAAATACCTTTATAAAGAAATTATAAACTTTCTATGAAAACAAGAAGAAAATTATTTTTCTTTTAAAAAAAATTTAAAACTAAAAATTTCCTGAATAATGGGAATAGTATTTTATTTGAAAAACATAGAAACTTATAGATTAATATTGATAATGAATAATGGGTATGATAGTGGGAAAATGTATTTGATCTATAAACTTTAAAAGAAAATATTGTTTCCACGCCTTTAGTAAAAAGTCAACTATGAAACGTATGGAAAACATTAAAAGCATTACTTTTTAATCCTTTGTAAAAAAGTAAAATATAGTTAAAAATGAATTTGAAAAACTATTTTAATTTAAAAATAATATTCTTGAAACAATTTAAATAATATATATATATCGAATAAAAAAAATTCTGACCAAATAGGAATAGTAAGATATGATTTTATTATAAACATTATTTCAGTTAATTTTTGAACTAAATGGTGAGGAAATAATAACTCAAACTTCAATAATGGTTATCCAAGAATGATAAACAAAAATTTATCAAAAATTTGTATGGAGGGTGAAATAGTTATGGAGATAAATCAAATGAATATCTGGCTCTTCTTCCAATATGTCAAAAAATGATGAAGAGGTTTTAAAAAAGGGTAATGCACTATAGATTGAAAGTAATTTATTAGAAAATTATAATATTCATATTACAAATAATAAGATATTTTAAAATAAAAAAAACTTCAAGCATCCCAAAATAAATACAAATTTGAAAACCAAAGGTGTAATCATGAATATAAGAGATAAAGGAATGACTTAGTTGAGAAAATATTCTAAAAATGTCTATTCACATTAATAAATAAATATTTCAACATTATTTTCTACCATTTTGTTGTAATTTTGTGTTAAACATGAAGGAAATTGAAGGTAAAGCTGGTTCTAAAAGGAGAAATATAGAAAATGTATACTTTTTCATAACTGGATAGAGACAATAATGAATAATAAAATATAATAAACTTTTCAGACATAACAAGATGATGAAAAATTGTCCCTTGAGGAGGGTAAAAGTAAATATAGTGTTGAAAAGATTATAAAACCTTTCATCAGAGTAAAAAAATAATTTTTGGAAAGTTTTGGAGTTAATTTCATTGAAAATAATAATTATTGTTGAATAACCTTGGAATGGTATGAGCTAATCTTTTATAATTGAGTGGTTTTATGTTTATAAAGTCCAAAAATACTAAATGAGAATAAACCATGATGGAGACCAAGGAATTTAAACTTTAAAGGGGAAGAATTTATGATGATTTTCAAAATAATTACTATGTAGTAATACTAAAATCTATAAAACCCATAAATAATTGGAGTATGAGTTATTCCAATCATACTTTCCTACTATTAATTGGTTATATTAGGTATGTTTTTTGAGGTGGGGTTTTGATTTATGAGAAAGAAATATAAAAGGTGGAGTAAAAATCTATGAACTTAAATTGTTTTTATGGGTTTTCTAATATAAGTTAAGGTATAAATATTCTTGATTAATTTGATTTTATAGCCCATAAAGTAGATAATTTTGACTGTTATCACATGTATGATGATTAATTTATATTCAACCCTCAAGATTCAATTATAGTAAGTAAGATTTTGTTTCTAAAGAAACTATAGAATAATGTAGATAATTGTTTTAAAAATATGATTAAAACCTAAATAAAAAACATAAATTTAATTTTAATAAATTAATTTCCTTTTTGAAATCAAAATATCACAATTATCTTATGATTAATTTTTGATATTTTTCAAAAAAAAAGTTGATTTTTAAGTGAATAGTTAAAAATACCTTTTTTACAAAACTATCACTTTTATGACATTATAATGATATAGAAATAAACTTAGAATTTATGAAAACTTATTTATAAAAAAATACACATATTAAATAATTAATATAATTCATCACAAAAATATAATATTGAACTTAGAAATATATTCTTAACATTTTAAAAATCTAAGAAACTTTTTTGTTAAAATAAAAATTATTTTTAGTTCTTTTCATTTTAATCAAGTATTTAAAAGGTACCTTTCAGTTTTGGTTTTGTTTAAAATAAAAATAATTCCAATTTTATTTAACAAAATCTAATTAATCCCATTATAATCAACACTATACTTTATTTTTTTGTAAAATCATTTTTATGATAAAAATTAACAGTTTTCAAAAAACAGTTTTTATTGGGTTTTTTAAACTTATATTAAAAGTAATTTATATCACCTATAGGTGTTGAATCATGTTAAATGGATTCCATATTTTAAATAATAATATTTAATATTAGGTAATAAGGTCAACTTTTTTTTGTTATAATGTATAGTAACCATGCTAAATAATTATCACCTCTATTAAGGGTAAAATTGATTATAAGGGTTAAAAATAAAGGGATAATACTTCAATATAACACAAGAAAACTTTATTCAATCTCAGTTTTCGGTTTTATTTTGATCATAACCTTATCATATTTAAAAATAAATCATTTTAGAGCCATTTTTATTGATTAATACATTAATATATTTTAATATTTTAAAAAATTCCAAGTGTGTCCTCTCCCTCACTTATAAAAGGGATCCACCTAACCTCTATTATTTACACTTCAAGAGGATATTATATCATATAAGTCCTACCAAATAATTTACAAACATTCCTCACCATGTTATAGAGGTCCCGGTTTGATTTGAATATCATCCTAAGGTAATTTTAGATATAAACCTAAGTAGATTTCCTAAAGAAGAGGTATAGCTCTTAACTGAGTGTTTTCTTTTTATTTAGTTTTATACATACATTAAATATATACTAAATTGGATAATATAACAACATAAGTATATTATATATATTGAGATGTTATTATGTTGATGTTTCGACCTTTATTTATCACCTTCTCCATTAAATGGGAATGAAATCATTGTTCGTGCATACGTGTGGACTACCGCCTCACGAAGAGATGTATTTCATTTTTCATCAACACCATTAATATATGGTTATTATGATGGATATAATGTTTATATATGATATTTATAACATAATTATGATTATATAAATATAATTTAACATTTACCATCTTACCCTTTCACCTGCTAAAAAATTATATCATCACTCATGTCTACGTGTAGACTACTACCTCTACTAAGTGATGTGATTAATTTTTCATGTACACCTTTAAATAATTATTATAAATAAGTATATAAAAATATATATTATATTTATTATCATGATTTTTATTTTTTAGATGATTGAACCATGATAAATATGTAAGTATTGATACTAATGAATTGAAATGGGAATGAAAAATAAAATATTTAACACTTGGAAATGGTGATTTTAATAAGGAATTATTAATAAATGGGTGTTAGAATGTGATAACTATAACATCCTATATTTTTTACTTGGTTTAAAACTACAAGATAATTTGAACTTTTCATTTAGTGAATGGTCCAAATGTTAAAATCTATCTTTGGTACATAATTCCAAGAGTTGAAACACTTAAAAGTGTTGTTTTTGGATGGGGTTTAAGGCCTGATAGGTGTCTTGGGAGTTTGGATAGGTTTCAGGAGCATCGGGGTCCAAAATCCCAGTTTTTAGAAAGATAGGGGTGAATGGTTAGGTCTAATCATGAACCCCAACCATGGGTCCTTGTAAGGGGTATCACATAGATTATCAAACTGTTCACTCAAGGTTTCATAGTCATGTGAGTTTTTTGTAGAAAATTACAGAGGGGATCACATGGCTTGCACAAAGTTTTTCAAACCATGTGCCTAGCCAGGTGAGGGGTTTTCCCTTAGGATGGTATCACCACACAGTTGGTGCATGTATTTATAAATTATTTGGCTCATTAAAGGGATGGAATTTACCATTTTTACCTTACCTCCTTTATCTCTTACTCTCCACTTTTCTTATCCTCCATGCACATAATATCCTCCCATGGGTGCTCCCTCTTGGCTCTTCTTCTATGCTTGGATGGATCTCCTTTATAAGATCTCAAAATTTTTCATCATCAGTTGCATTGGATCACTCTCGGTAAGACTATTATTTCTCCTCCTTCTTTTCTTTATTTATTTTTCTATATTTAATTATATTTGTATAAAATATCATATGTTGTATTTTTGGTTAATTTTCTTGGTTCATAATTTTCTCTCATTCTAGATTGAATCAAATTCTAAAAATATATAAGTGAAGAATAATTTGTATAAGGTTGGTGTTCTACGGATTTTTCCTTAAATTCTATCATGTTTATAAAATATTCCATTATGATGAAATTCATACTCTCTATGCATCACCTATTTACATGAAATTGATTAAGTGAATTGTTAATGACTTAATTTAGATAGTGTGAAAAACCTTAATAAACCATTTGAGGATGTCTACTTTGAATCAAGACACCCATTTTTGGGTGTGTTTCTTATATTCCATGACACTTATACTTTCACTTTAGAATTAAAATCACCCTTTGAGGTGTGTTAAATTTTATTTTTAAAATGAAATGGTTAAATGGATGTGAATAAATTATAAGTATTATGGATGACTCACTTAACATATGAGCATTATTTATATTATACTAGATCCATCATTCATGATATTAATGGCCAATTAGAATCGATTAGGATGTTTAATGAAAGCATTTACCCTTTTCTATAACCATTTTTTTTAAATTTAATTCTTGACTCGTTACACTTTATAAATCTATTATGATGAATTATATCATGGAATGATTTACTTTTCATGAACTATGTTTAATTATAAAAAGTGAACTAAGTAATTTTTATATTATGACTTGAGTGAACATTGGATTCCCAAATAGGAATTCCTTAGATGTCCTCATAAGTAAGATGGGATAAACTACACCTTGAGAAATATTGGGTTCTTATTTACAGAATTCCTTAGTAAGGAGATTATATGTCAGATGGGATACACTATGCCTTGAAATATATCAGGTTTCTACTTGTGGGACGCCTTTGTTAATGGACCATAGGGAAAGTGGGATCACCTTATATGTAATTATTACCAAGAGGCCTTGGTTAAGGTTTTTGGACATGACATTTCACATCCCCTTGGTCCAGGATGATGGACATGGAATTTTGCATCCATTTGGGTGGTTGGAAATGATGTTTCACACTCGTGATTAGGATGTTTGACATAAATTTTCACATTATTTTCTAGGATTATTGGACATGTAACTATGTTTCCTCTTTCAAATTCATGGACTTGTACCCTTATCAATTATTATGTGACTCTTATATCATTATTTTTATTATATATGGATACCTTGGATACAGCTCAGTTTTTTTTAATGGTAGAAGAAATATTATTGAAAGAATAAAATTACACAAGTCTGAAGTATGGGATCATTTTACAATCTTTATCCAGAAGGGGGAAGAGAGAATCAGGGAGGTCTTCATACTAGGTGATGTCTTGTGTAATCCCCATGTTGTCCAAGCCATCTTCAACCTTCTTTGCTTCTCGATAAACACAAGTAATGATATAGTTAAGATCGATTAGCAAACGGGTTCACTCTATACAACGTGTAGTAATCGGCCAAGAAAGATGGGTTGTGCCATTCCAAATCACTTGAATGATGGTTGTTGAGTCACTTTCAATCCAGATGTTGTTCCAATCGAAGTTTTTGGTGAAGGTGATAGCATGAATCAAGCTCAGCATTTCATCTTCAAGGGAGGTGGAAATGACACATTTACCCATGAAGCAACCAAGAATTTGACCAGCGTGATTCCTAAAGATATCACCACAACCTACGGGGCCCATATTTCCCTTGGAGGTGCCATCAATATTGATTTTGATCCATCCAGGTAGAGGGGATCTCTAGAATACCTCCATAGTGTGATGTGTCTAATAGTAATTACCTCTGATCCACAAACGCTTCAGGATCTCAAAGTCCGGCATAGTGTTTTAGCAGTGCCCCTTTTGCAATAAATCAGCTTCATTTTTGGAAATAAGGATCTAAACCTAACCTATATTAAGCTCGAGTGAGTAATTTTTATGAATTATAGATTTTGATCATACAATATCACATGATGGAATTCAGCAACGTCTACAAGGAAAAGGTTCCTAATTTTTTGGGAGCCTTCAATTTCTGTACATTTCATTAGTTGAGACTTGATAGAGTCAAGAATCATCAATATGAACTCAAAAATTTCAAAAATGTAGTTCCAAAGAGCAGAAGAAGTGGCAGAAGAAAGGAAGAGATGATTAGCATCTTCTCTATATTGATTATAGATTTTACACTTAGAGGAGAGCTGGATTCCCAAAGATTGGAGGCAAGTTTCAATGGGGACCCTGTTGTGGGAAAGTTTCCAGATGAGATTGAATCTCTAAGGTTTTATCCAAGGTTTATTGAAATGATTTATCCAGTTGTAATCATTCTCAGAGTTGTGGTGAAAATGATTTTAGTAATTTTTAGAGTCAATCATTCCATTGTGAGTAGGTTCCCAAACCAAGAAGTCATTGGCATATGAAAATTTTTAGTTATCAATGACATGCAAATTTGGTTTAGGGAGATGTTCAAGATGAGATTTTGAAATATCTTTGATAGAGATGTTGATGTTTTCAAGGGTTTGGTCATGTGAAATCATAGAGATTAAGGGGGTGCTAGTCCAATTATCCAGTCATAATTTGATGGAAGAGTCTGTTGAGACTATCCATCTAGAATTTCTCATAATGTTGGTGAAGGAGTGTTTGACATAAGGATAGATGGAGGAGTTAATAAAATTCAAATTTCCAGTTTTAATTTTGTTGAGAAATTTATTTTGGAGAAAAGTGGTAGCTTTAGAATTGGTGTGAAAAAGGTTCCAAGTGAGTCTATCTTGAAGGGATTCATTAAAATATTTTAGATTTTTTATACCAACGCCACCATGTTCAATGGGATTTCAACAAGTTGACCAATGAACTATCACATGTTTTCTTTCTAGAGTACTATCAGTCAAGATGAAATTCTTAATAGCAGTGTTCATTTTTTTATGATACCAATAGGCTATTTGTAAACAATCATGGAGTAAACCATCTTGGAGACAATAGTGGATTTGACAAGACAAGTCTGGCCCGCCATAGAGAGAGATTTACCTTTTCAAGAATATATTTGGTTTAGGACCTAGTCAACAATAGATGTAAAGTGACCATATTTGGGTCTGCCCCAAAATATAGGAACACCAAGGTAATTGAAATATAGTGAGCCTTCTTTCACCCCTAAATAATTAATGATGTTACATTTTCTATTGGAAGGGAAATTTTTTCCAAATAAGATGCAGGATTTATTCCAACTAATGTTTTAGCCTGATACCTCTTCATAGTGTGAGAGAGAATATTTGAGGTTAATAATATTCCTTTTATTGCCTTGTAGGAATATAATTATGTCATTATCATAGAAGAGATGAGTATGAGCATTAACATTCCTAAAGACATGGATGGGATTGAGTTTATTTTGAATCACAAGTGTATTGATCAAACAGCTGAGATAGTCTTCTACTATCTAGAAGAGAACAGCAGAGAGGGTAAAACCTCTTCTAACCCCTTTGGAAGATTTAAAATAACCCTTTGGGGAGCCATTGATCAAAATGGACATAGAGGCTAAGTTAAAGTGAGTTTTGATGGAAGTTATAAAATTAGCACTAAAACCAAAACTTTGAAGGACTTTGAAGATAAATCTTTAGTCCATGGTGTCAAAAACCTTTTTGATATCAAGTTTTATAGCTATGTTTCCTCGTCTATTAGTTTTATTTAAGTTAATGACACACTCAAAGGCAAGGCATATACAGTCTTGAATGGATCTCCCTTTGATAAAACCAAATTGGTTCCAAGGGACAATTTTTTCATGATAGTTGAAAGTCTGTTGGAAATGATTTTGGTGATTATCTTATACAACATATTGATAAGCACAATAGGTCTAAAAAGGTGAACTTCAGCGGAATTTTCCATATTTGGGATCAAGGTGAGAAATTGTGCATTAAGAATCTGAGGAAGCATCCCATTGGAAAAAAAAGATTTAACAAGTTTACAAGCATTGACATGAATCACATCCCAATAGTGTTGGAAAAACCATTATTGAAGCCATCAGGACCTGGGGAACTATTATGATTTAGACAAAAGATAGTGTATTTGATTTTATGATCAAGCGGTGTGCTAAGAAGGATAGTTTTATCCTCATCAATGATCACTGATGGGATTACCTCAGGGAGGAGGTCTTTTTTGTTATTAGGGCCATTGAAGGTGGATTCATAGTAAGAGATGATATGTTAAGCAATGTCATCTTCCTTGTCACAAATATTGTCCCCATCTTTGAGTAGGGTAAGCGGCTTGTAGGCCTTCCTGACTCTTTGAAGTGAATTGTAGAATTTGGTGTTTTTTCACTGTCAGTTAACTATTTTACTTTAAATGTATGTTTTCTCATATTTTATTTAAATGTGAGAAAGGTGTTTAGTTAGACCACAATGTTATTTTATTGAGTAGGGTCTGTGTTGAGGTCAGAGGTGGTGTTTTTGTTTTGAAGTTCATTGAGTTATTTCTCAAGAAGCATGATGTCATTATTAACATGTTTGGATTTAGAGATGCACCAAGATTTTATAGTCTGTTTGAGGTGTTTTAATTTGAGGATGCATGAAAAGGCATCACTGTTATGAGGCGTGGAGGTCTATAAGTTTTGTATGATATGAGTGAATTCGTTATCAGAGAACCAAACATTGTTAAAGAAGAAAGGTAACCTGGGTTTTATGTCATTGGAGGATACATTGACTAGGATGGGATGGTGATCAGAATTTATCCTATGAAGAGGGGTGATAGAGATTGTGCCCCAATTATCAAAGGCAGGGACATTCATGAAATCTCTATCTAACTTGGAGGCAACCACTTTTTTATAGTGTCTTATATACCAGGTGTATTTCGCACCAGTAAGGTTAATTTCAATGAGATTATTGTCTTCGATCGTAGCTTTAAATTCTCTCATGGATATGGAAGAGTGAGAAGATCCTATCTTTTCACTTCAGTTGAGAATGGAATTCACCCATAAGAAACTATGGTTCATTAATGTTAGTGCTTAAATAATTGATTCATTCCAAAGAGTTCTCCAATCTTGGTAATTGTTTTTAGCATAAAAAAGGAAAAAAATATAGGTGCACCATCAATAATAAAATTTCAAGTGAAAATCTGGTCAGAGGTACTGAAGAAATTAATAAAATGTAAAGAGTTCCTAAAAATCCATAAGGATTCAGCATTAAGTGTATTTTTGATAAAACCAATAAAAACATATTTATGTTGACAAAGATGATTATATTTAGGGTAAAAAGTAATTTTAGGTTCATCAATGGAAAATAAAGTGGGATGATGCATGTTGAGCATTCTTTTTAACACAATGAACATGTCAGGTTTAGTGATACCCTGACAATTCCAAAACAAGATCATCATTTAAATTTAATTTTGGAGTTAGAACTCCCCTTTTTATTTTTTTCAGAACCTTTATTTATGTTAGATATTCAAACCTATTGAGTGTTGTTAATATTTTGGTCCTATTTAATGTTGTGTTTTTCAATGTTCTTCTTTTCAGATTCATTATTATAAGCATTAATGATTGAGTCATCAGAATTCCTAGAAAATTTCAGCAAAGAATTAGAATCATGAGTAGACATAAAATTTTCAGACTTCATAGAGCAGTTAATACTATCTAAAGGGGGGGTGAAAGAGTACCTAGAGCCTTTAAAGTGGGTGCAGCCTGATCTGTGGTAGAAACCAGAACAGATGGATCGGTCTACATCTATTCTAGGGAGGGTTTAATAACCTGCATATTTAATGGATCCAAAACTAAAGGAGCACTACCATGCTTAACATCTAAAAGGTTAAAATTTACAGTATTTTTTAAGAGTCATATATTGTGACACGGTTTGTAAAGATCTGTTAACAAGACAAATAGGAGTAGGGAAAGATAAAATAGAATCCTTATCCTTGAATCCATTCTTCATATCAGAAGTAGTGACAACATTAGAGTAAGTAGGGGTGTTTTTTATATCATTAACATTAACATATTCAGTAGATAGAGAGTTACTAGAAGAATAAATATTACTTGGATCCTTTTTTATCTCCGTTGTAGGATCCACCATGTGTTCCTGCAAATGCAGAAGTTCCTGAACTAAGGGCGATGGACCCTTGAGATGAATTACAAATTCCAGATCCTTTGAAGTAGGTGTAGGTTCCTTATAATTATTATAGTTTTCATATTTTTTCATGTTTTTTATGGTGTCAAGAGGTGAAGTTAATTTTACATAATTATGGGGAAGAGGAGTTAAATTTCTTGATTCAGTCTTAGTTACTAAGGTAGGGGCATGAGGTGGTCCAGTGGATAAATTAATAGTGTCTAAGACCATTTTTTCAATTTATTATAAGATTACTTTCTCTTTAATGGATTTATTTTCTTTCTTAGAAACATATGCCTAGTTCAAACTTGATATATCCCCTATGTGTGCTACATTGATTGATTTTTTTACCCAGGTTTTTGATTTATTTTTAGGGGGATCAAGTAAGTCCATTATGGGGGTCTTATCTTTTCTATTTTTCCTAACTTCCTTCCAATAATTTTAAATTGGATGAAAGTCCTGTTTTCTAATCACCCAACAGTTGTAGAGATTATGACCAATTATTTTGTAATGATCACAGAAAGGAGTTTTACTCTCATATTCAATCCCAATATCAGTTTTTTAGTCTTTGGAATTGAAGTTGAATGAGTTAAGAATCTTTGATTCAAGGTTAATTTCATCCATGACACTAGCATAGGGATCATGGTTGTCATTTAAGGTTCTATGTTAAATTTTAAGAGGGGAAACAATGCAGGAGATAACATCATTTAGGATTTTTGGGTGCCAAAAGAACTAGTTAAGGACATGGAGCTTGACCTAGACTTATGCCTTTGTGTTCTTGTGTGTGTGTTGATTGAAAGTGGAATCCCAGACTAAAATTCTAAGAAAACACAGTTTAATATTTAGGTTTCCAGTTTTCCAAACCTTCGTTAGTTCTTCTTGAGATTTCAACAAAATATGAAAGTAACCTTTACCTATGGGAATTAGTTTCCAATTCAAGAACTTCCAGTAATGAGCTATACGCGTATGAAATTCAGATAAGGACCAAGGGTGGTCACCTTTGAGGAAAGAGATGTGGCCCATGATAGATTATTTACACAGCTATGTGCATTGTTGAAGGGCCATTGGGTCTGGTTCCTCCAAGAAACCACCTTCCTCGAGCCGCTTAATCTGGGGGGTTCATCATGCTATCTTTTCATATATTAGTGTTCTTCAAAGAATCTAGAAATGAAATCCCCTGGGAACGACTGGAGTAAGGATTTTTGTGAGAGAGATCAACTAGGACATCCTCCATATGTAAGACTGTGATTGTGCTTTTCATAGAGGGCATCTGATTTGTCTAGGGAGACGCAAAGTGATGAGATTCAAACCTCCCAGGCGTGAGGAAGTACATCATGAAAGTTGAGAGCAAAGAAGTCGGGCAATGGAACCCTATTATTGTATATATATATATATATTACTATAAATGCATGTACATATATATTACATATATATATACACATACATATTTATATATATATAGTGATACTTGTTTATAGACTTTTCGGCGTAGGCCGAAGTAGGTATTATCAGTTGGATATCCTCTAAGGAACCCAATACCAACTTGATTATATTTAATTATTCACTGCTTATTTATTATACCTAACTAATAAATTATTTTATATTCATAGACAGGATTGAATTATAAAGCATTGGTGATGGCCTACTAAATGTATCTCACACCCTATTTGGGTTGTTGTTTGGTACCTGGACTGAACTCATGGTTGCAGTAATAGAATCATCTATTGTGATTGTATACTTATTGTTACTCTTTGTAGACTAAGGATTAACATAGATTAAGGGGATGATCATGTACTTGGGATGTCTCTAGGGGGTAGAGTCTTTTATTTATTTATTATTTTTCTATTTAAACATGTTGTATTTACCTATTTTGTATATTTTGTGGTACATTTTAGCATGATCATGTATGATTATACATTACTTTATTATTGATTGAAGTTTATTATTATTATCTTTCATTGTTATGTTATTAATATTTTTACACTGTTTATTTATTGTATATAATGTTATTTTACTCTAATAATGATGGTATATTCTCCCTACCATACCACCATTAGACCCTCATTGTTAGTCGACAGCCTCTACTGTATGGTGAGGTGTGATTAAGGCCACATGGAGAACCAGAATGGGGAATTATTTTAGTGGATATATGGTTAGGATGTTACAAAGTGGTATCAGTGTGTTATTTTTCTTTTGTGTTATTATTTTGGGATGGTATATAGGTAACTAGGAGTTGTTTTTCACTTGGTAGATAGCTCGTGTTTGGGTCCAGCCAACCCATGCCCAGGGGGAAGATCAAGTTTCCAGGGATGATATTGTTGTTATTATTTATAGTTGATTATTATTTAAGATTGAGTGATTGATGTACTTCCACTAGTTACTAATTTAATGTATTTATAGTATTTTAATCTTGGATTAGTGTTTTAATAAATTATTGTTCATGCATCATTATGGGCACTTGAGAATTTAAATAACATGTATATTCTATGTCATTTTTATTCTAGTGCATTCATTGATTGTTGCATGTTGTATGTTCCTAGAATACTATATTATAGATTTTATGAATGTTTCATGTAGGGTAAATGAGAAAACATATTTGGTTATTAAATTGTTTGCATCAACCTAAATGGTGTTTTCCCATATAGCTTGATGGTGGTACATTAATTAACTAATTATGACATGTTTAACCCATGGCACATTGGTTGCATGGGCTGAAACATTTATAGTTGTGATTAAATGGGTTCCAATAAAAATTTAGTGTATGATCCTTTATAAATTGGTAAGGGTAACCCATATAATCAAACCATCATATATGGACATGTTATACTCTAAGACCGAAGGTAAAACCCTAATTTTAGTTACATGAAGTTATAATTGTAAATTATAAAGGCTTGTACCTTTATAATTTGGGAATGGTGTCTCGTCTAAATAAACCATGGTATATGTGTAAATTATTGTACTTCTATGTTTTGGGAATGATGATCCATATGAATGAATTTTTAAATACACAACTAGACCCAAGTATGATAGTTGGGGCATGTTACTTGTGAGGTAAACCCACTAAGGGTGGAATTAATATATAATAAATAAACTTCTATTGGATTGAATTTAAATAAAACTTAGTTAGATTGATTGGACCCTCATAGGTCACCTTTCTCTTTGTATTCCTTAGTGCTTAACCCCATGGTGGTATATCATAATTTAATGAATGGTTATTTAAAGTGTCAGTATCTACTTATATGATGTTTTGTATAAATGTATGGTGGAACCTTACTAAACCGATTCCATTTAAGATAATAAAATACCTTTTATCTACTATTGAGATTATTTATTATGGGGTTTCAATTAATTAAAATTCCTATTACAACCTAAAGTGTGATTTCCTCTATTACTTGGAAATTGAAATTTTCTTTAACTAATCCAATTTTAATGAATTATGGATGACTAAATGTTTAAAAGTTAATTATAAGAAAATTTTCTTATTATGATTCATGGAGTCATCTAAATGAAATGATTAATTCAATTTTATTTTATAACTAGTATATGATATCCTTTATTAATGAGCTTCTTTAAATGTTATGATAAATGAGCATTTATTAAATTCACTAAACCTAAAACATTATTGCGGTGTTCTTGGTTTCAACCCTCGAGTAAGGGTAGTTTAATTTTTTTTACCTTGGATGGAAATTTGGATGTTTCTTATAGGTCTCAGATGATCTATTTCTTTTATAGTGATCTTATAGGTTAGGCTAGTAATCCTAGTAACCTTTTCAGTGTGACCTAGTTATAGAGTCGATGCTTTATGTTTTATTAAGGGATATCCTGGTTGAGTTAGTTCCCTCTAAAGTAAATTTTCTTTGGTAAATGATTTATTATAGTTTTCAGATGATAGGTGTTGTTAGGGTGTTTTCTGAGTCAGATAGTACTCTTAGTTTATAGAATAACACTGGTTTGGGTAGTGATTGTGCACTAGTTGACCTTTGTGGGAACTGTAAGCATCATGAAATTCTTGAGTTTAGCAGGTTATAAATGCATAGGGATTGGTCTTCCACTTAGTTGATTTTTTGGCCCTTCGTTTTCAATTATGGAAGACACAGTGAGTCATCATCTAGGTTAACAGTTATGTAGGGTAATACAACTCTGCGATAGATAGTGTTTTTTGGGCATGTTAAATTAAAATTTATGGAAGCGCCTATTTCATTATTTTTCTATCACTATATCCCATATTTTACATGTGTTGCTCATAGAGATAAGAATTGATGTTTCAAATCACATATTGTTTGATAAATAAGGTAATGTAATTATTTAAACCTTGTTGTTTCATGATTTATTGGAAAGAATCATTATTACTTGAAGGATACATTCATGGGTCATCTCTAGAGTAGAGTGACCTGAGCATTAGATAAATTGAGTTATCCCACTACTGGGGGAGGACATTTTATAAATGATAAGGTGTTATAACACCACTGATCAGAGTTGGTTTTGACTTATAAGTATGATCTAGCACACATTTCTTTATTGTCTATTTGTTTATCACTTTGTATAAGTTTTTTAGATACATCGGTAACCCTTATTTAGTGGTGGGTGGAGTGTGTATAATGGGATGAGTTCCCATTCACATAAAATGAAGACTATGACAATCCTAAGGTGGGGAGCACCATGATGGTAGTGGAAGTGTGTCCTTCCAAGTATAGGGAATGCGACCATAAAGGACCAATTTGAAATGGTGTGAATGGGTTCTAGAAGCCAATGAGTTTATAAATTATAAATTTCATGTCTCGAATGTTATTGAGAGTTTTGAAACTTAGGTATGATTTTAAACCAATTATGGACACCAGATTCATTCTTAGATTGAATAAATGATCTATACATTTGACAAGTCAGTAGCACATCTGTTCTTATAAGGTAGGAAGACAGCGAGGTGGTTGGTTGGGTATCCAACCATTGATGAATTATAAGAGTCAGGATGATACTTTGGTGGTTGTATAGAATGATTATAGGTAAATTTTTATTTAATACAAATTGATTGAACATTAAAATACTAAATCAGTTGTTGAGATAGACATTTCACAATAGGTCAGTCTAGATTGGATCAACTAATACTTTGATAATTAAATCTCAATGGAGGGATGAGGCTGCCAAATGTGTTTCACATTATGCATGAAATGACTATTAGGGGAATTACCCTTACAACTGTATTGGAAGAGGTATGGTTATATTTTTAGTGTTTCAAGAGGTGTTTGACCCATAGTTGGACCTAGTCACACATCATTGGGAGATATGGTTCCATGGATTACTTCAAAGAAAGTACATCTTGTTCTGATAGAGCATTGATTTGGAGAGATATAGACACTTATTTATGGTAACTATTACTAAATTATTGGTGTACTCCAAGATCATATAAAATCATTTAACATATCTTGACATTATCTTGATTATGTTGAGACAGTATCGGCTATACATCGAGCTAATAAAAGGAAATTCTGGTTTGATGATTGGACCCTCATGTGACAAGGGTCATGGGATCTTGAGGTTAGTTGTTGGATGGTCATATTATCACTTTGATATTGTTGTATTATGTAACTAGGGATGGTTTGGCTAGGATACATCACTATTTGTCGTTTATGTAATTTGGTGAGCATTCTTGAAGTGACCATAGTGGACCTTGGAATAAAGGTGTCAAAATAAGGTTTTTGAAATGAGTCAGTAGTTAAATCCAATAATTTTTTAGAATAGTTTTAACGAGGTGGTTTGAATTTTATTTTCATGGTTAGTCTAATGTTTTTGATGAGAAATTTCATTGAATTCATCAGAGGAGTTGGTGAGTATAGTTTAATATTCCTTAAGGGATTTTCAAGGAAAATGTGGCATGACTATTTAAAGCATAGTCGATTGGGAGTCAACTATTTTGATCTAATGAAGGACTAGGAATATATTCCTCATGTTAAATTGGGTATTTTTATGTGATAATCATTCCAAAAGTTTTTTTGGAATGCTAAGGTTAGGTTTCAATAGGTAGTTTTAATGGTGGGAGTATCATGGCTCAGAATTGACCATGGAAATCTATAGCCTATAGTGGGGAGCTCCATAGGCCTAATGAGTAAGGAGATGATTACATGATCATTTATTGAGTTATATGGGATTTAATAAGCACCATATTTTTGTTTTAGTTTTGATTATGATCATTTTATTGAGTTTTAGCAGCTTAAGTATCAAGTGTTTAAAGTAGAACTTGTAGGTTTGTTGGGTGTTGGAAACATAATACATATGTTTGAGATGGAATTAATAACCAAAGTAGTTCAGACAATTTTTTCATTATTCCCCAAGGCTTCTTAGGGATGAGAAGTTCTAAGGTGGGGAGGTTGTAACTGTAAAAACCTATGTTTTTCTGGAATGCAGTTTTGAGTAGAAATTTTAATTTTTTCTTTCAAATGCTTGTAAAGGGGTTAAATGGTCTTTTACCATTGAAGATGATTTCGAATAATTTTTCTAGCCACCCCTCTGGTCCCATAATAGGGTTTTTTACCCTATTATAGGAGTTTTTTATAAATTAGATCCATTCAAATTTTGGTGGAATAATTAATATTTAATATTTATTAAATTAACTATTAATTTATTCGCACAGGTTCATTCATTCATACCTTTTTAAAGGATCATAGGATTTAGATTCTGTCTCCTACACTAAGTTTGGAATACATATTTTTTCCTAGCCAAGGCATAAACTTGAGTTGGGAACTAGGGCTGGCCCGAGCCCCTTTTTCTCCTTTTTCTTTCTTTTCTCTTCTTTCCTCCTTCTCATGAATGCCTCTCCTGCAGCTCCTCTTATTCTATTAAACTAAGGGATAAAAGGGGTCAGGGATAAAATATGGAGAGGGAAGGAGAGGGTGGTACCATCATGAATCCCTCGATGTGTTGAGTCAGCATATGGAGACCGTGGACCACGAAATCAAGAGAATCTTTGACAGTTTCTACATAAAGGTTGGACCATTTATTTTTTAACCATATATCCCCTTTAAATTGGTTGTTATACATTTTTAGAGCTTTATATTTCTTTCTGATAGACTATTGAGTCCCTATTTATAGTTTTGGGGTTTTAAATGGGTGATTTGGGTGATTCGAGGGTTTCCTGTCTAGGGAAACTAGGATACACAGTGTGTAGTATGGGGTGACACATCATGTTTTCTTCTAGTTGGGGAAGATGGTCTTTTGGGAGTACACTCCATGTACATGGGTGTACACTCCATGTACTAGTACTTGTTCATGTGGCCAAGTACCCAAGAATGTATGCCCGTGTAGGGATACACAACCATGTAGCGTACAAGGCCAGACCCCATATATGGTATCATGTTGTGTAAGAGTACACAGTCTATCCAAGTATTCATCTATGCTAGTTTAGGGACATGATCATGTAACCCATGTTGGTTAAATGTTGTGTTCCCATTTCACATGTTGTGTACCTGGGTCATGTACATGCCCAGGCCGGTGGAGGTACACGCCTAGGTGGGGTTGCATAAGTACATGTCGTGTACTCATGGGTACATGTCGTGTACTGCCCCTTCTCACCCTTAGAGGGTTTTTCATGCCTTATGGACCCGTAGTCATAATTGGACCCAAGAGTAGTCCATTCTGATTAGTTTTCCATGTACACCATGATGGTGATACCTGTAGAGTATTCAGATGACTCTTGATGGGTATTTGTGGGATTCTATCTAAATGGAGTGGTTCTTCCTCTAGTTATCAAATCTAGTGGTCTCCTAAAAGCGAGACTTGAACATGAATGATTGGTTGGGTGTTAGGAATAACCTAGTAGAGACCTTTTATCTAAGATGAGCTATAATCTATCTCCCATGACATTTTTCTTTTTAGGATGTTCCCCTTGTGAGACGTTCTCTTCTGGATTATGAGGCCATGAGACCTATTACTTCTAAGGATACCCTAAGGGATGCCTTTTCTTTCATGCTGATCTAGGGATTCCCTTGTATGATCCCTCGCCCATGTATAGTTTATAGGATCACCACTATAGTATTCCTATGTTTCTTATCATTTTTAGGATACCTTGTAGGATGCCTCCGTTTTCCTAGAGCTTTTGAGTATCCTGTGTAAAATTCCTCATTTACCGTTACAACTAAGGATCTCGAGTAGGATGGCTTTGTTTTAGAGTTTTCCCTTGAGGATCTTGAGTAGGATGCCTCTAAGTGCTTTGTTTGAGGGACTCATTCGGCGTTTGTTGCTTGACCAACCCTGAGTTATTACGTTGTGTTTGGGTAGAGATGGTATTTGTGTGTCACCTAGAACCCATACCGAACTTGTAATCCTATGGGGATGGGGATAGAGTGTTGGTTTGGGAATTCGGGCAACCCTCACCCATTTTTTATATCTTACTTGGTTTTTCTGATGTAGTAGTTTTTACCATAGTTTCTTCTTAGTTGGTGTCTATTGAGCCCAATGCGAGGTGTCTTTATTTCTTGTTGGGATTCCCGAACATGCCCTCTTGGGATTTGACTTCTAAGCCATTTTATTTCTAATATTTACTGGAATACCCATAAGCATTACCTAGGACATGGCTATTGAGCCTGGATATATATATATATATATATATATATATATATATTGTGATATATATTTTTTTGGATGTACAGACATATTTCTTGGTATCCAAATGTTGAGCCTTATTTGTTTACTTGTATTCCCTGAGTGATACTTGGATTCTATTGTAGGAATGCCTTAGACGGGCTCAGTGGGATATTTTTTTAAGTACTATGAGTGATACTTGTATTACCATTGTAATAATTCCTTGGAAAGGCTTAGTGGTTTGATGATTTGTATACCCTTAGTGATACTTGGAATTCTTATTGTAGGAATTCCTTGGACCGGCTCAGTGGGTTGATTTCTTATATGCCCTGAGCGATACTTGGATCTAGTGAGGGATTCCTAGGGTGGTATCTATGGACTATTGAATGTAATTAAATGTTGAGTGAATAATGGATCCAATTGAGGGATACCATGAATGGGCTCATTGGTTGGATATGTTTTTACCCTAAGTGATAATTGGATATAGTTTAGGGATGCATTGGATGGGCTTAGTGGTGATTACTTATGTTCTCTGAGTGATACTTGGATTCCCATTATAGGAATTCCTTGGGCGGGCTCAATGGGATGATGAATTCTATGCCTTGAGTGACACTTTGATTCCAATTGTCGGAATTCCTTGGACGGGCTCATAGGCCGGCTGTTCTATGATTGTAATGACGGTGCTCTTCTGGACCAGTTACAAAACTCGAGGGATGTAGCATGGTGTCTCATGAGATGTCCGTATATACTCCCTGAGAACTTTATTTATGGGATTGAACATCAATATAAGGTGTCCTTTCTTCAGTTATTGGAGGTGAGAACATGTGAACCTAGGTGTAGCATGAGTATCCCCCCTATGGTGACGTAGCTTTCTCAGAGATATAATTTTATCAATGGCCAAAGAAGGTATTGGCAATTAGGATTATGGACCTAGAGATCGACTATAGATGTGGTTTCATGTTATTTGATTCATATACCAATGAATATTCATGTCTATTTATATATTTATAGGTATGGAACTATACTTGTGTGCATATATATTTATGGACATCCATAGTGGCACTTACCTAGTTGACAGGGTTTACGGACCCTAGGTTCAATTGTGGTTTCATGTTTGGTTTACTTCATTTTGTAGTGTCTCATCTAGGTTGAGCACTCTACTTTTTCATACACTTATAGTAGCACATTTATAGGTTTATTGTCATGGTGGACTATTGAGATTCTTTATCACCCCTTCATGTACACCTCAGTGTATGTGTAGACCTTATGTCTACTTTTTAGGTTGAGTACGAGTTTCATGGTGGATAGGAATAAGGCCTAGTGTTTCATGGTTGAGGAGAGATGCTTGAGTGGGTTCTTATAATTAGGCTATGGCAATTTGATAAGGTCTAGAGAATGGTTATGTGGGCTAGCTCATACTTAGTAGTACATCCCTATACTTTTGCTTTTAGTTCCTTTTATACTGTTGTATCTATATGGTTTTCCTAGTGGTTGTATAGAATATTTGTTCAAGATTTTACATTATTTTATTTATTATTACAATATGTCCTATTTCAGTTGTTTACCGCTTCTGCACTCTGTTTACTTTTTGATGTGTATGATACATAGCTATTTTTCAACTATTTCTTACTATAATATGAGGTCATCATCTCAATACTATCACAACCTAGGCCCTCGCTGCTATTTAGTAGCCTCTAGTATACAGGGAGGCATGCTTGAGGCCTTGTAACCCACTGGCTCAGAGAACTAGTTCAGTGGCATCCAGGTCGGGATGTTACAATGTGGTATCAGAGCTGTTTTCCTTTCCTAGTATTTAATATTTGGGATATGGTATATAGGAGTATTATGAATGTATCAAAACATGTGATGGATATCAGACTGGTATGTCGAGAACACTTGTTTCAGTAGGAATACCAAGTTGCCATGGTATGGGATTGTTGTTCTGATCTTCCATGTTACAGTTGTATATAATTTTTCCTTGAGTGACGCACATGTTGTATGGATGTTATTATGTATTGTGGATCTCTGGATCCTGGCCATTGGTAAGAGTCTAGAGATAGATGTTGACTCTCAGCCCTCAAAGGCAAGAGGTGTCTCATGCATAAGTTTTGGTGCATAGGATTCACAACATATAGGACTTCTAGTGTGTGATTTTACTAATGACTAAGGCCTTTGGGCCTACTTACACATATATTTCACTCTGATGGTAGGATATATGGATCTACTTCAAGGATTTTTTTGTGGGATGATGACTCAGTTCTCATTCATTGGAGGTGCAGTGACCCTAGTTGGTCGATATGGTATGTAATTCTCTTTTTATGTGACCCTTTTTGGAGGTTTTTTCTCAATTATGGGGTTATCTAGTCGGATCACTGAGTTTGATATTGATAGATACCAAGACTTTTCTTGTGAATTTTGCCTCCATGAGGTATTACTGTATAAGTATTTCCAATGAGTGTCATTTCAGTTTCTCTTTTTCTTTGGATGTGACCTCTAGGGAGCAGTTCAATCTATGGATGCTTCGAGAGTATCAGGTCCCTTGTAGGCTATGTTTTCAGTTTTTAACCTCTTTTTTCATTATGATATTTACCTTCTTTTGAGAGGTTGGATCTTTTAGGCAGGTGGTTGGATTTTTTGACCTATTTGTGATTATTTTTCTATAGATCTAGGTGGGAGACCTAAAGGCCCTTAGTTTTGACTCAGACCCTTGTGGGGCGACATTTATTTTGTTCTTGGGAAACCTATATGGGAGAGGTTGACCCATGTTTTTGATGCATTTTTTATAGTGATATTGGTTTTATACTCTTTTTAAGATCAAGGCATGGTAGGTGATCGAGTTTTGCATTAGGCATGTTGATGCCTTCACCTTTTGATGAAGCACCTTGGGTGCTTTTTTTAGATTGGCATCAATGGGAAGGACTATTCAGTTTCTTGTCCTAGTTAAATAGTGTTTCTGTTATTTCTAATATAGTAAGAGCGTGGGTTTATTCTCATGACTAGAATGACGTCATGTGATGGGAATTTTTGGGATAAATTGTGGCATGGTTGAGTTGCCCGTTTTTTGAAGAGGAGTCCCAAGGGAGATATTCCTTAATGAAACAAACATGTTGTGTAGCATGGTCAATGTTGATTTTCAGGGGAGGAATCACTAGAGTATGAGTCAGATGATAAAGATATATAACAGTTTCATGTGATATAATTTGAATTTTAATCGGTGAGTGTTCAGGTGTGAGCTGAGGACCGATGTGTTTCAAGAATTGTTGTGGTCTTGGATCCTGTAAGTTGTGCTGGAATGTCCCTATGAGGTAGAGTTGACATTGTGAAATGTTGGGGTACTGTGCGATGGTTCACCCATGGTTGAATCTTGGTCAGGTTTTGATAGTATGTGAGTGTGGCTCGGAGGGATCTGTATATTCCTTTGGTAGCATCTCAGTGTACTATTATTAGAGATGATCATGCATAATCTTGATTCGTCTTGAGTATGTTGAGTGAGCATCAGCCCTATTCCAAGATCTTTTTTTTCAAATGTTCTTCCCTATTGAGGAAGGAACCTATTGAGGTTACGCTCAAGGAGTAGTTCAAGTTAATCCATATGGTTGGGAGTGCACCATTTTCCATTTGAGGGTGGTTACCCTCATTTTTAGTTGAACTTTGGCATTTTCTGTGAGCTTTCGTTCTCAGAGATTTATTTAAGATGATGATAAGGTTATTCCTATGGTGGGGAGTACCAGATCAGTCAATGTTGAATGTCTTATATGTAGGCATCAATTTATGGCACTATGAGGCTGGTCATTGGATAGTACAGATAGCTTGGTTGTGCAGATGCTCAGATTGATAGAATTGTTACTTGTCCTTTCACCAAGATTCTCAAGGACGATAAGGTTTATGGTGGATATTTTGAAAGAACCTGTGTTTTTTCAGACTTCAGTTTTGAGCAGAAATTTGAATTTTTTCTTTTGTATGCTTTTAAAGTGGTAAAATAGTCTTTTCCCATAGAATATTATCTTAGATAATTTTTCATACCACACTTTTGGTCCCGTAATAGATTTTTTATCCTAGGAAAGGAGTTTGGTAGAAATCTGAGTCGTTCGAATTTTGGTGAAATAATTAATAATTAATATTTATTAAATTAAATATTAATTTATTCGCACATGTTATTTCATCTGTAACTTTAGAACATAGTATTAGATTGAGATTTTTTATTATTTGTTGATTCTGGAGCAGGGAGTTTTTCCTAGATGAGGCATAAAATTAAGTCAGGCATCGGGGCTAGTTTGGGCCCCTTTTTCTTCTTTTTCTTTTCCTTCTTTTTATTTCTTTTCTCTTATTTACTCCTCTGTCTCGCACACACCTCTCTTGTGGCTCCTCCTATATTGTTTGAATGAGGGATAAAAGTGTGAAGGGAAGTGGGAGAGGGAATGAAAGGGTGGTATCGTTACGAATCCCTTGATGCACTGAGTGGGCGTATGGAGACTGTGGACCGCAAAATCAAGTGAAGCATCAGCGATTTCTGCCCAAAGTAGGATCATTTACCTTTTCACTGTATATCCCCTTTAAGTTGGTTGTTTCATTTTTTTAAATCCATATATCTATTTTTGGTGGACTCTTGAGGCCTGGTCTGTAGTTTCTAAGGATTAAATCGGTGATTTGGACGATCCAAGGGTTTCCTATTCTGGGAAACTATGTTACACAGAATGTAGTCTGGGGTGACATGATGTGTGTCCTTCCAATTTGGGGAATATTATCTTTTGGGAGTACACACTTTGTATAGGGGTGTACACATCGTGTACTAGTACTTGGTCATGTGGCTAAGTATTTGGGCATGTCTACCCATGTAGGGGTACATGAGTGGGTAGCGTACATGGCCAGACCCCGTGTAGGGTAGCACACCATGTATTAATACATGGACTATCTTAGTATCTGGCTAGGCTGGTTGAGGGACATGAGAATGTACCCTATTTCAGGTACACATCTTGTACTCGTTTCACAGGTCGTGTACCTGAGGCTTGTACACTCCCAGGCCGGTGGAGGTACACGCCGAGGTGGGGTTGCGGGAGTACACGTCTTGTACCCATGGGGACACATCGTGTACTTCCCCCTTGTGTCCCTTTGAGGTTTTTTCATGACTTATAGACCTAGAGTCATAATTGGACCTAATATTAGTCCATTTTGAGTCATTTTTCACATAGATCATGATGGTGAAACTCATGGAGTGTTCAGAGGGCTCGTAATGGGTGTTTGGGGGCTTCTATCTAAATGGAGAGGTTCTTCCTCCAGTTATCGAATCCAATTGTCTCCTGAAACCAAGACTTGAATGTGAATGATAGGTTGTGTATTTGGACTAAACTAGTAGATACCTTTTATCTAAGATGATCTATTAGCTATCTCCATTGACATTTTGCTTTTGAGGAGACTCCCCTTGTGATGTGTTCCCTTCTGGCCTATGAGACTATGAGACCAGTTGATTCTAAGGATCCCCTAAGGGATGCCTTTTCTTACATACTGATCTAGGAAGTCCATTTTAGGATCCATCATTCATGTATCGTTTAGAGGATCCTTGTTGTAGGATTCCTCTGTTTCTTATTTTTTTTAGGATCCCTTGTAGTATTCCTCTATTTTCCTGGTGCTTTTGAGGATCTCATGTAGGATTCCTCTTTTACCAGTATAGCTAAGGATCCTGAGTAGGATGCCTTCATTTGTGAGTTTATCCATGAGTATCCTGAGTAGGATCTCTCTAAATTCTTGGTTTGAGGGACCTAGCAGGTTCCCACTGCTTGATTGACCCTGAGCTGTTACATCGGGTTTGGGTAGAGATGGTGTTCGGGTGTCACCTAGAACCCATGTCAAACTTGTAAACCTATGGGGATATGGCTGGAGTGTTGGGTTGGGTGTTTGGTCCACCCTCATTCCATTATTTATATTTGACTTGTTTGTGCTGATGCAACAGTGTTCACCAGAGGTGTTTCCTAGTTGGTGGTAGTTTTGACAGATGTGGGTCGTCTTTCTTACTTGTTGGGATTCTTGAATGTGCTATCCTGGGATCCAGCTTCTAAGCCATGTTATTTATGATATTTACCAAAATACCTAGAAGTAATACCTGGGACTTGGATATTGGTCTTGTATATATATATATATATATATTGTGATATATATTGTGTTGTGATGTTCAGAGGTGTTTCCTAGTATCCGTCTGTTGAGCCTTACGTTTTTACTTGTATGCCCTTAGTGATACTTGGATTCCATTATAGGAATGCCTTGGACAGGCTCAGTGGGACATTTATTTAATTACCCTAAGTGATAGTTGGATTCTCATTGTAGAAATGACGTGGATGGGCTCATTAGTTTAATTATTTTTATACCCTGAGTTATACTTGGAATTCCCATTGTAGGAATGCCTTGGACAGGCTTAGTGAGTTGATTTTTTATATCCCCTGAGTGATACTTGGATCAAGTGAGGGATTCCTTGGATAGGATTAGTGGGCTATTTAATGCAATTAAACCTTGAGTGAATCATAGATCTAGTTGAGGGATACTATGAATGATCTCATTGGTTGGATATGTGTATACCCTGAGTGATAATTGGATCCAGTTGAGGGATTCCTTGGATGGGATCTGTGGGTTATTACTTATGTACTATGAGTGATAATTTGATTCATATTGTAGGAATTCCTTGTACGGTCTCAGTGGGATGATGACTTCTACTCCTTGTGTTAAACTTGGATTCCTATTGTAGGAATTCCTTGGATGGGCCCATAGGATGGTTGTTCTATGATTGGAATGATGGTGCTCTTTCAAATTAGTTATAAGAATCGAGGGATGTAGCATAGCATCTCATGATATGTCTGGACATACTCTTTGTGATCTTTATTTATGGAATTTACTTTCGGTATATGGTATCCTTACTTCAGTGATTGGAGGTGAGTATGTGTGAACCCAGGCATAGGATGAGTATCCCCCCTATGGTGATGCAGCTTTCTCAGAGATATAATTTCAGCGTTGGTTGAAGTAGGTATATGTCAATTGGGATTATGGACCCAATGATTA
This sequence comes from Viscum album, assembly GCA_963277665.1. Lineage (NCBI taxonomy): Eukaryota > Viridiplantae > Streptophyta > Magnoliopsida > Santalales > Viscaceae > Viscum > Viscum album. The sequence continues at coordinate 76,661,237 of OY728165.1, read as the reverse complement.
ACTATTGATGTGATTTCATGTTATTTGATTCCCATATCAATGAATATTCATATCTTTGTATATATGTATAGGTATGGGACTATAAATGTGTACGTATATAGTTATAGACATCCATGGTGGAACATTCCCAATTGATAGGGTTTATGGACCCTAGGTTTGACTATGGTTTCATGTTTGGTTTACTTCCTTTTGTAGTGCCTTAGCTAGGATGAGCACTCTTCTTTTGCATACACTTATAGCAGCACATTTATAGGTTTCTTGTCAGGGTGTCCTACTGAGATTCTTTCTCACCCCTTCACGTGCACTTCGGTGTACGTTTAAACCTTATGTATGATTTTTAGGTTCATCATGAGTTTCATAGTAGATAAGGTTGAGGCTAAGTGTTTCATGGTCGAGAAGAGATACTCCAGTGGGTTCTTATGATCGGGATGATATATTTCGACGGGGTCTGGAGACTGGGTACGTGGTCTAGATCGAAGTTTGTATTAGATCCTTGTACTTTTACTTTCACCTCCTTTTATACCATTTTATCTGTATGGATGGTCCAATGGGTGACCAGTATTGTATTCTATTTCATATCTATTCAAGATTTTACATCATATCATTTATTATTACAGAATGTCCTATTTCAGTTGTTTATTGATTTTTCACTCTTTTTAATTTATGTTGTGTATGATACTTAGATTTTTTTTCTCATTGTTTCTTACTCTGATATGAGAGCATAGTCTCCTCACTATCACACCCTAGTCCCTCACTGCTAGTCGGAAGCCTGTGGTATATGGGGAGAAGTGCTTGAGGCCTTGTAACCCACCAGCTCAAAGAACTAGTTTATTGGCATTCGGTTTGGGATGTTACATTCATATCATGTGTTTTAGAACAGATTGAAAATTCGAAGAGAATTTGAAATTCTCATTTGGTGTATGGGGAAAATGCTAAATTGGTATTAGAAACATAATTTTGAGGGTTGGAACACTTAAAATTGTTGTTTTTGGATGGTTTTTAAGGCTTGAGAGGTGTCTTAGGAATTTATATGGGTTTTAGGAGCATTGGGCTCTAAAAACATGATTTTTAGAAAGATAGGGGCACACGGTTAATACACTATTAGTGTTAACCGTTCCCCCCAACCATGTGGTCGTATAAGGGGTGTCACATGTTTTATAAATCCATGAACTTGATCCCACATATCCATGTGATTTATCTATAGAATATTTCATAGGGGATCACAAGGCTTGCACATAGTTTTTCAAATCGTGCGCATAATGTGTGATGGGTTGTCCCTTCAGATAGTAGAACTGCATGGTTGGAACATAGTTTACCAAACTATATGGTTCATTAATGGGATAGAATTTATCATTTTTTCCCTAACACATTTATATCTTCCTCTCCTCTTTTCTTCTCCTCCACTTTCACAAAAACCTCTCATGGGTTATCCCTCTTGTTTATTCTGATTGTATGGATAGATCTCCCTCATACAAGATCAAAATCGCTCAACATCAGTTGAATTGGATCACCCTTTGTAATAATATGATTACTTCTTCTTTATTTATTTCTCTTACCTTAGTAAATTTTATTTCAATTAGAACTCATATTCCCTTTTTTAGAGTGTTTTATTAGTTATTCATTTTCTCTCATTCTATCTCGAATCAAATGATAATAATGGATGAGTAAAGATTCATGTTTATGTGGTATGTGTTCTATGGATTTTCCCTTAAAATCTAGCATGTCTATAAAATATTACATTATGTAAAGCACCAAACTCTTCATGTGTCACCTTTTTACATGAAATTGATGAGTAAATTTCTAATGCCTTATTTTAAATAGTCCTCATGCGCCTTAATGAACCATTAAAGGATGCATACCTCCAATTTATCCACCCCTTTTTGGTTGTATCTCTTATATGACATGACCCTTATAATTTATATTAGAATTAAAATCATCCTTTGAGGTTTTTTAACATTCCTTTTTTAAAATGAAATGATTGGATGTATTTGAATGAATTATAAGTGGTGTAGATGACTTAGCATATAATCAATATTTATATTATGATTGATCCATCCTTCATAAAATAAATAGCCAATTATAATTAGGTGAGATGTTTAAGGAAAGGATTTATTCTTGGTCATGAACATTTTTTAAAATTTAATGTTCTATTTGTTTCACTTGATAAACCTATTATGATGAATTTTATCATGGAATAATTGAATTCTCATGGCCTATGTTTAATTATTAAATGTTAACTACCTACTTTTTTATATTACCCCTTGAGAGAACCTTAGGTTCCTAAGTATAAATACCTTGGAAAGTCTCATAGGTTAGAAGGGATACACTTCACCTTGAGTGATATTGGGTTCATTTTTATGGAATTCCTTATATTAAGGCTCATAGTTTAGAAATGATACATTATTGGTCAGATGTACTTTGAGGAATATTATCCCAACTTGGTTATATTTATTTATTCACAACTTATTTATATATATGCACACTAATTTATTTAATATTCACATACTAGATAGAATTATAAATCATTGGCTGTGGACTACAAACTGTATCTTACACCCTGTTCGGGCCACCATTTAGTACTCAAATAAGCCTTATGGTTGTAGGACCAGTGTCATGGCTTGTGATTTCTTGTTGTTACTCTTGTGGACTTTGGCCTAAAATAGAGCGAGGGTCTGAGAATATACTCAAGCTACCTTCAGAGGATGGAGTAATTTATTTATTTATTCTATATCTGTATAGTCTTGTTTTATTTACCTAAGGTATCTCTATTGTGGTACATTGTATCATGATCATTCATGATTATACATTTCTTTATTATTGATTTTTAGTTGTTATTATTATCTTTCACTACTCTATTATTCATATGATTTCATTGTTTCTTTATTGTATATCATTGTTAAACTACGATCATAAGGGTATAGTGACCCCACTGTACCACCATTAAACCCTAAATTTTATTCAGTGGCCTTTGGTGTATTGGGGGGTGCGCTTGAGGCCATGTGGAAAACCGGCTTGGGGCACCATTTTAGTGGATCTCAGGACAGGACATTATAATAACTAGATCATATATGATATTATAAGTATTTATATATTTTTGGTATAGAATTATAAAAAATATAAATTTATTATACAGTAGGTTAAACTCACTAACCAGGAAAATCGAACTTGAGTTGAGGGATTTCTTTTAAAATGTTATTTTATTTCAGGATTGACTAAGTTCATATTTTATTTGGGGAATAATATAATTGTAATATCTTAAACCCCATCTATTTTCTTCTCCTATTGTAATATTTGGGGTTAAAATGTTTATATTTCATTTATTTTATTGTTGGATCATGAATCAACAAGTAACATGTAATGGAATTTCTTTTAAAAATCTTGTTTTGAAGTTTCCCTTCCAACTCTTTTTCTTTTGTGTCCATATTTTTATTGAAGTATTTTAAATAATTTTTTTACTATTCTCTAAATATTTATTAAATTCATTTTCTGCCATGTTTGAATTTCTATAAAAAATTTAAAATGAATCTTCTTATCATTTTCCAAACGAGGTACTTTTTACCAAAAGTGTGAATGGAATATTTGTTTTTACATACACTGTACAAATGGATTTTCCCACCATCATAACTAATCTTTGATTTCATGATTATTTTATATGTTTCCATGGATATTTTCAATGATATAAATTTTCCCAATTATTTTTAAAATTTAATTTTAAATGTTATCAAAAGAAAAGGATATTTTTATCATGTTTTAGATAAATCCTAGAATATTACTTTAAAGGTGTTTTCAAATCCTTTAATAAATATTATGATTTACTGGGGATATAATCTAAAATTATCACTTAACTTGTTTCTCTATATGGATTATACTCATGTTGTTTTATTACATTATAATGGGAAATATTCTACTTTCTTGGTTCAATAGGGATAAAAGATGATTTATAGGGAATTTTGAGAATGAATTATTTTGATCATTCAAAATATATGGAATGAATAGGATGTGAAAATGATGTATGAGGCCTAGTTATAGATATCCCCTCAATTATTCAATAATATTTCTGATATAAAGAAGTAGGAATACCATATTATATGGTTATATAGTTTAACCTACCCATTTATTAAGAATAATGTCATGGTTGAGAGCCCTTTGCTGTAAGATTCATGATATCTTAGTTAAGAGGCCTTGATCAAGAATGTCCATAATTATGAATTTTATTTATTAAGAATTCATTTGTTATTATCCATGTGTTTTTTATGACGATATTAGACATGGATGTTTATCGAACTTGAGTTTTTGATTGAATGGTGTGTTCTTTGAAAATCCACTTTTCCATATTTATTATTCCTTATTTATTAATGACAACTTCCAATGAATGTAACCCTTACTGAGAATATGATATTGATATTTATTTATTTTTTCTTTTCCCCAGGATATGAAGAAGGATATTATTTATAATTTCAAGGATACAAGAATGTTTTATATACTAGTTTTTTATATTTCCAATGTAATATGTTAATCATGTATGTATTAGGTTTTCTAACACTGCTCAACTGATTAATATTGCATGGTGAGATCCCCGGTATCTTATACCAATATAATAATGTAAATATAAACTCTAAGTTACTAAAGTCATGGGTTTTTATGATATCTTTGAATACCATGGTTACATACTCTTGTTTTCTACACTAAGTTACCCATGTTAACTTAGAGTTATCTAACTAGAGGTTCATCAATAAGAAAACATATGGTGTCAATACTTTTTAAATTGATTCAACATGAATTAAAAATTCTAAGTGGAAAGATAATTTTTTTGAAGAAAAGTGAGTTTCAAACCCTATAAAAAACTTTTTATTTTTTCAATATGGGGGATGAAAAGGATAAACTATAAGAATATTGATTTAAATTTATTTTAGGGTGTTGACAACAAACATAAATGGGGAGATTGAAGAGAACATGTGTAATGGTTGAATTTTTTCAATATAAATTTTTACCTAGGTATGAATGAAAATGACAATATGTGTGGAAGAATAATGACTTAGAAGAAGTTGAGTTCTATCCAAGTGATAAATAAAATAGTTTATGTGAATATAGATAGATGATATGAGGAGATTTAAAAAGGTAGTGTGTTGTTAAATGCTTAGGAATAAAATTCCATTAGAGGTTAAGGTATAGGTTATTGATATTATTACTCTGATATTCCAAGATCATTTTGTGTATAGAGTATTTTTGAGAAAGTAAAGGCAAATATTTTATTAAGAAAAAACATTTTCAATATCGAAGATAAAACATCCACCTAATAAACCTTTGTATCACAAGGATAGCCATCCAAGCTTGAAGGTGGAAGCTAGCCTTAAGCTAACTAAGAGAGAGATATTAAGGCAACATCACATTTTTATAGGTTGGAAATAACATGAGAGGCTGAAGGGTGCTTAGCCTCCTCTATGTGGGTTGGGATATAAGACAACTGAAGAGAATCATCACTATATGGATTTCATTAAGCTGGTGCTGGAGTTACTTTGTTTATAAATTAGTGGTTTTTTAGCTTACAGCCTAATTAGGGACTCACTCCATGTCACTAATATTCACATCTAAAAACATATAGGCATGTGTCATGTAAAATATCATTGATCTATATATCCATCTACCTTGTTCTATACCACACCTTGATAGATATTGAGTTACTAGATTTCATTTCATGACAGTTTGTGTCATGCCATGATTTACCACTTCAATTAAAAGATGGTCTTGAATAGTGATTATCTTGATTCACTAACATAAAAGATAAAATGTTCATGAAATGGTCAAGCAGTGGTCTAAAGCAACATTTGGAATCCTATAATTATGAAAATTCATTGTTGTTCATTCATTATTGATGTGTCGTGATGATTTAAAATCCATGATCTAGCTAATTCAAAGTTAGTGAGATTTAGAAAATGAGTTTCACATCATGAAATGAAAAACCATCACTCAATATAATTATCAAATGTGTAGGATATATTGTGCTCATAAGATAATTATCATATGTTATATAAAAATATCTTATTCATAATGCAATGTGGTGTAATATATTCACGTAATAGAATTTTCATACATGTAAGAAATATATCATATGCATAATATATTTTTATATAATTAAATTTACAGTAGATTATTTTTCAAGTAATATATCTTTATGTAATAAAATTTGAAAAGTTAAGATCAAAAACATAAGAAGATCTAAAAAATATTCACAGTGAAAATAATTTCCATGTCACATGGAGTGTGCCTCATCAAAAGTCATACGATTATTCTTCAATTTTATAATTATGACATGGAATGCTTCAATAAAAGTGATTATAGTGAATTCAAGTGTTGGAGGATTTATTGATGATATTTTTTATAAGATTGAACTACAACATAAATATCAAGATGCAAAAAAAAAATATGCATGTTTTACATAGAAAAATGGATCAATTTAAAGTCGTAGAGAATAAGGAAGATTTGGTTATGATATTTTCATCTCAAATGAATATAGACACTTTGGATCTCTAGGGATGTTTTTAAATTATTGTGCTGAATAGGTTTAAAATAGAAATATTTTAGGTGGTATGAAATATAGAGAATAACATAGATTAAATAAGGAATCCATTATGTTTCCAAAATACTCTAAAGAATTAAATTTTGAGACTATAGTAAGATTAAAAAAGAATAAAATGCCAATAATTTAGGTATTCTGAAATAAATTATTGTGATAAAATATATCCACCCACTGCTAAGAATATATTTGAGAATAGAAAGGAAATAATTGAATATATTTTACTTTTTTATACCTATTGTCCACTTTGAAAGTCAAAAAAACATATAAGAGAGAACTTTCGACACTCATACACCCTTCAATAAATTTTATAAGTCAAAGAGGTGGTGTAAATATCCTTTGACACTTATGTTACTCAAAAGAAACTCATCTATTGAAAATGAAAAGATAAGAGGAGGGTCTGATTCCATAGCTGCCTTGTTGGTTTTGAAGAAGAAGGATATTGAGGAAAAGAGATTGATGTTGTGGTTTTTGATTAATATTTTCATCAATAATCTTGAATATTGAGAACCATTGTGCAAAAATATTATGGTGAGTATGGATGAAGAACAAGCATAACCTATATGTTTATTTTTTGATCATTATCTTATGATTAAATATTTATTCATTGATTCAATGAGGACCTTAGAAGAGATGATGGTACCAATATAAATAATGTTATTGAAGATTTTGTGGATTTATTATAAATAATGTTGAATTATGGAAGTGAATGATACCTTCCTACCACTTATTTGAAACTTGAAATTCAAAAATAATAACTAAAAAATTATAGTGATAATAAAATTCATGTACTTGAAAAAGTCGAATACGGAAAGGAATGGGATCTCATATTGAGTTTGAACCTTGTAAAAATTATGTGATCTTTTTTTCTATTCTATTCCTATATTTCATGATAAATAAAGTTTTGAGTGTGAATAAATTTATATATTCAACTTAACTAGAGTTGTGTTTCGACTGTAAGAGGGGTTAATTAAAAATAATGAAAAACATGATAAAAGATGGGTACACTAATTCATCCCCCCTCCCTATAAGTGTCCATCTATAATCCATTGGGCTCTAGAAAACTTATGTTAATTAAAACATGAATAAAAAGTGAGTTATATTAATTTATATAATTCATCTTCAATTATATTTATGATAATTTATTTTAAATTATTTTTTTTAGATGAAATGTCTTGATGATGTATTTCATTGAATTATCCCATTTTATTTTGATTTCAAGGTTTTGATTAAATATTATTTATCCATTATTTAACTTACCACCAAAATCCTTTATATTCATTAATTTACATATTTATACTTTATATTTAATTTATTATAACCATCTGTTAAGGTTATGATAAGTAAATAGTTGAAAATATCCTCATAGGTGGATAAAATTGACCATTAATGAGATGTTTCTATGAGGTTTAGTGATATATACTATGTATATAATGTAAATAACATTTTTATAGTCAAATAATATCATTCATATCGTATTGATATACTAATTGAATAATTTTTGGATGGTTTCTTTATAGAGGAGTAGGATAATCAAATAATGGAATAAGCAAAGTGAAACAAAAATAAATAGAAATGTTATCATGCCTTTGAAGCTTCTCCTTTTATAATAACATCATGCCATAAAGGATTATATTTTTATGAAACCAATATATAATAAAGGATACTAGGAGGATTGGGAGAAATTTTTTGACTATATATTGAGAAATGTGAAGTATAACACCCTAATATTTTAGTACGTATTTTCCTTTAAATAAATACTATGTTAAATAACTTATAACACACACAACACCAAACTAAAATGAATCACAAAATTTTTCAATTAAATTATGAGTAAACCTTTATTAAATAGAAAAATAGTAATAAATTATAATACTTATAGTGTATTATTTTGTTTTGATTAATGGAATTTAATGACTAAAAAATAAATAATTAATGTGATATAATTAAAATCATTAAATTTTAAAATATATTGTTTTTATAAGAATTATTTTGGATGATCTACACATTTTTAAAAATTTATCACTTTTAAAATTCGTCAATGTATGAAATAATAAATTAATACTCAATTAATTTTAAGTTGATATTAAATAATATTAAAATAACTTGAAGTTTAAAATGGTTGTTTTTTATAAACATTCTTTTTATTTATATTTAATATTTTCAAGTAAATGATAAATTAAAATATTTAATGATTTTAGTTTTATGAAATTAAATTTATTTTTGAGTGCAACATTTAAAAATTATCTTGGGGTGAATTTTTTGGATTTTTCTAAAAAGGATAATTTTTAAGTGAATAGTGAAAAATACTAATTTTATAAATACTATCAATTTTATGAAATCGTTATAGTATAAGAATAACTTTAAAGTATTTAAAACTTTTTTATAGACCAAATATATATTTAAGAAGTGAAATAAATCATTTGAAAATATTATGATGAATTTATAAACCTATGTTTTACATTTTAAAACCTAAGTGAAAATTTATTTTAATAAAATAAATTTTTTATCCTTTTCTTTAATTAAGTAATTACAAAGTTACATTTTTTTTCATGAACTAACCTAGATACCCTTGTACCCTGATACTCGAGCTATCTCTTATATATCCTAAAGTGAATTCTTGATCCTCATGGGTTGGCAACTAGCACCTGGAATAAACTATGAGTTAAAGGGAATGGTTTTCCACAAGAACAGTTCATAATAGGTACAATAGTTGAAAGTAAAGAAGTAACAAATCTGTATTTCAAGCACTCCTCAAAGAGAAAAGTACCACAAGAATATATATGAACATACCAATTTAAAAAATAAACCAAATTACAACACAAAATCTATCAAGAAAAAGTCTCACAATCCTTGTGCAATAAGTGGACCATAGCTCCACTAATCACCACCATCACTCTAGAGTCCCATAGGTCAACTACACCCACAAAAACCCAGTGGGTTTTCCATTTTTCTATAAATTTAATAAAAATATCTATAAACACTTGAAGGTAAATTTATGTTGTGAGCTAAACATCTTAATAGGGTCTCGCCAAGAGTTCCATAATCAATTATATTAAAATTAAACCATTTATGAATTTAGTTTAAATAAAGAAAGGAATGGAATAAAATTTTTGTAACGCCCCGACCCTAATTACCTAGAGTCGGTGCATTATTACAGAACATTGGCATGATCACGAGAAAGATCAAGTCTCGAAAGACCGATTAGTTTAGTAGCCTTGAAATAACTAGATACATCCATAAAGTTTTACATTACATCATAAAAAAAATCTTGTCTTCATATCCCCTCATACTACCCCTGCAGGTCATTCATAAATTACTTCTTCATAATCCTGGGAAAAATAAAACATTGAAAGGGGTGAGCTCGGATGCTCAGTAAGGATAACATTATAGCATAAGCTTTCATAAATAAGCATAAACACTTAAGGCAATTTATAACTAAAACAAAAGCCTTTAAAACTTGAACTTCGGCATAAAATGGCAAAGGTAAAATGAAATAATGCCATTTACTTACTCACATGGATATTCTACTAGTCGAATGATCACATGAAATATCAATATCCACTTTCATAATGATGGAATGCATAATGCCAGACTATCATAACCACATAGCCAAGGCCTCGTGCCAGGACTACAAATAAGATTTTGCCAAGGCCTTGTGCCAAGACACTAGTTTGTCTCATGAGACCTACCGATGCATCGAGGAGCTATAGCGGGCTCCACCCGTCACTTATTAAGTCCAATGCATTCCTCATATGAACATGTTTAAACATAACACAAACATTCGTATTAAAAATAGCATACAAAATGTCAATACTTTTACCACAAACTATGAATGGTATAAAAACAGCACATCCACAGTCAAACATAACTCATTCGATACAATATGGAAGATTTTATTGTATCACATTAACCTTAATCAAGAATAATGAAGGATGTTGACATAGATGAAAATAATCATCAAAACTATTTGAGAGAAATATCCCCCTTTTCTTGAAAACATTTAAAAGTCACACTATTTGTAAAGAAAACATTTAAAAGTGGATTTTTGAATCAAAGTGTCCCATACCACTTTGAAACTTTTTAAAAGGAGTTTTAATTTCTAAACTTTAATGTCCATATAAATAAATCCTTAAAACCATTTTTAAAACATGGACATTAATGAGAAAGGTTTAGATGAATAAGTCTTTAAAACATTTAAAAATGGTATTTTGGTTAGAGATTCTAACCAAAATAGACACTTGAATACAAATAATTGAGGTAATCAAAACTTTGTAATATCATGAGAATAAAGGGATTCATGATATACTATGTGAAAGTACATTATATACACCACATAAAAGTGATTTGGTGTATATCATCAAAGAAGTCTCAATGGAATTTAAATTGAGATGAAATCTCTCATAAAGGTTGTATCCTTAGGTTAAGAATAAATCAACGACATAATTATGTGTGACAAATATAAATACAATAAATATGATTGTATATTCAGTTTAAAACAATCAAAGGACATTCACACATATTCTTGTAAAAACAACACCAACGAATTGGATGTTTAACTCAACAAATGGAGAATGAGTTAAAATTACTCTTATCAAATTCATATCAATGACTTGAGAATTATCAATGGAGTGATTATGTGTATCAAACGTATATCCACAGTAAGGGGAGTGGAAATTATGACATAATCAAATGAATAGTGATTCCACACATAATCTTGGAGTAATATAATCAATGAAATATGCGTAAAGCCAAATGAGTGGAAATTGAAATTTCAAATTCCCTTATCGATTAGGCAACTTACGAAACATACACCCATGAAAGAAGTATCATACCCAGATGATGTAAATACCCATAAATTAAAGTATATTACACAATGAATACAATCATGGGCAGTACACATACACCACATGCAATAATTAAGTGGTGAATAATGGAAATCTCACGAAATTAAAAGTGAGATAAGAAACCCCTTATCACGTTAATCAACTGAGTCGTATGGCCAAAAGTTAATAACCACCAAATGATTTACAGAATAACATTAATATAAAGAGAATCATGATAATATATATCAAATGGCAGTACACAATACACCACTTTCAATAATTTAGTGGCGAACAATGGAAATCTCACGGAATTGAAAGTGAGATAAGAAAATACCTTACCTTGTACTTTTACTTGGTTGGGGTAGGTTAACCTCTTGTATAATATTGAAATAATTGTTATTAAATTATAAAAGAATCATATATATTAATATCATATCATATATGATCTTTTAACTTTGCTTTGTCAATAATGTCTTAGTATTATCGTTGTTTCGGGTGTTAACTTACTCGTTTTATTTTATATGTTTTATTACGTAAGCCATGTTTGTAATGGATAGGTTGTATATTATTCATATCCAGAATGATATCAAGTCCTTAAACGTCATTTTTAAATCATAAAATGATAATTATACTTGAATGGATATGATGGACAATGAATCTCATCGCGTTCGTGGAGACGGTAGTCCGTACGTACGCACGAACGCTACTTCCATTTAATTTTTCATTTTAAAAGAATTGAATAAAAATGATACATAGGTATATTATTATTCCAGTATAATATTATATTTTATATATGTTAATTATGTTCATTAACACCATTCTTTATACGTTCCATGTGTGGTATGAACGAGTCATATCATTTTAAGGGGGCGGTAGTCCGCACTTCCTCAAATGAAATTATCGTATATATATACAACATGAAACGAATAATGTTATGAAATAAAATGGAATTACAGAAGATTATATATAAAATATGTATCATTAATATCACACTTAATTATAGTTCCATCATAATGGCCACCATGAGAGGCGGTAAGATGTATTTGAACAATCATCGTTTCGTGAGGCGTTAGTTTTCCATTCACAGAAACATTATGTTCATCATCCATTAGATGGAGGTGTGTGTATGTGTAGTTAGAATACTTCTTATAAAAACATCCTAGTATATTGAGGATACTTTTTTTGTTACAAAAGAAAGAAAATAAAAAGAGTTTGGGGGTTGGAGAAGCAAAATAAATGAAAATAATTTAAGAGAAATCGTTACCTTTAATTTAGGTAACTCACTTTGGTTGGAACCAAAGGACTTCTTGAAATGCTTTCTGCCTAAGGGGAAGCTTCAAGGAGGAGGAGAGGGATGTGGGGAGATTATTTGGGCAGAGTTTTGACGAGCCAAGTGGCTTGAGAGGTGTGAGGAATGAGTAGAAGTGGTCTCCTTTTATAAGTGAGAGGAGGGGCTCTTTAGGAAAGAGTGAAAGTATTACTTTATAATATAATTATATTCGGTTTATAATGGTCCAAAAATCATTGAGGTCGAAGATAAGATGACTCATATTCTAAATAACATCAAACAATAAGAATTGGACAGGTTTTAGATAATATTTTAATCATTATAATCTTATTTATTTAAATGATTTATTAATGAGGTAAACATTGCATCATTATTGTGTCATTAATAATTTAAATTATTTGATGTCTAAAAATTATAAATAAAATATCATTATGTAGGAAAGCTTTTTAGATTTCTAATGAATATTTATAATCGAAAATCCAACATTGTATAACCCTATGTAAAAATTGTTCTTCTAAAAGATGTAAGCTTATTCCATTTTTATTTTTATTTTAACTTTATTAATATAATGTGTCCCTACCACATACAAGTGGCTCCAAGGGGTCCCCAAATCGACCCAAGGATGCCCATGGTCAGGTATGTGTCCACCAATAAGGTTAGGACACGTTTTAGGGTAATTTTGTATTATTATAATATTATTTTTTAACCCTTATTTACCGGATTTACCCTTAACCATGGTAAATAAAATATTTACCACAGTAATTATTCAAAATGTCTAAAAATAAAAGTTACCTATTTACACAATTTGGACATCCTGATTCAAAATATGGAATCCATTTTTCTAAATTCAAAACACAGAAGTGGCGGAAATTAATTTAAAATTAATTCCCCCTGTCAAAACAAAAAGCGTGTTTTTAAGAGGTAATAACTATCAAAAGATTGACACTTGTTTATGTTCGGTTTAATTGTAAAATTATGTCCAATGAACAAAATTATATTAAATGGTAAAAATATATTCTAAATATACTTTAAAACCACTAAAATTCATAATTTATCACTATTAATTATTTTGATTAAAAAAGTTGTTTTTAATTAAAATTTAGTAATTTTCACTATTCATCAAAATATGAAAGTTATCCGAAAAGTACCAAAATTTCACCTTAGGCTAAATTAGATATTCCAAATCCAGAAATGAAATCCATTTTAAAATATAAAATATATATAATTTCGAAAAGTAGGTATTACTATTCATAACGGCTAGTTTTATTGGTTGTGGTGTGTGTTAAAACTCAAGGTTGTGTACAACACACGCTACTGTATTATTCAAAGAAAGCATACCGTGGAAGCTTGGGATGTTTCATTTTAAATTTTTGATGTCCCCATTTAGTCAAAAAGTTTAAAATATTGTATTTAAAAAGGGTTCACTATTAAAAGTTGATAAAAGTGCAATACTGAAAATGAATTTGTTCTTGCATTATATCTAAGAAACTCATAATATGGATTCTAAAATTATAAGGATTATATAAAGTTTAAAATTTAGTTAATACTATTCATAACCTCTTTTGAATGGCTTTTTTTTTTGTAAGTCATGGTGTGATTGAACTCGGCGTTGCATGTAGTGCAAGTTATTGAATTATTTTGAAGAAATAACACACTATGAAATCTTGGGGTGTTACATTCTCCCCTCCTTCAATAAATTGCGTCCTTGCAATTTGAAATTGTTCTTCGAAAATAAAAGGTTGAAAATAGAAAATATCTTTGTGGGAAAACCCACATCGGAAATTGGGTTACTAAAATTTAGTCTTAATATGAGGAAAATAGAAATCAAAGGGTCACCACCAAATTATGATCTCGATTAGGAGAACATTGGTGGCAATTAGAGACATATAATTGGAGGAAAAACGTAAATATTTATAGGTAGTGATTGAGGTCATCAATCACAAACAAGTGTAAAATTGAGGTCCTTAAATTCATCAATCTATGATGATTTGAAATACCATCGGTTCAACAAAACATAGGGTATTAGGATAACACATTTTTGACGTTTCAAAATATCTTAGTTGAAATCTCACATCGAAAAATGAATTAATGAGGCCTCTATTTAAAATAAAGAGTCAAAAGTATGATGATTACCGAAAATAACACATACTAGGGTTCCATTTAGGAAAATATGGATATGGAAGAAAAATCTAACCATCAATTATCTGATGGAGAGTGGTAGAGAACATGGCTATGAAAAGGCCAAAAATCCCAAAGCCATAAATTAGTGATGATTTAAGGTACCATCTAGGACAACATTTTTGTTCTAAGTTCCTTTTATTAATGTTGAGGAATTTATTTATGAGATTGGCTAAGATCATAAGGAGATATACTTACTTTATAATTAGAGTTTTATCCATTAATAAATTTCTACCACAAACTCATATTTCACTCTAAAAGATAATAGAATGTAATTTTTTTTCTATTTATACTATTCGTACAGGGTTCCAAAATAAATGAATTTATAATTCATCTACCATATCTTTTAAAAAAAACTACATTATTTAATCCAGGACATCTCGTGGGCCAGTGGTAGGTGATACACCCTTGTCGCCCTTCGGTTGCGGGTTCAAGTCTTGCGGCCTTTCCGGTCGCGACGGGTTGCTGCCCGACCTCTGGGTTGTCCTTTTGTGGTAATCAAAAATTAATCTCAAACTAGAATTTATCCAAAATACTTCTGTCCAAACTCACAGTCCAATATTTATAAGTAAGGTAAACTTAATGTAGATCCTTTTTACCTCGTAATAGCATATGAATACCTTCATCATGTATTCTTTTAAAACACTGAAACATCCTAAATTACCATAATACTTATTGGTTACATTCATGCTCCCTTATTCCATATAGAATGCTGGATATACTTCATCAATCCAAAAATGTTTTAAACCCCAAAAATGATAGAATATACAAATCATTAATCAGCTTCAAGGTAGTCAAGAATATCCAATATAATTTATCCAAATCAATCATGTATTATTCCAAAATCACTACCTTAGTATCAGAACTATATTATGATTTATCATTCTCTCAACCATATATTTTCCAAAAATTTATCCTGCTATTGAGTCACTTTTCTTTGTTCCACACAATCTCAAGTCCTTAATGAAATAGTATTGCAGTACAATCCTTATATACTCCATAATTATTATAACAATTACATTGTTGATACAACACTCAATTGACATAATCAACATAAGAACTCTAATCATTCCTCTTCATCTATGGTAGTATCATAACTTGATTATTATCCAATAGCATCATTTGCGGCATAGTCTGATGACTGGGACATAGGTTCGCGTAGTGTCCAAACTCCTTGCAAATGAAGCATTGTACATTTGAAACCATTTTCTTACCCTTGTAGTCATGTACTTTGTGCCCTTTTTCTCCACACTTATAACAAACTCCCATTCCTTTCAGACAAGTTCCAGGGTGTTTCTTCCCACAGTTATCACATATGGGAAAATTCTTATTTTCCCTCTTCCCTTTATCCATCGTTCTCTCTTCCATCCTTTTCTTCTCTTTCTTCCCTTCAAAGCCATAGGATTTAGTAAAATCTTTATTTATCTTATCAACACATGATATTATTTCTTCATATGATGATAATACATGGGAGACTATTTCTCTTATAAATTCTGGCTTAAGACCATGAAAGATATGATCCTTCTTTCTCTTTGGATCATGTGCATTGTTGGAGTTCTCATTCCTTCTACTGGGCGCCATTTCTAAACAATGGCATACACTAGATTAGTTTATGAATAACAATACCTAATCCCAAACACATAACATAAATTAAATAGTTTATGGATATATTCCATAATCATAAAAATGTTTTCTTTGAGGACGTATATACTCATAAACCCTTCATAATGATTTGTAAAGAAAATGAGAGTTATCCTAAGCATATCCCCCGGGAGTGTCGTAACCAAGAGTGCAGCAAGGCCCGTTGTCGTGCACCAGTTCCCGTTCGAGTCTAGCTCAAAGCGGTGTTTTCGGGTTTTACCCCTAGGTACATCTGTGCCAGATCCGCCTCTACCTGCTCGTATCCAGACACGGATGTATTGCTCGGAAAACTCACAAAATCTCTACAATACCAAAATTCTAGGAATTTCTTCTATACTAATCCTCAAAGTTCATCTTAGGTCTACGTGCACTAATCAGAGTTTATCTAAATCTAGCTTCCAAGGTTTGTACTAAACTTCCTCTGATACCAACTGTAACCCCCGACCCTAATTACCTAGAGTCGGTGCATTATTACATAACACTGGCATGATCACGAGAAAGATCAAGTCTCGAAAGACCGATTAGTTTAGTATCCTTGGAATAACTAGATACATCCATAAATTTTTACATTACATCATAAAAAAAACATCTTGTCTTCATATCCCCTCATACTACCCCTGCAGGTCATTCATAAATTACTTCTTCATAATCCTGGGAAAAATAAAACATTGAAAGGGGTGAGCTCGGATGCTCAGTAAGGATAACATTATAGCATAATCTTTCATAAATAAGCATAAACACTTAAGGCAATTTATAACTAAAACAAAAGCCTTTAAAACGTGAACTTCAGCATAAAATGGTAAAGGTAAAATGAAATAATGCCATTTACTTACTCACATGGATATTCTACTAGTCGAATGATCACATGAAATATCAATATCCACTTTCATAATGATGGAATGCATAATGCCAGACTATCATAACCACATAGCCAAGGCCTCGTGCCAGGACTACAAATAAGATTTTGCCAAGGCCTTGTGCCAAGATACTAGTTTGTCTCATAAGACCTACCGATGCATCGAGGAGCTATAGAGGGCTCCACCCGTCACTTATTAAGTCCAATGCATTCCTCATATGAACATGTTTAAACATAACACAAACATTCGTATTAAAAATAGCATACGAAATGTCAATACTTTTACCACAAACCATGAATGGTATAAAAACAGAACATCCACAGTCAAACATAACTCATTCGATACAATATGGAAGATTGTATTGTATCACATTAACCTCAATCAAGAATAATGAAGGATGTTTACATAGATGAAAATAATCATCAAAACTATTTGAGAGAAATATCCCCCTTTTCTTGAAAACATTTAAAAGTCACACTATTTGTAAAGAATCCATTTAAACGTAGATTTTTGAATCAAAGTGTCCCATACTACTTTGAAACTTTTTAAAAGGAGTTTTAATTTCTAAAATTTAATGTCCATATAAATAAATCCTTAAAACCATTTTTAAAACATGGACATTAATGAGAAAGGTTTAGATGAATAAGTCTTTAAAACATTTAAAAATAGTATTTTGGTTAGATATTCTAACCAAAATAGACACTTGAATACAAATAATTGAGGTAATCAAAACTTTGTAATATCATGAGAATAAAGGGATTCATTATATACTATGTCAAAGTACATTATATACACCACATAAAAGTGATTTGGTGTATATCATCAAAGAAGTCTCAATGGAATGTAAATTGACATGAAATCTCTCATAAAGGTTGTATCCTTAGGTTAAGGATAAATCAACGACATAATTATGTGTGACAAATATAAATACACTAAATATGTTTTGATATTCAGTGTAAAACAATCAAAGGACATTCACACATATTCTTGTAAAAACAACACCAACGAATTGGATGTTTAACTCGACAAATGGAGAATGAGTTAAAATTACTCTTATCAAATTCATATCAATGACTTGAGAATTATCAATGGAGTGATTATGTGTATCAAAAGTATATCCACAGAAAGGGGAGTGGAAATTATGACATAATCAAATGAATAGTGATTCCACACATAATCTTGGAGTAATATAATCAATGAAATATGCGTAAAGCAAAATGAGTGGAAATTGAAATTTCAAATTCCCTTATCGATTAGGCAAATTACGAAACATACACCCATGAAAGAAGTATCATACCCAGATGATGTAAATACCCATAAATTAAAGTATATTACACAATGAATACAATCATGGGCAGTACACATACACCACATGCAATAATTAAGTGGTGAATAATGGAAATCTCACGAAATTAAAAGTGAGATAAGAAACCCCTTATCACGTTAATCAACTGAGTCGTATGGATAAAAGTTAATAACCACCAAATGATTTACAGAATAACATGAATATAAAGATAATCATGATAATATATATCAAATGTCAGTACACAATACACCACTTTCAATAATTTAGTGGCGAACAATGGAAATCTCACGGAATTGAAAGTGAGATAAGAAAATCCCTTACCTTGTACTTTTACTTGGTTGGGGTAGGTTAACCTCTTGTATAATATTTAAATAATTGTTATTAAATTATACAAGAATAGTATATATTAATATCATATCATATATGATCTTTTAACTTTGCTTTGTTAATAATGTCTTAGTATTATCGTTGTTTCGGGTGTTAACTTACTCGTTTTATTTTATATGTTTTATTACGTAATCCATGTTTGTAATGGATAGGTTGTATATTATTCATATACAGAATGATATCAAGTCCTTAAACATCATTTTTAAATCATAAAATGATAATTATACTTGAATCGATATGATGGACAATGAATCTCATCGCGTTCGTGGAGACGGTAGTCCGTACGTACGCACGAACGCTACTTCCATTTAATTTTTCATTTTAAAAGAATTGAATAAAAATGATACATAGGTATATTATTATTCCAGTATAATATTATATTTTATATTTGTTACTTATGTTCATTAACACCATTCTTTATACGTTCCATGTGTGGTATGAACGAGTCATATCATTTTAAGGGGGCGGTAGTCCGCACTTCCTCAAATGAAATTATCGTATATATATATATACAACATGAAACGAATAATGGTATGAAATAAAATGGAATTACAGAAGCTTATATATAAAATATGTATCATTAATATCACACTTAATTACAGTGCCATCATAATGGCCACCATGAGAGGCGGTAAGATGTATTTGAACAATCATCGTTTCGTGAGGCGTTAGTTTGCCATTCACAGAAACATTATGTTCATCATCCATTAGATGGAGGTGTGTGTATGTGTAGTTATAATCCTTCTTATAAAAACATCCTAGTATATTGAGGATACTTTTGTTGTTACAAAAGAAAGAAAATAAAAAAAATTTGGGGGTTGGAGAAGCAAAATAAATGAAAATAATTTAAGAGAAATCGTTACCTTTAATTTAGGTAACTCACTTTGGTTGGAACCAAAGGACTTCTTGAAATGATTTCTGCCTAAGTGGAAGCTTCAAGGAGTAGGATAGGGATGTGGGGAGCTTATTTGGGCAGAGTTTGGACGAGCCAAGTGTCTTGAGAGGTGTGAGGAATGAGTAGAAGTGGTCTCCTTTTATAAGGGAGAGGAGGGGCTCTTTAGGAAAGAGTGAAAGTATTACTTTATAATATAATTATATTCGGTTTATAATGGTCCAAAAATCATTGAGGTAGAAGATAAGATGACTCATATTCTAAATAACATCAACCAATAAGAATTGGACAGGTTTAAATAATATTTTAATCATTATAATCTTATTTATTTAAATGATTTATTAATGAGGTAAACATTGCATCATTATTGTGTCCTTAATAATTTAAATTATTTGATGTCTAAAAATTATAAATAAAATATAATTATGTAGTAAATCTTTTTATCTTTCTAATGAATATTTATAATCGAAAATCCAACATGTATAACCCTATGTAAAAATTGTTCTTCTAAAAGATGTAAGCTTATGCCATTTTTATTTTTATTTTAACTTTATTAATATAATGTGTCCCTACCACATACAAGTGGCTCCAAGGGGTCCCCAAATCGACCCAAGGATGCCCATGGTCGGGTATGTGTCCACAAATAAGGTTAGGACACGTTTTAGGGTAATTTTGTATTATTATAATATTATTTTTTAACCCTTATTTACCGGATTTACCTTTAACCATGGTAAATAAAATATTTACCACAGTAATTATTCAAAATGTCTAAAAATAAAAGTTACCTATTTACACAATTTGGACATCCTGATTCCAAATATGGAATCCATTTTTCTAAATTCAAAACACAGAAGTGGCAGAAATTAATTTAAAATTAATTCCCGCTGTCAAAACAAAAAGCGTGTTTTTAAGAGGTAATAACTATCAAAAGATTGACACTTGTTTATGTTCGGTTTAATTGTAAAATTATGTCCAATGAACAAAATTATAATAATGGTAAAAATATATTCTAAATATACTTTAAAACCACTCAAATTCATAATTTATCACTATTAATTATTTTGATTAAAAAAGTTGTTTTTAATTAAAATTAAGTAATTTTCACTATTCATCAAAATATGAAAGTTATCCGAAAAGTACCAAAATTTCACCTTAGGCTAAATTCGATATTCCGAATCCAGAAATGAAGTCCATTTTAAAATATAAAATATATATAATTTCGAAAAGTAGGTATTACTATTCATAACGGCTAGTTTGATTGGTTGTGGTGTGTGTTAAAACTCAAGGTTGCGTACAACACACGCTACTGTATTATTCAAAGAAAGCGTACCGTGGAAGATTGGGATGTTTCATTTTAAATTTTTGATGTCCCCATTTAGTCAAAAAGTTTAAAATATTGTATTTAAAAAGGGTTCACTATTAAAAGTTGATAAAAGTGCAATACTGAAAATGAATTTGTTCTTGCATTATATCTAAGAAACTCATAATATGGATTCTAAAATTATAAGGATTATATAAAGTTTAAAATTTAGTTAATACTATTCATAACCACTTTTGAATGGCTTTTTTTTTGGTAAGTCATGGTGTGATTGAACTCGGCGTTGCATGTAGTTCAAGTTATTGAATTATTTTGAAGAAATAACACACTATGAAATCTTGGGGTGTTACAATTTTTATATTTTAAATCAAAACATTATTTAAAATCAAGTAGATATAAGGTATATCAAAATAGCCTTAAATAAAAATTTTATATAGAACAACTCACATGAATAAAACAGTTCTTTAAATAATGGCTTGCATAATCAGGAAAACAAAACAAAGAACCATGGTCATATACCGTGAGTTATGTTATTTCCAGGATCTCATATCCTTTCACTACTCAATAATCAATCATGTATCAAGTATCAGTTCACACATCCCTTGGATCAGGACAATGGGACTAATAAATCAACATCACATTAGGGGAAATCATTCCTAAATAGGTTTAGTTAGAGTTTTCATCATCAATCCATTATTAGGGAGTAAAATTCCAAGTTTGATTATCCTAATAACCCAATAACTAATTAGGCTCACATGTTCTTCAATCAATCATGGTAAAATAAATAATTTAAATTTAATTCATAATTCATAGTTCAAATGCCTAATTTCTATTTTTAACATTCAATTTCACTTTCCAAACTAAACCATGGGTTTTCATCAATTTCATGTCATTTAAATCATCTTTCATTTAAATAAAATTTTCTTAAGAATCGACATCAAACCATTTCTCATTTTAATCCATCATTACTTCTCAAAATATACATAATAATTTCAATACCATTGAAATTGGGATTTTTTTTTCAAAATTCCAATACCCATTTTCAAATCAAAAATCAATTCATCTCAAACCAACATTTTATAAATCAATTACGAACTCATTTCAATTAAATAAATAAATTTAGGGTTTCAATTTTAGGGTAAATCCTTATAAAACCACATAACTTTAATCAAATTATTAATAAAAACAACACCTATAATGGGAAACACCAACGAAGAGACGAAGGCAAAGAGGATCTAGGAACAATTTTGGAGAAGGATCAAGATTTTCCATCGGCTCTTTGATTTGAAAGTGATGAGGTTTGAGAAGACAATAAATACTCTAAAGATCCTCTAAAATCTAAGTAATTAAATTATAGTTTAATGGGGTGAGTTCATAATCTTAAATAAGGAACCCAATATTTTAATTAAATTTTTTAGAGTATTAAAAATCCATGTGCACGGTTTCCTGGTCGGGCCACATGGTTAGTAGTAACTATGCTCCCTTACTATTCACCCTTATTAGGCCTATAGAAATGGATCCTAGTTTGGATGCATGGTTAAACTAATCATTTTACAACCATACAAAAACCTATGTCCAAGGGTGGATGGTTTTTAGGATGAGGCCTCATGATTTGGACAAACTATGTTCCCCCTCTAGCGTACCAACATAGGGTTTATGGTTTGATGGTCCAAATCACATGGTTTTCCCTAACTCTGTGACAACCATGAAAAGCCTAAAAACCCTCCAAAATTATCCAATAGTCACCAAAGACAACCTAAGACAATCCCTAGATAAAAGGATATCAATACAAGTGAAAATTTACCTAAAATCAAGTAATGTGTTGTTACAACCTCCCCATCATAAACACATTATATCCCCAGAAATCCTATCAAGAAGACTCCAAGTCAAATATATAAGGCCAATTATCACTCATTATTTCCTTGAACTCCCAAATATTATTTGATTCATAACCATGCTATCATAGCACACGTACCAAATTTATAGACTTCCCATGATGAACCTTTGTCTCGGAATCAACAATAATAGTTGAATGCTTAATCACGGATAAATCAGGTTCTACATCTAGATCTTCCTATCTCAGGACATAAGAATGTATAGAAATATACCTCTTAATATAAGATACATGAAACATGTTGTGTATTGACATCAACTATGATAGAAAGACTAAAAGGTAAGCTACACTACCAACCCACACAACAATCTCAAAAGGATCCAAAAATCTCAGCATAGTCTTACCCTATTTTCCAAAATATCGATGACCCGATAGTGGTGAGACTCTCAAAAAAACCTTTTCACCAACCAAAAACTCCAAATATCTATACCAATGGTCATAAAATGATTTATACTATCTCTTTTTCATCACCATCATTTAATGAATCATTTGAAACTTCACTATCATATCTTAGAAAAAACTAATTCCAACCAAGGAAGATTCACTAATCTTAGACCAACTCAATGAAGATCTACAAGGTCAGTCATACAAGTCCTAAAAGTGTTCCATCCTTATGGAAGACTGGTAACTATTTTTATAGTAAAACTCAACCATTCCAAAAAATTTATCCCAAGATCCACTAAAATCAATAATGTAAGAACATAGTATTTCCTCAAGGATCCGTATTGATCATTCTATCTAGACATCCATTTGTGGATGATACAGCATGCTCAGTCTAACCTGGTATCCCATCACCTCCTGGAGGCCTCTCCAAAAACAAGAAGGGAACTAGGTATCCCTATCAGAGACTATAAAATATGTAACTTCATGAAATCTTATAATCTCTTTCACAAAGTGACTTCCTATATCCTCATCTTTGGTTGTATCTAAAATGGGTAAAAAGTGGGCCAATTTGGCCATCCAATCGATCAAAACCCATATTAAATTCTTCCCTCTATAGGTACATAGAAACCCACTTCCAAATGTTTCTAGTGATCAACTTGGTCATCCAATCGACCATTAAATCTATAGAAATATCATCCCACTTTAAAGTCATCATGGGAAGGGTATGAAGAAAACCCAAAGGTTTCTAGTTCTCTCTCTTGATCTCTTGACAGGTATAATAATGTGAAAAAATTTAGTGATTTATCCTATCATACCTGGATACTAGAATCATTGTCTTACATAATAGAACATCTTTATGGTACCAAGACTCACCTCCTACTAGGAATTATGAAAATCCCCCATCACATATTTTCTCACTAGAAATGGAACAACATACTAGTTTTGGAAACATAGGACATCCACATAGGAGAAAAACCACTCACTAATAGTCTCCCCACCACAAATAGAGTCCCTAATGACATAGAATTCACCATAAAACTGCTTATCCTAAATAATCATCTTGATAAGAGAGGAGGTCAACTAAAAATTTGATATAACAATCTCAGTCACATCCTCCCAGACTCTCAATTGTAACTGAGAAAAGTGAACCATCATATTACACTATTATAATGATTATTTCAAGGCCTAGTTTTGAAGTTTCCTTCTAAAAGCATCAAAAACAATATTCCCATTACTAGGGGCATAAGCAATATCAAAATAAAAATATTGCAGTTACTCCACCCATTGTCTTCACTGAAGGTTCAAATATTTTTTAGAGAAGATATAACTCAATATTTTTTTGTTGTCATAAATAGTAAACCTTTCTCTAAAAATTTAATGTCACCAACTCTTAAGATCATGAATCATGGAAGTGATCTCAAGATCCTGGGTCAAATAGTTCTTCTCATGTGGCCTAATTTTTTTGGAACCATAGGTTATCACATGATCACCTTTCAAAAGAATGAATTCCAAACCCAAACTGGATGCATCACAAAATACCACATATCCCTTTCTAGACTATGTAAGATTAAACACTAGTATAGAAGTAAAAAAGACACTTCAACTCATTAAAATATCTTTTAAATTTCAAATCCCATAATAATTTCACCCTTTTTTGAGTGATATTTTTCATCAGAGAATCCAAATTTGAGAAATCTCTAATGAACATGTGGTAATAACCCACCAATCCCAAGAACCCTTAATTATAGAAAAGATTATATGGGTGCTCCCATGTCATAATAGCTTTCACCTTATTAGGTTCAATTAAGATATCATGTTCTAATGCCATGTGCCCCAAAGAAATTCA
Organism: Viscum album; assembly: GCA_963277665.1. Lineage (NCBI taxonomy): Eukaryota > Viridiplantae > Streptophyta > Magnoliopsida > Santalales > Viscaceae > Viscum > Viscum album. The sequence continues at coordinate 76,635,846 of OY728165.1, read as the reverse complement.
CTTTCTAAATTCAGAAATTACATTTCAAAATATTTTTATAAATTCATTGGTCTCTCGAGGTTTCTAGAACTACTCTCAAATGATTAACATGTTCTTATTTGTATTTAGAGTAAACCAAAATGTCATCTACAAAAACCACCATGAAAGACTTAATATACTCATGTAATATATTATTCATACTCTCTATAAAAAGTGTAGTATCATTGGTTGGGGAAGAAATCATAACAATATACTCATAATGGACATACCTAATCCTAAAGGCGGTCTTCGATATGTCATAGTCTTCAATTCTTAACTGGTGATAATCAGATTGAAGATAAATCTTTAAGAACCACTTAACCCCCTTCAACTAGTCAAACAGATCATCAATCCTTGGTAATGGATACTTTTTCTTCACTGTAACTCAATTGAGTTTTTGGTAATCAACATAAACATGAAGTGCTCGACAAATTTCTTATCAAAAAACATAGTTGCTACCAAATGTGACAGACTCGGACATATAAACCATATTTCCATAAAATCATCCACTTATTCTTTTCATCGCTTTTAATTTAGTTGGTTTCATCCAATAAGATGGAATAGACACTGGAAAAGTACCAGGTACCAAATCAATAGAAAACTCCACCTCCTAGAATAATGAAAACCCATAAAAATCAGATGGAAACATGTTGGTAAAATCAATGAAAACTAGAGGGATATCACCACTTAAATATTCCTTCTCCAAGTCAAAACCAAACACTTATATTAACCTTACCAACTCCTAAAAATAAGGTAAATCTTTACTTGACCTCGAGTCCCATTCTCCCTGAAAACATGACATACCTCATCGAGCACAGTAAAGGAGTCCCACTAAATATAAAAGTCAAATTAGTACTTATGAGAAATTAGAAAATCCATCTTGAAAATGACATCAAGAGGTTTCATGTTGATAACCAAATAATTCCAAGTGAGCTCAATATATTATGAAGATAAAATGAAATTGATACATCAAAGACCCTATTATCTCTTTGTTCTGAGGGTTATAGTAATATCCATCACATAATATATAAGATCTGTGGAAAGATTCATCAAATTAAAAAAAATGAGTTGAAATGAATTAATTAGATAAACCAATATCAAATAAAGCAATCACTAAAGATGGATCTATAGTGATGGTACCTCTCACTATTGTTATATCTGCATCATCTTCCTCTAGAGACTCTTTAACTACATAAAGAATCTTCTTTCAGGATGTTTGAACCAAGAACCCATTAATTCCTGAAGCATATGATGTCAATTAAATAATTTTAGGATTTTATGATCTTATGGAACTGTTTTTGGTAAAAAATATTTAGCATAAATTCTATGGGTTTCTTGAGTGACTACATGAACTATATATCTTTGGTTCCTTAGTACAAACTCATTTTGAATTCCTAATCTTTACACGTGAGAATCAAGTAAAATGGACTCTTCTAGACATCGTAGAAGGTATATATGAAGTATTCTATAGAAAACATCAATGAGACTCGCCACGCTTCCTATTTCCTTTAAAGAAACTAAAAAACTACCATTGTGGGTAAGAGGAACACAAGTAAACCTGAACTTACCAGCTAGGTCAAGCTCAACCATCAATTCTCTGTCTAACATGTTTATATAAGAAGGGGGTTTTAGCATGAAAACCTAAGATCATATGTCAGGTATAAGACCCATCTCAAATTTTTGAGCCTTAAAATTATCATTTATCAAAACCTAATAAGTAAACTAAAAAAGTTCAGCAAAGTGGTTTTCATACTCATTCATGGTTTATTTCACCCTTCTAGAGAATATCCAACACCATGTATTATTGATATAACTACTATAAGAGAATAAATCTAAAGTCTTTCCACTCTATGTCCTGATGTTTCTTTATTTACACCATCAAATCCTACCATCTCCTATTAGGCCCTTCCAGCTTGAAGTTGTAACATTTTAGCTTTATTAAATGAGGCATTTCCAATGACTCAAAAAACAGTTCAATATTTTTTAACCAATCCTCGACCTCTTGAGGATCATTTGAGACTTAAAAAGATAGTGGATTTTGCTGAAGAAACTATTGAGTGTGATATTTAGTTTCATCCCATTGAGTTCCCACTATGGGAGCCTAAATGGGAATAAGTATCTTTCACAAAGCTTGAATTGTTTGCACCAATATCTAAACATGGTTCTAGTCTATTATAGGATTCACTTGATGTGGTTCATCAGTAGCTTCCTCCTGAAGCTTATTCAAATGTATCCACATATATATGATTCAACATAATATCAACAGAAAGTGGGAAAAAATCATTATTATTTCTCATATCATCAATTAAATTAGGTGATTCAAATTTTTTGGTATTCAATATACTCATTTAAAGTTTAGAAAAAATAATGGAATCAGATTATATTATCCCTTAAGACCATTTTCCCAAACACCCATGGTGACTTATGGCTCATTGTGAAAATATATTTCTAGGAACTCACTCATAACTACCTATTAAGTTTTAAAAATCCTACCTCATTTCTACCAAGACATCCCAAATTGCCTATCAACATCAAGTAAAGAAACTCAACCTGACCCTTTGATAACATTTTGTCATGAAAAAACCCAAATACCACAGTAAACTGATATACGAGTTGGCACTGACATAGTCTGAAGGGTGTTATTGATCCCCATAGGTTAATACTAGCACCCAACATCAACTATGAGTTAATGGGAATGTTTTTGACATAAGAACAACCCATAATAAGTATAACAACAAAAAGTAAAAGAGTAACTAGTCAGTATACCAAACACTCTTCAAGGATAAAATTTCTAAAATAAGATAGATAGATGTTCCAAAGTAAAAAAAAAATACACCAAGGTACAATGCAATATCCACAAATACAAAGTCTTATAATCCCTTTGAAAAAATTGGACCATAACCCCATAGGTCACCCCCATCACTCTAGAGTCCCATGAAATCAACAAACACACCACCTCCAAGTGGTGATTTGCCTCTCCCTGAACCAGGCATAAAAAGATCTAAAAAAACATGATGTAAAAGGTAATGTGTGATCTAAATATCCTAGTAGAGTCTCATCAAGTGTTCTATAATCAATTCCATAACAAATGAAACATTTATGCTTTCAATTTAAATAAAAAAAGGCATGGTGTGAAAATCATATATTTTAAATAAAAAATGATTTCAAATCATGTAGGTTGTGGATATATCAAAACAAAATTAAATTAAAATTTTATATAAAACATCTATATAAAACAACTGGCATGAATAAATTAGTTCTTTAAACAATGTATTTCATAATCAATTCAAACAAAACAGATCATAGTGGTCATATACCCTAAGTTATGTTAGTTCTAAGATCTTGGATCCTTTCACTACCCAATAATCAATCATGGATAATGTATTTGTGCACACATACCTCATATTATGATGATGAGACTAATAAATAAACATCCCATCAGTGAAAGTCATTTCAAACTAGGTTTAGTTAGAGTTTTCATCATCAATTCAATACTAGGGAGTCATATTTCTAGCGTGCATGTCTTAATCACCAACTAACTGCATAGGCTCACATGTTCTTTAATCAATCGATCGATCAGTCATGTGAAACTAAATAATTTCAATTCAATAAATCATCCATAGTTCAAATGCTTGATTTTAGGTTTTAACATGCTTTTTTTCAAAACTAAATCATTGGTTTTCATCAATATAATTCTTTTCAAATCATATTTTATTTAAATGAAATTTTATCAAGAATAATCATCAAATAATTTCTCATTTTAATCCATAATTTTTTTCAAAATCTAACCAACAATTTCAATACCATTAAAATTTGGGTTTTTCATAATTTTCATGCCCTTTTTCAAATCAAACAGAAAATCATCTCAAATCAGGGTTTTATAAATCAATTAAAAGCTAATTTCAATTCAATAAAGAAATTTATGGTTTCAATTATAGGGTAAGTCTTTATGTAACCACCTACCTCCAATCACATGATCAAGTAAAAAAACACATGCAACTGTAAATGCTAATGGAGAGATGAAGGTGAAGAGGATATAGGAACAATCCCAGAGAGGGATCAAGATATTCCATTAGAAATTAAATTTTTAAGATATGAGGTTTGAAAAAGCTATAAAATCATTTATAGAGCCTCCAAAATCCAAATAATTCAATTAGGTTTTAATTAGGTGAGTTTTGAATCTTAAAAAGGGGTCCTCAATATTTAGTTAAAATTTTCAGGGGATTAAGAACTTGCAGGAAAGATTTATTAGTTAGGAAACATAATTAGTGGTAATATTGGTACCTTATAGGTCTTCTAGAAAGGTACATGGTTTGACCTAATGGTTAAACTAACTGTATTCCAACCATTAAAATCCCTCTATCCAAGGGTTCATGGTTTGAGGGTGAGGCCACATAGTTTGGAAAAATTTTTCTCACCCCATCAGAGAACCCACATAGGGTGAATAGTTTTTTGGGTTAAAATACATGGTTTTCCTTAACCATGGTCTAACCATTAATAGCCCAAAAATGCTTCAAAATATTCCGAAATTCACTAGAAACCACTTGATACAAACCCTAAATAAAAGGATATCAAAAAAATGTGAAAACGTACCTAAAATCAAATAACATGATCTTACACATTTGGTTTTGAATTGGTTTTTAAGTCACATAACTCCCCTTTTATATTTATAAACAAATAAATTTCATAATAATCCATTATCTATATGATTTTTGTATAAATTCATTTTTATTCTTAAAAATACATTTTTTTAAGAACTATTTTTCTTTGAGTTTTGCGTACTAATAGTAAAATTAATTTTTACCACCTCAAGGAATTGAATTTTTTGAAATTGATTCCATATTTGGAATCAGAATATTTAAATTATTTAATAATTACCATTTCATTTTTTATTCATAATTAATATTTATTCTGTTAAAAATATTTTCACTACGGTAAGGGTTTAAAGGGTTAACAATGGGGTTAAAATAAGATTTAAGGCTTCAAATTTAACTAAAACTTGTCTAAATTTTATTTTTTAAGTGGATTTCTACCATAACTTATCATATTAATGAAAATTTGTCCATTTTTCAACTTTCCCATTAAAATTAATTTATATTATTTTAAAGTTAATGGTTTTTATAGGGGTATCACTCGTGTAATTTCTATAAGGGGACCTCTTATCCTTACTTATATACACACACAAAAACTCCCTTAGATTGAAAAATATCTACCCAAATACCCTAAAAAACCATTGTCCCTTATAGATATGTTACGGTCTTCCCAAACAACCCATCCAAGAATCCTTAAGGTGTTTTTCAAAGGAGATTATCCAGGGAAGTGGTATATGTTATTTTAAGATCTTTAAAGTTACTTTATTATTAAACCTAATCCAAATATTTTATAAACATATCAAAATAATTAAATCAGTATATTTACTATACTTCAATGTTTTTATGTTTATGTTACATCTATTTTCAATCTCTATTCCATCTAATGGAAAATAAAATCATTGTTCATGCGTACATACAGACTACCACCTCTATAAAGTGATGTATTTTATTTTTCATCACTTCCTATCATGGATAGTTATACATAATGACTTAATGAATTTATATGATATTTATAAAATAATTATTATTCTTTAAATATTAACTATTATATAATTTCTCTCATTCCAATCAATTGGAGAATGGAAAAATCGCTCATTTTTACATGCGGACTACCACCTCCATGAAGTGATGTAATTCAATTTTCATCACCACCTCACATGGATGGTTATATAGATGAAAATAATGAATGAATGTCATATTTATTAAATAATTAAGGATATTTAAATATAAATAATTATCTATCTACTTTTCTTTCATCTATTGAGAAATGAAAATTTCACTTAAGCGCTCATGCGGACCACTGCCTCCATGAACAACATATTTAATTTTTCATTAACTAACATACATAGATAGTTCTAAAAATTTATTTAGTTTATAAATATTATATATATATATATATATATTAAATTATTTAAATTATTTATGTGATTAAACCATGACCAAGGAATAAATAATCGAAGCACTGAATAAAAACATGCATGAGAAATAAAATATCTAACACCAAAATAATTGATTTTAATAATGAATTATGAGTAATTGGGTAAAAATAAGTTATGAATAAATTATATAAAAATATAAAGATGTAAATATGTATCTAATATATATGATTAATAAATATAAATTTATTATAAAGTATTTTGAAATTCATTTGACCATACAAGAATCAAAGGTAATGGTTTCTTTTATAATCTCATTTTTATTCGGGATAATTTATGTTTAAATTTTCATTGAGGAAATTATCTGATATATATCCCTTAAACACCATATATTTTGTTTCCCTTTATTTTTTTTATTTTTTTAATTATTCATTCATTTTACCTCTTTTTGTTACTCAAAACCAACAAAAGAAATTTTATAAGAAAAGGCAGCCTTATTTCTCCTTTTTGGTCATGAATCTTTACCTTACATATACATATTATTAATAATGTTTAAATAATCTTTTTATCTATGTGTTAATAATTTTTTAAATTTAATTTTAAAATATCTCTTACCTTTTTCAAAAGGTTTAAAAAGGAATTTTTTTAACATTTTTCCATATGGGGCACTTTTAACTCTCTTTATGAAAGTAAGATAATAAAGTTTTTTCACATTTACCAATTGTTATCCTTTTCATGCAATCATAACCATTATTAATTATCATTATTCATTTAATTTTTTATTTTTTTAAATAAAATAATATTCCTATTATTTTGGTAATTTTTAATTTTTTAAAAAAATTGTTTCCAAAGGAAAAACGATATTTCTTATTATTTTTAAAGATAATTTCTAATGTCTTTATAAAGGTGATTTTAATCTATGTAAACATCCTTTAAATTTTATTATTCTTCACTGGGGATATTATTTAATGATATAATCTACCTTATTTTTATGGATAGATTATGATCATTTTTTCTATTTATTGATTGGGAAAAATATTAACATTTCATATGTTAGTTTTTCAATATGAAATTTTATATTGATTATGTATTGTATTTATTTTAATTTATTTTATATGATGAATGCATTGGAATTAATAAGTGATGGATGTTTCCCAATACTATATAGACCCTCAATGCATTACTAGGTCTCATGGAACAAACTATCTTGGGTATTTGGTGTATGCCTTACCTATATATGTATGATGTCTTGGAAAGAGGCCTTGATGGTAAGATTATGATGTCTGACAGTATGCATTCCATTATTATTAAATTTTTTATTATTTGTCTATGATGTGGTTTACATTTTTTTCCTTATATGTATTTCATTATCAATTTTTTGATTATATGTAATATTTATTGATTATTTAACCTATCATATTATTTATCCCTTATTTATTCATGATACACTTTGTTATATTATTTCCCTTACTGTATATTAGAGATAAACCTTTATTAGGTTTTTTTTTCAAAAAAACAATAAGGTATATTTAAATTATTTTAAATATGAATAATAATACTTTTATAAATTTTATATGCTTTGTTTTAATGTTTCCAATTATATATAGTAATCATGTATGTATCTAGTCTCCCAAGACTACTAAACTATTTGGTCTAATAAGATAACAACTCCTATATCTTGTGATAATGTAATATAGTAAACACCTGCTCTAAGTTACTGGTGTCAAAGTTGTTATAGTTCGTATTAGATTAAGTTTTGTAGGAACCTTCAGAACTAGACTTTAGAATAACATGGTTAGCAAGAGAATTATGATAAACCCCTCGAATATTCAATAACATTTTATATATTTTTATGTTATTACTAGATATTTATAATTATTTTAGCTAATTAAGTTTATTTCATTATTTATATATAGTTTTTAGTGGAAGGAATGGAAAACATATCAATACCCATAATCAAGGTATGGATTTCCCTATTAAGAAAATCAGTATAGCTAGTGTTAGAGCTGAGCATATTATATCTGTATTTGAGAAGTTGACTCAGGTTATAACCAATAACCCTACCCATATGGAACAACCTATTTATTTATAGTATGATGAAATTATGTTGGACCACTTCATGTGATAAAAACTTCCATCCTTTAATATAAATACTAATCCATTGATAGTTTAATAATGGATCAAGTTCCTTGAAAAGATCGTTACTGGCTTTAAGAAGTAATGACAGGGAGAAGGTTATTCTAGTAGTGTATTCTTTAAAAGGGTATATTGATCAATGGTTATCATTGATTCAAAATATAGAGGAGGGTGAGGATACTGAGTGATTTTAATGGAAGAATTTTAAGGTGGTATTATTTGAGATATATTTTCCTTAAGAGAAACAAGCTACAATAGAAAGTAAAATCTTTAATTTAAGACAAAAGGAAGAGGAAAGTGTTGTTGAGTATGTGGAAAATTTATGTGGTTAGGGAGTCATTTTATTCCCTATGTACATAAACCATAAAGTAAGATTTAATTTTTCTTTAATGTGATTAATCCAAACCTCTAAAGGGAACTAGTCTCTCAAATATTTTCATCATATGATAATATGGTATTACATGCCATCAAGATAGAGAAAGAATTGTATAATCTTATATTTTCAAAGGAAATCAAGTAAAGAAGAGAACAATTGATCTCCAAGGGAAAAATAAAAGAGGTTAAGGATAATAAGTGAAGTAAAAAACTTACAATATGTAATAATTGTGGAAATAAACACCAAGGTACTTTCTTAAAGTAAATGGGAGTTTATTGTATGTATATAGATTAGGTTCATCTGGATCATTAATGAAAGGGAATGAAAGAATAAACTAATGTAAAATGCTTCAACTATAAGGAGATGGGTCATTAATCAAACCAATTCCCCAGCCATTAAGTAAATTTACCTTATAAGAGGTTGAGATAGAAAGGACAAGATTATGAAATTACTACATCTAAATTTTAAGTCTCCTAAGTTGTGATATCATGTACTTTGATTATAAAATCATGGTTTGTTTGATTTTGTATCTACAAACTCTTTTATATTTTTCATAGATATTGAATCATCCCTTGACACTCTAATGAAAGGGTTTTCAATTAATACACCTAATGGGGATATTGTTACAATAAGAATATATAGAGTGGTCTCTGTTAATATGAGAATTTATTCCCTATTTGAAAACATGGTAATTATACTTATGATTAACTATAAAATAATTATGATTTTTGGGGTTTAATTTATTTTTAGGATAAATAAATTAGTATATAAGGTATAAAATAATTTATGTTGAATTAGTGGATTTTTATAGTAAAGGATTTGAAGGTCGCCATTCCTTTGGATTTTATTTTTACCCAAACAAACCATTTTTATTTTAACAAGTGGATAAGCACAAGAGGAATAACTTGTAATTATTTAATGGATTTTATAATCCATTATAATTTTATTTTAATTCTTTATAAATGATAAATTCATCATGGTTATTCAACATTTTGAATATGAGATAAAGAAAAATGGAAAACTATTTGAAATGCAATCAAAGGATAAAATTACTCATATAGAATGGAACTAAATAATGTTAGTATGTTTTATAATATCTTCCAACTCAATTTTAAAATAATTCATCAAACTTCAATAAAATGAAGATAAATTTATCAATTCTTATTTGGAAAATATCTCTCTACTATCAACTTATACCTCTGTAAACTCGTTCACCAATATGGGTCTTACAATGCTGCATACATGGTTTTAGAAATATTTAATTAAGAAATACTAATATTCTTAGGACTAACTTAGGAGTTAATTATCAAGATAAAAATATACATCTAATATTATACCCATTCCAAGATACACTTTTTATGGTAAAAACAAAATAAAATTTCAAGGATGTAATTTATTTAAGGGTGGGGAAATATAACTTCTTAATATTTTAGTATGTATTTTCCTTTAAATAAATATTATGTTGAATATCTTGTAACACACACAACATCAAACTAAAATGAATAACAAAATATTAAAATTAAAATAATAATAAACCATTACTAAATAGAAATATAGTAATAAATTATGATACATACATTTTATTATTTTTTATTAATGAAATTTAATGATTTGAAATTAAATAATTAATGTGATGTGATTAAAGTCATTCAATGTTAAAAGGAGTATTTTTAAAATTATTATTTTTGATGTTTTTTTATTTTAATAAATTTATTGATTTTAAAATACTTCTATGCATGAACAAATAAACTAATTCTAAATTAATTATAAGTTGATATGAAATATGATTATGAACACTTAAATTTTAAAAATGTATTTTCTATAAAAGTTTTTTTATTTAAATTTAATATTTCTATTTAAAATATAAATTTATATATTATATAATTTTAATTTTATTAAATAGTTTTTTAAATTCATATTTTCAAAATTATCTTAGTGTAAATTTTATCATATTTTTATGAAACAGTTGATTTTTAGGTGAATAATGAAAAATACTGATTTTAAAAATACTATAACTTTAATAACAACATTATGGTATAATAATGAATTTGAAATTTTAAAAAAAAAATTTATATACCAATTATATATATAATATGTAAAATAAATCAATTAAAAATTTTATGTTGTATTTATAAACCTATTTTTTACATTTTAAAACCTATGTGAAATATTATTTTAATAAAATAATTATTTTTTATCCTTTTATTTAATTAAGTAATTCAAAATTTAAATTCATATTTGGATTGGTTTTAAATTAAAATAATGAAACTTTTTTATTTATAAACCAATAAATTTTATAATAATAAATCTTATACATGACTTTGGTATAAATTCATTCTTATTCTTAAGAAGTCGTTTTTCTAAAAAACTATTTTTCAGTGCGTTTTGTGTAGTTATATTAAAATTAATTTTTACAACCTATGGGAATTTAATATTTTAAAATGGATTATATATTTTTAATCACAATATTCAAATTATTTAATAAGTCTCATTTCATTTTTTATTCATAATAAATAGTTACCATGGTAAAAAAATTTATCCCCACAGAAAGGGTTAAAAGGGTTAACGAGGAGGTTAAACTAAGAGATAAGGCTTAAAATATCACTAAAACTTATATAAATTTAATTTTTTTTTTATTGTATTTAGGCCTTAAATTATCCTATATTTAAATATTTTTACATTTGGAGAAACTTTACCATGAAAATGACATTATAATATTTTAAAGTCAAGGGTATTTACAAGGGTTCCACTCTCCTCACTTATAAAATAGAACCTCATATCCTCACTTATAAACACAGATAAATCTCCCTTAGATCGAAAAAAATATTCCCAAATACCCTCAAAACACCCTTATTCATGACTTAGTGGTTTTTATTTTCTGAAATGAACCATTCAAGAATCTTAGTTTGTTTTTCAAAGGAGGTTATCCAATAAAGAGGTATATGTACTTACCAAGCTATTTTAATTTTATTCATTCTTAAACCTCCCACAAATATTATATAACCATACTAACATAATGAAAATTATAATTTATATACTTAATATTTTTTATATTAATGTTACAACCATTTTATATCTTCCCTCTATCTAATAAAAAATGAAACATCGCTCATATGTACATGCAGACTACCACCGCCATGAATTGATGTATTTCATTTTTTATCACTACCTCTCATGGATGGTTATATAGATGTATTTAATGAATATATATTATATTTATAAAATAATTATTAATCTTTAAAGATAAATTACAATCTAATTTCCTTCCCTCCCATCTGTTGTAAAATGGAAACATCCCTCATGTGTATGTGTGGACTACCACCTCCATGAAGCGATGTAATTAATTTTTCATAAATAACTCACATTTATGGTAATATATATGTAATTAATGAATAAATATTATATTTATTAAATAATTTAGTTTCTTGAAAGATAAATTATTATCTACCTTCTTTTCTTCCATCCGTTGAAAAATGAAAAGGTCACCCATGCATACATGGGGACTACCAACTCAATGAATGATGTATTTAATCCTTTATAACCATGTAACATGGATGGTTATAAAAGTGAATTTAATATATAAATGTGATATATATGATATGATTACTTTTTGTGGGTGAGGAAATTATGACCAAGGTGTAAGGACTGAAAAAACGGAATCAAAACATTAATGAGTACTAGACCTATTTACACCTAAATAATTTATTTTTACAAATAATTATGAGTAAGTGGGTAAAAATAAGTTATTAATAAATTATACACATCAATATATCACCACCAGTTCCTAGCTCAGTGTTATTGGCCCTGTGTCATGTTAGGGAGGTCTCGAGTTTGAGTCTTCTTGCCTTCCTACTTTTATGTGTTGCATGTTTTTTTTATAGCTTTTTAATTCCCCATCACCGACCATTTTTAATGATATAAATATATATAGATATAAATATCTATATGATATATATTAATAATAAATATAAATTTATTATAGATTAGGTTGTGACATGTTTAACTAAGCTGGAATCCAAGGTAAGTTTGATTTTACAATCTCATTTTTATTCAGAATTATTTATGTTTAAATTTCCATTATAGAAATTATATTCACTTTATTTATTTAACCTCACACATTTTATTTAACTTTTGTTATTTATAATCTTTTTAATTATTATTTCCTTTTCCCTCTTTTTTTACTCAAAATCACTAAAATAAAGTTTATAAAAAAAATTGAACTTATTTCTTCTCTCTAGTGGTGAATCTTTGGCTTCCATATCCATATTCTTTATAATATTTAAATAATGGTTTTATATATACTCTAATGATTTTGTAAGGTCATTTTTAAATGACTTTTACCTTTTTACAAAGGTTTAAAATGAAAAAAAATTAACCTGTTTCCTTAAGATTCAGTTTTGACTCTCTTTACACAACTAAGAAAAGAATTTTTTTAAATATTTACCACCTAATCGTTTTTTTCCACCATCATGATCATTATTAATTATTATGATTTGTTTATATGTTTTATTGGTTTTTAAAAAAAAACATATTCCCATTATTCTGGTAATTTTTAGTTTTTTAAAATAAATTTTCTAAAAGAAAAGTATATTACATATTATTTTTAAAGTGACTTTATATTGTATTTATAAATTTGATTTTTCTCTATTTAAAGATCCTATAAAGTGTATTATTATTTATTGGGGACATTATCAAACAATACCATCAACCTTCTTTCTCTGGATGTCCTATGATCATTTTTTCCTTTTATTAACTGGGGAAAATATTGACATTTCATATGCTATTTTTTCAATAATAATATTTATATTGATTATTTAACAAATTTTTATTAATTTATTTAATATAAAAAATGCATTGGGTTTAGTAACCGATGATCAATTCATGATAATAGATGTCCTCTCAATGCATTAATAGGTCTCATGAGATACACTAGCTTGGGTGTTGGGCATATGACTTACGTATTTATATATTATGTTTTTTCATAAGGCATTGACAATAAGATTATAATGTCTAGAATAATGTATTCCATCATTATGAAATTAGTTATTTTTTAAAAGGTATTATTTACATTATTATAATTGGATATATTTCATTCTCATGTTTTTTATTATATATCATATTTATTGATTATTCAACCTTCCGTATTTCTTATGTATTTTTTTTAGAAAAGAGGTGACATGAATTGGTCACCCAATTCATGCCCTAAGGAAATTTATTAAAAGAAGAAAAAGTTTCAAAACAATCTTGAGGTGTAAAGAGGTTACACCAGTAGGGGATTGTGGGGGATAAAAGTTGATTCATCTAGGAGAAATGAACCAAAAGATCGAGTTGCATAAAACATGTATGAGTCATGTCATAAACCTATCAAAAACTTATTCAATAGAGGGAATCAATGTTCATTGAGGGAACTGAAAACATATATGCCACCAAGGGAAAAGTTCCCATTCAATACAGGAAATGTGAAGGTGGTTAGAGTAATCATCAATCCCACCATCCAAGATCATCTATAAAGAACAAAACAAAGTCAGGTAGAGAAATAGTGATCTCACTTTCGGAAAGTTGGTCAGTATTAAAAACAAACAAATAATATTCTGGAGAGGTAACTATTTTCTCATTTAAGAAAATATTCTAAAAGTAATCAAGTTAGGATGTTAACTCCCAAACATAGACTAGCAAGAGATATGAAATCCCTAAGATGGTTATTAAATGATCAAGAAAATAATCTGAAAAAATACCACAGTATTCAAGAATAGACCATTGGACTCCATGTAATACCAAGAAGGAGGAACTCCTTTATAAAGGGAGGAGGCCCACAAAACACTGAAACTCATGGGAAACAAGGAACTAACCAGAATAATCCATCGAAAAAAAACTATAAAAGATTATGAGAAGTAATAAATTCATTACCAAGGTATGGATTTAAAGTTGAAATAAGGATTTATTTTAGTTTCTTATAACATCCTAATGAACATAAGTTTTCTGATTTCAAGGTTTTTCTCAGTAGTAATGATATCATCCTGAAATTTCTGGAATATGATTGCATCATGTTCATACATCCAAGCATCAAATTCTTCCCCCACCTCCTCCTTATTGAAATATGAATATTTTTACATAGGATGGTTTTTTCCTTCATCATCTTCCTCATCTGAACCAGAGAATTAAATCAAGTAATTAACCACAATTGAGAGTGTTGAAGGTTTAATTTCCTTCTTAGTGGATTCAAGTGATCTTGTGACAATTTTTCTTTCGAGGTTAGAGTAGTCTCTATTCTTACACATTTTTCTAGGATTTGGGGTAATGTATCCATCAAAATCCACCATTGGTTTTTTTCCTTTTCTAGCACTTGATTTTAGGAAGACTTCCTCAATTTGATTAGGGTGATCATCATCATCCAGTAAGAATTCACTAGAATTAGAGAGGTCATCATATTCCTTATCACTTGTGACATTTGATTCAAAGTGTTTCTCTTGCTCCTCCACCTAGGGGAGGGAATAGTGCTGGAACTTGTGGCAGTAGGCAGAGCATCAATAAAGTCTGACCTTTCAATAGAAATACATGAAATTTGAGAAGAATGGTCATTGGATAACAAAACCTACTTGTTTACATCAATCTTATGCACTCCATTACGGTCAGAGGGGCCATAATTAACTGCACAACTAACATTAATCTTCTCTATTCTAGATTTATTCTGTCCTTTTTCAACCCAAGTAGCTTTCTTGTCCTCAGGAAATGTAGTATTATAGTTACATTCCTTATGATCATATCCAAGATTAAGGAAATAATGACAGTAATTAGGTATCCTTTCATAAACAACATCCTAAAAGAATCCATACATACCATTGTGAATCCAAATTTTTGAAGAAAGGACCTAAGAAACATCAAATTCCACACAAATTCTAGCAACTCATGGTCTTTAAAGATTCATCATCACTGAATCCATCTTTAATGGATTTACAATAAGCATAGAAATAGGAAATAAGGAATATTATTTAAAAAAGTGGAGTTGTAGTGTAAAGACCTAGAAATTTCAAGGAAATTTTTTTCTTAATTTATTTGGAATTTTACAAATCTGTGACTTTTGAAAGCACTTGATTCCGAGGCCCGGTGTTTCTGGAATCAATTTCTGAAGTTTAGCTCGGGTACGTTTAGTAAACAAATGAACGGGTTTTTCTATCTTTTGAACTGGTGCTTGTAATTGAAATCAGAGGGCACTGTTGAACTCGCAGTGCAGGTTTTCACTTAAGAAAAACTTTCACCTCAATGGCAGATGATCAGGTATGAAAGTTATTTTTTGGTTTTTTACGTGGGTTAATAAAATAATATAAGTGGACAATTTATTTTATTTTATTAAACACATGTCGTGCGGATAAAGTGGTTAGAATCTTCACTTGGGAGTTGGTGGTGGGACCGCCACACCCTAACCCCCCTTGAGAGGTTATGGTGGTGGGGCCCACCGAGATCCAACCTCCCATCTGAGGTTGATTATGGTGAAAACCACGTGAGGCCTCCCATTAATGGGAGGGGAATCAAAACTCCTTGACTCCCCCTCATTTATGAGGGAGAGTCTCTGGGTTTAAATCCCCCTCTTAATTGAGGAGGATGAAACCTCACTTTTTAATGAGGGTACCACCCAAGCATTAACCACCCCCCCCCTTCCTTTTTGTGGTTAATTAATGGTGGGGCCCACCAGGAAATATCCTCCCTTTGGAGGATATTCTTCTGTGGGGACCACCCAGGCCAATAACCCCCTTTTTGACTTCCTACCCATTTTAATGTGCCACTGCAGTGGATTAATTGGGTGGATCCCCCTGTCATAAATCCTCCATTTATGACTTGCGTGCCAACGATGAACCCCCCCCCCCCACTCCTATATAAAGGAGTCTAGGGAAAGGAGTTCTGGATGGCTTCTTCAAGAGGCAGAACGCTAGCAGCGAAGCACGGTGCCCAACACTTGGAAAGTTTTCCTCTACCTCCAACGAAGAACGAAGAACGAAGAATGTCGACGCCACCCTCGGCTTCTTTCGTTTCGACGTTGACGGAATGACACCTATCTTCCGCGATGCCCATCTTCCGCGACTCGCCATCATTTAATGTCGTTTTACGAGGTAGGGGTTGTTCTGTTCAAGTTTTAATATTTTTCATCATCGTTCTTCAATTCTTGAGTTTCGTTTGGATGCATGATACCATCTTGACGAGGAAGGGCTCGGACCGCATGAACATGGTCCTACCCTTCCCCTATCGTTCGTTGTTCATGGATGATGGAGGTGGACTGCGAAGAACTAGCTGGTGTTGGGCCGACCACAAGCAGATCATCAGTGCATGATTTCTGGGTCTCCACAAAGGCATAGCACCATTGTGTCGTGTGGGGTAGAGTTGGACCACGGCCGAGACGGGCCGCGGCGCCGTCACGCCGTGCCGGAGCTACATGGGCGGTGGCCTCACGTCGCGCTGGTTGAACAAAGCCACGTCCTAAGGCTGTGGTGGATCCGGAAGGGCGGCCGGCTGTGCCGGATGCTGGTGCCATCAAGAGGCGGGACCCGAGGGGTCCCGCGGTTACCCAAGGGCCGTCTAACACGGACAACCATTTCAAAGATTCGGGGGGTGTAACCCCCCTCCCCCCCCCCCAATCAGCGGCTAGGGTGGGCCCCACTGGGAACCGCCACCCCACCTGATCGGCCATCCATGCAGCCAACCACATGGGCCGTGTGGGCTGGACCGCGCCGGCTGTGCCGAGCCACCAGCGTCGGGTCGGGCCTCCAGCGTCGGGTCGGGCCGCCAGCGCCGGGCCGGGCCGCCAGCACCGGGTCGGGGCAGGCCGCCAGCACCGGGCCGGGCCGCACCCTACCGGGACATACTCGGACCCGAGTCGGGTCGACCCAGTTCGGGTTGGCCCAGGGGGTGTTGGGCTGGGTCGGACCGGGCCCAGACCCCCTATTTTCGGACCGTTTTCGGTTAAACGGACATATCTTGAGCTATGGACTTTCGATCGACACACCGTCAGTTGCATAAGATTCATTGGATCGGGATGGTCGTTTTGGTATATTTAACTCAAGGTTTCATAAAATTTTGAGTAGGGCTAGGTTGGTTCAAACTCGAAACCAATCGGACCCTCGGAGCGGAAACGCTTATAACTTGAGGACCGGGCGTCCGATTGATGTGTCATTGACTACGTTGGATTCCTCTTGATTAAAAGGTTCTTTTGGAATACTCTACATGGGTTTTGGATTATTTTTGAGTATGGTCGGGTTGGTTGTAGCTTAAAAACCAACCGGGACCCTGGAACGGAAAAGCTAATAACTCACAGACCGGGCGTCTGATTGACGCGTCGTCTGTTGTGTTGAGACCCCTATGACGAGGTGGTCATTTGTGATAATTCTTCATGGGACTTCGTGACACTTGGAGTTTCGACTAGTGGCTTGTGGAGCGGATCCTCCTAGAGATTAACATACGGAGTACGGTGACCTTGTAGCTTGCTGAGACCTGATGACTGCTTGTCCAATTCGATTCGGAGTGACTTGTATAGCCCAGTGGGGAGCACTACTTTGTGAGGTTCCAGACCCATAGTAGAGGAGCACTACTTTGTGAGGTGGCAGACCTGTGGTACTCGACAGGAGTAGTACCTCTGTAGGCTATGAGGGGGAGCACTAATTTGTGAGGTGGCAGACCCATGGCGGAGGAGCACTACTTTGTGAGGTGGAAGACCTGCGGTACTCGACAGGAGGAGTACCTCAGCAGTATAAGGTTAGTGAGTGGCACCTCGGAGTCGTGACAGGACTACTGTGCTCAACAGAGGTGGAGTTCTCCAATAGTCATGTTTTCGTCATCGTGAATAAAAATCTTGGTTTGAGCTGAGTCAATGACCTTTTTGTTTACCTCATGATTGAGATGGGTTACTTGATAACTTAGGTATATGTATGGTCATATACCTGAGTAAAGGTTATCTATTGAGATATTTCTTTGTGGTTTATCTTTGTTGGTTTTAGTGAGACCTTAAGGGTCTCGGGGTCCCTACCGAGTATCATTATACTCACCCCTGCACGGGCTATGCCCGCACCTTGTTGTGTTGGATGCAGACGACGGACAGCACCGATCGTGGTTGAGGATTATAGAGTTGGATGGTACCCGGAAGTGAAATTTACGACGAGATGGTACCCGTAGGTGTACTTCACGACAAGACGGTGCCCAAAGGTGACAGACGGATGTGGAGAGCTGAGGTGGCCATCTGTACCTACCCTTTAGGTAGGAACTCCAAAGGACGATCCAGGAGCAGCTTGACACCATCCACCTGTTTTGTCTGTACCTTGTACTTTACTATTGGGCTTTTATTTCTGGCCCCTGTACTTTCCAGCACATTTTTTTATATATAGTGTTTACTTAGTGTTTGCTTCCGCTTGTACTCTGGTTGTGTGTGTTTACATTTCATAAAGGCAATGTCTTCCCTTATTATCGGGATTTATGCCTTTGGTGCTAGTCGCCAGCCCCCGGCCTACGGAAGGTGGGCTTGGGGTAGTCATGGCATGGGCCCTGAGGATGGGTCGTGATAATTGGTATCAGAGGATTCGGTTCTACCGGAGAACTCAGGACTCTGATCTTTATTTTCTGTGAAGCAATAGTGTTAAGGGTACTAAGTGTGGTCTTCAGTTCAGGGAGTCCAGTGTTGGTGCGGGCGACTGACGTATCCATACACCAGGACCCTGAAGTCTTATTTCTGACTAAGTACACGAAAACACTGATTGTGTGTGTGTTTTCAAAAGATTATTTTAAGTCATCTCAAACCAGTTCAACTCACTAGGTATAGTCTTTTGACTATGTCGCATTTGTTTCTTTCAGGATGCCTCCCCGCGGACGACCAGCTAGAGCCCCAATATTTGTACGTACTGATAGCCCGCCAAGTGATGAGGCCTCAGTACAGGGCCCTCTTTCAGTGGAGGTACCAGTGGTACTACCACCCGTTGGGCCACCGATGTCACCAGCCCCAGCAGTAGGCGATGCACGTCGCTTGATCGCGCTGCACGAGTTCCAATGCTAGAGGCCACCCAGGTTCTGGGGAGAGATGGACCCACAAGCGGCTGGGGATTGGTTGGAGGTTGTGGAGAGAGTCTTTAGACTAGTAGGGACACCAGCCGACTTCCTGGTGATCCTTTCTGCCAGCCTTCTACAGGCAGCAGCAGGAAAATGGTGGGGCCTAATTCTTAAGATGCATGATGAGGCGTCACTTCAATGGGTAGACTTCGAGAGCCTATTCCAAGCAGAGTTTGTACCAGCCACCCTTCAAGCGGTACGAATACAGGAGATACTTCATCTACAGTAGGTCTGCATGAGTGTAGCTCAGTACTCAGCGAGGTTCACAGACCTCTCACGCTACTCTAAAGATATGGTATGGGGCCCGTTCTTCAGGGCCCGGACCTTCGAGCAGGGGCTCAGGCGGGATATTAGAGCTTCAGTTGTCTCTCACACCATCCCGACGTAGACAAGGATGTTGGAGCGAGCCCTCCTAGTGGATATTTTCCTTGATGAGCAATCTCCAGCAGCAGAACCCACTACTAGTCGACATGCAGCGGAGTCTTCTGTAGCTGGCAGTAGACAGTTGATACAGAGGTCCAAGAGGACCAGACCTACAGGTGGTCAATCGCATGACTCTGGATCAGTAGTGTGAGGCACCAAGAGAAAATATAGATCCAGACCTGCCACGCTGTGTTACACATATGGCGGACAGGGTCACATGTCTCATGACTGTCTGACCCACCGCCCGGATGATCAGCAGATAGAAGAAGGACCTTTCAGGTAGAGGTAGAGGTTCGATCGAGGCGGACTGAAAGAAGCAGGAGACAGAGGCAGAGGAGCTGGCCATGCAGATGGAGGTGGATGACGCTTCGAGGTGTTTCCACCACCACCACCCAAAGGTCCACCCCGACTACAAAGAGCGGGTGGACAAGGGAGAGCACAGCTTCGGACAGCTGAAGAATATGACTATGGAGCTTCGGAAGTAGGTGGACAGGAGCGAGACCAGTTCTTGGCATGGAGGCCTTTGTTCTTGGTGCTTCTAGTTTCCATGTTGTCGTTGTTGTGTTTTCTTTGTGTCTTTGTACTACGAGGTGCAGTAATAAAAGACACTTATCGTTGTGACGTTTACTTTCCTATCCTTTTTGTATGGTTGATAATAAGAGGTTCAGGTTAAAACTATTGACTTGACCCTCACTTGTGAGATTCCTACTAGAGGATACCCAATAACCACACACTGATGTCGACAGTGTGACTCAACCCCTGGAGGTGAGAGTAACGTTTGGATCTCTTGGTAGTAGATTTGAGGCCTTACAATGTCATCCATGACATGAATTTTACCATTCATGTCAAGATTGACTATATTAGGAAACGAACGTGGTTCATACAGGGGATGAGACCAGATTTCTCTTTTCGGTAGAGGATAAATCTTAGCAGCTCTTATAAAACATAGTTGAAGAAGGGTGGAGATGAGTTCTTACAATTGGCTAGTCACACCCATTATTCGTTGAGAGAACGGTTTATGGTTCTCTCCAACTCAATAGTCTCAGGTGTATCTTCTCCCAGAAGGACATGAACCAGAGACAGCAGTGAAAGATTGAATTCCTCCGGGACTATGAATTCAAGATGGTTTATACTCCTGGGGAGGGGAACGTTGTGGAGTGGCGAGACAGCAGTTGTCCTTTCCACCACATATGCATCAGGTGCACAATGCCATCCACATATCTCAGCTGAGGAGATGTGTGCACGACCTAACCGGCATTGACCACTGAGAGCTAGACATCGATAACAGGGCGACCTTCATGAGGTTCCAATAGAGGTTGAGGATTGATAGGAGAAGGTCCTACGAGGACAGTCGATTCCTCTTGTGCACTTTTGTTGGCAGCACGGGAACCTCCAGGAGAGCACATGGGAGCAGGAGGCTCAGATGCGTGCTTGGTACCTCCTTTAGTTTCCCTAGTTTGTGTTGTAGCTTTATGGAGACATAAAGCCCTGAAGTGGGAGTAATGTAAAGATCTAGAAATTTCAAGGAAAATTTTTTCTTAATTTCTTTGGAATTTTACGACTCTGTGGCTTATGACGGCACTTGATTCAGAGACCCGGTGTTCCCGAAATCAATTTCTAAAGTTTATCTCGGGTACGTTCAGTAAACGAACAAACGGTCTTTTCTATCTTTTGAACCGGTGCTCGGAATTGAAATCTGAGGGCAACATTGAACTTGTAGCGTGGGTTTTCGCTTAAGAAGAACTTTCACCTCGACGGCAGATGATCGGGTATGAAATTTAGTTTTTGGGGTTTTACGTGGGTTAATAAAATGAAATAAGTGAACAATTTATTTTATTTTGTTAAACACATGGCGTGTGGATAAAGTGGTTAGAAGCTCCACTTGGGAGTTGGTGGTGGGACCGCCACACCCTAACCCCCCTTGAGAGGTTATGGTGGTGGGGCCCACCGAGATCCAACCTCCCATGTGAGGTTGATTGTGGTGGAAACCACGCGAGGCCTCCCATTAATGGGAGGGGAATCATAAATCATTGACTCCCACTCATTTATGAGGGAGAGCCTCTAGGTTTAAATCCCCCTCTTAATTGAGGAGGATGAAACCTCACTTTTTAATGAGGGGACCACCCAAGCATTAACCACCACCACCCCCCCCCTTCATTTTGTGGTTAATTAATGGTGGGGCCTGCCAGGAAATATCCTCCCTTTGGAGGATATTCTTCTGTGGGGACCACCCAGGCCAATAACTCCCTTTTTGACTTCCTCCCCATTTTAATGCACCACCGCAGCGGATTAATTGTGTGGAGCCCCCTATCATAAATCCTCCATTTATGACTTGCGTTCCAACGATGAACCCTCCCACTCCTATATAAAGGAGGCTAGGGGAAGGAGTTCTGGACAGCTTCTTTAAGCGGCGGAACGCTAGCAGTGAAGCCCAGCACCCAGCACTTGGAGAGTTTTCCTATTCCTCCAACAAAGAACGAAGAACGTCGATGCCACCCTCGACTTCTTCCTTCCCGACGTTGATGGAACGACGCCTATCTTCCGTGATGCCCATCTTCCGTGTATCTCCATCATTTAATGTTGTTTTACGAGGTAGGGGTTGTTATGTTCAAGTTTTAATATCGTTCATCATCGTTCTTCAATTCTTGAGTTTCGTTTGGCCGCATGATACCATAATGATGAGAAAGGGCTCAGACCGCATGAACATGGTCCGACCCTTCCCCTCTATTTTGTTGTTTGTGGACGATGGAGGCAGACTGCGAAGAACCGGCCGGCGTCGGGCCGACCACAAGCGGATCGTCAGCGCATTATTTTTGGGTCGCCGCAAAGGTGTGGCACCATCGTGCCGCGCGGGGTAGAGTCAGACCACGGCCGAGACAGGCTGTGGTGGAGGGGCATGTTGTCGCGCCGCGCCCGAGCTACAGGGGCGGTGGGGCGCGGCGACGGCGCGCCGCGCCGGTTGAACAAAGCTGCGGTCTAAGGCCGCGGCGGATCCGGAAGGGTGGCGGGCTGTGCCGGCCGCCAGTGCCATCAAGAAGCAGGACCCGAGGGGTCCCGCGGTTGCCCAAGGGCTGGCCAACAAGGCCGGCCGTTTCGAAGAACCGGGGGTTGTAACCCCCCCAATCAGCGGATAGGGCGGGCCCCACTGGGCGCCACCACCCCGCTTGGTCGGCCAGCCCTGCGGCCAACTGCGTGGGCCACGCGGGCCGGGCCGCGCCGGCCGTGCTGGGCCGCCGGCGCTGGGCTGGGCCACTGGCGCCGGGCCGGGCCGCCAGCGCCGAGCCGGGCCGCCAGCGCTGGGCCGGGCCGCCAGCGCCGGGCCGGGCCATGCCCTACCGGGCTGGACCCAGACCCGAGTTTGGTCGACCCAGTTTGGCCAGACCCAGGGGGTGTTGGGCCGGGTCAAACTGGGCCCATACCCCCTATTTTCGGACCTTTTTCGGTTAAATGGTCATATCTTGAGTTTCAGACCTCTGATTGACACACCGTCAGTTGCGTAGGATTCCTTGGATCGGGAAGGTAATTTTGGTATATTACACTCAAGGTTTCCAAAAATTCTCGATATAGCCGGGTTAGTTCGAACTCGAAACCAATATGGCCCTCGGAGCGGAAATGCTTATAACTTGTGGACTAGACGTCTGATTGACGTGTCGTCGACTACATTGGATTCCTCTTGATGAGACGGTTCTTTTGGAATACTCTATGTGGGTTTCAGATGATTTTCAAGTATGGTTGGGTTGGTTTTATCTTAAAAACCAACCGGACCCCTAGAACGGAAAAGCTAATAACTCACAGATCGGGCGTCTGATTGACGCACCGTCTGTTGTGTTGAGACCCTTATGATGAGGTGGTACTTTGTGATACTTCTTTGTAGGATTTCGTGACACTTGGAGTGTTGACTAGTGGCTCATGGAGCAGATCCTTCTGGAGATGAGCATACGGAGTATGGTGACCTTGTAGCTGGCTGAGACCAGAGGACTGCTTGTCCGATTCGATTCGGAGTGACTTGTATAGCCCAGTGGGGAGCAATACTTTGTGAGGGGGCAGACTCATAGCAGAGGAGCACTAATTTGTGAGGTGGTAGACCCGTGGTACTCGACAGGAGGAGTACCTATGAGGGAGAGCACTACTTTGTGAGGTGGCAGACCCATGGCGGAGAAGCACTACTTTGTGAGGTGGCAGAACCGCGATACTCGACAGGAGGAGTACCTCAGCAGTCTAAGGTTAGTGAGTGGCACCTCAGAGTCATGACAGGACTATTGTGCTCAACAAAGGAGGATTTCTCTATCAGTCGTGTTTTCATCATCGTGAATAAAAATCCTGGTTTGAGCTGAGTCAATGACCTTTGTGTTTATCTCATGATTGAGATGGGTTACTTGATAACTTAGGTATATGTATGGGCATATACCTAAGTAAAGTTTATATGTTGAGATCTTTCTTTGTGGTTTATCCTTGTTGGTTTTAGTGATACCTTGAGGGTCTCAGGGTCCCTACTGAGTATCTTTATACTCACCCCAGCATGGGTTATGCCTGCACCTCGTTGTGTTGGATGCAGACGACGGACTACACTGGTCGTGGTTGAGTCTTGTAGAGATGGACGGTACCCAGAGGTCGACTTTATGATGAGGCGGTACCTGGAGGTGGACTTCACGATGAGACGGTACCCCGAGGTGACAGACGGATGTGGATAGATGAGGTGGCCATATGTACCTACCCTTCAGGTAGGAACTCCAGAGGATGATCCAGGAGCAGCTTGACACCATCCTGCTGTTTTATTTGTACCTTGTACTTTACTGTTGGGCTTGTATTTCTGGCCCCTTTACTTTCCAGCACATCTTTTGTTATATAGTGTTTACTTTGTGTTTTCTTCTACTTGTACTCTGGTTGTGTGTGTTTACGTTTCATAAAGGCAATGTCTTCCCTTATTATCAGGATTTACGCCTTTGGTGCTAGTCACCAGCCCCTGGCCTATGGAAGGAGGGCTTGGGGTAGTCACGGAATGGGCCTCAAGGATGGGTCGTTACAGGTAGCCCAGGAAAGCCTATCCAAATTGGAACAATGGGAGACTTGGAATAGGGGTCAAAATCTAGGGTCCATTTAAGAACTTTTATAGAATAACCCCCAAAAAACCATGATCACCTTGCCCAAAGTCTATAATAATCATCCTTAGAGGAAAGTTGAAAAACAACATTCGAATAATTCAAAAGACCGATATGAAAACCCGAAAAGACAATGATTTCAAGATAATTTATTAAGAATTTCAAAGAAGGTATACGATTAGTAAACTTCCCAACAAGAAAAAATCTTAAATCTGAAGCAAGAAGGTTTCCCTCTTTTGTTGAGAAATATATCATCGGTTATCCATGATGAATAAATTGTTTAGGGTTAATACATAAATCAGGGACCGCAACATCATTTGTGCAATACTCGGTGTTCACAGTAATTTTTTCGGCAACCACATCTGCGAAGGTTCTTAGAGCTAGAGTAGGGTTTCTCACTTTTTTGTCCAGTGACGGGTTTATCAGCAATGCCCTGAAAAAAAATATTGGTATTATTTGAATAAGATATTTTTTTGAGATGATGATTTATATTTGATTAAAATTTCCTTATTTTATGAAACCAATCCACCACAAAATTTATTTGTTTATAAAAAATAAAATAATAATAAATGATAAGATATTTTTTAATGATATACATTATCTTTTTAGACTTTAAAAATTAATTTTTAGATTTTTTATAGGAATTTATTATTTTAAAATAGATTTTTTATCTTGTTAAATATATTTTGGGATTATATAACCATTTTAGGATAATTTATATCTATATTACATAAATATTACATTATAAAACATCAATATTACTAAAACTATAATTTTACTATTGACCAAAAAAATCAATATTTTTATAAAATTATCAAAAATTCAATCATAGAAAATTTAAAATGTTTATTCCAAAAATAAAATTTATTTTATCAAAATGATTTTATAGATTAATTAATTTTCATATTTTATATAAAAATTTTGTTTTTCATAAATGTGCACATTATTAAAAAAATTCTTATATTTTCTTTTGGGTTTTCTAATTTTAATATTTATTTTATAGCACTCAAATATTTATATTTAAATATTTTAAATTAAGTATTATTTACAACTCATTTTACTATTCTAATGGACATGATATTATTCCAACTATCATGTTACTATTCTAATGGTTGGGTTACTATTCCTAATGGTTAGGTTACTATTACAATGATCATATTGGTTTTATACTTCTATAAATAACTTTACTTTTCTTCATTCATCATTCACTTTAATTTCTTTTAAGATTCTATATTTTTAATTTTTTAAATGTTTATTATATTATTCGTATTTTGTTTCTTTTTTATAGTTTTGTCTATAGGTGTGAGAATTCTAGGACACCACAATGATCCATATTTTTTCTACTCTAATTATATTATTTTTTTCATTTTTATTGTCTTGTTGTACAACTTAAATTTTATGGAGTATATTTATTCTCCAAAAATAGTGTTCTGTATTAATGAAATATAAGTATTGTTGGTTTTTATTATGTGGTGCATGTTTTTATACTATACTATATTATTAAATATGACACATACTAGTATATTCAAAAGGAAAAATATATATAAAAAAGTTTACATCATTAAACAAATTGGAATATTCTCAGGGGTATTTTCAAAGTTCTTTTGGTGGAGCTTGGACATACTAGATTGATAAAGAACAAGGTACATTGTTCTATATTTATTTTATTCAATATGATGTGAATGGAAATATCCTATGGAAAATACATTTTGGATGGTGTTTTATACTACATTTATATAATATTTATCCCATCCAAAACCTAGAAATTTCTCTCTATAATTTTTAAATCCTTTTTTATTTCTTATCAAACAATATGAATGTCATATAAAATTTAACAGACTAGATACAAGCTAGTAATGAAGTCAAAATTATTGTAGATAAGGGTTAATAGAGGAATATATGTGTTGATAAAAGCTGGTATTGGGATCCTTGATAGTGAAACTAAATATCATATTTTGTGATTTTTATCTACAATTTATGATGGTCATGAAATGGAAATTATATAGGGACCAAGTGATGGATACACATTAAATTTTTGGTGGGATAATTGGCTTAGTGAACTAAGGTTCCACCCCAACTACACTTACAGTACAATTCTTAAAGGTGATATACACAAACACATCAACAGGTTCATAACAAATGAATATAATTATAATTGATTTATTTTTTAACACATTTTAATTTTTCTAGAACTTTCATAATATTTTGGGAATTTTTTTTCACATTTAAAGATAATATTCCAACTTATTTTGGTGATCATCAAATCAAGGAAATTTTTTATCTTGTCAACATTTTATTGGATGTATTCTTAAACTTGAGAAACTATATATTCTAAATGGGGTCATATAAATAATTTAAAGAGTGTCAATGGATTAGTGTATTTTTTTATTGAATCTAAGAGATGTCATACTTTTAAATAAGGAGTCAAAAATGATGCATTTGATTTTAAAGAATAGTTATGCACAACACTAGGCTAGAGAAAATTTTAACCATGTCATTAAGAAATATAACTCGGATAGAATGGTATCTATTTCAATATGGATAGATATCCGTTTTCAACTTGACTCTTTTTTATCAACCCATTTAAGAATTGATTAAATTTTAAACTTGTAATACCAAGTGAATGGGGTTTATAATTACTAAAAAAACTATTTCTAAACTTACATGATGAAGGTTTTGGGACTTTAGAAAATTTGATCATTTTTTACATCATATTATTGGAAGTATTTTCAATAAACAATTGATTTAAATAATGTGTCATACCTTACATGGAAGTAAAATTCATGCAAATCCCCACAACGCATTTATTTTTTAAACTCATTATTAACCCATCCTATCATATCTTTAAATATGTATCTAACTATTATAACTCCTTTAAATATTCATTTATAATTTAAAATTTTAAAAATGTATTCATAAATTTAAAATTATTATATCTCAGATTATATACATATATATTATAATTTAAAAATATATATATTGAATTAATAATAATAATTTAATTACATTTGGGTTTAAAATTAATTTATACATCTAAGATGAAGTGACTTAAAAATAAATAAATATATTTTATAATTTTACTATCATTCAAAATATATAATTAATAAATTGATAATAATTAATATAACTAGATTTGGGTTTAGGATACTTGATAACTAATACTTAAACTCAACAAAATATTAATCATCTTTTAGATTCACTATCATAATTTTATACACTTGATTAATTATTATTCTAACTATACCTAATTATATTGGATAGTATTGAGTATTATATTAATGACCACTTATTTTTGAAGATAAATATAAGATACTTAAAATTAAGGAATATTAATAAGATAAACACAAAAAAAAACTTATCTAACATAATTAGCACCATCCCATATATATATTTCAAAAAACTTTATAAATTAATACTCAAACACTCCAGATTAAAAAACTTGGAAAAACCCATAAATCTAAAGGCTTACGAGTACTGATTCATTCATACATGGTTTATAGAAATCGAAAAATATAAAAAAACTTGGATATCTTTAATATGATTATTTGGATAGTTACTTCTTCGTTATCTTATTCACAAGATTCACCACATCTTACAATGTATTTTTTAGTCCATTGTCTAGGGTTCTCACACTTTTTGTCATATCACACTACGATGAAACACCAAAATTTGAATCTTTCAGTGGTAACTTTTTAACCCCATCATGTTACTATAGTTATTTATTTTAAATTATTTTTTGGTTATTTTAAATTTTCATATGTTTTTGGGATTAAATATGAATTTTTTAGGAATCTTTCTTCTATTTCATAGTTAGTAAGCATAGTTTGGGAAAATTTGTGTGATGGCCCTTATGTAGGGTATGTTTTTAGTTTATTTCGTTATTTCATGGTTAGACTGCATAGCTAACACATGGTTTGGTATAAACCATGTGACCTTTAGAATAAAATGTGTAGGGACCCTTATGTAAAGGTTTTTTATGACATGACTCATGCAGGGTTCGGAGAAACTTGTGTGAAGGGTGTTGTAGAGGTTGTAGAGGCGTTTTTAAGGGTTGGTGAATGTTTAGTAAACCATAAATCCAACCCGTGTGAGTATTTTGTTTCTTATCTTGGGACTCCCACACATTTAGCACACAATTTACCAAATCTTTCATCTTAACTATGCAAGATGATCAAATTTCATTTAAAAGGGAAAATACTCATTTTTTCCTCATTTGATTTTAAGGGGTTTTTTGCCTTTTCCTTTTCTCCTTGTTCGAAAGACCTTATTGTAGAGACCCGTATCTTGACATACATTGACATTACATTACTTTTGCGGAATACTTAGTACATTACAAAAACACACACACAAGGACCGTAATAGTTTAGTGTCTTTGGAAACTCGGACTATAATCTTCTAATCGTGGTGAAAGGTCTTCAAAATCTCCCATAAAGATCTTTTTTTTTTACCTAAAACCTTTATTTATATCCTGGGGAAAAGAAAACATAAAAGGGTGACCTCAAATGCTCAGTAAGGGTAAACAAAATAAATATCAATCACATCATATTCATAAGAACATAACATTTTGGAAATCATAACCTGCAAAAGAGAGCATAATTTCATAATCATGGGATAAATCATGGCAGTGAAAAAGTAATCCCAATAATCATAACTTAAAACATGAAACTTTGTGGCATACACACATAATCATAGAGAATCATTTCTTGTTAGTCAAGACTAATTTCCAAGACTATCTTAGTGGACAAAGTCCCTTTCCGAATCGAGTAACCCTCGTTTCAGTCCTGTTTCACTGAACCGGTATAACCTACCGTTCCAGCCCTGTCTATCTCATGAGATATAAAATCTTTACCCAATTCATTGGAGGGAGATATAGGTCCCACCCATCTTATAATGAATCCTTTCTTATGTGTGCCACATAATCATAAATCATACTTCATCGCATAACCCATGTAATAAAAATGGGATTCTTAAACAACATGACATCATAAAGCAATTCATATAAGATAAAGGAATTCATAAAAATATTTCCATCACAACATAATCAAACCAATGTAATAATAGGGATAAAAACAGAACCCTTTTATTATCTTATATGGAAAATAATTTTGATAAAATACTTGAACTCCATTCTTGAGGAAAATATCCTTTCTTCTTCAAAAACATTTTTCCTTTCATAACATGTCATACGAATTTAAAATAAAAGAAGTTGATTAAAAATAAACTTGAAAACTTGTAAAGGAAGTTTCTTGGAAATAATGTTTTAAAAATCCATTCAGGCCGTATAAGTTAAAAAAACATTCTTCGTACTTTTGTCGTAAAAGTCAAGAAGTACCTCGTACGAAAAAAACGACAAAAGATTCCTTTCATATTCTTTACTAAAAACTCACCGAAGGGTAAAATTGGATTTAAACTATTGTAAGTGGATGGAAACAATATTGCATATTGATGAAACATGGATGTGGATGATAAAATACACCTCAGTAAATACTTACGAATAAACAATCTCGGATAAAAATGAGATTGTGATATTTCCCTTACCTTAGGTCCGATTTGCTTTGTTCGTGTCCGAAGCTCCTCTTCTTTGAAGCGCCTTTTGGAGACCTCCTCTTAGGGAACTAAAATTGGTCTTTGAGTGTTTCTAGGGAAGTGGAGAAGAGATTTTGGCAGGGTTTGGCCGAGCTTGAGTGCTCAAATTGGTGTGAGGAGGAGGGGGAGGAGGTGTCCTTTTATAAGGGAGGAGAGGGGCACCTTAGGAATATCTCAAAATATTATTTTATATTAAAGTAAAAATCGGTTTATAATGGTTCCAAAGGGTCTTATTTCGAAGCTAAAGTGGGGATGGGTCGAAATCCTATCAACCAATAGGATTTAGACAAGTTTAGGTTCTTATTTTAACCTTATCAATTAGATTTAACTCTAAGTTAAATAATTTAACTTTTACCGTGTCTTTTTGTTTTCTTTCACTATATGGTTAATACACTTACTATAACATGCCAAACGAACCCCAAATTGTTTATTATTAGTATATATATCTTTATCTAAGTCATTTGGCCGAACCTTAGACTTTTAGGAATAAAATAACAATTAATAATATAATATTTGATTTAAAAACTATTTTGTGTCAATTTTGACACTATTTGATATATGATTTTTGTGAAAGTCATAAAAGAATTATATGTTCGAACCAAGTTGATTAAATCAACACTAATATATCATAGTAACCTAGAAAATTAGTGGAATTCATAAAAATTCTCAAATTACATTTATTTTGGTGTTTATAACATCAATTATGTCAATTTTTCATAAATAAGATAATTACTGCATCATCTTTGTGTCATAAATAAATTAAATTATTTGATGTCTAAAAATTACAAATAAAATACTATTATGTAGGAAATCTTTTTAGATTTCTAATGAATATTTATAGTCGAATTTATCTTATGTATAACCCCATATTAAAAATTATTTACTTATTAAACTTAGATTTTAACTATTTTAACCCTTCTTTAAATAAATTAATAATAAATGTCCTAATCTAATCCAAGTGGGGATAAATGGTCATATTTTATTCATAAGGTTGTTTTTGGTCGAATTACACTTATCCAATAGAATTAGGACATGTGTTAGGGTAATAGTAATATCATATTTACCCTTAGTTACCCTATTTACTATTAACCGCTGTAAAAAAAAGTAAAAAGTTACTATTCACCAAAAATTTATTTTCATCTCATTGAACCACATTTTACTTACTGACATCAACCGTGTCTTTCGGATTTTTGAAATTCCATTCACAGAAGCGGTAAAATTAAGTTTTATGAAAAATTCAGTTTTTTAACTACCACTTAGTAGTTTCACTATTCATCAAAAATTGATGTTTTTCAGAACAATGCCAAAATTTCATCCTAAGCTATATTTTATATTCCGAATTCAAAAATAAAGTCTATTTTACCAAATTCATAACATAGAAGTTTCATTAATTATTTTTATAATTAAATCCCGCTGTTAAAACAAATAGCGTGTTTTTAAGAAACAATATCTATCAAAAGATTGACACTTGATTATGTCTGGTTTAAATGTGAAATTACAACCAATGACCAACATTGTATTAAATTGTAAAAATATATTCTAAATATACTTTAAAACCACTCAAATTAATAATTTATCACTATTAATTATTTCGATTAAAAAAGTTGTTTTTAATTAAAATTTAGTAATTTTCACTATTCATCAGAATATGAAAGTTATCCGAAATGTACCAAAATTTCACCTTAGGCTAAATTTGATACTCCAAATCCAAAAATGTAGTTCATTTTGAAAAATAAGATTTACAGAATTTCAAAAAGTGGTTATTACTATTCATAACGACTATTTTTAATAATATTTTAATAGAATATCGTTGTTTAGTGAAACTCGGTATTGCGTATTACACACGCTATCGAGGAAGGTCGCGATTGCGTGTAATGCAAGGCAAGTCAAGGATGCGTGTTGTGCAAGCTCCTTTTGGTGTAGCGTACAACACAAGACATTAATAAAATTAAAAAGAATATTTTTATAAAATCTTGGGTTGTTACATTCTACCCCCCTTAAAATGAATTTCGCCCTCGAAATTCATCGGGGTTATAAATGGTTTACTATTTGAAAGTTTCTTTAATAGAAACCCACATCGTAAAAAGGAATATCAAAACCAATCTTTAAAAACAAAAGTATGAAACGTAATGGTTACCCAAATAAACTAATCATTGGGTTTCCACATAGGTGAAAATATGGATATGGAAGAGAAATCTAACCATCATGTTCTGATGGAGAGTGGTAGAGAACATGGAAAAGCCAATAATCACAAATCCATAAATTTGTGACGATCTAAGGTACCATCCGATTCATCAGGTATAAGATCACTAGGACAACATTTTTGGTTTCCAAGATCATTTCCCTAAAGTTGAAAATTTGAATTGGAATAAATACTTTCTTTATTTTGGTACAATCTCACTATTGTTCGTGCCTAGAACAATTTCCACTTCATCTCTTAAATAAATGAAGTTGAATTTGTTATTCGTGAAGTGTTAGCAGATCATGTGATAGAATGACGGGTCATTCCATCTGTCTCAAACAAAAGGTTAGCAAAAATTATATACATAAGTCGATCTATAGTGAGATTAATCATATATGGTTCCTAAAATGGACTTATACTTCATATATCATACTGCTTAATATAATAAAACTAGTTTCTACTAAACAGGGACTTCCTGTAGGCCAGTGGTAGGCGATAAAGGCCAGTCGCACTTCGGTTGTGGGTTCGATTCCCACAGCCTTGTCCGAAGCGATGGGTTGTCGCCCGTCCTGCAGGTTGTCCTTTTTCCAAAACTATATAACATCCCATCAATAATATCAAAAAAACTAACAATACTAACTTATGTCCAACATAATCCATTCCAATCTTTTAGGCTTATCCATAATACTGCAGTCGACTCTCATAATATAGTGAAAATGATTACCAGAGATTTAACACCATCATCGATCCCCATATATCATAAGATATGTTTTGTTGGTCACATTCCAAACATTCAAAGTCCTTAATCGTGTATTCTCTTGAATACCTTAGTGAAAACATGAATGCAGTTAAAAGTTAACACCTTCCACATACTAAAATCCTCAAAATTCTATATACTCAAACCATGATATCACTTAGTCCTTATATCAATCATGAGCTCATGAATACAATCAAACATCTCATTATCTTCTTATCCCTTCATTATGCTCATATCATCTGTTTACCAAAAAATGTCTCAATCACTTTTCATGGTTACCGGTACCATAAAATTATTGAAAACCACAATAGACCAAAACATAAATATTTCAGTACACCATAAAAGTACCTCAACAACATTATTCTTGAATACCAATACATACACACTTCTGTCCATCAACTTCAATGATTGTCCTGGAGTAAGTCCTTCCTTGGTTTAGAAGTAACTTTTTAGGTCAGGGCATTGAGTTGGGTAATGCCCATGTTCTCCACAAATAAGACATTGAACTCCATAACAATCTGTCACTCTATGACCCTTTTCTCCACACAGATAACATCGATCCCTCCATTTGAGGTATTCCTCAAGGTTCTTCTTCCCTTCTTTAGAAATCTCAATCTTCCTTTCTTTATGCTCCTCAACATGCGAACATGCATAATAGTTTATCTTCCTCTTCTTTGATGAATTAGTCGTACCACTAAATTTCACCTTGTTAATCATATATCGTGATGACTGATTCGGCATAATCACAATATCTTTATCTCTAGGTATTACACAATTTTGTTGCTCATAGTCACCAATTTGTCCATTGGATTCAATGTTAACCGAATTCCTTCTGGTTCCCTCCATTAACTAAAACACAAAAAGAATTTTGTGAGAGGCGAAATCATGCTAGGGAAGACAACATAGTAAAGGGAAAACACCCTCAATATCTAACATCTTAGGTTAAATTCTAAGATCGTTAGCGCAATTCTAGGACTATAACCTATATGTATACTTAACCTTAGAGACATCCCTAGACATACCTTAGAAATACCTCTAGGGATCTCACTAACGTTTTCGCATCCTAGTTTCCAAAGGTTGACTAAACCTTTCCTCTGATACCAACTGTAGAGACCCGTATCTTGACGTACATTGACATTACATTACTTTTGCGGAATACTTAGTACATTACAAAAACACACACACAAGGACCGTAATAGTTTAGTGTCTTTGGAAACTCGGACTATAATCTTCTAATCGTGGTGAAAGATCTTCAAAATCTCCCATAAAGATCTTTCTTTTTTTTACCTAAAACCTTTCTTTATATCCTGGGGAAAAGAAAACATAAAAGGGTGAGCTCAAATGCTCAGTAAGGGTAAACAAAATAAATATCAATCACATCATATTCATAAGAACATAACATTTTGGAAATCATAACCTGCAAAAGAGAGCATAATTTCATAATCATGGGATAAATCATGGCAGTGAAAAAGTAATCCCAATAATCATAACTTAAAACATGAAACTTTGTGGCATACACACATAATCATAGAGAATCATTTCTTGTTAGTCAAGACTAATTGCCAAGACTATCTTAGTGGACAAAGTCCCTTTCCGAATCGAGTAACCCTCGTTTCAGTCCTGTTTCACTGAACCGGTATAACCTACCGTTCCAGCCCTGTCTATCTCATGAGATATAAAATCTTTACCCAATGCATTGGAGGGAGATATAGGTCCCACCCATCTTATAATGAATCCTTTCTTATGTGTTCCACATAATCATAAATCATACTTCATCGCATAACCCATGTAATAAAAATGGGATTCTTAAACAACATGACATCATAAAGCAATTCATATAAGATAAAGGAATTCATAAAAATATTTCCATCACAACATAATCAAACCAATGTAATAATAGGGATAAAAACAGAACCCTTTTATTATCTTAGATGGAAAATAATTTTGATAAAATACTTGAACTCCATTCTTGAGGAAAATATCCTTTCTTCTTCAAAAACATTTTTCCTTTCATAACATGTCATACGAATTTAAAATAAAAGAAGTTGATTAAAAATAAACTTGAAAACTTGTAAAGGAAGTTTCTTGGAAATAATGTTTTAAAAATCCATTCAGGTCGTATAAGTTAAAAAAACATTCTTCGTACTTTTGTCGGAAAAGTCAAAAAGTACCTCGTACGAAAAAAACGACAAAAGATTCCTTTCATATTCTTTACTAAAAACTCACCGAAGGGTAAAATTGGATTTAAACTATTGTAAGTGGATGGAAACAATATTGCATATTGATGAAACATGGATGTGGATTATAAAATACACCTCAGTAAATACTTACGAATAAACAATCTCGGATAAAAATGAGATTGTGATATTTCCCTTACCTTAGGTCTGATTTGCTTTGTTCGTGTCCGAAGCTCCTCTTCTTTCAAGCGCCTTTTGGAGACCTCCTCTTAGGGAACTAAAATTGGTCTTTGAGGAAGACCATAACCTCTAGGATGTTTCTAGGGAAGTGGAGAAGAGATTTTGGCAGGGGTTGGCCGAGCTTGAGTGCTCAAATTGGTGTGAGGAGGAGGGGGAGGAGGTGTCCTTTTATAAGGGAGGAGAGGGGTACCTTAGGAATATCTCAAAATATTATTTTATATTAAAGTAAAAATCGGTTTATAATGGTTCCAAAGGGTCCTATTTCGAAGCTAAAGTGGGGATGGGTCGAAATCATATCAACCAATAGGATTTAGACAAGTTTAGGTTCTTATTTTAACCTTATCAATTAGATTTAACTCTAAGTTAAATAATTTAACTTTTACCGTGTCTTTTTGTTTTCTTTCACTATATGGTTAATACACTTACTATAACATGCCAAACGAACCCCAAATTGTTTATTATTAGTATATATATCCTTATCTAAGTCATTTGGACGAACCTTAGATTTTTAGGAATAAAATAACAATTAATAATATAATATTTGATTTAAAAACTATTTTGTGTCAATTTTGACACTATTTGATATATGATTTTTGTGAAAGTCATAACAGAATTATATGTTCGAACCAAGTTGATTAAATCAACAATAATATATCATAGTAACCTATAAAATTAGTGGAATTCATAAAAATTCTCAAATTACATTTATTTTGGTGTTTATAACATCAATTATGTCAATTTTTCATAAATAAGATAATTACTGCATCATCTTTGTGTCATAAATAAATTAAATTATTTGATGTCTAAAAATTACAAATAAAATACCATTATGTAGGAAATATTTTTAGCTTTCTAATGAATATTTATAGTCGAATTTATCTTATGTATAGCCCCATATTAAAAATGATTTACTTATTAAACTTAGATTTTAACTATTTTAACCCTTCTTTAAATAAATTAATAATAAATGTCCTAATCTAATCCAAGTGGGGCTAAATAGTCATATTTTATTCATAAGGTTGTTTTTGGTCGAATTACACTTATCCAATAGAATTAGGACATGTGTTAGGGTAATAGTAATATCATATTTACCCTTAGTTACCCTATTTACTATTAACCGCTGTAAAAAAAAGTAAAAAGTTACTATTCACCAAAAATTTATTTTCATCTCATTGAACCACATTTTACTTACTGACATCAACCGTGTCTTTCGGATTTTTGAAATTCCATTCACAGAAGCGGTAAAATTAAGTTTTATGAAAAATTCAGTTTTTTAACTACCACTTAGTAGTTTCACTATTCATCAAAAATTGATGTTTTTCAGAACAATGCCAAAATTTCATCCTAAGCTATATTTTATATTCCGAATTCAAAAATAAAGTCTATTTTACCAAATTCATAACATAGAAGTTTCATTAATTATTTTTATAATTAAATCCCGCTGTTAAAACAAATAGCGTGTTTTTAAGAAACAATATCTATCAAAAGATTGACACTTGATTATGTCTGGTTTAAATGTGAAATTACAACCAATGACCAACATTGTATTAAATTGTAAAAATATATTCTAAATATACTTTAAAACCACTCAAATTAATAATTTATCACTATTAATTATTTCGATTAAAAAAGTTGTTTTTAATTAAAATTTAGTAATTTTCACTATTCATCAGAATATGAAAGTTATCCGAAATGTACCAAAATTTCACCTTAGGCTAAATTCGATACTCCGAATCCAAAAAAGTAGTTCATTTTGAAAAATAAGATTTACAGAATTTCAAAAAGTGGTTATTACTATTCATAACGACTATTTTTAATAATATTTTAATAGAATATCGTTGTTTAGTGAAACTCGGTATTGCGTATTACACACGATATCGAGGAAGGTCGCGATTGCGTGTAATGCAAGGCAAGTCAAGGATGCGTGTTGTGCAAGCTCCTTTTGGTGTAGCGTACAACACAAGACATTAATAAAATTAAAAAGAATATTTTTATAAAATCTTGGGCTGTTACACTTATGGTGCACAATATGGGTATCCTTTATTTAATTCTTCATTTTGGTGATCTCCTCCCTTGATTTTAAGTGTAAAATCAAAGGTAATGCCTCCATTTATCTTGTTTTCCCTTTATTCTCCTCCCTTATTTCATTTCTTCTTGGTCTAGATGTTTCTTATGATCCATAATGGGTTTCCTTTAATGAGATTATAGTTTAAGGAAACCTAACATTGGGGGTTTTTGTTACTTATGGATATTGAGGGGGGGTTTCCCAATCAATCATTCTCTATTGAAGGTGATGTACTAGGCTTTGTTGTAAGGGATTTCCACTTGGTTTATGGAAGTTATTTTCATGTGTTTTATTTAATTTCCATATAATTTAATACTTGAAGCTTTTTAATTCTTTATTTTATATATGAAATGTTTATGTGATAGCCAAATTGAATTTCATAAATTTTTTAAGGGTGTTATCACTTGGATTTAAGTTTTATTAGTTTTTCTATATTTTTAAAGTATGGTTTTGAATTCCATGTTCTTTATAGTATCCTTAAGAGGATTTTTCAAATTTAAGTGATGGTTAAATGAATTAGACCTCGTTTGGGTCTTGAAAAATGAAATTTAGTATTTAAAGGGGTGTTTCGAATTAGTGTTTTTATAAATAAGGGTTTTCATGAGGTGTTTTGAAATCATGTTGGTCTTTTATTATTTCAAAAATATTTTAAAATAAGAAATTGATTTTAAAATAGATTTTAATTTATTTTTTTAAGTAAGGAGTTAAAGTGATGTTTTAAAAGTGTACCTTAAATAATAGAGAATGTATTGGTGTCCCAAACCAATTTTGAATGAAAGTAATGTTTGGAACCTTAAAATGTTTTCTTGAAAGAGGTGTGAAACCCTCGATTGAGTCACTTTGTTTTTATTGATTGAAATATATAAATATGTTAAGGACCCCAAGGGAGGTATTTTTTCCTTTATATATATTGATAATTATGTATATAAAAATAGGGTTGTTTCATGTGAGGGTTTTATAGGTGAGATGTGAGATTTATTTTTTATTTTTTTTTATTATTGAGCATGTTCTGATTATTTGGCTTGCTTATTTCTTACTTATTTCATCTTATTTCAAGGGAACCTAAGTAGATAATAGAATGTCTCGGTGTGTGTTTCACTAGTGTGATGTGTGTGTACTATCCAATGCACTAGAAGAGTTACGCCCTCCTTGGGGTATGATTTGTACTTGGTGACCCGAATGGGTGTTGAGAGGGATGTTCCAGTTTCTCTTAGGGGGCCTAAAGAGGAGTGAATTTAGGAGACTGGGTCTGGTATCATTCATGTTAAATCCCTATTTTTTCATGATACCTTGACTCCATTTAGTAATTTCCTAGGGTTTTCCTAATATTATCTATTTATATCCTCTATCTATTGATTGATTCCATGGAACCATTTTTTCTTTCTTTTTATGCTCTATTAGTATCTTGGTGACTACTTGTGTTCATGTTTGTCTATATTTTATTTTTTTTCTCACATTTTTAAATTTATTTTTAAAATAGTTTGTAAAATGGGATTAAAAATGGAAATTTTTATATATTTTATAAAAAAAAGTTCAAGGAATGTTTTAGGAAAGAATAAAGGTAATTTGGATTCTTTTCATGAATTCTATTAATGATCCTCCTTCCTTGTTTTAAAATTGTTTTTATTAAAAGGTTTTTGATCTTCCCTTTATTTTCTAAGAAGGGGGATGTTTTAAAGAGACCATTATGGAATTATATTTTGTTTTATATCTATTATAAACAGAAAACCCTATTTTTTATTTATATTTCAAACTAACATTAATGAAATGAGTTTCTAAAGGAAATGGAATAAAATATTTAGTGAAATCCTACTTTATGTGTTTATATCACACCCTGCATGCACTATTTGTGTATATAGATCTTATGTTTTCTTTTAGGTCCCTAATTTTGTTCTTCTATGGATTTTTTCCTTCTGTTTCTTTTTAGGGTTACTACAATTGTGATTAGATTGGATAGTTGTGGGTGACCATGGGTCATGAGGAGAATCTTGATAATAATTTAGTTTTATTTTCTATTATTTTATCTTTTGGGATAGTTATTCATTGTCCTTGATGGACCATACATCTCCTTTGGTGTATTTTCTATATGTGGATGATTGGTATTTTACATTTATTTTATTCTTTAGTGTTGATAATGAGTTTTTTCTAATTATTGATTTTATCAGTTACTCTAATTTAGTCATTTCCATAATATTGGATCTCTTTATTTGATGGCATATATATCCAATTTATGGATGGGTTGTGCCATATTTTTGGGTGGAATCCTTATTGTGGTGAAACTATTCCCAAGTACATGTTCATGATACTGAGGAATTAGTTATTGGTCAATGGGGATTAGGAACACCCTTTGGGCCCAGTAGTGAGTCGGGTCAAGTGACATGTCAAGTCATCATGTTCTAGTTCATTATAAATGGTATTAGATCCTAGTTTTCTTAAAGTTATAGGTTCTCTAGGATCCTTATTATTATTTGGGGAGTCAGGTGGTATAGATATAGGTATTTTGGAACTTAATAGGTAAGTGTAGGGAGAGTTTTGTGAGCTCTTTCTTGCTTAGATCCTTGAGTTACCATGGTTATTTAGGATTTTGATCTTGAATTTGAATTTATTTTTAATTATTATAAAATTTTTATATGATATTTTTTTTATTTTGATCCCAATTGAGTTTATCGGTGATTTTGGGGGTATCCTTGAACTTTTAGGATGAAATTACAGGAATAATATGAGCTTTATGGTAATATTTCATGGTCTATAAAACCATTTAAATCCCACATGAATGGGTCATTCAACCATTATAGTGGTTTTTTCATGATTGGGGCGTAGTTATCCAAGCCATGTGGCCAAACCATTCATAGTTATACATTCTACCTTTATTTTTTTGGATTTCTTACTTTTATAATTGATCACAATGGTTCCTATAATTTGTATTAGGATGATTATTGGAGTTTTATGGTGAATTAGTGTTGTTGATTTTTTTTGTGCTTAGCCTTGTTTTCTAGCTTTCAGGTTTTAAAAGTTGATTTTTATTATCAAAAAAATTAATTTTGTATGAAAAGTATGATTTGATGCATGTGGAATGTCTTGAAAGTGATTTTATTTCCCATTTTATTTGAATTAGAAGGTTATTTTCAATTGAATAAAGTTTTT
The DNA here is from genome assembly GCA_963277665.1 of Viscum album. Classification (NCBI taxonomy): domain Eukaryota; kingdom Viridiplantae; phylum Streptophyta; class Magnoliopsida; order Santalales; family Viscaceae; genus Viscum; species Viscum album. The sequence goes on along the minus strand of OY728165.1, from coordinate 76,594,593 downwards.
TATGTGTTTTATTAGTTTTGAAACTGGATATTAAAATTCCTTTGGAAGAGTAATTTTTATTACCTTGAGATATTTAAAAAGTGGTTGATTTCATTAAAGATTTTGGGTAAAATTTTTAAATAGAAATTATAATTGATCAAAATTATTTTAAATAAAATTGGATTTTTGGTTTTAAAGGAATTTAAATATTGTAAATTATGTGTTTATTTTTTTTAATGGAGTTTTTGTCTTCTTTTGAAATCTGGTAATTTTAAGGAAATGGATTTTTGTGAGTGTTCAAATTAAAGTAAATCATTTTTAAAGGGGTTTGGATTATTTCCAAAGCAAATGTGTCTTTGAGAAATAAATTTTAAACTTTTATTAAAGGATTTTAGTTTAAAAAGAATGTAAGTTTTTAAAAAAATTGTTAGTTTAAATTTATCCCATTATGTAATGGAACTATTTTATTTGGTTTATAAAACATGAATTAATTACATTAATTTTTCATGTTATTTGGTTGTGCCTCCTATAATAGTATTGAGAAAGTGTGGGATGTTTATTTCTAAGGAAGATCCTTATGTTAAATACTCTTATTGTTTTAGGTGTACCTTCACTGGTTTTTTACTCTACCTAGACTCTAAATAGAGCAGTGGAGCCAAAACACTCCTTACTCTGGGACATATTGAGTCATATTCATTTTTTCTATGATGATAAAGGTTATTTTTAGGTATTGAAGTAGTTAGATAATTTTCTTAAATATGATATGTTGAGTTATCTAGTTATTTATAAATTTCAGATTATTTTTTGTTGATTTCTTGTATTGGGGTCTAGGTTTGTTGATTCTAGAGAAGGTTGAAGTTTTGAGGTGAGTTCTACTGAATTTTTTCCTTGTTGCTTTTGTGGTTACTCTTTTGTGAGGTGTTGGTTATTACAGTTTTGATTATACCCCCAATGTTTGATCTTTTCCTCTAAGGATATTTTCGTTGTTGTATTTTGATGTATTATAATTGAGAATACCTTGGGTGTGTGGTTTAGTTGATAAGGATGGGTGTGGAACCAATTGAGATTATCCAATAGTTTGTGTTGGTTTAGATCTTTTTGGGTTCTCTGTGAGATGTTGGATTAGGTATGAAGTTACAGATCACCCCTTCCATTTTATTTTGTAGCCCAAGGTTAGTTACCATGTTTTTTTCTTAGTTAATACATATTTTTGGTTGAGGTTACCATTTTATTTTGGTGATATGGGATGTGGTGAATTTAGAAGACCTTTCTTGATGAATGTTTGGATATACTTCAGGTTTTTCTTCTTTTTGGAATATGAGGTTTATTCCTAAATTATTATGATGTTTTATGGAGAATTTTTATTCTTATTGGGTTCTTATTGGTGTTTCTATCTTTGGGAAATATTTATCTTGTGTCTCACCATTTTATAAGAATTATAAATGGTGGGTAGGTCTATAATAGGTATCTATTTACTTATAACCTTGTGTTCTAGTAGTGATGATTTGGTTTGTGCTTACAGGTGTTTGTGGATGTTTGAGGATTGATTTGGATATTTTGAGAAGTTAAGCATGGGAGATGTTTTCCGAATCATATGGTTATTATAAGTTTTTCCCTAGCCCTCCAACCTCTTTTTTAGTTGTTAGGACTTTCATATTTCCCGGGATTCTACTTTTATCAATGATTTTCTAGGGGAGAAAACTAGAATATTCGGAATAATTTTGATACCCTTATGTCACTGTAGTTATTTATTTTATATTATTTTTTTGGGTATTTTAAATTTGTATAAGTCTGGGGTATGAAACTTTTTTTCTATAAATTTTTCTCTATTGCATAGTTGGTGTGTATGCTTTGGGAAAAACCATACAATGATCCTTATGCATGTATTTTTTTTCATTTCATTCTATTCTTGTATAGTTATTTTTAATGGGTAACACATGGTTAGGTCCAAACCTTGAGACTCTAAGTAAAAATATTTTAGGGACCCTTGTGTTAGGGTTTCCTGGCACACTATTCACATATAGTTAGGAAAAACCTTGTAAAAACCATGCGATAGGTGTTGTAGTGATTATAATAGTGTTTAGAATGATTATAACATGGTTTGTAAACAATTTAGCTAAAAAATGCAAGTATGTTTTTATTATCCAATGACTCCTACATGGGTGTAGTTGGGGTTTGGCTCAGTGGTAAGAACCTCGTAATACTACATCAAAAATGGGGGTTCAAACCCCATCAGAAGAAGGTACTTTAGCAGTACTATAGTGTACTGTAGCAGTTGTGGAACTGTAAACTGGAGACACTATAATAGTGTAAGGGCTGTAGTGGGAACTGTAGTGGCGGTAGAACTATAGTAGGCACTGTAACAACCCAGGTACTGTAGTAGTACTATTAACCGAAGGCCTTTGCACTAAAATTATGGGGTTTTAAGGACATGTAATGGGATTTAATTCCCAATAGTCCTATGGGTAATGTAATTGGTCTCTTATAACCTAAAAAAATGAGGTACTTTGTTTCAATAAAAAAATATGCTTCGACTCCAACATGGTTAGCACACGATTTACCAAACTATACAGCCTAACCATGTGGGCTGCCTATATTTCATTTAAAGGGGAAAAGACTATTATTTTCTCCTTATAATTTAATATTTTTTTCACCCTTTATCCTTTTCATTGTTTGGTTGACCCTATGGTGCATGATGGGGGTTCCTCCCATCTATCCTTCTATATTTTGGTGACATCCTCCCTCAATTTCAAGTGAAAACTCCAATATAATGCCTCTTTATCTTGTCTTTACTTTCTTATCCTCCCTTATTCCATTTATTATTAATTAATATGTCTCCCACATTCCCTAAGGGTATTCCTATGCTGATATTAGGGTTTGGGTGACCTAACCTTGGTGGATTTGATGGTTAGGTCTTGTAAAAGTTATTTTCTTTCTTGATTGAGAATTTTCCATTAAGGGTGATTCATTGAAACTTGATGAGAGAGGTTTCCACTTGGTTCATGATAGTTTTTTTTTGTGTTTCCTTTAATTTCCATTTTATTTGATTTTTAATGATTTTTAATGAATTATTTAATATATGAAATGTATATTTGATAGATGCAGTAAATTTTATAAAAAATTTAAAGATTTTATCACTTAGAATAAATTTTTTAATTGGTTTTTATAGCTTTATAAATAATTGTCTTGAATTTCATGTGTTTTAGAGGATTTTAAAGGGTATTGTTCAAATTAAAGTGATGGTTAAAGGCATTTGACCCCATTTGATCCTTGTAAAAGAGAATTTGGTAGTAAAAAGGGTGCTCGGAACCGGTATTTTTGTAAAGAAGGGTTTTCATGAGATATGTTTAAAGATTGATAGTCTTTTATTATTTAAAAAAAATTATTAAAGAATGAATTGATTTCAAAATGTATTTTAAGTTGTGTTATTAAGGAATGGATTAAAGTTTTGTTTTAAAAGAGGATCTCAAATGATGTAAAATGGTATGGCATTACGGATTAGTTTTGAATGAAATTCCCATTTGGAACCTTAATTTTTTTCTTAAAATATATGTGAAACCCTAAATTTATCCCTATTATTTGTATTTATTAATATGTATATTGTGTACCCTAAGGGGAATTTTGATTTTACTTTTTATGTTTTATTCTTATGCATGTGAAAAGGGTTCTATTTTAATATAGGGTGATGGAGGTGAGATTTCATATTTATTTATTATGTTTTTTTATTGATCATGTAATTATCCTTTGGATTTCTTGTTGACCAACCCCTTTGTATTATTTCATGGGAACCTGGTTAACTGATAAAAGTTTTGGATATGTTTCACACTATTGCAGTATGTGCACACTTGCTATGGCCTTGTGATAAGTTCCCCTCCTATGGGTATACTTGTACTCAATGAACTAAAACTTTATTTTGTGGGATGTTTCATTTTCTATTAGGGTGACCCTAAAGATGAGTGAATTGAGGAGACAAGGACCAGTATCATTCATGTTAGAACCTGGTATATTTTCCATGATAACTTTACTCTATTAAGTACTTGACTAGTTCATTCCTTATATGCCTTGTTTGTATCCCATATCCTTTGATTGAGTTCATGTCACCATTGTTTCTTGTTTAATTTGTCATTCTCTATTTTTATATTGGTTCCTATGCATGTTCATGTTTATTCCTATTTTAGTTTTGTTTGACTTTCTAAATTTATTTTTAAAATGGTTTAAAAATGAGATAAAAAATAAAAATTGGTATGTATTTTATAAAAATAAGTTTAAGGAATGTTTTCGGAAAGAAGAAGGGTTATTTGTATTATTTTTATGAATTTTATAAATGGTCTTCCTTCTATGTTTCAAAAGTGTTTTTATTAAAAGGTTTTGGATATATTCTTACTTTTTTTAGAAGGGGGTATTTTATAAATTCCATTATGGTATGATGTTTGGTTTAATCCCAATTTCATGTGAAAAAATTATTTTCAATTTATATTTCAAACTAGAATTAATGAACTGTATTTTGATAGTAAATATACCAATCTATTCAGTAAAATCATATAGACCATGTTTATCTCACACCCTGCATAAATCATTGGGGTATGTAGTTCTTGTATTTTCTTTTAAGTACCTAGTTTCATTCTTCGATGGATTTGGTTCCTTTCATGTTTTGTTTGGGTTTTTCCATTGGTGATCATATTGGATAGTGGTGAGTAACCATGGGTCATGAGAAAATTATTGATAATATTTTTTTTCTTTTATTTTCTTCTATATTTTTGGATAGTTATGTATTAACCTTGATGGATTAAGACTTTCCATTAGTTTATTTTATATATGTGGATGATTGGAAATTTATGTTCATTTTTTTTCTTTATTGTTGATTATGAGTTGTTTCTTATTATTGCTGTTGTGAGTTACTCTGATTTGGTCCTTTAAATTATATTGGATCTACTTATTTGATGGAATGGATGTCTAATTTATGGGTGATTTAAACCAAATTTTCAAGTGGGAAACTTATTGAAGTTTTTATTTATTTAAGGGTGAAACCATTCCCAAGTTCATGTTCTTAGGACCTAAGAACTAGTTTCCAAATCATGGGGCTTAAGAATTCCCTTATATCCTAGTGGTGAGCTAAGTCTGGTGACATGTGAAGCCATCCCAGGCTGGTTCATTATAGACTCAATCTTTACTTTATAGGGCTTGAGAACATCCCCTAAACTACTTTTTTATCCATTATACATGGATTAACCTATGAATATAACAAGTGAAACAGGCCTTTGAGAATTGTGGATACAAATCATATAAGTTTATATACAAATAAATAAACTAGAATATTAAATTAGGTGGAAGGAAACTTTTAATAATACTATCAATCACTAGACAAGTTTTCATTCCATGAAAAGCCATAGGAACTCTCAATAAATTAAAGTTGACACCTATTGAATATGGATCATTAAAGTAAAAAAAAAAAAATTAATACAATTTAAACTTATATAATTTATGAATTATTTAATAACTATAATAAAATCTATCAAATTTGACATAGGGAAAATTCATACCCATTTGAAGGACCACTTATGAAGAAGCATATGCTACCAAAATCCTTCATAATTCTCCCTTAACTAGAATATTAGTTTCTTCCATCAACACTATCACTCGTGAAACTACCATCTAATTACAAATTTATCCTCTCAATATTATTGAATGAAAATTCTATGTCCTTATGAGGTTTCAAATCTATCCTAGTAATATTTATATATAAAAAGGTAAATTATTAACTGGTTTTTATCATTGCACTTTCTTTATTGTATACCTCGACCTAAATAATTTTGATTAGAATTAAATTATTAATGAAAATATAATATTAGGGAAAAAATAATAACAATATGAATTTGAGTAATAAATTATTATTTTTATCATATTTTTATTTTCATCCAACAAGGATTCTAATAGTGTATAGCCAGAAACCAGACTCAAAAATGCCATTTTTGTTAATGAGAGATAGATAAACAGTGCACGGACCAATACTATATAACCCTAATCCCTAAAACCTAAACCATAAACCCTAAACCCTAATATAAAATCCATATATATTAAAAGAATAGTTAATAAACCATTAATAATTATTGTTTTTAAAAATAAAATCATGTTTTTAGTAATAAAATAATAACTATGAAAAAATAATTAGAATTTTATTAATTTAACCATATCAAACATACATGCTTATCTCTTTTATAATGGAATGGAATTGGGGATCATGAGTTACTCAGAATATTAAAATATTATTCCTAAAATTCTTTTTCATATAATGACTAAATAACACAAAATAAATAATTAATTTTCGGTTCATGAACAAATATTACATAAAATGAAACAAAATCATTAAATAATGAATTGATCACAATTTAAAAAGAAATTGAATGTTTTTTGGTGTTGAATATTGATCATTTCACTGAAATAAATGATTATGAATTAAATATGTGTTTAGAAGTAGAAAAATGGATATGATAGGTATGTAAAAATCAGTGGAAATAGGATAATACATTAACATCACTTAAATTTAGCCATTATTAAACAAAACTTATTGAAAACTACTTATAAAATTTATTACTTCTGATAAGTTGTTATATATAAGTGATTTTATATTTATTATTGAATAATATTTTTTCAAACTCTTATTTAAGTGTTTTCCTTGAGAAATTTAAGTGTAATTGGTTTTTTAAAAATAGAACAAATTCCATTTTTAAAAAAATAATTATCACAAGTTAATGGTGTCATATAAAATTTTCAATAATTGGGATCAAACATGGCCTTACTTACATTGAAAAGATATTCTATCCCTCACTACTCATCAATAAATATATAAAAATCCTTACATTAATATCTGTTATTTTCGAAAATTTAATAAGTATCCAATATAAAATCATTACAATACTGACATATGAAAATTCTAATTTGAGTTCAAGGAAAATATAACTCAAACTTACTATCCTTTGGGGTGATTACAATCATTTTAATCTATAAATTTAGTCTTTCATTAAAAATTTAAATAAAATTATAGAATATAAGATGGAATAATAATATTCTTAAGAATTAAACATGTTTTCAAGATAAAACTCACATATTTTTTGTCTTTCTTTTTTATATCAATAGCCTTAACAGAAGTAATCCACAAAAATTTCATGATAACACTTTGAATAAAATCCACCCCTTCTCCATTTTAAATGGCACAAACATCACCATTTGAATTAAGTGTGGTTGTGAGCCTCCATACTAATATAACCTCTTCAAATTGTGTTGGATAAATTACTTATATGACACTCCCAAGAAAGTATCCAAGGGTATACCATGTATAAAAATCATATATCTATACCAAAATCCTTCAGTCTCAATTACATACCATAAAGTTCTTATTTCTGAAAAATAAAAAATTTATTGCATTAGGAAGATGGTGCACCATCAAAGAAAGGTTCTCTCTCACCTTGAAATACACAACATGACATCAATAGTTAATAAAAATATAATTTAGATCTTAGAGTATCCCAATCCATTAAAAATTGAAATTTAAAAAGGTAATACAAGAAACAAAATCACTTGTAATATTGAAGTAAATTTATAGTTAATATAATCCATGAATCAATATCACTCTATACATTCAACATGGTACTAGTTAAAAACAAACCTATGGTGGATATACCATCACTTATTGACCATATTATCCTCCTAATGTGCACTCTATCCTTTCAAAAGTCAAGAGAGCAGCTAAGGAAGTGATATTTGAATAATCAACAAGGTTTATGTTTCTAGTAAAATTTAATATCATACAAACATAAATTAAAATTATATATACATATATAATGACAAAGTGAATATAAGGAAGATAATTTTTAACCTACACCCAAATATTTAGAATATGGAGATCAATCCAGATGGTCCATACTAATTTAATAGAAATAACACAAAGAAACTTTGTATCCACGGCCTTAATTTCCCTGAAATAGTTATCAAAGTTTCAAAAAATATTTTTTTGATGAAAACCATGGAAATATCCCACTTTTGATATAAAAACTAATAAAAATCATTTGGAATTTTCTACTTATTTCAACTATATTTTTTCCATCCATCCTCTTATGAATTAATTTTAACAAATCATTTTCATCATAAATATATTATATAATTTACATTTTAGTAGCGCATATATCCATAATTTACTTCATATATTTTAAAAATAACCCATATAATTTTAAAATATTTAAATTTTACAATGAATAACCCAATAATCAACTACAATATAACTAGTGGAAATACACAAAACAAACTTTAGAATATCTCTGATTTCCAATAATTAAAAAAAAAGGTATTCATAGGAAAAATGGACATTCATCAATCCACAATCTAATATATACCTCAATTATAAATAATAATATTTGGGATTACTTGATTCAAATGAAGGATTGACCATTGGAGATAACTCAATAATTATAGAAAGTGTTCCTTTATATTTTTCTATCTTGATAAGGTTGGAATATATGTGATGTTGTAAAACCCATAACATGAGTATGGACCAAATTAACCTCTAATGATACATACTCTATAAAATTTAATCATTTTTAGAAAATATTTAATATTTACCACAATTAAAAGTAAGCACCCTAACTAAAGGAAAGGTATTAAAAAAGAAATGGTTCATTATAAAATACAAATATAAACCAAAAAATGATGCAATGAAGTGTGTAATTATAAAAAAAATGTTCCTAGGTGGGATAGTATTGGAAACATTGGTGAAAATATTTTGGATGCATATGTCTGAAAAATGGGAAGAAAAGAAAATTTCATAATGAAACTAGGTGGTATTAACCCACCCAATCATGACTTGAAGATAGAGAATTATTAAAGAAGGGGGATATTTTCAATTGTCAAATTAAGTAATGCATCTAGATAACTAAAAAAAATAGAATATATATTTTAATTATGACCATTTATAAAATTTCATTGAGTTAGTTAAAATGATAGCCCTTTTAATTTGTGTTCTCAGGATTTCATGAATTTGATACTTTAATCAAAAAATACACTTTGGTAAATAAATTAAACTTCTTATTTATGCATGTGTTTCTTTTTGTGTGGTGAACCTAATCATGTAAAGGTTAATAATAATTTAATAATATCATTAAATTATATGTGATGTTAAATGTAAAATATATAAAAAAGAAATTAATAATTGATCCCTCTATAGGATAATGTTGTATTTATTGTCAACACTAGTTTATTTGTGATTATTAGAGTGTTATTATTTATAATAATCAAAGGGATGTTTTTATGTATGTAGATACATTATATTCAATAATTTATAAGGGTTTTTAAGTGATTAAGAAGACCTATATAAGTGTTAAATAAGTTTTAAAATTAGTTTAAGTGGGGTATATAATTTTCTATGCATGTATGAATTTGGGAGGTGAAAGTGTATGAATTTGGATAAGCATGTAATACTTTGATGATATCATATGAATTTACTTCTATGTATGATTTTTTTAATTCATATGACTTTGAGATGAGGTAGGAAAATATAAAAGGCATTTCCGCATATGAATTTATCAGGATGCATTTGAATTGCATGTATGACTTTCAAAGGGGGGTCATGAGACTTTAAGATGTGATTGTATATTAAATTGTATAAGTATAGTTGGAAGTGTATGTCTTTTTCCCACATGATAATTTTAGTGATGGGAATATTCCTTTGTATGAAGTATAAATTATTCAAAGGCATAAGAACTTCACTAATCCTATATGACTTTTCTCAAGCAGGATATGAATTTAGAACTTTGTGTATAACTTTGATAATTAATATGATAAAATTTGTATGACTCTGATCTAGTATTTATGACTTTGATCCATTGTATGAATATGATCCCTATAATACATTAAAGTCTTACAAAATTTAAGAAATCCTAAATTTAGATATTCAAAGAGACATCAGAATGGAAATTTAGATAAATTAGGGATTAAATCATTCAATTATTATGGATTGGTCTTCATGGATTATATATCATAATTAATTTAATTAATTATTATTCAATTAAATATTAAAGAAGAACCTACCAAGTGAGAAGATATAATTTAAGACGTGTCAAAACTATCAATCTAAATTAGCAGAGTAGTTTATGAGGAAGTGATAAATGTTTTACTAGTGGAATAAAATGACCAAGTCTTTAGGAGATTTAAAAGAATATTATCTAGGATTTAAAAGATATTAATGACCAAGTCTTATAGATATTAAAAATATTGATAAATGAGGAAAAATATCTATGTGTCTTGTGAATATAAAAAACAAAAATTGAAAAAATAGAATGAATGATTGAGATTTTTTGGATTCACTAAATATTGAAAATAGTCTTAGAAGACTGATGTGAAGAGAGGATGTAGAATATCATCATCTTTGGAGACTATATGAAGGATAAAGTATTTATTGGTAATCATTATTCAAGTAGAATCATTTAGTTCTGGTGATATGAGATTGTCACTAGTTAATGTTAGATATTATAATGAGTTTAAGATTGTACCCTTATTTAAGTTCCTTTTGATAATATATAGGGAGATTTGCATATGAGATAATAATTGCATCACATTGGGGATATATTAATCCTTTAAAGAGGAAACTCTCATTAATAAATGTCTTATGTCTAACCCTTTTTATCATCTTTGAGTATATGTTGAATAACAATGAGAGTTCCAAGGGGTTTTGAAAAAAAAACTATACACACTGATTCACCCCCCCCCCCCTCAATGTGTATCACCCTCATGTGATCTAATAATTGGAATAAAATAATAGTTCTACTATATAGTGTTTATATAAATAATTATATATGGACTTACGTAACTCTATCAATATAAAAGGCATCCCATCAAACAATGGTAAAGGTTTTCATACATAGAAAGAGGGAATAGTATTGTACCTTCTCAATCTTGGGATGATGAACTTGATTCTATCCAATATGGTTTCATAGCACAAACTAAGACCTTAGAGTGATCTATTATTGATAATAAAAACCTTTAAAATGATTTTAAAGTAAGGAATTTATTATTAGATTCACTTTTGGATAATGAGTTGACAAAAATTATGGGATTCAAAATATCTAATTCTATTTAGAAAAATATTAAAAGTATCTATGAATGAAATAAAAAAGGTGAAAGAATACAAGTTATAGATCTGAATATTATAGTTTGAATATTTTAGGATGAAATGAGAAGAAAATACTGATAAATTACTTACTAGGGTGAATATGATTATCAGCACCATTAGAGGGTTTAGATAAACTTTTTAAGATTCTATTATGGTGAAAAACTCGTGATAATTTGACAAAATAAATTTAATGTCAATATATGTACACTTGAATATATATACCTTGATGACTACATTATTTATGAACAACACATAACTCACATCAATTATGAGATGATAATGTTATAAGTTTAGAAAATAATGGTAAAAAGGGTGAGGAAAGCACCTTCAAATCCTTTAAAGACTTAGAAATTAAAGAAGAGTGGGATTTCTCGAATGAAGATGAAGGTATGGAAGAGTTTATTGAAATTATCTCTCTTATGTTTAGAAGATTCACATATGAGAGATATAATTATAGAGGGAAAATCCTTTTAAATTTTTAATTTATGGAATGGTTTGGAATTTCTATGCCAGTTTTCATATAAAAATTAGAGGAGAAAATGAGGAAAATAAAACTACTATGAATATCATAAATAGGAGAGATTCCTTAGAAAATTATTCAAAAATAAAAAATAATATTTCACCCAAATATTTCATAAGGAAATTACTATAATCTGAAAAAGTATTTTCTAATGGTGATTAAAGTGTTGATGATGAAGAAGCTTTAAAGATATATCTCAAAGGGTGTTTATAACATAAAGATAAGAAGTAGACTCATCATATAATGAGTCAAAATTCAAAAATTCATATACTATAGTAGAAAGAGATAATATTTAAGGATGTAATATGATAATTGAAATCAAAATGTTCTTGAAATAAATAAGAATAATGGGGGAATTGAATACTTGTCCAAAATAAATTTTAGACAAATTGGGTCAATTTCTGGTTGAAATGATATTATTTTCAAAGAAGTTGAAAATTTAAATCTAATTACTAAAAAATTAATGATCATGAATGATATTATTTTAACCATTTTCCTTAAGAATAAATAAATAGAGAAACTAAGAAATAAAAAACCTAAAATTAAAAGATATGAAGGAAAAGGAAATAGTGATTGGAATATATTAGTTAGAGAAAAAGTTAAATGTTACAAGAAACCAACATTAAGTATCATTTACAAAAAAGATGTAATGTATGGAAATGGAAATTATAATGAGGTTTAATCTCAAAATAAAATCATATCTGTAGAAGATTCAAATGTCAAAATATAAACCTTATCAGCTAAAAATTATAAAGAAAAGGAAAATTATACTCAAATATAAAAGGATAAAAAATTAGGAAATGGTTCTTTATTAATTCCAAATTTTCAAGTAATAATCCAAAACAATTATCTATGGTATCTACACATTTAAGGGTTGAAAATATAACAATACTACAACCCAAGCAGTAGTATAATCTGTATCAAAATAGAAGATTTCAAGGGTAACATTGTTTTTATTGTGTGTTTCTCTATAAGGCCTATAACTATAGGTACAATATTTCTCTACCAAGACTTAGAATAGAGAAGGAATCAAGAGGAAGATAGAAACCATAGATAAAAACTCAGTAGAATCATTAAGAACTTAAAGAAAAAGTTTAAGTGAAAAATAGTTTTGAAAGTTTACAAGATGTGTGTGGGAGGTTAGATCAAGAAGGAAACACCTTAGATGTATGTGTATAGTTTATTATAGCTTAGTTTAATATATTTCAGAGTTTTTGAAATAGTCAAAATAAAATATAAATCAAGTAGTAAAAAAATTTATTTGAAGTAGAATATAATGATTGTAAATTAGAAAAACCTTGGATCATGGAAAATATTTATTCATTTCACATGACTTAAAAATTGAAAAACCTAAAAATTTTGATAAGTATGAAGGAATAGTTATCACATTTTTGAATGGTGTATCTCTAAATATCTAAGATATTGGAATAACAAGTATTTTTAAAAATCAAATCAACCTAGATATTGTATTGTTTATTGATAGATTAAAACACAATTTTTTTTACTGTATCGCATCTATATAATAGTGTAAATGTGTTCATATTCAAGAAAAATTGGTGAATTTTCAAAATATTAGATGATGGGACTATTTTAAAAATATTCATGAAAACCCTAGGGAATTTTTTACAAGTTGGGGAAGTAGGTACAGGCTATTATTTGAGTTAGTAAGGTGAGAATAGTCTGTTGTATAGAATAATTAACAGCCTTGGCCAAAGGAATATAAAGAAGATTATCAGTGATAAGGTTGTGAGGAATATTCCTACAGTAAATGAATATATAACATTATCTATAAAATCTATAAAAATGGAAAATATTGAAAAAACACACAAGAGAGGAGAGATTCAAACAAAAAAACCTCTTGTGTTTATTCACTTTGATGTGTGTGAACCTGTGAAAAATAATTCAATGGGTAGGGAAATACACTTTGTCAATTTTATTGATAAATTCAAAATAATGGAATGAATCATGTTTATGTCACATAAATCATAGGGTTTAGATAGATTAAAAATATTTAGAGGTATTTCTAAGAAAAAACAGGTCTATTTTTTAAGATATTGAGAACAGATAATGGGAGTGAGTATGCAAAAAACAATTCACTAAATAACATGAAAAACATAGCATTGGAAATTAATTTAGTGCTCCATACACTCTCTATAAAAATGGATTTTTTTAAGGAATAATAGGACTCTTGTTGACATGACTAAAAAAATATTTAAAAACGTGATATATCAAGATTTGTCTATCTACGGGTCATCACAACTGCTAGAAACATCCGAAATAGGTTCCTCATGAGGGAAAATTATGAAATTAATCCTTTGAGATGTGTTTTAAAAAGAATCCAAATGTTAAATATTTTAGTGTGTTTGGAATTCCAGTACTGATTATAAAAAAATATAGAAGTGGAGGAAGAAAAATAATCAGTTATGGGTTGATGTACAAGAAGAATGTTGAGATGAATCAAAAAGGTTACACTGATGCAGATTGATCTAGAGCTATAGATGAAAAAAAACACACATCTAGTGCAGTTCTTCTATTTTGTACAATATATGTCTCATGGAATTTAAAGAAGTCAACGTCAATGAAATTCAATACAACTCAGAATAAATATGTGGTTGCGTCATAGGTAGAAACATAGATGATATGGATGATAACAAAACTACAATACTTTAGTGTTGAATATTCTTATCCTATATTTATAGATTGTGATAATCAAATTGAAATTAGTCTATAAAAACTTTTTCAATACTTTAAGTTAAAGAAAATTGACATAAAGTATCATTTTCTCAAAGTGAAAGTAGATGAGGGTATCTTAAAGCTATATTTTACTACCTCCAAGTAATGTTTGGATAATATTCTTACAAAATGAGAATCCAATACTCTAAATGGAAGCTAAACACAAATCTCAACTGTGAGGTATTAAAAAAATTATTCCTCCTCTATTATTTTTTACTTAAATTGTGTATGAGATTTCATTTTCAAGGGTTAAAATTTCTCTCATTTTTTTAGATATTTTAAATTATGTACTGAGTGTTTTATGAAATTATTAAAAAATAAATTTAATGTATTTACTCTTTTATGGGAATGTAGTTTATAAAATTTCAAATATAGGTTTCTTTAAGGATGGATTTGATGTATAATTTAATCAATATTTTTTTCTAAACCGAGCTAGCTCATATAGATTTAGAGTTTATTATTTAATTAATCATTACATTGATAAGATTTAATGTGTCCTTGATATCTATTCACTTCGGTTTTTTTGTCAATAAGGGGGATAATAATGAGCCTTATTGAAAAAAAATCTAAAGGGGGAGATTATTAAACCCTCAAAAGTATGATGTTGTATTTATTATAAATACCCATTTATTTTTGGTTATTGGAGTGTTGTTCTTTATAGGAATCAAAGGATTGTGTTTATTAATGTAGAGACGCTATCTTTAATAATTTAAAATTGTTTTTGAGTGATTTAGAAGGCATGTATAGGGGTTAAACTGGATCTAATATTAGTTTAAGTGAATTTTGTAACTTCCAAAGCATGTATGACTTTGGTAGGTGTAAAATTATCACTTTGTATTTCTACATAATACTTTTAGTATCTCATATTACTATATTTTTGTGTACAACATTTTTGGTTTGTATTACTTTAAGATGAGGAAGAAAAATGGAAAAGGCATTATCATGTATGAATTTCTCATGATGCATCAAACTTTTGAAGTGCGCATATGGATTTCACATAGAGTTTTTAAGAATTTAAGAGGTTCCCATGTATGAATTTTCATAATCATAGGTGTTCAAATATGAATTTGTCCCATGTATGACTTTGAGAATTGAGATTATGACTTTATATGAAGTGGAAAATCTATAAAACGTGAGAATTTCACTAATCTTGTATAACTTTTATCAATCCTCATATAACATCAGATATATATGTATGACTTGACTACTTCATATGATAAAATTTTACGGATTTAATCCAACATGTATAAATTTGATCCTCCATATGACTCTGAGCCACATAATAATTTAATTTCTTATAAGATTTAAGAAATCCAAGATTTGGATATTCTAATAAACATTAGAGAAAAATTATGATAAATTAGATATTACATAAAGTGATATATAGATAGATCTTCATGAAATATATATCAAAATTAATCTAATTAATTATGATCTAATATGATATTCAAAAATAACAAGCTAAGTGAGAATCAATAATTTGAGAAGTGGAATTACAATCGAGTAGAATTTATGGAGTATTTTATGATGTAGTAATAAATTTGTTATCACATGGTATGAAATGACCAAGTCTCTATGTTATTTTAAGTAAGGGTATTTTGGATTTAAGAGAGATTGAAGATTGAGTCTCTAGGAGATTAAAAGTGTTGTGAAATAAAAAAATAATATTTATTAAACTTGTGATTATAAAGAAAAAAAAATGAAAAATAGAATCAATGGTCAAGATTTTCTATATTTAATGGGTAATGAGAATATTCATAGAAGACTAATATGAATATAGGATGAAGAAGATCATCATAAGTGGATTCTATGTGGAGGCTCAAATATTTATTGGTGATAATTATTTAATTATAATCATTTAGTTTTGTTGTTTTATGATTGTAACTAATTAAAGTTAGCCATTGTAATGAGTTCAAGTTCATACCCTTACTTGATCAACCTTTGTTGATAATAAGGTATTTGTGTGAATAGGATAATAACCATGTCACATAGGGGATGTATTCATCCTTTAAAAAGGAATACCTCATTGAAAAATGTGATTTGTGTATCTATTTCCGATATCAGTGAGTATCTTGAGAGAAAGGTATTGAATAAGCATGAGAGTTCAAAGGGGTTTTGGAAAAAAAACTACACACTAATTCACCCTCCCCCCACCTCTTAGTGTGTATCACCCTTCATGTGATCGAAGTATTAATAATCATTTGAATGTGTTATTTTTTCTTCTAGGAGGAAAAAAGATACCCTTAATGTGAATAAGATAGAAAATGGAAGGTTCCCACTATGTGCCTTTTTTCTAATTAGAAAGATAGTGCCTCAACACATATGATATTGTGTATCATTAAGAGTAACCTATGGTATTTAATCAAAAAAATCAATATGAAATACAATGAAAGAAGCATCAGATCAATTATTATATTAATGATGTTAATCAGTAAAACATGATGGTGTGTTAGTGAAAATCAATGGGGTGATAACCATTAACCTTAAGATCTTATTTTAATGAAATATTAATGAAACTATTCTAATTTATAGTCATTATACATGCAATGGAAAATATTTTTCCATTTTCACCTCAAATATTTTCCCTAAAAATAAATACTCCAAATCAATAAAAAAATCAAAATTTGAATAAAATAAGAAACTTGGGAACCAAAAGGCCTAATTTAGTACTTGAGATCCAAATATAACCATATATCTAGTTGAAATAAGGGATAAATTGAATATTTGAGTACAGGGGTGTCTCTTAACCTATGGTTTTGTGGTAACTAGGTTTTTGGTGTGGCATCTAGATAGATTGTGAAGCTTCCTTAATATTTATAAATGATGGGTTTTTTATTTATTTCTTAAGGGTGGGGATACAAGTTACAATATTATAGAATTATTATAAACATTTTTATAAAATATAGATTGACACGAAACTTATTTATGAAATTGTATTTTTTATTAAATAATTATGAAATTTTCTCTATTTTCATGCGTGATGATTCACATGAACTTTATTTTCATTGGTGGTAGTTTTCATGGTCAATCTAATGGGTTATGGTAGATCATAAAATGATTAATAGAAGTAAAATAAACCCATAATATTTATAAATCTACCATCAATAAAACCAATAAGTAAATGAAGAATGTAAATATAAACTAGCATATGTATAATTTTTTTAACACCATCACTGTAAAACTCAAGGGAGAGTTTTCTTAAGGGATATCAATGAGTGAAAACCAAAATATTCTCACGTCTATAGACGGTACACCATCCATTAAGGTCCTCTTTCATAATGAGTGGACCCATTGAACACTAAAGGAGTGTTAGTTCCTTTTATATAGAGACAAATGGTGGTTAGGGATGAAGAGATATTATGCTATGGATTGGCAGTATTGTGTGTATCCAAAAATAAGAAAAAAATCTTTTATATAGACACTATTCATTAAATTAAGAGATTTAGGCATCAAGTTACAACTCTTAGAAGCCATTGTGTATTACACTAAAACACAAATAATTAGATTTTAGATCATTTGAACACTTCAAAAGATCTTCAAGACATAAATGAATCATCATAATGATTCATAACTAAAGGAACCCACTATGGGAATATGTTTCAAATTCATTCATGTGATATCACACAACACCATTCCATAATACATTATGATAGATTCTAGTCATATTCTATGAAAGTGGCATCTGTATGCTGATATTATTGTTTATGACTTAGGGTATATCTTATAGTATGATATAACCATTTTAGTACATTTTCAAAAACCTATCACTTGCAATAAAATCTCAAAAGGACTTCATGCAAAACTTCACAACTATTTTTGAATCCATCCAAAATCTTTTGGATATCATTTATAAAATTCTCTTTATTTTTTGAATAAACACTTTTTCTAAAACTTAATCCTTATCTTAATTTTTAACTGTGATAACCCAAGTATTTTTAATAATATGCCACTTTTAGATTTTATTAATATTCATGGTTATGAATTAATAAATTTAATTTAAACATGTACATATTTTTTATAAAATGATTTTATATAATCAATCATATATATATTCTACATTTAAAATTATTACGTTTAATTCATATCATAATAGATGATTAATTTAAAGGATAAATAAATTTCCTAAACATGATTTTTTTTATCAAACTAAAGAATTATTTAAATATTAAAAAATTTATAAATGGATATTTTTGTAAATTATATAGATTTATATTTATATTTATTATGATAGTATTAGAAATAATTTTATCAAGTGATGAAACAATAATATGGTATTTCATTTGGAAAAGAAATAGTTTATATATAAATTAGTTTTCCCTATATTATATTATTTAATTTAAAAGTTAAATTTATAAATTTTATACTTTTAATTTAATAAAATTTACTTAATCCTTTTGAATCATATTTTTTAAATTATCTTATGGTGAATTTTTATTATTTTTCTAAATAATTTATTTTTTTATAAATAGTAAAAAAATACAATTTTTATGAATATCATATCATTTATGAAATCATAATGATATAAATATAAAATTAAAATTTTATAAAAAAAATTAATGAGTCTTACATGATAATATGTAACATATAATAAAAATATTATCCAATTAGTATAAATTTTTTTATGCCAGGATAAGTATGAAAACATTTATTAGTGTTGATGCAGTGTTTATGTAGCTTTGGAAAATTAAAAAGTTGTTTATTTGAGATAGTATATAAGAATGGATAAGTATTTTCTAAAACATAATAGATGAATATGATGAATAATCAATTATTTTTATGTATATCTGTGGATTTTAAATACTTATTTGATTCTTACGCAAGGTAAGAAAAGTAAAAATTCCTAACTTAAAATTTTAATCATGATATAACTAGAAATACATAATATTATGAATAGTTTTTTATGTTAATATTAATGAATAATAATTTTTATTAGTATATTATGTCTGATATTAAAGAATAGGATAATTATCCAAAATGTCTACGCAGTATTGATGCAGCACTTGTGCAAGCAGGAGTAAAGTTGAAATAAATGGTTTTTAAAATATTCAAAATGATTATATTGGGATTAAATATTGAGTATAAAATGATAAAAAATTATAATTTAGGAATAATTTAAATTTTTTAATCTGAATTCTATAGTTATCTAGATATTTTTAAAGTTAAATTATAATAATAATCCTAAAAATTACTTTAAAGGGTATTTAATGTTTAAATTGGTTTATAAATTGATAAATAAATCATAAAACCCTCTCTTGATTCAATTTGGGATGTTTAATGGTCTATAATATCATCTATTATCTATTTATGGGCCTCTATCCATTTTAAAATTGCATTATTGACCCTTAACGATTGAATATTTTTGAAAATGCAATCGAATATTTTCTATAAAAAGAGACACATTCTAAAATTTCCAAAACACATATAAAGTTCATTTTACTCTCCATATTCTACCCAAATAATTCTTTAAACTCCCCTTTACAAGTTCAAAAGAATTTGTTCTAGATAAAATCCTCCTTTTATGTCTTTAAGTTCAATCCAAAGGAGGCTATTCAAAGAGAAATGTAAGAGTTCCAAACTCAATCTTTCCTTTATTATTAGAAATTATTCCTCATTAAAAATATTTTAAAACTTATATTAATTTTATTAAATGATTAAATTATAATGTTATTTTTATTCTTTTTATTCGTCAATGGTGAGATATAATTCCTTACCTCTCACTGAACTCTTTTTCTTAAGTTGTTACTGCAACAAAATAAAAGTTTTTTAGAAGCTGTGTCTTTTCATACCAATTATCCTATTACTCTTTCCAATAAAATAATTAACATATAAAAATTAACCAAAAATTTTAAATTAATTATAATTTAATTATTTTATAAAACTTAAATATTTATTTTATTTCCCGTTCTTTTAAACTTTTTTAAAAACCACCGCTCACTATATTGGTTTTATATTACCTAAGTGAATGATGATGTTTTCATGAACTTGAATATTCCATATATATTCATTAATTTTGATTTCATGAATGAATATAACATTAATATTCACATAATTTCATTCTATTATAGTAAAATATCCATCATAATAATGAGATTAAAATTAAACTATCAATAGATATTTTTAATTGTAAAAAACAAGTGTATCCAGGGATATTTTCTCAATGGTTACTATTTCATGATGTATTCAACTTATTTGATTATATAATGATATATAAATAATATTGTGAAATTATAGAGCTTATGTGACCATTTTAAAATTATATTTGATCAATATAATTGTACTATATTTATTTTGGATATTATGAACCGAACGACCTCAAAATGACTAATATGAACAATACCAATTTAATAAATAAATAAAACATAGTCATAAAGGAATTAAAATGAATAATAATAAGGAAATGAACAATAAAAAGGTTTATAATAAATTAAATAATTAATATAATTTTATTATTCAAAAGGTTAGATGATGTACGAGGTGAGTTGAGCCTTGATGTAAGGTTTTTTAAAAAAACCTTCACTTTAAATGTTTTGAAGTTTCTCTCTAAAATCTTTTTATCGGATGTTTTTTAAGATTTTTTATTTCTCATATTATTATTTACATTTATCAATATTCTATGTATCAAATTCATTTTCCCATCAACGTGGAATTGGTTAACCCACTCTTTTAAAAAACATTTTCTTTTTTTTATTAATTTAAAATATTGTGTTAATGGATTGAAAAGTATGTTTTTATGAATTTTTATTCATTAAATGGGTAAATGAAAGATCAAATGTGTTTTATTCGTGTTATAGTTTGTATCACCCCAACTCGGTTAGCAACCCAAATAGTGCTTCAAGTCAAGTACCACTAGCCTTAGGCACGCCTCCCTATATTCCAAGGGTTTCCCAACTAGTAATGAGGGTGTAAAAGAGTGATGGTTGGGAGACTATACTCTATGGTGATGGTAATATAATGGTCTATATAATAATACATAATATGCAGTATAAAATAAAGACTAAATGATAGTGGACTAGTGTTAGTTATTCTTTCCTTTTCGCTGCATGTTATATATATTTATATAAACCATTATATTATCATCACCAAAGGGAATAGTATCCCTGATATTACCCCTTTACACCCTCGCTACTAGTCTACATTTTTTGGCATATGGGGAGGCATGCCTAAGGCTAGTGGTACTCATCCCAAAGCACTGTATGGGTGGTTAAATAGGTTGAGAACCTAAAAATGGTATTATTGTAGTTCTTGAATAGGAATTAGTAGTAGCGTATGGCTGGATACTGATGGTACCAAATGATTTTCTTTTCTATTGGTCTTACTATTTGGGTATGGTAGTCCAAAATTTATGATGTGGTCAAAATTGGGATTAGAACTCGTGTTTGGGTGCCTGAATCCACATGCATGGGGGATGGACCAAGTTGTTAGGGGTGGGGATTGTTGTTCTATTTTTATCATTTTGCAATTGATTTTGTTTCCACCTAAAGTGGCGTACTTGGGTTTTATTATTACCTATTGTGATATGAGACCCTTGATCTGGTATGTTAAGGTATGATTTATTAGACCCTTGGACCGATATAGCAAGAGTTTTATGCTTTTTATTCTTTAGATTAGGCACATAGGATATTTTAATTATATATATTCATGTGCCATATAAATTTCTTGTGTTATGTGATATATATATATATATATATATATATATATATGGGCCTGGATCTTATAGGAGTAGGAAAGGATGATTATTTGGGGTGATGTTGATCACTAGGTTGGGTGATGTGGTCATTGGTTTGAGGTGACATGGTTCATCAGGACAAGCGTGGACCAAGGCATATGTGATACTTGGCTCTGATATGGGTGGGTAAGGGGGGCATGAGGTAGGGATGTTGTGATACATGGTTGAGATTGGGAAGGTTAAGGGTAATGAAATTGTTCTTCCAGTTACTACTTTCCCTATCTATGATATATATATATATATTAATTGGGATGTATGACCATGTAATGTTATTCAACGGGATTATACCTAGACGGGCTCTTGTGGAGCGTCAGGTGGGAAGTGATGTGGTTTCATATGACCATGCATTGGTTGAGACCCCTGAGGGATAGGCAGATCGTGATTCATAGTTACAAGTACGGGTGTAGGCTCTAGTTCGGGAAAGTAAACCGCCATATATGACCGCTTTTGGGTCGTGTCTTGAAAAGAAACTCAGATAAAACTTGGTACGTGTCATCTAGTAAATTTATAGGGGAGCTTAGGGAGTAGAGACTTCTATTAAGTATCTGACATAGGATTTATAGTTGTAGAACCCACCACTATTTCAGGGTGAGGGAAGACCATAGGTGGGTGAGAACTGGATTGAGTCGATGTAGATTATCTTTGATAAGTTGTAGATGCCTCCAAGATGGAGGGTTAATCTGGTGACCTACACGCTTAGAAGACCGACAAACATTGGTGGGGTGTGTAGGTTTAGGTGGTAATACATGAGGGATTGTCTTTGAAGAAATTTAAGTCCATGTTCTTCGAGAACTTCATCCTAGTGATGCTAAAGGGAGAGAGATCTTGGTAGTTCTTTAAAATATAGTATAGTGACATGTCTAGCATGTAATATGTAGTGATGGTCATCAATTCGTCTTGATTCTCACCTGGCATGCTGGGAGATAACACCTTGAGGGTGAGTCATTTTGAGGATGGTTTATAGCACACCATTCAGGTATAGGTAAACATCATTAGGTTTACCGCATTCTCATAGGTGGTGAATAAGGTGCTCATAGATAAGGGAAACATGACAGATAGGTCATATTTGAGTTGGGTGACAGTGTTAGGTGACTTCAGTGGAGAAGTTTTATATAGAAATAAATGAGGTTAAGAGGAGTTTAAATAGGGAAGTCAAGATAGGGACTTAGGTAGACCACCTCAGAGTGGGTCATTGATGGTGTGCTTCCAGGTAGGGTAGTCAGGACATGTCCAGAATTAGTGAAAGCAGCCTCCAAAGAAGTGTTGGGCATGTGGATAGGTCAGTCATCTCGAGAGGTTTTGCAGGAATCCTTCTTGGATAGCTAGGAATCAGGGAGCAGGGAAGAATCAGGGCTTTGATATCAGAGAAGGAGTGGTACCAGGTGATGGTATCATAGTTTTAACTACACACTGAGGTCATGGAAGAGACAGTGGGACCTAGTAGTGGGGTCAGTGGTTAGTGGCTAGTGTATCCCCATAAGGAGTTTGGGGTTTAGGCAGTAGGGCTTCAGGCCAGGTGCATGCCATGGAGCTTCCAAGGTTAGAGATGGATGGTGATCCAATTATGATTATAGGTACATTATGGGAATGACTAGGGAACTCTTTTATTTTATTTTGGAATGGACTTTTGAGGCATTTCCTTTTTGGGTGCACAAGGTGAACGAGATTTTTTTATGGACTAACCAGGCGCTAGTTGGTAGGTTTTCACTGGCTCGAATGCGTTATATATATATATGAGTTACCTGGAACTGGGATTACATGAGGTGTGTTGGAATCAGGGAATCGAGGAGATGCAGGTTAATTGAGATGTGATTTATTTTAGGTGTGAGGAATCAAGACTAAATTTGGGAATCTGTTGAGAATTGGGACCTCATAATTTCCATGTGCAACATGGGAATGATGCGGGCATCGATGAGGTGCGGGATTTTGATGGGTGTTAGTCATGAAAAAAAATCACTTGATGAGGTGTAGGGGTGATGATGCCTAATGGGAGAACCTTAAGTCTAGGGATGGTCTATGAACAATCAAATTTCTTTTATTTTTGGGTCATGATGTGACTAGGGTAGGTAACTCCTAATGTGGGGAGCCCCCTTGAGGTAGTTGACCAATACCCTTCTAATTGGGATAGTTTGGGTTAATTTTAAGAATATGGGTATGTTTGGTACCATATCCAAATTTTGTTTTGTAGATCAGGGATGATCAATATTAAGGTGCGAAGATTATAATGTCCTAGGTTTTTTTTGGACTGGGTTGAAATTTTCATCCATTTTGAATTTTTTGAATTTGGTGGGTATACCAACTTCTTTCCCAATATTTGGAACTAAGTTATGAGAGTTTACTTAACCCAATGCATTACTTTTAGATGAGTATTAGTTCTTGGAAATTTTCTTGGGTGTTTGGATGGGTTTTTTGTGCATCAAAAGCCTAATAATCCTGTTTTGAAAAAGTTTAGGCTGAGGCACATGGTTAGTTTAATCATGTGACCTCCTAGTGAAAACAATGTAGCCCCTTTATGTATAAGTAATGGTTTGAAAAAATTATGTAGGTGGGAATTCATGGTCGTGCGAGAACTCTATAGCTTTTATCAAAAGGAATTCGGATAGTTTGAACACAAATTGAAAAACTATGTGCATGCTGCATACTTAGTGCCAAATGGGCAGTACCTATGAATTGTAGTGTGCACGGTTTGTGCATGGTTTGGCCTAACCATTAAAGCTAACCATGAGGGGTTTTTCTCCTAAGAAGTAGGTTCCACACAGTCATTGTATGGTTTGAAAACCATGTGAGTTAACTGTGCATCCCATTAAAAGTGTGAAATGAAAAAAAATCCCTTCCCTCCTTAAATGAAATTTCCTCCTGCTTCTTCCTCTATGGTTTATGTGTAGTAGGGATCTCCCTATCCCAATTTATCCTCCTCTCAGTTATTGAGCCATTTTATCCATATAATATTCATTATTCAGTCCATCTACAATGTTGGATTCATATAGTTAATCCCTTTATTCTTATTGCTTCTTTTCTTCCTTGTCCTCGCCATAAAATGCACTAAATCTATGTGAGTGGTTTTACCCTATTTTCCAGGTGTTCTCTAAAAACACTGATTTCTTCCAAATCTATCTGAGTTAAAGGCCAATATAGGATATATGAGAATCTACCAATATGAGGTAGGTGGTGCTAAACTTTATTTGTGATTTTACGGGTGTTCCGGGGGTTCTTATTTGAGTGCATTGTTGTGTTGACTGAGAAATACCTTATTAAATTAATGTTTGTATTTTAATTAATTAAATTGATCATATGGGATTTCATTGGGTATTCCCTAACCATTTTTATTCATGTAAGGAAGGTTTAGAGGTCTTCCACCACTTGATTAGTTAGGTCAGGTGTGTTTTTTATATTAATTGAATTGTTTTATTTAATTTGAATTGAATTGTATGTATGAATTTTTTCTAAGTTCCAATGGAACATGAAGGGCTTGGACTGAGGATTGAAATGGTGATGTCCATCTGAACTGAGCTGATGTGATCATCATGATGGGTGTGTCCTAATATATATATATATATATATATATGTGAGTGATGTTGATCACAAGTTGGGAGACTCGGCCATCGATTGAGGCGGTGAGGCCATCAGGTTCTAGGGATAGACTAGGATATTTGGAATGGTGTGGCCATAAAATTGAGAGGCATAGTCACAAGGGCACGAGGTTTCATAATGGTGTGTCTTAGGTTCTATTTGGTGATTTTCTCTCACCTGTGTTGTCCAATGCACCTTTTGGAGTAGTGATCACACTGGATTACTTATATATTAAGGTATTTTTAACTACTTGTGTGGGTAGAGGCCTTTGATAGTTGTGGCATAGGAAATTGGTTAGAGTTTATTACCATATAAATCCATAAGGATGGTGAGGAGCCATTGGATAAGAGTGATGAGACTATCAGTTGGGGGATAAGGCTCTCCATATATGAGGTTATTGGTCTATGACTTATTTTGGAAGAAGGACATCATTATTCCTCAAGACATAGACTATTTAGATGATTGTGGTATTATTTTGAGGATAGGTATTGATGTGTCTCAGGATGTGGGGCTTCGAGCCAACAGGAGATTTTAAGAAGGGGTTCGAGGGAACAGGTTCTATTTTCTTGGGCATGCCTTCATGACATCGGTTACTTGATTGATGGCACGAGGTTTCAAGTGATATTTTTAGGTGGAACATGAGGGTTCACCTGGGAATACTTGACACCAAAGGATGCCTTGGGCTATGAGCTAAAGATCCTCTCCTCTATAGTTTTTTGGTGTTGGTCAAAATAGGTGATGGATTTCTAGTGGTTGTTGAGCATAGGGAATATTTTTTTTAATAAATGAATGTGTTGGCTTTCTTTATTTTTATTACACACCTGCTATATTACAAATATAATATAGGCATGCATTGGTGGTGGACTATTAAGATTATTTCTCACACCCTACACAGGACCTTTTGGATGCTTATATATTTCATTATTTTATGTTTGGGTAAGGGTTCAGGCTCTGAAACTAGATCTTAGTACTTGAGTTGGCATGGGATGGAAGGAAAGGGACCATAGGTTCTTTCCTAAGCTATAGTTATTTTTTGTTTTCTTTTGTATCAGAATACTTATATATATGTATGTACTGTGGTTGTCCATGGGAAACCCTTATTATTACTAATATTTATGACCTTTATTGGATGAATTATCTACAAATGGCATCTTTATTGGTTTATTTCTGAAAATTGGTATTATTATTTTTTATCTTTTCCACTACAATTATTGATTTTTCTTTTGTTATTGTCTATTATTTTCTATTATTATTCCATGGGAGGGTTACTGGTCTAATGTTAGTTGTTCTTTCCTTTACACTGTATATTATATATATTTATATAGGCCATTATATTATCATCACCATAGGGTATAATCTCCCCACTATCACCCCTTTACACCCCCACTAATAGTTAGCAGCCATTGTCATATGGGGAGGCATGCCTAAGGCTAGTGTCACTCAACCCAAAGCATTATACTGGTGGATAAATTGTTTAGGGCACTACATAGTTCTTATATATTGTATATGATGGTGAGTGGATCTAATATATCGCTCCAAGGGTGATGATTTATTCTCTGATGAAATTATATTGGAATTAACTAGTAATTAGTTATTCCATTATGGATGATTTTGAGTGATTATGGGTGATATGAATATGATGTTTCAAGTAACCTTTATGATTATTCTACTTCCTTTTTCTATCTTATGAGTTTTTTTATGTAATTATTTATGAAGATGATGTCATGAGTGATTATAATTTAAAAGACAAACTTCTTTAAGGGGGGTTATGTATTTCAATGTCCTAATAGGTTTACTTTATTTTAATACCCCTTATTGAGCTGTATAATCTCATCCCACATTTTTAAATTATTTTATAAGGTTTAAGGAGTTGTTGGAATAATAAAAAAAATCAAGTTCCTATTATGTAGATTTGTCTACAATGAAGGAAGTATGTCATTTTAACAAATTATTTTTATGGAAAAATGGACACTAAATAGAATTGTGGATTTTATAATGTGATGGGTCTCCTAAACCTCTAAAAATACAAACTTAAGAGGTCATGGGAATAAAATTAATTTAATATTTTCTATAAATCATGTAATTATAGATTTATTATGTTCGGGCTACTACAGTTGGTATTAGTATATGGTTTAGATAACTTTAGGGGTTATGGTGTTAGTAAAGAAATAAAAGAAAAACAATTTATGAATTATAAGGATGTTTTTAATGGGATAAAATATCATTTTATGGTTACATTATCATGATATGGATTTAATTATTCTATGTATCAACCCTGACCCCAATAGATCGAATTCAGTGTCTTCATTATTACATTAGAATAAGTTACAAGGAATCATATATCGAAGAACCAAATAGTTTAGCAGTCTTGAAAAACTATATACATAATTAAGTCATTCATTACATTTGAAAACACAAATTACAACATTTTTTTATAATATCATTATTTTTTCAAGCATATCTTTACTTATCAGACATAGTACACTTCATGGATTCCTCGAAAATGAAACAAAATAAGGGTGAGCTCAAATGCTCAGTAAGGGTTAAGTATAATGGAAGCTATCATTAATCAAAAAAGAATAATCAATATGGTAAGATACATAACTAATAAAACATTCTATTTAAATAACTAGACTTCATGAATAGATAAGGAAAAATAAATATGAAAAAGTAAATAATTGAGAACGTGTTCTATTGAATCAATAATCTGGGAATGAAATGCATCCATAGATAATATCATTGTGAAAATATCATAGATAATAATAATAATTGAATTCTTAATGAAGTAAATTCTTAATTATTGGACACCATGATCTCAAGCATCATAATAACTCTACTTTCAAGACCTTTTATAAGACAGTTTAAACTATAAGTAGAAACCCATTTAATGTCTACTTATTGATTTTTCTCCTGAGACCTGCTGATACATTGAGGGGATATATAATACTGGGTCCCACCCATTACTTCATGTCTAAATCCTTCCACATATATCTAATAATCTATTTTATTTATGAACAATGTGCATTATCATCGAATATCGGATTTGAGTAAAGAATATGGATTTATCAATATTTCACCAGATAAACAAATAACATTTAATTTAGAACATTGTATTAAAAATGATATATGATTTAAGAAATTAACATATCCATGATAAATAATATATAGAGAGATAGGAAACTTAATTTCCAATGATCGTAGGAAAGTGAATATTTCAAGGGAAATTTAATGACTACAAAAATTAATCAAGAAAGTGAATTTTAATACTTTCCTTAGTCAAAATGATCATAAACCATATATATGAATAATAAGGATGGTATCAATACAACATATATTCATTGTAGTAAGAATAAAGTTTCATTTTCATTGTTGAAGAGAAATACCATAAAAATATCATTAAAACAAACTTGATGAAAATATCTGATTCATTTTTAAAATTTCCTTTGAAAACTAAAATTTCAAAAAAATTATTTGACAAAAAAATTATTTTAAAATAACCTTTAAAACTTATAAAATAATATTTAAAACATTTTATTGGTCATAATAGTTGTAAATTCCATTCATTTTATACACATTAAAACAAATGTTCCTTTAACTTTTTCCATAAAATTCAAATGGGCATTGTTTTGAAAATGACATAATAATTCCTTTGAAAACATTTTTTAAAAAGAAAAAATGGGTAAAAAATTCTTTAATAAATCATTTTGAAAATTTTAAAAACATTTTCGAAATTTTTTTTTTGAAAACATAGTTTTAGAAGAAAACAAATTTCTGACTGAAGAGAGAAATGTAGTCGTATTTTCTTAAAAACATTTTATTAATTATTTTAAGTACCAAAGAGTGGAAATAATGGTATTATTACTTTAAATACCATGAATAACTATACTATGGTAAAATAATACAGGTTTATTATATAATGATAAAATAATTTCCTTCAACTAAAATTCAAGAATAAACAATCTAAATGAGAATGAGATTGTGAAATAAATCTTTACAATGATCATAACATTTAAGTGAGAATTAATTAATTAATAGATTATGTGTACCAACTATAAATCCACATAAAAAAGTGTAAATACAACATAATATAATAAAAATTCACTACACACATAATCTTAGAATATCAAAGATGATGAAGAAGTAATATAACCCAATGAAAAGAAATTGAGTTATGAAATTCTTTACCACTTGGTAACTTTTAATTCAAATATAATTGGATGAAATAATTTAAATTGAAAGTTAAAATACCATGAATTATTAATTAATCATTATATTACATGTAAAATAGGTAGTATGTACACCATATAAAATAAATTAGGTGCACAACAACAAAATATGCCTCAATGATGGGAAATTTAGATAAAGTCCCTTACCACTTGGTAATATTCAATACAAATCCATATGAATGAAATAATTAAAATTGAAACATAAAATACCATGAATTTTGAATTATTCATGATAATACATGTGAAATTTTAAGTTTATACACCATATAAATGAAATTAGTGCATAACATAAAAATGTGCCTCAATGAAAGGAAATTGAGACAGAATCTCTTACCTCATGATTACTTTTGGTTAAACATGATTTAACCTCCTATATAATGGTTTTAAAAAATTTATTAACTTCTAAAAAAACCTTTTTAATATTTATAATATCATATATTATCCTGTTATAACATTTTACCACCCCTTTTTTAATAATATTTCATTAGTTTCATTGTTTCAGGTGTTAATTGCCTTGTTTTCTCATGAACATTTTGTCATAAAAGTTATAGTTCTTATGAATAGGATATATATATATATAGAATTATATTAATGTTATAAATTTAATATTTACTCATTAGATTCATTTTTAGAACCATTTATAAAAATTTTACATAGAAAATGAATCACATCGCTTCATGGAGATGGTAGGTCATGCGTATGCATGAGCGATGATATCATTCCCTTAATGATTTAAAGGTTAAGAAATTGGGTGATATATTGATTTTAAATAATAAATATCATATCATATATATCAAATATATTCATTAATTTTATCTTTATTACATTCCATGTCAAGCATAAGTGAAAAATGATTTACATCACTTCACGAGGCGGCAGTCCTCCAAACACACGAGTGATGTTATCATATTTAAAACAAAATGGAACATAAAAATGTATATGTGATATTAAAATTAAATAAGTATAATAATATCATAAATATCATATAAATGTGTTAAATTCATCATTATATCCATCACTAAAAGGTTGTGATGGAAAATGAACTACATTGGTTCGCGAGGTGGTTGTCCACCATATGCACGATCGATGATTCTATTTCCCATTTTATAGAAGTGGAGATGGATAATTATTATTTTATCAACATAATAACATCTCATTATATGGTATATACTAGTGTTAATATATTCTAATTGTTAATATATAATTGAATTTGTAAAAAGAAGAAAGAAAATAAATGAGCTTAGTTAAGATAATTACCTTTTCTAAGAGAAACCTCCTTTGGATATCTTCTTAAGAACACTAAGTTTGGTCTTTTAAGAAGAAACAAAGCTCTATAATTTTAATAAGGATGTTGGGGAAATAATTGGGAATGTTTTGGTCGATCCAAAGGTCTTGGGAGGTGTGAATAAGTGAAGGGATGGGGTTCCCTTTTATAAAGGGGGAAAGGGGGCCTCTTTGAAAATTACTTGGAAATTTCACAAAATAATCCAAAATGGTAAATTAATTCACATGAAAAAAGATTAAAAATGACCCTATAGTAGAAATTGGAAAGGATAGGGTAGAAATATATCAATAAAACAAGATTTTGACAAGTTTTTATGTCATTTTTAACACTTATCTTTAAAATTTAACCCCTGGTAAACTCATTTTTACCTTAACTATGGTAAATAATTTTTATTATCTTAATAATAACTTCTTTAACTCCTTCCCACTAAATTTTATATATCCTAAAGTTACATATCTACTCAAAATATTCCCTCATCTCCCAATTTCATCATCATAATTCAGTGAGGCCTCTTCCCTTTTGAATCTAATGTTGATTTCTTGGTTCAAATAGATCCACCCTTCGGTGTACTCTTTAGATAAACATATATTTGGATTTTGGGGTTTGAAAGATAGATAAATGGTGTTGATTATTGATATAAGGCATATCATGGTTTGTTTCACTTATGAGAATGACTTTGTTAGGGATTGGTCCAGTTCCCTCACACCTAAAACGGCCTTTGGTTCTATTTATTTAGGTGGACATACTAATTCCATAGGAAACTTTATACCCCAACTGTGGTAATCTAGGTAAGTTTTTATAATATCCTATTAATATTTCAAAATAATTAAATTTTTCATATTATATGTAATATTTTGGGTAAATTTATGTTTTTTGATAGTATGACCAATTTGGTTTGTCACCCTATCCTTCCCTAAATTTGTGTGAATGTTGATGTGTTAATAAGGCTAGTCAATTTTGTTTAGATTATAGTCAGAGAAGAGTTTTTCTACAAAAAATGTGTGTTTTTTTAGTTGTGGATGGATTATTTATCATCTTGTAAGAAATTAGTTCATTCAATGATAGTTTTTAGGCATGGGAGGAATAACATCCCCCAGTAGTTGGACACTGATTCAGGAGGTAGTGGTCAAGGCCTGGTGACTAATTCTGATGAAGGTATGATGAATTATTTGGGTGTTTCTATAGATCGAGGTTAATTGTAACCTATTTATAGTAGATCACATGTGGGAGACCTAATGGTGGCAGCCATATTTAAATTCTTGGGGCCTAATTTGGATAATTCCAAGTCTGTTGTGAAAGTTCTTTCAAAATCAGTGGGTACTGGGGAGGTAAATACTACTAGTGATTTAGTGCTTATTTCATGAAATTATTTTTTGGGATCCTATATAGCAGTTATCCATCATGGGAGTAGATTTACCTCTAATGTGGGTGAATATTTGATAAGTGAAGTAGGATCTAGGGGTTGTTTGATCTGGAATAAACCTCTATAAAGTTTTGTGGAGTAGGTGAAGGTATAGAAGGGATCCAAACTAAGATGGACCATGTCCTGCTTGAATCTGAGAAACAACTTTGAAGTCCTTAGAGAAGAATTTCAGGAATAGAAATCCAACTTCTCAGTGGCAAGGTCAAGGGGAGAGCTATGGCTAAGTCTCAGATGATAGTTCAAATAAATGGCTAGGTAGAGTTTTTCACAACCCAAGTAGGAAGAAGGGGAAGAGTGGAATCAGTGATTTGGAGAGTTGCATTGTAAAAAAAGAGTAATAGATCCAAGGGATGTAAATATTATTCATACCTTCCTAAACCAATAGAGACAAGGTCATCCAATAAAATTAGGTCCAATAAGTTGGAACATGATTCTTCTAAGAAGGAACAAATGAAATAGAGAATCTTGAACCTAATGAATAAATATGCAATGTTCAAAGGTGGTGTGTCTAAGGAATAGTCCACTGAGCAGATGGGTGACATTATTGTCATTTAGTCTCGGGGAGAGGATGACTCGATAGTTCCCCAGGGACCTTATGGCATTGAGGCTGAAAAGGTTGATGCATTAATGTAACTTGTGAATGGAACACCACAATTGGTAGGTGAGGAGGCAGGGGAAAAGTGGGAACTTATCCTACACTCAGAGGAAGAAATGTTAGAGGGGGCATTGATTATTCGTACCTCTAATGAGGATATAGACAGGATAAAAGATAGGACAATTCAAGTAAAGACAAATAAGGATCAAAGAGATTGGATAATCAAGAAATATATAATAGTGACAAGTGGCTTTAATGAGAAGAAGATACCAGTGGAGTAATTCATCCTAGTATGGGACAATATGGCTTATGCCTTTGAAGATATTATCAAAGATGAACCAGATAAAAAGGTAATTGATCCCTCCTTGAAACTTTATAAGGAGATTTCTTCTAATAGGTTCATGTTTACTTTCAATAATTTTGTAATAGCCTATTCTGTTTGATGTTTCTTGGGTTGTAACTTTCTTGGTTTATCACTTTCTCTGCAAAAGTGTTTTTATAATAAAAATTTAATTTTCAATCAGTATCTTTCACTATTCATCAAAAAATAAAATATTTTTGAAAAATACCAAAAAATCACCCTTAGATAATTTTTATATTATGATTTCAAAAATGAATTTAATTTTATAAAATAATTTTTTTAAAATTGGTAAAAAATAATTGTAAATAATGTTTGCATAGAGTGATTAAGCCATCTTTTAGAAAAAATAAAGTTTTTTAGAAAACGTTTCTTTTTCTATTAAATGATTATTATTTCATTTCTAATAAATATATAACCATACTTTTTATAATTTAGTTATTACTATTCATACCCTTTAATTTTATAACTAGGTTATAATGGTATACTATATTATGGTTCATTTAGACTTAGGGTTGCGTGTTCCACAAGTTATCGAAAAGATGAAATTTAAAGATATATACTTCATGGGTTGTATAAGCTCCATGTTTCATGTCAAATATGTTATTGAATAAAATTTATTATTTTAGAATTTTGGGGTGTTACTATAACATCCTTATATTTTATAAAAATACTATGTTCGATGGCATACAAGATACACCACATTGAGCTTAAACGAACAAAGAAATATTATTATGTGATTGGTATAACATAGATATTAAATTGGTGGGAATAAATATTACTAACCACATTATGAAAAATATAATTCTCCTAATCTTTTATAATGTATAAATTAGTTATTTTTAAATAAGTACTAAATTTTTAGTAAAGTTATTCTATTCTTCAAAAAAATATGTTTTCTTCAAAAATAATTTTTATTTATTTTTATGAGTAATTATTATAATAAATTTTAATAAATTTTAGAAAATTAATTTTAAAAAATTAATTTTTTTTTTAAAATCATCTTGTAAAAATTATCTCAGGGTGAAAAAACATTTTTTATTAATGTCATATTGCTGATTCAAATTTAAATTAAATTCTGAAACATATTTGTTTTTAATTTTGAAAAATGGATTCCATATTTAGAACTATTGGGTCCAAATTTAGTAAATATTTCCCTTTTAATTTTTTTCAATATGAATATTAATCTTGGTAATTATTATTACCACGGTAAAGGGAAAATCGGGTAATTAATGGTAAAAATAATATGATAAGGACTATAAAATGACCCTTAAACTTGCCCCAATTTTATTGGATGAGTAATTTTAGTCCATAATTATTCAAGGTTTGAATATATATCCTTTTTTCCCATTTTTAATTTATTATGAAATTTATAATATTTTATTTAATGGAAATTAAAAGAAGTCACACTCATATTTTTAATAAATAAATATGTTTAATATGGGTATATCCAGAGGATATGTTCTACTATAAATATTAATTTTAAATATAAAATATTTATCTTAATCATGGTTATTTTTTTATTTTTTATTGAAGAACAAATTACCTTAAATGATTTCACAATGCTGATGTAGTAACTATTCAATTAATCAAAAAATCAAATAAATGATTTTAAAAATTTTAAAATAAATATAATTTGAGATAATTAATGTGATAAAATAATTTTATATAAGATATTTAAATTTTATGGATATAATAAAATATTTCTTTTAAATTATAAGTGTTATATTTATATTATTAAATTCAAAGTAATGAATAGTTATTAAAATTGACTTTATGGATATTTTATGGTAAATAATATTTTATTAAATGATATAAAAATCATAAAAATATTAAATTAAGAAAAATTATTATTATAAGCTTAAAAATATCATCAATGGTCAATTTATGGGTCTTTTTTATTTTATAGTAACTATATTAACCCTCAAAGAGTAAAAATTCATGTTGTCATGGTAAGAGTTAAAGGGGGTTAAATAAGGGTTAAAACCTAAATATTAGGGTATAAATTTAGTCAATAAATATCTAATTTATATTATATGAGGGTATTTCTACCAATAATAATCTTATTTTTAAAATAACTCACTTTTTATCCATTTGTAAATGAAAATTAATTTATATTAATTTAATACTTTGAGAAATTCCAAGAGTGCCCCTTTCCTCCCTTATAAAAGGGAATATCTTATTTCCATTTCTTCACACTTCAAAACCATTTTGGATTAGAAAATAACTTCCCAAATAACTTCCTAGAATCCATACCCTTATTATATAGTTCTTTTCTTAGGTATAATACCAATCTTATAGGGCTTAAGGTGTCAAGCAAAGGAATTTTTTTAAATAAAAGTTATAGTTTTCAACTACACATTTTATTTTTGTTTCTTCTTCCAAATCCCTAAAAATTTATTAAACCATGATAAAATTATAAATAAATTATAATCCATATACTTATATTTTATTATTTAGGGTAATCACTTATATCCATCTTTATTTCCATCCAAAGGGAAAAGAATTCATTGTTCGTGTGTACGGTGGGTTACCGCCTCACACACTGATATAATTCGTTTTCCTTTACCATATCTTAATACTAGTTATAATGATATAATTAATGTTTATATATGATATTAATGATATATTTATCAATATTAAATGATAATATATCATTTACTTTCTTACCTTTCTATGCACAGAAAAATGATAATGTTGTCTGTACGTATGTGTGGACTACCACCTCTAATAAGTGATGTGATTCTTTTTTCATCACCACATAACATGGATAATATATATAAGTATATTTACTGAATTAATACTATATATATAATATTATTATTATTCTATAAATATAAAATATTTCTTTCATTATTTCTATAATTATCTTTGAAAATTGGAAACATTACTCATGCATATGTACAGCCTACCGTCTCCATAATTATAATGTAGTTCATTTTACATAACCATATTTAATGGATAGATTTAAAATTATAATTTATGTATAAAATTTATAATTATTTAATGAATATTATTATTTATATGATTGAATTATGATCTTTTTTACTATAGTTAATTTACTGAATTCATTTTGAACTTAAGTACCAAATATTATCAAAACACGTGATGTAAATTTAAATGACTAAGTAATTAACATGGTAATAAGTTATATAAAAGGAATGATTAACTTTAAAAAGGTTATTAAGAAATTAAATAATTTACCTAAATTTATTATTCATTAAGATAAATAACGTACATGATAAATTGAACTTGATGTATGGAGATTTTTTTTAAACCTTCTTCTAAGGTTCCTCATTGAGCTCTTTTTACAAAAGTAAAAATAAATGTTTTTAACATATATGGAATGATAATATTTTCCCTCCATCATGATGACTTAATTATTTAAATATTACTTTAAAATTTTACAAGGTTATTTTCATTTAAAAAAATTTCCCTTGTATGTGCACATTTTTTCTAAAAATACATTATTTCAAAAATAAAAAGGTTATTTCCTTAAGAATGTTTTTAGGATGAAAGCTTTAATGTTTTATGATTTTACTATGGTTCTTTGGAATTTTTTATAATTAATGGTGGTTACATTATAAAACAATTTTGGGTGGTTGCATTATTAACCAATGACATGTGGTTCTGTGATAAACCAAAGATGGGTGGTTACGTTATAACCTTCAAAACATTGGGTTCTCCGGAGTTATAGGTTATCCATATTGGTTAATCCATTTTAAAAAGTGATATATAAAAATTATGTACCAAGTTACATAAATAACATTTCTATTATTTATAATGAGTTTTCATGAATATTTTCTAATTTTAAAAAAGGTATGATAATGAAATTTTTTGAAAATGATGCCCTTTCTGAGGTAAAATGTATGATTTTTAGAAAATGTCATTATGGTTTTTCAATTAACTAATGATTTTATTTATTTTATGTACCTTACTGATATTTTTATGCTCCTCCAAAGTTTTAAAAAAATTCACATGTTTTAAGGAAGAATAGGGAAAATTATGATGTCAATGTGAAAATTATGAAGATTTATCTTGAAAATAAACCATGTTTTATTTTAAAAATATTTGTTTGGTGGAAAAATGGAAACTGAGTAAAAGTGAACACTTGTAATGTATAGGTTTAATTTATAAGGTCTTGTCTAATTATATAATACTCAAAACCAAAATATCTTCATACTTGTAAGTAAGTGATTTATATTTCAAAAACACTATAATGTGTAATGATTAAAGTTAGGTCCTTACAGTTAAATTCTATCTGCCTTAAATAAATTGCATCCTCGCAATTTAAACTTGATCTTGGTAATCAAGGGTTTTTTATTTGAAAATTATTCTTTTGAAAACCCACATCATAAAAAATTGTTAATAAAACATCATTTTAATAAGAGAGAAAGTTATGTACCAAGTCATATATAATAACTCATAATCGGGTTTCCAAGTAGGATAACATTGGTGGAAAGTTAAGGTATATACATGGAATAAAATCATAAATATTTATAGAGAGTGATTTAGTTCATTGATCACAGTCAATTGAATGATCAATGGAAAGTTAAGTTCCATAAAACCATAAATATATGATGATTTAAAAGACCATCTGATTCATCATATATGAATGTGATGAAAATAACATTTTTTTCAAGATATTTTTCCTAGAGTTGAGGAATTATTTTACTCTCTAAAAATATAAGGAAATATACTTACTTGATATGTTTTTATTTTATAATACTAATTTCATCCTTGGGTTTTGATTTAATAAATTTCCAATTTATGTCTTTCTCTAAGAAATAAATATCCAAAAAAGAATTTTTTTTATTCCTAAAGCTTTAAAATTTACTTTTAATGGATTGTAAGATCTATAAAAGATTGAAAAGTCTTTCCATATATCTATAACTATTTTCCAAAACAAATATGGTTAGCATAAGTTATATAATATAATAAATCAATCTCTAAACCTTAAAATCAACACCACTAGTTCATCATTAATATTTATTTTTCAGATCATTTAACTAAAAACAATGACATATTAACGAGGACATAGGCCAGTGGTAGGCGTTAAACCCTTATCATCCTTCAGTCATGGGTTCAAGCCCTATGACCTTTCTTAATTTCATGGGTTCTCACCTGACATATGGGTTTTCCTTTATATAAAACTATATTAATATAACTCCTTTAATGTACCCAAAAGAATATGATGGACATCCTTGAAATATAATTAATTGTTAAATTCTATTTTTACTAATGTTTTTTATATAGACTTTTTTTCAAAGAGTCTAATAATATTATTTGACTATTATTAAAATTTCATTAATGATCATATTTACCCTAAATGTTATCAATACTTATAAACTTATTTTTATAAAATTTAAAGGCATTATTCTTTAAATAATTTTTCCACTAAAATCTATGATTTTCATAAATCTACCCCAAAATATCTTTATTCTTGGTAAAAACCCATCACATAAAACCCAAAATGTGGTGTTTAAGACTTAAAACTTTTGATCAATATTGAACACATAATCCCATGATGGTATTTATAAATCTTAATTTAATTAAGACATATATTCTTATAAAATTTAACACAATCCTTATATATCTCATAATTCTTATCATCAAAATTCCATTGGTAAAAATACTTCTATAATTTAATTATTGAATCCCAATACATAAATACTTCATCAATTTTATTTAAATATAATTCCTTCTTTATTATAGGTTTTAAACTTTAAAATATTTCATTGAATTAGATAATTCCTTGGTTATCCACATTTCAGACAAAAAAACTATAAATGGATCCCTATAATGAAATTTATTTTGTTTCTTCATACTCTTCATTTTTCCTTAGAAATTAAAACATTTTTCCATTCCATAAAACATTTTCCCAATCCATTTCAATGCCTTGTTTTCAATATAAGGCGCCTTAGGTCTAACCTTGGTCATTCATTGTTATCTTCTATTCAAATGCTTTATAATGGTTGGTAAAGAAAATGTGAATTATCCTAAGAATATCCTATGGGAGTGTCAAACCAAGTGTGGAATAAGGTTTATTATCATGAACCAGGTGATGATCAGGTTATTACTAACGTTCCATTTTCATATTTATTAATCCTAGCTACATCTATTCCAGAACCATGTCTACTTGTATTATCCGGATAGTGATGTATTGCAAGGAAATACCACATAATCTCTACCTTAACAAAACTTTAGTATGTTATTTTATACTTATCCTAAAAGTATATCATAGGTTAATTATCCCTAATATATGTTTTCCTAAATTTAGTTCTCAAGGTTTTCACTAAACTTCCTCTAATACCAACAGTAGTGACCCTAACCCTAGTATCCTGGAGCATATGTCTGTTTTATTACATTCGAATAAGAAACAAGGAATCACATCCTGAAGGACCAAATAGTTTAGTAGTATTGGTAAACTAGATACATACTTGAGTCTTAAATTATATTTTAAAACAAAAATTAAAATATATATTTTTATAATATCATTATTCCCTCTAGAATATCCTTTTTTATCAAACATAGTGAACTTCATGGATTTCTAGAAAGGAAACAAAATAAGGGTGATCTCAAATGATTGGTAAGGGTTAAGTATATTGGAAGTGATCATGAATCAATAAATAATAATCAATATGGAAAGGTAAATAACTAATTACACATGCCATTTAAATAACTTGACTACATGAACAGATAAGGAAAAATCAATATATAAAAGTAAATAACTGATCACATGTTACATTTAATCAATAATATAAGAATTAAATGCATTTATAGATAATATCATTGTGAAAATAACATGGATAATAATAATAATTTAATTCTCAATTAAGGAAATTCTTAATTATTGTATGCTATGATCCCAGACATCATGATACCTCTACTTTCAATACCTTTCACAATAAAATTTAAACTAATAGTAGAAACACATTTAATGCTAGCTTACTGATTTGTATCATGAGACCTAATGATGCATCGACGGGCTATAAAATAATAGGGCCTACCCATTACTAAAGGTCCAAATCATTCCTCATATATCAAATAATCAATTTAATTCATGAATAATGTGTTTTATCATCAAATATTTAGTTTTAGTAAAGAATTTGGATTTATCAATATTCTCATAGATAAATAAATAAATTTCAATATATAACTTTATATTTAAAAATGATATATAGTTTAATAAATTATAGTATCCATGATAAATAATATGGATATTTAGGGGAAATTTAATTTTAAATCATCATAGGAAATTGAATATTTTTTGAAAAAGTTAATAACTACAAAAAATTAATCAAGAAAGTGAATGTCAATACTTTCCTTGGTCAAAAAAAATAAACCATCTAGAGGAAGAATAATGATGGTATAAACAAAAAATATACCCATTTTAATAAGAATAAATGGTTGTTGTCATTGATGAATAGAAATTCCATAAAAATATTTTTAAAACATTCTTAATGAAAATATCCTTTTCATTTTGAAAAATCATTTTTAAAACTAAAATTTCACAAAACATTTTGAAAATTATTTTCTTTTAAAATAAACTTTTAAACTTAAAAAATAAAAAATAAAATATTTATATGGTCATGAAGGCTCAAAATTATTTTCATGTTGTACATGTTAAAACAAAGATTCCTTTTACTTTTTCTATAAAATCCAAATGGGCATTGTTTTGAAAATGAAAAAAATATTCCTTTGAAAATATTTTTTAAAAATAAAAAAATGGTTATATATGTATTTAATAAACCATTTTTAAAAGTTTAAAAATATTTTTTAAAATATTTTTTGGAAAACATGGTTTTGGAAGAAAATATATTTCTGATTGAAGAGATAAATGAAGTCAGATATTATTAAAAAAAATTATCAATTATTTTAAGTAAAAAAGAGTAGAATTAATGGTAGTATTATTTTAAAATCTAATTGATAAAAAAAATTGAGTGAATGAAGAGTTTTTATGTTACACTAACTCCCTCCCTAGTGATATGATTCTAATCTTTCAATGGGATAAATTTAAAATACCCTCTTTCAGACTTTTGTAAATTTATTTGATTTTATCTAAGATCCTATGAGATTATTACTCTCAAAAAAAATAGAGGATGATAAAATTATATGGGTTTATTATAAAATTATAGAATAATTTCCTTCAATTTAAATTCAAGAATAAATAATATTGATGAGAATGATATTATAAAATAAACCCTTAAAATGATCATAACATTAAAGTGATAATTATACAATGAATTCATTATGTGTATCAACTATAAAACCACATAAAACAATTGTAAATATATCATAAGATAATAAAAATTCATTACAAACATAATCTTATAATATCAAATGCAATGAATAAGTTGTATAACACAATGAAAAGAAATAGAGTTATAAAATTTCTTACCACTTGGTAACTTTTATATAAAATATACTTGGATGAAATGATTAAAATTTAAATTTAAATACAATTAATTATTAATTAATCATTATATTTAATTTCCAAGGGTAATTATATACACCATACAAAAAAATAGGTGCACAATAATAAAATATGCCTCAATGATGGGAAATTGAGACGAAGTCCCTTACCAATTAGTAATATTCAATCCAAATTTGCATGGATGAAATTATTAAAATTGAAACATAAAAAACCATTAAGTATTAATTATGAATTATATTATAGGTTAAATGGGAATTTTATAAACCATATAAAATAAATTAGTGCATATCATACAAGTGTGCCTCAAACAAGGTAAATTGAGACAGAATCCATTACCTAATGCTTCCTTTTGGTGTAACGTGATTTAAAATTATGTATAATGGTTTTAAAAATGTTTTTAAAATATACCAAAATCATATTAATATTTATAATATCATATATGGTCTTATTATAACATTTTAACACCTGTTTGT
The DNA here is from genome assembly GCA_963277665.1 of Viscum album. Taxonomy (NCBI): domain Eukaryota; kingdom Viridiplantae; phylum Streptophyta; class Magnoliopsida; order Santalales; family Viscaceae; genus Viscum; species Viscum album. The sequence goes on along the minus strand of OY728165.1, from coordinate 76,552,110 downwards.
TAATAATATTTCATAATTTTCATTGTTTCAGGTGTTAATTTCCTTGTTTTCTCATGCGTGTTTTTTCATGAAAGTTATGATTAATGCGAATAGGATATATATATCTTCTATAGATTGAAAATAATTCTATAAATTTCATATTTACTTATTAGATTCATTTTAAGAACCATTTATGAAATTTGTATATGGAAAATGAATCACATTGCTTCGTGGAGACGGTAGTTTGTACGTACGCAAGAGCGATGATATCATCCATTAACAAGTGAAAGGGTAAGGAATTGTGTGATATGATAATTTTTTATAATAAATATAATCTCATATATATCTCATATATTCATTAATTTTACCTTTATTTCATTCCATATAAATCATAAGTGAAAAATGATTCACATCGATTTGTGAGGTGGTAGTCCATCAAACACGCGAGCAACGTTATTGTATTTAAAATGAAATAGAATTTAAAAAGTTACATGTGATATTAAAATTAAATAAGTATAATAATATCATAAATATCATATAAATTTGTTAAATACATCATTATATCTTTCCTTTAATTGTTGTGATGGAAAACGAACAACATCAATTCGCGAGGCAGTAATCTTCGATACACATGATCGATGATTTTGTTTCCCATTTCATAGCGGTGGATATGGATAATTATTATTCCATAAAAATAATAACATATAATTATATGTTAAATAATTGTGTTAAATTTATTTTAAGTGTTAATACATAATTTAATGTGGAAAAATAATAAATAAAATTAAAGATCTTTGTTAAGATAATTACCTTCTCAAAGAGAAACGTCCTTTGGATCTCCTCTTATGAACCCTAGTGATGCTCTTTGGGAATGAATGAAAGCTAAATAATGTGAATAATTAATTTGGGGAGATAATTGGATAGTTTTTTTTAAATAAAAATGGATTGGTAGTGTGAATAATTGAGGGGATAGAGTGCCCTTTTATGAGTGGGGAAAGGGGACCTCCTTGGAAATTACTTGAAAATTTCCCAAAATAATTCAAAATGATAATGTAATTCACTTTAAAAAAAATTCTAAATGACCCTATATTCAAACTTGGGTAGTATAAGGTTGATATATTTCTATAAAACAATATTTTTACAAGTTATATGGTCATTTTTAACCCATATCTTCTTAGTTTAACCCCAAGTAAACTCATTTTTATCATAATCACAGTAAATATTTTTTACCATTTTCAGTATTCATTTTTGTAAAAAAATGCAGTTGACCTTATTATATAATATAAATTATCTTTATTAAAAATATTAAATCCATTTTGAAAAATTCCATTCATATAATTGGAAAATTTTAATTTAAAATTAATCTCACAGATGCAACATGTAAATGGATTTTAAAGAGAAAATGTTCAAAAAAATCAATTTTTTATATCAAAATTGAATATGAAAATAATTACAATGAACTAAATTGTATTAATAGATATAATTGAACTAATTTTACTTTAAAATCAATTAAAAATATAATTTTTAATTTATAAATAATTGAAATGAAGAATCGGTTTTCAATTAAAAATCAGTATTTTTGACTATTCATTGAAAAATAAGATATTAAAGAAAAATCCGAAAAATTAACTCTAAGATAATTTTGATATTATAACTTCAAAAATTAATTTAATTTTATCGAATAAATTTTATAAATATGGTAAAAAAATAATTTTAAAATATGTATACAAAGAGTGGCCAAACCGTCTTTTAGAAAAATTACAGTTTTTCAAAAAACATTTCCTTTTTATTTTAAATGATTCTTATTTAATTTATAATAAATGTATTATCATAATTTTCATAATTTATCTGGTAATATTAATATCCTCCAATTTAATGTCTAGGTTATAATGGTATACTATATTTTAGCTCATTTATACTCGGAGTTGTGTGTTCCATAAGCTATCAAAAAGATTAAATTTAAAGAGATATATTTCATTGGTTGTTTAAACTTAGTGTTGAGTGTCATATATGCTATTGAATAAAATGATATTACTTTAAAATTTTTGGGTATTACATTATAAGGGTTTCCAAATTGTTTCATCTAATCTATTTCTATTTTATAATGGTTTTCTGAATAGGTAATAGGGTGACTGATGTAGAAAAGAAACAAGAGGAAAATGCCATTCCAAATAAACAACCTGGAATGCTTATATTTGAATTTGAGTAGTTTTTGGTTGTGTTAACTCAATTAATACAATATATAAATGGTGGTTCCCATGCAATTGTGTGACCAAATTCTCTACGAAGTAATATATCAATAGTGGAGCATTTCCTGAGATGAGATCCTATAACATTATGTGGAACCTCATACATAGTTATATATAAATAATAGATAAATCATTTAGAGAAGAAATTTGAAAACTTGTATTTATCATAAAATCATAAGGTAACTCTTGCATTTCATCATCTTGAATTTGAATTCAATTATTGGTGATTTTTAATTAATATTACCAAGGAAAATTATGATATTGATACCATGGAATGTAATGTATTTAACAATATTTTTATTGAAAATATTTTCCTAAATTGATTCAAATTAAAATGTAAATTTAATTTATGGATACAGATAAAAATTAATAGGAATTAGTTATTACTTATGAAACAAATTTTACTATATTATCAAGGTATGCATCAAATTTTATTATAGACCATGAAAGTAAAATTGATATATATTACTCGGTGTTGAAACTAAGTTTACAAAGGGTTTTGCTTACTTGTGAATTTGAGATTTATGAGGAAATGTTTTGGTCTGTTGAGAATTTTGATATGGAGTTTTCTTATTCATATGGATTTCATAACATAAAGTATAAGAATAATTAGAGGTGGAAAGGAATAGGGGAACAACAAACAAGAAAATCTAAAGGTATGAAAATTCAATCCCTCTCATGCCCTAAATATGATAAAAATCATTCTGTGGAATTTCTTTCAAGGATAGAAAAATGTTATTGATGTAATAAATTTTAACATTTAATTCATGATTGAAAATAAATAAGTAATGATCAATTTAGTTGGTTTGTAGTGAAATAAATTAATTGTATTGAGATGAGTCATTATGAAAATATGTGTTTAAAGTTAACTACTCAAGGTTGAAATCAATAAGATCATAAGAAAAAAAGGTGTTTCAAAGTCATTTTCAATTACTAAGTCAGATGTTGTTCCATAAAAATAAGTGTTTATAGGTACCGTGATTATTTATTCAAATTATATTGATGTATTTCTTGATTTTGTATATATACATTATTTTATTTTTAAGAAATTTTCTAGTAATATGGAAATATCATCTTAACAAATGGATACTTAACTTTGGGTAAAAATTATAGGTGAAGGTATTAAAGAAATAATAATTTATAAGAATGTTTATATAATTATGTGTGGAATAATTTTACCTAAGAATCCTGTTTTTGTGACTATATGGGAGTTTGATGTTATTTTGGATGTGTAACAACTATGGGAAATAATTATAAGATATATTATAGAGAAAAAGAATTCATATTTATTTTTTACAATGTGTTTCATTTTGTATTTAAGCATGATTTCATGTCACTGATAACATAACAATAAGGTAAGAAATTGATAAAATATATAAGTAAATTTTATCTTATTCATATCATTAAAAATAATTAAATGGTACAACTTAATGATGTGGAAGTGGTAAATGATTATTTTTATGTATTTGTGATTATTTAACTAGTGTTTTTTCTGATCAGGAGGTGGAATTCACTATTGAATTAGTTCCTAATGTTAATCCAATTTCAAAACCATCTTAACTAATCGATTTTATTAAACTATTATAATTAAAAAATCAATTGAAATAGTTTCTTAATAAGGGTTTCATTCAGCCTAACACTTTACCCTATGGTGATCCTATATTATTTGTTAAGAAGAAGGATGCTTATATGAGTTCTTTCATTTATTATAGAGAAATAAATAATATTACTATTAGGTACATGTATCCTTTACCTCATATTAATGACTAGTTTGAACAGCTTTGGGGGTCTTGATACTTTTGAGAATTGACCTTAGGTTTGGATATCATCAGCTAAATTTAAAGTAAGAAGATGTTCTTAAGATAGTTTTTAAAACAAGGTACATCCATTAGGAATCTAAGTTATGCCCTTTGGATAGTTAATGCACCTATTATATTTATGTATTTTAAAAATAGATTATTATGAGAATATTTAGAATTTTTTTATATTTATTAATGATATTCTGGTATATTATAAAATTTATGAGGATCATAAAAAATATTTAAAAATTATTCTCTAGACCCTAATAGAAAATAAATTATACAAAAAAATATTAAGTGTGGGTTTTGGTTACAAAAAAATCATTCTTTGGGAATTTTTTAACTAAATATAGTATAACTAGGGATCATTCTAAAACAAATGACATTGAAGAATGTCCAAGACCAATTAATATCATAAATATTCATAGTTTTCTTAGAATAATGGGTTATTTCCATTGGTTTGTTGAAAAAATTTCTTTATTATCTAACCCATTAACCAAGTTAACTCAAAAGGATGATAAATTCATTTAGATAAATAAAAATAAGGAATTTTTTTAGGAATTAAAAAATCATATTGGTTAATGTTATAATACTAGACTTACCATAAATAAATGGGGGAATTTTTATTTATATTGAATCTTCATAAAAGGTTTTTGGTAGTGTTTTAATAAAAATGATCTAATGAAAGCATATGCATCGTGATAGGTAAATACACATAAGTAAAATTATCCGATGGATTCCCTTGATCTCACAATGTAAATGTTTTCTTTAAAAATTTAGAAGTATTATTTTAATGGGGAGAAATGTTACATATATACAGATTATAAAAGTTTTAAATATATATTCACTCAAAAATAATTGAACATAAGATGAAGGAGGTGGTTGGGAATGATAAAATATTATTATTACATAGTTAACTATCTAACAAGGTAGAATATTATTTGAGTTTAAATGATAATGTATCATTAACCATGTTATATTTGAATCATGATTCATTAGTTAGTGATTTAATGAAAATTAGATTGGAAACTATACATGTGGGAACCTCTTCTCTATTTGTCTCAAGTAATGGTGAAATCATCCTTGTTGAAAATAATAAATTACTCTAAAGAATAATATCATATATTAAAATAGAAAATAAAATTTATAAATGAAGAAAATTTACATGATTTTAATATTGATTAAAAATTTAATATAAGATTTCTAAAGAAGTTATGTTTACTAGATGAATCTCAGATGAAAAAAGGAATTATTGTGTGAGGCTCATAGATATCCATATTTTATTCATCTAGGAAGCACAAAGATGTATAGATACCATTTATAATTTTTTTATGTGAATCAAAGAATAAATTCATTACTAATTTTACCTTGAATTTTTTTATTTTTCAATAGGTTAAATCTAAACAACAACAACTGAAAGGAATTATTTGATCATTATCAATTACAGAATGGAAGTAGGAACATATATCCATGGATTTTGTCATGTAATTTGCAAATAAATCTTAAGGTAATTATGAGATATGTGTTATTGTTTATTGTTTGACTAAATCTTCTCATTTTCTCCCTATTCAATATAATATGTCTTTAGATCAGCTTTATCAACTCAATATTAAGAAGATTGTGAAATTATATAGATTTCCACTTTTTATTGTATTTTATCATGATCTAAGGTTTTTATATAAATTTTTAAAAAGGAATTAAAAATTCATTGAGTACTAAATTTAGTTTCAATATATATTTTCATCCTAAAATCTATGTATAATTTGAGCAGAAATTTCAATATTTAAAGGATATGCTCTAGGCTTGTTCATTGAAGTATCATGGATGTTGTGATCAACACCTTTCATTGGTTTAATTTTTTTATAATAACAATTTTCATTCAAGTATAAATATGGAACCATTTGAATCATTATATGGAAAATAGTGATGAACTCTATTTTATTGGGATAAAGTTGAGGAGAGAAAGATGTTGGGACCTGAATTGGTGGATGAGATAGTTGAAAAGGTGAAATTGATTCAATTACATATGAGGGAATCTTAATGTTGTTAGACAATATATTTAGATAATTGAAGAAAAAATATTTAATTTTAGGTATTTTATTATGATTTTCTTAAAATATTTCCATATAAAGTTGTGATCTATTTCATTAATAAAGGAAAATTAAGCCCATGGTTTATTAGTCCATGTAAAATCTTATAGAAAGTGGGATGGATGGATTATCGAGAAGATTTACCTAAAAATTTATATCAAGTACATAATGTGTTTCATGTTTATTTATTAAGGAAATATATACATGAAGTTTCTCATATATGGATTCCTAAATTAGTATAACTGTAGAATAATCTTTCTTATGAGGAGAAACCAGCTCAAATTCTTGATCTCAAAGAGAAATTGTTGTGAATTAAGGTAACATTTCTAGTTAAATGTTTTCATGTGTTTTAAAAAAAATATGAGAATATAAATAATATATTAATTAAAATTATCCCCACATGTTTACTAGATATTAAAAATTACAAGGGTGTAATTTCTTTAAGGGTTGAGAATGTGACATCATAGGTATTTTTAATAACATATAACTTTTATGGTTTATTGATATTCATGGTCATGAATTTATATATTTAATTTAAATATGTATATATTTTGTCTCAAATTATGTTATAAAATCAATTAGATATACATTATACATTTAAAATTATTAATTTTATTTCATCTAATAATATATGTTTTATTTAAAGGTTAAAAAAAATTCATAACATGATTTGTATTTTTATATAACTAAAGAATTATTTAAATATTAGAAAATTTATAAATAAATATTTTTTAATTATATGGATTTATATTTATATTTATTATGATGGTTTTATAAATAATGTTATCTAGTTATGAAACAAGAATATTCTTTTTTTATTTGGAAAAGAAGTGGTTTTTATTCTATATAAATTATTTTTATATTATTTTATGATTCTATTTTAAAGTTAAATTTATAGATTTTATAATTTATATTTGATAAAATATACTTCATTTTTTTAATCAATAATTCAAAATTATTTTATGGTGAATTTTTTGGATTTTTCTGGAAAAAAATTGTGAATAGTTAAAAAAATGCAGTTTTTTTTAATACCATATCTTTTATGACATCATCATGATATAAATATGAATTAAAAAATTATGAAAAATATAGAACATTTATTTAATTATAATATCCTTAAAATTTTAAAAATATTTTATCAATTTAGTATAAATTGATTTTTATTTCAAGATAGGTATGAAAACATTTATTAGTGTTGGCGTAGTGCTTGCGCAGCATTGGAAATGAAAAAATTGGAATATTTGGGACAGTATATAAGAAGGGAAAATAATTTTATAGACCATAATATAAAAATATTATTACTTATATATTATTATGATGTATATTTTTTGAATTAAAATTTATATAATAAGAAAATCATCTAAATGAGTATTTTGTGCATGAGCAAGGTAAGAAAAATAAAATTTATTTTCTTAAAAATGTTATTAATATATAAATATTAATAAATAATATTATGAAATTTTTTGGATTATAATACTGATGAATAATAAATTATATTATTAATTTATTGTTAATATAAAATAATAGGATAATTATCCAAAATGCTCATGCGGTATTAATGCAGTGCATGTGCAAGCAAGAGAAAAGATAAAATAAATGGTTGTAAAACTATTTAAAATAATAAGGTTGGGATAAATTATATATTATCACTATTTTTAATGATAAAATTTATAGTTAAGAAAATATATAATTTTATAAATTTGAATCCCACAGTTATCTAGATATTTTTAAAGTCAGTTTTTGAGAATAGCCCTGAAATGACTTTAAAGGGTATTTAATGTTAAAAATGATTTATAAATTAAAAAAAAAATCCTATATTTATTTAATTTTTTTTAATAGTATATAATATCATATATTATCTATTTATGATCTACTTTCCATTTTAAAATTGCATTATTAACCCTTAAATATTGAATATTGGCTAAAAGACCATCGATTTTACATATAAAAAGGGACTCTATCTATCATTTCCAAAACACATATAAAGTTCTATTTTATTTTAATATTAAACTAAAATACTTCTATAAACTTCCCCTTCCATGTTTATAAGGATCTGTACTATCAAAAAATCCATCCTTCAAAGGTTTTATGTTTAATCCAAATGAGATTATTTAATGAGTAAGGTAAGAGTTTGAAACTCAATCTTTCCTTTCTTATTTGAAATTATCTTTCATTAAACTATTTTAATACTTTTATTATTTTTCTTAAATGATTCTATTATCATTATATTTTAATTATTTCTATTCATTAATTATGATATATCATCCATTATCTCTCATTGAACTCCTTTTCATAAGTCATCGATACATCAAAATGTGGGTTTTTAAAAAGCTTTGTCTTTTCATTCCAATTCTCCTCTTAATCTTTAAAATTACATAATTAATATTTAAAAAGTAGCCATAAAATAATATATTTATTATAATATAATTTTTTTATGAAACTAAAATAATTATTTTGTTTTCCCTTCTTTTAAATTCTATTAAAAAACATTATTCACTGTGGCAGTTTTATACTACCTAGGTGAATGATGATGTTTTTATAAACTTTTTTATTAGATAGATAATATTAAAATATTATTTTATGATTTAATATAACATTAATATTAATTTAATTTCATTTTATTATGTTAAAATATTCCTCATAACAATGAAATTAAAAGTAAACTATCAATATCCATTTTTAATCATAAAAAACAAGCTTATTGAGGAAGATTCGATGAAAGGTACTTATTTCATGACATATTGAACTTATTTTCTTTAGGAATGATATATAAAAAATATTTTTAAACTTATGGATCTTATGGTACCATTTAAAAATGATCTTTAACAATTAAAATTGTACAATAACAGATTTGGAGATTATAAACTAAACGATCTCAAAATGACTGACATGAAAAATATTAACTTAGTAAAAGAATAAAACATGGTTATAAATAATTTAAAAGAAATAATAATAAGTAAATTAATATTAAAATTGACTAAATAAATTAAATAATTAATATAATGTTACTATTTAGAAGGTTATAGGACCAATTAGGTGAGTTGGGACTCAAGTTAAGAAGTCTCCTTTTGACCGTTTACTTTAAATATTTTTATGATTTTTCTAAAATATTTCTCTATAATGTTCACTAAGAATTTTATTTCTCATATTAATATTTAAATTTATCAATATTATATGTTTTTATTTTATTTTCCTTGAAATATATAATTTTTTAACTAACTCTTTCAAAAAAATCTTTTATGGATTAATTTAAAAGCTTGTGTTTATGAATTGAAAAGTAAGTTTTTTTTTTGTTTTTTTATGAAATGGTGGAATGTAATATCCTATATTTTTTATTCATTTTATGGTTCTTATAAATTTTATATTATAATGTTTGGGTCTTATATGTCCCTCTAATGCATTGGGTAATGATTTATTCTCTATATAAATGATGTTGGAATTAACTAGTTATTAGTTATTCCATTACAGGAGATTATAAGTGATCACAGGTGATATTAATATGATGTTCCAAGTGACCTTAATGATTATTATATTACATTTTTTCTTGATTATGATGTTTTCTTATATAATTCTTTAAGAATATTATTTCATGATTGATTCTAGTTTATTATAATATTTAATTTTTTTATTTAAAAGTGAAACTTTTTCAAGGGTTTTCATGTATTTCAATGGCCTAAAGGGTTTACTTTATTTTTATTCCCCTTAATAAGATTTCAATTATCATCCAACATTATCAAATTATTTTATAGGGTTTAATTATTATTAGGAATAATAATGATATTTAAGTTCCTATTATAGATATTTTTCTCAAATGAAGAAAGTATATCACTTTAAGAACTTGTTTTTATAGAAAAATGTAAAATGAATAGAAGTATAGAATTTATAATTTAATGGGTCTCCTAATCCTATAAAATTAGAAACCTAAAATGTTATGTAAATTTAAGTAATATAACATTGTATATAAATCATGTAATTATTGATTTATTATGTTTGAGTTGCAACAGTTGGTATCAGAACTGGGTTTAGATGACTTTAGGGGTTGAGGTGTTGGTAAAGAAACAAAAGAAATGAAATTTATGGATTTTAAGGAGGTTTTTTTGGGGATAAAACATTAATTTATTATTATATTATAATTATATAATTTTAATTATTCTAAAAGTTTATAAATTATTCCATCTAATTTATTTCTATTTTAGAATAGTTTTTTGTAAAAGTAATAGGGTGAATAAAGTAGGAAGGAAATAATAATAAAAATACCTTCCAAATAAACAACCTAAAATAGTTGAAGTTAGATATGATTATTTTTTGGTACTGTTAAATCAATTAAAGAAGGATATATATGGTGATTCCTATGTAAGGGAGTAAATTAATTATCCATAAATCAATATGTAAATGGTGTATAATTTCATGTGAATAAAATCCTATTACATTTAGTGGAACCTTATACCCAGTTATAGCAGAATTATGGATAACTTATTTAGAGAATAATTTTAATGTCTTGTGTTGTTTAGAGCATCAAAAGGTAAATCTTGTGGTTTATAATCTTGAAGGAGAATTTTATTAATGGTGGTATTTAATTAATAATAAGAAAAATAATGATACTGATACCATGGAATGGAAGGTATTTAAATATATTTTTATTGATAAATATTTTCTTAAAGTGTTTCAACATATAATAGAAATCCAATTTATGGAGTTAAAGAAAAGGTAATAGGACTCATCTATTACTTATAAAGAAAATTTTACCTGATTATCAAGGTATGCATTGAATCTTATTCTGTCCATAAAATTAAATTTTTTATATTTTACTCAAGGTTTAAAACAAGTATAAGAAGTGTTTTCTTTACTCATGAATTTATGAGTTATGGGTATATTTTTTGGGACTCTAATAAGGTTGAGATTTTTTTTTACTCTTATTGATTTCATAACATCAAGTATAATAAACGATCAAGGTGTAAATCAATAGGGAAACAAAAAACAAGTAAATATGAATTTAAGAGAATTAAATCTCTCTCATTCCCTAAATAAGTAAAAGTAATTTTGGTTAATAAATTATAAGGTCAGTAAAATTCTACTGGTGTGGTAATTTTAGAAAAAAATATTCTTTATTATAAACAAATGTGTGATTATCAAGCTATTTAGTTAGAGATGAAATGTTTTAATTATAATGAGATGAGTTATTATGAAAATATGTATATAAAGATAACTAATATAGGTAGAAATCACCAAGATCATAAGCAAAAAAGGTGTGTAAAAGTCATTTTATACTACTATAGAAGATGTTGGTCTATCAAGTGAAATGGTGACAGGTAATTTATTTTTTAACTAAAATTAAATTAATGTATTGTTTAATTTTGGATCTACATATTATTTTATTTCAAGAAAATTTTCTAGTAATATATAAATATCATCTAAAGTAATTAAGACTCAAATTTTTTATAAAAATTATTGGTGGAGGTATTAAAGAAACTAGAATTTATAGGAATATTCCTATAATTATTTATATAATTGTTTTACTTGAAAATATTATTAACTTGACTATATTAGAGTTTTATGTTGTTTTGGATATATATTAGATATCAAGAAATCGTGTTAATAAATATTTATGTGTAAAAAAAGTTATATTTAATTTTTAGAATGAGTTTCAGTTTGTATTTAAGAATGATTTTATAACAGGGATAACATATCAAGAAGCTAATAAATTGATAAAATATATAAGTCAAAGTTATACTTCTCATATCATTGAAAATAATAGAATAGTATAACTTAATGATTTTTTATAGGTAAATTAATATTTGGATGTATTTACTAATGATTTTATTGGTGTTGTTCTTGATTAGGAGGTAGAACTCACTATTAACTTAGATCCTAATTTTAATCCAAATTCAAACCCCCTTATTTAATAGATATAGTTGATATATTATAATTGAAAAATAAATTAAAATAATTTTTTGAAAAGGGTTTCATTTATCCTAGCATTTCACCCTGGGGTGATCCTATTTTTTTAAGAAGAAGGATTGTTCTATAATTATTTTCATTGATTATAGATCACTCAAAAATATTACTATTAATACTAGGTATCCTTTGTTTCATATTGATAAATTTTTTATACAGATCTAGATATCTCAGTATTTTTTAAAGATTGAACTCGGTTTTGGATATCATCAGTTGAAGGTAAAGGAAAAATATATTCTTAAGGTGGTGTTTTGGATGAAGTAAGTCTATTATGAGTTTGTATTTATTCCCTTTGTATTAAAAAATAAACCTATTATATTTATGGATTTGATTAATAGGGTATTATAGGGATATCTAGAAAATTTTATGGTGGTATTTATTGATGATATTCTAGTATATTCTAAAATTTATGAGGATTATGAAAAAAATGAAAAAATATATATATATCCTAAGAGAAAAGAATTTATATGGGAAATTTTGTAAGTGTAAGTTTTGGTAAGAAAAAAATTAATTCATTATGTTTATTGTAACTAAATATGGTATAAATTTGAATCCATTTAAAACAAAAGTTGTGGAAGAATGGAAAAAACCATCTAATATTATATTTATTCTTTTTTTTAACTAATGGGTTCTTACCAGTGGTTTTTTAAAATATTTACTCAGTTAGCTAACCCATTAACCAAGTTAACTTTAAGGGGTGTTAAATTAATTTGGAAAAATGAATGTGAGGAATGTTTTTTGGAATTAAAAAGAATATTGGTTAATGATTCAGTATTACCCTTTCCATCAATAAATGGTGAATTTATTATTTATAGTTGTTCTTTGTTAAAGGGTCTTGGTTTTTTTCTATAAAATGATCAGGTGATAGTATACACATCGCTAAAGTTAAAAACACGTGATAAAAATTATTTAATACCTAACCTTGATCTTAAAGTAGTAATTTATAATTTAAGAAATTGGAATCATTATTTATATGTTGAGAAAAGTGATATATATCATAAAATTTTGAAGCATATATTCACTAAAAAATAATTTAACATGAGACAAAAGAGGTTGTTAGAATTGATAAAATTCTATGATATCATAATTCACAATCATCCAGTTAAAGAAAAAAAGGTAGCATATGCTTTGAGTTGAAAGGATAATTCATCATTAACCATGTTATGTTTAGAGTATGATCCATTAGATAGTAATTTAATGAAAATTGGACTAGAAATTGTGTAAGTGTAAACCTCTTCTATTATGTCTTAAGTAATGTAACAATCATCCTTGTTGGAAAGAATAAAGTTTTTCTACGATGAATATCATGTATTTTAGGAGAGAATTAAATTAATAAAAGAAATAAAGTTATATGAGTTTAATATTAGTGAAAAAGGTATTGTAAGATTTAGAAAGATGTTATGTGTTTTAGATTAATATTAGTTAAAAATGAATTATTGAGTGAGGTTCATAGCTATCAATATTTTATTCATCTTGGAATCACAAAGATGTATAGAATCCATTAGGAATATTTTTGGTGGGATGGAATGAATAAATATATTACTGATTTTACCTTGAAATGTCTGATTTGTAAACAAGTTAAAGCTAAATGACAACAACCAAAATGAATTTGAAGTTCCCTATGGATTGAAGTTATATTTTTTATAAATTAAAACTTTTCTCTAAAATTAAATGAAATATTTCTTCCCTAATTTTCAATAAATAAAAATAAAAATGGTTTATCTCCTTATAGACACCATGGGTGTAAGGGGATATTTTTATCTATAACTAAAACTTTTAATTTTAAGAAAGTTCTTATCCCTTTATGTTCTTCCATTTTTGAAGTTCTAAGATCAAACCATGAGAGAAGGGTGACACCATATTTTCTCTTCGAAATTTGTTGTCAACTAACAAACTCTAAGTAGAATTGGGATAACCCAATATAGAAAAAAATAGAGGTCAGTTTATACAATAAATTTGTCTATAAAAAATATCAATGTTATAAAAACATTGAAATTATTTATCCATGGGTATATTAAACTTATTTTCAAGAGATTTTGTTAGCCTACACTCAACTTCAAAAAAAACATAAAAACATTTCAAGTGAAATTTGACTGTTCTCCCCCATTTTGTTAGATAATCACTCCCCTCAATAACCATAATCAATATATACCAAAACAAAAATGGAAGAGTGAAAATAATACAACCTTTATCTTTGAAGGGGCTATCCATTATTCCATATTCAATAATAATAAATAAATTACTAGTGACTTCACTCTTTTTGATAGCTCCTCCTTAAGTGATTCTCCCAATATATCATCATTTCGGGTTTTCTCTTCACATATAGTCTCCAAGCATTTTTGATACCAGTTAAAGCCTGATATCAATTGTGAAATGAATACCAATTTAGATATTTCATGATGGATAATATTCCATGTTTTATATAAATCGCAAAATTTAATAAATAATTTTAATACTTCACCTTCAATTCCCCTTTTTCAAGATGTATAGCCACTGAAGTGTGGGAATAAGTTGGACTCCCATCAACTCTTTAATGTGAACTATAGGGGTGATAATTTTTTCCCAATCTAAAAAATATTTTTCTTGATGCTCTAATAAGTTTGGTCTTCTTCATGTATATATTATTATTGATTTTCCAAGTCTATTCACCTTTAGGGTGAATTGTATTCTCTCCTTTTTCAACTATCTTCCTATTTGTAATGATATTCTTCCCTTTCAAAAATATATTACATTATTTTTATCTTGTACCATCTTATTGTCTATTTCCAAATAGGTTGGACATATGGTAAATCAATCTTTTGAAGTGTGGTCATTAGTATTTGGGTGTGAAGACTGCTTCTTCATAGGTGATTTCTTGGTTCTTGGAGTCATGGATGATTTTCCTTTATTTTTAATTTATCCAGGTAAGATATTTATACATATAAAAAACATGTTTATTAACTAATTTCAATTTTAACATGCTATCTTAACAACCTTTGGGGTACCCTTTTTGGAGACCCTCTCAAAAAATTTATATAATTAATTTAGAGTGTCAACCACCATGGAAATACTAAAATTTGAAGTTGAACCTATTCTATATTGAAGAAGAAGATAATAGAAATATGTCGAACTAAACCTACTAAATAGATTCAGTCAATGAAAAGAGAGAAAGAACATGCATGAAATATTCTAAGAATAATGAACATGAATAAACATGTGGCCAAGTGTTTTTATTACTAGGTAAAATTATAGATATGTGAATTTCATTGTATACTCACTAGGTAATATTTTATGGGTTGTGTTCTTGAATGATGAGTTGAGAGAAGCCAACATCAATTTCTAAAGAAGAACTAGAAGCAAGGATATGAATAGTGGAATGTTTTTTATGTGTATTTATTTAATATTTAAAGTCATTCAACTCATTTTTGGTTGAAGAAGTTAATTGTATTTTGTGGATATAGTGACATCATAGACAGATTGAGGATCTACTTTAAAGAGGTTGGAAGTGTTGTGAAGAAAAGTAGTGGGGTACTAATATAAATAACTTTTGGGAGATGAATTTATTCACATGTGTAATATTTTAAATTTTCACCTATGTAATATTGTGAAATTAGTTTCAGGATGATCTTTTTCCAACCCACTATACTTTTATGATGAGAATTATTTTGTAGAATCTATCACTCAGATATCTTGAACATAGCAAGGAGTAGGATTCCTAGGAGGGGTTGAACCCTATAAAAACAAAAATGTCATTCTTTACTAATTTAATTATATTACAAATAGGTTTATTCTATTTTAGGTAAGTAAATATCCAATTTTATTAATTGTAAATAGAGGTTCAAAGACCAAAGGGGTTAAAATTTAAAAGAATATTTGAAATTTGGAAGAAAAAAATAATTGCACCTGATTCAGCCCCCTCTCCCTCAGGTGTGTCTACACCAGTGCACTAAAACTAACAGAATGATTCATCTATTATCAATTCTAGAATGAAATTGGGAATATATGTATATGGATTTTTTTCTATGTATTTATAAATATATCTCAAGGTAATAATGTGAAATGTGTTATTGCTAACTATTTAACTAAATTTTATCATTTTATACTTATTCAAGATAATATATCATTGGATCATATTTATTGACTCTATCTTAAGTAGATAATGAAATTAAATGGAGTTTCTCTTTATATTATTACTAATCTATTAGATTATTATTTATGGAAAATATGACTAGAGGGGGTGAATATTATCTTTAAAATTTTAAATAAAAAACAATCAGAGTTTATAAAATATTAAACTAAAGTGAGTAAAATGATCTTGATTTGAGTTAAAACAGAAATAAAAATGAAAGAACACATTATTTATAGTGTTTTAGATCAAAAATATCAAATTCCACTCCTCAATATCCTCCATTCCTCAAGGAGACCAGTACCTAATAAGAACCTTACTTTTAAAGGTGTGAGAACCTTGTTTACAGACCCTTCTTATTAAAAAAACTGGAGTCACACCCTAGTCTTTGATAGAGGAGACCAACCTTGTATACTTACCTAAATTTTTATTGAGAGTCATAACCCTGACTTCCTTTTATGAGGTGGAATAACTATAGATATGAAAGACTTGATTTTGATGTGAAAAGAATAAACCAAACACAAAGAAATTACAAACAGCATAAATAAAGATTACATGATTAAAACAAATACAAGAAAATAGTAGATTATAAAAATTTCTATAAAGTTTAAGATCAATGATCATTGATTACTTGAAGTGAAAAAATTAGAATATGTATTCCTTCGGTGATCATAGAAAGAGTGTAGAAGTTTCAGAATATTGTGAACAATTTTGAGAGTAGCAAAATATTGAAGGTGTATCACAAGTGATCTTTATGAATGATGTGCACATGCATATGATTTATATATTGAATAGATCTCTTAGAACATTAAATAAAGATAAATGAGGAGAGTTAAAGATTCTAATATCTACTTAAAATATGTTAATTCATAGCGATATAACAATATTACTGTTACCTGTAGTTTGTTAAAGCCTCACTGGATTAATATAGAATTACAATCTGGATTTATATTTTTTCATGAAAATTTAAAATAAAAAATTTAATATATTGATTAAATATTTTATAAACAATTTATAATTATAAAATAACTGAAATAACAATATAATCTTTTAGATTATACATGCATCAAAAGATGCAGTAAAATAGAGCATTGTATAAAATTTTAATTGTAAGTAAAAAATATCATACAAATAATGTTACAATTATTTTTAACACTATAAAAAATTATTTCAATGTACAATAATAATACTATAATAAAAAGAATTTATTTTAATAACACCATTTGAAATAAGAAATAAAATTTTAGAAAAAAAATTAACTAGCGATGGGTCATTAACCAACCATTGGAACAGAGAGCAGTGACTCGTGATCCACCACTAGGTTATAACGGTGGTTAAACAAAGTATTACCTACCATTCTAATTTTAACAAAAAAATAAAATTAGTTAAACAAAACTAAATTCATTCAAAAAATCTAATAAGTAAAAGGATTCTTATAAAGTAATAAAAAAATTCCTTACTGTTGGAAGTCCAACGGTGACTCCTGACTCATCATTTCATGAAGAAAATAGTGACTTAATACCTACTATTGGAAAAGTTCAATGGTGGGTCACTAAAAATATTTTATAAACAACAAAAGTAATAACTGGTGAATAAAAAAATTAAAAATGCTTCATACAGTGAGAATAAAAATTACTACAAACCAAATAAATAAGAGAGTTAAATCTTGAAGAAGCTTCTACCATCATAGAGAATAAAAACCATAAAATAAAATAACTTTAATTAGTAAGAATAAATATTCTAAAATTTAAATAATAAATCAAAATAAAAAACATCTATAGTAAGAAAAACAATTGTAATCTGAATGAAGAAGAAAAGGATCTCTTGTTGAAGCTATAAAGACCTTCTACCAACAAATAATAATAACAACCTTAAATAGAAACAAATAACTACAAAAGAAAAATAAGAAAACAACTACAATAGCCAAGATAATAACTCTTGTGGAAATTTCAAGAGATTCTTATAATACATAGTATATAAATAAGAATAAAATGGTGGGTAAATAAATTACCTAACATTGATGTCCAACGGTGGGTAAAATCACCCACCGTTGTGGTCCAACAGTGGGTCAAATCACCTATCATTGATGTCTATGTAAAATGTAGTGTGTGAGATAGATGATAAATATCTAATTCATAAAAGAAATAAAAATATATTTGATGTCTAAGATTTAACTCGGGTGAACAGTAAACATAAAAAACTTATACCACATTGAATTGGACATTGGGAGGTCGAATGGTATAAGAGATAAGGAACACTAATGTTGGGCTCTGATTAAAAAATAATAACACATAATTGGGGGTTCATGGACCATACAGGAGACCTATCCCTCCAATACTACTTGTGATCCCACACCTTGGGGCCTTATACTTGGGCCTCACATGTAATTGGCATGTGCTATGCACACTAAACACCAGAGCCTCCATGTGGGGTGCCACTAGCTGGCGTTCATATGAGGTTAACCCAAAAGGGTCCCATATATGGTTAAGGTATAGAAGAGGGGTCCTTCTCTATGATGGCACCATTTTTTACTAAAAATAAAATTAAACTAAAGTAGTAAAAGATATAAAAAAACATTTAAAAAGAAATTACAAAACTATTTTTCAGAAATATAATGAAAAGATTGATTTAAATAATAACACTTAAATATTAAAAGATTTGATAATTTCATAAAATTTTAATATATATTAATTTATCAAAGCAATTAAAAATGATAAAATATTTAAATCTCTTTTAAATGCTAAAAAAATACACCTTTTGTAAATTGAAAAACAAAGTATTTATTAAATTTTCAAAAAAATATCCCTCTTTTTAAAATTTTTAAAAAATTACATTAATATTAATGTAAAAAATATATTCCATTTAAAAAAAATCAATTATTTTAAAGATAGTAAACATAAAGAATTAATACAGTATTAGTGATTAACAAATCATTAGTAAACAATATAAACTAAATATTATTTAATCAGAGAATAAAATAACATTTTAAATTACAGAACATATGTAAAACCATTTTTAAGAATAATAATCATACTAACAAATGTTTTAATCTTCTAACATACCCAATTCAAATTTCATATTTTCAAATTTAGCTGAATCTAAGGGTTTCGTAAATATTTCATCTAGAAATTTCTCTATAAGAACAAATTCCACGCATATATCACCTTTGTTTACATGATCCCTTATAAAGTGAAATCTTACATCTATGTGTTTAGTTATAGAGTGTTAAAGGGGGTTTTTAGAAATTGAAATAGCACTATAGTTATCATAGTAAATAGTAAATTTATCAAAACTGATATTGAAATCATACAATGTTTATTTTATCCAAATTCTTTGAGAATAAAAAATTTTGGCAACAATATATTCATCCTCATTTGTTGACAGTGATACTAATAGTTATTTCTTATAGCTCCATAAAATTAAACATTTTCCAAAAAAAAGTGACACATGCCTTTAGTTATTTTCCATTCAAGTCTAGAACCTCTAATGTTGGAATCAAAGTAAGATAGTAAATCAAAATATTTCTCATTAGAATAGAATAGTCTAGTATAAACAGTACCATTGATGTATCTAATTATTCTTTTAACATCTTTAAGGTGGCTTTCTTTAGGGTTAGACAAAATCCTAGCACAAAAGAAAACTGAAAACATGATTTCTAGTCTTAATGTAGTGATATACAAAATGATTCCTATCATGAGTCTATATTATTTAATATCAACTAACTTACTATATTAATCTAAGTACAATTTATAATTAGTACTCATAGGTACTTTCATACATTTACTAGAATCAAGTGAAAATATTTTTACAATTTCTTTAGCATATTCGACTTGATTTAAGAAAGTACCATCTTGTCTTTAGTTAATTTGTAAACCAAGGAAAAATTTGAGTTCTCCCATTAAGATCATGTCAAATTTACTTTTCATAGGTTTAGAAAAGTCATTACATAGAGAATAATTTTTTGATCCAAATATTATATCATCAAAATATATATGAATAATCAGTATATCATTTGAAACTCTTTTTATAAACAAGGTTAGATCAACCTTATCTTTATCAAAATAATTTGTAGTAAAAACTATATAAGTCTTTTATATCAAGTTCTTGGAGATTATTTAATAGAATATAAATCATTATTAAGTTTAAAAACATGATCTAGAAAATTATTATTTTAAAATCATTTGGGTTGTCTAACATAAACTTCCTCTAAAATAATTCCATTTAAAAAGGAACTTTTTACATACATTTGAAATAATTTTATGTTTTGAAAGCTAGAAAAGGATAATAGAATTATAATGGATTTCATCCTTATAATAGGACCAATGAATCTTCATATTTAATTCCCACTTCCTGGGAATAACCTTGAGCTTATAGTATTTCTTTATTTTTAACTATGTTTCCAAATTCATCAAGTTTATTAGGAAAAATCCATTTAGTTCCTATAACAAATTTACCTTTAGGAAAATAAACTAAATTACACACTTTATTCCTTTAAAATTGATTTAATTCATTATTTATAGTATTAATACAATTTAAATCAATTAAATAATTTTCAAAATTGATTGGAACAAAGTTAAAAAACAAAAGTATAATTAGACCAGTAAAGTAAAATAGATTTTATAGTTTAAATTATATATTCTTGATTTCCAATTACTTTTTCAATAAGGTGATATTTAAGAGTTTTCCATTCCTTTGGATCAATTTTAGAATAGTTATGATCCCCCTCAAAGGATTCGTCATCATTATCTTGGTCATTATATTCACTAAAGTTAAATTCTATAAACTCATTATTTTCATTGAAAGATTCTGAATCTTTCTTATCAGGATTGTTTTCATCAAAATTAACATGAAAAGATTCTTCAAAAACTAAATTTTTATTATTAAAAACTATATAAGCTTTAATTTCATTGGAATATCCTAATAATATCCATTAATCTAATTTAGAGTCAAATATTCCTAAATTATCTCGTGTGTTTAAGATAAATACTTTGTAGCCAAAGAACCTGAAATAAAAAACTTTAGGTTTATATTATTTTAATATTTCATAAGGATTCGTATTTTGGAAGGGTATAATTGAAACTCTATTTAAAATATGGAAATGTGTATTTATAGCCTCTTCCCAAAAAAAATTAGGTGAAATATATTCCATTAGCATTGAACTATCCATTTCTTGAATAGTCCTTCTCTTTAATTCTACCACACTATTCTATTAAGGTGTCTTAAGGGCTAAAAAGTGTTTATATCCATTTGATTCACAAAATTTATCAAAATATAAATTTAAAAATTCACCACCTCTATCACTTCTGATAGAGATGATTGAAGTATTTCTGAAATTCTAAATAATCATACAAAATCACAAAATTTATATAATGTTTCATTTTTATGAGATAGAAAATAAATCTATAAGAATATACTATGATCATATACAGTGATAAATACATATCTTTTGCAACCAAAACTAGAAGTTTGCATTAGTACAAATAATTCAAGATGTAGTAATTATAAACATCAAGCAGAACTAACATAATTAATTAATTTTAATCTTTATTTGTGTTGTTTACCTTTTAAATAGGAATAAAACATGAAATACTTACTTGTATTCAACTTGGGCAGTTGTAGAACCTATTAATGACTTGAAAATTTATGCAGTAGTCTAAAATTTTCATTCCCAAGACTCTTATGCCATAAGATTTCATCTGATTCTATAGCATTCAGACACTTAACCTTTTGTTTGGTTTGATCAGAAAAATCAGTAGTATATACATTTTATTTTTTATTTCCAGACAATTGAACTAATTTATTTTTCATAATAGTACATTTATAATTTTCAAAAATTATATTTAATCCATCGTCACATAATTATGATATGCTTATAATATTTTTTTTAAACCAAATACATAAAATAATTTTTAAATTATAACTATTTTAGAAGAACCAACTTTACCTATACCTTTAATCTGGCCTTTAGAGTTATCTCTAAATGTGACAAGTCCACCATCACATGATTTAAATGATAAAAACTTTGAAATATCACTTATCATGTGCCTAGAACACCCACTATCTAAGTACCATGATTCATTAAGACTTC
Organism: Viscum album; assembly: GCA_963277665.1. NCBI lineage: Eukaryota > Viridiplantae > Streptophyta > Magnoliopsida > Santalales > Viscaceae > Viscum > Viscum album. The sequence goes on along the minus strand of OY728165.1, from coordinate 76,529,845 downwards.
AAGGGAATATTTCCAAATATTAAGAAATCATACAAATTTTTTTGGTACCCATGCCAACTTGGGTTCAACTAGAATAGTATCAAAAAAATTTGGCACCCAAATAGATTTAAATAATTTATTATTGGGTTGTTTAGTAAGTGAATAATTAGTAATGAATGTCCTAGTATGCCCAAAATATTGTGTAAATATTATTAAACACTCATTCATATAATTCACTTTCATTCTATGTTTAAAATAGGTTACATTTGAAATACTTCATTTTAATCTTTTGATAAAGTTACTTTTATTTAAACTTGGAGTTGTGTTATTGTATCCAAAAACATTTTTATTGGTGTTTAATCTCATTAAATATATCATCTTATCATTTTTTTACATTTTAAAAAATTAAAAAATTCCTCTTTGATATTAACACCTTCATTTTTCAAAATCACATTCTTCTTTTGAAAAGTTTCCAAATCTGTAAAAACTTTTTCATTAGTTCCAAAATGTGTGTTACTTAATTTTTTATTTTATTATTTTAACTTTTTAAATTTATTTTCTACTTTAGTTATATCATAAAAAATTAAATTAATTCTCCTATCTTTATCTTTATCATTAACTTCTAGAAATTTTTTAATCCTTTAATTTTCATCCATTAAATTTAAGAGCTCATAATTAAAATAAAATTTAGATTTATCATTCTGGGAAATAAATATTTTAAGAATATTACATTCCCTTTTAAATTTATCATTTTATTTGATCAAATTATTATTAATAATTTTCAAATTAGTATACTTTTCAATCATTATTCATCCATCATTATTTAATTATTTATTTTCTTTAAGAAATTTCTTAACTTTGTAATTTTCAGAATTATAATAATTGTTAGAAACAATTTTAGTTTCATTTAAATATAAATAATTATGAAAAAAAGCAGGAGTTATAAGCTGAGTAAAGAGAAAATAATTTACCTCACATTTAATACCTATCAGGGTAAGATTCCTTATCTTCTATTCATTTCCATAATCACTTCTAGAGTTATAAGTGTCTAAGTAGTCCCAAACTCCAAAACAATATTTTTTTCTATTTATTATTTTCTATTTTCATGTATTTTAATATTTGAGTTTAGGAAATTCAATCCTTATGTGAACTTTATTTATATACTCATAATAGGTTAATTTTGAAACATCATTATTAGTATTAGTTTTACCATTCTTATAGTATTTTCTAGACTTCCTCTTGAACTACCTCTTCCCACATTTTTTTCATAAACATGTAAAACTTCATACTAAACTATTCCATATCCTTATTACTTTCTTGACCCTTAGATTCATATTCATTATAGGTATCAATAAAATTTTATTTAAATACAATGCCTTTTATTTTAGTAGACTCCTCATTAGCAATATTCTTCAGTTCTAATTCATACTACAGCATAGAGCCTATTAGTCCATCTAAAGTATATTCCTTGAAATTAATACTCTCATTGATGGACACCTTCTTTGGATTCCATCTCTTTGGAAGAGATTTTAGTATTCATTCCACTTGAGCAGTGTTATCCAAGACTTCTCCAAGATAACTCATACCATTGTTGATATTGTTGAACCAATGGAACATATGATTTACAAATTCTTTATCTCCCATCTTGAAGTCCCAGTATTCTACTTTGATCATTCCTAGATTTGTTATCTTCTGCTTTTCTATGCCATAATGATTTACTTTCAGTATACTCTATATTTCATGGGTTCTCTTACAAGATGAAACATGATTATATACACTTCTAATAATACCACAGTATAAAATATTTTTAACATTATAATTCAAAACATATTTTACAATGTTATTACTAACCAGAGTCTCTAGATCAACCTTGGGTAGATCATAAGGCTTTTCTATAATGGTCCAGTGATCAACACTCAGTTGCTTCAAGTAGGATTCCATTTTATCTTTCCAATATCCATAGTCACTCCCATAAAATAATGTGTATTTTTATGTTATCTATCCATCATTGGAATTATTCTCTACCATCATAAATGTAAAAAAAATACTTGGATTGTTAATTCTAGGATACAGGTTAGTATAGAGTTAAAAAAACAAGCAGCATAAATTCTAACCTATCAGAGACCTACCCTCTGATACCACTTGTTGGATCATTATGGATGGAAAATATGACTATAAGGGGTGAATAGTTTCTTTATAAATTTAAAGACAAAAACAATAAGAGTTTATAAAATATTAAACTAAAGTGAGTGTAATAATATTGAGTTAAGTTGCAGCGTAAATAAAAAAGGAAAGAACATAATATTTATAGTGGTTTAGATCACAAAGATCCTAGTACACTCCTCGATCTAATCTACTCCTCAATGAGAATGGTACCCATTAAGAACCTTGATTTTAAAGTTGTTAGAACCTTTTTTATAGACCCTTCCTTTTAAATAACCCAAAGTCATAGCCTAGTATTTGATATAGGATTCCAACCTTTTTTACTTACCTGACTTTTAGGATGTGGAATAACTAGAGATAGGAAAGACTTTATTTTTATGGGAAAATCATAAACCAGGCATAAAGAAATTACAAATAGAAGAAATAAAGATTACATGAATAAAACAAATTCAAGAAAAGAAACAGATGATCAAAATGTTGATGAATTTTAAGATTGATGATCATTGTTCTCTTGAAGGAAAAAATGTCAAACATGGATTCCTTTAGTGATCATAACAAGAATTAATAAGTCATATAAGATCGTGAATAATTTTGAGAGTAGAAGAATGTCGAAGGTGTGTCACAGGTGATCTTTATGAATAATTTGCATAGGTGTATGCTTTATATCTTGAATATATCTCACAAAACATAAAAAATCATCTACAAGGATCATGAATGAGTCCAATATCTGCATGAAACATTTCAATTCATAACAATATAATAATATGACCATTACCTGTAGTTTTTTAAAACCTCACTGGATTAATATAGAATTACAATCCAACTTTATATTGATTCATGAAAATTTAAAAGAAAACATTTAATATATTGATTAAAACATTTTTAAAGAATTTATAATTATAAAATAATTAAAATAACAATATAATCATTTAGATTATACATATATAAAAATATGCAGTAAAATATAGAATCACATAAAATTTAATCTGCATGTATAAAAGATCATGAAAATAATGTTACAATTATTTTTATCATTTTAAAAAATATTTTAATATAAAATAATAATACTATAATCAAAATAATTTATTTGAATAACAAAATTTGAAATAAGAAATAAAATTTTAGAAAAAAAATAACTAATAGTGAGTTATTGACTTGCCATTAGAATAGAGAGTGGTGAAACATGACTCACTACTAGGTTCCAACAGTGGAAAAAACAGAGTATGGCCTTCCATTATAATTTTAATTAAAAATAAAATGATTAAAACAAAACTAAATTCATTCCAATCATCTAAGTATTAAAAGTATTCTTATTAAGAAATAAAAAAATCCTCACCATTTGAAGTCCAATGGTGACTCATGACTCATTGTTGCATGAAGCCAATGGTGAATTATGACCTACCATTAGAAAATTTCAATGGTGGCTTGCTGAAAATATTTTATAAACATAATAAATAATAATATATGAATAATAATAAATAAAATTAAAAAAAACTTTATATAGTGAGAAAAAAAATTACTGCAAACGAAATAAATAAGGGATTTAAAGCTTAAAGAAGCTTCTACCAGCATAAATAATCAAAACCAAAAAATAAAATAACTTCATGTAGTAAGAATAAATCTACTGCAAGTTAAATAATAAATCAAAATAAAATAGATTCATCCATAATAAAAACAACTATAATCCGAATGAAGAAGAAAGGGATCTATTGTTGAAGCTATAAAGACCTTCTGCCAACAAAGAATAATAACAACCTCAAACAGAGACAAATAAATACAAAATAAAAAAACAATATCTGAGAGAATAACTCTTGTGGAACTTTAAATCTCTTATTATAATACACAATACAGTGATAAGAAGAAAATGGTGGGTAAATAAATTACCTACCATTGATGTACAATGGTTGGTAAAATCACCCACCGTTGAGGTCCAATGGTGGGTAAAATCACCCACCATTGATGTCTGGTGGTGGGTGATTGCATCACCTTTAGGTTCCAATGGTGGTTAAAATTACCTATCGTTGATAATTTTCTAAAAGTGAGCCAATTACCCATCATTGGAATTTTCTAATGGTAAGTCAAAATCCAACCAACAAGGAGATGAAACATCAAACCAAAATAAAAAAAATAAGGAATAAGAATAAATGTTTACTTTTTAAAATATGAAATAAGAAATAAACAATAGAGAATATATATGATTCAATTAAGAAGAAGAATATTAAGTAACTGGTGAAACTTGAATAAAGGTTCATAAACAGAAGCCAAAAACCTGAAAATGTAAAAACAAGCTGAAAACTAGTAAACTAAAGAACACTGGTTTGTGGGAGTTTGAGTAGAGACCTAAAGAATAAGATAGAGAAATTTTAACAATGGAACATGTGGGAGTTAAAATTTAGTTCATGGAAGAGATGAGAAAGATCAAACTGATAAAAGAAATAAAAAATATATTTGATGGCCTAGATTTAACTCAGCTGAACATTAAACATAAAAAATTTGTCTTGTATTGAGTCAGACATTGGTAGGCCTAATGGTATAAGAGCCATGTCGTATTGATGTTGTGTTAAAATTAAAACACATGCACACATAATTGGGATCTATAGTTCATGTGGGCAACCTAACCCTCCATTTCCTCCTATGGTCGTACACCTTGGGGCCTTATACATAGGCCCCACATGTGACTGGAATGTGTTATGCACACTAAAGAATAGATCCTCCTTATGGGAGTTCTACTATATGCACTTCCCATAAGGTTTAACCAAAAGGGTCCCTTATGTGGTTAAGGGATAACCTATAGTACCTTCACTTAGTTGGCATGAATGTTTTTACTACAAATAAAATTAAACTAAAGTAGTAAAATATATAAAAACATTTAAAAATAAATTACAAAACTATTTTTTATAAATATAATAAAAATATTTATTTAAATAAAAACACTTGAATACTAAAAGATTTGATAATTTAATAAGATATTAATAAAGTGTAATTTATCAAAATAATTAAAAGTGATAAAATATTTAAATCCCTTTTAAATAGTAACATAATCATTATCTGAGGTTTATATTTAATTTTTGAAAAGTAATTTAAAAGTAATAGGGTATTGAATTAAGTTTTAGTGTTGATTTTAATCCTCAAATAGATGGATAGTCAAAGAAAACAATTCAAACATTGGAGAGTATGTTACAGGCTTGTTCATTGGATTATCAAGGAGGTTGATATCAGTTCCTTTAATTGGTTGAATTTTCTTATAATTATAGTTTCCATTCAAGTATATGAATGGAATAGTTTCAAGAATTATATGGAAATTGGTATCAAACTCTATCTTATTGGGATGAATTTGGGGATAGAAAGCTTTTGGGATTTTAATTGGTGGATGAGATAGTTGAAAAGGTGAAATTAATTCAACTTCATATGATGGAATCTCAAAGTGGGAATAAGAGATATGTAGATAATAGAAGGAAAGATATTTAATTTGTGGTAGGATCACATTTTTTCATAAAATATCTTCATGGAAAGGTGTTATGAGTTTATTAATAAAGTAAATTCAATCCCATGATTTATTAATATATATGAAATCCTAGAGAAAGTGGTATTAGTGACTTATCAAGTAGACCTACATCCAAATTTATCTCAAGTACATGATGAGTTTCATGTTTATTTATTAAGTAAATATTTACCTAATAGACCTCATATACTTATTATTGAAGTAGTATAATTATAAGATAATATTTATTATGAGGATAATCCAGTTCATATTCTTGATCCTAGAGATAAAGTATTGTGAAATAAGGTAACTTGTATGGTAAAAGTTTTATGGAAAATTAATATGGTTAAAGAATAAACATGGGAACCTGAAAAATATATGAAGGAAAATTATCCCCAACTATTTACTAATGAGTAATAATTTTTAGTTTGAAATTTCTTTAAGGTGGTAGAACTTGATAACCCAGTTATTTTTAATAATATATCACTTTTATGGTTTATCAAAATTCACAGTAATGAATTTATATATTTACTTTAAAATTGTATATATGTTGTCTTAAAGGATGTCATGTAATCAATTAGATATACATTATACATTTAAAATTATTATCTTTACTTCATATCATAATATATATTTTATTTAAATGTTACATAAATTTCCTTAACATGGTTTGTATTTTTATCTAACTAAATAAATATTTAAATATTGTAAATTTTATAAATGGATATGTTTGTTAATTATATGGATTTATATTGATATTTTTTATGATAGTATTAGAAAAAAATTTATCAAGGTGTGAAATAAGAATATGGTTTTCATTTGGTAAATAAATGGTTTTTATTCTATATATATTATTATGACTTAGAGGTGTTGAATGGTGTTTAAATATAAATAAGGTTTAGTTTGTGTTGTAATTTATTTTCAATATATAAATCACTTGAAAAATTTGATCCTTTCTTATGAAGGTTATCAGATAGATTCCAACAAATCAAGGTGAACTAATAGAGTATATTGGATAGATTCAATCAAACTTAGGTTATTGGATTGAGGATAAAAAAATTCTGATTATATTCATAGTTTAATCTAACAGAGATGTTTAAAGATTTATTGATCTTCAAAGCTCAAAAAATCAAGTTTATAAAAATATATTCATGATTATAGATAATGTTAGTTGGAGGAAAAAATTACTGGAACATTTTAGAACTATGGATTCTAAAAAAAGAGTAGTGTTATTGAATTTACAGGTGAATGTGTGTGTGGATCCATAAAAAATAGGTTTACAAGTGGTGCTATCAGAAAAAGTTTTTTTGAATGAGGTTTTTTTTTCAAATGTTTCTGATAAATGTCATCAAACATATCCATAATATAGAGTAAATAAAAAATCATTGAGTAGAGGAAACATGTAAGGGTTTTTATACATATTAATATAAATTTCATCAAACATAGGGAGACTAGATATAGAAGAACCTTATAAGGTTACCATGTGAAGAAGTTCCTATGAATAAATACTAGATGAAGTTTTTTGGAACTTTATAAAGATTTTAAAAATATATTCAATGTGATAATTATGAGTTATATGTTCAATGACTCAATAATCATAAAGTAAGGATCAAGATTCTAGGTAATATTTTAGGAATATTTGAAGAGCATTGATGTTGAGATTTAAGGAAAGTTTCTACAAATATTATTGAATCCTATTTATTCAGAATTTTTTAAGTTGGTCAAATAAAGAATGTTTTGAGTGGTTAATTCAAATTTGGAAGTAAGAAATTAAAATTTGAGTTTCCTATCATCCCTAAGTTTTTATAAAAACTATACCTATATAAAGGGGAGTAGGTGTGTTGTGGATTTTTTTTTTTGTGAGAGTTGTTAAATAAGTGAGCTATTCACTATAGAGATTGGGTGATCTTTTGGTTGAAGCACTAGACATAGTGACATCAAACAGAGGATATCAGATAGAGTGATGCCAGATTGGTATCAGATTAAGTGGTACTATATAGAGTTTATCGTATGATAAAGCTATCAGAAAAACATGGCATCTTATATAGGTTACTAGACTAACATTTCCAGATGGAAAATGTATCATACGGACAATTTTGGAAAAATAATGTTAGTTATAAATTTATTGCTCATTATTTTTTAATAAATTGAATAGGACGAAGAAAAACTTGAAGGAAGTATAGAGTGAATAAATTTTGAGAAGCACAGTGATAACTTATCAAGTCCTGTTGGTTATGTTGTACCTCTGTATCTCTCTTATAGTGTTTTTATGATCATAAAACTCTCTTATATTTATAATGTTTTCATTTGTGTTTTTTTAGACTCCTCAATTCATATTTAATTCATGTCTTTAATGATTCTTAACATATCTTTAAAGGAAACTTTTTGAACTTTTTAAAGTCTTGTATATATCTCTTATTATGTTTCAATTCTATGGAATCAAGTTTAAAGAACCTTAGAGGGCCTTGTATGGAAGTGTAGGAGCCACTTGTTAAATCTCAATGAAAACTAGGCTAAATGACATGTTCTATGCCATGGTGGACCTGTTCCGAGGTATGGTGGACCTTTTCTAGGGAGTGGTGGACCTGGGAGTGGTGGAAAGGTATGATGGTGGTCCAAAACGCCCAATTTTAGTGCACTAGGGTGTGGTGAAAGTCATGTCAATGGTTAGGATGCTTTTAAAAAAGCCTTAACATTATTAAATTCAGTATTGAATGACTTTATTACTCCCCAATGGATTTTAGAAGTTTTAATAAGGTTTTAAAGGCTACAAATAGATGCCTTGGGTGTTTGGATCTTGAAAACAAACTTGTGAAACATTTCTATCATCAAATCAATCTCTAAATCCCTCTCAAGATCACTTTTTTCTCAATATTATCTTCTCTAATATAGAGTGTTTACATAATTATAATATCTTCTCACTCTCATATATTTCTCATTCTCTCATAGTTTTTCTTTATACTCGTTAGCGATAATCAAAACTGTACAAAAACATGGTTGCTCCTAACCAATTCTATCACTTCTTCCTCTTTCTTCTAATATTGGTGCTCACTACCTTTAAAGTGAGGGACATAAGTTTTAGTTCCATAATCCTTAAAAGACAAGGGACTATTATCTTTGAGGTTTCTAGCTATAACCATTAAAAATATAGTGTCGATTGTATTTTTGGTTCTTTTATATAACCTTAAAAGCAATGAAGTTTTTGGTATCTTTTCTTCCATTAAATCCAAAGGACTAATACATTAAATCCATGAGTAATTGAGGTGGTAAACATAGGTCTCTTCATCTATTTACAAACTTACTTACCAAATTGTGTGCCTTATTTACGTTCTACTTTTTATTGAATCATTATAATATTGATAAGTATAAATTATATAAATTTGATCCATCATCTTTCTACTATGATTAAACACTTTTTTAACTTTGATATTATAATTTTAATATAAAAATAAAATTTATCATTTATCATTTAATAAAATTCCTCAATTTATCTTATCAAAATCATTTTATATTAAAATTATTGTTTAATTTTATCACTTTAATTTTTAAAAAGCAATTCACTCCCCCTCTTTCTATTTTACCCTATTCTAACCCAACACTTGGTATCAAAGGGTGATTTTGTTTTATCAAAAAAATTATTGATTTCAAAATAGTGGATATTTTAAAATTCTATTTTTGAAAATATATTTTTATTCTCTAATACCAATAATTGGTATCAAAAGATATCTTTTTAATTTTTTCAAAATTTTATTTTCAAAAATTGTTTTTATTTTTCAAAATTTTATTTTCAAAAATTGTTTTTATTTTTCAAAATATTTACTGATTTCAAAGTATGATTTTAAAATGGAATCTACCTTTTATAAGATTGCTCATATCTTTGATGGTTCAAAATATTCATATTGGAAAACTTAAATTTCTATTTTACTTAGAATCATTGGATATCCTATTAGAAAAATGGTTATGCATGGTTATACTCCTAAAAATAAACCTTGAAGACAAATGGACTCCTTAAGATATTTCATCTTTTGAACTAGATTGTAAAGGTTTAAATGCCTTATATTTTGGTTTAGATCAAAATGAGTTCAATGTAATATTTACATGTAAAATGGCTCATGAAATATATAAAATCTTATAATTCACACACAAAGGCACAAATAAAGTCAAAGATGTTGGACTATATATGTTTATACTAGACTTTGAATGTTTTTTAATGCATTAAAATAAATTTATTACTATATATTTATGAGATTTACTGACATTTACAATGGTGTAAAAGCTCCTGGTGATGATTTATCCACAGAAACACTCATGAAAAAAATATGATTAGTTTTACCTAGTTCATGGGATACCAAATTCACTAAAATAAAAGAAGATAAGTATATAAATAATATACCTCTTGAAGAACTCATTATCTCCCCTACGACATTTTAAATAATGATGAAAAGGCAGACCATAAAATAAACCAAGATGAACCAAGAAGAACCTATATTTTAAATAAATTAAATATAATTGTGATTTTGAAAGTGACACTGATAATGAAAGTGTTATTAAACACTTGATGAGAATATTTAATAAATTAAACATGCTAAAGAAAAATAAGAAATCCTTCCATCAAGATAAGAAGAAAAATAAAATTAAAGTGCTAGATGTTCCTTTCTTTAGTTGAAAGTATAAGGGTCACATCAAGTTAGATTATACCTTGAAAAACAAATCAATGAAATAAATCTCTAAAATTATTGACTTGGAGTGTTAGTGAGGATTCAATTTTGAAATATGAAATAAGAAAATCAACTCCTAAATGCCTCATGGGTCATCTATAGGTATGTGAAGAAGTTATTTCTTGCACTCCTTCTCATTTTTCATCTTATACTCATATCCTATTCTTCTTTATCTTCTTATTTAGAAAATTAAATTAGAATTTTTTTCCAAAAAATTATTTCAAAATATGAGAATATTTAAAATATATATATATATAAACAAGTTCTTAATTAGAAAAGTCTATGATATCATAATAGTATTAAAATTACTATAAATGGGGAATGAATTTCATATTATAAGAATTTAAACTAGGAATTTTCTCAACACCTTTAATAAATTATATCAGATAAATATATTTATAGACATAATTTATAACTATAGTAATAAATTTTAATAGAATATAATATAAAATTTACATAAAAATGAATAGAAGAAATATATGAAACTTTTAGAAACAGGGTTAACAAAGTATAATAACTTTTATAAAGTGCATAATTAAAGTTTATATAATCTTTCCTAATAAATATATTTACTTTAAACTCATGTGATAAGTAAGTCTATTAACTCAACTTTAATTATCCATGACTTAACTTGTCATAAGGTCTGTCTTCCAAGCCTTGGAATCCCTTGATACACTAGATTATAAAAATCTCTATCTCCTTATCCCTATGATCCTATAATCAAACTAGTCAAACATGCCTTTGTATCTCTATCCTCAATAACCCTCAGTCAAACATATTGTACAAACAACTATTATAATAGAAAACCCTTAAATAATTTACAATAGAATCCTCACAATAAATGCTTTAAGAAAACTCTCTTAAGATTACAAACGAAGTGTGCATAGTAAAAAAAATTACAAAACTTCAACAATGACTTTAGATCATTATATTGAAAAAAATTTAAAAATATCCTTCTTACTCGAGGTTTTAGTCTTATTGATATAAATTTTTACAACAGATGGATTCTACACTTATTTTGATTAGTTAAAACGACATTAGACAAACTTATTATTCTCTTATTGAGTTATTCACAACATCATGCTATCTGATTGTCATTACATGTACCACCATTAAAATTCTTTGAGAGTTTCATCTGGTATAAATAAAAAAATATTCATCAAGTATACTTTGGATGAATTTTTTTATTATTCTTATTAAATATTCATTTAATAGACTTTACAGTTATTCATCTAACAAAATCTATCTGGTATACTTTTTATTACTCCCTATGATAGACTATAACTAATGAAATTCATAAAAATCTATTCGATGGAACTTATAAGTCGTTCATCTTTTACTCTTTATACACATCTATTTGATGTAATTTGTATATTTATGTTGAATGTACTTAGTACTCATCCTCTTAATATACTTGATAAATATGCATACAATAGTACTGTTATTCTCATTCTATTAAAACTATTTACTTTCTTACAAAAAATTATTATTTTATAAAGATAAAGATTAGTAGTAAGTAAACATTTAAAGTGTAAATTTTTATTTTTGAAAGTAAAGTTAGAAAAGTATTTTATACTCAAAAAAATCTTATTTATAATAAAATGGATCTTCTCTTAAAAGAAAATGATTATTTTATTTTAAAATTAAAAAAACAATCAGATATTAAATTTTTCAAAATTAATATTAGGATCTAAAAGGTCTCTTTCAAAATTCACTCAAGGTAAAAAAATCTTAACATGATCCTTGGTTCTAAAACTATTAAAATAAATAATCATGGTTTTGGTTTTTCAAATAATTTAAGATATTAAAAAATTAAAATGATTGTAAAAGTTATTTCTCAAAATAAATTTTTCACTTATTGTTCAAAAATTGGGAATATTATATATGAATGTGATTATAAAAACACTATATATAAAAGACCCAAATACATTCATCTTTCTTATCAAATTTATTGTAGAGATTATCGTGATAAACAAATTTGGGTTCCTAAATACTTATTAGCTATCTTATTAGACCCAAAAAATTTTCTCCCTCTCAATATTTATTAGCTCACATTGTCAGACACTCAAGGGTACCAAAAAAAATTGATATTTTTTTGGAATTCTCCACCGAGCTTCATTAATCTATCATATAGTGGATTCTTAATAAATATAGTGTTTTCAAAACCCATTGAATCATTGATTAATTCTTAACTCTTGATATTTTTGTTAAATTATCCTACTAAGGGGGCTCTATATCTTTCCTTTCTAAATAAGCATTTACATCAAACTTTATCATCATGGGGAAAATGTTTTTTGGTATTTTTATATTTATCTCTTGAATTAATTTATTTATCTATCCTCTCTCTCTTATATATGATTTATTAAAAGAGGATTTGTCATATTTGTTAATATTTTTTTCTTTTATTTTTATTTTTAAAATTTTCTTTTCTTATTATTTTCAAAATTTTATTTTCTTATTCATTAAAAAAAATTCTTTTCTAATTTTATTTCTCTATTAACTTTAGATTCACTATTTACTCTCCTTTTTAAGGTGTTTTGAACCTATTTTTTGTATGATATATTTCTTTTAGTTATAGGGATTTATTTTAATGAACTATTTTCATTTTATCCCTTATTTAAACATGTTATTAGTGTTTATATTTTTATAATCATGTGCTATCTAGAGAATATTTTGTTAAAAATAGGTTTTAAATGTATATCTCATAGCATGTTCTTTTTATTTACAAGAAAATAAAATATTTTTTACCCTACTTATTTTATTTTTGATAATAAAAAATTGGGAGAATTTTTTGGGTTTTGAGGTTTTTGGTTATTTGGGGAGAATATTTTAGGTGGAAAAGGTAAGAAAATGTTTTATTCATAAAGGGGGATATTTTTTAATTATGGGGATAAGTTTATTTCTTGATAATATTGAGTATATTAATTTTTAATCTCTTAATCATGTTTTATTTCATTTATCTCGTGATCATGTTGTATATCATTTAATTCTTGATCATTTTGATTAGCTTGAATTACATTGAATACTTATTTTACTCTTGATTTACATTTAATTTATTTTTATTTGTTAAGTGTGTTTGATCATCAAAAGAGGGCGATTGTTGTATATATCTATGTATCTTGGTCTTTTTATAAGCACAAACACTCTAAATGAAGATTGGTGACTTGTTGATAATTTAGTTTGGAAATTGGAAACTGGTTTGGGGCTCATTGTGTGATGTGATTGCAGTCAGTTGTTTTCATTAGAGTTAGTGTTATACAGTCATTTGTTTTACTCTTGGTATTTTCTTAAGCATGTTGATTATCTTTGTGGTTAATATCTTGAGCATGTTTTATATAATTTATCTCTTGAGAATATTTTATATATTTTAACTCTTAAACATTTTAATTATCATAAATTATAATATCTTGAATTACTTCAAATACTTGTTTACCTCTTGATTTACACTTGATTTATCTTTTTATATTAAGTATTTTTTTATCTTAAAAAAGGGGTGATTGGTGTACCTATCTCTCTCTCATAGTGTTTTCATAATCACAAATACTCTCTTGTGTTTCTAATTATATCATTTGACTATTTTTTATACTTATAAATTTGACTTTAAGACGTGTATTTTATGATTCTTAAAGTGTTTTCAAAGGTAACTTGTTTAACTTTTTAAAGGCTTGGACATGTATCTTATTATTTTTCAAGTCTATGGAATCAAGTTGTAATAACCTTAGAAGGCCTTGGATGGAAGTGGAGGAGACACTTACTAAAGCTCCATGTAAACTAGGATAAACGGCTAGTGTTGGGGCATAGTGGGCCAATTCCAGGGCATGGTGGACTTGTGCCATATCGTGATGGATAGGTAAGATCTCAGGCCAAAATTCCTAAGCTTGGTGCACCAGGTCATAATCCAAGTCATGTAAATGGTATGGATGCTTTTAATGAAGTTCAAACCTCATTAAATTTGGTATTAAATGAATTAATTACTTCCCAATGAATTATAGAAGTTTTTTGAAAGTTTTGAAGGCCATAAATAGAGGACTTGGGTTATTAAATCTTAGAAATAAACTTTTGCAATATTATTTTCATTGAATAAATCTCCAAATATCTATCAAGATCTCTTATTTTATAAATCATCTCTTCTCTAATCTAGAGTGGGTGTATAATTATAATATCTTCTCACTCTCATTTATTTCTCATTCTCTCCTGACTGTTATTCAAATTATTTAGAGAGAATCAAGACTACTAAAAAATATTATCATAATTAATCCTCTATCATCTTCCTCTTTCTTCCAATATTGGTGCTCACTACCTTTAAAGTGAGGGACTTGATTTTTCTTTCCATAACCATTAAAAGGCGAGGGACTGTTATCTTTGAGGCTTATATCTATACCAATTAAAATATTATGTCAATTTTATTTATGGTTTCTTTTTATAACCTTAAAAGAAAGGGTTTTTTTATCTTTTCTACCATTAAAGTTAAGGTACTGACACATTAAATCCTAAATCAATTGAGGTGGTATACATAAGGGCTTTTCTTGATCTATTTTTGAACTTCCTTACCAAATTATGTGCCTTATTTACTTTCCAATTTTTATTTCATCATTATAATATTTATATTCATAAATTACATAAAAAAATTTCATCATATTTATGTTTTTCTTAAATGTTTATTTAACATTGATTTTATTTTTTTATTATAGGAATCGAATTTATCATTTATCACTTAATCGATTTCTTATCTTCATATTATTGAAATCGTTTTATATTAAAATTTTCATTGGATTTTATTGCTTTGATTTTTATAAGGAAATTCACCCCCTTCCATTTTACTATATTCTGGACCAATAGGTGAAGGTTCATTTCATTATTACTGAACATTGTTATATCATATTATCTATAAAAAGGATAACATGTACTGTTTAAGGCCTATAGTGATAAGGAAGTGATGGATATTCTTGGATTTTTGTAAAATACAAAGGATTATTTTCTAATGGATGTGTGGTCTTGGATTATTTCCAAACCATTCCAAGGACTAGATACTCTTATTGAGTAGTGAACCTTGAAAATTATTTCATTTTTATGGGTGTTATTTTTTTCAATATATTCAATTATCTCTAACTATAGGCAAAGGTTGTTTCAGAAAGAGAAAAACTTAAAAATGGGAAGACCATCGATTCCCCTCCCCAATGGTCATATAGATCTTAACGGGTCCTTTCATTTAGTATCAGAGCATGGATTTTATTAATTTTAAAGAAGAATAACATTTACATGGATGTTTATATTTTATTTAATATTAAGGGTATTCTTGTATTTTTTGGGAAGAACTATCATATCTAGAAGGACAGAACACTTCCCTATCTATTAGATATTTTCTATAAAGTTCTTGATGCTGTTGTAGATGGTTTCACTCCTCCTACTATGGGTGGCCCCTTAAAATATGTAGATAATAAAAATCTAGATATTGGGAGAATATTCAAAAAAAAATATACTTCTCTCTCTCACTCTCTCTAAAATTGAAGGTTAAAGAAATTAGAATAGCTAAAGGCGTCTGGGAAAATTTAGAAAATATTTATGAAGTAAATATGCAACTGAAGAAATAAAATTTGAAAAAAAAATTAAAGTATGAAGATTTTAAAAAGATATATTATGAATTTATTGGTGATTTCATTATAAGGGTTAATGACATTATAAGAACCATAATGTGTTTTGTTGAGAAATTAGAAGATTTGAATATTGTTGAAAATATTATAAGAATTCTTCCTCGTAGATTTGACACTAAGGTATCATATTTATAATATATAGATCCTAAAACTATCTCTCTATATGACATGAATATTATTCTCATTACATATGAAATGAGAAAAGAAAATTCTATCAAGAATAAGGAAAATATTGATTGGGAAATATCCTTAAAATTTATAAAGTGGAGAAATTATATGAAAATTATCAAGGAATAAGTCTATGAATTTTAAACTGAAGATCAAGTAAGTAAAATGTTTGATAAATTA
This sequence comes from Viscum album, assembly GCA_963277665.1. Lineage (NCBI taxonomy): Eukaryota > Viridiplantae > Streptophyta > Magnoliopsida > Santalales > Viscaceae > Viscum > Viscum album. The sequence continues at coordinate 76,513,505 of OY728165.1, read as the reverse complement.
ATGTATTTGTTTTCAACAAAGGTGAAAAGAGGCACAGGGGAGTATAAAGGAAAGTAACCATTGATGTGCTTCAACTGTGGAGCCATTGGAAATTTCACAGTAAGTTTTACAAGACTAAAGGAAGATAAATATACAGATGAAGAATATGGAAATTTAATAAGAATAAATAATAAGTTAGAAAAATAAAATTCTTAAAACTCTAAGATTTTAAAAAATAAAACTATGTTCGATGGCATGTACAACACACAATACCAAGCCTAAATGGAAATGTTATTATTTAAATATGATTTTTATAACATAGTTATTAAATTAGTAGGTATGAATAGGGTTAAATAATTTATGAAATATATATAAAGTTCCTATTCAATATACATTTATTTATAAATTCTTATTAAATAATCACTCAATTTTTAGTAAATTCATTTCATTCTTCAAAAATATGTTTTCATCAAAAATGGATTTTATTGCTCTTCATGAGAAAATATTATAATTAATTTATATAAATTTTAGAAATTTCATTTGATAAAAATTATATCAATTTTAAAATCAACATATCAAAATTATATTATGGTAAAATTGGAATATTTTTCAAAAAGTTTTATTTTTCAATGAATAGTGAAAAAATACAGATTTTTATTGAAAATTGTATTTTATTTTAAAGTATTTACAAATTCCTTTTTTATTTTAGATTAGTTTTAAAATTTAAATATTTCATTTTAATTAAATATAATCAAATTATATTCCTTGTAATTAATTTTATACTTGAATTTGGTATAAAAACATTTTACACTTAAAAGGACATTTTTTTAAAAAACTCTCTTCATCACATTTTATGAGAATAATTTTAAATTAAATTCTACCAATACTATGAATTGAATATTGAAAAATTGATTCCATATTTTTAATTAGGGGGCCCAAATTTGTTAAATAGGATCATTTTATTTTTATTCATTGTAAATTGTAACTGTAATAAATATTTATGACCACGATAAGGGTAAATCTGGTAATTATGGTTAAAATAATATTATAAAGACTAACAATTAACCCTAAAAAATAAACTTTATCCTATTTTATGAGTGTATTTAATTTATTTAAATTCAATTTTAGAATATATTCCACTTGGTTCCATATATATTTGATTCTAACCTTTATAATATTTAAGTAAAATATAAAGACAAAAATGTCACTTTCTAACATTTAATAACTATAATATTTTTTTATGGGGATAAAATAAAATTATGTTCTGTTATAAATATTAATTTTAAATATAAATTATTTTTTTATCATATTAATTTATTTATAGTTTTTAGTAATGAAATAATTACCTTAAATGCTTATGCAATGCTGACATGATATTTATTCAATTAATATAAAAATAAAATAAATGATATTTAAAATATTAAAAGTAATATAAATTGAAAGAATATTTGTGTTCTAAGAATTTTTTTGATATATGTAAAATATTAGTGATGTGTTAAAGTATTATATCTTAATTACATTATTTTCAAGTTGTTCACAAAGTCAAATTAAATGAATAGTTCCAAAAATGACATTAATGATATTTTATAATAAATAATATTTTATTAAATGAATTAAAATTCATAAAAATCTTATATTGGGAAAATTTATTTTTATATGGTTGAAAATATAAACTATGGTCCATTTATTTTCCAATTTTATTTTTATAGTAACTATCATAACCCCTAAAAAGTAAAAACTTTCTTATCACGGTATCTTTCAAAAAGGGTTAACATGGGTTAAAACAAAGAGATAAGGGTAAAAACCTAATTTAAACTTGTCCAATTTTATTGTATGATATTATTTAGACCCATAATCATCCTATATTATAATTATATAAATTTTTATCCTTTTTTCAATGAAAATTAATTTATACTAATTTAATATTTTAAGAAATTCAAAAAGTTCTATGTCCCTCACTTATAAAAGGGAACCTTCTCTCCTATTTTATTCGTATTTAAAAAGAATTTTAGTTTGGAAAATACATATCCAAATCCTTTACTTATTTCCCTTACCACATTATAGAGTCCTTTTTTTATTAGAAAACCCTCCTAGGAAGGCTTTTGGTGTAAACCTAAAGAGGTTGTCTGGAGAAGAGGTATCATTATTAATAGAGAATTTTTGTTTTATTTATTATTCTAAATCATTAAATTTGTATTAAATAATACTAATATAATAAAAAAAAATATATCCAATGTTCTTAAATGTTATTATGTTAATGGCATAACCTATATCCATATCCTCTTCCATCAAATGGGAAACAAAATCAGCATTCGTGTGTAAGGCGGACTACCACCTCATGAATCGATGTAATTTCTTTTCCATAATTGCTTATCATGAATATTTATGATTATAGATTTAATGTATATATATTATATTCATGACATATTTATCATTTTTTGAAGTTAATATATCATATATTTTCTTATATTTCCATTCATTGAAAGATGATAACATCATTCGTGACCTCTACAAAATGATGTGATTTGTTTTCATTACCACATCACATGGATGGTATATATAAGTTTAATTAAATAAATAATATTATATTTATGATGTAATTTTAATTTTATAAATATAATAACACTTTTCTTATTTCCATCATGATTGTTGAAAAATAGAAATGTTACTCAGGCATATGTATGTCATATCGTCTCCATGACTATAACGTAGTTCATTTATCATAACCATATTTAATGGTTGGTTTTAAAATTATAATTTATTTATAAAAAATATAATTACTCATGATTATTATTATAGATTTGATGAAATAATGACCTTATTGACCATAGTCAACCAGTTGCGGTCATTTTGGACTTAAGAGGTGAATATCATCAAAACATCTGACATGAACGTAAATGATTAAGTAATTGAATATAAAATGATAATAAATAAAATAAAAGAGATAATAAAATTGAAAAAAAATCTTAAAAAATTAAATAATGAGAATTGGTTTAATATTCATGAAGATAAATAACATACATGATGGTTCGTACTCGAGGTAAGGGGATTTATTTTAAAAATTCTCTTTTAAATTTTCCCTTCTAACTCTTTTTATTCCATAACCATGCTATTCTAAATGTTTCAATAAATTTTTATTTATTTTTAAATTTATTATAATTTTAATTTTTTACCATGTTTGACTTTATTTACAATGTTTTAAAAATTAATCTTTATAAGGTTTTACATGAGGGACACTTTGCTTTAAAAAACAAGTTTTAAAGTTTTTAAAGATTTATTTTCTAAATATTTCTCTTCCATTTCTACATTCTTAAAATTATTTTATTAATGTATTTATAAGGGAATAAATGAATTATAAAGGAAATTTTATTTTGATTTTTAATTTTTTTTAAAGGTTTTAAAAGGGAATCTTTTTAAATATTTTATACAGAACATTTTGACTTTCTTTACAAAAGACAAAATGAATGTTTTATTTTAATATATACAACATCAATGGATTTTATCAACACTATAACCATTATTTTACATTTGGATTTAATTATAATATTCCTTTTTTTCTTCAAATAAATACCCAATTTACCTTTGTTCTAAGTAGTTTTAAAAATATGTTTTAAATGGAATGGCTATTTTGATATTTAGAAATGTTTTTCTTATGGGTATAAGGGATATATCTAAACCACCCTTTTTTTCAGGTTATAAAAATACTGACTATAAATAACTTTATATCTCTCTCTATCTAATGTCATGTAATGACTCTAAATTATATATATATATATATATATCACATATATACTGAGCTTATTATCCCTTCCTTTTATGTGGTAATACATGCCTGATGATCATTGCTCAAATAACATATTTAAGAAATATCTTTTGATTTTGATATGAGTTAAGATTATACAAACCATTTTCTTTTCATGGGTAATTCTTATGTTTATTCCTTATAATTTATTTCCTTTTTATGGCACACATATTCATGAACATGTTATGATTGGTATTCCCAAATAGTTTTCTAATGCATTGGGAAAATATTTTGTCTCATAAGATGTTGTTTATGGGATTAGGGAGTAAATCTAATCCACTATGGGACTCTATCCACCATGTGATGTTTTCTTAGAATTTATCCCTGAATTATGATTATGTAATGTTTTGTGTTGTTACCACATTTCCTATATTGCCATGATCTTATAATACCATATTATTTATGTTATTCTCCCATGTGATTACTAGTGATCTTATATTTATAAAAAGGTATACTATACTTTGAAAGGGTGAAATGTATAGTTTTTTTTAAAAAAAGTTTTCATAAGTTTTTCATGGTTTCAATAGAACCTTTTGGAGTTTTATTATATATTACTATTTCTTATAAAATGTTTTATTAAATTATTTAGGAAAAAATATATTTATTAGGTAATAAAATGTTTATTTTCAGCCCAAATTTTAATTTTGAAAAATAAAAATCTTGTATAAGTATTCATGAACTAAGAGGTATCTTTATTTATTTTTATATGTCCCTTAATAAATTTTTTTGATCATCCCATTTTTTAAAATATTTTTCATTTGGTTTTAAGGATTATTAGGGATAAGGATGAGGTCAAGATGAATATTTTGAAGATGTGACATGAAAAGAAAACTTGTTATATATTAAAATTTTGTTTTTTGGTAAAAATAAATACTAATTAGAAGTGTCCACTTTGTGATGTAATATTTATTTATTTAAGGGTGATGGACTAATTCCCTAAAACTATAAACCATAAATATCCTAAAATGTAATAAAATGAATTATTTACTTAAAACTCAAGATTAAGTAATATTTAAGGTTGGGTCCTTATAATTGGTATCAAAGAAATTTTTAGATAACTTTGGAGATTAGGATGTTTTCATGTGAGGTTAACTTAAGAGTTATGGATACCATCATGGGTTTATGAGTTTAAGTTTGAATATAAGTTAAAAGTATTAGAAACCCATTTTTAGATTTTAATTGATAGTATTTTAATGTGATTAATGAAATTTTGGGAGAATATTTATTATTTTGAGGTATATGTAACCTTTAGGTTCAACATAAAGTATTATTTAAGGAATAATTCTCTTTTCATAAGTTTAAAGGTATTGATAACCTTCATGATTTATATGATCTTTGATTATTAAGTTTATTTTTAAGGATTTTCATAATATTTCTAGGGACATTATAATAATTATATAAATATAATTATAGTAAAAAGGAAAAAATGTCACATCCTGCAAGGTCGTGGGTCTTAGACCCACAACCAAAGGGATACATGGGTGAAACACCTACCAAAAACCTACATGATGTCTTGGTTAGTATGACATTTTTTTATATGATGTGATAGATAAATATAAATTAATTTTGGGAACATGTGTTTTATAATATAGATAAACATGGGATTGAAAAATGATTTAGTGATTCTGTAATTAATGTTATTTTAGAAGAAGTTTTCTATTTTGGGAACCTTATATGATTAAGTTAAACAAAAAATTATGGTATTTAATTTGAGTAATAAAGGTTGAATTTTATTTTGGAATCATATATTATTTTAATGTGGATTTATAGTTCAGGTTATTAATATAAATTATTAACATATCTTCGAGATTATATGATTAGGGCATACATATTTTTGGTATGAAACATTAAGAGTGGTTGATGTTATTTGGAGATAAATGTTAAATTTATCTTGGAAGAATATGTGATAAAATAATTCTAATTTTTAGGTTTCAATATTTGTATAGAATATTTTTTAATAAATTTAAGGTTATTTATTTATCAAATGATCCATGTTTAACTTTGGGTGTTATTGTTGAGGCTTTGGTGATTAATGTTGTATTTCTTCATATGATGATTTATTCATTTTGATAATTATCTTTTGCTAAAAATTTTGGTTTTTGTTAATTTATAAATATATTATAAATATATTTATATCCTTTTATATATAATGTGATCCATTAGAATTTGATTTTAGTGCTTCAGTCATGAAAAATTAATCTCATCATTTGGAGAAACATATAAGATTGTGGTGGAAATTTATTAAAGGTTTAAATTTTACTTATCAAGTACATATATTTTCTTATGTTATTCATCTATATATTAAATTAATTCATAAACTCTAGGAAAAGGATATTGAAACAAAAAAATTATCCAATTACCTTTATTTCTAATGAATTGATAGTTTTTTTCACACCTCGTCAGTTTATCGTTTTATGGTCATTAACTTTCTCCTGGTCATTCACTTTCTTATAATCAATGATATCTATCTCTATATATAATTATTTGGACATTAAGTTTTTCTTCATTTTCATATTTTAACTTCTCACTAATGTTATCCTATTTGTAAATCTAGTTATGTGATGACCTTCATATTTCCTTTTCCCTATATTTAAGAGGAAGTTTTATTAAACTTTTTTTATGATATAGGATTTCAAAAATAGTATTTTCATATTTAAAACCCTTGTTTACCTTTTTTGAGTTCATATTGTGAGGATAATATTTATTAAATGGGTGAATCTTTTAACAGCCTAGGATTTTAAAAAAGAAAACTATGTTTGATAGTATATACAACATACAACTCTGAGCCTAAGTGAACCATGAAATATTATTCTTTTAATATAACTATTATAACCTAGTTGTTAAATTAGTGAGTATTAATAGGATTAAATAATTTATGAAATATATATAATGTTTCAACTCAATATAAATTTATTTATAAATTCTTAGTAAATAGACACTCAATTTTTAGTTGTTATTTTATTCTTCAAATATACATTTTCTTTAAAAATGGATTTTATTTATTTTCATGAGAAAATGTTATAATTAATTTATATAAATTTTATAAATTTTATTTAATTAAAATTATATCATTTTTTAAATCATCATATCAAAATTATATTATGGTGAAATTTTTATATTTTTCTAAAAACTTTGATTTTTCAATGAATAGTGAAGAATTACTGATTTTTATTGAAACTGTATTTTATTTTAAAGTATTTAAAAAGTTATATTCTATTTTTGAATTAGTTTTAAAATTTAATTAGTTAATTTTTATTAAATATAATCCAAATATATTCCTTATAATGGATTTTATAGTTGAATTTGGTATAAAAATATTTTTATACTTAAAAAGACATTTTCTGGAAAAAAAAGATGCTTTCATCACATTTTGAAGGTTTAATTTTAAATTAAAATCTGTAAATTGTATGAATTGAATCTTGAAAAATGTATTAAATATTTTTAATTATGAGGTAAAATTTTGTTAAATAGTCTCCTTTTATTTTTAGTCATTGTGAATAGTAATTGTAGTATATATTTATCACCATAGTAAGGGTAAATCGGGTAATTAAAGTTAAAAATAATATGATAAGAACTAAAAATTGACCCTAACACTTTTATTTAACCTATTTTATGAGTTTATTTTTACCATTTCCATATAATTCTCTAATATATGGCCACTTGGTTCCATATTTCTTTGATTTTGAGATTTATAATATTTCAGTAAAAGATAAAGACAAAGATATCACTTTCTTGTTTTTAATAACTAAAATATTTTGTGATAGGGATAAAAACAAATTATGTTCAATTATAAATATTAATTTTAACGATAAATTATTTTTTTATCCTGGTAGTTTTCTTTTAATTTTTAATAATTATATAATTACCTTAAATGTTTATGAAACTAACATAGTATTTATTCAATTAATATAAAAATAAAATAAATAATATTAAAAATATTAAAAGTAATATAAATTTAATGAACTATTGTGTTCCAAAAAAATTATAAATAAATATAATGTGTTAGTGATGTTTTAAAGGATTATATTTTAATTCTATTATTTTCATGTTGTTCTTAAAGTCAAAATAAATGAATAGTTCTAAAAATGACATTAATGATATTTTGTAATAAATTATATTTTATTAAATGATTTAAAATTAATAAAAATACTATATTCAGAAAATTTATTAGGATATAGGAGAAAATATAAACCATGGTCCATTTGTTTTCCAATTTTTCTTTTATAGTAACTATCTTGACCCCTAAAGTGTAAAAACTTTATTACCACGGTGATTGTTAAAAAAGGTTAACATGGGTTAGAATAAAGAGATAAGGGTAAAAATCTAATCTAAACTTATCCAAATTTTATTGGATGATATTATATCTACCCATACTCATACTTTATTCTAATTATATATATTTTTAGACTTTTCTCTATGAAAATTGATTTATATTAATTTAATATTTTAGGAAATTCCAAAAGTACCCCTCCCCTCAATTATAAAATGGAATATCCTATCCTCTTTTATTCACACTTAAAAATCCTTTTAGTTCATATAATACCTACCAAAATCCCTTCATTAATTTTATTCACACATCCTAGAGGCCTTTTTTACTTATAAAACCCTCCTAAGAATTCTTTTAGTGTAAACCTGAAGAGGTTTTCCGAAGAAGAGGTATCATTCTTAACTGGTCATCTTTGTTTTTATTATTATTCCACTTCCTTAATATATTATTAAATAATTTTGATATAATAATATAATTATCTCTCATATACTGAGATGTTATTATGTTGTACGGCAGACTACCGCATCACAAACCGATATAATTCATTTTCCATCATCACCTATCATGACTATTTATAATGATAGATTTAATGTATATATATGATATTAATAAAATTTTTATCATTATTTAAAATTAATATATAATATATTTTCTTACCTTTACATTCATTGAAAGATGATAATGTCATCCATAAGTAAGTGTGGATTTCCACCTCCACGAAGTGATATGATTCATTTTTCATTACCACATCACATGAATGGTATGTATAAGGGTATTTAAAGAAATAATATGATATTTATGATATAATTATCATTATTTAATGATAAAATAACACTTAAATTCCATACATCATGGTCTTTGAAAAATTTAAATGTTACTCATGTGTACATACGGCCTACCGTCTCCATGATTATAACATAGTTCTGTTTTCATAACCATATTTCATGGTTGGTTTTAAAAGTAAAATGTATGTATAAAAATGATAATTATGACATGATTATTATTCTATATATTATTAAATAATGACCTTATTTTCAATGTCCTAGATTTTATGTGTATTATTTTTGGATATTATATGGATTATTTTTTAGACCAGGCGCTAAGACGGTATGCGATTCTGAGGCCCGGTGTGCCCGAAATAAATGTTTGAAATATATTAAATATATTAAATATAACATACACACTATTTTCCTAAAAAAGTGTAATAAATTATAAATGGTTACCTGGATCAAAAATATGAGGGTACCATTTAGTTCATAATATGGGTTTTACCCTAGGAGAGACTTAACATTAGTCGGCATAGTTCATTTGTGGAAAATTCATCGCAGGCGTGAAATGGATAAAATAATTTAAATAAATTATTTTATTTCATGTTTGTTGATACAAAGATTAATTATATTTAAATATATTTTTATGTCATAATTTTAGGGTTAGTCTCATAACCCTTGAGATGTTGTAGAACCCTTGGAGATACTGTTGGATAATTCTCTCAAGCGAACAACGACGAGATCATGGATCGATGATTTATGCACATTGGATTCGAAGGATCTCACCAATGAACATGACATAGCTTCACTCCTCATTATAAATCAATCCTAGTTTAGGCAGGTCATGTGTTTTGATTTTATTCTTCCATGTTCTTGAATTCTATGATGAACACAAATCAATCAACCAACAGAGTGATCCACGGTTCGATCATCTTGTGGGATGGGATTATTTACGGGGGTTTTATGGGAGATTAATCTTTGTGATTTGATCTATTCTGATTTTCATTCTAACAGTGACATATTGAGATCGACATGAACATCGATCAAGGTTCGTTCCTCCAATATTTTCTTGTGATTTTCTCTCCCCATTCATCATTCATCGTGGGAATTATTCATTTGGTATGCAGCTCAAAAAATAACAATCAATCAATCAATGTGTGCCTATTTCTTGGCACAATGATCCAATATCACATATATGGGATCTACACAGCATGATGGAGTTTCTATGACAGAGATGGAGTCATTCGGACGATGGAGGATACCCGATTTTTTGTTCTTCGACATTCTTCGGTGCATGATAAATAAAAATGATTTGATCCATTTTCCAAGTTGATCTGATGGTGGAATCTATTTTTTGTTGATGAAGACATTCAGAAGAGTTGGTATATTCAATATTTTGGTAAAATGATTGTCGTATCAGAGCTCAGAGACACCAGAATAAATGAAAAGTAGATCTGGTATTCTAGAAAATCCCGTGTTGTATGGTGTGTAAGTTAGATCTACATGTCGTGTGGGGCCCACTTATGGTGGCTAGGGTTTCGGGATAAGGTTAAGTATCACATGGCATGTGACCCCTCTCACACGGTGTGTGGTCTCTCCTAGGTGACTCGATATGTACTTTGAGAAGTACACAGACACAGGGTGGAGTACACGGACTGCCTACATGGTGTGCACTCCTCTACACGGACACAACCTAGACCAGGTACACATGATAATCTATGTACGGGTACATGGACAGATGTACATGGGGTGGATCCATGTACTGACACATAGGTAGAGTACATAGGATGCCTACATGGTGTGTACTACTACACGGACATAGATTGATGACACGGGATGTTTACATGGGCAGAACCCAGAGTCAAGGGACACGGCATGTGACCCCTACTACACATTTTGTACTCTTTTATACATGGCTTGGATCTCATATACTCGGTATCATTGAAAAGTTTTGTTAGGGTTCTTTCCCCTAATCCTTTCCTGTAGGTTGGTATGGAATCATCTACTACTCATAGGACTGCAATCCCTTCAGCATGAATTCTTGGATAGAGTCATTGGAATCCCTTTAAGAGGCCCATAGTAAGATCCTCTATTCATATTCATGTCCTATGTGGAGTTATTAGTATCTTCATAACCAACACTATGTAGGCATAAATCCTCTAATTAGCAGGTTAATCTAGAATGAGTTGTTGGTATCACCCCATGGTGTTGTTAGTGATCCTCATCAATTTATTGTGTTCTCTTCAAACTATTAGCGTTTTATTTCTCATGAAGAGACCTGACAAGAAGTATCTCTCAAATGGATGTCATCAGTGTTATCTAACTCAGGAGTGTGTTCTCTTAGATGAGTGATTGTGGAAACTTCAAGCTAAAATCATAGGCCGATATACTATGGTTGTGACTTACCTATACACTATGTATATTTATTGAGTATATCTGAATATTCTTGTTATAAGTGTTGTAGGCGTATACCTGTGTAGAGATGAATATATTTCCTTGTTGTATGATTTTTGGTTTTGTGGTTTTCTATTGAGTATTGTTATACTCACCCCTGTATGGTCTTTGCCTGCATATTTCATGTCTTGTGTAGATAATTGACCTTTTGATAGGTTCCAGGGTGGACCAGGACTAGACGATGCTTAGTGAGACCAGACAGACTGAGGTGTGTTCCTGTGGGTTTTTTACAGTAGTCCCAATACTTACTTTCAGGTTGGACTTGTGTTTCGAACTCTTTTTGGTGGGATTTTATTTCTCCTTGTTTACTTTATTTTACTTTTTATCATACTTTGGTTTCAGGATTAGATGTATTTATGCATGGTTATTCAGTTTTTTTTATATTTAATCATTTTGTAGGCTTGGAGATGTGTGTGTATGTACAGGTACTTAGGCTAAGGCCTCCCGTGTCCTTGATATGCCTTCTCAGAGCTAGTTTCCATCCCCTGGCCTATTTGAGGTGGGCTTAGGGAGTTGCGACATGGTACCCTCTAGGATGGGTTGGGACAAAGTGGTATCAGAGGTTTTTGGTTCTAATTTAGGACTCGGGGTCTATGAGATTGGTTTGGGGAAATAGTGTTAAGTGTTTTGAGTTCATATTTTAGGTCAGGGACTCTAGTATTGGTGCGGTGGCCGACGTATCCATACACTAAGACTCTGATCACCTACTTTACAACTCAGTACATGAGAAAACTAGTTGTAAGGAAATAAATTGTACATGAATTATATAGGAATTGGTTGTATTTCCATTTCCTTCTTGAGTCATATCTCTAGATATACTCATTGACTGCGGTGCATCTTGTTTATATCAAGATTCCTTCACAATGTATACCGACTAGTATTTATCATGATGATCATGAGAATCATCCCCTCAGTGATTAGGTGTCGATACAGGGACCAGTTCACGAGATGTTACCTCAAGGTGGTGCACCATCCATACCACCTATAGAGTATCATGTGGTACCCACAATACCAGTGGATGAGGTGTGTAGGTTAAGCACACTTCAAGAGTTTTAGTGAAAAAGACCCCTCAGTTTTTTAGGTGATCCTAACCAATAGGCAGTTGAGGATTGTCTTGAGGTGGTGACCTAAGTTTTTCATCTAGTCACAACACCATCAGATTAGATGGTGGTCCTGGTGGTGATCCTTCTACATGGCTTAGTAGGGAGATAGTGGGGGTTAGTGACCCAGTATTATGATGAGGTGACTCTTTTGTGGATAGAGTTTTATTACCTTTTTAGAGATGATTTCTCACTAGCTATACTAAGGGATGTATGTATCTTGGAGCTTCTGCAGCTCCAGTAGGGAAACATGGCAGTAGTTGAGTATTCATTAAGGTTTACCAACCTCTCTAAGTACTCGGTAGATATAGTTCATGTTATTTCTTTATGGATCAGGCCTTCAATATAAGTATGTGTAGATACATAAAAAATAGTGTTATCCCTATGTGCATTCCTACCTATATTGGGGTGATATATTAAGCTTTAGTGGTTGAGAGTTTCTTGGATGAGCAGATAAAGTCGGTGGTTGTCAGTAGTGGGAAAGGAGTAGTGGCCTCAACAGCAGGGAGCTGACATCAGTATTAGTGAATTGTACATGTGAGATGTTTTAGAAGGAGTTCTTAGGATATAGTATCTTCAGTTCAAGGCTCACGGGGTGGGTTTATTCATCCTTGAGAGAGATGATGTTACTCATGTGATGGCAAGGGACATATCACCCAAGATTATTTGATTCATTGTGCATCTAATAGAGGGATCATCGATGGGCCACTGAGGTACAGACAATGACAGGATTAGGTAGGTTTTTAGGGTGGTGGATGTGGCTAAGTAGATGGGAGAGTAGCATGAGGTTTTCAACATTTTTACTTGTTACCATCACCACACTAGGTGGTCCACACCAAGCTCATGGAGCTGGAGGACTGGGGTGGGGAAAGATACTGGTGGTTGAAGCTTATGACCTAGAGGCTCCGGGAATGATAATAGGTGTCATATATATCTTTTGTAACTTAGATTCAATATTTATAGATATAGGTTCTAGTCATTACTTTCCTGACACATACCTTGTACGGGACTTAGATATTCTGGTTGAACCTTGGGCTCCACCCTTACACTTGGAGACTCCTACTAGAGAAGACTCTGTGATCATGCACTTGTGCTGAGAGTGTGACCTAACTCTTGGAGGTGAGAGTTTCTATTGAAATATCTTGGTAATATCATTGAGTCCTTATGAATTAATTATTGGTATGGATTGGTTATCTATAGTTCATTCCCAGATTGGTTGTTTTAGGAGAAGATTGTAGTGTGTCCATGGTGATGGAACTAGGTTTTCCTTTGTTGGTGAAAAGGAAACCCAAGAAGCATGGGACGGACCCATACATAGGAGGGTGCATCCAATTACTCATCATTTGTCTAGCATAACCCTTGGTTAAGTGTATTTTGTGAGTTCTCGGTTTCCTATAGTGTTGGAAAAGTATGAGGATGTTGTGCCTAAGGATGTTACAGGTTTAACTCTCCACTAAGAGATAGAATTTTGTATTGATCTACACCATGGTATGGTACCAATATCTACTCCATCATATTATATGTCTTCTGCAGATCTTTGTGAGATGAGGGTGAAGTTGGATGATTTGCAGAGTAAGGGCTTTGTTCAACCCAATGTTTCACCCTGGGTAGCCCCATTTTTGTTTTCCAAGAAGGTAGATAGGATCTTGAGGTTGTGTGTAGACCACCATCACTTAAACCAAGTGACTATGAAGAACAAGTATCCACTATCAAGTATCAATGACCTCTTTGATCAGTTGAGAGGGGCATGATGGTTCTTGAAGGTTGATCTCAGGTCAGGCTATCATCAACTATGATTACAGGATGAAGATATACCAAATATGGAATTCAAATGTCGTTATGGTCACTATGAGTACTTGGTGATTCCCTTTGGCATGACGAATTCTCCATTAGTATTCACGGGACTCATGAACCAGATCTTTTATCCTTACTTAGAATGATCCATGGTAGTCTTCATTGATGATATCCTTGTGTACTTAGTGTCTGAGGAGGAGCATGCGAGACACTTAAGGATAGTTATAGACATACTCCGAGATCACCAACTTTATGTAAATCTCTCGAATTTCTAGTTCTAGATTCAGGTAGTCCACTTTCTAGGACACATTATCTCAATAGATGGAGTAGTAGTGGACCCAGCTAAATTCAAGACAATGTTAGCTTAGGAGGCACCCAAAAGTGCGACGAAGGTACAAATCTTCCTTGGGTTGTATGGATATTACCAGAGATTCATACCTTATTTCTTGAAGATATCATCACCCATGATAGATTTGATTCGTAAGGGTCAGCCTTTCATATGAATATAAAGTTTCCAGCAGGCCTTTCAATAGTTGAGGTATAGTTTGATGATCACAAGAGTCTCAAGTATATATTCTCATAGAAGGATATTAAATTGAGATATAGGAAATGGATAGAGTTTCTCTAGGACTATTAATTCAAGATTTTTTATAATCCTGGGAGGGGAAACATGGTACAGGGTTCTCTCAGTAGGAGATCTTGTTCATGGTTGTTGAATGAGGCATCAAAGCAGTAGGCCTCATTACAGTTATCCTTTATGGATGGAGATAGAGAATCTTACCTCCAGTCGATGGTTGTTAGCCCTCTTCTCTTGTATTGATTTAGGGAGACACAAATTAGGGATACCAACTATGAGACCCTATATACTCGAACATCCATAGGGAATTCTCCTGAGAGATTTTTTAAAAGTTTGGAGTATATAATTCTTTTTAGAGGATTCATAATGGTACCAGTGACATTATGAGAGGAGGTTTTGAGATATTTTCATATGTATCATTTGGTGGTACATACTAGTGTTTAAAAGATGTACGAGGACCTCTAACATCATTTTTTGTGGCCATGGATGAAGAAGGGATTTGTAGAGTTTGTCTCTTGATTCCTTACTTGTCAGCAAGTGAAGGTTGAGCACCAAGTTCCATTGGGTTTATCTCAACCCATTAAGGTTATAGAGTGGAAGTGGGATGGAATATCTATGAAATTTATGATGTGATTACCATGTACATATAGGGGAAATGATTTCATCTGGATGATTGTAGACCAACTCACTAAGTCATCCCACTTCTTAGTTGTATGAGAGTAGAGTTCAGTAGAGATACTGGGACACCTCTATGTTTAGAAGATAGTCCAAATCCATGGATTTCCATAAACAGTTGTTTTCGATCATGATGCTCACTTTACATCCCGGTTGTGGAAGGGATTTCAAGAGGCGTTTGGAACTCAGTTATGCTCAAGCACAGCGTTTCACCCACAAACTGATGTCCAAACTGAGTAGACCATTTAGGTTTGGGAATACATTCTACGAGCTTTAATATTGGAATTTGACCGTATTTGGGAGGATCCCCTACCACTGGTGGAGTTTGCATACAAAAACATTCACCATTCCACCATCGGTATGGCACCATTCAAGGCTTTGTATGGGAGACCCTATAGGTCACTACTTTTCTAGAATGACCCAGGAGAGTCGGCACTCATAGAATTAGATATGGTGTGATCTATAAAAGAGAAGGTTATATCATACAGAAGTGGATAAATACTATATATAGACATTATAAGTCTTATCCAAACAGGTGACAGAGGCTTTTGGAGTTCAAGGAAGGATGCCATGTGTTCCTATGGGTTTTGCGATGATATGGATTATGGAGATTTGGATGGGGTGGAAAGCTATATTCAAGATTCATTGTCCCTTTCTAGATATTGTGTAGAGTCAGTAGGGTGGAATACCTCTTAGCTCTACCTTCACAGTTAGATTGGTACATGATGTATTCCATGAGTCACAGTTGAGGAGGTACATGCATGACCCATCACACGTTATCGACTAGGGTAAGATGGACATCAAGGATGTATTTACCTTTTATAAGTACCCAGTAGAGATTTAGGATCACTAATTTAGGGTTCTTAATGGATGATTTATTCCTTTAGTTCATGTTTGGTGGCAGCATAAAAATCTCTAGGAAAGCACATGGGAGCGGAAGGCTCAGATTCATACTCAGTACCCTTATCATTTTGAGTAGCCCTTTTTTAGATTTTTAGGGATGTAAATCCCCAAGGTGGGGAGAATTTAATGACTTATATTTTCTATGTATTTTTTTTGGATATTATATGGATTATTTTTGAGACTATTCGTTGAGATGGTGTTCAATTCTGAGGCTCAGTATGACCAGAATAAATGTTTGAAATATATTAAATAACACGTGTGTGCATTTTTCCTAAAAAGGTGGAATAAATTTTAAACAGGTTCCTAGATTAGAAATCTAATGGTACTATTGATTTCATAACATGGGGTTTACCTTATGTGTGACTTAACATTAGTCGGTGTGGTTCATTTTTGGAAAATTCATCATTGGCATAAAAATGACTAAAATAATTTAAATAAAATATTTTATTTCATGTTTGTTGATGCATGGATTAACAATATTTAAATTAATTTCTATGTTAAAATTCCAAATTAAGACGTATAACCCTAGTGATGTTGAAGAACCCTTAGAGAGATCATTGGAAAATTCTATCAGGTGAACAATGATAGGATCATGGATCAATGATCGACACACATCGAATTTGAAGGATCTCACTAATGAACACGACATAGATTCTTTATTCATCATAAATTGATCAAAATCAAGGTAGGAAATGTTTTTTTATTTTATTATTACCTATTCTTGAATTTTATAATGAATTTTAATCAATAAACGTACAGATTGATATGTGGTTTGATTGTCTTACGGGATGGGATTATTTGTGAAGTTTTGGTGGGAGATTAATCTTTATGATTTGATCTATTTTGATTATCATTATAATGGATATGGATCAATATCTATATCAAAATTGATTGAGGTTTTTTACTATAATTAGTTCTTATGCATTTTTTCCCCCATTCAATATTCATTACGGGTGTTCTTTGTTTGGTCTGCAACTCAACAAATCCATATCAATCAATCACTACACACCCGTTTCTTGTCATAAAGATCTGATATCATAGATCTGGGATCGTCAATGCACGAAGGAGGTACAATGATGAAGTTGGAGTGATTCAGATGATGGAGGATACCCAATTTCACATTCTTCGGTGTTCTTTGGTGTACAATGAAGAATGAATATTTAATCAGTTTTTCGAGAAACTCTGATGGTGGAACCTATTGTTTATTCATGATAATATTCAGACGAGTTGGGATCTTCAATATTATAGTGAAATAATCACTATATTAGATGTAAGATACACCATAATGAATGGGAATCAGATCTGGTATTCTGAAAAATCCTACGCTACAAAGTGTGTAGGTCGGATTTACACGCTATGTGGGGCCCCCTAGTGGCGGCTAGGGTTTTGGGAGAAATTTAAGAATCACATAGTGTGTAACCCCTGTCACACTATGTGTGGTATCTCCTAGGTGACTCAATGTGTGCTTTGGGAAGTACACGGACATAGGTTGGAGTACACATACTGCCTACACGGCAAGTATTCCCCCACATAGACACATCCTGGACTAGGTATATGGGCTAATTCGTGTACTGGTACATGGGTAGATGTTCATGGGATGGATCTGTATACTTTCACATGGGTAGAGTACATGGGATGCCTACCATATGTGTACTGCTACACATAAACGACTTGGAAACATGGTTTGTTTACATGGGCATGACCCGGGGTTAAGGGACACAGCGTGTGACCCCTACTACACACCGTGTACTTGCTTAGATCTCTTTTCCTTCATATATTTGACAAGTTTTTTTAGGTTCATTACCATTATACTTTCCCTAAATGTTGTTACATAATCATATCCTACTCCTAGTACTATTATCCCTTCATGAGTACTTCTTGGATAGAGTTGTTAGAATCTATCTGAGAGGCTCAGAGTGAGATCATCTATTCATCTTTGTTCCCTGGGTGGAGTTCTTGGTATTATCATGACCAAAACTATACAGGTATAGATCCTTTGATTAGTGTGTTAATCCAGATTGAGTTGTTGGTATCACCCCATGGCCTTGGAAGTGATCCTAATTTGTGAATTTTGTTCTCTTTAGACTATTAGAAAATTCTTTCTCAAGATGAGACTCGATGAGCAGTATCACTTGGACGGACATCATCAGTGTTATAAGACTTAGGATTTTGTTCTCCCAGATGAGTTCTTGTGGAATATTTGAGTTATAATCCTAGGCTGATATTATATGGTTTTTACTTACCTATATATTGTGTGTATTTGTTGAGTATATCTAGATATTCTTGTTATATGTGTTGTAGACATATACATGTGTAGTGCTGACTATATTTCCTTGTTATATGCTTTGTGGTTTCAGGGTGTCCTGCTGAGTATTGTTATACTCACCCCTTCACAATATTTTTTCACATGTGTTGTGTCTTGTGAATATGATTCACCTTTTGATAGAAACCTAAGTGGACCAGAACCAGATGATGCATAGTGAGATCAGACAGACCGAGGTGCGTTCCTATGGTTTTCTGATAGCAGTCCTAGTATTTACTTTTAGGTTGGAATTTTGTTTCAGAATATTTATGGAGGTCTTGTATTTAGCCTGTTTTACTTTCTTTTACTTCCTTTCTTACTTTGGTTTTGGGGTTATATGTATGTATTCATGGTTGTTCATTTGTTTTTACATTTCATCAATGTGTGGGCTTGGAGATGGGTGTGTGTGAACAGGCACTTAGACTAAGGCTTCTCATGTCAGTGATATGTCTTCTCAGTGCTAGTATCTATCCCCTAGCCTATTGTAAGTGGGCTTGGGGAGTCATGGAATGGGCCCCTCTAAAACTTTTCATGACATTATTGACCATAGTCAACCTGCCAAAGTTATTTTGGACTTGTGAGATGAATATCATCAAAACTTCTGACATGAACTTAAATGATTGTGTAACTGAATATAAAATGATAATAAATAAAATAAAATGGATAATTAAATTGAAAAAGGTTCTTAATAAAGTAAATAATTAACATAATTTTATTATTAAAGAAGGTAAAGAATGTATGTGATGAGTCAGACTCGAGTTAAGAGACTTTCTTTTAAAAATATTTTTTTAAGTTTCCCTTCCAACTCTTTTTCTTCCATGTCCGTGTTATTCTAAATGTTTCAAGAAAAATTTTATTTATGATTTAATGTATGATAAAGTTTGCTTTTTTAATTTTTTTGACTTTCTTTATAATTTTTTTATAAAGGAAACTTTTTAAGGATTTATGTGTGGGGCACTTTACTTTAAAAACCTAGTTTTAAAGGTTTTAAAGATTTATTTTATAAATATTTCTATCCCATGTCCATATTCTTAAAATTATTTTATTAATTTATATATATATAGATTAAAATTAATTATAAAGGACATTTTATGTATCTTTTAACCTTCTTTTAAAGTTTTTCAAAATTAATATTTTTATGTATTTTATATGAAATGTTTTGATTTTCTTTAACATAATTCAAAAGGAATGTTTTATTTTAGCATATACAACGTCAATGAATTTTCCTATCACTGGAACCATTATTTGATATTTTGATTAATTTATATGATTCTTTGTTTTCTTCAAATAAAAACCCTTTACCATTTATTATAATTAGTTTCAAAAAATGTTTTAAATGGAATTGATATTTGGATATCTATAATTTTTTTGTTTATGGGTGTAAGGGATATCTCTAAAATTTCCTTTTCTTTAGGTTAATACCATCATCTCTCTTAATATCTTTACATCTCTATTTAATGTTATGTAATGATTTTAAATTATATATATATATATATATATATATATCAAACATATACCTAGATTATTATCCCTTTTTTGATGGGGTAATACAGTACTGGTGATCATTTATCAAATTAATTCTTTAAGAAATCTATTTTGATTATGAAATGAGGTAAGATTATGCAACCCATTTTATTTATATGGTTAATTATTATATTTATGCCTTATGATTGATTTCATTTTTACAGCACACGTGATCATGAACATGTTATAATGGGTGCACTTGGATAGTGCTCTAATGCATTGGGTAAAGCTTTTGTCTCATGATTCATTATTTATATGATTAGGTAGTAAACTTAATCCACTATGGGACTATATTCACCATGTGATGTTATCATGGAAGTTATCCTTGACTTATGATTATTTTATGTTTTTTGTTTCTTCCACATTTCCTATGTTTCCATAATCTTATAATACCATGATTTTTATGTTATTATCCTATGTGATTACTCATGAGCTTATGTTTATAGAAAAGTATATACTACTTTGCATGGGTGAAATGCATAGTTTTTTTTTTGAAAAAAATTTCATAAGTTTTTCATGATTGCAAATGAACCTTTATGTGTTTTATTTTTTCATTAATATTTATTATAAAATGTTTTATGAAAAACTTTGGGTATAAAATTTTATTTTTTGGGTAATAAAATGTTTATTTTAAGCCTAAATTTTAATTTTGAAAAAGAAAAATCTTGTGTGGGTATTCATAAAATAACGGGCTTATTTATTTCCTTTTATATGTCCCTTGTTGAGATTTTTGTACTCATCACATATTTTAAAAAAATCATAGGGTTTTAAGGTGTAGGGAAAAGGATTTAGTAAATATGGAAATTGTGAAGATATTTCATGAAAAAAAACTTATTATATTATAAAAAAATTGGGAAAATGAATACTAAGAATAATTTTACACTTTCTAATGTAATATTTATTTATGTAATGGTGATGGCCTAATTCACTAAAATTTTAAACCATAAATATCCTCAAATGTAAGAAAATAAATCCTTGACTTAAAAATAAAGATTATATAAGGTTTAAGTCTCATTCCTTATAAAATTCATATTCAAAAGGAAAGGATAATAATTTCTATAAATATAAAAAGAGAAAAATTTTGTCCAAATGTGAGGAAGATTATGATAGTGAAGTGGGCGTTGAAAATTCCAGTGATGATAGTGCTAAGAAATTTATCTTTTCTAAAGTAAATGATGAGAACTTTACCTGTGATTAAAGAAGAAACTCTGAAGAAAAAAAATAAGAAACTCATATAGAGTTTATTCTTAAAATATAATTGAAATTATGACTTTCAATGATTGTTAAACTTGAAATATGAAATAAGAAGTTTAAGAAACAATATATATCAGTAGAAAATCAAGAATTAGATCTTGAAGAAAAAATTAGGCTATTAAAAAAGATTAATTTTCTGAAGAATTTACTTGATGAAGAGAAAAATATTAACTTCAATATTTAAGAAAAGATAAAGGTGAAGGAGAAATAATTTGATCTTATTCAAAAAAAACTAGATGAAGCTGAGCAAGGAATAAAAAACTTCAAAAACTCGATGTCAAAAGTGGGTGAAAGTTATAAGAAGTAAAAAACATTAAATGATCAATAAATATCATCCTTTTAGGTTGAAAATATGGTTAAAAATGTTCATAATAACAATCAATTCAATAAGATCATGTATATATCCAAAACAATTAGCGTCAAAAAATTTGAAATTTATAAGGAATCAAAGTTTTTTGAAAAAAACAAATATAACTAGATACTTTTTAAGGATAATAAAAAGTATTAGATGAAGAATAAGATGTTATAAGTGTACCAAAATTTTGGTTCACAGCAATGAAGCAAGTTTGATAGTCATAAAATGATATAAAACAAGTGCATAGTTATGGAAAACATGTAGGTTACAGAGTAAAATCCACTTTTTATGGATATTCTTGGCACTATGAAGGCTTTGGGTATACATCAAAAATTTCCTGGTTCAATCATCTAAACTACAGTGAATCCAAGGGGTGCTAGAGGAAAATTTTGAGGGGGTCAATCCACTTAAATAAGACAACCTAAAAATTCCAATTTGAAAATTGAAAATATTTTTCAACCTCTAAAAACTATTTATGAAAAATATTATCAACTCATACATTGTGTTAAAGGATGTCTTATTATGATACCATCTCAATAAAGTTTATATGAAAAACCTAAAAAACCTCATGTGAAGGAAGAAAACGGAATGGAGAAGGCCATATTTTTTTAAACTATTATCAAGGCCACAAAACAAGAATGACCTTGGATATTGGAGAGTGGGTTCTCTTCACATATGACTGAATATTTCAAATTGATGAAAAATGTAAAAGATTAAAAAGAATGAATAGTGAATTTTGGATATGATGAGTCACTCAGAATGAAAGGCATCAAATTTTCTATCATTGGAAAATAAAAATGAAATCCATATGTTCCTTAATTGTTGATGGATTGAAAAATAACTTTTTGACTATTTCAGAGCTCTATGATGAAGGAAACAAAGTTGTTTTTAGAAAATATTTTTTTGTTGTTAAAAATATTGAATATGGGAAAGTTTTAATAAGATGAAAAATGAACCGATGTAAATTTGTTTCAATTTTGGAGATGCATAGGGTTAATTCTATCTAAGAATGATGGAATAAATTTAGTTATGGAATAAGAGTCTTGGAGATATGTGAAAAAGGAATATAAGAAAGATGAAAAAGAGATAAATCTTTTGTGATAAAACTAACATGGAAAGAAGAAGAGACTTGTGTTTTTTGATATGTCAGAAATGGAAGATTAAAAATTTAGTACATAAAAATATTAAGATACATTCAACTTTTCCTTTATATTTTATTCATTCTAAAAAATGTGTGGCCATGATAAAGCAGTCAAAAAATAGATATAAGTACTTTATTTCCTTTATTTATTATTTTACTCATATTACATGCATTATATTTTTAAAAAAATAAATTAGAGGCTCTCAAAATGTTTAAGATTTTCAGGAGAAGTGCTGAAAAAGAATATAGATATTCCATAAATAAGATTCGAACTAATAATGGTGTCGAATACACAAATGGTAAGTTTAAAGACTATATTGAAAATCATTGCATTCATTATGAACTTAGTTCACTATACACACTAAAAAATAATGGCATTAATAAAATAAATAATAGAATTTTGGTTAATATGGATCTAACTATGCTGATTGAGTATGATAATTATCATTTCCTTTGGATACAAGCTATTAGATAAGTAGTTTACATTCAAAGTCATTTTTTATATAGACCAAACTCTGATATGACTTCATACAAGATGTATTACAAAGATACCCCAAGTTTGGAATACCTGAGGGTGTTTGTAAGCCCCAACATTATCAAATTCAAAGGTGAGAATCTTGGGGAGTTTGATCAAAAATGTGTTGGTGGTATTTTCCTTAGCTACCCACCTATTGGTAAAGGATATAGGTGTTATAACAATGAAACTAGAAATATTTTTAATTCTATAAATGTAAAAATACTAGAACATTCTAATAGAAAAACTTTATAGTTAACTATAGATATAAGAGAAATTGAAGATAAAGTTATTACTTGTAAACAATGTTACAATGTTTCTTAAAGTAGTGATGATTTAGAAACTATACAGGATAAAGATATTGATTCATCTATTTCAAGTGATAAGTTATATTCCCATTCATCTCATCCAAGGTTGAGAAAGTTACTAGAGGTTTAAAATATCATTGGAGATAAAGAAAAATAGGTTTAAACTAGAAAAACATCAATAATATCCTCACATACCTCATTTTTTTACAGGTTTAGCCAAGATATGCTAAATAATATTTGGATCATCAATATTGGATTGATACCATGAATGAAGATTTGGATCAGATTGAGAAAAATAAGGCATGGGACCCAGTTTCCAAAACTAAAGATAAAAATATGATTGGAACAAAGTGTGTTTTTTGGATAAGTTGAATGAAAGAATTTAAGTTATAAGAAACAATGAAATATTGGTTTATAAAGGATACACATAGGTTAAAGGCATTTAATTTTATAAGACTTTTTCTCCAGTGGTAATAATAGAAACCATCATAATCTTTCTTTCTATATATAAACAACGATTATATAAAATATTAAAAATGGATATCAAGTTTGATTTTCTCAATGGATAAATGCATGAAGAAGTATATATTGAGAAACCATGTGGTTTATTGCTTAGTAAAAATGAAAACTATGTTTCCAAGTTGAATAAGGATTTATTGGATACATTCTTGAAGAATTTTAATTTCAGAAATGGAATAGTTGAAAGAAACCTCTACATAAAAGAAAATCAATAGGTTTCCCTCACTGTGATTGTTTACATTGATGAAGTTATATTTTCATGGAATAATTAATAATATTGTAAAATATTTTCCAAATAGATGAATGGGTTATTTGATATGTCTATTATAGGGGAAATCAATTACTTTCTTAGATTACAGATCTATCAAAAGAAAAGGTACATATTCATTTCTCAAGAGAAATATGTTAAAGAACTCTTGAAGATATTTGGTTAGAAATATTCAAAGTAAGTTTTGAAACACATTTAAGTGGGAAATTTTTTTTCAAAATATGGGAAAGAAAATTATTGTGATCCTATAGAATTTAGGAATTTGATTAGAATCCAATTATATATCACAGCTTCAAGTCTAAACTTAGTGTATATTTTTACACTTTGTGCTAAGTATCAAAGTGGACCAAAATAGTTGTATCTTGTGGATGGAAATAGAATTATTAGATATATTAAAGGAATGGTTGATTTAAAGTTAAAATATAACAAAAAAATAAATATTGATCATTTTGGTTGCACAAATAAAAATTGGGTAGGTTGTGTTAATGAAAAAGATCCACATCTAGTGGAGTATTCTTATTAGGAGAAATGTTTGTGAGTTGGTATACAAAGAAAAAAAATCAATGAATTTTATAAATTTAGAATCTGAGTATGTAACTACCTCTCAAGATGAAATACGGTTAATATGGATGAAGACATGGTTGGAAGATGTGTTGGTTGATGAGTAGCTACCCCTTATCTTGGGTTGTGATAATCAAAGTGCTATAAATCTCACCAATAATCCAGTGAAACATTCTAGATCTAAGAACATCAATATTAAATATCAATTTATCAAAAAAAACATGTGTAAAGAAATTAACTAAATCTATATTTGGTACCCATGTAGGATAAAGTAGTTGATATATTCACTAAACCATTGATAAAGGAAATATTACAGAATTTGATGTTGATTATGGGCATTCAACCACACTCAATTAAAGGTTAAGGTATGTGATCTATGTCCTCTCTCTCATCCTATCATTGATATTTTTTAAAATTGGTATAAATATGACAATATAAATTGATATGTTATTTACCTTTTTAAGGGAGAGTGTGTATTTAGGTGGGGTTTTAAAAGGTTAAGCTATGATTTCAACATGTGTAACAGTTTTTTGAAGTGGTTGTAGGAACTATTTATTACAGGTTGGAGTCAGTATCTATTTTTATGATGTTGGAATGAAAATGTGTGAAATAATTTTGAATCACTACTTTATTAATAGAATTATATTGTTGTTCAATGATTATTTTTTCCTACACTAGGATCTCTTGTGTAGGCCTTGAGTTATTGGATAGTGATCCATTTCTTGACTTTCAAATCTTTAGTGATTTATATTTATTGGTTGAAAACAAAATCTAAAGTTGGGGATTGTTAAGACTAGGAGGTTTTGAATGGTGTTTTAATAGAAAGAAGTTTTACATTGTGTTTTATTTTGTTTTCAATATATAAATCACTTGAAAAGGTTTAGTATTCCTTACAAATGTGATTAGATTGAGTCCAACGGATCAAGGTGAATGAATAGAGACCATCATATAAATTCAGTTAGACTAAGGTGGTCAAATTGAGGATAGAACAAAATTTTTATTTAATTATATTCATAATTCCATCATAGAGATATGTTTGAAAAAAGAAAATCAAAAGATGTTTTGTTGATATTCAAAATTCCAAACACCATATTTATACAAATATATTCATGATTCTAACTAAAAGTTGGTTAGATGAAGAATTTGGTGGAAAATGGTGTAACTATGGTTTTCAGATAAAGAAAAGTTTTGTTGAAGTTGCAAACAAATGTGTGTGTGGATCCATTTAATAGAGGATTCTGAGTGGATCTATCAAATAGAGTTTTTTTTAGTGAGTTCATCATTAAAAATTTGTTGAGAAATGTCATCGAATAGAGCCATAAAACATAGTAACTCAAAGAACATAGATCTAAGAAAACATGTAAGGTATTATGGACAGATGAATATTAAATTTATCTAATATAGGGTGATCAGACAAAGAATAACCTTACAAGGTTATTGTACATAGCATTATCGAATAGAGAGGTTCCTACAAAGAGGTATCGAATGAAGTTTTTTGGATATTTACAATTATTTTGTAAAGATATTCAGTGTGATTATTTTTTATATGGATGTTCAATTAATTAATAATCAAAAATTAAGCATCGTGATTATATCTAATATTTTAGGAAGATTTGAAGAATGTTGACGTTGAGTTTTGAGGAAATTTCCTACAAAACTTTTTGATTCCAATATTTTAGGAATATTTGAAGGTTGTAAAATGAAGAATGTTTTGAGAGAATAATTCAAATTTGTAAGTGATAAATTCAAACTTGAGTCAATACTTCTCCCTAATTTTTTAGAGAAACCATGCCTATATAAAGGGAAGAAGGTGCACTAGGGAGATGTTTTCATTACAGTGAGAGTTGTTGAATAAGTGAGGTGACGACTGTAGAGATTGGGTGATATTTTTGTCAAAGAACCAAAAACAATGTAATCAGACAAAGGATATTGGATAGAGTGATACTAGACTATTATTATATAAAGTGGTACTGGATTGAGGTTACCGAATGATGAAGTTATCAGATTAATAGGGCATCAGACAGAGGGTACTGGACAAATGTTACCAGATGGAGAAGGTATTGAATGTATAGTTTTAGACAAATAATTTAAATTAGAAATTTCATATTCAATATTGTGAAATAAATTAAATAGGAAGAATAAAAACTTACAGGAAGGAAAGTGTGAATAAAGTTCAAGCAGCACAATGACAATATATTAAGGCTTGTTGGTGAAGGTTCATTTCATTATTAAAAATCATTATTACATCATATTATATGTCTAAAGAGGAAATGAACTATTTAAGGACTACAGTGTTATTCAATTTATGGATATTCCCTACTTGTTTTAGACCATAAAGAATTTTTTTCTAATGGATGTGTGGTCTTAGATTATTTTCAAACCATGTTAAGAACTATCTACTCTTAATGAGTAGTGAAACTTTTAGATTCATGTGTTTCTGTGGGTGTGCTTGTTTATCATTTTTTAGTATATTTAATTCTATCTAACCATATTTTAAGGTTTTTTCAAAAACATAAAAACTTAAAAATAAGAAAACCACTGATTCACCCCCCCCCCCTCAGTGGTCATACATATCTTGATAGGTCCATTCATATATTATTTTTTCATGTATTATATTATTATATTTAAATGTTAAATTTATATAAGTTATGATTTTAATTTGATAGAATCAAATCAATTTTTGTAATCTTCATGTTGAAATTAGATTATGGTTGTTATTTTTTTGAACAAGTTTTTTTTGTGGATAGAAAAAAAATATTGTTTTTATAAATACCATATCTTTTATGACAACATAATGATATAAATATTCCATAAAATTTTATAAAATATATAAAATGTGTATTAAATTATCATATACTAAAAATATCATTAAAATATTATCCAATAATTTTAAATTAATTTTTTTCAGATAAGTATGTAAACATTTATTAGTGTTGATGTGGTGCTTACGTAGCAATGAAAAAGTAAAAATTAGTCTTATTGTGATAGTATATAATAAGGGATAAGTATTTTATCCATAATAATAGATAAATATGATTAATAATCAATTATATTGATGTATATTTATGGATTTTAAATTTATATATAACAAGATATTTTTCTAAATGTTTATCAGCCGCTTATGTATGGTAAGAAAAGTTAAAATTATTGTCCTAAAAATGTTATTATGATATAAATAAAAGTAAATAATATTATGAAAGTATTTGGATAATAATATTTATTAATAATAAATTATATTAGTAATTTATTTTTAAAACTATATAATAGTATAATTATCCAAAACACTTACACAATATTAATGCAGTACTTGTGCAAGTAGGAGAAAATTTAAAATAAATGGTCTTAAAAATATTTAAAATGATAAGTTTGAGATGAATTATGGAGTAACTCTATTTTTATGGATAAAAATTATAGCTAAAATTTTATTTAAATGTTTAAATATTAATTCCATAGTTATCTAGATATTTTAAAAGTCAAATTACAATAATAACTCTGAAAATGTCTTTAAAGGGTATTTAATTTGAAAAAGGATTTATAAATTGATAAAAAAATAATAAAACCCTATATTAAGTCAATTGTTGGTATTTAATGGTTGATAATATCATCTATTTTCCATTTATTATCCACTTTCAATTTTACAATTACATTCTTGACCCTTAAATATTGGATATTTGTGAAAATGTCATTGAATTTTTCCTATAAAAAGGAACTCATTGTAACCTTTATAAAACACATATAAAGTTTGTTTTGCACTAAAAATCCTTCCCTGGTATTTATATAAAAATTCCTTTACACGTTTATAAGGCTATTTTCTATCCAAAATCCCCTCCCTCAAATTCTTTAAGTTCAATCCAATGGAGGTGATTCAAAGAGAAAGATAAGAGTTCCAAACAACATCTTCTATTTCTTATTTGAAATTATTCCTCCTTAAAACTATTTTAAACATTATATTATTTTTTTAAATGATTCAATTATCATGTTGTTTTCATTATTTTTATCCATAAATGATGATATATCGTCCATTAGCTCTCACCAAACTCTTTTTCATAAGCTATTACTACATTAAAATATCAGTTTTTCAAAAGTTGTGTCATTTCATTCCAATTATCCTCGTACTCTTTACAGTAACATAAGTAATCTTTAAAAATAAACCTAAAACAGTATATTTATTATAATCTAATGTTTTTATTACACTCAAATATTTATTTAATTTTTTATTCTTTTAAATTTTTTTGAAAAACATCATTCTCCATGGTGGTTATATGCTACCTAAGTGAGAAATTATGTTTTCATAAACTTATGTCTTCCATGGATATTCTTAAAATTTTATTTAATGATTAAATATAACATTAATATTTATTTAATTTCATTATATAGCGGTTAAATATTCATCATAACAATGAAATTAAAACTAAACTACCAATAGTCTTTTTTTACTGTAAAAAAACAAGCTTATCGAGGAAGATTCTATGAATAAAAACTATTTCATAGAATATTGAACATATTTATTTCTAGAATGATATATATATAATTTTTTACACTTAAAGAGCTTATGGGTCCATTTTAAAATTATCTTTCCATTGAAATTGTATTATATCAATTTTAGAGATTATGAACTGAACGACCTCAAAAAAACCAACATGGCCAATACCAATTTAGTAAATGGATAAAACATGGTAATGAATGAATTAAAAGGAGTAATAATAAGGAAATGAATATAAAAAAATGTTTTTTATCAATTAAATAATTAATATAATTTTATTATTTGGGAGTTTAGAGGATATATGTGGCGAGTCAGGACTCTAGGTAAGACGTTTTTATTTAAAGATTTACTTTAAATGTTTTAAAGTTTTTCTATCAACTCTTTATCTATAATTTTTTAAAATAATTTTATTTATTGTATTATTATTTAGATTTATCAATATTACCTATATTTATTTCATTTTACTCTCAATATATAATTGATTAACCCACTTTTTAAAATCATTTTATTTTATGGATTAATTTAAAAGATTGTGCTTATGGATTGAAAAGTAAGTTTTTATGAGTTTTTATCCATGAAATTTTGAAATTAAAGCTCATGTTTATCTTATTAATGTTATTATTATTGGAAATTATATATGATGATGGGTGGATCTTATATGTCCCTCTCATGAATTGGTTAGTGATTTATTCTCTGAAGAAATGATGTTGGAATTAACTAGTTATTAGTTGTTCCATTACAAATGATTATGAGTGATATTAATATGATATTTTAAGTAACCTTCATGATTATTATATTTTATTTTTTCTTTCATATGATATTTTCTTACATAATTCTTTAAGAATATTATTTTATTAGTGATTAGAGGTTCTTTTGAGCTTAAAGTGTATTATTTAAAAGAGAAACTTTTTAAGGGTTTCTATGTATTTCAATGGCCTAATAGGTTTACTTTATTTTTATACCCATTACTAAGAATAATATTCTCATCCCAAGTTTCCAAATTATTTTACAAGGTTTAAGGATGAGTAGGAACAATAACAAATTCAAAGTTCCTATTATGGCGATTTTTCTTAAATGAAGCAAGTATATAATTTTAAGAAATTGTTTTTTGTGGAAAAAAATGTACATTGAATGAAAGTGTATGTTTTTTTAAAGTAATGGTTTTTCTAATACTCTAAAAATATAAACCTAAAAGGTCATGGGAATATAATAAATGAAATATTTTCTATAAATCATGTAATTATAAAGTGATCATGTTCAATCCATTATACTAATTGTGTGACTCCTACAGGCCTTTGCAGTGTTGAAAACAAATATGAAATCCCAATTTCATAAATGTTAGTAAAGAGTAGCCTCTGGAAAAGCTTCAATGCTGCTCAATCTAAAAAGGGTTTTGGTGTGATCTCGATTAAACACGTTCATATCTCCATATGAACATATACACCACAAGATTTATCATATACATCATATTTGAACCTATATAATCTATTTTGTCCATGACATTGAGAACCAATAGACACGGAACATGTCAATCTAGTATAATTCATATCATACATTCATGATTCTTTAAAAAAGACTGACCATGTTAATTAATAAATTATATTTCATTCATCAAGTAGATGAGCACACCACATGTCCCTCGTCCAAGTAGTTGATCGTGTCACATGTCACTCAAGTAAGTATACCCATGAATTTCATTATTCTAATTCAATAAAGAGATTATATGTATTTTATCATCTTATGAGTGTATAAATTGAATCTTGGTTGAGCTCCAACAGACAACATGATCGGCAATATACCCAACCACCCCCTGATTAGATAAGTCTCAAGGCTTGCGTAAGAAAGGTATCAAAGTATGAAGATTCTCATGTTAGGTACCTCACCAACCTTAGGTTATGGGGATTCATAATAAGCATACACCCCTAATTATATAAATGATTGTATGATATTCCAAGTAATATACTTTGGAAAATTAGTTCAAATAATAAGTTTGGACTTATTATCTCATGAGTATATTATTTGTATCTCAAATATAACTCTTTGTATCAAGTATAATATTTTACTCATGATAATCTTAGAATATCATCACAACTCATAATAATATGTGATTATCATTGATTAAGGACAACTCAAAGTCATACTTTTAATGGATATTATCATTTCACTATTCATGAAAAATAAATTATAGCACACATTAATGAATGATACATTGATTTTGACTTAATTATAAAAACATGATACATTATACAACCATTACATATAATATCTCATGTATCTTATACCATGTGATTCTATATAACCCTCATGGTTTTTTTTTGGTAATGGTTTCATCAATGGATCTGATACATTCTTATTTGTATCCACCCAACAAATTTTTACATTACTCATCTCAACAATCTTTTAAATGATATAGTATTTTAAATGGATTTTTTTGGTCCTTTTGATAGATTGAGGTTCCATATCCAAATAAATGTCCCCATTATTAGTATATTAAATATTGATTTATCCCTTGATACTAGGAACCATCCCAAGTTTAAATATGAACTTCTTGATCCAAAAAACTTCCTTCGTAGCATTTGATGTCATGATTTACTATGTCTCTAATGTCAAGTATTATGGATGTCTTTTTTAGAACTCTTCTAAATGATATCTCCACCACTTAGAAAAAACATGAAACCAAATTGAGATATCATGTTATCTTTATCAGATTAGAAATTAGCATCAGTGGAACCCCTTATACAAAGATCATCCTCTATACCAAATATCAAAAACATATCCTTACTTCTTAAGTATTTAAGGATGTTCTTAATAGAAATGTAGTGACTCTCATTATGATTATATTAATATATAATAGTTATATTCATATCATAAGAGATATCGGGTTGAGTACACAGCATGGAATAGATGATAGATCTTATGGAGGAAGCATAAGGAATCATATTCATCCTTTCTAACTATTTATAAGGATCATGAATCTCCCAAAAATTGTGTCATGCATCATTACTAAATACCATTTTTAGAGTTCTCTATGTGAAAATGCTTTCAAACTTTACAAATATATGTGTTTAGAATCATTTAAAGCGGACTCTTAGATCTATCTCTAAAAAATATCCATACTCATTATGTAGGCCTCTTCACCCATTCTTTCATTGAGAAACATTTTCCCAACTGTGTCTTATATTGTGTAAATTCAAGACATCATTTCTGATAAGAAGTGTGTCATATACATAAAATATTATAAATACCACCACACTCTCACTAATTCTATTGTATACATAAGAATAATCCTTGTTCTTAATGAAACCAAAATCTTTGATTGCATCATCAAACTGAATATTCCAACTCCAAGAGGCTTACTTCAATCTATAAATGGACCATTGCATCTTGAAAACCTTAGTAGACTCACTTAGAACTTCAAAACCTTTGGGTTATGTTATATACACCTCCTTAACTAAATTATCATTAAGGAAAGCAGTTTTGACATCCATTTGATATATCTCATAATCAAAATGAGTTTTTATGGCAAGAAATATTTGAATGGAATTTATTATCGCAACTGGTGAAAAGGTTTATTCATAGTCAATACCATGAATTTGTTTGTAACCTTTTTCCAACATATGTTCTTTATTGGTATACATTCTACCATAAATATTAGTTTTCTTGTGGAAAACTCACATGCATCTTATCTATCTCACCCCTTCAGGTGCATCCACTAAGTTCAAAACATGGTTAGTATACTTAGAGTCCATTTCATATTCAATGGATTGTAACTATTTCTAAAAACCAGAACTCTTAGTGGAATCTCAATAGGTAATAGGTTCATGGACTATGAATATTTTTTTAATGACTCATATTTTCTTGGATTTATTTTTAGAAATTATTTGGGAAAATTTTGAGACTGGTCACTGAGACGGCATGTGATTCTAAGTCATGGTGTGCCTGAAATAGTTCATTGAAAAATTTTAAGTTTTTAATAGCACGCACATACATTTTTCCTAAAAAATTAGAAAAAAATCTTAAATAGGTTCCTAGATCAGAAATCTGAGGGCACCGTTGTGTTCAGAGCAGTGGTTTTACCTTAGGTGAGGCCTAATATAGGCCATCACGGTCCAACTGTGAAAGATAATTTTTGGAAGTAACCATAAATAAAATAATTAAATAAAAAATATTTTATTTTAAAATCATAATAACTCATGAACTGAGACTTGGATTGAAAATATGAGGCCACCGTTGACTTTTTAATGTGGTGTTTTCTCTAGGTGCGACTTAACTTTAGTTGGTGTGGGTCTTTTGTGGAAAAACCCGAAAAGGACGTCATCATCATTAAATAATTTAAAGATAAATTATATTTTTGACATGGTGATGATTTACTTTAAAATAATCCTTATGTAGAAATCCTAGGGTTAGCCACATAACCTTGGGAATGTCAGATAATCACTAGTGGGATCTTGGAGAAAGAATCCTCTTGAGCGAACGACGATGAAGAGGAGATCGGATCGTGGATCATCATGCCAAAAAATTTGGAGGATCTCATCAATGAAGATGATGAAACCATTACTCATCAATTAATGATCCAATTTTGAGGTAGGGAATTTAATATCTTAGTGATTTTTTTCCTCATTCTTAGATTCAATGACAAACATGGACCAACCAACGAATAGGTTGATCCGCGGTTCGATCATTCTTGTGGGATGGTTAATTGTTGTGGGGATTATGAGGAGATGTATCTTTGTGATTATCATTGTATTCATTCTTTTTTCTAATGGGAACGGATCTAGGATGACATAAAAAAAGGCCAAAGTTCATTCCTCTGGGTGTTCTTTTGCTTTCTCCCTCCCATGTTCTTGGCATTCTTCACCGTTGGACCCTCGTGGCTGCGGTTCGAGTTTCTGGGAGGTTTTGAACGTGATTGGACCCTCATATTAGTGGGAAGGTGAAGTTAAGGGAAGATTTATGAAGTAAAAAACCCAAGTATCATAGGTGTGCCTTTGATTTGAGAAATGGAGTACCGAAGGCAAATCGGTGGCCCACGGAAGGGACACTAGCGCGTCGGCGACCGGTGCCAGAAACAGCCGATAGTGACACACAGTGGTGGCTATGTGTAGGTGTGGAGGATGGAAACGGGACACCAGTGGGGATATAATGTGGATCATAAGAGCTACATTGGAGTAGGAGATGGTAGCAACATTGATCAGGGGCCACGGAAGGAGGCTGTAGAGGTAATATGGGACATGGCTTGAAGCCACGGCGGTGAGTTTGGACTTATCTCGGAGTCGTGGTGGCGAGCTGGGATGCGGTGGTTAGCTGGAACATGACTCATATCCGCATCTAAGGAACATGTGGCAGTGAGGCCATAGAGAATTCGGAGGAGGTGGGTCGGCCACAAGAAATGCAGCACAGCGCCGTGTAGACCAGTCAGGCATGTAGTTAGGGTGGACCGCATGCAGTGCTCCAAATCGGCATGTATGTGACGGGATGGACCAATGGGAATCAGGCCGCTCTAGTAGACCAACAGGTTGTACCCAGCTACCCAGCAAGCTAGTCTGATTCGGCCCGAACTGGGTTTGGTCGGCTGGCAAATCCGGTCGGGTCCAGTGGGTCAAGTCGGACCCAAGTCGGACCTTTTCAGTAAAACAGTCATATCTTTCAAAACGTGTGTCCATTTGACGAATAGTTGGTAGATTTTGGACCCTTGTAATGAGAAGGTACTTTTGAGATACTCTAAGTGAGTTTTTGTAGAAGTTGTAATATGACCTAATGGCTTGAGTATTAGGTTCTCCCAGCACAAGCACGCTACGAGCGGAATCCTATGGCTGGCTATGACTTGGTGACTATGTGACTTGGTGACTATATGAATTGGTGACTATACGACTTGGGGGATGCATGGATTATCGACACTTTTTGTGTTACTGGCACTCCTTGTATTATCGAAACTCTGTGTGTTACTGACACTCCATGTGTTATTGACACTCCGTGTGTTACCGACACTTTGTGTGTTATCAACACTATGTGTGTTATCGACACTCTGTGTGTTATCTACACTTTGTGTGTTATCGAGACCGGGTGTCTTATCATGTAAGAGTGGGTCCTCCATTGGAGATGGAGCTCCCTCGGCTGTTGAATACAATTATAAGGAGTGGGCCCATTCACTAAGTGTGAATGATACCTAGATAGGAGTTAGTTATCCCTAGATGGACTGAGGAGTAGGATAATCTGTTCATGAGCTCAAGAAGTTTTGTGGGTTATTTAGGGTAAAGTACTCCATCAAATTTGGGGTAGTGGTGAGGTGTGAGTCCCTCTTCTCTCTCTTGCTAGAGAGAATTCATGTGAAATATAGTTAGAGCAGTGCTCCCTCAATAGTGTGTAGTGGTGAGGGGTGAGCCTCTTCACTTGGTTTTCTTAGCTTGCACTGGGCACAAGGGAGTGATTACTGGACCCCTGGTGTTAGGCACTGGAGATGGACCTAGTGAAATGTTCATGATTGATTGCATCTCTCAGACGAGTGCCATCTGAGATGGCTAAGCTCATGGAGTGTGTCCTCTTGGATTTCATGTTATGATTCGAGCCTATGATGAGAATCATGTTGCTGGATATGAGGTTGGAACCTTATGATACTTAGTGTCTGAGATGAGTATATCTAGATGTTATTGATATATGTGTTGTAGAGTTATATCTGTGTGGATCTTATTTTACTTTGTGTATTTATTTTTGGTGTACTTCGTGTATTTCATTGTGGTGTACTTCATGTATTTCTTAGTAGTATCGCTTTGTGGTTTAGGGGTGTCCTATTGAGTATTTTTTTAGTCACACCTACACGGTATTTGCCCATACATGTTATGTCTTGTGTGGAAGATTGATGCTTTGATGGAGTCCTAAGTGGGCCAGGACCAGTTGGTTCTTAGAGAGATCAGATAGTCGAGGTGTGCTCCTACAGCTTCAGACAGTTGTCTCTGTACCTACCCTTCAGGTAGGGTTTTCTATGGATGTGTTTTCGGAATTTGTGTGTTCACTTTTACAAACTCCTATTTTGGTAGGATTTTATTATGTACCTATTTAATTTCTATTTTTTCAATTTTGTGCTCTGTTATTAGTATTCTTAGTGGCCTAAATGGTAGGTATAGGGACAGTTATCTAAAGTTGTAGGAGTACACCACAACTATCTAATCTCTCTAAGCACCACCTAGTTCTGTCCCACCTAGAACTTCGTCAAAACATCGATCGTATACAAGAGACACGACACATGTGAGCAAAGCCCATGTAGGGGTGAGTAAAACAGTACTTAGTAGGACACCTTGAAACCATAAAGGGATACTACTAAGAAATACACGGAGTACACCACTAATAAATACATGAAGTATACCACAAAGAAATACATGAATTACAGTCAACTTCCTAGATATATAAGTCTACAGTACATATATCAAGAACATCCAGACATACTCATCTCATACACTAAGTATCATAAGGTTCAAACCTCATAGCCAGCAATAGGATTCTCATCATGGGATGAAATTGTAACATGAAAACTAGGAGGACACACTCCACGAGATCATCCATATCATATGGTACTTATCTAAGAGATTCAATCTATTGGGAACATTTCTTTAGGTCCATCTCTAGTGCCCAACACTAGGGGTCCATTCATCACTTCCTTAGGCCTAGCACAAGCTAAGAAACCCAAGTGAAGAGGCTTGCCCCTCACCACTGTACATAGTTG
This sequence comes from Viscum album, assembly GCA_963277665.1. Classification (NCBI taxonomy): domain Eukaryota; kingdom Viridiplantae; phylum Streptophyta; class Magnoliopsida; order Santalales; family Viscaceae; genus Viscum; species Viscum album. The sequence goes on along the minus strand of OY728165.1, from coordinate 76,476,241 downwards.
AGGGATTATTTCTCTAACTATGTACCACATGCATTCTCTCTAGTAAGAGAGAGTGGAGGGACTCACTCCTCACCACTACCCCACAGTTAATGGAGTACCTTTACCCTTACTAACCCACAAAACGTTTTTCACTCCTAAATGGAGTAGCCTCTAACTCAGTCCGTCAAGGGAGAACTAACTCTTATCTAGGTATCATTCACACCTAGTGAATGAGATCACTCCTCTTAATTGTACCCAATATATTAGGGAGATCCATCTCCAATGGAGGACCTGCTCCCACATGATAAGACACCCAGACTCGATAACACACGGAGTTTCGATAACACACAGAGTGTTGATAACACACAGAGTGTCGATAACACACAGAGTGTCGATAACACATGGAGTGTTGGTAACACACGGAGTGTCGCTAACACATAGAGTGTCGATAAGTCATGCATCCCCTAAGTCACGTAGTCACTAAGTCACATAGACACCAAGTCACATCCAGCCGTAGGATTCCACTCTTAGTGCGCTTGTATAGGGAGACCCTACTCTTCAAGCCATTAGGTTGTATTCCAACTTAAAAAAAACTCACTTAGAGTATTTCAAAAGGGCCGTCACATATCAAGGGTCCCAATGCTGCCAACATCTCATCAAATGGATACACAATTTGAAATATACAGTTATTTTACTAAAAAGGGATGACCCTGGTCCGGTCTGGGTTTGACCCGACCCGCCAGATCCGGACTGACCCACCAGCCAACCTAACCCAATCCGGTCTGGTATGAACCACACTAGCTCATTCTACTAGGCCACTAGGTCCATCCCGTTGGGCCGATGGAGTGGCCCAGTTCCCACTGGTCTAGCCCTCTGCATGCGGGCCGGTTTGGAGCACTGCACTCGGTCTACCCTGACTGCGTGCCTAGCCATTCAACACAGTGATGTGCTGCATTTCACGTGGTTATCCTGCCTCCTCCTCATTCCTTGCAGCCTCACCATCATGGGTTCCTCCGACACGGCTTCGAGCCACGTCCCATCTCACTGATGCGGCCTCCAATCACAACCCCCAGTCAATGCGTCCAGCTGCATTACGCAGCTACCGCCTCCTTGTCCACCGCACCCACACGCGATCGCCTCCTCATTCCACTGTCAATTTTCGGCACTAGTGCACTGGTGGCCCCTTCCACAGACCATTGGTTTTCCTCTAGTACTCTATTTCTTAAACCGAAGGCATGCCTACAATCCTTGGGTCGTGTACTTCATTGATCTACCATTCATCTTTCCTTGCCACCAATTCGGGGGTCCAATCACGTTCAAAATCTACCAAAAACTCAAACTGTGACCATGAGGGATAGAGGTTAAGAATGCCAGGAATGAGGGAGGGAGAAAGCACAAGAACTTCAGGAGGAATGAACCTTGTTCTTTGTTTGTGTTAGCCTAGATTTGTTCTACTTAGAACGAAGATTGAATACACACTACTATGAAACCCGCCTATATCAGCTCTCACATTTATCAGTGCTCAAAAAATTCAATGATAAAGTCCATCTTTATCAGCAGTAAAATAAGCACTGATAAAGTAATCCCTTTATCAGCACTAAAAAAGTGTTGATAAAATGAACCCTTTATCAGCGGTTATTTTTTAGCGCAAATAAAAACTAACCTTCATCAGTGTTTTATTTTAGTGTTGATAAAGGAAACCTGTATTGGTGATTTATTTATGGCGCTGATAAAAGGTATCATTTATTAGTGATTATTTAGCACTAATAAAAGTTTCCATTCATTAGTGCTTTTTTAGCACTGATAAAGGTCTAGAATAAAATGAAAAATTAAACAAATAAAAATAAAATGAGTAAATTAAGAAAAATATGAAACATTTTTTAAATTAATTAATTATTGATAAAAACGAATAAATTTCATATACATATATATAGATTATAAATATTAATAAATAGTATATATTAAATATAGATATATAAAATGAATAAGTATAATATATATATAATGTTAATTAAAGACATATTATTGTCTTATTAATTTTTAATGTTGTTTGATTTTCAATTTAACCTATATTAAACATCGTGTGTTGCATTTATTTCACATACACACACACACACGTGTGTGTGTGTGTGTTAATTCATTTGTATACACAAACACACACACAAATATATTATGTAATATATAGAAACACATACACCTAATATATATAATTTATTCAAATTTTAGTATATTTTAGAATGTAATTATAACATGATACATTTAATATATATTATGTTTTTAATTGGTCAATTTTATTTATTTATTTTTTATATACTATAGTTAGGGTATTCATTTTTAATTTTTTTAATTTTTTATTTTTTATTTTATTTTTGAATTGGATCATTTTTTATTATTTATCTATATATATTTATTTACTATGTTTTAGTATTTTTAATGTGTATTCATCCACTTAAATATATATATGTATATCCATAATTTTTTAATAAATTATATTTAATTAACAAAAGTTATCTATTTTTCAATATTTTTAAAGTGTACTCATTTTGAATTATTAAATTTCACTCATTTTTAAAATGCATGCATTTAAGATTATATATCCATTAATAATGTTAAAAATATATTTTTAAATAAATATTTAGAAATAAATATATCTATAAATGTATATTTACTATATTAATAATTATTATAAATAAATTATTATAATAAATAAATTATTATTATTTTTAAATAAGAATTTATATAATTATAAATAAATATTTATATATATTTAAATATGTATAAAATTATAATAAAGTTATTTAAATAATTATAATTACAAAACTTTTAACAGCGCTTTTGTAGCGTTTATAAAGATCAATCCTTATCAGTGCTAATAAAGCGCTATTAAAAGACATATTTATCAGTGCTAAAACATTAGCATTAATAAATATGTCTTTTATTAGTGCTAATAAAGTTTGATATTTATTATCACTAAAAAAGTACTGATAAATACTCCTTTTATCAGTGCTTTTTTGAAAACACTGTTAAAAGTGTCCCCAATCTATTTAAAAAAACCCTGACCATGACTCAGTCACTCATGATTCTCAAGCTCTCACATAACCCTTCTATTTCTGGTCCAACTCCTCTATGTTCCCTTCTATTAATCAAGTCTAGAATCCATTTTATGTTATTTCCTACTTTTCCTCTATATTTGTTTGATATTTTGGCTTTTGCATTTTTTGTTTTTGCACTGTTATTAAACATAATGAACCTTGCATATCTTCTCATAGCTACTAAAAGACAACGAGTGTGGTTCTATTTCATCTTCTCTTTTCATATGTATTTGAGTGTCTAGACCATTTTTTCCTATAGACACACATAGATGGTTTACTCTACTCTCAACATTAACAAGTATACCTCTCATCCCCCCATGGTTTTCTCTTCATTTGAATAATGTAGGGTTCCAAAATCTAGGTAGTTTCTAAAATTTAATTCATCTTATATACTAGATTATAGATTTGAATGGCTTAATTATGAGGGTTTTTAAGGATTAGGGGATACCAAGTTATGGACCCCATTTATGGGTGATGAACATATAGGGAACAAGGTAAGTGTAAAAATCATTAAAATATGTTTTGTGGATTTTTTTATTCATGTAAATTGTTAAACCATGAAATGGGTTATTTAGATTTATTATTTTGATGAATAATTTTTTATTAAATTCAAAAAAATATTGAATTAATTAGTCATGTTCCAAAAATTATTTTAGTGATTCGTGTTGTGAGAGTTTTTTTTAATTAATTCAAGTTTATTATTAAACTTTAATCAATCATGGAAAATGATTAAAGTTTCATAATAGAATATGGTTGAGTTGTGGAGATACCTCTTTCCAATATTATATTGTACAATTGATAATATCATTATCAATCATAAAGTAGGAAGTTCTTAGAGGTAATTGTAGATCTACTTCAAGTTATGTGGTATAATTTTCAATGATGGGAAGTATCTACGGTTCCTCTCTAAGATTTTGTGGTAATATATCATAATAATAAATTTAGGATTGCATTGAATATATTCATTTCATTTATAAGAGTAAAAAAATTCTAGATCAATATTGAGCATAAGTTGAAAAATTCACCCTTTAAAGGGATGAATGTTATTGGAGGGATCTTAAGGTTGATTAAAAAATCCAAAATTGGAAGGTGAAGAATCCTTGAGTAGATAGAAGTGTTTTCCAATGTTGGTGGGGTAAGATTCATTTCAGCAAGACAATTAGAGTGGATTTATTCCAATTCCTCTTCAATTGATGAGACTTTTTGAGTGATTCCATTAGTGTAGGTTCCTAGGACACTTTAATACTTAGATACTTAATTGTCTTCCATCTCTTGATGATGGATTGGACTCCCTTGTAACGTCCCGGTTTCGGAAGCCACCCAGAGGCGCCTCATACCCGGTTGGTCATGTGGCCTCAAGCGCATTTTCCCGAATGCCAAAGGCTTCCAACTAGCAGCGAGGGCCTTGGGTGTGTTAGTGGGGAAACTATGACCTCATTGGAAGAGTACACAGCGGAAGTAAACAACACATACAATAGCGGAAGCAGTAAATATCCCACAAAAGTAAATAGTGGAAGACTAAAACAATAAACAACTAGAGCACACATATATATATAGGAAATGATTCATGATACATATGTCTATGGAAGCATCCAAACAAGTCACAATTCTGAATAAAATAATAAACCAAAGTATAAAAGAAAAACAGAAAAGAAACTCTTCAACATCGCAAGCCTCAGCTTGGTCTGATGCTATCCTACTCCAATGCAATCAAGTACCTGAAGTCGAAGGGAGCTTTCCCTTGTCTATACCTGCAATAATATAATCTGTTTGGGCCCAAAATCATAACCCAAACAGGGTGTGAGACTAAATATCAGTAGGCAACCACCTGAAGATCTGTGCCTAATAGTCAGTGAGCATATGGAAGTTAATAGTACAGTAAGTAGTAAACAATAAATAGTAAACAGGATGATACACAACAGTAAACAATCCACAGATCAACAAGAAGCAGTGAAGAAAATAGCTAACCACAAATAGGAATCCCTCTAGGAAGTACTCATAGCCATCCCCTCTGGTCCTATCCAAGAAGTACCAACAACCCTCTAGGAAGTAAACTTAGCTTAACCCCTCTGGTTTGGTCATATGAAAATATAAGACTCTCTGAGGAAGCACGCTCAATCAATTCCCCTTATAGTCTAAGGTAGTCAGGGACTCTCTGAGGAAGATCACGCGGTCAATTCCCCTTATAGCCCCAAGGTCTAGAGACTCTCTGAGGAAGCTCACTCGGTCAATTCCTCTTATAGCATCAGGTTAATCACAGACTCTCTAAGGAAGCTCGCTCGGTCAATTCCTCCTATATTCTGGAATGGTTTAAGGAAATTCAGACAAAACAAAGACTCTCCGAGGAAGCTCGCTTGTTCTATCCCCGTATAGTATATAAAACTTAAGACTCTCTGAGGAATCTCACTCTGTCTATCCTCTTGTGGTCTATAATGTCCAAGACTCTCTGGGAAGCTCACTTAGTCTATCCCCTATAGTCTATAATGTCCAAGTCTCTCTGAGGAATCTCACTCAGTCTATCCTTTTATAGTCTATAGCACTAGGTTCTCATGGCCCCATGAAATTCAGTGTATAATAATGCTATATGGCCAAATTAAACCTATAGAGCTACTTGGCTAACCATTCTATAGCATAACAAGCATGTCAGGGAACAGCACTCCATCCTACGGTCACAAGGCATGGAAAACAGGTATAATGGACAAAGGCTAAACAAGACCAAAAGGTTGTAAACATAACAAGGCATGGGTAAAACATCCAAGCATAGAAATTATCCTTATACATAGACAAATTACCTCTATATAAGCATACAATAAAGGCAGGAAAACAACAGGGGGAAAATAGTAAACACGCAATACCCCGTTCAAGGGTATTGGTGGAATTTTCATATAATACTCAAAGAATTTGAACAGAAAGGCACAAACCACCTACCTTGATGCTAGGAGATCAATATACTTGAACCACAAGGCTTGAATATCCTTATAATGTCATATATCTATGAAAATGCACAAAAGGTTCAACCCATGATAACTTATAAAAGAGGAGGAATTGTAAAACGATGCTCTAGAAGAATGAAGAGCTTACCGCTTCGGTTCCAACACAATTGGCAGTGATTGATTCGGAGAATAGATGGAGGTTTGGGGGATCAAAGAATTCTTGGCTATGTACAGCTTCTCTTGGTCGAACGAGACCTAGAAGAAGATGTTTAAGGCAATCAGATGCGAGCCTGGTCCGTTTAATGAAAAAAAAAGTACAAGGCGTGTACTTTTGGAGTACACAGCCTGTACTAGCCTTTTCCGTACTCCACTTTAAGTGGCCTCCAAATCATCCCACACGACTGTGTGTGTGGCCCGGACATGGACAGTACATGGCATCGTGCAGTAATGAAGTACACGTCATGTACTTAGAAAGTACATGGCGTGTACTTCAAAAATTTCCAGAAACTCCTCTTTTCTCAAAAACTCCAGAAAAATGAAAGACATGCCTGAAAAGAAGGTACGGGTTCTTACAAAATTTCCCCATTTAATAAATTCATCCCCAAATTTATGTAGAGAGGCGTAGAAGAAGAAACCCTGAACATCTTCGTCCACTGCGATCATACATCGGCCTCCCTCTCCCAAGTCTTGTCCTATACTCGCATGTGCTGCCATAACACCCGTACTAGAGGAACAGACCGGCCACGGAGAACCTTTGTATTGTGATCGAAAATCTGGATAGGATGATCCTCAAATGATGCATCTTCTTCGATCTCAACCTCCTCAGGTTGAAAGACATGAGACGGGTCTGAAAAGTAACATCGGAGATGAGAAACGTGGAAGACGTCGTGCATGGCTCGGTACCTCTGAGGTAACTGCAACCGATAGGCAACCAGACCAACTCTCTCCAACACCTCAAATGGCCCGACATACCATGGTGAAAGATTACCCTGTCTCTGAATCCTCTTGTGTTCTAACCTTGGTGCGACACACAGGAAAACCTAATCCCTGACCTCAAACTCCAGAGGTCGTCTCTACTGATCAACATTAGACTTTTGTCGAGACTGTGCTGTAGTCATCCTCTTCCGAATTAACTATATCTACTCTGAGGTCTCCTGAACAAGACAAGGTCCTAACAAAGCTGCCTCTCCTGCCTCCAACCAGTACAAAGGTGATCGGCATGGCCTACCGTACAAATCCTCATAAGGTTCCATCTTAATAGTCTCCTAAAAACTGTTGTTGTAGGCGAACTTCGTAATAGGTATATGCTTCTCCCAAGAACCTCCAAAGTCCATAATGCATGCTCGGAGTATATCCTCAAGCACCTGAATCATACGTTCGGACTGGCCATCTGTCTGGGGATGGTATGTTGTACTCAAAAGTACCTATGTACCCAAAGCCTTCTGAATCCCCTACCAGAACTGAGAAGTAAAATATGCATCCCTGTCTGAAACAATGGAGTGTGGAACTCCATGTAGACGTACAATCTATTGGATGTACAACCATCCTAGATCATCAATAATGAAGGTCTACATGATCAGAAAGAAGTGATAAACCTTCATAATCCTGTCGATGACAACACAAACATCATCATTTCCTCGAGGTGACCTCGTCAATCCGGTCCTGAAGTCCATCATGACATCGTTCCACTTCCACTCCGGAATGGGTAACTGCTGCAAAAGACCTGCTGGTCACTGATGCTCTTCTTTCACCTGTTGAAAAGTGGAACGCCTCATGAAAAAACGAGCAACATCTCTCTTCATACCTGGCCACCAATACTGGTGATGTAGATTGCGATACATCTTGGTGATACCAGGATGAACTTCCCAAACTGAGGAATGAAAGTCCCACATCATCTCCTCACGTATGTCTGCTGGAACCCATACGCGTCCCTGGAAACACAGGATCTCATCCTCACCTATTGTCCATCCATGAAGAGGGTCCCATCCTGACACACTCTTCCGCAGGACTAGGCCTTACGAGTCTGATAGCTGCCTCATTCGTACCTGATCAATAAGAGTAGAGGTAATAGCTACAGAAGATAGAAAAGTATGCCCCTATCTATCATGCACCTCCAAATGTATCTCAGAGAATAGAGCCATAAGTTTCCACTCACTATTGTCCTCCTGAACTACCTGTATCTGAGTTCTCCTACTCAACGCATCAGCCACTGCGTTTCCGTTTCCCGGCGTATAGGCAAGCTCAAAGTTGAAGGACTGAAGATACTCAACCCACCTACATTGTCTCAAATTCAGATCACGTTGAGTGAAGATGTAATTGATACTCTTTTGGTTGGTAAATACCACAAAGTACTCTCCTAGAAGATAATTTCTCCAACAGTGTGGGGCATGAACAACAGCTTCCAACTCCAGATCGTGCATCGGGTAATTCCTCTCATGTGGCCTTAACTGCCGTGACCTGTAAGCAACAACTCCATATCCCTGTATAAGCACATCTCCCAGCCCGATACCTGAAGCATCACAATAAATGGTATATCTATTTACTGGATCTGGAAAGACTAGTATCGGTGCTGAAGTCAACCTCCCTTTCAGCTCCTGAATGGATCACTCAAAAGAATCTAACCATAAGAACTTCGCCCCTTTCTTGGTCAGACCTGTCAGTGGTGCTTCTAGGCGTCAAAAAGTCCTATATGAAACACCTGTAGTATTTAGCCAGCCCTAGAAAACTCTGCACCTCAAAGACGTTCTTCAGATGCTTCTAGGAAATTACTGCTCTCACTTTCTCTGGGTCTACTGATACTCTTGCCTCTGAGATAACATGACCCAAGAAGTGAATATGGTCTATCCAAAAGTAGAATTTTGGGAGCTTAACATATAACTGATGCTCCCTTAGTGTACTCAAGACAATCTCAATATGGGTATCATGGTCATGTCGAGTGTGAGAGTACACCAAGATGTCGTCCATGAAAACCACCATGAAGGAATCTAAGTATGGATGGAACACTCGGTTCATTAATGTCATGAAAACTGTAGGTGCGTTCGTGAGACCGAACAGCATAACCATATACTCGTATAGACCATACCTGCTCCTGAAGGTCGTAAGAGGTATATCAGATGGTCTAACATGCAACTGATGATAACTGGATCTCAAATAAATCTTCGAGAACACCCGGGATCCTCGAAGCTGATTAAAGAGATCATTGATCCTTTGCAAGGGATATCGGTTCTTGACCGTCAACTGGTTCAACTTCCGATAGTCCACACAAAGCCTGAGGGTACCATCTACCTTCTTCGCAAACAGGATAGGCGAACCCTAAGGAGAAGTACTGGGTCGGATGAAACTCTTTTCCTGCAACTCCTCCAAATGCTTCTTGCGCTCTTGAAACTCAGGTGTAGCTATCCTATAAGGAGGAATGGACATCGGTCCTACTCCTAGCATGAGATCAATCAATAAGTATACCTCATGCTCTAGATCCAAACCTAAAAATTCCTCTGGAAAGACATCTCTGAAACAATCCACCACTGGAGGAAAGTCTAACTGTGAAGTTCCCTGGTCACCCAGATAAACACTAGCGATATGGGCTATAACTCCTCCCAACCCATGATTCTTTGGACCCACTCTACTTGCCTGGACATCCCACTTGCCTCTATGAAGAAAGGATCCACCCTCTGGTGATACAAAACTCACCATGCAGCGATAATAGTCGACGACTACCTGGAAGGGAACTAGCCAGTCCATTCCCATAATGATATCATAGCTCGTCATCTCTAGGACATAGAGGTCCCATAAGAAGTTACACCCAGCAACATCAAGAGGGCACTCTCAGCACTGACATACACTAACTGCTCTACTCCCCAACGGTGAGTCTAGAATCAAGGTATCGGCAAAGGAAAAGATGCAGATCCCAAGGCTCTCCACAACAGCAATAGAGATAAAGATATGCATAGCACCAGTATCGAAAAGAGATAAAGATAAAATTGAGGCAACTAAGATCATACCTCGAACTGTAGAAGGGTTAGGATCCTGCTCCTGATGGGTTTGCTCCACTGCAAAAGTCTGGCCTGTACCGTGGCCCCGTAACCCTGGCTGGACACTCTGAGCTAATCCACTCTGATGTCGCTGGTAACCTGGTGACTGACAACCACGGCCGCGACCTCCACCTCAGCCTGAACGGCCGGAAGAACTCCAGTTCCCAGACTGGTGATAAACTGGTGATGCATCTTCTGAATGTGGGGTCATAGAAGAACCCCTACCAACAACTGTAGGTGAGAAGATCTGACAAAAACGCTAAAGATGACCCATCTTGCCACAAGATCAGCACTCTATCGGGTCTCTCTGGAACTGAGGCCTAGTATGCCCGCTCCTCCCACATTGGTAGCATACTACCAGGATGCCCGAAGATACATTCTGCCTACTCTGATCTCCTAGAGCAGACTCCCTGTGGTGCTTCCTTATATCAGTAGGAGGAACACTGAATCTGGATGTCGAACTAGCTTGGCTCATTGCTCCAGAATCCCTCAGATTGCACTCAGTGATTAGAGTCTAGTTAACGATAGATGATATCGAAGTCAACCTGATGATGTTCACCTGTGATAAGATTTAGTGCCTTAGACCATCCTCAAACTTTCACGCAAGGAACATCTCATCACCTCCTGGAATAGGCGTGAAACGCTGCAGCTCAGTAAAGCTAGACGAGTACTCCATAACAAGAAGAGTACCCTTCTCCAGACTCATAAACTCCCAGGCTCGATCGGCCCTCAAGGTCTCTGGGTAGAAGTAATCGTAGAAGATGTTCCAAAACTCATCCCAAGTCATATTATGATGGCACCTTGACTGTGAGATCACCTCCCACCACCTCTTGGCAGAGTCTTGGAGCATATAGGTAGCGAGATTCACCCTCTTCTCTGGAGGTATCTCCAGGTGCTCGAAAATTTTCAGTGTGGCCTCTAGCCACGACTCTGCAGCCTGAGGTCCTCCATCCCCTGAAAAATTAGGAGGATGTTGCTATTGGAAAACCTGCGTCAACTATGTCATCGATGGGGTAGGAGACGGCGCTTCCTGGAAGGTCTTCATCATCCTCAGAAATTCTTCCCTAAACTGTGCATCAGTACCTGAAACTGGTATAACTGTTGGTGCCAAGGCTGGCAAAACAGGAGGATCTACAGGAGGTCCCTAATCGGCCATATCTGGTGTCTGATCACCGTCTGGTAGCTAACGTACAACTGTAGGATGTCTTGGTGGCATAGCTCTGAAAGGTCAAAAGCACACCTTAGATCAGGATTATCAAAGACTAAGAACACAAGAGTACAAGAGGGTAACAGGAGAAATAAACATTCAAGTTTTGAAAAAAAATGACTACATGGCATGTATAAAAACTACACAGCATGTTCTTTTAATCCATTTACATGGGTGTGTACTTCTTCCACAACTAGTCGTGTAACACCCCAACCACACAGCGTGTTATCCCCACACACGGTGTGTACTTGAACTATATTCCCCTACCTGAGTCTCCTTACATGACTAACCCACACGGTCCTCTTAATCCTAGACTACACGGAGTGTTCACGAAGGACACGGAGTGTACTAGACAAGGTTTCAACGAACCGTGTTGTTAGTTACATGGTCGGCTACACGGTTCACTCTACATAGTGTGCTCCCTAAGAACATGGCGTGTACTTGAAGGTTTTACCCGACCTGTATTGTTCTTGACATGGTTGAGTACTTAGGTTACATGGAATGGTGTGTGATAACAGGACGCAGCATGTATAGTAGAAGTTTCATCCATCTGTGTCATTAGTCACATGGGTAGACACACTTTCACTACAACACGGCGTGTACTTACCATACATGGCGTGTTCCGGAAGATTTTTCACAACCCTGTGTTTCTTCCCACACAGTCAGTGACACAGTTTAAAAACTACACAGCATGTATTAATAAAGTACACACCATGTATTCTGGATTTTTCCGGGCAGTAGCTCAGAAACTACTCTGAAGACCAGAAAACACAGAAAACAAGAGTTTAGGTGCCAAATTCTGATCCGTGAGGGCCCATACTCCCTGTGAATCAAATCTTGACGTCCTATACAAGTTATAACAAGGAAGCCAGGAAATGATCCACTAAATTCCTATCCATGAGGGCCCTAACACCTCAAGAACCAAATTTTGGCATCCATCTAAGCAAGGTACTATAAAAAAATTCTCTATCAAACAGCAGAGATTCTATCAAAGCATCTATCACAACAGCATGCATAATCTATAAAACGTATATCACAACAGCATTAAATTGATAATGCATCCTAGATGGAATGGCAAGAATGCATGGCATGTGATTTATAACAAGTTCCTATATGATGCAAGAGATGGCATACCCTCATCTCATCGGGTTGTGACAAAAATAGAACCAAAATAACAATAACGGTAACAGCACAAAGCAGGTGAATCACCCAATAGTGAAATCATATCAACTATAAAAATTAAAAAACCTAAAGAAATTGCAATAAACAAGGTAGATTGGATTTTCCCTATACACGGGTTAGCTACTCCCAAGCACAGCTTATTACCAAGTACTTATTCTATCCTATCCCTGGATATAGGATCCAAATAGTAAGTCAAGAGAAAAGAATCTCTCTGATACCACTTTGTAACGTCCCGATTCCAGAATCCACCCAGAGGTGCCCCATACTCGGTTGGTCACATGGCCTTAAGTGCATTTCCCCGAACGCCAGAGGCTGCCGACTAGCAATGAGGGCCTTGGGTGTGTTAGTGGGGAAACTATTCCCTCATTGGAATAGTACACAGTGGAAGTAAACAATACATAGAATAGAGGAAGCAGTAAATATCCTACAATAGTAAACAGCAGAAGACTAAAACAATAAACAACTTGAGCACACATATATATATGAAATGATGCATGATACATATGTCTAGGGAAGCAGCCAAACAAGTCACAATTCTGAATACAATACCAAACCAAAGTACAAAATAAAAACAGATAAGAAACTCCTTAGCATCGCAAGCCTCAGCTTAGTCCCATGCTCTCCTGCTCCAATGCAATCAAGTACCTAAAGTCAAAGGGTACTTTCCCTTGTCTATACCTGCAACAATATAATCTTTTTGGGCCCAAAAGCATGACCCAAACAAGGTGTGAGACTAAATCTTAGTAGGCAACCACCCAAAGATCTATTCCTAACATTCAGTGAGAATATGGAAGGTAATAGTATAGTAAGCAGTAAATAGTAAGCAGTAAATAGGATGATACATAACAGTAAACAATCCACAGATAAACAAGCAGTAGTGAAGCAAACAGCTAACCAAAAATAGGAATTCCTCTGGGAAGTACTCACAGCCATCCCATCTGGTCCTATCTAAGAAGTACCAACAACCCTCTGGGTAGTACACTCATCCTAACCCCTCTGGTTTGGTCATATGAAAATATAAGACTCTCTGAGGAAGCACGCTCAGTCAATTCCCCTTATAGTCTAAGGTATTCAAGGACTCTCTGAGGAAGATCACGTGGTCAATTCCCCTTATATCCCTAAGGTCTATAGACTCTCTGAGGAAGCTCACTCGGTAAATTTTTCTTATAGCCTCAGGTCAATCACATACTCTCTGAGGAATCTCACTCGATCAATTCCTCCTATAGCCTAGAATAGTTTAAGGAAATTCAAACAAAACAAAGACTCTCTGAGGAAGCTCACTTGGTTTGTCCCCATATAGTCTATAAAGCTTAATACTCTATGAGGAAGATCACTCTTTCTATCCTCTTGTGGTCTATAATGTCCAAGAATCTCTAGGAATCTCACTCAGTCTATCCCCTATAGTCTATAATGTCCAAGACTCTCTGAGGAAGCTCACTTGGTCTATCCACTTATAGTCTATAGCACTAGGTTCTCATAGCCTCATGAAAGTCAGTGAATAATAATGCTATATGGCCAAAGTAAACCTACAGAGCTACTTGGCTAACCAGTCTATAGCATAACAAGCATGTTAGGGAACATCACTCCATCCTACGGTCACAAGGCATGGAAAACAGGTATAACGGCTAAAGGCTAAACAAGACCAAAAGGTCGTAAACAGAACAAGGCATGGTCAAAACATCCAATAATAAAAATTATCCTTATACATAGCCAAGTTACCTCTACAAAATCATACAAGCAAGGTAGGAAAACAACATGGGGGGAAATAGTAAACATGCAATACCTCGTTCAAGGGTATTGGTGGAATTTGCACATAATACTCAAAGACTTTGAACGGAAAGGAACAAACTACATACCTTGATGCTAGGAGATCGATATACTTGAACTAGGAGTCTTGAGTCTCCTTATAACATCATAGATCTATGAAAACGCACAAAACTTTCAACCAATGAAAACTTAGAAAAGAGGAGGAATTGGAAAACGATGCTCTAGAAGAAGGAAGAGCTTACTAATGTGGTTCCAACGCAATTGACGACAATCGATTCAGAGAATAGACGAAGGTTTGGGGGATCAGAGAAGTCTCGGATCCGTACGGCTTCTCTCAATTGAATGAGACCTAGAAGAAGATGTTTATGGTGATCAGACACGAGCCCGGTACATTTAATGAAAAAAAGAAAGTACACGGCGTGTACTTTTGGAGTACACGACGTGTACTAGCCTTTTTCGTACTCCGCTTTAAGTGGCCTCTGCATCACCCCACATGACCGTGTGTGTGTCCCAGACATGGCCAGCACATGGCCTCACGTGGCAATGAAGTACACGGCGTGTACTTAGAAAGTACACGGCGTGTACTTCAAAAATTTCCAGAAACTCCTCTTTTCTCAAAAACTCCAGAAAAAGTAAAGACATACCTGAAAAGAATTTCCAGGTTCTTACATCCCTCTTTTAAACTTTCTTTCCTCCCATGATTGTGGTTCTAAAGTTAATTTATGGAATACCTCCTGAATAGTGATGGTAGGAAGTCTAGTTTGAAAGAGGGAATGAGTAGCCTCAAACCCATCATCAAGAGATGGAAGACAATCAAGAGTTTGAGGATGTATTAAAGAAAGATAGTGAAGTTTAGTTGTACTTTAGTATTGAATTATTATATCTCTGTTCAAAATAGTAACAATTTTTATGCAAGATGGATGCAATTGTGGACTTTTATGCATGGAGTGTATTGTGTTATTGTTATTCAAGAGAAATTAAATGTTTGACTACTCATGTAGACAATGTCTTCTGAACATGATGATGTTTCCAATCCCAATCAAGAACAAATTGTTGATGATGAAACTGCAAAATTATTAGGAGATCAATAACATGTTAATGAAAAAAAAGAAAAAAAACAAGAATGATGCAACATCACAGTTTTGAATAAAATTATCAAAGCAAGAAGTCAGTGCATAAAATTTGAGTTTGGTTAGAATCAAAGTGGCCAAACTATTAACCCCAACAATTCAACACTCATCAGTTATCTTGGGGTCACAATGAGGGTGAATTTGCTGATTGATATTGACTCATGGCGCTATGTACAACCTGTAATGAAGGAAATCCTTTAGAAAGATATAACAGTAATGTTACAATATACTTTCTCTATTTTATTGAAAAATTATATAATGAAACATTGATTTAGTTTTCATTATTCCTTATAGACTTCGTTTATTTTAGAAGATTTATGTAAGAAATTTGTCTTAATAGATGCTGTAAAATCCCATATAGGCTTCCAAACTCTTCTGACGAAGTTACATATTAGGGATGCTGAGGGGAAAATAAAGCCCCACCCACCACTTTGTTATGCACACATTATAAAGTAGGAAACATGGACTACTTTCAGCAATCATCACAATGAGAAATCATTTTAGGTTCATTGCAGTCGATAATATATTATTTGACATTATTTATTTTATCCAATTTATTTCAAAATTGTTAATTTATGAAACAGAAAAAGAGTGATGAAAATAAATAGCGTGCATTAAAAACAATGTACCTCTATCACAAAGTATGGGGTACGCTTCATTAAAGAAGAAATTGGTATGTATTTTAAATCAATAATAAAAGTTTAATTATTTGATATGAAACAACATATATATCTTTGTTTATATTCATATTCATGAATCAAAATCTGAAGCCAGTTCCATCCCACGTCATGTGCTATGGAAGGAGGCTCGTGTAAAAAAGGATGGTATATTAGTTGAGGAAAACACAAAAGCAGTATGGGAAGCATGTGTAAGTATGACATGATTGTAATTCGTTATGATTTACAATAATATTAAATAAAATAAATATGTTCATATTTTTTATATGGTTTAGACACAATAATCGGCAATAACCGTACCAAAAGAAAAGCGACTTTCAGTAGCTTTGAAGTGGCCTGAACAATATGGTCGCGTTAGAGGATTAGGTTTTAAAGTCACTCCTCGAACATATTTCAAGAAGATAAAACCACATGAAGATACATATAATATAATGAGACAAATACATACACAAATAGACTCACTGTGAGATATTATTTTGTGGTATGGTTTGGCAGACCAATGTATGAGAAAAGATTAAAGTGAGCCGGTGGTGGATCAAACATCCACACATGATCTAAATGATCCCACTAGCTTTGAGGCTATCCATTCCCCCCAAACCTTACCCAGGGTAATCAATTTTTTTATTACTCTTTCTCTTAAATGTGAATCAAACAACTTCTGATAACTTTATATTACTAAAATTATATAGGGTGTAGTTGTATGTAATTTTTATCTATCAACACCCATGTTCCACTATTTTGTGAGGGGTACAATTTATAATATCTTGGGAGACCAGCTACACAATCAACCCCTCCCAAAAGATCACATGAGAGTGGGGATTGAGGTAGCTTATGAGCTGACTACAGAGTTTCCCGTTCCACTTGATGATCCAGATATTACAACGGTCCAAGCTATTATTGAAGCTTTCATAGCATGGACATATAATCTTATAAAGATACAAGAGGTATGACTTTAACAAAAAATTTCATATTAAAATCATGTAATAGTTGATGATAAAAGTTCTGAAGTGAGTTATGATATTACAGATGGATAAAGCAGTAGAGAAACAAAATGTTGAATCAATAAAATATATTGAATCGATCAAGAAAACAAAACAAACTTCTAAGAGTTCCTTCTCTCCACCAGTTCCAGAGAAACATTTATTAACATTAAAACTTCAATAGAGACCACATTTAAAGATAAAACTATGTCTTACATTCACTATGAAGAAGAAATTTTTGGAGTTTTCATTATGGATAGAATTGGTCTCGAGACTCTAAATGAGATTCTAAAGCATGAATGGTTGGGTGTCTTAGTTGTGAATACACATATAAGGTACATTTTCATAATACATCTATCCAAATAGTGATCTAAATATATTTATTAAAGTTAATAACTATTCATATTTTGTACAGGCATTTATATTACAACTATATAAAGGGAAGATCACCCGAAGCACGATTTGGATTCATTAATACCAGTATTATTTCTATAGTAGAAAACACTTTGGATAAGGAAGAAATAGATAATAAAAGAGATAACTTACTCCAAGAATTTAATAAAAAATTATCAGACAACGGATACTTTTTTATGCCTACAATGCAAAGTTAAAACTCTACGATCTAATCACATCAAATATATTTTTAATTTTTGTATTACTTAATTGTTTTTGTTTTTTTAGGAAACACTGGATGCTAATAGAAGTCAACATAGACACCCCAGCTATTTATTTTTTGGATTCAATGCATGGAATTCTATCCAACCGACCACACATGATGTGTATTGTGAATATGTAATACACTATAATCAAAAATTTATAGATAAACTTTTAATTATATGTTTAGTGTGATTTTTAATGAGAATTTTGTTAAGATAGGGAAGTCTCTAAATATAGGCTAAATCATGGAATGAGGTTGGCATCTGAAAAGCTAAAGTTTGTAGACTGATACAAATAGAAACAAATTAAGGTATGTATAGAAATATTTAACTATCAAAACATTTCAAAACAATTTACTTATTTTGTTCAATGTTTCTACAATGTCTAAAACAATATAATGAAATTGGTTGTGGATATTATGTTTGAAAATTTATGAGAGAAATCATACAGCGTGAAAAAACTAGCATCCCCCTATAGGTAATTTCTGAAGGTAATTACGATTTCATTAAATATATTTCATAATCATTAGTTTTTTATATTTTCTTAGTACTATCAAGATTGCTGACAAAAGAGTTATTCAAAATAAGAAATAAATTTTTTTAGAGATGAGTGGGCAGTGTACTTTTTTTAAAAATGTATGCTAACAATAAATTTAGGTGATTACATGCTATGTTTTTGATCTAGTATGAGTTATGTCCATCGAAAAATATTTGGGTTGTAAATAATTAGTGTCAGAATGCTTATATATTATTCTTCATCTATTTCTTGATGAGAAGATTAATGGAGGAAATCAATTTGTTTAGAAGTGATGACCTGCAAATAATAAAATTGTTGGGAAAAACAGAGGCGGAGGAGAAGGCGAAGGCGAAGGCGGAGGCGAAGGCGGAGGCAAAGGTGGAGGAAAAGTCAGAGTCAGAGACCAACGTGGAGGAGGAGGCAGAGGTGAAGACTAAGGTTGAGATCGGGGTGGAGGAGGATAAGAAACGCTGGCTTGCAAACAATAAAATTGTTGGGAAATGAAGTAAAATAAGGATCATACCATGATTGTCTTTGATAATAATTGTTTAAAAGTGCACACAGCACTTGTCACTTAAGATAATATCCATTGTGTGTCTTTCAAGTTTAAAATGGAATTTTAGTAAAAAACACATTTGGCATACTCAAAACCAATCAAACGCATTCATATTATTTTGGTAATTTAGGACAACAATCCATATGTCATTTGTGACATGTAGGGATCAGCTACACCTCAATTTGTTGCACACTGTGACTGGTATGACTCCGAGTACATATTTTTTATTCAAAAGTGACATTCATTTTAATCAAAAAAAACAACTGACATACTCAAAACTAAGAAAATACATTCTGAATTTTTTGATACTTTAAAAAAATGATGCACGAGTCATTTGGGACATGTAAAATTCAGCTACACCTCAATCTGATACATGGTGTGATCGGTATGACTCCAAGTGTGTCTTTTTTATTCAAAACTGACAATGATGTTAATCAAAAAAACAACTAACATACTCAAAACCAAGAAAATGAATTCATATTGTTTTTTTTAATTTAGGAAAATAATCCATATATCATTTTTGACATGTAGGGATCAAACGCACCTCAATCTGATGCACGGTGTGACCGGTATGACACCAAGTGCGTCTTTTTTATTCAAAAGTGACATTCATTTTAATCAAAAAATAAACTGACATACTCAAAACAAATCAAACCCATTCCGATTGCTTTGATACTTTATTAAAGTGATTCATGAGTCATTTGGGATGTGTATCATTCATTTTCACCTCAATCTGATACATAGTGTGAATGGTATGACTCTAAGTGCATCTTTTTTATTCAAAACTGGCATTAATGTTAATCAATAAAAACAACTCACATACTCAAAACTGAGTGAACACGTTCATATTTTTTTGGTACTTTAGGAAAACAATACATACATCATTTTTATGTGTAGGGATCATCTTCACCTCAATCCAACGCACGGTGTGACCGGTATGACTCCAAGTGTGTCTTTTTTATTCAAAAGTGGCATTCATTTTAATCAAAAAATAACTGACATACTCAAAACCTATAAAATTAATTCTGATTGTTTTGATAATTTAGTAAAAAAATTCATGAATCATTTGGGACATGTATCATTCAGCCGCATCTCAATCCCACACATAGTGTGACCGGTATGACTCCAAGTGTGCCTTTTTTATTCAAAAATGACATTAATGTTAATCAAAAAAACAAATAACATACTCAAAACCAATAAAAAGATTTATATTGTTTTTTTACTTTATTAAAATGATTCATACATCATTTGTGATGTGTAGGGTTCATCCGTACCTCAATCTGATGCACAGTGTGATCGGTATGACTCCAAGTGTGTCTTTTTTATTCAAAAGTGACATTCATTTTAATCAAAAAAATTGACATACTCAAAAATAATAAAACACATTCTTATTGTTTTGATACTTTAGTAAAACTATCCATGAGTCATTTAGGACATGTAGCATTCAGCCTCACCTCAATCTGATCCACGGTGTGACCGGTATGACTCCAAGTGTGTCTTTTTTATTCAAAACTGGCATTAATGTTAATCAAAAAAACAACTAACATGCTCAAAACTAAGAAAACACATTCATATTGTTTTGGTACTTTAGTAAAATGATCTATATATCATTTTTGACGTATAGTTATTAGACCCACCTCAATCTGACACACGGTGTGACCGGTATGACTCCAAGTGCGTCTTTTTTATTCAAAAGTGACATTCATTTTAATCAAAAAACAATTGACATACTCAAAACCAATAAAATGCAGTCTGATTGTTTTTATACTTTATAAAAATGATCCATGAGTCATTTTAGATGTGTATCATTCAGCCGCACCTCAATCTGATGCACGGTGTGACCGGTATGACTCCAAGTGCGTCTATTTTATTCAAAACTAACATTAATGTTAATCAAAAACAACAATTGACATACTCAAAACCAAGAAAATGCATCCATATTATTTTGGTACTTTTGTACAATGATCCATACATCATTTTTGGCATATAGGGATCATTCTCACCTCAATCCAACACACGGTATGACCGGTATGACTCCAAGTGCATCTTTTTTATTCAAAATTGACATTCATTTTAATCAAAAAAACAACTAACAAACTCTATAATAGTTTTTTATTTTTATTTTATTTGTGTTATAAATTTTATTTCATTTAAATTAAGTATTTTTATCTTATTTTGGTAATTTTTTGTTGTTTTTTCTACTGATGTAATGTGTTGCAACACACTGCACCTATTTCTAGTGATGTAGTGTGTTGTTGCATCACACTATAGTTTTCACCTTTATCAGTGATGATAAAGTCTATCTATATCAGTGCATTAAAAAGAGATAATAAATGGGGTCTTTTATTGGTGCTTTCAAAATCGCTTATAAATAGTACTTTTATCGGTGCTTTTATATGCGCTGCTAAATCTCCCTTTTATCAGCACTTTTTTACTACTGATAAAATTCATGGACTTTTAACCGCACTAAGGTCATAAGAGCTTCTCTATCACTGATAAAAGATGATTTTAGTGCTATTAAAAGCATGTTTTTTAGTATTGACAATGATAATGATAAAGATACATCTCCTCATAATCCCCACAATAATTAACCATCCCGCAAGAACGATCGAATAGCAGATCAACCTATTCGTTGGTTGGTCCACGTTCATCATTGAATCTAAGAATAGGGAAGAAAGTCACTAAGAGATTAAATTCCCTACCTCAAGTTTGAATAGATCATTGATGATGAATGATTGTGTCTTCATTGTTGACGAGATCCTCCAACTCCGTTGGCGCGATGATCCACGATCTGATCTCCGATTTGTCGTTGTTCACTTGAGAGGATTCATTCTAGAATCTCTCCCTAGAGATTCTCTATAATTATTAGGGTTATGCGGTTAACCCTGGGATTTCTACATAAGGATACTTTTAAAGGAAATCTTTGTTGTGTCAACAAAATAATTTATCTTTAAATTATTTAAGGACAATTACGTCCTTTTTGGGTTTTTCCACAGAAGACATGCGCCGACTAAATTTAATTATTGCCTGGGGAAAACACCACATTATGAACTCAATAGTGGTCTTGGATGTATAATTTGAGTCTCTGTTCATGGGTTATTATGATTTTAAAATAAAATAATTTTTATTTAATTATTTTATTTAAAGTTACGTCCAAAAACTATCTTTTACAGTCAGCCTGTGTCAGCCGATGTTAGGTCTCACCTAAGGTAAAGCCACTACTCTGAACATAATGGTGCCCTTGGATTTATGATTTGGGCACCCATTTAAGATTTATTCCACTTTTTTAGGAAAACCTTGTGCACGTGATATTAAAAACTTAACATTTTTCAATAAACTGTTTCGGGCACATCAGACCTTAGAATCGCACGCTGTCTCAATGCCTAATCTCAGAATTTTCCCAAATAATTTCTAAAAATAAATTCAGTAAAATAAGAGTCATTGAATTCTCCCCACATTAGGTTTTTATGTCCCTAAAATCCAAACCAAGGTCAAACCAAACAGATGAGGGTAGTGATCATGAATCTGAGCCCCCCTGCTCCCATGTGCTCTCTTGTAGATTCTCGTGTCTTCGCTGAATGCGCACTTAAGGAATAGACTGCCCACAAAGGATCCTCTCCTGTTGATCCTCGAACTCCATGACCATGATGTAAAATGAGAATCATGATCTGAAAAAATCATCGATGGAATTCTATAGAGTCAAACTATCTTCTGCACATAGAGGTGTCCCAAGATCTCTACTGAACTCTTCTCCCGACTAGTTAGGAGGTGGGATGACTTGGTGAGTCGGTCAAAGATCACCCAGATAGTATAATATACTCAGGACATACATGGTAAACCCATCATGAATTCATTTTATATCCCTTCCCACTTCCATCCCGGTACCCCAGGAAAGAAAAGAAGCAACCCCTTCTAAGCATAGGGGCTTGACATGGTGAGTTGATAAACCAAGAAACTGATTTAAACAAGAACCCAGCTTTCATACCAATAGGTAAGCCCAAATTCAACTGTTTTGTCATCCCTAGTGTCCTCCTTGACACCCACATGCATATCTCGATGCATCTCTCCACTCTAGGCATCCACTGCTTCCAAAAAAATCGGGTCTCCCGGCCCCAGATATCACAACAGCCGTTTGGGATCAACCATCCCAGGCTCACGTCACATCATAAGTAGCAGGAAACAAACATAGAAACTGGGATCTTTGTCCTAAAACAAGTCATTCAGCCTTTCCACACAATGAGACCTCATGGATCTAAAGGTAATGTACTACCCAAGGGGAAAGTACATAACTTCCTCAGAACCTCCTCCCTCAACATCACTGGTACTATGGTGCATCCCCCTAAAAAGAACAACATGCTCCACACCTTTAGAATATCTGTTAGGGGAGTTTCATGTGGACATCTGAGCACGTAAATTATCTTAGTTAGTATTCCCAAGTTTTTCCTCTCCGACTCGTTGTAAGAGTGGAGGGGTGACAACCATCGACTGGAAGTAAGTTTTTCCTTCTCCATCCATAAAGTATATTTTCAATCTGGACAACTACTTTGGCACCTCGTTCAGCAACTACAAACTAGATCTTCTACTGAGATCATTTGTTACCACATTCCCCTTCCCATGAGTATAAACCATTTCAAAGTCATGTTCCTAGAGGAACTCTAGTCAATGCCTCTATCTTAACCTTTGCTTGATCCACTGCAACTCTGCCACTACTGTAGGAAATTGAGGACTCATGAAATCCATTTCACTGAGCATTGGGCTAGCTAATTGATGAGTAATTGACTACACCCTCCTATGTGTGAGTCCATCTCGTGCGTATAGGAACTTACCTGTTCACTTTTACAGACTCCTACGTTTGGTGGTCTTGTATTATGTCCCTTTTTACTTTCCAGTTTTTCATTATCGTACTCTATTATTGGTATTCTTAGCGATATGCATACTTTTTTACTTAGTGTTTTTACTTTTCAAAATTTTGAGCTTAGATATGTGTATGTGTGTATAGGTACTTAGAAAAATGTCTCTCTTTGTCAGATATGCCTACTCGGTGCTACTTGTCAGCCCCTGGCCTATTAGATCCAGGCTTGGGGTAGTCACAGCATGGGCCCCTCTAGGATGGGTCGTGA
Organism: Viscum album; assembly: GCA_963277665.1. Classification (NCBI taxonomy): domain Eukaryota; kingdom Viridiplantae; phylum Streptophyta; class Magnoliopsida; order Santalales; family Viscaceae; genus Viscum; species Viscum album. The sequence continues at coordinate 76,452,417 of OY728165.1, read as the reverse complement.
CAATTTCATTATCATTTTCTATAAGAAATATATATCTCTCAATATCCTAATGAATCCTACCAGACGTTTGAGGTTATTGTGTAACCTAAGTGGTCTCTTCTTCCACAACTCGTTGTGGAACCAGCACAACTTCCATCCTAGAAACACTTCCAATTTGTTGGTCTTGAACTTCTCTAAATTTAACTTTCCTATAAAAAATTCCTCGACTTATGTATTCCTTCTTGAGAAATATACTACTTCAGGTCACAAACACTTCATGCTCAATAGGATTATAGGAATAATATCCCTTAGTTTCCTTGGGATAACCAAAAAATAATCACTTATCGGTCTTATGGTCAAGTTTATCAAAATCCAAATTTCATACGATTGCTTCACAACCCCAAATACTCATAAAAGACGTATTGGAATGTTTCTCATTCCATATCTCATATGGTATCTTTATGACTGCTTTAGATGGAACATAGTTAAGTGGGAATGCAACAGCTCCAAGAGCATATCCTCATAATAAAATAATAAGGTCACAATGATTCATTTTCAATCGAACCATGTCCAATAGGGTACGATTCCTGTTCCCAAACACATCAATCCACTATTATGGTCTAGGAGGAGTGAGTTGTGTAACAAATCCACAATCTCTTATATAATTAATGAATTCCTGACTCAAGTATTCACCACCTCGGTCCAATCAAAAAATATTAATAATCTTGAGTAGTTGATTTTGTACTCCATGTGGAAAGTCTTTAAAATTTTAAAAGGTTTCATACTTGTGTCTCATTAGAAACACATAACAATATCAACTAAATACATCAATAAAAGTAATGAAGTACTTAAACTCACCACTTTCTTGAGTACTCATTGATCCATATACATCACTATATATAAGATCCAATAGTCCACTAGTCCTCTCACTTTTTACACTAAAAGGTGTTTTAGTCATTCTATCTAATAAACAAGATTCACAGTTATCAAACAATTAATAATTTAATGATTCCAACAATCCATCTCTATGGAATCTTTGGATGCATTTCTTATTTATATGACCAAGGAAACAATGTCAAAGGTATGTGGGATTAGAATCAGCATTTACCTTCTTATTCTGAATGTTACAAATATGATTATCTATATCCAAAATGTATAAACTATTTATCATATTCTTTTTGTCATAAAACATTTCATTCTTATATATAGAAACTCTTGTTCTTAATAATGAATGAAAATATCATCTTGTCCAAAAAAGATACAGAAAACAAATTTTTTATTAAAGTGGGGACATAATAACAGTTCTCCAATTCCATAACTAATCAAATCACACCTTCATTCACAACATACACATTTTACCCTTGCATTAACAAATATTAAAAAAAACATTTATTAAATTAAATCAAATGCATCAGTTTTATTAAAAATGATCCTAAAGATGAAGCTTAACTTGGTAAAATATTGGGTGGTGATGGATTTTCATGGCATTGTAGTAGTATTGTAGAACTATAGCGGTGTGGGTACTGTAGCACCGATAATCTTCATCACAAATGGGCTTTTGAATCATAAAATTGGACCTTTGGGCCATAGGATCATTGGACCATCATATGTTGGACCTTCAGAATTCATGTCGAAGCAGCTTCTAACTAGTGGAACGTAATACGGTGCAAGGGTGAGCAACTACAAATCAGGGTATAGGATGACCATTAGGCGGTGACCAGTCATTGGTAGAATCCAATGACTTTCAAGATCATTTTGATGAAGACCTCACACACTTCTGCATGAGGCGACGCTGATAGGTTGCAAACAAGACTTTGGGGTATCAATTTTCATGGGTTGGTGACAAGAAGGCGGGAGGGTTGTTGTAGTTGAGAACATTTTGGCGACATCTTAAGGAAGTTGTGCTTATGAGTCTTCAGGTCATGTAAGAGTTTCCTCTAAACCTAATTAAAAAGGGGGTTTATCCAAAAAATGAAATAAAAATGGAAGTTTAAGTAATTTACTTGGTAAGATACAATCATCCCAGCAAATATAAAAATATAAATAAACCATCTTACACCTGCCTATATGAATGAGAATCGAAGAATCTTTACTTGAATCGTAGATGTTTTAACTTAAGTGGTTGGGGTTTGGCTTAGTGGTAAGCACCCTGTAATCCTACATGAAAAATGGGGGTTCAAAACCCATTGGGTGCAGGTACTGTAGCAGCACTGTAACGGCACTGTAGCAGTGGTGGTATTGTTGATCGGTGGGTACTGTAGCAGCAGCAGGGCACTGTAGCAGCGGTGGTATTGTGCAGTACTATAGCAGCTGGGTTACTATTCACAGAATGGCAATTAGGCCAAAAAATTGGGCCTACGGGCAATTTAATGGGCTATAAGCCCACTGGGCCTTCGGGCTATGTAATGGGTCTCCCTCTACCCAGTTAAAAGAGGTCTTTGATTTTCTTTAATAATAAAAATGAGGCTTCGGCCCCAACCTTTTAAAAAAAAGTAGATGTTTTAACTTAAAAGTCGATGATGATGGTTTCATTTGATCAAGAGACTATAAGACACCATAATCAAAGCTTTGAAGAAAGAATAATCAAATGCTCCAAATATTTTAACTATTATTTATATATACAAACACATTTTATATCATTGAACCATAAGCATGCGATATGCCTTAGACTCATTCTCCAATCCTATGAAATAATGGATCATCCCATAACACATTGGGATGATGACACCTAGTATTTTTTCCGCATGTCACGATCGGGTAAGGGGATGAAATAAAGGGTATATTGGTCTTGCGGGAAAAAACGTTGCGTCAGATGTTCTCCTCTCTCCAATCAAGTGGATTTCCTATCTCCAATTTATAATATTATATTATATGTTAAACAAATAATAATAATTGTGATATATTTTAAAACCAAATATATTTTAAATGAAATTATATTTTTCTTATATAAAAAAATATTACGCATTTCTAAATACTGACCGAATAATATGTGTTTTTAGTTTTTTGATTATTTGAATAAAATCAACATAATTTAGTTAATATTTTTAAGTGCGTACATTTTTTTAAAAACATGTTAAATATTAATGAGTTAATTATATTTTAAAACCAATTATATTTTTAATTTTAATATTTTTTTTAAAAAAAAACTGTGTTATATTTTTTTTTAAAGAATTAAAAAAATATGTGATAAAAATAGATTTTTAATCATTGAGGAGAAAATTAATAGATTTTATTTAATATCATTAAAGTCGTACAATTTTTTAAAAATGCTTAAAAAATATTAAGTTTATTGTATTAAAAATACAATTATTATCGTAAATGAAATGAAATGTTTTTTGTAAAAAAAGGTTTTCTGCCATTTAGAAAAAAAATAATTTATCTTTAAAAAATAGTTTTTTAATTATTTAAATAAAACTAATAAATTTTCTTTAATATTTTTAAAGACATTCAATTTTCTTAAACATATAAGGAATATTTTTTTTGAGATAAATTAAATTATTAAAATTTTACTAATCATCTTTAAAAAATGGTATTTATTAAAAAGTGTAAAAAATAATGTTGTATGAATAGATATAGAAGTTATTTTTTTTTAAACATAAAATATTATTATTTATTAAAAAATTGTTCATTTTTTTAATTTATATTTTTATTATTCATCATAATAAATACTATCTGTATAAATTTATTAAAAGAAACGTGTTTCTTTAAAAGGTTAAAAATGTTGTTTAAGTAATAAAAATCCATAAAAAAATTGAACAAAAAATGTTCATGACAAAATTCTAGAAGTTCATTTCTACAAAATTACTCTAGATATTTTCATTGAATAAGTTCAATGAAAATTACATTAAAATTTTGCAATGATAAATTTTATTACAAAACTTCACTTGAAAGTTTCTAGTTGAATCGTTAAATTTTTTTAGGAAAACTTTTTCTTTGAGTTATCAACTTGAGTTTTTTAGTGAAAGATTTTTCATTGAAGATTAGTGTAAATTTCCAATTTACACTAGAATGTTCTAGAAGAAGTTTCACTAGAATTTTTAGTGGAAGTTTCACTATAGTTTCTAATTGAAGTTGCATTGAAATTTTCCATGGAAGTTTCATTGAAATTTCCACTAACACTGTTTTGTTGTGCTGAATATTTCAGTAAATATATAATTTTGTTGTATTGTGAAACTTTCTCTAGAACTTCTATCAGAACTTCTACTAAAACATCTATTATAATTTCCACTAAATGGATTTAAAATTTTTATTAATACAGTTTTGTTAAAAAAAATATTAAATGTATCTTATAATGGCATTTATTATAAATTTAGTTTTAGGTATAATTTCATACTTTATTTACATTTTTATTCATATATAATATATATTATTAAATGGTAAATTATATTATATTTATAAAAATTATGCGACAAATATAATACTTATTGTATATAATTGAATTTATTATAAATTTATTTACTAAAATTAATTTTTATTAATATATTCTTTAGGTTTATAAATATATATTTCTATTGTATTGTGCAACTTTCATTGGAACTTCCACTGGAACTTCCACTTAATGGATTTATAATTTTTATTAATACAAATTTCTTAAAAATATATTAAATATATCTTATAAGTACATTTATTATAAAATTATTTTTCGTTATAATTTTATATTTTATTTACATTTTTATTCATATAGAATATGCATTCTTAAATGATAAATTATATAATATTTATAAAAATTATGTAACAAATATAATATATATTTTATATCATTACATTTATTATCAATATATTTATTAAAATTTAATTTTTATTAATATATATTTTTATTTTATAAATATATACTTTTATTATATTGTGAAACTTCTATTGGGACTTCCACTGAAACTTCCACTGGAACTTCCACCCGAACACTTAATAGATTTGTAATTGTTAATTAAACAGATTTCATAAATATATATATTTAATATTTCTTATAAGTGCATTTATAAATTTTTCTAAATATATACATTTTATTTATATTTTTATTCAAGTATTATATACATTTTTAAATGGTAAATTATATTATTTTTATATAATTTGTGTAAAAAATGTAATAAATTTTTTATATAATTGTATTTAATATAAATATATTTATTAAAATTTAATTTTTATTAATATATTCTATATTTTTATAAATATATATTTTTGTTATATTGTGGAACTTTTACTGAAACTTCAATTGGAAATTCATTTGGAACTTCCACTTGAACTTCCACTGAAAATTCCACTCGAACTTCCACCAAAACTCTTAATAGATTTATAATTTTTATTTATATAGATTTTGTAAAACAAATATTCAATATATCTTATAAGTGCATTTATTATAATTTTTTCTAAATATATACATTTTATTTAAATTTTTGATTCATATATTATATACATTTTTAAATGGTAAATTATATTATTTTTATAAAATTTATGTAAAAAATGTAATGCATATTTTATATAATTAAATTTAATATTAATATGTTTATTAAAACTTAATTTTTATTAATATATTTTGTATTGTTATAAATATATACATTTGTTTTATTGTGGAACTTCCATTGAAACTTCAACTGGAACTTGTAGGGGAACTTCCACTTGAACTCTTAATGGATTTATAATTGCTATTTATATGGATTTTGTAAAAAAAAAATATCTTATAAGTGCATTTATTATAAATTTTCCTAAATATATATATTTTATATAACGACCCATACTTTACATACATTTTTACTACTTCAAAATTGAAGCACACTTATTACAACATATGACAAAACCACAAAGGACCGTATAGGTATAGTGTCTTTAGAAACTGGGAAACATAAACAACTGGTTCATAAATCTTCTACAGTGTATCCCATTTATTTCATCATATCTAGGGTCCCTTTTAGCATATTCTACTTAATATCCATCTTCCTGACCTGGGGAAAAGAAAACATAAAAGGGTGAGCTCAAATGCTCAGCAAGGGCAAATAAAGGAAATAAAAATCATATCATATCTTTTTGAAAATCAAAACCTGCAAAAGAGATCATAATATCTTATCATGGAATAATTCATAGAAGTGAAAATGAGATCCCCATAATCATAACATAAAACTTGAAACTTTGTGTCATGCACACATAATCATGGAAATCATTTCTTGTTAGTCATGACTCATTGCCAAGACTATCTTAGTGGACAAAGTCCCTTTCTGAACCGAGTTCACTCCTCGTTTCAGTCCTGTATCACTGAACCGAAATAACCTTCCGTTCCAGACATGTCTATCTCATGAGATATAAAATCTTTACCCAATGCATTGGAGGGAGATATAGGTCCCACCCGTCTTATAATGAATCCTTTCTTATGTGTGCCACATAATCATAAAACATACATCATCGCATAACACATGTAACAAAAATGGGATTCTTGAAACATCATGACATCATAAATCAATTCATATAAGATAAAGGAATTCATAAAAATAATTCCATCACAACATGATCAAATCAATGTAATAATAGGGATAAAAACAGAACCCTTTATTATCTTAGATGGAAAATAATTTTGATAAAACACTTGAACTCCATTCTTGAGGAAAATATCCTTTCTTCTTCAAAAACATTTTTCCTTTCATAACATGTCATATAACTTTAAAATAAAAGAAGTTGATTAAAAATAAACTTGAGAACTTGTAAAGGAAGCTTCTTGGAAATAATGTTTTAAAAATCTATTCATGCCGTATAAGTTAAAAAAAAACATTCTTCGTACTTTTGTCGGAAAAGTCAAAAAGTACCTCGTACGACAAAAGATTCCTTTCATACATATTACTAAAAACTCACCAAAGGGTAAAAATGGATTTAAACAATTGTAGGTGGATGGAAATAATATTACATTTTGATGAAACATGGATGTGGATGATAAAATACACCCTAGTAAATACTTACGAATAAACAATCTCGGATAAAAATGAGATTGTGATATTTCCCTTACCTTAGGTCCGATTTGCTTTGTTCGTGTCCGAAGCTCCTGTATAATGGTTTAAATAATGTTATTGACTTATTCCAGAATCATACATATTGATATGATATCATATATGGTCATATTATTAGCTTCTTGTTAGTAATATTTCATTGTTACTTGTTACTCGGGTCTTTATAACTTTTTGTTCTTATGCGTGTTTTGTTGAATAAATTCTTATTCTTATCTTTAGGTTATAGATAATTCATTTCCAGAATGGTATTAGTGTATTATATACCATATTCATTCATTCAATTCATTTATATAATCATTATGAAATGAAGATCATGTAGAACGAGTCGTATCACATCGTGGAGACGGTATTCCGTACGTACGCACGAGTGATGATATCGTTCCTATGATCGTGGAATTGTATTGGAGTATATATATATTATTTCAGTATCAATATTACTTCATAATAATCATATATAGTTACTCATTACACCATTATACCCATCCTTGTAAGGTGATGGTGGAAAATAGATTACACCACGGCGTGGAGACGGTATTCCGTACGTACGCACGCGCGGTGATTTCATTTTTCCGTAGGATGGATAGAAGGTGAATTAGGGTTGTTTCATATTTATAATAACATATCAGTATGTAAGTAATACTGATGTTATTACTTTATCATGAAACAACTAAAGAAGAAGAAGTTGAAGAAGAAAGAAATTGAAAAGATCGGTAATGGATATTACCTCTTCTTTGGAACGCCTCTTTGAATCCTCCACTTAAGGAACTAATATTGGTCTTTGGAGAAGACCAGGACCTCTAGGATTATTCTAGGGAAGTGGAGAGGAGAAAATGGCAGGGGTTTTCCGAGCTTGAGTGCTCAAATTGGTGTGAGGAGGAGGGGGAGGAGGTGCCCTTTTATAAGGGAGGAGAGGGGCACCTTAGGAATATCTCAAAATATTATTTTATATTAAAGTCAAAATCGGTTTATAATGGTTCCAAAGGGTCTTATTTCGAAGATAAGGTGGGGATGGGTCGAAATACTATCAACCAATAGGATTTAGACAAGTTTAGGGTATTATTTTAACCTTATCAATTAGATTTAACTCTAAGTTAAATAATTTAACTTTTACCGTGTCTTTTTGTTTTCTTTCACTATATGGTTAATACACTTACTATAACATGCCAAAAGAACCCCAAATTGTTTATTATTAATATATATATCCTTATCTAAGTCATTTGGCCGAACCTTAGATTTTTTAGGAATACAATAACAATTAATAATATAATATTTGATTTAAAAACTATTTTGCGTCAATTTTGACACTATTTGATATATGATTTTTGTGAAAGTCATAACAGAATTATATGTTCTAAACAAGTTGATTAAATCAACACTAATATATCATAGTAACCTATAAAATTAGTTTAATTCATAAAAAGTCTTAAATTACATTTATTTTGGTATTTATATTATCAATTATGTCAATATTTCATTAATAAGATAATTACTGCACCATCTTTGTGTCATAAATAAATTAAATTATTTGATGTCTAAAAATTACAAATAAAATACCATTATGTAGGAAATCTTTTTATATTTCTAATGAATATTTATAGTCGAATTTATCTTATGTATAACCCCATATTAAAAATGATTTACTTATTAAACTTTGATTTTTAACCATTTTAACCCTTCTTTAAATAAATTAATAATAAATGTCCTAATCTAATCCAAGTGGGCCTAAATGGTCATATTTTATTCATAAGGTTGTTTTTGGTCGAATTACACTTATCCAATAGAATTAGGACATGTGTTAGGGTAATATTAATATCATATTTACCCTTAGTTACCCTATTTACTATTAACCGCGGTAAAAATAGTAAAAAGTTACTATTCACCAAAAAATTATTTTTATCTCATTGAACCACATTTTACTTACTGATATCAACCGTGTCTGTCGGATTTTAGAAATTCCATTCACAGAAGCGGTAAAATTAAGTTTTATGCAAAATTCAGTTTTTAACCTACCACTTAGTGGTTTCACTATTCATCAAAAATTGAAAGTTTTCAGAAAAATACCAAAATTTCACCCTAGGCTAATTTTGATATTCTGAGTCCAAAAATGAAGTCCATTTTGAAAAATAAAATTTATAAAATTTTAAAAAGTGGTTATTACTATTCATAACGGCTAGTTTTAATAGCATATTGTTGTTTAGTGAAACTCGGTATTGCGTACGACGCAAGCTATCGAGGAAGGTCGCGATTGCGTGCAAAGCAAGCCAAGAAAGTGTTGTGTAGAAAAAGATTCCTTTGATGATTTATATAACGTAAAAGTCTCGGGTGTTACATTCTACCCCCCTTAAAAAGAATTTCGCCCTCGAAATTCGTCACTTTGCAACAAACAGATGAGGATACTTCTCCCTCATCATATCCTCAAGCTCCCATGTAGCTTCTTCAAATTGGTGGTTTCTCCATAAAACTTTCACCAAGCGAGTGGTCTTGTTTCGTAGGACTTTTTCGCTACGATCCAGAATCTCTATCGGCTGTTCTTCATAAGAAAGATCTTGCTCCAGCGGTACAACTTCTGAGCTGAGTACATGTGAAGGATCTGGTATGTACTTTCTCAGGAGAGATACATGGAACACATCGTGAACTTGAGAGAGATTTGGTGGAAGCGCCAATCGGTAAGCTACCTTCCCAACACGATCCAGTATTTCAAAAGGACCGATATATCTAGGGCTCAACTTCCCCTTCTTTCCAAATCTCATAACCCTCTTCCAGGGAGATATTCGTAAGAACACTTTATCACCCACTTCAAATCTAGGTCTTTTCTTCGGTTGTCGGCATAACTTTTCTGTCGACTCTGAGCTGCTCTTATGTGTTGTTGAATAGATCTGACCTTTTCTGCCATTTCATCAACGAGATCAGGTCCTAATAGCTTTCTTTCCCCAACTTCATCCCAGCAAGTTGGAGTCCTGCATTTCTTTCCATAGAGATCTTCATAAGGAGCCATCTGAATACTGGAGTGAAAGCTATTATTATAAGAAAATTCTACCAAAGGTAGGTGTTGATCCCAACCTCCTTTTAAATCCATAGAGCAAGCTCTCAACATATCTTCTAGGGTTTGAATTGTTCTCTCAGACTGACCGTCTGTCTGGGGATGATAAGCAGTGCTGAAACTCAACTCTGTATCCAGAGTATGCTGAAGACTTCGCCAGAACTTCGAGGTAAATCTCGGATCCCGATCAGATATAATAGAAAGTGGTACTCCATGTAATCTTACCACTTCCTTTACATATATCATGGCAAGCTGATCTAGAGAGAAATCCTCTCTAATAGGAATGAAGTGTGCAGACTTTGTAAGACGATCAACTATGACCCAGATAGCATTATTGCCTTTGGATGTTTTAGGAAGTCCTGTGACAAAGTCCATAGTGATGTTTTCCCATTTCCATTCGGGTATGGGTAATGGTTGTAACATCCCCTTAGACTTCTGTCTCTCAGCTTTAACTTGTTGACAAACCAAGCATCAAGAGACATATTCAGCAACATCTCTTTTCATGCCATCCCACCAGAAGTACTCTTTCAGGTCCCTATACATCTTCGTGCTTCCAGGATGAATAGATAATGATGAACTATGAGCCTCATCCAGCAGCTCATTCTTTAATTCGGGGATGGGAGGAACACAAACCCGATTCCTAAACTTTATTATCCCATCACAATCAAGGTTGAATTCAGGAACATTTCTCACCTTCTTTTGTAACTCTACATCTTCTTTCTGTGCCTCTTTAATCTTCACATGTATAGATGGTTGAACATTCATTTGAGAAAGATAAGATTTTTCCCCTTCCATTATAATTCCAAGATCCATCCTTTGTAAATCCATAAATATTGGATCTTTTGTGATCCTCATCATGGATAAACTAGCATGGTCTTGTCGACTTAATGCATCTGACACCTTGTTTGCTTTCCCAGGGTGGTAATGGATTGAGCAGTCATAATCCTTAATCAGCTCCAACCATCTTCTTTTACACATATTCAACTCCTTTTGTGTGAAAATATACTTTAAACTTTTATGATCAGTATAAATATCACACCTTTCACCATAAAGGTAATGCCTCCAAATCTTTAATGCAAAGATTACCGCAGCCAACTCCAAATCATGTGTTGGGTAATTTTGCTCATGGATTTTCAACTGTCGTGAGGCATAAGCTATCACCATATCATTTTTCATAAGAACACACCCCAATCCCTTCTTGGATGCATCACTGTAGATCACAAACCTTTCTCCACTACAAGGCAGTGTGAGCACAGGTGCACTAGATAACCTTCTTTTCAACTCCTTGAAATTCTCTTCACATTCCTCTGTCCAGACAAACTTAACTCCTTTCTGAGTCAACTTGGTGATTGGATTAGATAATCGTGAAAAATCTTTTACAAAACGTCGATAATATCCAGCCAAACCAAGAAAACTTCGGATCTCAGTTACTGTTGTTGGTCTTGACCATCTCTCGATAACCTCTGTTTTTGCTGGATCCACAGATATCCCCTCTTTTGAGATTATATGACCCAAAAATGCAACTTTTTGAAGCCAAAATTCACACTTGGTAAATTTGGCATAAAGCTTCTCCTTTCTCAGGGTCTTCAATATAATTCTCAAGTGATCTTCATGCTCTTCCTTGCTCTTTGAATAGACAAGAATATCGTCTATAAAGACTACCACAAATTGATCAAGATAGTCTCTAAAGACTCTATTCATTAGATCCATGAAGATAGCAGGGGCATTAGTAAGATCAAATGGCATCACTATAAATTCATAGTGTCCATACCTTGTACGGAAATCCGTCTTTGGTATATCCTCCCTTTTGACCCTTAATTGATGATACCCTGAACGAAGATCAATCTTGGAAAAGTATTGAGCTCCGCGTAGTTGGTCAAATAAGTCATCAATGCGTGGGATAGGATATTTGTTCTTGATAGTGATCTTGTTAAGTTCTCGATAATCAATGCAGAGTCTCATTGATCCATCTTTCTTCTTAACAAATAGAACAAGTGCTCCCCAAGGTGACGCACTAGGGCGTATGAATCCCTTATCAAGATTCTCTTGGAGTTGCTTCTTCAATTCCTGCAACTCAATTGGGGCCATTCTATAAGGTGTCTTTGAAATAGGAAAAGCACCCGGTACGAGTTCTATTGAAAACTCAACTTCACGATTTGGTGGAAGACCCGGCAATTCCTCCAGAAAGACATCATAAAACTCTCGTACAATGGGCATATTCTTAATCGTGAGTTTCTCACCAACCATTTGAGATAAATAACCTTCATTTAGTGGAATCAATACCCATAAGATGGAAGAAATTTCCACTGGAAGGTTATGTTCATCCTTGCATTGATAGACGATCGTAGATTGATCTGGAATATGAAATGTGACTTCCCTTCTTTGGCAATTGATATGAGCTCCATGTAGAGAAAGCCAATCCATGCCAAGAATCACATCAAATTCCACTAAAGGAAGGATCACAAGATTTGCAGGAAGCACTTTCCCACAAACTTCGATCGGAGAAGAATTATAAACTTTTGATGCGATTGATGTGCCATTAGGTGTTATCACAGCTAACTCAACATCTAATTGTTGAGGTAATACGGTGATACCCTTAGAAAAGTCTTCAGAAATAAAAGATTGGGTGGATCCAGAATCAAATAAAACATTTGCTACTTTAGAGTGGATGGTAAGTGTACCTTTCACCACATCATTATCGTACTCCACATCGCTGATAGAAATTGCATGTGACTTTCCTTTGTCTTTAGCCTTAAGAGTTTGTTGACGTCGACCATCATCATCAACCCTTGGATTTGGGCATTGATTGGCATAATGCCCCATCTCCTTGCACTTGAAACATTGAAGTGTAGTAGGTTCATTCTGTGTATCCCTTCCTTTGTTTGCATCATTAGACATCTTCTTCCCATTATCACGGCATTCAAATGCCCGATGACCTTCCTTTCCACATTTAAAACATTTACTTGTCCCTTTAAGACAACTCCCTCCATGTTTCTTTCCACACTTTGAGCATAAGGGAAAGTTCATCTTCTTTTCCGTGTGCTCTTTAGATTTTTCTTTGAATTCCATCTTCCTCTTCTTATCAAACCCATGTGACTGATGGGTTACTCCAATCTCCATCTCGACTTTGAGAGCACATCGAACGATTTCCTCGTAGCTATTGAAGTCCCTTATGGCTAACGCCCTTCGAAGACTTGGTTTTAAGCCACTAAAGAATCGATCGATCTTACTCTCAGGTTGGATAATAATACCAGAAGCGTACCTTGCAAGTCTTGTAAAATTTGCTTCATAGGTACTAACAGATTCATCATCCCTTTGCTTCAGTTCAAGGAACTCTTTCTCCATCTTTGTTCGGAGAATACGAGGGAAGTACTTATTGAAAAATAAGTTCTTGAACTCGTCCCATTCCATAGACTCAATTTCATCCCTTTGCCTCGTATTCTTAACAAGATTCCACCATTGATCCGCATCTCCTTCCAAACGATACACTGCTAGGATGACTTTATCATGCTCAGAACATTGAAGAACTGAAAATATCTTTTCAGTAGTACTAATCCATTGTTCAGCAACTAATGGATCAGTAGACCCGCTGAAAGAAGGTGGACGCTGCCTCATGAAGGATTCAACAGAATGTTGCTCCCTCCTTTGTTCGTTTGGAAATCCTACATGATTCATAGCTTGAGAAAGTTGTGTGAGCATGGCTACAAGATTTTGCATTCCAGCTCCCATATCGTTTGGTTGCTCAGGGGGACAATCATTGCATTGCCCATCGCATTCCGCATTAACACGGTTCCTTCGGGTTCCAGCCATTGACTAAAACCAAGAAGAATAGTGTGAGCAACACTAATTATAATAGGAAACCACATAATTCAAGAATAAAATTTTCATGCTTATGGTCTTATCCTAGGTTATTCATGGCCATTTCTAAGATTGTGTTCTATGCTTAGACTTATCCTTAGGGTTCTTACTAAGGCTTTCACATCCTAGTTTCCAAAGGTTGACTATACCTTTCCTATGATACCAACTATAACGACCCATAATTTACATACATTGTTACTACTTCAAAATTGAAGCACACTTATTACAACATATGACAAAACCACAAAAGACCGTATAGGTATAGTGTCTTTAGAAACTGGGAAACATAAACAACTGGTTCATAAATCTTCTACAGTGTCTCCCATTTATTTCATCATATCTAGGGTCCCTTTTAGCATATTCTACTTAATATCCATCTTCCTGACCTGGGGAAAAGAAAACATAAAAGGGTGAGCTCAAATGCTCAGCAAGGGCAAATAAAGGAAATAAAAATCATATCATATCTTTTTGAAAATCAAAACCTGCAAAAGAGATCATAATATCTTATCATGGAATAATTCATAGAAGTGAAAATGAGATCCCCATAATCATAACATAAAACTTGAAACTTTGTGGCATGCACACATAATCATGGAAATCATTTCTTGTTAGTCATAAATCATTTCCAAGACTATCTTAGTGGACAAAGTCCCTTTCTGAACCGAGTTCACTCCTCGTTTCAGTCCTGTATCACTGAACCGAAATAACCTTCCGTTCCAGCCATGTCTATCTCATGAGATATAAAATCTTTACCCAATGCATTGGAGGGAGATATAGGTCCCACCCGTCTTATAATGAATCCTTTCTTATGTGTGCCACATAATCATAAAACATACATCATCGCATAACACATGTAACAAAAATGGGATTCTTGAAACATCATGACATCATAAATCAATTCATATAAGATAAAGGAATTCATAAAAATAATTCCATCACAACATGATCAAATCAATGTAATAATAGGGATAAAAACAGAACCCTTTATTATCTTAGATGGAAAATAATTTTGATAAAACACTTGAACTCCATTCTTGAGGAAAATATCCTTTCTTCTTCAAAAACATTTTTCCTTTCATAACATGTCATATAACTTTAAAATAAAAGAAGTTGATTAAAAATAAACTTGAGAACTTGTAAAGGAAGCTTCTTGGAAATAATGTTTTAAAAATCTATTCATGCCGTATAAGTTAAAAAAAAACATTCTTCGTACTTTTGTCGGAAAAGTCAAAAAGTACCTCGTACGACAAAAGATTCCTTTCATACATATTACTAAAAACTCACCAAAGGGTAAAAATGGATTTAAACAATTGTAGGTGGATGGAAATAATATTACATTTTGATGAAACATGGATGTGGATGATAAAATACACCCCAGTAAATACTTACGAATAAACAATCTCGGATAAAAATGAGATTGTGATATTTCCCTTACCTTAGGTCTGATTTGCTTTGTTCGTGTCCGAAGCTCCTGTATAATGGTTTAAATAATGTTATTGACTTATTCCAGAATCATACATATTGATATGATATCATATATGGTCATATTATTAGCTTCTTGTTAGTAATATTTCATTGTTACTTGTTACTCGGGTCTTTATAACTTTTTGTTCTTATGCGTGTTTTGTTGAATAAATTATTATTCTTATCTTTAGGTTATAGATAATTCATTTCCAGAATGGTATTAGTGTAGTATATACCATATTCATTCATTCAATTCATTTATATAATCATTATGAAATGAAGATCATGTAGAACGAGTCGCATCACATCGTGGAGACGGTATTCCGTACGTACGCACGAGTGATGATATCGTTCCTATGATCGTGGAATTGTATTGGAGTATATATATATTATTTCAGTATCAATATTACTTAATAATAATCATATATAGTTACTCATTACACCATTATACCCATCCTTGTAAGGTGATGGTGGAAAATAGATTACACCACGGCGTGGAGACGGTATTCCGTACGTACGCACGCGCGGTGATTTCATTTTTCCGTAGGATGGATAGAAGGTGAATTAGGGTTGTTTAATATTTATAATAACATATCAGTATGTAATTAATACTGATGTTATTACTTTATCATGAAACAACTAAAGAAGAAGAAGTTGAAGAAGAAAGAAATTGAAAAGATCGGTAATGGATATTACCTCTTCTTTGGAACGCCTCTTTGAATCCTCCACTTAAGGAACTAATATTGGTCTTTGGAGAAGACCAGGACCTCTAGGATTATTCTAGGGAAGTGGAGAGGAGAAAATTGCAGGGGTTGTCCGAGCTTGAGTGCTCAAATTGGTGTGAGGAGGAGGGGGAGGAGGTGCCCTTTTATAAGGGAGGAGAGGGGCACCTTAGGAATATCTCAAAATATTATTTTATATTAAAGTCAAAATCGGTTTATAATGGTTCCAAAGGGTCTTATTTCGAAGATAAGGTGGGTATGGGTCGAAATACTATCAACCAATAGGATTTAGACAAGTTTAGGGTATTATTTTAACCTTATCAATTAGATTTAACTCTAAGTTAAATAATTTAACTTTTACCGTGTCTTTTTGTTTTCTTTCACTATATGGTTAATACACTTACTATAACATGCCAAAAGAACCCCAAATTGTTTATTATTAATATATATATCCTTATCTAAGTCATTTGGCCGAACCTTAGATTTTTAGGAATACAATAACAATTAATAATATAATATTTGATTTAAAAACTATTTTGCGTCAATTTTGACACTATTTGATATATGATTTTTGTGAAAGTCATAACAGAATTATGTGTTATAACCAAGTTGATTAAATCAACACTAATATATCATAGTAACCTATAAAATTAGTGTAATTCATAAAAAGTCTTAAATTACATTTATTTTGGTATTTATATTATCAATTATGTCAATATTTCATTAATAAGATAATTACTGCACCATCTTTGTGTCATAAATAAATTAAATTATTTGATGTCTAAAAATTACAAATAAAATACCATTATGTAGGAAATATTTTTAGCTTTCTAATGAATATTTATAGTCGAATTTATCTTATGTATAACCCCATATTAAAAATGATTTACTTATTAAACTTTGATTTTTAACCATTTTAACCCTTCTTTAAATAAATTAATAATAAATGTCCTAATCTAATCCAAGTGGGCCTAAATGGTCATATTTTATTCATAAGGTTGTTTTTGGTCTAATTACACTTATCCAATAGAATTAGGACATGTGTTAGGGTAATATTAATATCATATTTACCCTTAGTTACCCTATTTACTATTAACCGCGGTAAAAATAGTAAAAAGTTACTATTCACCAAAAAATTATTTTTATCTCATTGAATCACATTTTACTTACTGATATCAACCGTGTCTGTCGGATTTTCGAAATTCCATTCACAGAAGCGGTAAAATTAAGTTTTATGCAAAATTCAGTTTTTAACCTACCACTTAGTGGTTTCACTATTCATCAAAAATTGAAAGTTTTCAGAAAAATACCAAAATTTTACCCTAGGCTAATTTCGATATTCTGAGTCCAAAAATGAAGTCCATTTTGAAAAATAAAATTTATAAAATTTTAAAAAGTGGTTATTACTATTCATAACGGCTAGTTTTAATAGCATATTGTTGTTTAGTGAAACTCGGTATTGCGTACGACGCAAGTTATCGAGGAAGGTCGCGATTGCGTGCAAAGCAAGCCAAGCAAGTGTTGTGTAGAAAAAGATTCCTTTGATGATTTATATAACGTAAAAGTCTCGGGTGTTACATTTTATTTACATTTTGATTCGTGTATTATATACATTTTTAAATGGTAAATTATATTTTTTTTATAAAATTTATGTAAAAAATGTAATACATATTTTATATAATTGCATTTAATATAAATATATTTATTAAAATTTAATTTTTATAAATATATTCTATAGTGTTATAAATATATACATTTGTTTTATTGTGGAACTTCCACTGAAAGTTGAACTGAAACTTCCACTGGAACTATTAATGGATTTATAATTGTCATTTATTCAGATTTTGTAAAAAATATATTTAATATAATTTATAAGTGCATTTATTATAAATTTTTTGAAATATATACATTTTATTTATATTTTGATTCATGTATTATATACATTTTTAAATGGTAAGTTATATTATTTTTATAAAATTTATTTAAAAAATGTAATACATATTTTATATAATTATATTCACTATAAATATATTTATTAAATTTTTATTTTTATTAATATATTATGTAGTTTTAAAAATATACACTTGTTGTATTGTGGAACTTCCACCGGAACTTCCACTTGAACTCTTAATGGGTTTATAATTTTTATTTATACAGATTTTGTAAAAAAAATATTTAATATATATTATAAGTGCGTTTATTATAAATTTTCCTAAATATAAACATTTTATTTACATTTTTATTCATGTATTATATACATTTTTAAATGATAAATTGTCATCACCCATCCTCGGAACCCGTGTCGTGACTACCCAAGCCCGTCTTCCATAGACTAGGGGCTGGAAACTAGCACCAAAGGTGTAAATCCCTAAGCTGGGAAGGCATTTCCTTTATAAAAAGAAATCACACACAATCAGAGTACACAACTGGAAGAAAAACACTAAGTAAAACTGAATACAAAGGTAGTGCTGAAAGTAAATGGGCCAGTATACAAACCCAACTGAACAACAAGAACATGTACAGGTAAAAAGGGAAAATATCTCCTTAATCATCCACCGTGGAATCCTACCTGAAGGGTAGGTACATAACTTGAACAACTCGTCCCTAAGGTACACCCCGTCTAGTCCAGCTCTGAGCAGCCTCCCATCCATCACCCTCAGCCTCGATCACTGATGTTCATCGTCTGCACAGAACACAACAAGGTGCGAGCAAAGCCCGTGCAGGGGTGAGTATAACCATACTCAATAGGGAACCCCGAGACCCCCGAAGGTCTCCCAGAATCCACTAAGGATAAACCAAAGAAAAAAGATACAATTACGAAGTATCAACCAACCCTACTTAGGTATATGCCCATAAATATACCTAAGTTACCAGTCATAGTCCGGCTCCAACTCTGTAGCCAAAGAAAAACCCAGTCCACAAAGGAAGTAAAGTCAATCACCTCGATGATAATGGTTGAAATACAAGACTCAGCTCACACAGGTATACATCTTTTATAGAGTGATAAAGATGATCAGATGTAGTCACTGATTCATCTATGTTGTCGGACCCACACAGGATACAGGACCAGCTAAGCTGTCAGACCCACACCGGATACAGGACTAGCTATTTTGTCTACATCTGAGCTGTTGGACCCACACAGGATACAGTACCAGTTAAGCTGTCGGACTCACACAGGATACAGGACCAGCTATTCTGTCAAACCCACACAGGATTCAGGAACAAAAGTCAAAAATATCGAACCCACAGAGTATTCCGGTACAGAATTCATCAGTGTCGAACCCACGGATGATTCCAGTACAGAAGTCATCACTGTCGAACCCATGAAGGATTCTAGTACGGTATCGTCGCAGCAAACCCTAGGGTTCTCGCACACAGCACGCTCGATTCCGGGAGGGTCCGCTCCTTGAGCCAATTTTTGATACATCAAATATCACGAAGTTCTGAGTTGATGTATCCCATAGTTTTTTCTCATCATAAGGAACACAACGCGACAGACAGTGCGTCAATCGGACGCTCTGTCTGAGAGTTATTGGCATTTCCGTTTCAGGGACAAAATTGGTTTTTAGGATCAAACCAACCTGAACGTACTCCAACTGCATCTGAACCTCGATTGGAGTATTCCAAAAGAATCTTCTCACTCCAAGTATTCCATCGCCATATTCGGTTCGTCGTTCATACACCCATAGCCCAAGATGCGGACTAAAATGTGTAAATGGTCGTAGAGGGTCCGGGTCTGGTCCGACCCAGTCGGACCGACCCCAGTGGTCGGCCCGGCCCGAAGGGGCGGCCCGGCCCGAAGGCGCGGCCCAGCCCGAAGGCGCGTCCCAGCCCGTGGTCATGTGGCACCCGGCCCGGCTGGCCGTGCGGTGCCCGTCTTGGCGTGTGGCTCGGCCCGGTTGGTCGTGTGGTGCCCAGCTCAGCTAACCGTGTGGCGCCCGGCTGGCCGTGTGGTGCCCGGCTCGGCTGGTCATGTGGTGCCCGGCTGGCCAGCTCGCTAGTTAAAGGGGGGGTGTTACACCCCCCCCCCCCCCTGACTCCTGAAACGATCGGCGGAAGGCGCCGGCCCTTGTAACCGCGGGATCCGTAGGGTCCCGCCTGGAGCGCACCGGTGGTCGGCTCAGCTGGCCGCTCTCCCTTGTCGGCCATGGCCTAAGGCCGCGGTCCTGCTCCACCGGCGCGGCGCAACGGCACCGTGCCCCTCTGTCGTGGCCCGGCTTTCCTCCGCGCAGCACGACGGTGTCACGGCTTTTCGGTGACCCGGCGGTCTTGCGCTGCCGGTCTCCTCACGGCCGGGCTGCCGTTGTCCGCTCCTATTGGCAACCACAGAAAATATCAAAAAGGGGAAGTGTCAGCCGTGTTGGTGCAGTCCTAATTTCCCCATGTTATGGTGATATCATTTTGTTGTCAAACCATAATTTCAATGACGTAGAATGGGTATAAGAATTCAAAACCCCTACTTTGTAATCGGTGTTCACTCGGCGGAGTCGCGGGAAGGTAGCGTTGTTCCATTGACATCGGGAGGAGATGACATCGTCATTTGTGACGTTCTTCGTGGGCTATGTCTTCCCTTTCTTGCCCCGATTGGAGAGGGAGAAGACGGCGTCATCGTTCCTCAGTGGAGATGGGCGTTCTTCGTTGAGAGAAGATGTTGTTCTTCGTTGGGAGGGTATTTTCTCAATCCTTCCAAGACTCCACCACAAGATTAAGCCAACCCCAAAATAATAAAATAACACATCTTAATATAATGTTAGCTTAATGAATTCAAAATGATTCAAATTCATTAAGTTACATCACTTAATTAAGAGGTGGTGTTGGCTCAATAAATTTGGAGAGGGAAGGTGAAGAGGCTCCAAAAATTTATGGAGGAAGTGAAGAGATTCCCCTATTAATGGGGAACTCAAGGTGTTAAAGGGGGTTTAAGGGGGTTTGAGATCATGCGGGCCACACCACATAATATCCTCCCAAGAGAGGTTATGCGCTGGTGGACCCCACCTCCAACCTCCTCTTGGAGGATTAAACCACCACTCAAATAAAAATATGCGAGACATATTTTTATTTAATTTATTTAGAAACCCCAAAAATTAATTTCCAACCTCGATAAAACGCAATTGCAGTGAAGGTCTCCTTAAGCGAATATCAGCGCTGTGAGTTTAACGGTGCCCTTGGATTTCAATTTCGAGTACCTGTTCAAAAGATAAAAAATCCCGCTCGTACGTTTACTTAACGTACTCGAACAAAACTTCGGAAAAATATTATTAGTCACCCTCGACCCGCGCTGGTCGAGGTTAGGCTATGCCTAAATGAAACACGCCCCAAAAAACCCAACGGTACTCTCGGATTTTCAATTCAAGTTACCATTTAGAAGTTAAGAATTTTACAATAAAATAATTGTCACTTGATTATTTTATTTGCGGCCAAAAACTAACTTTTTCTGGGGGCCCGCGTCGGCCAAAGTTAGTATCTTCTTAAATAAATAAATCCCTCACGAGTTCATTAGTGGTCACGGATTTTTAATCAAATCTACTGTTTGTGAGTTATAAGCATTTGAAAAAATAAAATAATTTATTTAATTATTTTATTTACGGTTATGCCATTTTTGGGATTTCTCACAGGAAGCCCGTGCCAACTAAACTTAAGTTGTGCCTAAGGTAAAACCACCATCCTAAGCACAACAGTGCTCTCGGATTTCTGATCCGAGTAATCGTTTAAGAGTTATTCCATTTTTCAGTAAAACTGCTTACGCGCGTTAATTTTTGCTTAACAAAACTTCGACGGATCATTCTCGGCACTCTGGGATTTGAAATCGTGTGTCGTCAGACACTGAAGACTCATAAAATTATTATGTATTTAAGAAAAAAAATCCATAGAATTTCTGGGTCTTTACATTCTCACCACCTTAGGGTTTTACGTCCCTGTAAGCTACAACTCACACTAAGGGAACAAATGGGGGTACTGAGCACGCATCTGAACCTCCCGCTCCCATGTGCTCTCCTGGAGGTTTCTGTACTGCCAAATAACGCACACCAGAGGTATCGACTGTCCACATAGGACTCACTGCTTTCAATCCTCTATCTCTACTGAAACCTCCGTAAAAGTCGCCCCGTTGTCAAATGTGACAATCGGGTCCCGGTGACAGCACAGACACCCCGCCTTAACATGGCTGATGATGTGGGAAGGGTCATGCACGTATCTCCTAAACTGGGATATGTGGAAGATATCATGGACCCAGTGCAACTGAGGTGGAAGATCTAAGTGGTAAGTCACCTCTCCAACTCTGCTGAGGACCTGGAAAGGTCCAATGAACCTCAGAGATAACTTGTCGCCTCGTTCAAATCTCCATAGACCTTGTCGAGATGAGACTCATAGAAAGACGTGGTCGCCATCCTCAAACTCCAGAGGTCTCTGTCTCCTGTTAGCATACGACTTTTGTCTGCTCTGTACAGTCTTCGTCCGCTCTTGGATGACCTGCACCTTCTCCATGGTAGCTCGTACCATCTCTGGTCAGTAGGAAGTTGGCCGACTTGGTGTGTCGGTCGACGATTACCCAAATAGAGTCATTGTCACACCCCGACGGCAGACACCAATTCATTTTGTTTCATTTTTATTATTTACTCGGTCCTACATCATTTTGACGAGGTTTGGTTGGGCCCCGGTTTGAAATTTTTCAAAGTTTGATTGTTTTTGGCGGGTCTGAGGCTGGGGCGCCATCCCTGCACCGCTAGCGGCGATCATGCATTCGGTCCTGAAGACTGCGCGGTTGACCGATTATGATAATTATTCAAAAAAAATGATGTAATGGGACAAATTTTTCTTTTGATTAACATTTAGTTAATATTAGTACTATTTTGTTGTTATTAATATTATTAATATTATTATCTCTTTTTTTTACCAAAAATAATAATAGTTTCGTCATGGAGAAAGAAACTTTTTCTTTTCTAATTCTATTGTTGATGTTATTATTATTTAAAATGAAATGGATACGAAATAATAACAATCTTTATTATTTGTTTTATTAATATTTATTAGTTTTATTATTAATATTAATATTATTATGTTTTATCATTATTATTATTATTATTATTATTATTTATTTTATTTATTTATTTTACCTTAACCCTAAACCGCCACCTTTTGCGTTTCTTTTGTCTATTGCGCCGCCACCCCCCCCCCCATATTTATCCCTCTCTTCTCTCCCGTGTGCCCCGCCTCCTCCTTCGGCCTCCCCTCCTCCCGGTCGCGCCAGCCTCCACCTCCCACGCCACCACCTTGCCGGCCACCGTCGCCGCCCCGTGCCACCACCCTGCCGACCAGCCCCCCCTGTTTCCTGTTGTGCGCCGCGAGCCGCACCCCACTTCTCCCTGCCCCACTTTCCATCACCATGCTCACTCTCCCTCGGCCGCTCCGCCTTGCCTAGCCGCCACCCCCGCGAGATGCCTCACCGCTTTCCTCGGTCTGTCGTCGCACCCATCCAATGTGACCCCCTGCCGCTCCCAGCCTCCTGCTTCTAGTGGCGAAGCCTCCCTCCATCTCAGCGGTGCACCACTCCCCAGCATCTCATCACCCCGGCCGCACCCCTCCTTCTGTGCGGCGCAAACCAGCACCCGACTCGCCCCCCCCCCCCCCTGCTCCCCTGTGAGTCTCGACCTCACCCAGCCACGCGCTAGCCGCCCGCCAGCAGCACCTGCCAACCTCGCCTCCTGCCCTCTGCCTTCATCCAGGACTCCCGGCGCTCTCCTCCTGGTCCGACCCCTGCCCGCCACGCCACCTCATACAGCGCCAACCTCACTTCCTACCTCCTATGCTCATCTCTCCCTTGCCTCCCTCCGTGCGCCGACCCCCCCGACTCCTCTTGCAGCGCACCTGCTACATCTCCTCAGCCTCGGACCCAACCGCCTCGCCTTGGCCCTTCCCGTTGTAGCGCACCCCCTTTTTTTCTGTCGCGGTGACCTCCTGTCCAGCACGCACACAACCCCGCCGGCCTCCTCTATTCCCGCCTGCTGCCAGACCTGTGCCCCCTTGAAAGGTTCCTTTTTTTGTTATTTTTAATTTACTTTTATTATTATTCTTCTTATTATTTTTATTATTATTATTATTATTATTATTATTACTATTATTAGTGTTATTATTATTATTATTATCTTCATTATTATTTTTATAATTACTATTATTATTATTATTATTATTATTATCATTATTATTATTATTTTATTATTATTATTATTGTTATTATTACTACTACTACTATTATTATTATTATTCTTGCTTTGGCCTTTGCCTTGTTAGGGGGTTTTATCAACTTATGTTTTTTTTGGTAGGATTATTGTTTTAGAACCCGCGCGGAGCAATTTCGAGTTTGCATCGTTGTCGCGCTTCAGTTTCGAGGTGATCGTTTCTCCCCAACGCTGGTTTTGCATGCTCTAGTGATTTTTTGGATGTGTTTTGAGTCCTTGATATTTATTATGTAGGGCGTTGGACTTTGTCGCGCATTTTCAAAAGTGCGTAGTTTCATCGCGTCATGTATCTGAGGTAGGTCCCCTTTGCACTGCTTTTAAAAATTTATGTTACATTATTTCCTGCTGTTTGTGCACACTATCTGTTCAAATTAAGTATTTTATTAATCTTAGTAAACATGAAATAATGTTAGAGAATTGTTTTTTTATAATTACCCAGTGTAAGAAAGTGTTGTTTATTTTATACACGACACATGAAATATCCTCTTGATGAGAGGACACCCAATAATGAAAGAATGCCCCTTTGGCTTTTAAACATAATTCATGGAATATAAAATAGAGTTCTGGTTTAATGATAAAAGATTTATTTTGAAGCATGAACAAGTACCTTGGATCGTTTGAGAAATTGATCGGTAGGATCTTAATGTATATTTGGAAAAAAATAAAATGGTTTGGTTTGGTTTTATAAAAAAAAAGTTGGTAGCCTGCGAAGTGGTGTTTTTAGGGTTCCTTAAATGGTTTTAAACTGGTTTTGGTCTTATAAAGAAGTTGTACTTTTTTTTGTGTGTGTGGTGATTGTGAAAGGTGTTTAATGCTCGTTTGGCACTTTATGGGAAACAATGAAGATGTTTTGATAAAATCCCTCTTAGGACGACTCTCGTGCCTTGGTTGCAATTGATTGTTTGGGAGGTTGCACTTAGAGGCTCCCGGGTACTTGAGTAGTTTAAAGGCAAGAGGTTGTTCTATGGGGTGGCTCGGGGTGATTCATGTTTTGCTTTATATATATATATATGATTAGATGCTCGGTTGGCATCGGTTGGCTCACCCCCTTTTTAAACACTTGAGACATGGGAATCTGGAATATTGAGAGAATATTCTAAGAATGATTGCTGCACTGGTAGGTTATGGTACTGACCAGTGGCCCATAGTAGGTGTATATATTGGGTTTATTACTATGGGATTTTCCCTCGACCTGCTTGAGAGAGGATGGTCGAGCATATTGTGCGTTTTGATTTCATCATGACATGTCGATAAGGATGATTTCTCATGTATTGGTGTCTTCTGGTTTATTCTCGATCTCCTAGGTTCACCCATGTCTATTCAACTTTTGTTGCTTGCAGTAGTGATTATGATGCTCACATGTATACCTACATTTCCCTTGTCGTGTGTTTTAATTTGTGCATTTTTGGGGTATTGTTTTCCTTGGAAAGTGGTAAATTACTTTTGATTAGGTTTCTAAAAAATGGTTTTCAAATGAAAGTGTTTAATCCTCTCTACGCAAATTTTAAAATGTAAACATCACTTTCCCTTTCTAAAAATACATTGACACTAATGAAATGAACCCAAGTTTGGAAATGGTTAAGGGAAATGGTTCGGAATTTGTTTTTAAGTAAAATATTTAGAGAAAAAAACATACTTTTATATATTGTAGTTTAAACTTGAAATGGTGTTTCTTTTATTCTAAAGGTAGTGCATTGGGAATAGATTTATCGGGCTAGCCTACTGAGTTTTAATACTCACACCTATAATGTTTTCTTGTTTTTAGTTCTGTTGCAGGTTCCAGCTTCAGTTGTTCACCTTGAGCGACGTTGGTTGTGGTATTGGAGAGTGACCCACGGGGTCACGTGGAGTTTTGGTCGTAGTCAGGTTAGTAGCATTGTTGGTTGTTCTTTATTTATTTGCTTTTGTTCTATTTATTTTCCACTGCTTAGTCTATTTTCTTTTGGGCCAAATCATTCCCACCTATTTAATTTTGATGCATGGCACTAGTTGTCAGCCCGTGGGGATCGGGAACGCCCCTCGGGCCATGTCGCGGGCCGACTCGAGTGACCAATTCAGGGTCGACCTGGGTTAGTTCGTGACAAAATGGTATCAGAGGGGGCCCTTGTTATTTGGGGTGTTTGGTAGATGGAGATTAGGACTGTCAGGATTCGGGAGGTAAGTGTGGGAAGAGCGTCGCGAACTCTTTCTCACACTGATTCTCGAGTTACCAGGGTAGTCTGGGATTTGAGTCATCTGCTTTTGTTTTGGATTGAGGAATGACAATGGAGGCGAGCCAGTGTCACGTCGTGACCTCACATGGAGTAGTGACCCATGTGTAGTCTGTGTGCACGTTTTGAGTTCCTCCTAGTTGTTGTTGCTTACCTGGGCGTGGCTCACTACCATGTCGCCAGGTTAAGTGTGACTGCTAGTTCCCCATTTCGGTGCTTCGTTGTGGATTGTGTTTTGTTTAGCTCGGGTTGGTGTAAGTGTGCTTTTGGAAATGAACGTGGATATTGAAATGAAAGTGTTTTATATAAAATGGTTTTAAATTGGTAAAGTGGGTTTTTAAATTGAATGATATTTGGTTTGAAAGTTAATGTTTGTTTGGAGTTGGTAAAGGGTGGCATGGTGTGACCCTTGGTATTCTTTATGGAGGATCGCATGTGTGTGGGTATGAACGAAAAGTGCATGGGGGCACTTGTTTGTGGACGATGTGGATAGAAATGGATGGACACACATGTGATGATTCATGGGATTCCATGGGTGAGTTTTTGAAATATAAAGGTATTGTAAATTGATTTTTCTCGGACAAATGGATTTATGACCAGTGAAAAATGGATTTTGTTTTTGAAAAATGGTCCTGGGAATAAAGCAGTTTTGATGTTTTAAATGAAAATGGTGAATTTTGAAAAAGAGGATTTTGATTGTATTTATATTCGTTTAACTTTCGGGCCAGTTTTCTCGGCTTGGGGTGTTTATTTCAATTGTGTTTTGGCTTGATGCCAGGTTTTGGTTTTGTGCCCTATGTGTTGTTCCGAATATACTTCCCAGAAAAGTCTTTGAAAGTTGTTAATGATTCATTCCCAATTCTAGTCCCTATCAAGTGTTACTTGTTCATCAATGTGATTGATGTCCGTTAGAGTCAGTTGTGTGGTTTGTGGAATTAGAGAGTGTCTTTGGGTTGTTGGGAACTCTCAAGGTTGTTTAAGTTTGTGCTGCCTCAGGTTTTTTTGAGGGTCCACTTTTGGACTAGTGAAGGTTTGATGTCTCATCATGGTTGGATTTGGGTTGACGTGGTAGGTGTTGAAGTTTGCATTCATCCGATTGATCATATCTGAGAATGTGAAGGCCTGTGTTGGCCGCTTTAAGGAGTCGGCATCTAGAGCACAAGTGCTTGGAAAATCCAGCACCCTTCTTCATTTGTAATGGTTCCCCATTTCGCGAGCGGGGTGTACGAGAGGAACCTACCTCTGAAGAAATCCCTTTTTTTCAGTGTCGACTTCTGGTTCATCAGACTATTCTCTAATGTTCCATCAGTGTTATCAGTTCGAGCATCTTAATCCATTTCATCTCATTCCTTCGAAGTCCTTCTATTGTGTGACCGTTCGGGTCAATGGGAAAGGTTCCGAAATAAGTTTCATTCGAATAAGGAGTCCTGATCAGGGGATGCTCGTGTTTGACTGTGAGGCATAAGATGCTTCTTCCATCAGAGCCCCAGCCTCAGGTCTCGGGGTGAAGCTCGCGCACAGTTAGGGCATCATAGGTATGTGAGACCTTTTCTTGGTTTTTTATATTTCGTCTTGTAATAGATACATTCAGGGCTTCCTTGTCCTTGTTTTACCGATATTGTAAGTTCATTTTTTTTGGTAATAGTGCGATGAACTTACTCTTTAGTGATCATTTGGAGATGTGATTTTTGGGTGGTTTTGTCCTGTGCTGAGAGTTTCGAGTTTTAGTGGAAGCGTTGTCTCGCTTGTACTAAGGGAGTTGGATGTGTTGGGGGTTTTAAATCGTTTTGTATAATTATTTATTCCAATAGTGTTGTTATAGGGTGTTCATTGTCTTGGTTCCCCGATATGTCGGGTGGCCTTGTAGTGGTGTTCCGTTTAAGTCTCAATGGTCCCGCTCAACTTAGGTGGAGAAGTCGTAGGTTCATGTTGGGGGTTTCCTGGTTCCTAGTTGTGACAAGGGTGTTGTTTGGATAATGTAGAGATGTTAAGATGGTTTTTGGGACCCGGGTTTTCTGGGTTGCTCTGTAATAGGTTTCTCATTTAAGTCTTGGTGGAGTTGTTCCGTTAGTATTGAGAAGGTGGGATGAGTTTTGTTTGGGTGTTCCCATGTTACCCCCTGGGGGGGTTGTTCGAGTTTCAAGGGTTTCGGTATTAGTGAATTTTTGTGGTGGGGAGAACCCTCTCATGTTCTCCCCTCAATTTCGGGCAATGATTTTCCTTGAATTGGTCGGGTGTGACGTATGTTGGGAACAGTTACTCTGAGGATCACGTTTTCCTTTGGTTTTTTCTGGGCAAGGACTCTACTTGTGTCAACTGTTGTCTTGGTGACTTTCTGGGGGCAGAAAGTGTTTGTGGTGGGGAGAATTGTCACACCCCGACGGCAGACACCAATTCATTTTGTTTCATTTTTATTATTTACTCAGTCCTACGTCATTTTGACGAGGTTTGGTTAGGCCCCGATTTTAAATTTTTTGAAGTTTGATTGTTTTTGGTGGGTCTCGGGCCGGGGCGCGGTCCCTATACCGCTAGCGGCGATCGTGCGTTCGGTCCTGGAGACTGCGCAGTTGACCGATTATGATAATTATTCAAAAAAAATGATGTAATGGGACAAACCTTTCTTTTGATTAACATTTGGTTAATATTAGTACTATTTTTTTTGTTATTAGTATTATTAATATTATTATCTCTTTTTTTTTTACCAACAATAATAATAGTATCGTCATGGAGAAAGAAACTTTTTATTTTCTAATTCTATTGTTGATGTTATTATTATTTAAAATGAAATGGATATGAAATAATAACAATCTTTATTATTTGTTTTATTAATATTTATTAGTTTTATTATTAATATTAATATTATTATGTTTTATCATTATTATTATTATTATTTATTTATTTATTTTATTTATTTATTTTACCTTAACCCTAAATCGCCCCCTTTTGCATTTTTTTTTGGTCTGTTGCGCCGCCACCCCCCCCCCCATCTCTATCCCTCTCTTCTCTCCCGTGTGCCCCGCCTCCTCCTTCGGCCTCCCCTCCTCCCAGCCACGCCAGCCTCCACCTCCCGTTGCAGCCATCCCCGCGCCACCACCCTGTCGGCCACCGTCGCCGCCCCGCGTCACCACCCTGCTGGCCATCCCCCCCTGTTGCCTGTTGTGCGCCATGAGCCGCACCCCCCTTCTCCCTGCCCTGCTTGCCATCTGCCATGCTCACTCTCCCTCGGCTGCTCCGCCTTGACTAGCCGCCACCCCCGCGAGATGCCTCGCCGCTTTCCTCGATCTGTCGTCGCACCCATCCAACCCGACCCCATGCCGCTTCTGGCCTCCTGCTTCCAGCGGCGAAGCCTCCCTCCATCTCAACAGTGCACCACTCCCCAACATCTCATCACCCCGGCCGCACCCCTCCCTCTGTGCGGCGCAAACCAACACCCGACTCACCCCCCTGCTCCCCTGTGAGTCTTGACCTCGCCCAGCCACGCGCTAGCCGCCCGCCAGCAGCACCTTCCAACCTTGCCGCCTGCCCTCTGCCTTCATCCAAGACTCCTGGAACTCCCCTCCTGGTCCGACCCCTGCCCACCGCGCCACCTCATACAGCACCAACCTCACTTCCTACCTCAAATGCTCATCTCTCCCTTGCCTCCCACCATGCCCCGACCCCCCCCCCCCCCCCCGACTCCTCTTGCAGTGCACCCGCCACATCTCCTCAGCCTCGGACCCAGCCGCCTCACCTCGGCCCTTCCTGTTGCAGCGCACCCCCTTTTTTGCCGTTGTGGTGACCTCCTGTCCGGCAAGCACACAACCCCGCTGACCTCCTCTACTCCCGCCTGCTGCCAGACCTGCGCCCCCTTGAAAGGTTCCTTTTTTTATTTTTAATTTACTTTTATTATTCTTCTTCTTATTATTTTTATTTTTATGATTATTATTATTATTATTATTACTATTATTAGTGTTGTTATTATTATTATTATATTCATTATTATTGTAATAATTACTATTATTATTATTATTATTATTATTATTATTATTATTTTTATTATTATTAATATTATTATTATCATTATTATTATTATTTTATTATTATTGTTATTGTTATTATTACTACTACTACTATTATTATTATTATTATTATTATTCTTGCTTTAGCCTTTGCCTTGTTAGGGGGTTTTATCAACTTATGTTTTTTTTTTGTAGGATTATTGTTTTAGAACCCGCGCGGAGCGATTTCGAGTTTGCGTCGTCGTCACGCTTCAGTTTCGAGGTGAGCGTTTCTCCCCGATGCTTGGTTTCACATGCTCTAGTGAGTTTTTAGATGTGTTTTGAGTCCTTGATATTTATTATATAGGGCGTTGGACTTTGCCGCACATTTTTGAACGTGTGTAGTTTCATCGCGTCGAGTATCTGAGGTAGGTCCCCTTTGCACTACTTTTAAAATTTATGTTACATTATTTCCTGCTAATTGTGCACACTATCTGTTCAAATTAAGTATTTTATTAATCTTAGTAAATGTGAAATAGTGTTAGAGAATTGTTTTTTTATAATTACCCAGTGTTAGAAAGTGTTGTTTATTTTATACACGACACATGAAATATCCTCTTGACGAGCGGACACCCAATAATGAAAGAATGCTTGTTTGGATTTTAAACATAATTCACAGAATATAAAATAGATTTTTGGTTTAATGATAAAAGATTTCTTTTGAAGCGTGAACAAGTACCTTGGCTCGTTTGAGAAATTGCCTGGTTGGCTCTTAATGTTTATTTGGAAAAAAATAAAATGGTTTGGTTTGGTTTTATAAAAAAAAAGTTGGTATCCTGCGAAGTGGTGTTTTTAGGGTTCCTTAAATGGTTTTGTACTTTTTTTTGTGTGTGGTGATTGTGAAAGGTGTTTAATGCCCGTTTGGAACTTTACGGGAAACAATGAAAATGTTTTGATAAAAATCCTCTTAGGACGACTCTCATGCCTTGGTTGCAATTGATTGTTTGGGAGGTCGTTCTTAGAGGCTCCCGGGTACTTGAGTAGTTTAAAGGCAAGAGGTTGTTCCATGGGGTGGCTCGGGGTGATGCCTGTTGTGCTTTATATATATATATATATATATATGATTGGATGCTCGGTTGGCATCGGTTGGCTCACCCCCTTTTTAAACACTTGAGACATGGGAATCTGGCATATTGAGAGAATATTCTAAGAATGATTGTTGCACTGGTAGGTTATGGTACTGACTAGTGACCCATAGTAGGTGGATATATTGGGTTTATTACTATGGGATTTGCCCTCGACCTGCCTGAGAGAGGATGGTCGAGCGTATTGTGCGTTTTGATTTCATCGTGAGATGTCGATAAGGATGATTTATCATGTATTGGTGTCTTTTGGTTTATTCTTGATCTCCTAGGTTCACCCATGTCTATTCAGCTTTTGTTGCTTTTAGTAGTGATTATGATGCTCACATGTATACCTACATTTCCCTTGTTGTGTGTTTTACTTTGTGCATTTTTGGGGTATTGTTTTCCTTGGAAAGTGGTAAATTGCTTTGGATTATGTTTCTAAAAAATGGTTTTCAAATGAAAGTGTTTAATCCTCTCTGTGCAAATTTGAAAATGTAAACATCACTTTCCCTTTCTAAAAATCCATTGACACTAATGAAATGAACCCAAGTTTAGAAATGGTTAAGGGAAATGGTTTGTACTTTGTTTTTAAGTAAAATATTTAGAAAAAAAAAACATACTTTTATATATTGTAGTTTAAACTTGAAATGGTGTTTCTTTTATTCTAAAGGTAGTGCATTGGGAATAGATTTATCAGGCTAGCCTACTGAGTTTTAATACTCACGCCTATAGTGTTTTCTTGTTTTTAGTTCTGTTGTAGGTTCCAGCTTCAGTTGTTTGCCTTGAGCGACGTTGGTTGTGGTATTGGAGAGTGACCCACAGGGTCACGTGGAGTTTTGGTCGTAGTCAGGTTAGTAGCGTTGTTGGTTGTTCTTTATTTGTTTTCTTTTGTTCTATTTATTTTCCGCTACTTAGTCTATTTTCTTTTGGGCCAAATCATTCCCACCTGTTTAATTTTGATGCTCGTCACTAGTTGCCAGCCCGTGGGGATCGGGAACGCCCCTCGGGCCATGTTGTGGGCCGACTCGGGTGACCGATTCAGGGTCGACCTGGGTTGGTTCGTGACATTCGTGTCCTCTAGATGTACATGGAAGTCCCATCACGAAATCCATGGATATACCATCCCACTTCCACTCTGGGACCTCTAAGGGATGAACCAAGCCTGCTGGAACCTGGTGCTCCGCCTTCACTTGCTGACAAGTGAGGCATCAAGAGAAAAACTCTTCTACTGTATTCTTCATACCTGTCCACCAGTGCTGTCGTCGGAGGTCCCGATACATCTTCATCACTCCTTGATGTACCACTGGAAGAGATGTGTGGAACTCCCTTAACTCTTCCTCCAGAAGTGCAACTGGTACCAAGTACGTCCTCTGAAGAGGATGGCGTGCTCTCCACCTTCAAAAAATTCATCAAGTGCCTGCCCTATGCATATCTGAGCACGTCGTGTCTCGCAGTCAGTGTCCCCACGCTACTCCTCCCTGACTTGCTGAAGAAGTGGAGGAGTGAATATATGAGACTGTAGATAGGTTTTTCCATCTCTATAGAAGTCTGGAATGAATCTCTGATAGTATCAGCCAAACCCAGGAAACTTCGTACCTCCATCACACTTCTGGGTGGCTCCCAAGAAAGTACTACTTCAATCTTCACTAGATCTACTGCAACTCCAGCTAAATCAGACGTCCATCCCCCTTTGGGGGGGTTATCCTGGAAACATCTTTTGAAAATATTTCCCCGTGTTCTGACACTCCTGTTTGGAACTGAAAACTCAAAGTTCCTGCTTTCACGAGGGTAAGGTTGGCCGATTCAAGAGTGATCGGTTGTACCCTCCTATGCATGAGTTTAACATGTGCTGCCTGGGTTTCCTTTTTCTCCGAATAAGGAAAACCTCATCCCAACATTGTAGATAAACCACAACCTTTTTTCTAATACAATCAATTTGTGTATGAGCTGTGGTTGCCCAGTCCATACCCAAACTATCGTCATAAGGCCTCAACACTGCCACCAAGAGGTTCCAACCAAAACTCTTGCCTCAAGGGTCAGATCACACCATTGGCGTATGTGTGATTATTGATTCTCCTCCCAAAGGTATCTCCATACATGAGGGTCAAGTCAATGACTTAACCGGAAACTCTAGGTCTAGGACAAGATTCGTGGAAGGAAGGAATGGTTCGTATCTATGTTTATTGATACGGTAGGTAGTAGTAGACACAGATCGTACCTCAAATAATTCCTAGAGCCCTTGGGTCACACTCCTTGACCGCATGCAGCTACTCACTTCCTATAGAATCCCGAATCTTTATAATATAACTTTTCATTACATTTTACAAAACCGAGGATCTTTAAGGTTTAGTGTCTTGGAAACAAGGAACTTAATACATGATGACATAAAACATTCTTCTTAAACACTTGAAAGGCTTATTCTTTTTTCATCCTAAGTTCATTACAGCATCTCATAACCCGGGAGCATACATCAAAGGAAAAGGTGAGCAGAAGGCCCAGTAAGGGAAACAAGAGAAACATTTTACATGTGAACTTGAGATACATCAATAAATTCATGATAAACTTTAAGGTATGAGAAAGAGATCATGAGGAATATCATAATAAAAAGAACATGATTTATAACTTGAATATGTGGCTAAAACATTTAACTTATACAATCATGAACATATCACCAAGGTCCATCCCCAAGGTTTCATTTAAAAAAAATTACCAAGGTTATTCACCAAGGTATCGTTAAAATTGTAATCCCTAGAGATTACATCATTACCCAATGCATTGGAGAACTATCAGGGTGCACCCTTAATTTGTCTTTATTATCATGTGATCCACATATATCATCATCAAAATTTTCATAAATAACCCATATATCATAAAATAAATGGGTTTCATTTCATAATCATAACATTTTAAAAACTACTTTAAAGACATGATCTTTATGTCACTTTAAACCCACAGAAAAGGAAAGCGGGTTTCATGTATGTAAATCCAAGAATTTAAAATAGAAAATTTTGATTTATATGTGAATACCCTTATAGAAGAAAGAACTTTGAGTATTCACTTAATAAAATAAAATAATTTGAGAAAAAGAGAAATACATTTTGAGACGAAAATTTTGCAGCATAACGGCTATATTACAGGGTTTTAGAAAATATTGAAAAGAGAGGGGACATGGGTCACCCACTCATAAATAATCCATAACATAGTAGGGAGACATAATATAAATGATTTAATAACATGGTAATGAAATTTTAAATACATACCTTATGAAATGAAAAACATGGAAGGAAGACAAAAATAAGATTTCTCTTATGAAAGTTCAGCAGCCTAACGGCGTCACTTAAAACTTCAAAAAAATGAATTGATGAGATAAAATAGGGTCTATAATCATATGAACATAAAAAGGACAGTATTATATATATATAAGATCATACCCCAACATAAGAAAAGGAACTTGAAAGAAATGACATGAAAATAGAACTTGAAAAATGAGAAGGGTGGAATAATCCCTTATAAAAATTTGGCAGCCTAACGGCGCCACTTAAACATTCATAAAACAAAATTATGAGAGTAATAGGGGATATATTATCATATTATCATTAAAAGTGAAGTAATAGGAATATAAAATAACATCCTCCAACATAAGAACATGGAGCATAAAATAAATGACATAAAAGAGAGTACTTGAAAAGAAAGAGAGAGGTAGGATCCCTTACCTTGAAGAGTAACCTCGAAATCTTGAAGTTTGGGACTTTGGGAGGCTTGAGGGAAACTTGGGAGGAATTATTGGGAGGTAAAGAGACCAGAACTTCGTTGAGGAGGATTTTGGAATGGAAAGGATGAGAGAATGGCTTGGTATTTATAGGGGAAGTGAGGGGACAAGGCATTAATGGCCAAGGGACGCCTCATTTGTGGTATTGGAAAAACCATGGGCTTGCCCATGGTATTTTCCAATGGTATTGGCCACTTGGGACATCTCATACCTTATATTACTATTCATAAGTCGACCAGAAATATTTCATATTTACTACATCCTTAATGATGTCATTAAACACCCAAAACTCAAAAACTGTGTTTTCACTATTCATCGAAAATTCAACTTTCTCAGAAGAATCCCAAAATTTAACCTTAACCAAATATCGATGTTCTGATTTCAAAAATGAACTCCATTTTATGAAAATAATTTTTCTAAATATTTTTGATTTAATTTTTATATAAAAACACTATTCACTGGAAAATCATTTTTTTCAGAAAAATCCCCAAAAATCACCATAACCTAATATCGGTGCTCTGAATTCAAAAATGAACTCTATTTTATAAAAAAAAAATTGAAATATTTTTAATTTAATTTTTAATTTAAAAATACTATTCACCCAAAAAAACTAATACTTGACTAATAATTTCTAAAACATTTATTTACCTATTTTATTGAATCACGTTACTTAATCAAGGTGCCTAAATTATATTAGTACTTTCTTTAAGTGAGATTACTAATCCATTTGGTCACATTACTAATCCTAAGCGTAAAATCACTATTCATAAATTACTATTCATCCAAAATTAAGTTGATCTTATTAGACTCTAAATTTCTTACTGAACATAACTGTAGAAGACCATTTTTTGAAAATCATTACACATTATTAATTATTTAAGGTTTACATAAATATTTTTAAAAAAATATCCTTCTAAAATTCATCAATAATATGCATACTATATTTATCCGGACATTTGAAAATTCACAAACATCATCATAAGAAGAAATCAGAATTTTTATTTAAATGAAAGGATTAGACAAGGTAGTTACGGTCTCATTACATAACCCCTTATAACACCCGCATAAGACCTTAAAGTAAGGTGTGCTAGGGTGATAGAATCTTGGGGCGGCTCGTCCAACATTGCCCGAGTAGTGATTTCTATCAGCTTGAACTTCTTGTGAAGGTGATTCCCTTCCAGCTTCAAATGATGAAGTTCAGCTTGGGTTTGGTCCAAAGCAAAGCCAAAAGGTGCTACCTTCTTTCTGAGTTCTGTCAGATGGGCTTCGATCGGCCCGAGACTACTGGATGGGGTCATCGAAGCTTCTTTCTATATTAATTAATCAAGATCACTTGTATTTATAGAAAATAATTGTAACATTTAGTTTCTAATGGTCTTATTGACCAATGGTCATATAACAGTCAAAACCCAATGGTGTCATTTTAATTATACTCATTTTATTAAATGAAATAGTTTTGTTGAGTATAAAATAAATTAACACACAAAGTTAGGAAACAAAATTTATTCAAAATCTTGGGTCGTTACATTCTTCCCCCCTTAAGAAATTATGTCCTCACAATTTAAAAAAAATTGGGCTTGGAAATTTCGTTGAAAGTCCCACATCGGAAAAAGAGTCAGTAAAACTATTACTTTAAAAGAAAGAAAGGGAAGTAAAAAGGTCACTTGAGTTATCCCACACTAGGATTCCATGTAGGGAAACATGGATATGGAAGAGAAAACAAAGGGTCATGTTCTGATGGATAGTGATAGAAAACGTGATTAGGAGAAAGTTAACCACAAGAAAATCACAAACTTATGATGTGTGTAAACGGTCTTTGATTACCCAGTAGGAAACGTAAACCAAAAACGTTTTTGTTTTACGTTCCTTTTCATAATTTTGAGGAATTAATTTACTAAATAGAATAAAACATAAGGAAATATACTTAACTTCAAGTAGAGTTTCATCCTTTAATAATTTTCTACCAAAACTAATCTTTTCTCCAAACGATAAGCATTCAAAAAGACTTGGTCGCATCAAAAGCACAAGAATCATCTTCTAGATAATCACATAATCCACAAAAGGATAACTATATATTTCCCTTGTATTTATACATCTAATAAAACCAAAATGGTTAGTACAAGATCATATAATCCCCAAAAAGGATAATCCTTTGTAAAAAAATACTACTGTTAATCTCAAAAATTCAACAAATAGTACCCAAAGTTCAAGAAAGACCATTCAATACACAATTGTCCTTATAATTCATCAAAATAATCCAAAATAAGATTGAAATCCAAAACTCAGAATGATTTAATCACATATTATTCCACAATAAATCTTAACATTTATCTCCAAATAACATCGACTACTCTTAAAGTCTCATACTAAAGTGTAATTAACCTATTCACATATTCTCTATGCTAGGTTCATCATTTTCCCGAAATAACCCAAATCACCATATGTCCACAATAATTACATAAATTCTAAAAAAAAATCAACCATTCCTCCACAATTTAAATCCTATAGTATTTTATTTCCCTTAGGCATATTGTACTCCAAAAGAGAAAACATCGTCCAAAATAACCTTTATCATTTAATCACCAAATCATCT
The DNA here is from genome assembly GCA_963277665.1 of Viscum album. NCBI lineage: Eukaryota > Viridiplantae > Streptophyta > Magnoliopsida > Santalales > Viscaceae > Viscum > Viscum album. The sequence goes on along the minus strand of OY728165.1, from coordinate 76,414,458 downwards.
TCCTATAAAAGGATATCCATTTAATAAAACATAAGTTTCCAAAATCAACTTATTCTTGATCCATAAAAATAGAAGGTGCATTAGTCAGTCTGAAGGTCATATCAACAAACTCATAATGCCCATATCTTGATTGTACGGCAGTTTTTGGAATATCATCATTCTTCACCCTCAATTTATGATAACCGGAACAAAGATCAATCTTAGAGAAGAATTGAGTCCTACGAAGTTGGTCAAATAAGTCATCAATTCTTGGAAGAGGGTATTTGTTCTTCACTGTGATCCTATTCAGTTCTCTATAATCAATGCATAGCTGCATCAATCCATCCTTCTTCTTCACAAAGATAACTAGTGCTCCCTAAGGAGACACACTTGGTCAGATAAACCCATTCTCCAAAAGATCTTTGAGTTGTTTCTTCAATTCCTATAGCTCCACATTTTCCATCCTATAGGGGGTCTTTGACATCGGATGAGATCCAGGTACGATTTCAATGGAGAACTCTACCTCTCTTTCTGGGGGAGGTCTGGGTAACTCTTTTGGAAATACATCAACGTATTCCTAGATGATGGGGACATTTTCTAAAAGAATAAATCCTTCATGAGAAACTTATTTCATTTACAAATCTTTTAACTTAAAAGGATTTTATGTCTTAAAACATCATGCTTATACAATTACATTTTTCTATAATTCCTTCATAATGATTCATAAAAAAGCTTGCGATTAACCAAACATATCCCCCGGGAGTGTCGTAACCAAGAGTACAGCAAGGCCCGTTGTCATGTACCAGTTCCCGTTTGAGTCTAGCTCAAAGCGGTGTTTTAGGGTTTTACCCCTATGTACATCTATTCCAGAGCCACCTCTACCTGCTCGTATCCAGACAGTGATGTATTTACTTGATAAACCACTTACTCAATACTCACCAAAATACTAGGAATATTTCCTATATTTAAACTTTTCTATAGGGTTCTTCCTAAATTTTTTATATCCTAATTTCCATAAATAACTAAACCATCCTTTGATACCAACTATAGCATCCTGCCTTTTTATAACATAACTTTTCATTACATTTTACAAAACTGAGGATATTTAAGGTTAAGTGTCTTGGAAACCAGGAACTTAATACATGATGATATAAAACATTCTTCTTAAACACTTGAAAGGCTTCTTATTTTTTCATCCTAAGTTCATTACAGCAACTCATAACCTGGGAGCATACATCAAAGTAAAGGGTGAGCATAAGGCCTAGTAATGGAAACAAGAGAAACATTTTACATGTGAACTTGAGATACATCAATAAAGTCGTGATAAATAACTTTAAGGCATGAGAAAGAGATCATGAGGAATATCATAATAAAAAGAACATGATTCATAACTTGAATATGTGGCTACAACATTTAACTTAGACAATCATGAACATATCACCAAGGTCTATCCCCAAGGTGTCATTTAAAAAAAATTACCAAGGTTATTCACCAAGGTATCGTTAAAATTATAATCCCTAGAGATTACATCATTACCCAATGCATTGGAGCGCTATCAGGGTGAACCCTTAATTTGTCTTTATTATCATGTGATCCACATATATAATCATCAAAAATTTCATAAATAACTCATATAGCATAAAATAAATGGGTTTCATTTCATAATCATAACGTTTTAAAAACTACTTTAAATACATGATCTTTATGTCACTTTAAACCCACAGAAAAGGAAAGAGGGTTTCATGTATGTAAATTCCAGAATTTAAAATAGAACATTTTGATATATATGTGAATACCCCTTTAGAATAAAGATATTTGAGTATTAACTTAATAAAATAAAAGAATTTGAGAAAAAGAGAAAGACATTTTGAGATGAAAATTATGCAGCATAACGGCTATGTTACAGGGTTTTAGAAAACATTGAAAAGAGACGGGACATGGGTCACCCACTCATAAATGATCCATAACATAGTAGGGAGACATAATATAAAGGATTTAATAACATGGTAATGAAATTTGAAAGACATTCCATATGAAATGAAAAACATGGAAGGAAGATAAAAATAAGATTTCTCTTATGAAAGTTCGGCAGCCTAACGGCGTCACTTAAAACTACAAAAAAATGAATTGATGAGATCAAATAGGGTATCTCATAATATGAAAATAAAAATGACAGTATGATAGACATAGAAGATCATAACCAAATATAAGAAAAGGAACTTGAAATAAATGACATGAAAATAGAACTTGAAAAATGAGAAGGGTGGAAGAATCCCTTACAAAAATTTGGTAGCCTAACGACGCCACTTAAACATTCATAAAACGAAATGATGAGAGTAATAGGGGATATCTCATAATATGATCATGAAAATAGAATTAATAGGAATATAAAATAACATCCTCCAACATAAAAACATGGAGCATAAAAGAAATGATATAAAAGAGAGTACTTGAAAAGAAAGAGAGAGGTAGGATCCCTTACCTTGAAGAGTAACTTCGAAATCTTGAAGTTTGGGACTTTGGGAGGCTTGACGGCACCTTGGGAGGACTCCTTGGGAGGTAAAGAGACAATAACTTTGTTTAGGAGGATTTTGGAATGGAAAGGATGAGATAATGGCTTGGTATTTATAGGGGAAGTGAGGGGACAAGGCATTAATGGCCAAGAGACACTCCATTGGTGGTATTGGAAAAACCATGGGCTTGCCCATGGTATTTGCACATGTTAATGGCCACTTGGGACACCTCATACCTTATCTTACTATTCATAAGTTGACCAGAAATATTTTATAATTACTACATCCTTAATGATTTCATTAAACACCCGAAACTCAAAAACTGTATTTTCACTATTCATCGAAAATTCCACTTTCTCAGAAGAATCCCAAAATTTAACCTTAACCAAATATCGATGCTATGATTTCAAAAATGAACTCCATTTTATGAAAATAATTTTTTAAATATTTTTAATTTAATTTTTATATAAAAACACTATTCACTGGAAAATCATTTTTTTCAGAAAAATCCCCAAAAATCATCATAACCTAATATCGGTGCTCTGAATTCAAAAATGAACTCCTTTTTATAAAAATTATTTTCTAAATATTTTTAATTTAATTTTTAATTAAAAAATACTATTCACCCAAAAAAACTAATACTTGAATATTAATTTCTAAAACATTTATTTACCTATTTTATTGAATCACATTACTTAATCAAGGTGCCTAAATTATATTAATACTTTCTTTAAGTGAGATCACTGATCCATTTGGTCACATTACTAATCCTAAGCATAAAATCACTGTTAATAAATTACTATTCATCAAAAATTAAGTTGATCTTATTAGACTCTAAATTTCTTACTAAACATAACTGTAGAAGGCCATTTTTTGAAAATCATTACACATTATTAATTATTTAAGGTTTAAATAAATATTTTTTAAAAAAATATCCTTCTAAAATTCATCAATAATATGCATACTATATTTATCCAGACATTTGAAAATTCAAAAACATCATCATAATAAGAAGTTAGAATTTTTATTTAAATGAAAGGATTACACAATGCAGTTACGGTCTCGTTATATAACCCCTTATAACACCCGCATGGGACCTAAGAGTAAGGTGTGCTAGGATGATAGAATCTTGGGGCGGCTCGGCCAACATTTCCCGAGTAGTGATTTATATCGTCTTGAACTTCTCATAAAGGCGATTCCTTTTCAGCTTCACATGATGAAGTTCGGCTTGGGTTTGGTCCAGAGCAAAGCCCAAAGGTGCTACCTCCTTCCCGAGTTCTGTCAGATGGGCTTCGATCAGCCTGAGACTAATGTATGGGGCCATTGAAGCTTCTTTCTATATTAATTAATCAAGATCACTTGTATTTATAGACAATAATTGTAACATTTGGTTTCTAATGGTCTTATTGACCAATGGTCATGTAACAGTCGAAACTCAACGGTATCATTTTAATTATACTCATTTTATTAAATGAAATAGTTTTGTTGAGTATAAAATAAAATAACACACAAAGTTAAGAAACAAAATTTATTCAAAATCTCAGGTCATTACATTATTCCCCCCTTAAGAAATTGCGTCCTCGCAATTTAAAAAAAATGGGCTTGGAAATTTCATTGAAAGTCCCACATCGGAAAAGGAGTCAGTAAAACTATTACTTTAAAAGAAAGAAAGGGAAGTAAAAAGGTCACCTGAGTTATCCCACACTAGGATTCCATGTAGGGAAACATGGACATGGAAGAGAAAACAAAGGGTCATGTTCTGATGGATAGTGATAGAAAACATGATTAGGAGAAAGTTAACTATAAGAAAATCACAAACTTATGATGTGTGTAAACGGTTTTTGATTACCCAGTAGGAAACGTAAACCAACAACGTTTTTGTTTTACATTCCTTTTCATAATTTTGAGGAATTCATTTACTTCATAGAATAAAACATAAGAAAATATACTTACCTTCAAGTAGAGTTTCATCCTTTAATAATTTTCTACCAAAACTAATCTTTTCTCCAAACGATGAGCATTCAAAAAGACTTGGTCACATCAAAAGCACAAGAATAATCTTCTAGAGAATCACATAATCCACAAAAGGAGAACTATATATTTCCCTTTTATTTAGACATCAACTAAAACCAAAATGGTTAGTATGAGATCATATAATCCCCAAAAAGGATAATCCTTTATATAAAAAATACTACTTTTAATCGTCAAAATTCAACAAATAGTACCCAAAGTTCAAGAAAACCCATTCAATACACAATTGTCCTTATAATTCATCAAAATAATCCAAACTAAGATTGAATCCCAAAACTCAGAAGGATTTAATCACATAGTCTTCCACAATAAATCTTAACATTTATCTCCAAATAACATCGACTACTCTTAAAGTCTCATACTAAAGTGTAATTTACCTATTCACATATTCTCTATGCTAGGTTCATCATTTTCCAGAAATAACCCAAATCACCATATGTCCACAATAATTACATAAATTCTAAAAAAAATCAACCATTCCTCCATAATTTAAATCCTATATTATTTTATTTTCCTTAGGCATATTCTACTCCAAAAGAGAAAACATCGTCCAAAATAACCTTTATCATTTAATCACCAAATCATCTTCCTGTAAAAGGATATCCATTTGATAAAATATAAGTTTCCAAAATCAACTTATTCTTGATCCATAAAAATATAAGGCGCATTAGTCAGTCCAAAGGTCATATCAACAAACTCATAATGCCCATATCTTGATTGGAGGACAGTTTTTGGAATATCATCATTCTTCACCCTCAATTGATGATAACCAGAACGAAGATCAATCTTAGAGAAGAATTGAGTCCTACGAATTTGTTCAAATAAGTCATCAATTCTTGGAAGAGGGTATTTGTTCTTCACTGTGATCTCATTCAGTTCTCTATAATCAATGCATATCTGCATCAATCCATCCTTCTTCTTCACAAAGAGAATTAGTTCTCCTTAAGGAGACACACTTGGTTGGATAAACCCATTCTCCAAAAGATATTTGTGTTGTTTCTTTAATTCCTCTAGATCCACATTTTCCATCCTATAGGGGGTCTTTGACATCGGATGAGATCCAGGTACGAGTTCAATGGAGAACTCTACCTCTCTTTTTGGGGGAGGCCCGGGTAACTCCTCTGGAAATACGTCAACGTATTCCTAGACGATGGGGAAATTTTCTAAAAGAATAAATCCTTCATGAGAAACTTATTTCATTTACGAATCTTTTAACTAAAAAGGATTTTATGTCTTAAAATATCATGATTATACAATTACAGTTTTCTATAATTCCTTCATAATGATTCATAAAAATCTTGCGATTAACCAAACATATCCCCCGGGAGTGTCGTAACCAAGAGTGCAGCAAGGCCCGTTGTCGTGTACCAGTTCCCATTCGAGTCTAGCTCAAAGCGGTATTTTAGGGTTTTACCCCTATGTATATCTGTGCCAGAGCCACCTCTACCTTCTCGTATCCAGATAGGGATGTATTTGCTTGATAAACCACTTACTCAATACTCACCAAAATACCAGGACGATTTCCTATATTTAAACTTTTCTATAGGGTTATTCCTAAAGTTTTCATATCCTAATTTCCATAAATAACTAAATCATCCTTTGATACCAACTATAGCATCCCGCCTTTTTATAACATAACTTTTCATTACATTTTACAAAACTGAGGATATTTAAGGTTTAGTGTCTTGGAAACCAGGAACTTAATACATGATGACATAAAACATTCTTCTTAAACCCTTGAAAGGCTTCTTCTTTGTTCATACTAAGTTCATTACAGCATCTCATAACCTGGGAGCATACATAAAAGGAAAGGGTGAGCAGAAGGTCCAGTAAGGGAAACAAGAGAAACATTTTACATGTGAACTTGAGATACATCAATAAAGTCATGATAAATAACTTTAAGGCATGAGAAAGAGATCATGAGGCATATCATAATAAAAAGAACATGATTCATAACTTGAGGATGTGGCTACAACATTTAACTTATACAATCATGAACATATCACCAAGGTCCATCCCCAAGGTTTCATTTAAAAAAAATTACCAAGTTTATTCACCAAGGTATTGTTAAAATTATAATCCCCATAGATTACATCATTACCCAATGCATTGGAGCGTTATCAGGGTGCACCCTTAATTTGTCTTTATTATCATGTGAGACACATATATAATCATAAAAAAATTCATAAATAACCCATATAGAATAAAATAAATGGGTTTCATTTCATAATCATAACGTTTTAAAAACTGCTTTAAAGACATGATCTTTATGTCACTTTAAACCCACGGAAAAGGAAAGCGGGTTTCATGTATGTAAATCCCAAAATTTAAAATAGAACATTTTGATATATATGTGAATACCCATTTATAAGAAATATATTTGAGTATTCACTTAATAAAATAAAAGAATTTGAGAAAAAGAGAAAGACATTTTGAGATGAAAATTCTGCAGCATAACGGCTACGTTACAGGGTTTTAGAAAACATTGAAAAGAGAGGGGACATGGGTCACCCACTCATAAATGATTCATAACACAGTAGGGGGACATAATATAAAGGATTTAAGAACATGGTAATGAAATTTTAAATACATACCATATGAAATGAAAAACATGGAAGGAAGACAAAAATAAGATTTCTCTTATGAAAGTTTGGCAGCCTGACGGCGTCAGTTAAAACTTCAAAAAAAATGAATTGATAAAATCAAATAGGGTCTCTCATCATATGAACAAAAAAAGGACAGTATGATAGACATAGAAGATCATACCCCAACATAAAAAAAGCAACTTGAAAGAAATGACATGAAAATAGAACTTGAAAAATGAGAAGGGTGGAAGAATCCCTTACAAAAATTCGGCAGCCTAACAGCGCCACTTAAACATTCATAAAACGAAATGATGAGAGTAATAGGGTATATCTCATCATATGATCATGAAAAGGTAATTAATAGGAATATAAAATAACATCCTCAAACATAAGAACATGGAGCGTAAAAGAAATGACATAAAAGAGAGTACTTGAAAAGAAAGAGAGAGGTAGGATCCCTTACCTTGAAGAGTAACTTCGAAATCTTAAAGTTTGGGACTTTGGGAGACTTGAGGGCACCTTGGGAGGACTCCTTGGGAGGTAAAGAGACCAAAACTTCGTTGAGGAGGATTTTGGAATGGAAAGGATGAGAGAATGGCTTGGTATTTATAGGGGAAGTGAGGGGACAAGGCATTAATGGTCAAGGGACACCTCATTGGTGGTATTGGCAAAACCATGGGTTTGCCCTTGGTATTTGCCCATGGTATTGGCCACTTGGGACACCTCATACCTTATCTTACTATTCATAAGTCGACCATAAATATTTCATAATTACTACATCCTTAATGATGTCATTAAACACCCGAAACTCAAAAACTGTATTTTCACTATTCACCGAAAATTCAACTTTCTCAGAAGAATCCCAAAATTTAACCTTAACCAAATATCGATGTTATGATTTCAAAAATGAACTCCATTTTATTAAAATAATTTTCTAAATATTTTTAATTTAATTTTTATATAAAAACAATATTCACTGAAAAATCATTTTTTTAAGAAAAATCCCCAAAAATCACCATAACCTAATATCGGTGCTCTGAATTCAAAAATGAACTCCATTTTATCAAAATATTTTTCTAAATATTTTTAAATTAATTTTTAATTAAAAAACACTATTCACCCGAAAAAACTAATACTTGACTAATAATTTCTGAAACAGTTATTTACCTATTTTATTGAATCACATTACTTAATCAAGGTGCCTAAATTATATTAATACTTTCTTTAAGTGAGATTATTAATCCATTTGGTCATATTACTAATCCTAATTGTAAAATCACTATTCATAAATTACTATTCATCAAAAATTAAGTTGATCTTATTAGACTCTAAATTTCTTACTGAACATAACTGTAGAAGACCATTTTTTGAAAATCATTACACATTATTAATTATTTAAGGTTTACATAAATATTTTTAAAAAAATATCCTTCTAAAATTCATCAATAATATGCATACTATATTTATCCGGACATTTGAAAATTCACAAACATCATCATAAGAAGAAATCAGAATTTTTATTTAAATGAAAGGATTACACAAGGCAGTTATGGTCTCATTACATAACCCCTTATAACACCCGCATAGGACCTAAGAGTAAGGTGTGCTGGGGTGATAGAATCTTGGGGCAGCTCGGCCAACATTGCCCGAGTAGTGATTTCTATCAGCTTGAACTTCTCGTGAAGGTGATTTCGTTCCAGCTTCACATGATGAAGTTCGGCTTGGGTTTGGTCCAGAGCAAAACCCAAAGGTGCTACCTCCTTCCTGAGTTCTGTCAGATGGGCTTCGATCGGCCCGAGACTATTGGATGGGGCCATCAAAGCTTCTTTCTATATTAATTAATCAAGATCACTTGTATTTATAGACAATAATTGTAAAATTTAGTTTCCAACGGTCTTATTGACCAATGGTCATATAACAGTTGAAACTCAGCGGTATCATTTTAATTATACTCATTTTATTAAATGAAATAGTTTTTTTGAGTATAAAATAAAATAACACACAAAGTTAGGAAACAAAATTTATTCAAAATCTCATGTCGTTACACTTCCCCTGCACTCCAGCTCCCTGAGCCTGACGGGGACTACAAGGTGGATGGTTGTAACATGTCGAAATGTACACCACCTTATGCTACTCTCCTAGCTCTGCTTCCACGTCTGCTGCCCTGCAGATTCATCTGTCCTTAACACTTCCTCTTCTCGAAACATTCTACACGCTCAAGTCTCTGAGACTGGCGCCAGTTTCATGCTCTCCAACTGCTAACATTCACTGGCTGTTTCCGCTTATCCAATGAACATTCAACCACAAAGGTTCTCTCTAGCACCCTAACATAAGTAGGAATGTATAGAGGAAAAAGTTTTGGCTTGGATATCCTTAAACATACCTTGCTCAGAGGTCCGAGATCTAAAGCACTGATCATATCATATTCATCGAGTACCAGGAAAGATCGGTATGCCTCGATGAATACTCAGCTACCGACACGTCGTCCTGTCGAAGTTGTATAAGCTCTAAAAAACTCTCAGCCACCACCTCAAGCCACTCCTCAGCTGTCTGTGGGTCGGGCTCGCCTCAAAACTTGAGGGATATCTGGTGCTGAAACACATGTAAGGCACTAAGCCTACAAGTGTCCTCTACCAGTACCGTCGGTAGTGTCTACTGACCAACGGGCAGTGATATAGTTGGCACACTGCCTGAAGGTACCATCTTGGAAGAACGGTCCAAGTACCGAAACCTCATCACTATGCGGACCATCCTCATGGTCACTCACTGGAAAAGATTAGTAGCTAAGATCAACATCTGCTCTAATAGTGTCTCAACTAGGTAGAAAACTCCAGTAATCACCTTCATCCAGTCCTCTGCTGCCTGGTAATCTGTCTCGCCTCGAAACCTCAGAGGCTTCTGCCGCTAGAACTCATGTAACGCGCTCAGTCGGCATGCACCATCCGCCAGTGCGGCTGGGGGTATCTGCTGCCCTACGGGCGGTGGTGTTGCTGGTACACCACTCGATGGTGCCAACATAGAAAGAGGGCCCCTAAACCGGAGCCTCGTCGCTCGGTGGGCCGTCATCGTGTACTCTCTCAGAAACTCTAGTTGGCTGTCTACGCAGCGACATCCTGATAAGGAACAGGTGCACCACAGTCAATAAGTTATACCTGGTGAGCTGACTCAAAGAGTTCACAAAGAAGACTCTTGAAAACACACTCACAATCAGTGTTTTCATGCACTGAGTCGGAAATCAGAAGTCAGGGTCCTGGTGAATGGATACGTCGGCTGCCGCACCAACACTGGATTCCCTGGACTAAAAAGCACACTCAATACTCTTAACACTATTGCTTCACAGTTAGACAGATCAGAGTCCTAAGTTCTGCGGTAGAATCGACTCCTCTGATACCAATTTGTCACGACCCGTCCTCGGAACCCGTGTCGTGACTACCCCAAGCCCGTCTTCCATAGGTCAGGGGTTGGCGACTAGCACCAAAGGCGTAAATCTCTAAGCTGGGAAGGCATTGCCTATATAAAAAGAAATCACACACAATCAGAGTACACAACTGGAAGCAAAACACTAAGTAAAACTGAATACAAAGGTAGTGCTGAAAGTAAATGGGTCAGTATACAAACCCAACTGAACAACAAGAACAAGTACAAGTAAAAAGGGAAAACAGCTCCTGGATCGTCCACCGGGGAATCCTACCTGAAGGGTAGGTACATAACTTGAACAACTCGTCCCTGAGGTACGTCCCGTCTAGTCCAGCTCCGAGCAGCCTCCTGTCCGTCACCCTCAGCCTCGATCACTGTGGTCGGTTGTCTGCACAGAACACAACAAGGTGCGGGCGAAGCCCGTGCAGGGGTGAGTATAACAATACTCAGTAGGGGACCCCGAGACCCCCGAAGGTCTCCCAGAATTCACTAAGGATAAACCAAAGAAGAAAGATACAATTACAAAGTATCAACCAACCCTACTTAAGTATATGCCCATACATATACCTAAGTTACCAGTCATAATCCGGCTCCAACTCTCTAGCTCAAGCACAACCAAGTCCACAAAGGAAGTAAAGCCGATCACCTCGATGATAATGGTTGAAAGACAAGACTCAGCTCACACAGGTATACATCTTTTGTAGAGTGATAGAGATGATCAGATGTAGTCACTGATTCATCTAAGTTGTCGGACCCACACAGGATACAGGACTCGCTAAGCTGTCGGACCCCCACAGGATACAGGACCCGCTAAGCTGTCGGACCCCCACAGGATACAGGACCAGCTATTTTGTCGGACCCACACAGGATCCAGGAACAGAAGTCAGAACTGTCGAACCCACGGAGGATTCCGGTATAGAAGTCATCACTGTTGAATCCACGGAGGATTCTGGTATAGTATCATCGCAATCAGCCCTAGGGTTCCTGCACACATCACGCTCGATTCCGGGAGGGTCCGCTCCTCGAGCCAAGTGTCGATAGATCAACTATCATGAAGTCCTGAGTTGATGTATCTTGTAGTTCCGTCTCATCATAAGGAACTCAATGCGACAGACAATGCATCAATCGGGCACCCGGTCTGAGAGTTATTGGCATTTCCGTTCCAAGGGTCCGGTTGGTTTTTAGGCTCAAACCAACCCGACCATACTCCAACTGCGCCCGAACCTCAAGTGGAGTATGCCAAAAGAATCGTTTCGCTCCAAGTATTCCATCGCCGCATTCGGTTCGTCGTTCGGACACCTGTAGCCCAAGATGCGGGCTAAAAGGTGTAAATGGTCGTAGCGGGTCCGGGTTTGGTCCGACCCAATCGGACCGACCCGACCCGATCCGGTCCGAACCGGGGACTGACCTGGTTCGTGGATGCGGCCCGACCCGAGTGGTCGGCCCAGCCCGAAGGGGCGGCCCAGCCCGAAGGCGCGGCGCGGCCCGGCCTGAGGGCGGCCCGGCCCGGCCTGAGGGCGGCCCGGCCCGTGGTCCTGTGGCACCCGGCCCGGCTGGCTGTGCGACGCCCGGTTCGGCTGGTCGTGTGGCGCCCGGCTGGTCGTGTGGCGCTCGGCTGGCCAGCTAGCCACGTGGGGGGGGGGGGGGGGGGGTTACACCCCCTGACTCCCGAAACGGTCGGCGCAAGGCATCGACCCTTGTAACCGCGGGACCCGTAGGGTCCCGCCTGGCATGCACTGGCGGCCGGCTCAGCCGGCCGCTCTCCCATGTCCGCCGCGGCCTAAGGTCGCGGTCCTGCTCCATCGACGCGGCGCGACGGCGCCGCGCCCCTCCGTCGCGGCCCGGCTTTCATCCTGATTACTACTCCAGGCCAAGCATGTTTAACTATGAAGTTCTAATCAAGTAGACTCCCGAAAAGAAAGGTGCTCATTCTGGGAAGTTTCTCAGGGTGTGTGTGGGGGGACAAAACACACTGAAAGAACATGTGTTTAGCCTGTGGGGACAGTCATTAGTCTGATAAGCGACCCTAATGAGTAATAGCCTATGGTGTGCTGGGAAGGCTTCCAAGGTATTACAGGAGACCCATGGGGTCAGATGACAAGATTCATGGCCCGAGGAGGCGGGTCATGACATAAATTATATTATTTTTATAAAATTTATGTAAAATATGTAATACATATTTTATACAATTGTGTTTAATATGAATATATTTATTAAAATTTAATTTTTATTAATATATTTGATAGTTTTATAAATAACTTCAATGGGAACTTCCATTAGAACTTCTAGTGGAACTTCCAGTTGAATTGTTAATGGATTTATAATTGTTATTTATACAGATTTTTGTAAAAAAAATCAATATATCTTATAAGTGCATTTATTATAAATTTTCTTAAATATAAACATTTTATTTACATTTGGATTCATGTATTTTATACATTTTTAAATTGTAAATTGTGTAAAATTTATAAAATAATGAGTCTCTTTATTTGAGAAAATTTTATTATTTCAAAACAATATTTTTATAAAACTTTTAAATGTATTGATGTTTTTTTATATTTTTATAAGTACATATTTTTAATTTCTTTCATAAAAAATATTTTTTAAACTTGCAAAGATTAATAATTTTTTATAACATTATTTAAAAAATAAATAATTGATATGTTTTAAAAACTAGTAATTTATAGGAAATTTTTATTTTTCAATATTATTTTTTTATAAATTGATATGTTTTAATTAGTAATTTATATTAATTTATGTTTTTTTTATATGTTTATGTTTTATATCAACATTTTTAATGTTTTTTTATATCAATGCTTATTTTTTTTTTATGTTTTTTTTTTTTTTGTAATTTATAGCGTTTTTTATCAATGTTTATATGTTTTTTTGATGCATTGTAAATGGTAGAAATGAGTTTTTGTAAAAATTCTAACAGTCCGATTTTTTTAAAATTTTAGAAACGGACGGATTTTATTATTTTTTGATACTGAAATGTCCAGTAAAACCGTGTAATTAAAAACGATGTGGATCCTCATTCATGTTGAACAATATGACAGGTCAATACCGTACAGTACGAAATGAAAGTGCACAAGTATATGAATATTTAATGCTACAGAAAGATACTTGGAAATAAATTAAGTACAAGACAAAAATCAATCACTAACACAATCAGCGTCTTCCCGTATATGCATTTCGCAAAACTTCATCAATTAATACTAGGAACTCAAGATTGTAAAACTAGACAAAACCCTACAAAAACCGACGGCTCACGAGAGCCGTTTCATCCGTACATGGTTTACAGAACCGGAAGGAGCAAAAATATACCCGGCTATCTCCCGCCAGCTGTTTTGGACGGTGTCTTCTTCCTCCTCTTGTTCACCGGCTTCACCGCATCTTTCAATGTCTTTGGTGGTCCATTCGCCAGAGCTCCCACCCCTTCCGCCGTAACACGTGGCGGTGGAGCACCCAAATCTGAATCCTGCGGTGGTGCCTCAATCTTCACTTCACAGGGCCCGGGATCGCCCTCTGAACCGCCTTTTTGTCCATCAGCCATGGATTGACCTGCGCATACAACAAGTGAAAGTGGGGGAAAGGCAAATTCAAGTACTACCATCAAGCACTCTGCATACCAAGCAAAGCCAAGGGAGCTCTCAATGAATCCAAGTTGACGCCTTTTGAATATGGATCCCTGAAGGACAAAACATCAAAGTCAAGACACTTTAAACTTACATAATTCATGCATGCTTGAAGAACTATAATAAAAGCTCTCAACTTTGAAACGGGGAAAATTCATACCAATTTGAAGGCCCACCAATGAAGCGGCTTTTACTACCATCATCCCCCACAGTTCTCCCTTGCCCAGAAGATTGGGTTCTGCCATCAACACCATCACTGGTGCAACCACCTTCTGATGCCAGCTTTATCCTCTCAATATGACTGCATGACAATTCAGTGGCCTTCTCCGGTTTGAAATCTGGCCCGCTGATATCTATAGCTGAAAAGGTAGACTGTCGCTTGATTTTCTTCAATGCTCTTTCTGTGTTGTATGATTCCACCTAGAGCAATTTGCAGATAAGTAAATTATTAATGCAAAGATAATACTTCGTGACATAAGCATTCTTCAGTAAGTGAGATCAAACGCAGCCTTACTCGCATTGAAAAATATTATAGCCCTCGCTAATCATCAATAAATCCATACAAATCATTACATGAATCTCCATTATTTTATAAAATTTGATCAGGATCTAGTATGAAATTGTTGCAAGACCAACCTATGAATATTCTGATCTGAGTTCAAGGCAAAACCTAACTCAAATTTTCTGTCCTTCAGGATGAGTCCAAGCATTTTGGGCCACGGATTGAGACTTTCATTAACAATTTCAACAAACTTACAGAATCAAAATCAGAGAATAAGAAGGCACAGAAGGCATCTTAAAAATCAAACACAATAGCAAGATAAAACTCACAGCTTTGTTTATCTTGCATGTTATATCAGCAGCCTTAACAGAAGCAATCCGCAAACACTGCATGACAGCACTTTGAATAACACCCACCCCTCCACCTTTTTGAATGGCACAAACATCACCGTTTGAATTGAGTGTGGCGGTGAACCTCCCTCCCATTACAGCCTCCTCAAAGTGTGTTGGATCAATTACCTACACAGCACTCCCATGACAGTAGCCAAGGGCAGACCACGTGTGAAAACCATCTCTCTATACCAGAAACAATCCTTGAGACTTAATTTCATACCATAAGGTTCTCACTGCCAATAAATCCAAAGGTTACTGCAATAGGGAGATGGTGCACTATCAAAGGAAGGGGCTCTCTCACCTGGAAATACAAAACACACCATCAACAGTTGACACAAAGATAATTGAGACCTTGGAGCCTCCCAATCCATTAAAAGATTGAAACTTCCATAAGGCAATAACAGAAAAACATGCTCTCTTGCAACAATAAAGTCAATTTAGAGTTAAGATCGTCCACAAATCAATAGCACTCAGCACATTCAACATGGTACTAGATGAAAACAAACCTCGGGTGGATGTACTATCACTTCTTGACCATCTTCTCCTCCTAATGTGCACTCTGGCCTTCGAAAAGTCAAGAGAGCAGCTAAGGCAGCAATATTTGAAGCATCAACAAGGTTTCTGTCCCCAGGAAAATGTAATAGCATACAAGCATGACTTAAAATTATATATACATAAATAAAAGAACAGGTGCATACAGGGAAGATATTCTGCAGCCTACCCCCCATTATCTAGAACATGGAGATCAATCCGGATGGCCCATACTGATTTCCCAGAAAGAACACAAAGCGACTCTGTATCCACAGCCTTACTTTCCCTGAAATAGTGATCAAAGTTTCAGAAAAGATTTATTTTGATGCAAACCACAGCAGGAGCCCACTTTTGATATAAAAACTGATAAAAACGCATTTGGAATTTTCTACTCCTCGACTCATATTTTTCCCACCCATCCCCTTATGCATTAATTTCAAGAAATCATTTTCATCAAAAACATCTTCCATCATTGACATTTCAGCAGAGCATATAGCCATACTTGATGGAGGTGTTTCAAGATGAAGAGGAAATAACAGAAGGAAAACTAACCAGCAAGCTCAATTGACAAACAAAATCAGGTTACACTCCTGGGAAGGACTCTTCACCAAGCCAAGGCTTGCACACCCTGCTAACCAACTGAATGCCCCTCCCCTAGCCCGATCCTCCTATTATACCCCCTCTCCCGCTTACATACATTTAATATGGTGTGTAATTACAAAACTGCCCCTTGGTGGTTTAAGAACTTCCACAAAACCCTTACGTACTCCTCTTCTATGGTAAGTAAAATAAACAGGAGGTCAAGGTCGAACTCCAGGCAGATCCTCTAGGGGCTCCCCTGAGTTCCTATCAATGCCTCCCCCTTGAATTGCCACCTTGTCCTCAATGTGGTATCTGGGGAACTGGGCCTTGATCACTGCCGCATCTTCCCAGGTGGCCTCTTCGTTGTCACACCCATGCCGCTTAACCAGCCAAAGCAAGGTTCTTACCCGTGTCTTTTCGATCAAAATAGCCTCTGGATAAACCTCTTCCTCCACCAAATCTCCTGGCAGAGATCTTTCTTCTTTGTGCTCGCCAACGGCAGCCTTTAGTTGCAATACATGGAACACTGGGTGCACTCTACTTTCTTTTGGAAGTTTCAGCCTGTGCGCAACAGCCCCCACTTTGCTGTCGATTTTAAAAGGCCCATAGAATCTGGCAGCTAATTTCGGATTAATCTTGGTCCCCCCCTCCAGGTTTATTCGGACACAGCTTATAACCCAGACCAGTTCCCCTACTGCATACGTCACCTCCCGATGTCACCTATTAGCATATTTGGCCATAAGTTGTTGTGCTCTGTGTAGATTAGCTCGGAGTTGCCATAGAGCCTCACCTCTTTCCACTAATGCATTTGCCACAGCCTCAACAACAGCCTCCCCCTGGTATAATGCCAAATATGTGGAAGCTTTCGGTCATACACAACTTAAAATGATGTTTGTCCAGTAAAAGTATGGTAAGATGTGTTGTAACTGTAATCTACCCAGGCCAACCATGTTACCCAATTTTTGGGTTGATCTAATGAAAAACACCTCAAGTATACCTCTAAGCACCGGTTCACTACCTCTGTTTGTCCATCAGTCTACAGATGGTAAGATGAACTCATCTCGAGGGTTGTGCCCAGTAACTTGAATAGCTCCTGCCAAAAAAGGCTTGTGAACATTGGATCTCTGTCACTCTATTGCCTTAGGAATGCCATATAGTCGAACAATCTCCTTCAAGAACACTTCTATCAATGTCTTGACTGAATAAGGGTGCTTGAGAGGAATAAAATGTACATATTTACTAATTCGATCAACAACCACAAATACCACTTCAAATCTCTGGGATTTAGGCAGGACCGGACACAAAATCCATGGATGCCTCCTCCCATATCAAATTCGGTATCAGGAAGGACTGAATTAATCCTGCTGGATTCAGAGCTTCATATTTACTTTTTTGACAAATTTCACACTCACGGACAGATTGCTGCACACTCCGTGTCATTCCAGCCCAATAAACACCACTGGCCAGACATTTATAGGTCTTCAAATACCCGAAGTGTCCTCCCTAGAGATGAATGAAAATGTTGTAATAGTTTTGGAATCAGGACTGATTTCCTTGGAAAAACTTACCAGTTTGTAAAATAATAACCCATTCCAGAAGGTATACCCAGGTTTCGTAGGTGTTTCCTGCTGCAATGCTTCTATAACAGCTTGTAATCTGCCATCCTGTTTGATCTCTTCTTTCAGCACTTGAAACTCTTCCCAGCTAGACTCAGAAACTGCAAAGCTCATGTAGTCTCCTCCTGTCATTGACACTAGCCTTTGGCTAAGCATGTGCTTTAGGCTCCGGTGGTCAGCGTATTATCTCAAACCGCCTTCCAAGCAGATACTGTTTCCAATGTTGAACTGCCAACACCAAAGCCATCAGCTCCTTTTCATATGTTGACTTAGCCAAGTTATTGTCTGATAGTGCCTTGCTAAATTAAGTCAGAGGCGTCCCTTCCTGCATCAACACTGCCCTAACCCCTGATCCCGAAGCATCGCATTCTACTATAATTTTTTTTGAGAAATCCGGCATCCTCAGCACTGGAGCAGTAGTTAAGCATTCCTTGAGGTTTTCAAATGCAGATTGAGCCTCCGGAGTCCATTTATATCCTTCTTTCTGAGTTA
Source organism: Viscum album (assembly GCA_963277665.1). Lineage (NCBI taxonomy): Eukaryota > Viridiplantae > Streptophyta > Magnoliopsida > Santalales > Viscaceae > Viscum > Viscum album. The sequence continues at coordinate 76,396,183 of OY728165.1, read as the reverse complement.
GGACCGTAAGTGGTCTCGCTATTTTGCCATAATCCTTTATAAACTTCAGATAGTACCCAGTCAGCCCCAAAAAACCCCTTAGAGTGGGAGGTGGACCACCTCAGGATAGACCACCTGTCCACTATACTTGTCAACGTAGGAAGCAGCCTAGGAAGTTGTAACTGCCTGGGTTGGGGTGTAACTCTCAAGGGCAGTTATGTAATAAGACTTGTTTAGTTTGGTTATAAATAGAGGGGTCGGCACCTTGGGGAGGGAGATCGGGACTTTTGCTTAGGAGTACTGGCTGTAGCCTGGGCCTCGGAAGACAAATCCCTTCCAGGAGGAGCGACGGAAGCTCCATTCTGTTGTAACAGTTCTACATAATATTCAAAGGTAACTCTTCTCTAAATTCTTTCCTCCACTATGTTAGAAATCACCTGTCATCTTGGTGCTTTCATTGATAGAAGCACTGCCTAGACATGCGGATAGTGTGGTTTTAAAGAGGGAAAATTTCTAAAAGTGAGAGAAGTTTGGAAGATGATCTGTTTTTTAATGTCCACACACATGGAAAACCGAGTAACACAATTGGAAGCAACAGCGGCTGATCCGAAAACTGGAATGCAACGCCAGGAGGCTGGAATTCAGCCTAAAAGATGATCATCAGCGGCAAGAAGATGAGTATCTGCAGGTAGCGTTGTGGATTCCTGATTTAACCGAGGGCTGGTGTATGAGTATGTTCATTGGGGGACTTAAACCATAAATTGGCAGTACTATAATGACAAGCGAGCCTAAGACAAAGGTACGATTGCTAACTTTGGCGAGGCGTGTGGAGCGGGAGCTGTTAATAACTATTAAATTCACAGAATCACGAAGCAGGAACTTCTTTTCCAGAGGACAGAGCAAAGGATGGTATCCCAATCCTGCTAAGGCAGCGACCACAGTTGAAAACAGTGATCAAGACAAGAATGGAGGAACTGCAACTAGATTTTCAGAGGTTAGAAACTTATCTAGGGAAGAATTTGAGAACCGAAAGTCCAAAGGTCTGTGCTATTCTTGTGGACGGTGTTGGATTGGTGCAGCCCGATCTGGTTGGACCAAATGCTTATAGACCGTACTGTGCACCAGCCCGCAACTTTCGCAGGTCGAGCTCTGTGGTGAGCTCGTTGGGGGGTGCAAGGGGTAACATGGCCCTGCTCTGGGGGTCGAAGGCCCCCGGTCCAAATTTGGGAGTACTGTAGCATGCTGATACTGTAGCAAGTTGACTGACCACCAACAAGGGCACTGTAGCGGCGCGGACTTCCAATCGCCATTCACTGTAGCTCCTTGGACTTTCCAGCCGATAGTCACTATAGCACTTTTGACTTGAGTGGCTACCTTTCACTGTAGCGATGCGGACTCTGTAATTGTGCTCCCAAATTATAGTGAATATTCTGTCTCTCCGTGGACGTAGGGATTATTGCTCGAACCACGTAAATCTTCGTGTTCTTGTTCTTTTTTTTCTCCTTTTACTCTTTTGTGTTTCGTCGTTTCTGTCGCTGCAACTCCCGATGTTTCCGCATCAAACAGAAGTACAACCCAGGACATCATTGTTCTCAAAAAGCATATAAGTTAATGGTGTGGGGGTGCATTGAGCCTCGAGAAGAAGACGAAGAGGAGATAGAAAACATGGGCACGGAGGGAGAATCAGGGAGTCTTTGGGAACTGAAAATGTTGGGAACCACAGCGTGTGACTTGAAAAAAAAATTAGGAACCAAGCCGATGTTAATTGTAACATCCCAGGTAAATAAAGAATAATACATTTTCATATTTATTAATATTTGTGAATTAAATATTAATTTTACTTTAAAGGGGTTGCTATGTTCGATAGCGTACCCGATACACAACAGAGAGTTTCTTTGAAATCTTACGTTGCACACTAGTAATAAAATAATATTATTTTAAATGCTAGTTAACACGTAGCCGTTGTATTGGCGGGAATGAATAGAAATAACTAAAATGTTATTATATATGTTTGTTAAATGTTTTTATACTTATCCAATAAAGGATAAAGGCTTAAAATACGAAAAGAATTCAATTTTAGGCATATATACTCTAATTTTCACTAAAGGTCCACTTGCAACTTTTAAAGGCGAACCGTCATTAAATATAGTTTTGGTCATTCTTATACATTCTATTGGACCAAATAAATTTCTTCTTTATAATCGGGACATCAAAATTTACTTTGTGTAAATTTTCTGTATTTTTCCGATAAAGATCATTTTTTTAATGAATAGTGAAAAATGTTGTATTTTAATTCAAAACCTATTTTTAATCTGATTTTTTAATATGATTAGATTATCTTTTGAAGTGGTTTTAAAGTGAAATTAGAATATATTATTACCATTGAATCCAATAGGGGTCGTTGGAATTAATTTCACTTTGAAATTGGACTTAAACTAGTGTCAATCTTTTGATACTTATTATTTCATAAAAACACGCTATTTCGGGAATTAATTATTAAATTAATTAATTCAACTTATATGTTTTGAATTTTGTAAAATAGACATCATTTTTGAATTCGGAATATCAAATATAGCTTAGGGTGAATTTTTTGTATTTTTTTGAAAAACTTCAATTTTTGATGAATAGTGAAACCACTAAGTGGTACTTATAAAAAACTGATTTTCCGTTTAAATGAAATTTTACCACCTTTGTGTTTTGAATTTCAAAAATCCGACATACATGTTTGTCATTGAGGAATAAAATGTGGTTCAATGGGATTAGAATAATTTTTTGGTGAATAGTAACATATTAAGTTTTTAATCGCGATTAGAGGTAATTAGTGCAATTTAAGGCAAAAATGATATTATAATAAATTGAAAATACCTAGACACATGTCCTACCCTTATTGGATGTGTCATTGCCGACCAAGACAAGCCAAGGGTCAACTTGGGGACCTCATGAAGCCACTTTGGTTGGAAAATGACATTAATATCTTTTTATTTAATGTTAAAATTAAAATGACACAAACATGAGTTGTTTTACTAAAACAATTTTTAAATGGGGTTATACAAGTCATATTTTTTACTATAAATATTCATTGGAAAGCTAAAAAGATTTCCTACATAGTATTTTTTTTATAATTTTTAGACATTAAATAAATTAAATTATTTATGACATCATGATGATGCAGCGATGACCTCATTATTTAACGATTTAAATAAAATGGAAAGATAATGTAAAATCTAAGACCTACACATGTCCAAAACCTATTGGATGAGTGGATTTCGAACCCTTATCACCTTATCCTCGAAACACATCAATGTGGGACCATTAAAATCCGAAACTCATTCCAAAATAAAGTAACATTTCCTTACTTTCCAAGAGTGCCCCTCCTCTCCTCTTATAAAAGGCTCACACCTCTACCTCCTTACCCACACCTCTCAAGCCTTTGGCTCGGCCAACCCCTGCCCATTTTGTCTCTCCACATCCCTCTCTTACTCCTTGAAGCCTCACTTTGGGCAGAAGTCTTCCCAAAGAAGCATTTGAGCTCAAATCAAAAAGAGTTACCCGATTTTAAGGTAATGTCTTCACTTTGTGTTCTTTTGTTTTATTTTGCTTCTCCAACCCCCTAAACTCTTTTTATTCATTTCTTTTGTAACAACTCTAGTATCTTCAATATACTAGGATGTTGTTATATGAAGGATTCGAGCTACACTTACACACACCTACATCTAATGGTTAAAGAACATACTGTTTCCGTGGATGGCGAATTTATGCCTCCTGAAACGATGATTGTTCAAAATTCTTTTAACACCTTCAAAGGTGGCCATTAAGATGACACTATATTTATATATAATATATAATATGTTTATGTTTTCCTTAAGCTTCTGTATTTTTCATTTTGGGCACACCTTTATGGTTTCCATTATGGGTAAACGCGATATCTTCATTTTAAGGAAGTGCGGACTACCGCCCCCTCAAAGTGATTTGATTTCGTTAATACCATATGTGGGATGTATAAAGGATTTAATTAATGGTATTATATATGATATTATACTGGAATTATAATATACCTTTATATCATTATGATTCCATTCCATAAAAATATGAAATAGAAATGAAAGTAGCGTTCATGCGTACGTACGGCTTACCGTCTCCATGAACGGTGCATTTCATTTCTTATCCCCAAATGTAATGTACAATTATAAGTACATATATATAATGGATATATATGATGTATGTTACATATAAGTGATGAATATAATTCTGGAATTAAAATATACATACCTCTCATTTAGTTTTAATTCCATTAATATAACATAGAAATGAAAGTAGCGTTCATGCGTACGAACGGCTTACCATCTTCATGAACGGTACATTTCATTTCTTACCTCTAAATGATTATGTAATATTATAAATTCATGTATATACTGGATATATATGATATATATGATATCTACATCATGAATATAATTCTTGATATAATGGATATTTTACCACATGAACAACTTGTAATTATAAAGAGTTTATTTTTTACTCAAGTACCAAGAATCGACAAAACGACCATTATTAACTTAAATAATTACATAGTGTTCATAACCTGGTAATAAGTGATATAAAATGAATAATGAACTTGAAAAAGGTTCTTAAAAAAGTAGAAATTAACTCAAGTTTATTATTCAGGACGTTAAAGAACGATCGAGTCAAGTCGGACCCGAGGTAAGGGATTTCGTCTCAATCTCCTTTCATTGGGGCATATTTTGTTTTGTACACCACTTTCTTTTATACGGTGTATAAAACCCTTTGACTTTTACGTTTATTCAAAAGGAATATTTTTATACGAAGCGTTTAACTAAATGACAAAAGGGAATGTTTTTGTCGTACGTATGCAGCGACAACGACTTCTCCGCCGCCGTGACCATTATTTGAGATTCGGCTTCCTCTACAAGCCGTTACTTTTTAATGAAAAATTAATACCATGTTTTTATTTTCTTTTATTTTGGTATTGAAAATGGTTTTTATAATGGATTTGTTATGTCAATATATTTAAGTGATATATATTGTGATCAAAGTGTGGAAATGTTTTCTTTCCATTATATTTGTTTTATGTCTTATGATGGTACTTGGACATTTGACGGGTGGTTACGTGATAAACCATATGACGGGTGGTGTCGTGAATACCAGGACGGGTGGTTACGTTATAACCTCCAATGCATTGGGTATGGAAGTCGGTCGTATGGCTATTCCATTAAGTATGAAAGTTGGCCGAATGACTATTCCATTAAGTGATATGTGTGGAAGTCGACCGTATGATTATCTGAAATGTTTTTCACAGGACTTAATGTGGAATTGGGTCAAGGATGGGATCAGGGGAAAGTCATGCTATCTAAAATATGGAACTAGACATGTTTCTTTTTAAGAGTTTTTATTTTATGGAAACTTAGTAGAAGTGTCTACTTTGTAATCTTTTGAGATGTAATAGTTATGTCATAATTCTCTAAAACTCTAAACTTGAAAAGATCCTCAATGTGAATTATTCATTTAATTCAATATTAAGTAAGGTTTAAGGCCGGGGCCTTATATTAATAGAGGGAAAAGTGGAAGGGATACCCCTTTGCTGGTTTTAATTGACAGCGCGGCAAGTCATAACTTCATTTCAAGGAAACTCACAAGACAATTTGCTGCCCAGGTAAATGAGACCAGGCCGTTCAATATTCAGTTGGGCAATGGCCACCGTGTAGCATCCAGAGGATTATGTAAATCATTACAAATTGAACTTCGAACTGAAAAATTATTGGTTGATGCTTACATATTTGTTACAACGAGGCCGGATTTAGTCCTGGGAATTTCTTGGCTGGAGACCCTCGGATATGTAACAACTAATTGGAAGAAAATGACTATGAAATTTGATTTGAAAGGGAAACTGATAGAGACCTGGTTTCCAGCTGGAAGGGGTAGAATATTCAAATAAGGGATGGAATAGACTTTTAGGGGTGAGTTTGTTAGGGGGGAGGTTCTAGACCCCACTTGTGGGGCTGGAAAATAACTATATAAGCAGTACGTGGAGGTGAGAAGGGGGTGAGAAGAAAATAGTTGGGAATTCGGCCATACTGCCTTGGGAAGCGGCCTACGGGATTGGGCGAGGAGCAAATGCTCTCTCGAAGTGTCCATTTGTTTCTTCTTCACCTATAGCTCTGCTGTAATTCTTTGTTCTGCTTCATAAATAAAGTAGTTCGTTCCTTTGGCTCTATCAATTGGTCTGACCTGCCTTCCTGTTCCACTTCACCCTCGAATGCGCACCCCGCTGCAGGATTTTTCCATCCGCTTCCATTCTTCTCTGGTGCGCATTGTGGTCTCCGCCTCATTTGTTCTCGTGCGGTGCACTGTCGGGACGAGCTCCCTCGACGGAGGCAGACAACAGTTTTCTTCCTGGTTCCCCGAAAACGCATCCCACTGGTGAATTTCAGCACGCTCGACAGGGCCATCCGCTGCTGGATAGTCAATTGTGGATCGACAGTTGCACGCTGACCTAAGGCTTCAGTGCGGAGGCGTCGCCCGCTCAGTGCTGTCGCGACGGGGCTTCGCTTGGATTGGAAACCCTCTTCCGACATGTGATTCAAGGGGGCGCACACCGCCGACTCTCATCTGAGTCGTGTACCGTCAACTCTTTTTCTCCCAGAGGCGCGCACCGATCGGACGAACCACAATGTCGGCAATTCAATCGGAGGAGACGCACACTACTGGCTTGACCACGATTCTTCACTGCCAGCTCGCTCGGTTCTCAACTCGCTTGGACAAGCCGCTCACAGGGGGGACTTCCGGCCGATTTCCACTGATCGCGAACGTGCTCCCCTGATCGCGGCTGAAGGAGCCCCAGTCCGCTCGCATGTAGCGGAGGCTCGGCCACCTCGTGCCAAACGAAAAGCGCACCACTCGTTCCTTCCAACAGCAGCCCGCCCGGCCGACTCGTGTTCCTTGATTCGACGGGGGCCGCACCAACACTCCACGAAAGGGGGGTGCCCGATTCTTTTTCGGGAATTGAAAAAAAGTGCCGAACCACTTTTTATGCCTGGAAAGAGAAATACAAGTGGGAAAAAAAAGGTAGCACAGGAACAAAAAAAAAGAAAAAAAAACAGAGAGAGAGACAGCAACTAACCTACAAAGGGACTGCCCAACAAGGAAACAACACAATGCACATTGCCCGCTCGTTACGGCAGGATACTCCAATACTTGGGAGCACCCCGCTGTTCGAACGCCGCAGCCTATGGCGACTCAAATGTCGAAAATCTGGGCTTCACGAGCCCGAGTGACTAGAAATCAGAAAAAATACTTACAGAAATAGTTTTTACCGGAATTTTATGCCACACATTCAAAGTCTCGAATCTCGCAAGCTGAGGAATATTTCTCACGCAATCAAACGCCGGATCAGATGAAGGTACCAATGGCACGCCTCTGCATGTCAGACATGTCTGCACTATGTTTTTTAGCGGTTAAGGACCTGCATCTATGTTCACTTGGGAGCATCTTAAAGAAGCAATGCTTGAGGATTTTAGAAGTTCCGTCAGCGAACCCCCGGCAACTACATCCGAGGTCCCGCCACCGGTAACGCAGTTGTCCGCATTGCACTCCGAGGGGCCTACCGAACATGGGACGCACACCTGGAGCAAAGGGCTGGCCGAAAATCCTGACGACACTTTCTCTAGATAGTCTGTGATAGACTTCCCGCATATTGAGGAGCCAGACACTTCCACGTACGTAATGTTGGAGCACAAGCCGCAGCAGATTGACCCAGCTCCTACCTGGGCTCTTGTTATTTTACCTCCAGATAGACAGGTCACGCCCGCGGTGTCGGGCTAGGGTCCCCAGGCTCATACGGAAGATTCATACAGTTTTTATCCACCAGATGTTGGATGGTACCAACCGTACTTGCGGCCCACTTCATGGAAGCACACAAGGGGCCTCTCCAATGGCAGGAGAGAAAGCATTACGGAAGGCGGCGTTCTCAAACTCGTCCATGATGAAGGCTAACACATTTGAGAGATTGTTTGGCGTGCACCCGGCATGGGCGCCCCATACAGAACCACAGCCAATTGGTCCTCCGTCGACGATATTGCTTGTTTCGGCCCAACTCACCAGAGTAAGACACCGAATATGGAAGATTGTTTGGCTTAACTATCTGCCCAGCACCCCTTGTCCACAGTTCCCCAGAGCACGGCTAGTATGGGAGGTCGCTTGGAGTACCTGCGCGATCCACCACCTTGAGGACAAGGTGGTTTTTCGGGACGATGGCAATGATAGAGACCAAGTGTCCAGCTGGAAGGAATAGAATATTCAATTAAGGGGTAGAATGGTCTTTTAGGGGTGAGTTTGTTAAGGGGGGAAGGTTCTAGACCCCACTTGTGGGGCTAAAAAATAACTATATAAGCAGTACATGGGGGTGAGAAGGGGGGAAAAGAGAATAGTTGGGAGTTCGGCCATACTGGCTTGGGAAGCGGCCTACGGGCTTGGGCGAGGAGCAAATGCTCTCTCGAAGAGTCCTTTATCTACTTCTTCAGTTGTAGCTCTGTTGTAATTCTCTGTTCTGCTTCATAAATAAAGTAGTTCGTTCCTCTGGCTCTATCAGAAACAAGTGGCATTGCAGAGAGTTCATTCTTCGCAGAGCATACCAAGAGCTTTACAGGAATATTTGGGTAAAGAAAAGAAGAAGTTGCAGGAAATTCAATAGGTAACAACGGAAAGGGTTAGTGAGGAGGATGGACAATTGGACTACGTTCAGCAGCAACCGTTACAAAAGGTTTTGGTACGTTTCAGCACTGTGTTTGATGTACCTAGCAGGTTACCTCCGATGAGAGAGACTAACCATGCAATTAAGCTGAAGGTAGGGGTTGAACCTGTGAATATCAAGCCTTGCAAGCATGCTTACCACTTGAAAAACAAGATTGAGAATCAGGTACAAAAGCTGTTGGAATTAGGATTTATCAGACATAGCTGCAATCCTTATTTGAGCCCAATAATTATGATTAAAACGAAGGATGGAGGGAGGTGAATGTGTGTTGACTTTCGTGCTTTAAACAGTTTAACAGTGGCTGATAGGTATCCTATTCCGATGATTGAAGAATTGATGAATGAATTGCATGAGGCAACATATTTTACTAAAATGGATCTTAAGTCAGGATTTCATCAGGTTCAGATGAAGAGTGGGGACATTTGTAAATCAGCATTTAAGACTCACGAAGGGCACTATGAGTACGTGGTTATGCCATCTGGATTGATAAATGCGCCGACAACATTCCAAGCTACTATGAACAATATTTTCAGACCAATGTTGAGGAAGGGAGTTCTAGTGTTTTTTGATGATATTCTGCTCTACAATTGTGGATGGGGGGAGCACTTAGCTATGTTACATCAACTAATACAATTGATGGAATTGGTTTTGTCAATACAACATTGGAGAAAATATTTGTTGGGAAGACGGTTTAAGGTGTTTACTGACCACCGGAGTTTAAAACATATTTTGTTGTCAACAAACCAACAATGCTGGCAAGCTAAACTAATAGGATCTAATTTTGAAGTTATATATCGACCTGGGAAACTGCACAACATAGCAGATGCCTTGTCCAGGTCTATTCTTGAAGGGGAGTTGTGTCAGTTTGCAGTGTTTGGACCAAGTTGGGTGGAGATACATGTGATATGAGCAGAAATATTAAAAAATGAGGAGTTGTTGTCTATAATCCAAGCTGTTAAGCGGGGAGACAAGGTGAAATCTGGTTATACCTTACGAGAAGGGTTGTTATTTTACATGAATAGACTGGTATTATCCCGCAAGTCAATTTTAATTCCAAAACTAATGCAGCACTTCCATTCTTCGCTTGTTGGGGGGCATTTGGGGTGTTTAAAGACTTACAAGAGGCTGGCAAATGGGGTTTACTGGACTGACATGACACACGCAGTGCAAAAGTATGGAATGTGAAGTGTGCCAAAAAAGTAAATATGAGGCTTTAATTCCAAGCGGATTACTTCAACTATTACCTATTCCAGCATTGGTGTGGGAGGAAGTATCGATGGATTTCGTTTCGGGATTGCCTAAATCCCAAGGGTACAAGTGGTGCTTGTTGTGGTTGATAGGCTAAGTAAATATGTCCATTTTATTCCTTTAAAGCACCATTATTCAGCTAAAACAATGGCTGAGGTATTCATGAAGGAGGTGGTTCAGTTGCATGGGATTCCTAAAGCTGTAGTCAGTGATAGAGACCCTTTATTCACAAGTTTATTTTGAAAAGAGTTGTTCAAATGACAAGGAACTACTTTGAAGGTGAGTTCGTCTTATCATCCTCAAAGTGATGGGCAGACTGGAGTGGTAAATAGATGTTTGGAGATATATCTCAGGTGTTTTACTTCAGATCAGCCGCAGTGCTAGATAAGGTGGCCGTCATGGGCAAAATATAGTTTTAATACTTCATTCCATACTTCTATTGGACAGACGCTTTTTGAAGCAGTATATGGACGGAAACCGCCCCAGATTGTTCAACATTCTAGGAGGGAAGCGAGTGTAGAGGCAGTGGCAAACGCCTTAGTGGACAGGGAGGGATGAAGCGTTAAGACAGCTACGTATTAATCTCCAGCGTGCACAGCAATTAATGAAGTATGCAAACCGACATCGACGGGAAGTAATGTTTGAGGTGGGTGACCTTGTTTGGGTCAAGCTGAGACCAAATAATCCTGGGGAAATGCCAGAATTGGCGGAAAATTGGATGCTCAGTATCTTGGACCTTTTGCAATTGCCAAAAAAATTGGGACAGTCGCATATCAATTGAATTTGCCCAAAACTAGTAACGTGCACCCAGTATTTCACGTGTCCCGGTTGAAGGTGGCTATGGGGCATCATCTTGAGGAAGAGGAGTTACCAGAGGAATTTCTGGCAGAGGAAGAATGTCCTGAAGCTATTCTGGGGGCAGTGGAAGAACAAGGACCTGCCCAGTTATGGCTGGTTAAGTGGCGCGGAAGAATGGAGGGAGCAACTTGGGAGGATGCTACTATACTCAAAAATCAGTTCCCTGTCACCTTGAGGACAAGGTGGATTTTCAAAGAGGAAATGTTAGAGTGGGAGGTGGACCACCTTGGGATAGGCTACCTGTCCACTATACTTATCAACATAGGAAGCAGCCTGGGAAGTTGCAACTACCTGGGTTGGGGTGTAACTGCCAGGGGCAATTATGTAATAAGACTTGTTTAGTTTGGTTATAAATAGAGGGGTCGGCACCTTGAGGAGAGGGATCGGGACTTTTGCTTAGGAGAACTGGCTGTAGCTTAAGCCTAGAAAGACAAATCTCTTCCAGGAGGAGAGACTGAAGCTCCATTCTGTTGTAACAGTTCTGCATAATATTCGCAGGTAACTCTTCTTTGAATTCTTTCCTCTATGTTAGAAATCAGCTATCACTTCCTTCACATTCCTCAATCCCTACCACCTTTTTATCGCTTCCAGCTTCTTTCGGTCCATCACAACTCCCTGAGGAGATTAAGTGTCCCAGAAATTCCACTGACTTCCTCCCGAAGGAACACTTCTTCCTATTTGCAAACAAAGCATTTTCTGCCATTTCTTTAAGCACTTCCTGCACCTTCCCCAAGTGTTCTTCCCAACCCTTGCTATATATAAGTATTTCATCAATAAAGACCAAAACTCCCCTTCGTAACCATGGCTGAAACACTGCATTCATTGTAGCCTGGAAAGTCATTGATGCGTTCATCAATCCAAATGGCATTACTAGATACTCATAATGAACTTCGTGGGTTTTGAACGTCATCTTTCCGAAATCTCTTTCTTTTATCCGGGCCTGGTGGAAACCGGATTTCAAATCCACCTTAGTAAAATATTGGGCTCCACACAAATCATCAAACAATTCTTCGATTACGAAAATCGGGTATATGTCCGGCACGATCGATCTATTTAACACCCAGTAATCCACGCACATTCTCCATTCCCCGTCTTTCTTCCTTACTAAGATTATCGGGTTGGAGTACGGGCTGGTGTTGTTCCTGATAAACCCATGTTCCATGAGTTCTTTTACCTACTTCTAAATCTAATTCTTCATCAATAAGTGTGTTTATAAGGTCGAATGTTGACTGGAACTGGCCCCTCTTTCAAATTGATGGCGTGGTCAATCCTCCCTCCCCGGTGGCAAACCCCGCGGTGCCTCAAAAACTGGCCAATATTGTCTCAATATCCCCAGCAGTTGTTCCTGCTGGTGTTTACTTAACCTTGTTTCCTCCCCAGTCTCCTTTTACTGCCATAGCCCAATGCAGCCCTTGCACCTGTAATTTCCCTCCTAAAAATTCATGTAAAGCTCCGTGTGTGCCATGTGGATTTTTCACCCCCTGTAAGATTATCCTCCTTCCTCTCCATTATAGTGCCAATGTCAGGTCTTTCCAATTGGTTGTCACACTTCCCAAGCTCTCTAGCCAAGTAATGCCCAATACCAAATCCGGCTCAGTGGTATCAAATATATAATAAGCATCTATTTCAAATTCTTCTTCTCTCTTATCACCACCTTCAAAGAACGACAAATGCCCTCCGACTTCACTCGGTGCCCATTACCCATACGGATACTAAAAGGTTTTGTCTTTGCTATATGCATTGGGAAGTACTTAGTTAACCGTTTGGAAATGAAGTTATGGCGGACTCCGCTGTCCACAAGAACCAGCAAAAAAACTCCTTCAACGCTGCCCTCCATTAACATGGACTTAACTCATTTCATCCTTGTTTTCTCCGGTTCGCACGCAGTAGTACCTAGCATTTCCATTTCCAACATGTCCCCCTTCCCATCTAAGCATCCACTTTCCACTTATGTCTCCTCTTGTGGCTCTACACATTCTCACACCATTAATTTGTAACCCTTATCCGAACATCAGTGCCTAGGATGAAACTTTTGCCCACAGGTATAACACAAGTCTTCAGTTTGTCTTTCCTAGAACTCTTCTCGAGACAAATCCCTAACTCTCTTCCACCTAGACGCATCCCCCCCTTTGTCTTTCTCTATCACATCCCCTAATGGCACAACCTTCACCGAACTAGTATTCCAACTCTTTACCGGATTCCCAAGAACATCGCTCCAACTACGTGCCTCGGGTCATTTGATTATTCCTTTGACTATAAATTCTCTCTCAATTTTTCGTGACAGTGTTGGCAGTCGAGCCTTGCTTTGTGGTTCATGCGTCAATACTGTGCTCCCGATTTTCAGCTTTAAACCCCCGATAAACATACTCATGTACCATTTCTCAATAATTTCTGGTATCCACAGTGCCACCCGTTCAAACTCATCAATATACTTATCCACCGCCCCTGTTTGACGCAGCTGCTTGAGAAATATCACTAGATCCTCCTCTGCCTCACTTCCATAACGCCCTAACTCTTCCTTGAGCCATCTCCAAGTGAGTCCGACCTTGGTCGTCTTCAACGAAGTCATCCAATACTGGACTAAATCTTCCATGCAGAGCTGAGTGAGCCGAATCTTCATCTCTTAACGAGTTTGATGGATGGAAAAATATGTCTCAACCCTGGTAATCCAAGTAACTAGATCTTCTCTCGAAAAAATAGACAGCTTTGCTTGCCTTGCTATTACGCGCAACTCTTCCTGTCCTAATCCGCCCATCTTCCTTCTCCACCGTGACAGATTTTCCTTTGTCTGCACCCCATCTGAAACTCTCCGCCCGATTCTGCATGAACTAATTGAGCTAGTTCAGAATCATTGAAATGTCTTGCATCTGCTGTTGCACAACCAAAACCGTTGTTTCCAGTTTCTCTTGTCGATGGAGTCCCACCTTCAACTCCAGGACCGTCGATTCCATGTTTGTGATTTGATTCTCCATCTGTGTGGTCATAAGCGACCTCAGCTGCTAGCGCGCTCAAGTTGTTCCTCTCAAGTCCAGTACACCCAAACGTCTCTCAATGAAGGCACCAATTTATGGAGGTGTTTCAAGATGAAGAGAAAATAAAAAAAGGAAAACTAACCAACAAGCTCAATTGACAAACAAGATCGGGTAACACTCCTGGAAAGGACTCTTCATCAGGCCAAGGATCGCGCCCCTTGCTAACCAACTAACCGAATGTCCCTCCCCTAGCCCGATCCTCCTATTATACCCCCTCTCCCGCTTCCAGACATTTAATATGGTATGTAATTAAAATACTGCTCCTTGCTAGTTTAAGAACCCCAAGACCCTTACGCACCTCCCCTAGGACCCTTACACAACTCACCCGGGACCCTTACGCAACTCCCTCGGGACCCTTACACAGCTCCCCTAAGACCCGTACATAACTCCCCCAAGACCCTTACACAGATTCCCCGGGACCCGCCTATGGTAAGTAAAATACACAAGTGGTCTGGGTCGAACTCCAGGCAGATCCTCTAGTGGCTCCCCTGAGTTCCTATTAATATCGTACTTCATAGATTCTGAAAATGACCCATCAAATTTTAAAATATTTAAAATTTTACCATCAACAGCCCAATAATCAACTGCAATATAATCAGTGGAAATACACAAAACAAACAGTATAATATCTCTGCTTTCCAATAATTACAACAAAAATGTTTCATAGGAAAAATGGGCATGCCTCAAGCCACGGTCTATTATGCGCCCCAGTTCCACAGCAGATTCTCCGGGACGACCTGCTTCAAATGAAGGATCGGCCATTGGAGAAAACTCGGTAAATATAGAAAGTGTTCCTTCATTTGGCCTATCTCGATAAGGCTGGACAAGCTGGGATGTGGCAAAACCCAAAACATGAGTATGGCCCAACTGCACCTCTGATGAGCCATCTTCACTGCAAGCTAAACATTGTCAGAAAATATTTAATGCTTGCCACTGCTGAAAACAAGCACCCCAACTAAAGGCAAAGGATTAAAAAAGCAATAGTTCTTTATAACATAAAAAAATAACCAAAAGAAGATGCAACGAAGTGTGGCATTTTAAGAAAGAACGTGCCCGGGTGGGACAGTAATGGAGGCATTGAGGAAGAGCTTTTGGCTACACAGGTCTGAAAATTGGAAGAAAAAGCAACGAGACAGTAAAACCGGGTGGCGAGAATTATTGAAGGAGAGAAATATTCCCAAATGTCGGCTCAAGGAATGCAGCTTGATAACCAGAACAGTTGGACTGCATATTGTAATTATGCCCATTTATATATTGCATTGAGTTGGTAAAAATGCTAGCTCTGTGGTGTGTGCGCTCAGGATGGCACGCATTTGATGCTACAATCAAAAATTACGCTTTGGCAAATAAATTCAACGTCTCATCTATGTCTGCGTGTGTGTGAGTGTGTGGCACACCTAATCATGCAAAGGTCAAGAAGAATTTAATTTGATCTTTAGATTGTATGTGAAGTTAAGTGTAAAAGACACGAAGAGCAGTTAATAATTATTCGAAGATGCTATTTTGGCTTCCAGGAGGAAAAATGGCACTCTCAAAGTGACAACGATAGCATATGGAAGGCGCCATCTCCGAGTCTTCTTTCCACTCAGATAGACAGTGCCTCGGCGCATACGCCATTGCGCAGCGTTTGGAGTAACCGGGGGTATTTACTCAAACAAAATTTTCAATATGAAAACCAGTGAAAGAAGCTTCAGATCAATTGTTATGTTAGCCATACTGACCGGCCAAACTTGATGGTGAGCCGGCGAAAATCGAAGGGACGGCGACCATCGACCCTAAGATCTGACTGCAATGCAGTCTCGATGAACTTCTTCTCATTTACGGTCATTCTCCATGCACTGGCTAATCTTTGTTCCATTTTCGCCTCAAATGTTTTCCCCAAAACTAATCCAAGCTTCGAAGGAAACTGGAAGCAAAGGAAACAAAAAGCCTGATTTGGTACTTGACGCGAAGATGATTAGAGAGGAAACGGGAACCGAAGCAATGAATCACGCGCGATCGAAGTGGAGGAAACGGGAACCGAAGCAATGAATCACGCGCGATCGAAGTGGAGGCTTACCGATTAAGTCGGTGGCCGAAGAGACGAACTCGAGGAATGAAACCGCGAAGTCGGTGGCCGAAGAGACGAACTCGAGGAATGAAACCGCGAAGTCGGTGGCCGAAGAGACGAACTCCAGGAATGAAACCCACGCGGGTGTGTTGAAGCAGAAATGATACTAGGATAAATGGAGATAAATAGATTTGTCTCGTGCAATTGTTTTTAAATCACCTCAAAATTAAGATGATTTGGAGAGAAATGATGGTGGGAGGTTGTTAATATTTTAAAATTTCAATTTTATTCCTATTTTATACATGTACCACAATAAAATTTCTTTTCTTTTCTTTTAAAAAGATTCACCAAACAAGATGGAGAGAAATTTAAATCATTTCTTTTCTTTTACTAAGTTAATAATCCAAACGCAAGGAGAGAAATCACAATCATTTCTTTTCTTTTCTTTTCTTTTATAAAATATCAAATCATTTTTTTTATTTTACTAAAATCTCACCAAACACAGAGAGTCGGTTGAGAGCAATTCCAGGGAAGAGGAAGACCAGCCGAAGCTGCAGTGGGGGAGCCGAGAATTAGTCAGGGACGAGTGGAACCGTGAGCACAAAGACAGAGATGAGCCTAGTGTGGGCTAAGGGCTCGTTTGGCAGCGCAGAATCGGGAGGAAAAGAAAAGAATATTGCAACCAATATCACCCGTTTGGTGAGATCAATCGGAGGAATAGAAATATGAACCGTGGAAAGGGGGATAAACCGATTTCTCCCCAGCCCTTGATTACTAATCGTTTCAAAATTGGAATGATTTGAACAGAAATATTCTGGCTTTTAAGTTATTTTTTTTAAATTACCGTATTATCCTTTTTTTTCCATATAAAGAGTGAGGTTCATGCTTTTTATTTCTATACTTCCGCGCATTTGAGGCTGAAAGTTCCTCCGTTAGCGCAGCGGTCCTATGATATTATTTCAAGTTGCGGCATCGTTTCACTTCGTGCTTTTCATCATAATTTATAAACAATGATAACAATCAGATATAAATAATTTATAAATAATAATAACAATCAGATATAAATAATTTGTGACATTCTCTTTCAAAATAATAACAACAATCAGTTATAAATAATTTATAAATCACAATAATAATGATAACAATCAAATATAAATAATTTATAAATAATAATAACAATCAGATGTAAATAATTTTGATAATTTGTATATAAATAATAATAACAATCAAATGTAAGTAATAAGTTCAACATAATTTATAAATAATAATAACAATTAGATATAAATAATTTCGATAATTTGTAAATAAATAATTGTGATTAAAAATAATTATGTGTATGTAAATAATCATTAATAATTTATAAAATATTTTTGATTATAGATAATTTTCATTATAAATAATTATGATTATCTTGAATTAATAATTATTTTTGAATTGATATTTTTGATTATCTTGAATTAATAATTTTAAATTAATAAATAATTTAAATAATTTATAAATAATTCTGATTATCTTTATTTAATTTTTTTTGAAAAAATTGCATTAATATATGTTCGCGGTTTAATGTTAACCTAATTTTGGTGATATGAAATATAATGATTGATTGAAAACAAAATTACTATTTCTTGATTTGTTATAAAAATGATAACAAAAATAAATTTTTTTTAAAGTTATTTTTGCCATTTGACATAAATTGTTGATGTTGGACAAACATAGTGGTAGGTGTGGTGTCTATAGGGATCCAATCTATGATTTTTTTTATCTTGGGCAAGTATATCATTTAATCCTGTGTGTAAGTGTTATTTTTTAACAAAGGTTATTTGTGTCATTTGTATCAAAACAGTTTCTTTTCTTTTTTTTTAAAAAATGTCACCAAACAAAATGTAAAGAAATGATAATCATTTATTTTCTTTTACTAAGTTATTGATCCAAACACTGGGAGAGAAATCACAATCATTTCTTTTCCTTTCTTTTCTTTTATAGACTATCAAATCATTTCTTTTCTTTTACTAAAATCTTACCAAACATAGTGTAAGTGTTTCAGCAGTTCGTCCGTGCGGTACTTCAGCCCCCTCTAAGGTGGGCGGGGTGTCGTTCAGCTCTCTATATGATGTGAGATTTACTGATTTCATCTCCTGTCATGAACTCATCAGGAGAGTGGCCCCAACTCCCAACCAATGGTTTCAAGATTGATACGCATCGTCATTTTCTTTATCGGGGCGACTCTCATCTCTTTGATAGGGACAAACCAGATGAACCACAACTTTGATGTTCTTGCTGGTGTGGGACATGACCCCCATGGTTGGGTCGTGACATTCTCTCACCACCATTCCATGCATGCCCTCATGCATGCAGGATCATGGCCTTCTGTGTGTCTGCGAAATGGTGCTTCCAACTAACCAGCTATTAAGCATGACCTCAGGGGACGCTCCATCTTTGTCGTTGGAATCAATGGTCCACCCACTCTCTGGGTCGCAAACCACCGTGGTTCACCCTCTTTCTTAGGGTCAAAAACCACATCCACGAGACCCACCCTTCATAGTGGCGTCTCTGATCAGACTTCTCTCAAGTGCGACCTTCTCTATCGTATCACCTCCGCATGACACCCGAGACTCTGCTCCCACCACCAAGGTCTGTCCGACAGCATTCCGCAACACCACGAGGCACAATCCCTCTCATACCACTTGTCACGGGCTGAGTGTCTCAGCATAGCAGTTCGTCCGTGCGGCACCCCAGCCCCCTCCAAGGCGGGCGGGGTCCAGCCGTCCAACTCTTCATATGATGCGAGGTTCACTAGTTTCGTCCTGCCATGGACTCATCAGGAGAGTGACCTCAACTCCTAACCAGTGGTGTCAAGATTGACACGCACTGTAATGGCCTGAACCTCCATGGTCCATTCCTTTGTGAAAATATGGTGTTTGAGGTGTTTCGGGAAGTCAAGGTGACTTATCCCCAATACTTTGCCAAATTTTCATTTCGATGAACAGTTCCAACAATATATAGTTGTGAACAGTGCATCGATAACCTTAGGTAAATAGTTCCAACGGTAGACACTTGTGAACAGTGCAACAGTAACCTTATGTGAACAATGACATCTTTGACCTTCTGTGAACAGTATAATGGTAACCTTATATGAACAGTGTTTCCAAAACGGTGAGGTTCATGAACAGTGTTTCCATAACGGTGAGGTTCCAACGGTGAGGTTAATGAACAGTGTTTCCAGAACGGTGAGTTTCCAACGGTGAGGTTCCAACGATGAGGTTTCAACGGTGAGGTTAATGAACAGTGTTTCCAGCTTCCTACAGTTTCACCCCTTTAACGTTTCCTTTGACGTAAAATGCATTTAAAGCCTTATTTTAAGGACTCTATGGCCCATCCAAAGGCCATAACTCCTATATTAATTATTCCTAAGGCTCGGGATGTTTTTACTTGGTCAAACCGCGTGGTTTAATGCGATCCACTTTTAATGGGAAATTAAGCATATCTTAAACCATCGCTCTGTTAAATCTTTAAAAGGGACAATATATCTTCCTCTCTTGTTATTCCTCCTTGTTCTTTGGTGCGAGACACTCGAACCTTTCCTTCCTTCCCGTAGGAATCGGGAGATCAATTTTTTCCTCGTGGATTGGTTTCCTCGACGTTCTTCCTACTGCATGTGCACCCCCTGCTTTGGTGCAAGCGGCAAGGGTTGATCCTTCATCGAAATAAGGTATGTTTTATCATCGTTTTTTGGGGTTCATCTTCTCATGTTTTCTTCTTTACATATTATATCATGTTATCTCCATGCTTTTAATAGAGTTTTCTTGGGTTTCGGTTGGTGCGGTCGTACCGTGGCATCCTCGGGTGGATGCAATTGTCGCGAGAGGAGGCGATCGTAATCCGTTGTGTGGACTATTATCATATAAAGAACGTCAAGAACCGTTTGAGGTAGGGGATTCATTACTTTTATCTTCTTTTACGTGCAACTGTATCATTAGCATGTTTTATTCCACTGGATGACAATATAATTGACATAATAAATATTTGAACCGGATAAATAAATTGATATCGATCGTATGTTATTGCCTCCTATTTTGATAGATAGTGTGAAATATATGCGTGCTTTGTTTAGTTGTTCGTTCTTGATGGAAATTGGTAATGAATGTAAACCGTAATTAATTGTTTGATGTTAATTAACTTGGCACTGTAAGCATGTTTAATTATTTTTGATAGATTACTGACTAGGTTTCCTGAATTTGTAACCTATGAATAATAAATCGATTAATTCAAGATGGATCAAAGAACTGATTGTTTGATAATTTCTTAAAGGGTTCTGAGTTACCCTCTTGATTGTTAAAGGGCCAAGATCCCAATTGTTAAGATGTTTGTTTTCATGCTGCTTGTGTTGTGATGTGAGCATGGATGGTTGTTGTGCTATAAGGGTGCATGGAGGCATATTTGGTTGTGGCAGCTGATGATGCCTAGAGTGACGAGATGCATCGGTTTATGCATGTGGGTGTCGTGGAGGACACCAAGAATGATGGAATAGGATGGATGTGATTGTTGGATGCTTGCTGATTCTTATTGGTTGATTATATGCTTTACTTTTCCCCACTGCTCAAGGCATCTGGTCTTACTTACCCTTCTTCCAAAAGGGGTGAAGACGCAAAGGGTATGCCACATGCTTTCCGTGTTTAGCTTCTCAAGGGAGGATGGTTCTACATTCTTATTATAGGCGGCAAAGACTCGACGGGTAGTACATCTACTCACCGTGTTGAACCCCCTTGCATTTAGTAGCATAGATTGTTTTTCTAGAATTCTTGAGAATATGGGAAAGTAATTCCGTAATGAATAATTGAATAAATGATGTTAACCCATGGGGTTGGAGTTTGTTGGAACATAATAATGAGGTTTTAATTTTAAAGGGACAATGAACTTTGGGGTGTGATGCTAGTAAAATTTAATGTGGAATTGTAAATGATTAATTGATGTTTAAATAATTAATTAACGTAAAGAGGAACTGATAAAAAGGGAATGAAGTAAGGTAATAAATATTTTTAAATGGTTGTGTGCTTATAGGATACCTAGTCTTAGAAGTGGTAGTCGGGAGTCCGAGAGACGTTAGTTGCAGTTGAGTCTAAGACTAAGTTATGCCCATAGTGTGGTTGTGAGCTATAGTATATTCTGTACTTTTTGTGTTTCTATACGCTACTCCACCCCGTCAGTAAGGGCAACTAACACCCCGGGGATTCTGAGCCCTGAGGGGATGTTTTCCCCAACATTTTGGTGGGAGGATGGATGACTGACTACCCACTTTGGCCCCACTCTCTTCTCTTGGTAGATACTTGTACTGGTAGGCACAGTGGTTAGTTTTCCCCATATATGTGTATAGAGGGGTGTAATGACTTGTGGTTATTCACGCACATATATTCTGGATAGAGTATCCTATGGACTACTATAGGTGTAACGTGTATAGGATGTGATGGCTTGAGGATCCTTACTCGGTGTATGGGCTGTAATGGCTTGAGGTATAATACCCGATGTATGATACCCATTATGCTAGTTGTGATGGATCCTAGAAACTACCTGATTACTTTCTTGTGTGAATGTAGTGATTTTTTTGCACGAGGTGCATATTGTGGTGCTTCGACCAGGTGTCTTCAGGCAAGTCTTTTTGGAGAGAGATGCTTAGGACGTGCGACGTTGGGGAAAAGCGACAAACCAGTGGGGAAGTAGTAGCGGGGTACCATTGATATTCTTTATTATATTATATACTCTTGTATGCGTTACTTGGTGAGAGTAGCCATGGTGAGTCTGGGAACTTAGTATACCTGTTTAGACGATGAGTTAGTTTCACTTGCTGTTCACTGTTCTTTAGCATGCTTTCTTTACTTTTGCATGAGAGGCTTTGGGGAGGATCTTACTGAGTATACTGTTATACTCACCCTATGTATATATAAACTGTTTTTCAGGTCACTTGGAGCAGGTTGGAGATCAAGTTGGTTTCTACTAGCTTGGGGTTGCAGGAACTGTTCGGGTCAGTAGTTGCTGATGTTTTACTTTCTTTTGGGTACTTGCAGTTTTCCCCTTCCAGTTGTAGTAGTTTTGCATGACATTACATATGTGTTATTTATATTGTTGTATGAGATGGAGTTGGTTGGTGTCTATCTTATCTCTCTCTTCCGCATGTGTTCTCTTAGAGGGTAATGCCTCCCATTTGTGTGTTACTATACCCTCGGTGCTAGTCGCCAACCCAGGGCCTACTGGAGGTGTAACGTCCCGAATTCGGGTGCCACTCAACGGGTGCCCCAAACTCGGTTGGTCATATAACCTCAAGCGCATTTATCCAAACGCTAGAGGCTACCGACTAGGAGTGATGGACTAGGTCTGATAGTGGGGAAACTATGCCCTCATTTTTCAAAGTGTAGCACAACGGAGAAGATAAATAACATACAACAATAGCGGAAGCAATTAACCATACACAACTGACATGAACAACTATAGTAAAAGATAACCAACTACTATATAGATAATGATGGAACATGTCTCTAGTCCTAAGAAAATAGCCAGATCATATTACACATCAGTACAATACGATACAATGGAAAGTACATGTCACAACCCATCCTAGTGGGGCCCACACTGTGACTCCCCAAGCCCGCCTCCAATAGGCCAGGGGCTGGTGACTAGCACCAAGTAGGCATATTACTAATATGGGAGGCATTGCCTAAGTACCTGTACACACACACACATATCCAAGCCCACAAAAGCTGAAATGTAAAAAAACACTAAGGAAAAAGAATGCATGCATACAACTAAACCCAACCAACAGAGTACGACAAAAGGTAGAGTACTTTAAAAGTAAACTGGGCCAAAGTACAAGCCCACCAAGAACAAACAAACAAGAGTCTAAAAACTGCAAATTCCAACCTGTAAGCACAAAAGGTACTGGGACTACTGCTCATAGCCATAGGAATGCCTCGGCCTAAAGGGAACTCAAAAAGCTCGGTCTTGTCCTAGTCCACCCTGGACTCTGTCAAAAGGTTGCTCGTCTGCACAAGACACCAGACGTGCGGGCAAAGCCCGTGCAGGGGTGAGCATAACAATACTCAGTAGAGGACCCCAAAAACCACAAAGCAGTGCACAAAGTAAAAGTACAATCAGCTATGCACAATATATGTCTACAGAACATATAGAACAAATCAGATATACTCAAAACCCATACCCATGGTCTAGAGACAAGTCACACAACCACATATCCCCGTTAGGGATTCTGTTCGAAGATTTCGTGATGCACTCGTTCTGGGAGAACACACTCCACGAGTCTTATAGCTCTGATGACGTCCGTCTGAGAAGTGTTGTTCATCGGGAACTGTCACGAGAGATAGCTACACTCATTTTGGGAGACACACTCCTGAGTGGAAAGGTTACGATAGATAGAATCACTCATTACGGGAGACACTCCTGAGTGGGAAAGATCACGATACACATATGAGGATCACTGTCAGGGTCATGGCGGATACCGCAACTCATCCAGATTCACTAGTTTGGTGATACAACAGCTAGGTAGAGGATCAACACCTGGTAAGGTTGGTCACGTCAATGCCTGACTCTACCTAGGGTCAGGAATGGATAGAGGATCTCGATCCAGGCCTCTCAGATGGATGCCTAACTGTATCACAAAAAGTTCTGCTGAAGGGATCATACTCCTGAGTGAGAAATGATGTCTGACCTTCAGGGGAACGAGAAGAAGGGGCACTAACCCAAACGAAAGATGTCCAAGGTATGGTGAACGAAAGGACCATGCCATTTTCCAATAAGTACATGGCGTGTAGAAAAGATACACGCCGTGTTGTCTGACCCCGGGTACTGCCCGTGTACATCGGCCCATGTCATAGGCTGGTCGTGTAGGAAAACTCAGTACACGGCGTGTAGTACGGTGTACACTCCATGTCTGGGTAACAAGGGTTGGATCCATGTACTCTGGCCATGTGCCCGTACACAGTCATCAACCCGTGTACTCCAAACTGTGTAATCCGCACACGAGGTGACCCGCACTGCTGGCCTCGCATGGTCGTGTGATGGAGTACATGGTCGTGTACTCCACCCCGTGTCTGCGTATCCCCGAGATACACGCTGAGTCCCGCGTAGCCACTTCTTCCAAGTTGTACACGCCGTGTCTCCTGAAGCTGTGTAGATCATCCTGTGTCCGTGTACTACCCAAAGTACACGCCGAGCTTCAGGTAAGGTTCAACACGCCGTGTGAC
This sequence comes from Viscum album, assembly GCA_963277665.1. Classification (NCBI taxonomy): domain Eukaryota; kingdom Viridiplantae; phylum Streptophyta; class Magnoliopsida; order Santalales; family Viscaceae; genus Viscum; species Viscum album. Next base: position 76,372,003 of record OY728165.1, on the reverse strand, counting down.
CAGGGTCACATGCTGTGTGATTCTTCTTTGACCCCAAAAACCCTAGCCACCACCACCAGTACTACACAGCGTGTTATTCGGAGGTACACGCCATGTATGCTGGAAATTTCCAGAAACGAAGCTCTTCGCCGGCGCGCCTCCCGCACTGCTTCGATCGTTGATCCAACCGTCCGATCGCCATAAAACCTTCAGGTTTTGGTCTCCCCAATGCCCCGAATCCACTTCCGGTGTTTTCGGACCTCCGATCAGTTCCGAAAACGTGTTTTGATCTTCCCGCATGAAGAACGCTCGAAGAACGCTCTTTCTGATCTGGTTTGATTCATCGTCTGCCATCATCGCCGCACCTCCACAAGGTCGTTGCGGTGTTGAACCTTCTATTTGAGATCGTTGCATCGCAGAACAGATGTGCAACGATCCGTTGTTCGTCGCCCCGTGAAGAACGTGAAGAATGCACGAGGAAAGAAGGGGGGAGAAATCCAAATAAACAAATTGAGGAACGAACCTCCGCCGTCGTTCGTCACAGCGTTGATCCTCTCCTGTTAATAGGCTTAAACGAAGCAAGAATCAACAAAATCATAAAGCATGGATCAATTCCCCAAAATCATCCCAAATAAATCCCTCCCGCAAGAATGCACGAATCCGCGGATCAACTTGTTCGTGGTTGATCCACGTTCATGATTTAAACTAAAAAATAGGGAAAAGAAATTAAAATAACAAACCCCTACCTTTTGAAAGGATCGATCGTTGATGAAGGCGTCGTGCTGTCGTTGTCGTCGAGATCCTTCAATGTTGTTGGCGTAGCGATTCTTGACTTCGATCTGTCATCGTTCGTCGCCGAGAGTTTGCTCCAACGCGCCGCAGATTTGGAAGAGGTTCCTCTCAAACGTCACCAACGATCAACAATTGTTCACCCCTTTAAAAAGGGAAACAAGATTGGCACTTAATTACATGGCGATAATAATGAATCCTACTTGCCTAATCTTGAGTCATTATGACACAACATTTAATTAAGGAAACAACTGCCCTTTTACCGTGCTGCAGTGGTTGTTTCCATAAAATAAAATAAACATTTAGTTTTTTTATTAAAACATCCAAAAATTAACTTTTTCCCTCGACCCACGCCGGTCGAGGTTAGCCTCATTCTTAGGTAAAGTCGTTGTCTCAGACGCAACGGTGTGCTAAGATTTTTAATCCGGACATCCATTTGGAAACTGCCATAATTGCGCACAAGTGTCAACTCACTTAACTTAAAAAGTTCAAACCACAATTTTGGGCTCACTAGTCCTTAGAATGATGTGCCGTCTTCATGCCCGGTCTCGAAATAATTCCATAATATTTAAAAATAATAAATGAAAAATCCGAGACATTACAGTACAGGTATAGCAGAACAAAATAGAACAGCCGACAGCATCACGAGCCTGATCTCGGCCCCATGCTCCCCTACACCTCAAAAACACTCAATTACCTGTATAGGGACCCTTGCCCTTATCCACACCTGTAGCAATATAGTCTGTTTGAGCCGAAGACATGACCCAAACAGGGTGTGTGAAATAAATCCCAGTAGGCACCCACCAAAGGCCCGTGCCCAACTGTTAATGAAAAATGTGCAACAACAGTGTGCAATAAATGCAGTAAACTAGTAAGCACTCAAAAGTAACTATCATTACCAGTTTCATTTCCATTTAAATATTCATTTAGCAGTTCAATTTTATAACATTCAAGTTCAATTTAATAACATTCAATGTTCCTCATAACTAAGACCTTGGGATAATAAGAACCTTGCCCTCGGGCTAATATAACCACGCCCTCAGGCTTACCCTCAGGCATAACGAATAGTGCCCTCAGGCGTATGGAGTCTTTCCCTCAGGAATACCGAATATTTTCCTCAGGCACAGAAGCTACTGCCCTTAGGCATAAGACGTGTTGCCCTCAGGCTAAACAACTACTTCCCTTGGGCTAAGAAAAAAACGCCCTCAGGCTAAAGTAAAACACTTCCCTCAGGAGCAAGTAACCGGGCCAAGCCCAAAGCATAACAAGAAATTTTATATACAATTCCTTTCAAGGAAAAAGTAATGATCAATATAAACATGGCATACCCTCGGGTATCCGGGCCAAACGACTAAACAGAGGAACGCACCCCTAGGTGGTCCTGGATCCAAGAAGTGATCCCAAACAACAGTTTTATACTTACATTAAATTACCTATGAAATTCTAGGTAATTAAACAACCAAGGCCTCATCCATACAACACCCCAACGTGGGTTTGTAACACAATTGTATACAAAAACACACAACAGTTGGAATTTACACACCAAACCACCTACCTCGATCACCCCTGATCGATATACGTGAACGACGCTCCTCAAAACGCCCGAGAACGACGTAGATCTGAGGTGAACATAACCTCATTAAAACTCAAATAACTTCCTTTAGAGGAATAATTGGCAAGATCTACGCAAGGAGAAGGAAGAACTCACCCGTGTGGTTCCAAGGAGATCAACGGTGCAGAAAACGGGTTCTCGATGTGCGGTCGAGAGGTCCTCCAAGATCTGGCCATCTCTCCCAAGCTATCCTTTGATTCTAAGCTTCCTCTGTGAATAGAGGAGGCTACTGCCCATTTTAAGCGAAAAAAACAGACTACACAGCGTGTACTATTGGGTACATGACGTGTACTTTTCATTTTTAACTGCTCCGCTGGAGGCTTCTCGCCAATACGGCACTGTTCATCTGTCGACATGAGTACACGGTGTGTAATACCTGAGTACACGGCGTGTACTGTCACTCAGCTGGCCACCACCTTACTATTTGTCTGCCGATTGACTACACGGCATGTAAATACCCACTACACGGCGTGTAGTCGGTTTTTACACCTTTCATCGCCAACATGGATACATGCCTTGTGTACTCATCCCACACGGCCAAAGTACACGACATGTGGACAAGTACACGACATGTACCCATAAAGTTTGGGATTTTCCCTGTTTTTCTTAGTTTCTTAAAAAGACTTAAGGAAAAAGGAAAAGAAAAAACTCGTACCTCGAGAACAAGAACCGGGTTCTTACAAACTTCCCCCCTTAAAGCAATTCGTCCCCGAATTTCCCTTACAAGGGTGACGAAGGTAAAGCCGTGAACAACTCCGGCCACTGAGCACGTACGTCGGTCTCCCACTCCCAGGTTTTTTCCTGTACTCGGCCATGCTGCCATAACACCTGTACGAGAGGAACTGACCGACCTCAGAGAACCTTCGTGCTCCTATCAACGATATGAATCAGATGCTCCTCAAAGGATGCATCGACATGAAGCTCAACCTCCTCGGGTTGAAAGATGTGAGGCGAGTCTGAATGATAACGACACAATTGAGATACATGAAAGACATCGTGCATGGACCGGTACCTTTGTGGTAACTGCAACTGATAGGCAACCGACCCGACTCTCTCCAGAATCTCAAACGGCCCCACATACCTCGGTGAAAGTTTACCCTGTCTCCTGATCCGTCTGTGTCCCAACCTTGGTGAAACACGCAAGAACACCTAATCCCCACCCACAAACTCTAAGGGCTATCTGCGGCGATCAACATAAGATTTCTGACGAGACTGTGCAGTAGCCATTCGTTTCTGTATCAACTGAACCTACTCTGATGTCTCCTGAATGAGACATGGTCCCAATAAAGCTGTCTCACCTGCCTTCATCCAGCACAAGGGTGATCGGCATGACCTACCATATAAATCTTCATAAGGTTCCATCTCGATAGTTTCCTAAAAGCTATTATTATAGGCAAACTCAACCAGGGGTATATGCTTCTCCCAAGAGCCCCCAAAGTCTAGGACGCATGCACGAAACATGTCCTCAAGCACCTGTATTGTACGCTCTTAATGGCCATCGGTCTGAGGGTGGTAAGCTGTGCTCAGAAGCACCTATGTACCCAGTGCCCTCTAAAAAATCTGCCAGAAACGAGGTGTAAAACGGGTATCCCTATCTGAAATGATAGAACGAGGGACCCCATGAAGATGTACAACCTCTCGGATATACAACTTCCTGAGCTCTTCAACACTGAAGGTCTCCTTGATCGGTAATAAGTGAGCTACCTTGGTGAGTCTATCCACCACAACCCACACGACATCATTGCCTCAAGGTGACCTCGACAACCTGGTCACGGAATCCATCGCGACATCATCCCATTTCCACTCTAGAATGGGTAACTGCTGACTGCTGTAATAGTCTGGTTGGCCTCTGATGCTCTGCCTTCACCTGATGATAGGTGGAACATCTTGTAACAAAACTAGCTACTTCCCGTTTCATACCCAGCCGCCAATACTGACGTCTCAAGTCACGATACATTTTGGTAACTCCGGGATGAATTGCCCAAGCTGAAGCATGAAAATCCTGCATCAACTCCTCGCGCATATCCCCTGGAACCCATACTCGTCCATGGAAATGCAATACCTAATCATCGCCTATCGTCTATCTAGGAGGAGGGTCCTCACTTGCCACCGACTCCCGTAGAACTAGGACGTCTGAATCAGATAACCGTCTCATCCTCACTCTATCCAGGAGGGTAGAAGTCACAGCTAAGGAAGAAAGGTAGGTTTGACCCTGACTGTCATGTACCTCCAAATGTATATCAGAGAACAAATCCATAAGCTACCAATCACTACTGGCCTCATGAACTGCCTGTATCTAAGTCTTCCTGATCAGTACATCAGCAATGGCGTTACCCTTACCAGGTGTATAGGTAAGTTCAAAATCAAAGGACTATAGGTACTCAACCCACCTCAACTGCCTCAGATTCAAGTCACGTTGAGTGAAGATATACTCGTGACTTTTGTGGTCGGTGAAAACCATAAAATGCTCTCCCAGGAGATAATGTCTCCAACAGCGCAACACATGCACAACTGCAGCCAACTCGAGATCATGCGTCAGGTAATTCTTCTCATGTGGCCTCAACTGCCAAGACCCGTATGCAACAACTCGATCGCCCTGCATCAACACAGCTCCCAGCCTAATACCTGATGCATCACAGTAAACCATATATCTCTTACCCTACTACGAGAGTATCAAGATTGGTGTTGATGTCAACTTTCCCTTCAACTCCTGAAAGGCTGTCTCACAATATTCTGACCAAAAAAACTTCACACCCTTCTTAGTTAACCCTGTCAATGGTGCTGTTAAGTGAGAGAAGTCCTGTATAAATCACTTATAGTAACCATCCAACCCCAATAAACTCCATATCTCAAACACGTTCTTAGGATGCTCCCAGGAAACTACTGCTCTCACCTTCTCTGGGTCTACTGCAACTCCTGCCTCTGAAATAATATGACCCAGGAAGTGTATCTGGTCCATTCAAAAGTGGCACTTTGAGAGTTTAGCATATAACCTATGCTCTCTTAGTGTACTCAATACGATCTCAAGATGGGTAGCATGGTCGTGTCGAGTATGAGAGTACACTAAGATATCGTCCACAAAGAATACCACAAAAATAATCCAGATAAGGATAGAACACATGATTCATCAGAGCCATAAAAATTGCTGGCGTGTTTGTGAGTCCAAACGACATAACCAAGTACTCTTATAGATCATATCTACTCCGAAATGATGTAAGTGGTATATCCAATGGTCTAACGCGTAACTGATGATATCAAGATCTCAAGTCAATCTTCGAGAACACTCGTGCTCCTCGAAGTTGATCAAAAAGATCATCAATCCTTAGCAAGGGATATCGATTCTTAACCATCAACTGGTTCAACTTCCAATAATCAACACAAAGTCTGAGGGTAGCGTCCGCCTTCTTCACAAAAAGGACAGGTGAACCCCAAGGAGAAGTACTGGGTCAGATGAAACCCTTTTCTTGTAACTCCTCTAACTGTCTCTTAAGCTTCTGCAACTCTGGTGTAGTCATCCTATAAGGAGAATGGACACCGGTGCTGTTCCTGGCACAATCTCAATAGAGAAATCCACCTCTCGCTTTGGAGGTAGACCCGAAAAGTCGTCCGGGAAGACATCCCTGAAATGATAAACCACTGGAGGAAAATCCTTCTAACAAGTCCCCTGATCATCCAGATATAAACTCGCAATCTAGGATGTCACACCACCTCGCCCATGATGCTCAAGTCTAGCTCGACTTGACTGGACATCCCATTCGCCCTTGTATAGAAACTCTCCACCCTCTGGTGACGTGAAACTCACCCTGTGACGATAGCAATCCACAAAGGCTCAAAAGGGAACCAACCAGTCCATCCCAAGAATGAGATCATAGCTCATCATCTCTAAAACATAGATGTACCACAGAAGGTGACACCCACCAACCTCTAGGGGGCACTCCCTACACTAACGCACACCAGCCGTTCTAGTTCCCAATGGAGTGTCTAGTTTCATTACATTGGAATAAGAAGAAACACAGAGCCCAAGGCTCTCCACAATGGGCACAGATATAAAGCTATGTGTAGCACCCGTATCAAAAAGTACTAAAGATAAAACAAAAGCTACTAGAATAGTACCTCTGATAGTAGAAGTTTCGGGATCCTACTCATGTTGGGTCTATTGCACTGCATATGCCTACCCAGTGTCGCGACCCTGCGACATAGCCTGGATACCCTGAGCTGTCCCGCCCTGCTACCTCTAAGATCCTGGTGTCTGGCTACCACGGCCACAACCACCATCTCGGCTTGCATGCCCTGACGTATTCCAGTTTCCCGACTGGTAAGAATCTGCTAGTCCTGCTCCCACACGCGGAGTCTACACCAAACCCCTCTCACTAGCCACCGGCAGAAATGCCCTACAATAACGCTGGAGATGACCCATCTTGCCGCAAGCTCGACACTCCACTGGGTCACATGGACACTTCAGTCTCTTGTGTCCCTATCTACCACACTGGTAACACATGATCGGGCCACCCAAAGCATTCCTATGGATGGTACTAACCTCGTGAGAGAACTCCATCTGTCTCTTTCTCTTACCGGTAGAAATAGTACCAAAAACTGGTGTTGAACCGCTCTGGCCCACACCACTAGCTTCCCGCAGGTTCCTCTTAGTAATCATTGTCTGGTTCACAATAACATGTACAGTAGGCAACCTAAAAACATTCACCAGTGCTCGGATGTCATATCAAAGACCATCCTCAAAGCGTCTGGCCCTCAACGTCTCATCACCCACCAGAACGGGTGAAAAACGCTGAAGCTCGGTAAAGCGAGCAGAATAATCCATCACTGACATGACGCCCTACTACATATTCATAAAATCTCGAGCTCAATCTACCCTAAACATCTCTGGGAAGAAGAAGTTATATAAATCTACTTGAAAATCTTCCCACGCCATGTCGCGGTGATGCTCAGACTGGGTGGTAACATCCCACCACCTCTTGGTGAAATCATGCAGCATATATGTATCAATCTTGACCCTCCACCCTGGAGGCATCTCAAGATGCTCGAAAATAGTCTTCATAGAACCCAGTCAAAACTTCATAGCCTGTGGTCCTCCATCCCCTGAAAATGTAGGTGGATACTGCTGCTGGAATATACATGTCAGCTCTTCCATAGATGTGGTGGCCTGCAGTGCTCCCTGGAAGGTCTGCATGAACCGCATGAAGCCTTCATGGAATTGTGCCTTTGTGCCTGCGTCCGGTATAACAGATGGCGCCGCATCTGGCACTGCTGGAGGATCAACTGGTAGCCCATATCCTACCATCTCCAGAGTGTAATCGTTGCTGCTCTCTTGAAAAAAAACCGGTGGTCGTCTCGGCGGAATGACTCTATAAGGTCAAACACACATCTTAGATCAAGATTATCAAAAACCGAAATAATGGGATAGGAGAAATAAAGTCTTCAAGATTTAAAAAACTTGACTACATGGCGTGTTCTCGAATCCTTCTTCCCTGCCTGAGTCCTTCTACACAGCTAAGCCACACAACTCACTTGAACAAAACTACACGACATGTATAACCTCTACATAGCGTCTATGGTTTAATTTCCAACTACCCGTGTCATTCGTGACACAATCGACTACATATCTAAAACTACACAGTGTGTTACACCCGCACACGGCGTGTACATCGCTTCGTCTTCCCAGCCACACGACCAGGTCCACATGGTCTTCCCCCGGTCAAGACTACACAGTGTGTCCCACAGGTACACGACGTGTTCAAGAGGAGGTCATACTGACCCGTGTTGTTAGTGACACAATCAGGTACCTGTGTCAGACTACATGGCGTGTTCAAGGTGAACACAACGTGTATGTCTTAAGGTTTCGCCGTCTGTGTTGTTAGTTACACGGGTGGACACCGGATCTAAACTACACGGCGTGTACAACCAGTACACGACGTGTTTCCCCCAGTCATTCCCTACCCCGTGTCCCCACCCACACAGTCTATGACACGGGAAGAGACTACACGACGTGTACTGAGGGTACACGACGTATACTTAAAAAGTTTTCATTTCTTCCCGAACAGAAGTTTAAACGACGTGTATTCTGTGTTTTTCTAGACATTATGCCTCCAAAACTAATCCAGAACCCAGAAAAACATTGAAAAAACACCTAAGTTCCAAATTCTGATCCGTGAGGACCCATACTCCTCGTGAATCAAAGCTTGACATCTTATCTGTGTTATAAATATGGTAAACATCCAATTATCCACCAAATTACGGTCAATGAGGGCCCATACTCCTCAATAACCAAATTTTGGCGTTCATTCTAGAAAGGCCTCATACAAAAACATCCTATCAAATAGCAGGTATTTATCAAAGTAGCTATCACAACAACATGCTTTTCTAGCACAATAACTATCACAACAACATGCAATTTCTAATTCACCTACATGGCATGGAAGAATGCATGACATGTGATTTCTAGCATGTGCCTAAATGATGCATGAGATGGCATACCATCATCTCATCAGGTTGCAACTAAATAGAACCCAAGTATAAAATATAAGCAGCATACCACAAGTGTGTCACCCAACGGTGAAAATTAGATCAACTGTAAATTGTAAAATCAATAAAATTTCAACATGAGGTAAATTGGATTTTCCCTGTACATGAGTTAGCTACTCCCAGGCACAACTTATTACCAACTACCGTTTCTGTTCTATCCCTAATTAAAGCTCCAAATAGTAAGTCAAAGAAAAGAACCCCTCTAATACCACTTTGTAACGTCCCGGATTTGAGTGCCACTCAACGGGTGCCCCAAACCCGGTTGGTCACATGACCTCAAGCACATTTCCCCAAATGCCAAAGGCTACCGACTAGCAGCGAGGGCTCAGTTCTGATAGTGGGGAAACTATGCCCTTATTTGTCAAAGTGTAGCGCAGTGGAGAAGATAAATAACATACAACAACAGGGTAAGCAATTAACCATACACAAATGATATGAACAATTGTAGTAAAAGATAACCAACTACTATATAGATAATGATGGGACATGTATTTAGTCCTAATAAAATAGCCAAAACATGTTACACAATAGTATAGTACGATACAATGGAAAGTACAGGTACAACAGAACAAAACAGAATAGCCGACAGTATCACGAGCCTGAGCTTGGTCCCATGCTCCCCTACACCTCAACAACACTCAAGTACCTATATATGGACCCTTGACCTTATCCACACCTGCAACAATATAGTCTGTTTGGGCCGAAGACATGACTCAAATAGGGTGTGAGAAATAAATCCCAAATAGGCACCCACCAAAGGCCCGTGCCCAACTGTCAGTGAAAAATGTGCAACAACAGTGTGCAATAAATTTAGTAAACTAGTAAGCACTCAAAAGTAACTATCATTACCAGTTTAATTGCCATTTAAATATTCATTTAGCAGTTCAATTTTATAACATTCAAGTTCAATTTAATAACATTAAATGTTCATTAGAACTAAGCCCTCAGTCTAATCAGAACCTTTGCCTTAGACTAATATAACCACGCCCTTAGGCTTACCCTCAGGCATAATGAATAGTTCCCTTAGGTGTATGGAGTCTCACTCTCAGGCATATCGAATATTTCCCTCAGGCATGGAAGCTACTGCCCTCAGACATAAGATGTGTTTCCCTCAGGCTAAACAACTACTGCCCTCGGGCTAAGAAAACAACGCCCTTAGGATAAAGTAAAACACTACCCTTAAGCGCAAGTAACCAGGCCAAGCCCAAAGCATAACAAGCAATTTTATATACAATTCATTTCAAGGAAAAAGTAATGCCCAATATAAACATGGCATACCCTCGGGTATCCAGGCCAAACGACTAAACAGAGGAACACACCCCTGGGTGGTCCTGGATCCAAGCAGTGATCCCAAACAACATTTTTACACTTACATTAATTTACCTATGCAATTCTAGGTAATTAAATAGCCAAGGCCTCAGCCATACGACACCCCAACGTGGGTTCGTAGCACAATGATATACAAAAACACACAACAATTGGAATTTAAACACCAGACCACCTACCTCAATCGCCCCTGATCGATATACGTGAATGACACTCCTTGAAACGCCCGATAATAATGTAGATATGAGGTGAACATAACCTCATTAAAACTCAAATAACTTCCTTTAGAGTAAAAATTAGCAAGATCTACGCAAGGAGAAGGAAGAAATCACCCGTGCGGTTCCAAAGAGATCGACAGTGCAAAAAATGGGTTCCCGGTGTGCGGTCGGGAGGTCCTCCAAGCTCTGGCCATCTCTCATAATATCTCCTCTTGTTCTAAGATTACTTTATGAATAGAGGAGGATACTGCCCATTTTAAGCGAAAAAAATACTACACGACATGTACTATTGGGTACACGACGTGTACTTTTCATTTTTTAACTGTTCCTCTGGAGGATTCTTGCTAGTGCGACACTGTTCATCTGTCGATATGAGTACATGGTGTGTAATACCTGAGTACACGATGTGTACTGTCGCTCAGCTGGCCACCGCCTTACTATTTTCCTGCCGACCGACTACACGGCGTGTAAATACCCACTACATGATGTGTAGTCGGTTTTTACACCTTTCATCGCCAGCATGGATACACGCCTTGTGTACTCATCCCACACAGCCAAAGTACACGGCGTGTACCCATAAAGTTTGGAATTTTCCATGTTTTCCTTAGTTTATTAAAAACACTTAAGGAAAAAGGAAAAGATGAAACCCGTACCTCAAGAACAAGAACCTGGTTCTTACAGAAGGCGGGACTCGGGGTCATCATCTCCCTTCTCACATTACCGGCCTAGGAGGGGTACACTTTCTGGGGAGGGGGTTGTGACAGAGTGGTATCAGAGCCTCTGTTTGAGGGATATGATGAAGTTTGGAGTTAGGCACATGTGAGGTTGCATGGGTTGGTAGGGCAACAATGTCATTCATGTTTAGAAAGTGATGTAAACACTAGAGATCGGCTGAGACATAGGCATTTAGGCCCCCCTATGATTTGATATACGAACCTTTAAGTTTACAATGGATACTAAATGAGGTGATACTAGTTGCAGGGTAGAGACCTAGGAAAGGATCATACATTATTCTTCTTTATGCCTATGTTTGAATGGGTAGACCTTGGGATAGGTTAATCTAAAATGAATAAAAAGAAAAAAATTAATTAATTAATGTTGATTCTTCCATATTCTAGGTTCAGGAGCCCTAACTGTTTGTTATTTTATAGGTATGGCTCTAGGTTGATGTCCTTCTCAGGATCGCATAGAAGATGTCCAGAAGGCTGTTCTAACAGATCGCCACAGGGTAGAGGCTGACGACGATGAAATTTGGAGGAAGACACTCCAAGAGTTTTAGCGCCAGAGTCTATAGAAGTATGAGAGCTCCATTTCAGATGCAGTCATAGAAGACTCGTTAGAGGAGGTTGAGATCAGCTTCATTTCGATCCGTGCTCGGAAGGAGCACTGGGTGTCCTTGGTTGTGATGATGCTACATGGAGAAGTGAGGTAGTGGTGGTTATTGTTCCTCAGGGATCGCGTGGAGTTAGCGATATCATGGGAGGAGTTCCGATACAAGTTTAGAGTCGAGTTTCTTTCTTCAACTATGAAGGCGTCCAGTCGCCATGATATTCTTACCCTTCAACAAGGGAGCTCCAGTGTGTGAGAGTTTGGAATCTATTTCAGGAACCTTTTATGATATTCTTCAGACCTGTTACCAGATGAGGAGGCCAGGGCGAGGCATTTCGAGGAGGCTTTGCATCCAAATATCCAGCGCTAAGTCACCCCATTTATGCTGAAGACATATCTTGAGGTGCTGGAGAGGGAAGAAATTATCAAGAGGACTTTGGCTATAACCAGATCATCATGAGAGGGGAGTCATCGTGATTCCTCACGAAGTAGAGATGTGGTCCGGGGTTCCCGGTTTTCAGGTCCGAAGAGTTTTCATTTAGCCAGGGGTAGGTCCCAGCCCTTCACATCTCGTTTCTCTAGAGGCAGCAACTCTTAGTCCCACACCAAGGGATTATGTGCTTGTTTTTCTTGTGGTGGTCGAGGTCATTAGCAACGGGAGTGCCTGACCTTTCAGAGCAGTCATTGTGCACCAGGTGCTCCACTCTAGGTTCCTCCGTTGAGGCAGTTCCAGCTGAGGCAACAACAGCAGGTTGCACCAGCTTTATATCAACAAAGGGTAGATGGGGTAGGCATAGGAAAACCCCCTAACGCTCCTCGTCCTCATAGAGCAGAGCGCGAATGTGGTGGTGGTCGACATCAGGGTCAGATAGGCTATGGAGGAGGTCATGGTCAGCTTCATGCTCTAGCGTTGCCAGCTCCAGGCGAGGCAAATGTCATTTGAGGTACCCTTTGCTTGTTTTCTACCTTGGTGTATGCCTTGTTTTATTCAAGAGAAACACACTCCTTCATATCACCTACCCTTTTCCATGCTTTGGGACTTGAGGTAGAGAGACTTCCAGTGCCCTTGGTGTTGACTACGCCAGTTAGAGATCAAGCTGACTTGTTTGAAGTATGTAGAAACTGTGAGCTAGTGTTGGGGTAGTGTCGCTCTTGGGGAGATTTCCTATGTTTATGAATAAAACCATATGATGTCATCCTTGACATGGATTGGTTGTATTTGGTGCAGACTATCGTGGATTGCTTCAGGAGGTAGGTTGTGTTCTTCGATACAGATGGAGAGTTGGTGGTGTTCGTTGGCGAGCGAGACCCTCAGATGGGTCATAGGCGTGTTCCATCCTTATTATCCATGATGGATGATATGATGTTGAGTTCTTCATAGGTTCAGTAGTTGGAGTTTCCTAGGGTCGTAGAAGATTACCCTGATGTCTTTCCCGAAGAGGTTGTAGCATTACCCCCTCGACGAGAGATTGAGTTTGGGATCGAGCTACAACCAGGAACGTCTCCTATATCTATGTCCCCATATAGGATGGCCCCTTATGAGTTACGAGAGATACGTATATATCTTGATGGTCTGTTACAGTGCGGTTTTGTTCGGCCAAGTGTATCATCGTGGGGTGCACTAGTTTTGTTTGTGAAGAAGGCTGACGACAGTTTGCGGTTGTGTGTCGATTATCATCACTTAAACAAATTGACAATGAAGAATCACTATCCTCTTCTATGTATTAATGATTTATTCAATCAAATGAAGGGTGCAAGTTGGTTCTCAAATATTGACTTGTGGTCAGGATATCATCAGATGCATGTGAAGGATGAAGATATCCCGAAGACTGCTTTTCCATTGTCGTCATGGGCATTATGAGTTCGTTGTAATGTTGTTTGGTGTGACGAATGCTTCAGATGTGTTCATGGAATTGATGAACGCTGTGTTTTTTGAGTTCCTGGACAAGTTCGTGGTGGTTTTCATTGACGACATCCTTGTATACTCCACATCTGAGGAGAAGCATGCAGAGTATCTACACGCTGTTTTGAGAGTTCTTCGTCAATATAAACTATTTGGGAAGTTGTCTAAGTGCGAGTTTTGGGCTTGAGAAGTCCATTTATTGGGGCATGTTGTGTCCCAACAGGGAGTAGCTGTGGATCCATCGAAGATAGAAGCAATTGTGTCTTAGGGAAACCCCCAAGATAGTGTCAGAGGTGCGAAGTTTCTTTGGCCTTGCAGGATACTACAGGAGGTTCATAGCCAATTTCTCATGATTTGCGACTCCTCTGACAGCTTTGACCAGGAAGGATCAGGCATTCATATGGACTGATCAGTGTTAAGCAGCTTTCAATTATCTAAAGGAGAAGTTAGTAAGGTCTCCAGTTCTTTGTCTTCCAGTAGGAGGAGTTTGGTTTTATGTTTTTTGTGACGCTTCACATCTGGGGTTAGGTTGTGTTATGATGAAGCGGAGATCAGTTGTTTCTTATGGGTCTCGGCAGTTGCATCCCCATGAACATAACTATGCCACCCATGATCTTGAGTTGGCATTTATAGTGTTTGCTCTGAAGTTGTGAAGACATTACCTCATTAGTGAGCGCTTTGTGGTTTTCACCGATCATAAGAGTTTGAGGTATGTTTTCTCCCAGTGTGACTTAAAATTGCGACAACGTTAGTGGATGGATTTATTACAGGAATATGACTTCGAAATATCATATACACCTGGAATAGAGAATATTGTAGCTGATGTGATGAGTCGAAAGTCACGTAGTGATGCAGTGCATGAATTTGGTGACTCTTGGAGAGTAATAGAAGAACTATCAGCATTACATCTTGACATGGGAGAAGTTGGGGGCAGAGGTCATCTTTTTCAGATGACAGTGCAGTCTTATCTTGTGCAAAATGTGGAAGAGTCCCAATTAGGGGATATTGACGTGGAGGTCTGGAGAGACTGAGTTATTTGTGGTGAGGCCCCTGATGGTTGGTTGGAGGATGAACAACACCGAGTGTTGTATCACAGAAGGCTTTTTGTTCCTTTTATGATGCACGAGACGGTTCTCAGAGAGTTACATAGTTCTCCTTTAGTGGTGCATCCTGGAATGACAAATATGTACCGAGCCTTGAAGAGTCAATTTTTGTAAGAACCCAAATTTTCTTTTTAGGTATGTTTTTCCTTGCTGGTCATTTTTGGAGAAAAGAGGAATTTCTGGAAATTTTCTAAGTACACGTCGTGTACTCAGAAGCCACAGTAGGCCGTGTGCTGGCTATGTAGTAGCCGCACACATGACCATGTGGGAGTGACTGGAGGCCTCTTAAAGCAGAGTACAGAAAAGGAGAGTACATGCTGTGTACTCCAAAAGTACATGCCGTGTACTTTCTTTCTTTTCATTAAATTCACCAGGGTCGCGTCTAACGGAAAAAAAACCACTCCTAGGTTTCATTCGTCTGAGAGCATCGAGCATCCATGGATCTTCGACGATCCACTGATCCTCTGTCCATACTTTGATTCGAGCACCATTGATTGCGTTAGAATCACATTGGTGATTTCTCTCTTCTGCTTGAGCCTTGTTTTCCATTTCCTCTTCTTTTCCAAGTTATCGTGGGTTGAATGTTTTGGATGTTTTCTTAGATATATGATGTTCCAAGGAGATTTAATCTTTTTGGTTCAAGTATATTGATCTCCCAACCCTGAGGTAGGTGTTTTGTGCCTTTCCATTCAAAGTCTTTGAGTATTATGTGCAAATTCCACCAATACCCTTGAACGGGGTATTGCATGTTTATCGTTTTACCCCTGCTGATTGCTTTCCATGATTTTATGCTTGTGTAGAGGTTATTTGGATATGAATTGGGTTGATTGCTATGCCTTGGATGTTCTGCTCATTCTTTGTTCTGTTTACGACCGTTTGGTCATGTTTAGCTTCTTGGTTGTTTACCTGTTTTCCATGTCTTGTGGTCGTAGGATGGAGTGTTGTTTTCTGACATGTGTGAGATGTTGTAGACTAGTTAACCAAGTAGTTCTATAGGTTTACTTTGGCCTTATAGCATTACTATGCATTTACTTACATGAGGTCATGAGAACATGGTGCTATAGACTAAAAGACGATAGACTGAGTGAGCATCCTCAGAGAGTCTTTGGACAATATAGACTATAAGAGGATAGACTGAGTGAGCTTCCTAAGAGAGTCTTTGGAAAATATAGACTATAGGGGGATAGATGGAGTGAGCTTCCTCAAAGATTCTTTGAGATTTATATACTATAAGGGGATAGACCGAGTGAGCTTCCTCAACAAGTCTTTGTTTTACTTGAATTACCTTGAACTACTCCAAGCTATAAGAGGAATTGACTGGGTGACCTTCCTCAGAGAGTTTGTGAACGACCTGGGGATATATGAGGAATTGACCGAGTGAGCTTCCTCATAGAGTCTCTTGACCTTGGGGATATAATGGGAATTGACTGTGTGATCTTCCTTAGAGAGTCCCTGACTACCTTAGACTATAAGGGGAATTGACCGAGTGAGCTTCCTCAGAGAGTCTTATAATTTTTCGTATAACCAAACCAGAGGGGTTAGGATGAGTGTACTACCCAGAGGGTTATTGGTACTTATTAGGTAGGACCAGAGGGGATGGATGTGAGTACTTCCCAGAGGGTTACCTATTTGTGTTTAGCTGCTTGTTAGCTGTTTCTTGATATTGGAACTCAAGATTGTTTACTGCTGAGTATTTTTCCTGTTTACTGCTTTATGTACTTTACCTACCATATATTCACTGACTGTTAGGCACAGATCTTCAGGTGGTTTCCTATTGGGATTTAGTCTCACACCCTGTTTGGTCCATTCTTTTGGGCCCAAATAGATTATATTGTTGCAGGTATAGATAAGGATAAGCTCCCTTCCACTTCAGGTACTTGACTTGCTATGGAGCTGGAGAGCATGGGACCAATCCTAGGCTTGCGATGCTGAGGAGATGTTTATCTTTTATTTTGTACTTTGGTTTAGTACTGTTGTATTCAACATTGTGACTTGTTTGGATGTTTCCCTAGACATATGTATCATGCATTATTTATTATGCATTTCTCTAGTTGTTTATTATTTATATTCTTCCATTGTTCACTTGTGTATGGATTATTACTGCTTCCGCTATTGTATATTGTTTCTCATCCGTTGTGTACTCTGCCAATGAGGGCATAGTTTCCCCACCATCACACCCAAGGCCCTCCCTGCTAGTCGGCAGCCTCTGGCATTTGGGGAAATGCGCTTGAGACCATGTGACCAATCGGGTACGGGGCACCTCTGGGTGGCTTCCAGAACCTGGACGTTACAAAGTGGTATCAGAGGAATTCTTTTCACTTGACTTAATATTTGGAGCCTATATCCAGGGATAGGATGGAATAGGTACTAGGTAATAAGCTGTGCCTGGGATTAGCTAACCCGTGTACAGGGAAAAGCTAATCTACCTCGTTTATTGCAATTTCTTCTGGTTTTGCAAGTTTACGGTTGATCTGATTTTCACTGATGGGTGACTCACATGTTTTGTGCTGTTACTTTTGATATTATTGGGGTTCTATTTCTGTCTCAACCCGATGAGATGAGGGTATTCCATCTCATGCATCATATAGACACTTTCTAGAAATCACATGTCATGCATTTTTGCCATGCCATTTAGGGTGGATTAGTAATTTCATGTTATTGTGATAGATGTTGTGTAGAATATGCATGCTGTTGTGATAGATGCTTGATATAATACCTACTTTCAATAGGTATTGTTATATGTAAGGTCTTGTTTGAATGAATGCCAAATTTTTATTCTCGAGGTCTTATGGGCCCACATGAATCAGAACTTGGTGGATCATTGACTTGTTTCCCTTGTATATGACATGTATAAGATGCCAAGCTTTGATTCTCGAGGAGTAGGGCCCCTCACAGATCAGAATTTGGCACCTTAAAGCTTGTTTTCTGTGTTTTCTGGGATCCAGAGCAGTTTCAGAGGCTACTGTCCAGAAAAACCCAGAATAGATGGTGTGTACTTTATGAATACATGCCATGTAGTTTTCAACTATGTCAATGACTATGTGGGCAGGGACACAAGGTTGTGAAAAATCTTGTAGGAACATGCCATGTACGGTATGTACATGCCGTGTTGTAGTGACCGTGTGTCTACCCGTGTGACTAACGACACGGATGGATGAAACTTTGACTATACACACCGTGTCCTGATTTCACATGCCGTGCCGTGTAACCTAGGTACCCGATCATGTCACGAACAACATGGGTTGGGGAAATCCTTCAAGCACACACTGTGTGCACATGGAGCTTACTGTGTAGAGTGAACCGTGTAGTCGGCCGTGTAACTAACAACACGGGTCATTGGAACTTGTCTAGTATACGCTGTGTCATTCGTGAACACGCCGTGTAGTCTAGGATAAAGAGGACCATGTGGGTTAGCCATGTAAGGAGACTTAGGCGGGGTAATAGAGTTTAATTACACGCTGTGTGTGGGGACAACATGCCGTGTGGTTGGGGCGTTACACGACCAGTTGTGGCAGAAGTACACTCCCATGTGAATGGCTTAAAAGAACACGCCGTGTAGTGTTTATACACACCGTGTAGTCATGTTTTGTAAAAATTGAATGTTTATTTCTTCTATTCCCTTCTTGTACTCTTATGTTTTTAGTCCTTGATAATACTGATCTAAGGTGTGTGTTTGACCTTTCAGAATTATGCCACTGAGACGTCCTCCGGTTGTACGCCAGTTGCCAGATGGTGATCAGACACCGGATATGGCTGATCAGGGACCTCCTGCAGATCCTCATGCTATTCCAGCCTTGGCACCAACAGTTATACCAATTGCAGGAGCCGATGCATAGTTTAGGGAAGGTTTTCTAAGGATGATGCAGACCTTCCAGGGAGTGCCGCCTCCCACCCCGTCGATGGCAGAATTGATGCGGGTTTTCTAGCAGTAGCATCCTCCCACTTTCTCAAGGGATAGAGGACCCCAGGCTGTAGAAGCATGGCTAGAGGCCACACTGACAATCTTCGATCATCTGGAAATACCTCCAGAGAAGAGGGTGAAGTTCACTACCTATATTCTCCAAGACTCCGCTAAGAGGTGGTGGGGGTGATCTCACAGTTAGGACGCCAGCAGACTATGACTTAGGATGGGTTTTGGCACATCTTCTATGATTACTTCTACTCGGAGACCTTGAGGGCTGATCGAGCCTGGGAGTTTATGAGTCTGGAGCAGGGCACTCTTTCTGTTATGGAGTACTTGTCTCGCTTTACTGAGCTGCAACATTTCATGCCTATTCCAGGAGGCGATGATCTATTCCTTATGTGAAAGTTTTAGGATGGTCTGAGGCACAACATCCGATCGTAGGTGAACATCTTTAGGTTGACTTCGATATCCTCTATTGTCAACCAGACACTGATCACTAAGCGCAATTTGAGAGATTCTGTAGCAGTGAGCTAGGGCGGTTCAACATCCATAGTTAGTGTTCCTCCTATTGATAGCAGGGATCACCGCAGGGAGTCTGCTCAAGGAGATCAGAGTAGGTGGGATGTATCTTTAGACAACCAAGTAGCATGCTACCAATGTGGGAGAAGCCGACATACTAGGACTCAATTATAGAGAGACCCGATGGAGTGCCGATCTTGCAGTAAGATGGGTCATCTTCAGCGTTTATGTTAGATCTTCTCACCTACAGCTGGTAGTAGGGGTTCTTCTATGACCCTGCGTTCAGAAGAAGCATTGCCAGTTTCTCACCAGTCTGAAAACAGGAGTTCTTCTGGACGTTTAGGCTGAGGTGGAGGTTGAAACCATGGTTTTCAATCACCAGGATACCAGTGATAGCAGAGTGGATCAACTCAGAGTGGTCAGGCAGGGTCGCAGGGTTGTGGAGTAGGCCAAACCTTTGTAGTGGAGCAGACCCATCAGGAGAAGGATCTCGACCCCTCTACAGTTCGAGGTACGATCTTAGTAGCCTCAGTTTTATCTTCAAATCTTTTCAATACAGTGGCTTCCCATAAATTTATATCTGTCGCTGTTGTGGAGAGTCTTGGTCTCTGCATCTTTTCTTCTAACAACATCTTGACACAAGACACACCATTGGGAACTAGGACAACTAGTGTACGTCAGTGCAAGGAGTTCCCTCTAGAGGTTGGTAGGTGTCACTTTCTATGGGACCTGTATGTCCTAGAGATGACAAGTTATGATTTCATTCTCAGGATGGACTGGATAGTTCCATTCCAGGCAGTCATCGACTGTTATCACTGAAGGGTGAGTTTCATATCACCAGAGGGTGGATCCTTTCTTTATAGGGGCAAATGGGATGCCCAGGCGAGCAGAGCAGGTCCAGAGCATCATGGGTTGGGAGGAGTTACAGCCCAAATTGCTATTCTTTATCTGGATGACCAGGGGACTTCACAGTTAGACTTTCCTCTAGTGGTGGATCATTTCAGAGATGAATTTCCAGAGAACTTTTCAGATTTTCCTCTGGAGTGTGAGGTAGAATTCTCAATTGAGCTTATGCTAGGAGCTTCACCGGTGTCCATTACTCCTTATAGGATGGCTACACCTGAGTTGTAGGAGCTCAAGAAGCAGTTGGAGGAGTTGCAAGAAAAGGTTTTTATCTAACCCAGTACTTCTCCTTGGGGTTCACCTATCCTATTTGTGAAGAAGGCAGGCGGTACCATCAGGCTTTGTATGGACTATTGGAAGTTGAACCAATTGAAAGTCAAGAACCGATATCCCTTTCCGAGGATCGATGATCTCTTTAATCAGCTTCGAAGAGCCCGGGTGTTCTCAAAGATTGAATTGAGATCCGATTATCATCATTTGAACGTTAGACCATTAGATATACCTCTTATAGCCTTCTGAAGCAGTTATGGTCTATACAAGTATATGGTTATGTCGTTTGGTCTAACGAACGCGCTCGCAATTTTCATGGCACTGATGAACTGAGTGTTCCATCCATACTTGGATTCCTTCGTGGTTGTTTTCGTGGATGATATCTTGGTGTACTCTCACACTCGACACGACCATGCTACCCATATTAAGATCGTTTTGAGTACATTGAAGGAGCATCAATTATATGCTAAGCTTTCAAAGTGACACTTTTGGATGGACCAGATTCACTTCTTGGGTCATGTTATCTCAGAGGCAGGAGTATCAGTAGACCTAGAGAAATTGAGAGCTGTAGTTTCCTGGGAGCAGTCGAAGAACGTCTTTGAGGTGCAGAGTTTTCTGGGGCTGGCTGGATACTATAGATGTTTCATACAGGACTTTTTGCGCTTAGCAGCACCACTGACAGGTCTGACCAAGAAGGGGGAAAGTCTTTATGGTCAGATTTTTGTGAGTCATCCTTTCAGGAGCTGAAAGGGAGGTTGAATTCAGCACCGATACTAGTCTTTCTAGAGTCGAGAAAGATCTATACTGTTTACTGCAATGCATCAGGTATCAAGCTGGGATCTGTGCTTATGTAGGGAGATGGAGTCGTTGCGTACGGGTCTCAGTAGTTGAGGCCACATGAGAGGAATTACCCGACGCATGATCTGGAGTTGGCAGCTATTGTTCATTCCTTACGCTGTTGGAGACATTATCTTCTGGGAGAACATTTTGTGGTCTTCACTGGCCAAAAAAGTCTCAAGTACATTTTCACTCAGCGTGACTTGAATTTGAGGTAGATAAGGTGGGTTGAGTACCTTCATTCCTTTGACTTTGATCTTGCCTACACGCCAGGGAAAGACAATGCTGTGGATGATGCATTGAGCAAGAGGACTCAGATACAGATAGTTTAGGAGGCCAGCAGTGAGTGGAAGCTTATGGCTCTGTTCTCTGAGATGCATTTGGAGGTGTAAAATAGATAGTGGTAGACTTTTCTATCTTCTATAGCTGTTACCTCTACCCTTCTTGATCGAGTACGAATGAGGTAGCTATCAGATTCTGAAGGCCTAGTCCTATGGGAAAGTGTGTTCGGAGAGGAACCTATTCCTGGATGGACCATAAGTTAGGATGAGATCTTGTGTTTCCAGGGGCATGTATGGGTGCCAACAGATATACACGAGGAGCTAATGTGGGACTTTCATTCCTCGTTTTGGGCAGTTCATCCTATCATCACCAAGATGTATCGTGATCTACACCGTCAGTATTGGTGGCCAGGTATAGAGAGAGATGTTGCTAGGTTCATCATGAGGTGTTTCACTTGTTAGCAGGTGAAGGCGAAGCATCAACGACCAGAAGAGCTTCTGCATCAGTTACCCATTCCTGAGTGGAAGTGGAACGACATTGCGATGGATTTCATGATAGGGTTGTTGAGGTCTCCTCGAGGGAACTACGTAGTATGGGTTGTCATTGACAGGCTCATGAAGGTTGCTCACTTCTTTCCGATCAAGGAGACCTTCAGTGTTGATGAGTTGGGAAGAATGTAAATCCGAGAGATTGTATATCCGCATGGAGTTCTGCACTCCATTGTATCAGACAGGGATGCATGTTTTACTTCTCAGGTCTAGCATGGGCTTCAGAAGGCTTTGGGTACACATGTACTTTTGAGTACAACATACCATCCCCAGACAGATGGTCAGTCCGAGCATACAATTCAGGTGCTTGAGGACATGCTCCGAGCATGCATATTGGATTTTGGAGGTTCTTGGGAGAAGAATATACCTCTTGTGAAGTTTTCCTACAACAACAGTTTCTAGGTGACTATTCAGATGGCACCTTACGAGGCTTTGTATGGTATGCCATGTCGATCACCCTTATGTTGGATGGATACAGGAGAGGCAGCTATGCTGGGACCTCGTCTTGTCCAGGAGACCACAGAGCATATAGAGTTGATTCGAAAAAGGATGGCTACTGCGTAGTCTCATCAGAAGTCTTATGCTGATCAGCGGAGATGACCTCTAGAGTTTGAGTTCATGGATTAGGTTTTCCTACGTGTCGCACCGAGGTTGGGACACAGGAGGATTATAAGATAGGGTAAGCTTTCTCCGAGGTATGTCGGGCCATTTGAGGTGTTGGAGAGAGTTGGGATGGTTTCTTATCGGTTGCAGTTACCTAAGAGGTATCGGTCTATGCATGACGTCTTCCACGTTTCTCAGCTCTGACGTTACTTTCCAGACCTGTCTCATCTCTTTCAACCTGAGGAGGTTGATCTAGAAGCGGATGCATCATTTGAGGAGCATCCTATCTGGATTGTTGATCGCAGTACGAAGGTTCTCCATGGCCAGTCTGTTCCTCTGGTACGAGTACTATGGCAGCACGAGCGAGTGCAAGACGAGACTTGGGAGAGGGAGGCCGACGTATGATCGCAGTGGCCAGAGTTGTTCAAGGTTTCTTCTTCTACGCCGCACTAGGGAAATTCAGGGACAAATTTATTTAAGGGGGGAAGTTTTTAAGAACCCAGACCTTCTTTTCAGGTATGTTTTTCCTTTCTGGTCATTTTTGGAGAAAAGAAGAATTTTTGGAAATTTTCTAAGTACAGGTCGTGTGCATTATGAGGACACGCCGTGTACTTAGAAGCCGCAACAGACCGTGTGATGGTTGTGTAGTAGCCCTACACACGACCGTGTGGGAGTGACTAGAGGCCACTTAAAGCGAAGTATGAAAAAGGAGAGTACATGTCGTGTACTCCAAAAGTATACACCGTGTACTTATTTCTTTTTCAATAAATGCATCAGGGTCACGTCTGACAGACAGAAACCCCTCCTTATAGGTTTCGTTCATCTGAGAGCGCTGAGCATCTGCGGATCTTTGACGAGCCCCTGATCCTCCGTCCGTCCTATGATTTGAGCACCGTTGATTGCATTGGAATCACATCGGTGAGTTCTCTCTTCTGCTTGAGCCTTGTTTTCCATTTCTTCTTCTTTTCCAAGTTATCTTGGGTTGAACGTTTTGGACATTTTCTTAGATCTACAATGTTCCAAGGAGATTAAAGCTTCTTGGTTCAATTATATTTATCTCCTAACCCTAAGGTAGGTGGTTTTTTCCTTTCTATTCAAATTCTTTGAGTATTATGTGAAAATTCCACCAATACCCTTGAATGGGGTATTGCATGTTTACCGTTTTACCCCTGCTGATTGCCTTCCATGCTTGTATGCTTGTGTAGAGGTTATTTGGATATGAATTGGGTTGATTGCTATGTCTTGGATGTTCTACTCATGCTTTTTTTTGTTTACAACCATTTGGTCCTGTTTAGCCTCTTGGCCGTTTACTTGTTTTTCATGCCTTGTGGTCATAGGATGGAGTGTTATTTTCTGACACGCGTGAGATGTTGTAGACTGGTTAGCCAAGTAGTTCTGTAGGTTTACTTTGGCCTTATATAATTACTATGCATTGAATTACACGAGGCCATGAGAACCTAGTATTATAGACTAAAAGAGGATAGACCGAGTGAGCTTCCTCAGAGAGTCTTTGGAAAGTATAGACTATAAGAGGATAGACCGAGTGAGCTTCCTCAGAGAGTATTTGGACAATATAGACTATAGGGGGATATACTGAGTGAGCTTCATCAGAGATTCTTTGAGATTTATAGACTATAATGGGATAGACCGAGTGAGCTTCCTCAGAGAGTCTTTGTTTTACTTGAATTACCTTGAACCACTCCAGGCTATAAGAGGAATTGATCGGGTGAGCTTCCTTAGAGAGTCTATGAATGACCTGGGGCTATAAGAGGAATTGACCAAGTGAGCTTCCTCATAGAGTCTCTTGACCTTGGGGCTCTAAGGGGAATTGATTGTGTGATCTTCCTTAAAGAGTCTCTGACTGCCTTAGACTATAAGAGGAATTTACCAAGTGAGCTTCCTTAGAGAGTCTTATAATTTTTCATATGACCAAAACAGAGGGGTTATGATGAGTGTACTTCCCAAAGGGTTGTTTCTACTTGTTAGGTATGACCAGAGGGGATGGTTGTGAGTACTTCCTAAATGGTTACCTATTTGTGTTTAGCTGCTTGTTAGCTGTTTCTTGATATTGGAACTCAGTATTGTTTACTTCTGAGTATTTGTTCTATTTACTACTTTCTGTACTTTACCTGCCACATATTCACTGACTGTTAGGCACGAATCTTCGAGTGGTTGCCTACTGGGATTTAGTCTCACACCCTGTTTGGTCCATTCTTTTGGGCCCAAATAGATTATATTGTTGCAGGTATAGATAAGGGAAAACACCCTTCCACTTCAGGTACTTGACTTACTATGGAGCTGGAGAGCATGGGACCAAGCCTAGGCTTGTGATGTTAAGGATCTGTTTATCTTTTCTTTTGTACTTTGGTTCAGTATTGTTGTATTCAGCATTTTGACTTGTTTGGTTGTTTCCCTAGACATATGTATCATGCATTATTTATTATGCATTGCTCTAGTTGTTTATTATTTATAGTCTTCCATTGTTCACTTGTGTATGGATTATTACTTCTTCTGCTATTGTATATTGTTTCTCATCCGCTGTGTACTTTTCCAATGAGGACATAGTTTCCCCACTATCACAACCAAGGCCCTCACTGCTAGTCGGCAGCCTCTGGCGTTCGGGGAAATGCACTTGAGGCCATGTGACCAACCGGGTACGGGGCACCTCTGGGTGGCTTCCGGAACCGGGACGTTACAGTTTTGGTGGCCTGAGCTAAAGCATGCAGTTGTAGAGTTTGTGTCTCGATGTTTAGTATGGCAGAAGGTCAAGGCTGAGCACCACGTCCCCAGTGGTTTGCTCCAGCCATTAGAGATTCCTCAGTGGAAGTGAGAGGCCATCTCAATGGACTTTGTTACTGGTTTACCTCAAGCTCCAGGAGGACATGATTCTATTTGGGTGGTAGTGGATCACTTAACAAAATCGGCCCACTTTATAATAATCAAGGAGCCGAGCTCAGTGGAGGTTTTGTCAATGCAGTATCTAGAGGAGGTGGTGAGACTTCATGGAGTCCCAAGGATGATCATTTCTGATCAAGATCCTTGCTTTATTTCTAGGGTGTGGAGAAGTCTCCAGCATGCTTTTGGTTCTCAACTATGCCTTAAAACTGCTATTCATCCTCAAACGGATGGTCAGACAGAGCAAACCATCCAGACTCTTGAAGACATGTTACACTCTTGTGTTCTTGATTTTGGAGGCTCGTGGATGAGGCACTTAACCTTGGTGGAGTTCTCTTACAATAATATTTTTCACTCCACCATTGGTATGGAGCCATTTGAAGCCTTGTATGGCGGACCTTGCCATTCTCCATTGTGCTAGACTAGGGTCGGAGAGTCAGCAATTCTCGGACCGGAACTAGTGCATAATACAACATAGATGGTTTAGGTGATTTGTGAGAGGATGAAGACAATGCAAGATCATCAGAAATCATATGTTTATCAAAGAAGGAGACCCTTAGAGTTTAATGTTGGGGATCATGTGTTTATGAAGGTGACTCCCCATCATGGGCAGCAAAGGTTTGGTCATGGGAGTAAGCTTTCTCCCCAGTTTTTTGGGCCTTTAGAGGTGTTAGCTCATGTTAGAGCTATGGCGGATCGATTAGCACTTCCCCCGTAGATGAGTCAGATACATGATGTTTTCCTTGTATCACAACTCCATTGTTATCTTCATGATTACTCTCATGTCATCGATTGGGGAGAGATCGATGTTGATGATGATGCGACCTTTGAAGAGCGACCTATGGAGATCCAAGACCACAAAGAGAAGGTGTTGTGCGGGCATTATATCCCCTTGGTTTATGTCTTGTAGAGACACGGTGGCATGGAGGAGAGTACCTCAGAACGTGAGTCATAGATACGTGCTCAGTACCCAGAGTTGTTTAATGTTTAACTCTTTCCATGTAATGATTTCCCCTTGTGGTTAGACCTTTCATGTTTATAATATGGTTTTCTTTTGTTTCTTCTTGTTGATTTCTCTCTTTTGAGAGGTATCTCGATGGGTGGTTGTTCGGACCCGTTTCATTTTTTTTATTTCCCTTTAGGTGGGCTTTTAATTCTCGAGGACAAGAATGTTTTGAGAGGTATCTGATGTAATTTCCTAGACCGCCCTGGTCCATTCCTTTGTGAAAATATGGTGTTTGAGGTGTTCCAGGAGGTCAATGTGACTTATCCCCAATACTTTGCCAAATTTCTATTTTGATGAATAGTTCCAATGGTAGACAGTTGTGAACAGTGCAACAATGACCTTATGTGAATAGTGACATCCTTGACCTTTTGTGAACAGTATAATGGTAACCTTATATGAACAATGCTTCCAGAACAGTGAGGTTCCAATGGTGAGGTTCATTAATAGTGTTTCCAGAATGGTGAGGTTCCAACGGTGAGGTTAATGAATAGTGTTTCCAGAACGGTGAGGTTTCAATAGTGAGGTTAATGAACAGTGTTTCCAGAACGGCGAGGTTCCAATGGTGAGGTTTATGAACAATGTTTCTAGAATGGTGAGGTTCCAACGGTGAGGTTTATGAACAGTGTTTCCAGAACGGTGAGGTTCCAATGGTGAGGTTTCAACGGTGAGGTTAATGAACAATGCTTCCAGAACGGTGAGGTTTCAATGGTGAGGTTAATGAATATTGTTTCCAGAATGGTGAGGTTTCAATGGTGAGGTTAATGAACAATGTTTCCAGCTTCCTACAGTTTCACCTCTTTAACATTTCCTTTGATGTAAAATGAATTTAAAGCCTTGTTTTAAGGAATCTATGGCCCATTCAAAGTCAATAACTCCAATATTAATTATTCCTAAGTCTTGATATGTTTTTACTTGGTCAAACCACATGGTTTAATGCGATCCGATTTTAATGAGAAATCAAGTGTATCTTAAATCGTCGCTCCGTTAAATCTAAAAAAGGGACAATATATCTTCCTCCCTTGTTATTCCTCCTTGTTCTCTAGTGAGAGATGCTCAAACCTTTCCTTCCTTCCCGTAGTAATCGGGAGATCAAAATTTTCCTCTTGGATTGGTTTCCTCGACGTTCTTCCTGTTGCATGTGCACCCCCTAATTTGGTGCAAGCGGTAAGGGTCGATCCTTCATCAAAATAAGGTATGTTTTATCATTGTTTTTTTGGGTTCATCTTCTCCTGTTTTATCCTTTACATATTATAGCATGTGATCTCTATGATTCTAATGGAGTTTTCTTGGGTTTTGGTTGGTGCGGTCGTACCGTGTCATCCTCGGGTGGATGCAGTTGTCGTGAGAGGAGGCGATCGTAATCCGTTGTGTGGACTGTTCACATATAAAAAATGTTAAGAACCGTTTGAGGTAGGGGATTCATTACTTCTCTCTTCTTTTACGTGCAACTGTATTATTAGCATGTTTTATCCCACTGGATGACAATTGAATTGACATAATAAATATTTGAACTGGATAAATAAATTGGTATAGATCATATGCTATTACCTCTTGTTTTTCTAGATAGTGTGATATGTATGCTTGATTTGTTTAGCTGTTCATTCTTGATAGAAATTGGCCATGAACGTAAACCATAATTAATTGATAATTGTTTGGTTAAAAGATAAAGAGGCATGTAAATGAATATGGTTCTCCTTGTTGTAATTTGATGTTAATCAACTTGGCACAGTAAGCATGTTTAATTATTTTTGATAGCTTACTGATTTGGTTTCCCAAATTTAGAACCTATGAATAATAAATTGATTAATTCAAGATAGATCAAAGAACCGACTATTTGATAATTCCTTGAAGGGTTCTGAGTTACCCTCTTGATTATTAAAGGGACAAGAGCCCAATTGTTAAGATTTTTGTTTTCATGTTGCTTGTGTTGTGATGTGAGCATGGATGACTATTGTGTTATGTGGGGGATGAATTCCTATTTGGTTGTGGTAGCATATGACACCTAGAGTGGCGATATGCACCGTTTTATGCATGTGGGTGTTGGGGAGGACACCAGAAATGATGGAACATGATGGATGTGATTGTTGTATTCTTGCTGATTCTTATTAGTTGATTATCTACTTTACTTTTCCCCACTGCTCAAGGCAGCTGGTCTTACTTACCCTTCTTCTTAAAGGGGAGAAGACGCATATGGTATGCCATGTGCTTTCCATGTTTAGCTTCTCAAGGGAGGATGGGTCTACACTCTTTCCATAGGCGACAAAGACTCAATGGGTAGTACATCTACTCACCATGTTGATCCCCCTTGCATTTAGTAACATAGATTGTTTTTCTAGAATGCCTGGGAATATGGGAAAGTAATTCTATAATGAATAATTGAATAAATGATGTTAACCCATGAGGTTGGAGTTTTCTAAAACATAATGATGAGGTTGTAATTTTAAAGGGACAGTGAACTTTGGGGTGTGATGCTAATGAAATTTAATGTGGAATTGTAAATGGTTAATTAATGTTTAAATAATTAATTAACGTAAAGTGGAACTGATAAAAAGAGAATAAAGTAAGGCAATAAAGCTTTTTAAATGGTTGTGTGCTTATAGGATACCTAGTCTTAGAAGTGACAGATGGGAGTCTGAGAAACGTTAGCTGCAGTTGAGTCTAGGACTAGGTTATGCCCATAGTGTGGTTGTGAGCTATAGTATATTCTGTACCTTTTGTATTTCTATACACTACTCTACCCCTTCAGTAAGGGAAAATGACACCTTGGGGATTCTGAGCCCTGGGGGGTGTTTTCCCCAATATTCTGGTGGGAGGATGGATGGCTGACTACCCCCTTTAGCCCCACTCTCTTCTCTTGGTAGATACTTGTGCTGGTAGGCACAATGGTTAGTTTTCCCCATATATGTGTGTAGAGGGAAGTAATGGCTTGTGGTTATTCACACACATATATTCTGAATATAGTATCCTATGGACTACTATAGGTGTAACATGTATAGACTGTGATGGATTGAGGATCCTTACTCGGTGTATGGGCCGTAATGGCTTGAGGTATGATACCCGACGTATGATACCCATTATGTGAGCTATGGTGGATCCCAGAAACTACATGGTTACTTTCTTATGTGGACGTGGTGTTTTTTTTGCACGAGGTGCATATTGTGGTGCTTTGCCCAGGTGTCTGCGGGCAAGCCTTTTTGGAGAGAGATGCTTAGGATGTGCGACGTTGGGGCAAAGCGGCAAACCAGTGGGGAAGTAGTAGTGGGGTACCCTTGATATTATTTATTTTATTATACACTCTTGTATGTGTTACTTGGTGAGAGTATCCATGGTGAGGCTGAGAACTTAGTATACCTATTTAGATGACGAGTTAGTTTTACTTGTTGTTTACTATGCTTTAGCATGCTTTATTTACTTTTTCATGAGAGGCTTCGGGGAAGATCCTACTGAGTATACTATTATACTCACCCTATGTATATATAAATTGTTTTTCAGGTCACTTAGAGTAGGTTGGAGATCAATCTAGTTTCTACTAACTTGGGGTTGTAGGAGCTGTTCGAGCCTGTGGTTGCTGCTGTTTTACTTTCTTTTGGGTACTTGCAGTTTTCCCTTTCCAGTTGTAGTATTTTTTCATGACATTACATATACGTACTTGGGATTTTATTTATATTGTTGTATGAGATGGAGTTGGTTGGTGTCTATCTTATCTCTCTTCTGCATGTGTTCTCTTAGAGGTTAATGCCTCCCATTTGTGTGTTACTATACCCTCGGTGCTAGTCGCCAACCCGGGGCCTACTGGAGGCAGGACTCGGGGGTCATCATCTCCCTTCTCACATTGCCAGCCCAAGAGGGGTACACTTTGTGGGGAGGGGGTCGTGACACACACCATCCTCCTCTTTGTCGGGGCGACTCCCATCTCTTAGATAGGGACAAACCAGATGAACCGTAACTTTGATGTTCTTGTTGGTGTGGGACAGGACCCCCATGATTGGGTTGTGACACCAGGCTCAGAGGAACAGAGATTTATTGTTATTATTATTATTGTTTTTTTATTATTATGAAATGGAATTATAACCTAACACAATGGAAGGTTATGAAAAAGAATGGAATTCAATGTTCCATTGTGGAGGGATTTTAAGATGGAATGTAATGATTTGACCATGTTATTATTTATTAAATAGATAGATAAATTTTTATTGATAATTTTTGAAACTAAGGTCATTGTTTTTATGAATTTTATTTTTCTTAATTTTTATTATACATGTTTTTTTTAAATAGCATATTTTTTTTTATTGAGGATCAAGAATGATTTGAGGAATCATTCCTTTTTATCTCACCCCTCTTAAAAAAAACTTTCAAACAATCAGCATAGCTTAATAAACCCTTGTATTCCATTCCATTCCATCCATTTTTAACTCTGAAAGGATTCAGTGCTTGAAAACAGTATAAATGAGGGATATCGATCACTCATGGGTTCAAGTTAACTCACAATCTTCTCTGACTACACAAGATTGACCATTTAGCTTCAATTTTCATCAACGGATCTCAACGTCACCATGCTATTAGTAATGAGTTCAATTGGTAATCAGCTCAATTGACTTAATCAATTTCATTCTTGTTACAACAAAGTCGATTCAATCTTTCTTAGGAATCTTCTCTCCAAATCCCTAAACTGAGATTCAATGTCCTCATTCATTTGTGCGAACAATATATTCTTATGTCATCTTGTTCTTTCTTGATTTACTCTTATGTAGGGATTGGTTTAATCTTATGTCATAGCACGTCTTGATCAGAGTGTTTAATCTTAAACGAGGATAACATTCTCTTGCATTCCCAGGATTAATAACTTGAAATACACAAACATTTGTGCAAATAATTCATCACATATTATTATACAAAAAACCGCATAACTTGTGTAAGATAATATAAGTTGAAAATATACTTGCAACATGAAATAATAATAATAATTATTTTAATAATTCATTCCTGACTAATGACTCGGAAATAATTATTATTTTAATGTAAAGTGATTACTTTTAATTTTCATTTAATCTTATGTTTAAATTTTATATAACATGTATAAATTTTAGATTAATGTCACGCAGCAGTTTTAAATTCAATTTTGTTAGGTAGCCAATGGCGGCTGCACAATTCAACAGGGGTGGGCTGCCCACCCCCACCAATTCCCTTCTATATTGCCTATAAAAGGCAGTGTACCCCCTGATAGAATACACATGGAACAGAAGAAAAAAACACTACATTGTCAATAAACTTTTCATCTTCTTTTCTTATTTATCTTTCTTTACTATTCTAATTTTCTCGTTTCAATTTTGTATTCTCAACATGTTATCAGCACAAACACTAAAAAAATGAGAAAGGTATGTTTTTATTTTTATTCTCAACACCTAGTTGGATGGTTCTAATTACTTATTTTTCTATCTTAAAATTATCGCCAAATTGAATAGTTTATGTGGTTTAAATTTATTTACTTTTCTCTACCTGATTGGATGGTATAATTAATAAATAAGTACACACAAGAAATTTTTAAACGAGTAATGCGATGCATTGATTTATTTATTTCAAATCCCCACGTAAAAGATTTATTAACCGATTATGGTGGGATATATATATAATATTAACTTGATTTTAATGTTTTATATTTATCATCATGTTAAATCTCACGAATCTTGAATTCACCACTCTTGACATTACTGGATGTAATTACATGTCATGGATGATGGATGTGAAAATGCATGTTGAATCGATGGATCCCATGGAAACAATTAAAGAAAATAATTCACAAACCCTCCAAAATAAAGAAAAGATGTTGATCTTCCTTAGAAGACATCTCTATAAAGGTTTGAAATGTGAATACCTCACATAAAGAGATCCATACAAGCTCTTTAAGAGTTTTAAAGAGAGGTATGATCATCAAAAAGAGGTTATTCTTCCAGCAACCCGTGATGAATGGAATACTTTATACTTCTAAGACTTTAAAGGGGTCAGTGATTACAATTCCGCTATTTATTAAATTGTATCACAACTAAATTATTATGGTATTGGGATTAAAAATGTCAATATGCTTGAAAAGACATATATACGACATTTCATGCATCTCACATCACCCTACAACAACAATATCGCTTGCGAAGGTATTTAAAATATTCTGATATCATATCATCATTATTTGTAGCAGAGAAGAGCAATGATATTTTGATTAAAAATCATTAGTCTTGTCCTACTAGTTTAGTGATATCATTTTCTGAAGCAAATGCTATATTTTATGAAAATAATCACGAAATAAGTTGAAGACGCGATTCTCATGGTGGACGTGGTTTTGGTGGCAGACGCAATCAAGGATGTGGTTGTAATCATGAGACTACTCGAAACAAATATCAAAATAAAAGAAATATCAGCTCAAACACTCTGAGGAATCCTAAAGATTCCTAATACATGTGTGGTTTTAAGGGATATTGGTCTCGAGTTTGTCAAACCCCAGAGCATCTTTGTAAGCTCTATAAAGCTTCTCTTGAAGCAAAGAAGAATGAACCACACTTTTCTGAGGCATCTTATAAAGAGAAAGGAAAGGAGGTGAATTTTGCTGAGAATCACGAGCCATCAAATGATGATTTCACTTACCTCGAAGTGGGTTATTTTACATGTGAATTTGATGAGATGATGGCTGGAAATAATTCAGAAAAATTATAGTAGTTATGACATTACATTTTGTTATGTATGTTTTATATTTTATATGTTGTATTATTTGAATTTCACAAGGTGTTTCTTATAATATTATTCTCTTTACTTTGAAGCATTGAAATGGATTTCTTAAATGGGATAGATATTTGCATACCGTATAGTGGAACAACGCACACAATTCTTAAGAATAAAAAATATTTTTCTGGTCTTAAATCAACAAGGCCAGTCCAAAAAAACTTGTTAAGTTTCAATGATATATACCAGTATAGGTATGATACTCAAACTATATTTGAGAGAAATGAAAAGTACATTTTCATTACCATTAATAAATTCAATAAGAGTCATTTACTAGAAAAACTACAAAAATTATCATCTAGATTGCATTATACATATATAAGTGTAATCGAATCATATATGGTAGTAAAGAATGGACCACAAATCATTGATTTGTGGCATGACCGATTAGGTTATCCTGGTTCAGGAATGATGCAGAAAATAATTGAAAGTTCTCATAGACATTCAGTAAAGGTCCAATAGATCTATCCACTAAGAAAAATTTCATGCGAGGATTGTTCGCTTGGAAAGATGATCACGAGACCATCTCCAACTAAAATTAAGGCCGAAATGTCAGCCTTTCTTGAATGAATTCAAGGGGATATATATGGACCAATTGATCCATCATGAATGCCATTTAAATATTTTATGGTATCAATTGATGCATCCAAAAGATGGTCACATGTATGTTTTCTCTCAACTCGTAATGTTGTGTTTTCACGTTTTCTTGCCCAAATAATTAAATTGAGAGCAAAATTCCCTAATAATTTTATCAAGAAAGTAAGGCTCGATAATATTGGAGAGTTTACCTATCGACCTTTTAATGATTATTGTATGGCAATGGGGATTATTGTGGATCATCCAGTCGCCCATGTGTATATACAAGATGGTTTAGCTGAATCATCAATAAAATGCTTCCAACTCATTGCTAGACCATTAATAATGAGAATAAAGTTTCGAAGCTATGTATGGGGCAATGCAACATTTCATTCCTTGAAATTAATTCACATCAGAACAAGTGCATATCATAAAAATTATACACTCCAATTGGCTTTTGTACAAGAGCCTGACATCTCCCACTTAAGAATCTTTGGTTGTGCAGTATATGTACCAATTGCTTCCCCACAATGTATAAAGATGGAAGATCAAAGGAGGATAAGAATATATGTAGGATATGAATCCTCACCATCATCAGATATCTTGAACCACAAATTGGGGATGTATTTAGAACACGTTTTTCTGATTATCATTCCAATTAAGAAGTATTCCCATCATTAGGGGGAGAAAATAAACAAAGGGGGGTCTTTCATGGAATGTGTAAATGTTATCTTTTCTCGATCCTCTCACCTGACAGTGTGATATAAAAGTGATTTTTTTTACATTTTCAAGAACTATCAAATCGATTACTTGATGCATTTACTAATTCAAAGGGAGTAACTAAATCACATATATTGGCTATAAATGCACCGACTAGAATTGATGTCTCAAAGATACAATTACATAATGATGTTACAGAAATCTCAAAAACACGCCTGAAGCGTGGAAGACCAATTGGCTCTAAGGATATAAATCCCCAAAAAAGAAAAGGTATGAGTATAATTGAAAACCCCATTATGGAGGCATGTGTTCCATAAGAAACACATATTTTAAGTGTTCTTAAAGAAATGCATGATGAGAATCATAAAGAGAATTCACAGGATATAGAAAACCCTAAGGGTTTGAAAAATAATGAAATCTCTCTTAATTATACCACTATAGGTGATATATGGAATCAGAGTAATATGGAAAAAATTGATGAAATATTTTCATATTCTATGTCACGTGATATAGAAAATGAAGACCCTGAACCAAGGCCTGTTATGGAATGTCAAAAACGACTCAATTGGAATAAATGTAAAGATGCAATGCAAGTTTAATTAAATTCACTTAATAGGTGAAGAGTTTTTAGACATATCATGCTCACATTAGAATTTGTGAAGCCTGTTGGATATAAATGGGTTTTTGTGTGTAAGAATAATGAGAAAAACGAGATTGTAAGATTCAAAGATTGTTTTGTCACACAAGGTTTTTATCAGAGACCTGGAATTGATTATGAGTAAACATATTCTTATGTTATGGATGTTATTACTTTTTTATATCTAATCATCCTTGAAATAGCTGATAAGGCTAATATGCGTCTTATGGATGTTGTTATAGCTTATTTATATGGGTCACTTGATGATAATAATATATATGAGAATCCCTGAAGGATTCAAAATACCTGAAGTATTGAAATCAAAACCCAAAGACACGTATTCAATTAAATTGCATAAATCTATGTATGGATTAAAACAGTCTAGGCGTATGTGGTATAATCATTTAAGTAAATATTTGTTAAATAAAGGGTATGTAAATAACCCCATATGACCATGTGTTTTTATTAAGCAAACAACATATGGATATGCAATCATTTCCATTTATGTTGATGATTTAAATATCATCGGGACTTCAGAAGAGATCAATGATACAATGAGAAACTTAAAGAATGAATTTGAAATGAAATACCTAGGGGAAACCAAGTATTGTCTTGGATTAAAAATTGAGCATATGCTAAGTGATATATTTTTACATCAATCAAATTACACTGAAAAGGTCTCAAAACAATTTAATATGGATAAATTAAAACCTTTAATTACTCCAATGGTTTTCCAATCTTTAAATATTGAGAAAGATCAATTTTGACTATGTGAAGAAAATGAGGAGTTGGTTGGTCCAGGAGTACCATACTTCAGTGCTATCAGAGTGCTAATGTATCTTGCTAATTTTACTCATCCTAATATATCTTTTTCTACTAGTTTATTGGAAATATTTAGTTCAACCCCTACATGAAGACACCAGAATGGCATTAAACATATTTTCTGTTATCTTTATGGCACTATTAACTTGGGTTTATACTATTCTAACAAATAAGAAAGGAAGATTGATGATTTTGAAGATACAGTTTATTTATCTGATCAGCATAATGCACAATCACAAACTGGTTATGTGTTCACAGTAGGAGGTGATTCCATATCTTGGAGATCACAAAAGTAGACACTCATAGAAACATCTTCAAATCATGAAGAAGTGAGAGCATTAGATGAAGCATGTCAAGAATGTGTTTGGTTATGGTTTATGACTCAAAACATTCAAGTGACAAGTGGATTTCCTATAGATAGTAGCCCAACAATTTTTTTTGAAGATAATGATGCGTGGATCACACAATTGAAGGAAGACTTCATCAATAATGATTAGACAAAACACATACCCCCGAAAATTTTCTCTTTCACATAAGAGTTAATGAAGAATAGAGATATTAACATGCAATATGTTCAATCAAGCAACAACATTGCAGATTTATTTACAAAGTCACTACCAACTATCATCTTTAGAAAGTTTGTACATAATATAGGGATGCGTAGATTGAAAAATTTGTAATGTAACTTTCAGGGGGAGTCTATGTGACTGTACTCTTTTCCTTATTCTGGTTTTTATTCCACGGGATTTTTCCATAAAATATTTTAATGAAACAATATCAAAACACGTATGAAATTAGTATGGGTGTGCATCACACAGGTGAGTTTTAGGCAATCGGTGGCTTCTACACAATTCAATGGGGGTGGGTTGCCCACACCCACCAATTCCCTCACCAATTCCCTTCTACACTGCCTATAAAAGGCAGTGCACCTCCTGATAGAATACACATGGAACAGAAGAAGGAAATGTTGCATTATCAATAAACTATCCATATTCTTTTCTTATTAATCCTTCTTAACTATTCTAATTTTCTCGTTTCAATTTTGTATTCTCAAAAAAATTTATTCTATATAGGTAATTGGAAAGTTATTTTAATATGATGTTTAATCTCATATTATATAAATTATTCTATTTATTTTAATATAATGTACTTTTAAATATTATTTAATCATATGTAACTAGTTTCAAATTCAATTTAATCTTCATTAAATATGTAATTATTTAATTTAATGTTTAAATATCATTGTCCTATGTAGGAATTAATCAAGGGAACTATGAAGTTGTGTAACAATAAAATCAGTTAAGCGACATCTGATTAAATCAGTGGATGATTAAATTTTTATGTTGGGTAAGAATAAACAACTTCAACATAAGATTAATATATAAATTATTCAACAATATAATATTAAATTGTTTCAGTTATGTGAGAGTAAAATCAAACATAAGATTAAACATCAAGTTGCAGTGATGCAAACAACCAAGCAGAGGAATTCGATCGATGATGTGGAAGATGCATGAGCATCGATTTGGAGTGTGGTTAGCTGATCAAACAATGCTTCTTATGTGGAGGACGCTTCACCATTCAAATTGAGCAAATAGAAAAGTGATTGATTGAAATATGTTGATGAGGACTCTGGAAGTAAGGTCAAAGCCGAGAATTCAATATAGTGATTGAGGGGAGGCCAAGACTTACCGAGGAAGATTAGTGAATTGGATTTGAGGTAAGATCCAATTAAACATTATCTCTATTTACAGTAGATTAAATGATATGACATGTAAGTAAATCATCCAATTAAACATTACAGTTTGAAATCTGACCCACTGATATCTACAACCGATGAGGTAGACCATTGCTTGATTTTCATTAATGCTCTTTCTGTGTTGTATGATTCTACCTAAAGTAGTTGATAAAGAAGTTAATATTAATACAAAGATGATACTAGAGATTACAAAACAGATTTACAGGATGAATAAAATCAGTGTTACAAGTAGACTTAGGAGCATCATAAATCTAAGTAAAAAATTATTTATTCTATCAAATTTTTATGTTCATATGAGAAGAATTGTGTCAGTGAGTGTCCATAAACCCAAATTCAAGAGGTTTTCTGGGTTAAGACAGGACAAAATAATAGTGTGTGGATAAAAGAACAATAACCCTAGACCTAAAACTTGAATCCCTAAATTCTAAAACAATAGCCAACAAACCATTAAACATGCTCATCATTATAAAAACTAAAATCACGTGTTGGGTGATAAAATAACGACTATAAAAAACAATTAAAAATTTATTGATTTACCCATAATTATATTATTATTATATCATCAACAAGTAAGCTTATACATACACCCAACATTAACATCTCAAACATACATGCCTAGATCTTCTAGAAGGGTATGAAATTGGGAAGGATCATGAGGTGCTTTGAAAATTAATATACTCCACCTATGAATCTCCCCCATACAAGAAAAATGAATTCAAATGACTATGTAAACTATATAAAAATCTACATTTAACAAATTGATTCATAACACACTCATGAGTGTTGTTGAAACCCGTGTGGTTAAAAGTTATTACTTTATAAAAACATGTATTTTATGCCATGAAATATTTTTGACAACACATAAAATGTGTTGTTTAAAACTCTTTAATACCATATATGATTCTATAACACATTTTTATGTTAAAATATTTTTATTAACACTTTTCAAGTGCTGTTAAAATTATTATACTATTACTTTGTAATGTCTCTTCCCTCACATGACTAAGATGGGTCGCCACGAGACCTCAAGTTCATCTCCCTGTACACCAAAAGTTTCCAACTAGAAGTAAGGGTCTAATAGATATTGTGGAAATACTATACCATCTGGTATATAATAATAATCATAGTGAAAAAACATGACAAAAAAATCAATATAAAATAACTCCAACAGATAAGAAGGAAAGTTCCAAAACAATTCAACAAAATCAATCCATGTAATGTCATGATGAATGTCATACTAAATTTCATAAAATTAGCCAACTAAGTGAAATAAACAAAACAAAGACTCCCAAAACTGGTTCTGAACCCCATGCTCGGTCCCATCCCAAAGATCCGGTCCTATCTAGAAAATTAACCAATCAAGAACAAGGCCCCTTTCCCTTTCCCAGACCTACATCAATGTAGTTTGTATGGGTACCAAATGGTGGCCTGAACATGGTGCGAGTAAAACTCAGTAATTCACCACCAACAGTGTCTAAAACAAATCCATTCTGAGTAATAATGCATGCAACAATAAAATAATCAAAGGCATTAATTATACATTAAATAAAAAATATCTGAATAAACTCACTGACCCCTGAGATCCAAGTTGACACCCAGGGTCAGCCATAACTACTACAACTCGATGTTAGATGTCTCTATCCATAACCTCAAAAGGGTTCTATCTTAGTAATTAGAATATCCATATATGATAACATTATGTACACTATACCTAAGGAAAATTCCCATGACAAAGGTTAATTACATATTTATTTCATTTCAAACCCAAGGAGAATTCTCATGCCATGGGTTTTTTACATATTCAGTTACAATGGGGATAAGGGAAATTCCCATGCCAGGGCCAATTACACATTTTTTGTATCAAGTGAAAGCAAGAACCAATGCATACCAAAATACCAAAACATACCAAACATGTTAATTATATACCATTTCAGTCAATTAATTTCAACACTAACTTACATGCTAATTATTGATTATTCATGATAAATATTCAAGAACATGCTAATTTCTAATTTATATACCAATATGCCTATATACCATTTACCAATTAACATGACTATTATACAATACATTCCAATTATTCAATTATGCAAAGTTCCAATTTCAATATAAGTTACCAAATCACATATCGATTGTGATAATTCCAATTCACATAGCAATTATGTCCAATCACCATTTCACATTTCAATTGTGTACAATTCCAATTAAAAAGTTAAGTCATTCCTTAAACTAATATTCCAATTCAGTTATAATGCATTAGGTTTTTATATTATAAGTTCTAACTGATGGTCAAGGATAGAAACACCTCTTGGGTGGATGAAATCCCAGAGTCTCATTCACCAATAGACCTGACATGATCCATGGAAGGTAAATGAAAGAGGATTTAAGCAATATCAGTGGTGTAAGATCTTGTATTTGTATAGGTTGATAATTCCAAGGGGAGTTTGAATTTTCAATTTAGTGGATGAAATATTTTTAAAACCGAACATCAAAATAAAATTATGAGGGTTGGAACATCTTAAAGGCATGTTTTTGGATGGGGTTTTAGGCCCAAGAGGTTCCTCAGGTGTTCATAAAAGTTTCAGGTGCTCTAGGGTTTGGAGTTCTAATTCTGAGGGAAACAACTCATGACACACAATTAGTATTAACCATGCACCCCAACCATGAAGCATAATTTTTATAGGCACAAATTTTTATAAACCATGAAAGAGGATACATAAAACCGTGTGATTTTCTTTAGAAAATTGCAAATGGATCCACACATTTAGTGCACACTTTGAAAACCGTGCGATGAAACCATGTGAGGTGGTGCACTTCGGACAATGAGGTCTGAATGGTTAGTGCATGGTTTGAAAAACCACACAGCCCAACCACATTCCTCATTAAAAGTTACTAAATTACATTTTTACCCTTATGACCCTTTAAGTTTTTATCTCCCTTCTTCTCCTCCTCTTGGCCAATAGCCTCCCATGCACGCCCCTCCTTCCCCTCCTCTCCTATTGAAGGATTCTCCCTTATTTGGTGTCTAAATCAGATGTCGTTTCCTACGATCAAGAGAGATTCGTGAGTCTATGAGTCCTCCCCCCTTTATTATAGCTTTATTTCACTGCCAAGTGATTTCTTATTAGATTCGACTAATATTCCCTATTTTAAGGGTGCTTGTTTGGTTTTTAATTTTCTCCCAATTCAAACTGATGACTGATACTTGATGTATGGAATCGTCTAACATTGAGGTTGGTAGTCCCTTACATTTAACCAAAAGTCTTGCCACCTTTTGAGTGCATGTGTGTTTTGGTCAAGCTAGCCATGTCATGCTTGAACTTGTTTTAAAAAAATTTCTTTTTTGAAATTGAGGTTTCCTAAATTTGAATTCCATTAATTATGCCTTGAACCTTAAGAAGATAATTCCTAGTTGCGACCCTTTAGAGAAGAGTCAACCTTTGAAATTGGTTTGAAAATGGAATGTTTGTTTGTGGAAATGTAATTGGTTTGGGTAAAGGGAATTGTAAATTAAATTGATGTCCATGAAATGAAATTTCACAACCATCGATATTATAAATGTAATTCTAACTTCAAAGTGGATAAATGGGTTAATAAATAGAAATGAACTTTTTATGAATGTGTTATGGGTTTTAAAAATGATTTGGTTTTAAATAGAAATGTCCATATGGGGTGGAAATGTTGTAAATAGTATGAAATTTCCATAGGGGTGGTTTTGTTGTAATTTATTTAGATAACACCCATAAGGGTAATTATGTTTTAAATGATATGTAAAATTACCATATGGGTGGTTTTACTTTATGTGACTTAGAACACCCATAAGGGGCTATGTCCATGGTGAAAAAACACCTGGATTGGGTTAGTTTGTGATAAATAGTATACTATCTAGTTGAAGGTTTTTAATAATCAAAATACTCCCTATATGGAGGACTATGATAACTAAAGAATACTCCTTGTGTGGAGGACTGTTATAACTAAATAATAATCCATGTATGGAGGACTGTGATAACTAAAGAATACTCCATGTATATAGGACTATTATAACTCAAGAATACTCCCTATATGGAGGACTGTGATAATTAAAGAATGTTGTAATAGTAGGTTCCCTAGACCTAACTTGAACAATAATTTTTGATTACCACACTATGTCACTACTGGAAAGAGGGGCTAACCCCACAGAGCTATGCCTGCAGTTTTATAAACCATGGGTATAACTTGATTAGTGTTAGCCTATACCCATGGTTTTTAATAAACTGTGGGTATAGATAATATATACCAACGATTTTTACTAAACTTTCAGTATATAGGGGCAACTAAATTTACCCCACCCATGCTCACCCCTTCATGTCGTCGGGCCGCAACCCCCCCCATGTAGTTCCCTTTCCCTCCCTCACGTTTCCCTCACTCGACACCACTTATCCTCCTTCGGTCGATGAAAATCCTTACTTATCCTCCTCCTCCGGTCGATGTGCATCCCCCCTGCTGGTCGAGCATCCCCTCCTAGGTCATGCATCCCCCCTAGGTCAAGCTTTCCCTCACCCAATGCGAATACCCCAAGGTCGAGTATCCCCTTCCATATTTTTCTGATTCGACTATTCTTTGACAATGAGTCGCTAATATTCTTCTAGCATGGTTAATTGATTCATTGTTTAGTTTGAGTTTTATTGATTTGTTTTTCTGATTCATCTATTCTTTGATAGTGAGTCCCTAATATTATTCTGCCATGGTTAATTGATTCATTGTTTAGTTTGAGTTTTGTTGATTCATTTTTCTAATTAGGCTATTATTTGACAGTGAGTCCCTAATATTCTTCTGAGATGGTTAATTGAATGGGTTATTGATCATATCAATATTTTATTGAAAACAAGTTCTCCAATATTGATAATAAATACTCCTTGATTCATGCTATTTTCTTGTTAATTACATGTTATACAAGGAAGAGTAGGCTTTGAACCCATGCCATTCAAAGAAACAATAATAACCACTCAACACGAGTCTTCTACCTTTTATGCATTTTATCTAGACACTTGTTGTTGATGTACATATTCAAACCACAGATTCTTTTTCTAAGGGAAGTTATTTTATTGACATATTTATTTCTCCATTTGATAAGTGATGTGATATATTTTTTCCCCTTATTCTAATTTTTTTAGGTTTATGTTTTTCACCTACACTATTGAAAATAATAGTTTTCCTTTGAGATAGGTTAGTTTAATATCTAGATTGCTTGTTTAAATCCTTTATTACACTAAAATTTTATGATTTGCCTTTAAATATATTTTTCCTGGTGAAATATTATTTACCTATATTATCATAATATTTTCCCCATATATTGAAGCCTTATACTATTTTATTTAATTTTATTATTATGCCAGAATTTTAATTCCATATGCTCAAACTTCTAGAAAAACCATCAATATCCCATGAATCTCCTTCTCTTCTTTCCAATTGTAGTCTATATAAATTTCATAGATTGTGAAACTTTTTATTTTTAAGTAAAGAACCCACCCTTTGGAAAAATTCTTCTGGGGAAATACTTTATACATTTTTTTCTAATTCACCATTGACATGATGGGATAATGAGTATTTTTCAACATCCATACTTTCCAGGATGTTAGTATGTAAGATAGTTTCTCAGTTATGTGATACAATATTCTTGGAAGTAATTTTCCTTCATTTGAATGATAATATCATGATCTTCTTGGTGTCATGATCCTTAATGAAAAATTGTGTTGTAGTATCTATTTTTCTATAAATTTGGGAAGTTCTAGCATTTCATGATTCAAGATTCTTTAATCTAACATCCTTTTCTAAAAACTTCATATTGAGTAAGTTATTATTAGTATCAACAACTCAAGTCTTGTCTTAATAGTCCTACTTTAGGTTTTTCATTTATTATTTAGACATTTTTCAAGATTCTTATAATATTTTTCATGCTACATCACCTTGATTTCATTAAGATCTTGTTGAACAACATTGACATCAATAAAAAGATTAAGAAATTCTTCAAGAGCATGGAAGAATTATCTAAAAATAATATCAAGGATCTATTTCTCAAAAAAATTACTTTGAAATTATTTAGTAACTTAATAATATATTACATTACAAATATAAATTCTTTCATCCATTTCATTCAAAAGTTTTTTGATAGTGTTGGATATTGCAACCCTTTTAACTAATCCCACTTATATAGAATTAGCCTCATCTTATAGATGTAATTTTTCATATTTAAGACCCTTAATACCTCCAAAAATAATATTTGTAGTTAAATTGGAAACTTTCCTTAGATTTTATTTAAATTAAAAATGAATATCACTAAGAAATACATTATTATCGCCATCTGGGTAGTCTTTGTTATAAGAATCATAATCAATATAATTATTACAAAATATACCACATAGACCACATTTATTTAGTGGTGTAACTTCCTATAATTTGGGATTATACTTTATCTTACTTCTCTTATTTTATCATTTATTTATACATGGTATTAAAAGGTTTAGTATAAAGACTATATTATTTCTATGTTGGTTAGATCCCCTAGAATATATTCCCCGCTATAATATTATTATAAATTATAGTGGTATAGGTAGTAACTAGATATACAACCTTATAATATATCATCTATTTGATCCTAGTTATACCCCTTGAAATATAACTCTTCTAACTCTGTTGTTTATGACCCCAACTATCTTCTAAAGATTCAAATTCCCACAATTTTGACACTAGAATGTTTTTCCTTTATTCCTTATTGTACCATATTCCTAGACTAGCCTACTAATTTTCCCATGATTGTAAAC
Organism: Viscum album; assembly: GCA_963277665.1. NCBI lineage: Eukaryota > Viridiplantae > Streptophyta > Magnoliopsida > Santalales > Viscaceae > Viscum > Viscum album. Next base: position 76,327,352 of record OY728165.1, on the reverse strand, counting down.
CATGTTGGTTAATTTATTTCTTATATGATGTGATGGATTCATGTGTTGATCATGGCTAATAATTTAACATATTATCACTTTATTATTCCAGTTATGTTATATATTTATTATAATGATCATGTTGGTTGATATAGTTTATAAAATTACTTAACATTTATATTGCATCTTATATACCATGTATATAAGGCCTAGATATGGTATATTATTTCATATTAGATTATATAGGTACCCTATTTATGGAATACAGGTTACACACTTATGATGGGTGATAAGCCCACACTACTTATATAGATTGTTGGTGTGGGATGGGATTTTAACACCCATACATGTTATACTCATTACCCCACTCCCTAGGATGGTCTGTAATATTTATAACTATCTTAGTCTATTTCCTTCTAGGATGGGTCGTGTGGACCATAACTTCTTTATACACATCTACTCATATGTGTGGTCACATATGTGTAAATGTGTGAGTTATTTACAAGTACTCATATTACCTTCCATGGGGGATGAACCTGAACTATAATTACATTTTATAAGTTATGGCTCAAAGTATATAGGATAGGTATAATACCTCTTGGTATAGAGAGTTATAATCTATATATAGTATTGATATTTAAATGTCCTTGTAGTTTACCTACAAGTATATCTTCTATATTAATCACAAATTGTTTTCTTATATATTTATTTAAATGTATATACACGTTTAATCATATACTCTTTATATAACTATTATGTTGAGACATGGTTGGTGGTTCCATGATGAGTATGGAATGGTCACATATAGCATGCACACCTCAATGGACATGTTGCCTCTCTTTTACTTCTTTTATTTTAATTACAAGTACTGGTAGTAGTTGTATCACCTTAGTGAAGTATTTTTTTGTTATATAAGTGAGATGAATTTCCAATTTGGAGTTGAGCTACTAGAGGTAGTTATAGTTATTTCTTATCTCTTTTCCTATTCCTCTTAATTTGACTTTTCTTTTAAACCCTATTTTGATTGAATTATATATTGTATTGTATTTATGTTGTATTTTTTTTATATTTTTTAGTTATGTTTTCATTCATATAGAGAGATTTATGATAAATTTCTATTATTTTCCATTCCTTTTATGGACTATTTGGTTTTCATTTTATTTCTAGGATATTGGAATTACAAATGAGTCATTCTGTATTTATAATAGTGAATGGACTTTAATTATCTTTATTATAAAGTGGGTAAATCATTCTTCAAACTTTACATCAAGTCCAGTGGTGATAATTACCATCCCTTGGGGATTTAGAAGCACTCTTAGGATATTAGTGTACATGATTCAGGTGATAAAAAATAAGGCACTTGCAATGCAAATGTGAATTAAATTTAACTATTAAGTTTTTATGTTCTAATACTTTTATTTTTTATAGTGCATATCCCTTTTTTAAATTTTTATGCTATTATATATTCTATTTGATTAGAAATTATGTCCTCTAATAAAATTTTATTATTTACCAAATCTATGATATTTTAATACTTTATTTTAAAAAATGACATTCTTGACACAATTTACAATTATTGTAATGAATTTTTTAATTATGGTTTACATTATTTATTAGAAGATATTTTTTTCCTTGTTATAGAATAGATAGAAGCTGGATGTATCATACCGGTCAGATTTCAACTGAGTTTCAAAATAATTTGGAGAAATTTTTAGATTTTTCATTTAACAATGCTTCAGATTGAGGTTGTATACAATGTCCATGCTATAAATTTTTTGGAAGACAATGGTCAAGATGAGAATAATTTATCCACCATTTAATGAAATTTGGATTTCAAACAAACTATTATGTTTGGTATCACTATGGAGAGACGAGTCAATATTCTACTATTCATGAACAAAATGAAAGAAGTGACATGGAGAATTTGATATTTGATCAATTTCCATTTGTGAATAATCCCAAGAGAGATAGTATGTTAGTTCAATAAGATAATGATATCAGTAGACATGAGGAAAATACTAAAGATGATGATGTTGAGAGAGTGAAAAATTTATTGGATGATGCCAGAACTCCAGTATATCAGGAATGTACTAAAATGACCAAGTTGGAATTTTTAATGCAGTTATATAATGGGAAAACCATGTATGGAATTTCTAATACCGCTATTAATTATATTCTTACATTTTTGAAGGAATTTATTCCAGATGGTGCAGATCCCTTAAATCATTACAAGTCATGGAAGTTAATTAAGCACCTTGTATTTGCTACTAATAAATTCCATGTTTGTTTGAAAGATTGTAGTTTATTTTGGGAGGAAACAACTGATCATAATGACTATAAATAATGTGGTACATCTCTATGGAAGACAAATACATATGAAACGCCATCTCTTGTGACACAGAAAGTCACGTGACACTTTCCATTGATTCCCAGCCTTCAAAATCTATTCATGTCTATAAAAATCTCAACCAATATGAGATGGAATTATGCTGAGAGAATTAAAGGTAATGATGAATTGGTTTATCCTACAGATGGATTAGCATGGCAGACATTTGATGCACAACATCTTGATTTTTCAGCTGAGGTGCGTAATGTTAGGTTGGGTCTATCTTATGATGGTTTTAATCTGTTTGGTCAGATACTTACTACTCGCAACACGTGGCCAATTTTTATTCATGTTTATAATCTTCCTTCATGGATGTGTATGAAAAAACCTTTCACTTTCTTGAGCATATTGATATCTGGACTTTCTGATCCTAGTAATGATATAGATGTCTACTTGCAACCTTTAAATAAGAGAGTTTAAACAACTTTGGTATTTGGGTGTGAGAAAATTCGACGCTTCTTCAAAGAATACGTTTCAGATGCGTGTTTCCCTTATATGGACTATAAATTATTTCCCTACTTATTCAATGATGTATGGGTGGATCACAAAGGGAAAACTATCTTGTACCATTTTTATGAATAATACACAATCAAGAAGGCTTAAATATCATCATAGTTTCAGTTTCATGGGGCATCGACGATTCTTGCAAACAGACCATCAATACATGAATTATTGTCAGAGGTTTGATAATAATTTTGACACTAAACAACCACCTCAATGTATGTTAGGAAGTGAAGTACTTAATGAATTAAAATATTTAAGTTTTTTATTAGGTAAAGTTCAGTTGAAATCTAAAAATAGGAAGAATGTTGACACTAAATCCACTTACAATTGGAAAAATAGAAGTATTTTTTTGAGTTTTCATATTGGTCTACCAATTTGTTACATCATTGTTTAGATGTAATCCATATTGAAAAAAATGTATGTAAAATTTTGTTTTCAATTCTTCTAAATATTAAGGGTAAGACCAAAGATGACTTCTAATCTTGTCAGTACTTGTTGGATTGGGGTATTCTACCATAACTGCATCTCGTGTGTATCGATAAAAACAAATGGAAAGTTCATTATGCTTCTTATGTGATGACATTGATAGAGAAATATCAAGTTATAGTAGTATTGGAGAATATCAAGGTTCTTGATGTCTATTTTAGCAACATATCTAAATGATTCAATAGAAGAGATTTAAAACTGAAATCCTTAAAAACTCATGATTATTACATCCTTTTTTATGAATTTATTCCAATAGAAATTCAACATTTTCTATCCAATAATGTATGGGTGACAGTGATTCGGTTGTGCCATTTTTTATAGACCTTTGTGCTAAAAGGTTATCTAAGTTATTCTTGTTAAAAATGAAGTAAGAGGCACCGTTAATTCTGTGTGAGTTGGAAAAAAAATTCCTCCATCCTTTTTTACTTTCATGATACATTAAATAGTTCATCTTCCAACCAAGACAATTCTTGGGGGACCGGTTACTTTTTGGTGGATGTATCTCACTAAAAGAAATATGTGCCCAATGAAATCATATGTTCGAAACAATAATTATCCTAAAGGTTCCATTGTGAGGGGTTATCTAGCCCAAGAATGTATGGATATTTTCAATGTATTTGTCTGATATGAGCACAATACATAATCAGTCAATGAGAATTGAAGATGATCAGTATGAGAAAATTTATCCCTCGTTTCCATCTCTTCCCTAAATAGGAGGAATTGTCGGGTCATATACATTGGTTACATTGAGCTTTGAAGAGCGGGATATGGCACATCGCACAGTCTTGTTTAATTGTGGTTTTTTATGACTATATCAAGTAAGTAATTTGGATATCTATATGTTATCTCATACTATGTAATTTCACATATACCTTAGACTTTCATTATCATTTTATGTAAGGAACATAAACAAATTATAAGTAGAGTTCATCGATCTTTGACTTTGAGAAGGAGATAGGCTTTGCATAGCCAAGAGTTTCCAGCTTGGTTGAAATCAAAGGTATGAACAATACTTTAAATAGCTTAAAATATAGATATCTATTTAATTGTATTACTCATATCTATTTTAGGTATTGAGTTTACCTACTGACTCCATTTCTCAAGAATTAAGATCATTGACTTTTGGTCCCAATTCTTTGGTTTGTGACTACAAATATTTAATAATCAATGGATATAAATTTATTACAACTGATAGAGTGGTGAAAATGAGAACACAACATGATGGCATTGTGTTAAACACTACAATGGATTGTTCTTCCAGTACATCAGATAGTCAAACTCGATATGAAGATGTGTATTATTATGGGCTGGTTTATAAAATATTATTATTGGATTACTAATCTCAAGGTCGAGTCACTATGATGAAATGTAAATGGTTTGATTCAATGATGTGATAGGGCACATTTATTGATGATTGTGGATTTAGAGTTATTTACATGATTCGATTCCTACATACTGATGAACCATACATTTTGGAATCAAAGAAAAAATAAGTGTTTTATGTGAGAGATCATCTAAGACCTAATTACAGTGTCATTAATAAAGTAATCCCAAGACACATTTTTCATGATGCTGGGGATAAAATTTCCACCATTTATTACCCCATCAGTTTTGACCAAAATATTGTATTTGATGACACAAATTTTCCCACTTTGAGAGTTGATGTTGAATGTGAGGTAGTGGTGGGTAATATATAGAATCAACCATATATGTTTAGAGTCCATTCGGTTTACCTTGACATGAGTTTCTTAGGTTGGTATTAATGTAATTACTTTAATTTAGTTTTATTTTGGAATGATATGTCTATTTTAGTATTGTTTGGTTTCATTTCATTTAATTATATTTATTTATATTCAGAAAATAGGGTTTAAAATGGGTTTTAAAAAAATTTATAACTTGGTTTTAAATTATCATTACTAAAATATGTTATGACATTATTTATTTATTTGAATTCTAAGTTGTATGCATGATTTGTAAAAACTGTTTCTAAAAAATGTACATTTCATTCTTATGCAAAATTATGAAGAAAAATACAGAAGCTCACAAGAAGAGATTATTTGATGTTGATCCTGATAGACACGAGTGTGGGTTGCCTTCAGTGAGTATAATAATTGTAATATTTATCCTTTTCATTACATATAATGTCATGTTCACATTCTTTATCAAATTTTTTAGGGATATACAGCTTTAGAGCTTCCTCCTACCAACATGGGTCCGAGTAGAGATCCCCTTAGACCTAGACAGAGTACCCATCTTACCATTGTCCACACTGACCCATCAATGGACATACCATATACCACACATCACTAGTGGAAAAAACGTTTAACACATTGGTATTTTTCACGTCAGTTCTATATAACCAATGTGGTAAATCGATGAGAATCAATTTTTTTTATGTCGTTTATTTTATAACCGATGTAATAAAAACTGAGATTAGCTTTATCACTTCGGTTATTTTATAATCGACATGATAAAGAAAATTTTGGCAATTTATCACATCGGTTATAAAAGAACCGACGTGATAAAATGCCATTTATAATGTCAGTTATAAAATAATCGACGTTATAAATAATTTTCTACATCGGTTATTAAATAACTGACGTTATAAACAAAAAAATAGTTTATCACATCGGTTATTAAACAACCGATGTGATAAATCTTTTAAATGATTTATCACACCCCATATTTAGTCATTCTGTTTTCTTCAATCGGGCGACCTGCGACTCGTCTCTATCACGTGGAAAACCTAGAAAGGATTATTCAAAGTCATGCCCTCTAGAATCTTTTTTCCAACATAATTCATTATCTTTATTATCACCAGATCTATTAGGTCAACTCGCAACACTCAAGTAATCCTCACATGGCTCGGTTTCATTTTTTATTTTTTGCGATGTCCTAAACTAATTTTTTGAGATGTTATTTTTCTATCTTTGTTCTTGCTATCATGGTAAGTTTCACAGTGTTCATTTATACCATGCTAAATTATTTTTTGGTAAAATAAACCATGGAAGTGATATCATGTAAGTTTATGATTTTTGTGTGTTCTATCATGTTTGTGTGCGCGTATAGGGGGTGTCCAAGGGGCGGGGGGATGTTCAAGTTGGTGGGGGTGTCCATGGGGTGGGGGGCTGTCCAGGGGGTGGGGGTGTCTAGGGGGTGTCAAAGGGGGAAGGGGGTGGTGTCCAGGGGGTGCGGGGGTTGTCCAAGGGGGTGGGGGGTCTAGGGGGTGAGAGGGCTGTCCAAGGGGGAAGGGGTGTCCAGGGGGGTGAGTGAGTTGTCTAAGGGGGTAGGGGATATCCAAGGGGTGGGGGTGTCCGGGGGGGGGGGATGTCCAGAGGGTGGGGGCTGTCTAGGAGGTGTGTGTGTGTGTGGGGGGGGGGGGGGGTTGTCTAGAGGGTTGGGGGGTTGTCTAGGGGGTGGGGGGGGGGGGGCTGTTCAAGGGTGTGGTGGTGTCCATGGGGTATTCAAGGGGGTGGGGGTGGTGTCCAGGGGGTGAGGGGGATTTCCAAGGGGGTAGGGGTGTCCAGGGGGGGGTGTCGAGGGGGTGGGGGGGTTGTCCAGGGGGGTGGAGGTGTCTAGGGGGGTGTCCAAGGGGGTAGAGGGTGGGGGTGGTGTCCAGGGGGATGGGGGTGTCCAGGGGGATGGGGGTGGTGTCCAGGGGGGTGATTGGGATACCCAAGGGGGTATGGGGTGTCCAGAGGGTGGGGGTGTCCAGGGGGTGGGGGGGGGGGGGTGTCCAAGGGGGTGGTGTTGTCCAGGGGGAGTCTAAGGGGGTGGTGGTGGTGGTGGGGGGTGTCCAGGGGTGAGGGGGCTTTTCAAGGGGGTGGGGATGTCCAGGGGGTGGGGGTCGTGTCCAGGGGGTGAGGAGACTATCCAGGGGGTGGGGGTGTCCAAGGGGGGCGGGGGCTGTCCAGAGGGGTTGGGGTGCTGTCTAGGGGGTGGGTGGGTGGGGGTGGGGTGTCCAGGGGGTGAGGGGGCTTTTCAAGGGGGTGGGGGTGTCCAGGGGGTGGGGGTGGTGCCTAGGGGTTTAGGGAACTATCCGGGGGGTGGGGGTGTCTAGGGGGGTGGGGGGTGTCCAGAAGGGTTGGGGGACTGTCTAGGGGGGTGTCCAAGGGGGTGGTGGTGTCCATGGGGTGTCCAAGGGGGTGGGGGTGGCGGGTCTATGGGGGTGAGGGGGCTTTCCAAGGGGGTGGGGTGTCTAGGGGGTGGGGGTGGTTTCTAGGGGGGTGAGGGGGTTTTACAGGGGGTGGGGGTGTCCAGGGGGTGTGGGGATTTCTAGGGGGTGTCCAATGGGGTAGGGAGTGGGGGGGGGTGTCCGGGGGGGGGGGGGGGGTTCCAAGGGGGTAGGGGTGTCTAGGGGATGTGGGTGTTGTCCAAGGGGGTAAGGGGGCTGTTGAGGGGGGTGGGGGTATCCAGGGGGTGTCCAAGGGGGTAGGGGTGGGGGTGGTGTCCAGGGGGTGGGAGTGTCTAGGGGGTGGGGGTGTCTAGGGGTGGGGGGTGTCCAGAGGGGTGGAGGTACTGTTTAGGGGGTGGGGGGGGGATCCATGGGGTGTCCAAGGGGGTGGTGGTGTCCAATGGGGTAGGGGGTTAGACAGCCCCCTCACCCCTAGACACCACTCCCCCACCCCTGGACACCCCCACCCCCATGGACAGCCCCACCCCCTGGACAGTCCCCCACCCCCTGGACACCCCCACCCCCTTGGACACCCTAGACAACACCCTACCCCCGTGGACAGCCCCTACCCCCTTGGATAGCCCCCACCACCCCCCTGGACAACCCCTAACCCCTTGGAAACTCCCTTGGTATATATATCCCAACAGTTTCATTGAAATCGTTAGCATATTTTAACTTCAGGTAGTCTATACCAACGGTTCTTGTAGAATCGTTGGTATAGGGCTATTGCAATGACCATCATGCCAACAGTGTGTGAAACCGTTGGGGTATTATATCATAGTGGTTTTAGGGGATATCCCAATGGTTTCAAATTTTTGGGATATGTGTAATTTTCAGTAGTGAATGTATACATATTTTAATATTTATACTTCATATTTATTTTTTACGAAAGGGTAAATTTGGTATCCAGTAGCACCAGGATTTATTCTTTGTGTACCTTAAGAAGAAAGGATCCAAGATGAATTTAAAACTATTATATCTAACTATATTTTCTTTTTAAAATAATTTTCATGCATATATTGTTCAAATACTCATAGATTTGTTTTATATTTCAAAATTGTTTTGCATTCAAATTATGATATTTTTCATATAAATATATATTTGTCTTATCTTAACAAGATGTATAATTTTGATATTTGTTATAGGTAATAATGAGCCGAAGTTGGATTATAGAACATCGAATGATTAATGAATATGAGGAAGGTGTTGATGCCTTTTTGGAATTTTCTAAACGAAATATTCCAAACAGTGACATTTTTTTCTGTCCATGCCTAAAATGTTTGAATATAAATAAGTTGAAAAGTAGAGAGATCAAAGATCATCTAATTTATCATGGTTTTAATTCGAGTTATAGCCCTTGGATTTGGCATGGTGAAACTGAACATAATGTTAGATCTACTGATAATGATGATTTGCAAGATGGTAACTTCGATGAAATTGAAGAAATGATTCATGATATTGCAGCAGAACAAATTGAGATAGAACTGACAGTTGCGCATCTATATGGTGATGCTAAAAAACCATTGTATCATGGTTGTACGGATTTTATAGCTTTTTTGGCGGTGTTAAGATTGATTAACCTAAAGGTGAAACATGGATGGAGTGATAGAAGTTTTACAGAGCTACTACAATTATTGAAAGAAATTCTTCCAAAAGACAACGATCTTCCAGATTCACATTATAAGGCCAAGAAAATATTATTCCTAGTAGGATTGAGATACAAGAAAATACATGCCTATCCAAATGACTGTATGATATATAGGAAGGAATACGAATTTATGTCAGAGTGTCCTAAATGTGGGACATCACGGTATAAGTTTAAAGAAAAATCACAGGCTGATGTAGAGATTACAAAGATCCCTTCCAAGGTATTTTGGTATCTTCCTATAATTCATCATTTGAAACGTTTATTTGCTAATTTACATGATGAAAAAGGTTAATATGGCATGCTGATGAGCAGATATGTGATGGAAAAATATGTCATCCAGCTAATTGTCTACAATGGAAGAAAATTGACGAGTATTATCCTACATTTGGAAATGAAATTAGAAATCTCAGACTAGGGTTGTGCACAGATGGAATGAATCCACACCAAACCCTCAGCAACACACATAGTTCATGGGATATTTTATTGGTAATTTACAACCTCTCTTCTGAAGTTTGTATGAAGCGCAAATATGTCATGTTGAGTATAATGATATCTGGTCTGAAGCAACCCGAGAATGATATTGATGTTTTCTTATCACCATTGATTGATGATTTGAAACTTTTATGGGAGGATGGTATTAGGGTGTATGATTCTTATAAAATGGAATATTTTCAACTGCATGTAGTTCTTATTTTCACTATAAATGACTTCCTATCATATGGAAATTTGTTTGGATACAGTGTTAAGGGGCATAAAGCATGTCCAATTTGCGAACAATAGACTTCATATTGTCAATTGCATCATGAGAGGAAAACAGTATACATGGTTCATCTAAAGTTTTTTTCCTATGGATCACACTTATAGAAGACTAAAAAAAGGCATTCAATGGCTCACAAGAATTTGATATTGCTCCAAAACCTTTATCCCCTGATGTGTATTTTGAGAGGGTGGAAAACCTTGATATGAAATTAGGAAAGACATAGAAATCTGGTAATGATAGACATATTTGGAAGAAAAGGTCAATATTTTTTGAGATACCATATTGGAGATATCATAAAGTGAAACATAATATTAATGTCATGCACGCAGAGAAGAATATTTGTGACAGTTTGATTGGAACATTATTAGATATTAAAGGAAAGACAAAAGATGGGTTGAATGCAAGATTAGAATTACTATCAATGGGAATACGTTTGGATTTAGCTCCCACTCCTAATGGAAGATGAACATTTATTCCCCCGGTTTGTCATGCATTATCCAAGAGGGAGAAACTTAGATTTTTTCAGTGTCTTCATGATATCAAAGTTCCTCAAGGTTATTCTTAAAATGTAAATTTTTTTGTCTCTTTGAAGGATTTGAAGTTGATAGGTATGAAATATCATGATTTTCATGTCATGATGCAACAAATTCTACCAGTTTTATTGCATGAAATATTGCCCATCTGCGTTATAAAGACTATAATGAAGTTGTATTATTTTTTCAATTAAATTTTTAATAAAGAGATTGATGTGAATGCTTTTAACATTTTAGAAAAAGATGCAATTTATATACTTTTTCAATTAGAAATGTATTTTTCTCCATCTTTTTTTGATATAATGGTGCATTTAATGATTCATCTGGTTCGAGAAATAAAGCTTTGTGGACCTGTATATCTTCGTTGGATGTATCCTTTGAAGGGGTAAGTTAAGAATCCATATAGATCTGAAGGGTGGGAGGGTGTACAAGGTGTCCATGGGGGTGGGAGGGTGTCCAGGAGGGTGGGAGGGTTGTCCAAGGGGTCTCCAGGGGTGTGGGGGAGTGTCTAGGGGGTGGGGGGTTTCCAGGGTTGTGGGAGGGTTGTCCAGTGGGGGGGGGGGGAGTGTCCAGGGTGTCCATGGGGGTGGGAGGGTGTCCAGGAGGGTGGGAGGGTTGTCCAGGGGGGTGGGGGCTGTCTAGGAGGGTGTGTGTGGGGGGGGGGGGGTGTCCAGGGGGTGTCTAGGGGTGTGTGTGTGTGGGGGGGGTGTCTAGTGGGTGGGGGGGGGGGTTATAGGGGTGTGGTAGGGTTGTCCAGTGGGGTGGGGGTGTCCAGGGTGTCCATGGGGGTGGGAGGGTGTCCAGGAGGGTGGGAGGGACATCCAGCAGGGTGGGGGCTGTCCAGGAGGGTGGGGTGGGGGTGTCTAGGGGTGTGGGGGGTGTCCAGTGGGGTGGGGGTTTCTAGGGGTGTGGGAGGGTTGTACAGTGGGGTGGGGTGGGGGGTGTCCAGGGTGTTCATGGGGGTGGGAGGGCTGTCCAGGGGAGTAGGGGGCTGTCCAGGAGGGTGGGGGGGGGGGTCCAGGGGTGTGGGGGGTGTCTAGGGGGTGGGGGTGGGGTTTCTAGGGGTGTGGGTGGGCTGTCCAGTGGGGTGGGGGTGGGGGTGTCCAGGGTGTCCATGGGGGTGGGAGGGTGTCTAGGAGGGTGGGAGGGCTGTCCAGGGGGTGGGGGCTGTCCAAGAGGGTGGGGGGGGGGTGTCCAGGGGTGTGTGTGTGTGTGGGGGGGGGGGGGGGGGTGTCTAGTGGGGTGGGTTGGGGGTGTCCATGGGGGTGGGAGGGTGTCTAAGAGGGTTGGAGGGTTGTCCATGGGAGTGTGGGGCTGTCCAGGGGGGTGTCCAAGTGTTTGTGTGTGTGTGTGTGGGGGGGGGGGGTCTACACTACTACAAAAACTGGCAAGGGAAGCACTACCCTTTTATCAGTGCTAAAAAAAGAGCTAATAAAAGGGGGCCTTTATTAGCACTAAAAAAAGAACTCATAAAGGGTCACTTTTAACAGTGATAACAAAAGTGCTCTTAAAAGTGACCCTTTATCAGTGCTTTTTTTAGCACTGATAAAGGCCCTCCCTTTATCAATGTTTTTTTTAGCGCTATTAAAGGGGACCCCTTTATTAGCGTTTCTTTTAGTAGCACTGATAAAGGGGGGCTTTATCAGCGCTTCTTCCTAGCGCTGATAAATTTTATGTTTCAAAAAAAAAATCATGAAAAATAATATATTGTTATATAAGTATATTTATATTGATATAAATATAATATATATTTTTTAAATATGTTTTAGATAAGTTTAAATATACTATTACATTTAATATATAAAAAATTTATTGAAAATGAATTTAAAATATTTTAAAAAATATAATTAATTAATAATTTTATAATTATCATCAATTAAAAATCATTTAATAACAATTTGAAGACACAAAAAATCAAAAAAATAATAAAAGATCTAAAATAAGTTGAAAATATAACTCAAACTTCAAATGACCATAACTTTTGATCCGGGTGTCCGTTTGAGCTCTACAACATATCAAATCAAAGACTGCGATGAGATATACGCATTAAAAATCAAAGAAAAGCTTTTGTCACATTATTCGATCCAAAAAAGGCCCAAAAGGCCTCCAAAACTGAGTTTTTAGTCAGGATACCTCGATTTGTTAACATTCAAACAAGTATAAATTCTGATCCAGATGTTCGTTAGGCCTGTACTACATATCATATCAAATATTGTTTCATTTTCTTCAATTTGATTGGTTGTAGAGTTGAAAAAGACTTCTGGATTAGAAGTTATGGTCGTTTTAACATTCTATGGCTTTTCAAATACACATATATATGTATTTATTCATAAATATATATGTGTGTGTGTGTCTGTGTGTGTGTTGTATATATGTATGTATGTATGTATTTATTTATTTATAAACACACATAAAAAACATATTTTATAAATGTATTTAAATCTAATCTTATAAATATATATTTTTATACAAATAAATATGTGGATAAAAAATTATAACTAAAAATATATATATATAAATAAATATAAATATAAATTTTATATGAATATATATATACATACTAATATATGAATAAATATATATGTATTAATATAACTGAATATATTTATATTAATATGAATCTATATTATTATACGAATAAATATAACTATATATATATAAATAAATATAAATAAATATAAATATATGAATAAATATATATGTATCAATATAACTAAATATATTTATATTAATATGAATCTATATTAATATATGAATAAATAAAACTATATATATATAAATAAATAGATATATCATTAAATAGAAAAAAAATGAAATGGCTTAGTGGTAATGGTGTAGACGCGCAAGGGGGAGGTCGCAGGTTTGAGTTCTGGTGGAAGCAAGGTGGTACACGTGGGAGGTATGTGTTGGATGCGCGGGCAAGGGTAGCATGTGGGAGTGGTCCAGCACGCGGGAATGGTCTACCTAATGATGATAAAGGGGGTCAAAAGAACTGTTAAAAGCTCCCCCCAAATTATATATTCTTTTTTTTTTACTTTTATCAGCGCTTTTTTTAGTGCTGATAAAAGACCCCTTTATCAGCACTTTTTTGAGCACTGATAAAAGGGACCCCCCCTTTATCTTCACATCGATTAACATCGCTTTTTTTAGCACTCTTAATGCACTTTTATAGAGCTGATAAAAGCCATATTTGTAGTAGTGCTAGTGGGGTGGGGGGTTTCCAGGGGTGTAAGAGGGTTGTCCAGTGGGGTGGGGGTGTCTAGGGTGTCCATGGGGGTGGAAGGGTGTCCAGGATGGTGGGAGGGTTGTTCATGGGGTGGGGGATATCTAGGATGGTGGGGGACTGTCCAGGGGTGTGGGGGGTTGTCTAGTGGGGTGGGGGGTTTCCAGGGGTGTGGGAGGGCTATCTAGTGGGGTGGGGTGGTGTCCAGGGTGTCTATGGGGGTGGGAGGGTGTCCAGGAGGGTGAGAGGGCTATCTAGGAGAGTGGGGGGCCGTCTAGGGGGTGTTTGGGGGTGGGGGGGGGGTGTCCAAGGGGGTGAGGGGGTTTCCAAGGGTGTGGGAGAGCTATCCAGTGGGTGGGTGGGGGGGGGGTCCAGGGTGTTCATGGGGGTGGGAAGGTGTCTAGGAGGGTAGGAGGGCTGTCTAGAGGGGTGGGGGCTGTCCAGAAGGGTGGGGGTGGGGGGCTTTCCAGGAGGGTGAGGGTAGGGGGCTGTCCAGGGGGTGTCCAAGGGTGTGTGTGTGTGTGGGGGGGGGGGGGTGTCTAGTGGGGTGGAGGGGTTTCCAGGGGTGTGGGAGGGTTGTCCAGTGGGGTGGGGGGGTGGGGGGGGTTGGTTTGGTTTTGGTACGTTTTTGGTCTGTTTCATGTCTTCTTTGGCAGTGCATAGTTGTGGTTGAATGGTTTTTTTAAAAAAAATTGGTTTTTACATCTGTTATTTTATAACTGACATAAAAAATGCATGGGAATGGGTTTTAACATCAGTTATTTGAAAACCGACATAACAAATTCATGGGAATGGGTTTTTACGTCGGTTATTTCATAACCTACGTAATAAATGGAATGGAATAGTTTTTTACATTGGTTATTATTTAACCGATGTGAAAAAACCCTTGGCAGACTGGTTTATCACATCAGTTATTCAATAACTGACGTGATAAACGCTTTGGAGGTGCAATTTATTATGTCGGTTATATAATAAATAACATAATAAAGTATATACCATGTCATTTATTGAAAAAATGACGTAATAAATCATGAATTCAAAGCATTTTCCACATCAGTTTTTGAGGAACCAATGTGAAAAACTCTTTAGATTTTTGGTTTTTACGTCGGTTTTAAAATAACCGATGTACAAATTTTTTTTTATAACGTCTCCTATAATAACGTCAGCCAAAAGCCGACGTAAAAAATAAAAAATAACCACCGTAAAAAACGTTTTCTGCACTAGTGCATTCCCATCCTCCGCTTGAAACTCCTGGGATGTTCTCATACATGTCCCTATCATATTTTCATTTATACTATTCTTCCCATTCCATGTCTACACTGACTCGATTGATGTTCCCACCTTTACCATTTCCATATCTATACATGTATCCCCTGACCTACTACCCATATACTAACATGTCTACACCACCTCCTTTTCCTACCATCCATCCTATATATATTTAGTCTGTTTCTTCAGTTTCCACTCTAGTGCATGAATATCATCCTAATCATGCACTAGAATAGATAATTCATTCGGAGGCTGCTGATCCAACATAGTCCACAGATGCCTCATAGCCTAGTCAGGAGCCTGCATCAGTTTTTTTATTACCGTGTCAAATTATATAATTTCATTTTTTTCCTATTGTATCATCACTTAACTCTTCTTTTCCCCCTCTTATCTTATTCGGTGGGATATTCTAGTAGGTGATGTGGGCACACTCATATGCGGGAAGACTAGAATTGAAAAACTCAGATTATGGTGGATTAAAATTCTCAAAATCAAATGGTAGGTGAAAATTCTAGGCAGTGTAGAAGTTTCATGAACACTTTATCCAAATACCATGATATCGTTCTGGTGGAACTGGTCACATAGAGACATATCAGTGATGACATCAAGGATAGTTCATGGGTGCAGATATGGGTAAGAAAAATTTATAAATTTATATCTATATTAGTAATGTATTTATATAAATTAACATGTTCCTTATAGAGTCAGTTTAACTTTCCTAATGGCGAAGATGCCAAAGCTGCTGGGTTGAGTGATATTGGAGAGTTTTAGCAGTAATACAATCATGAGTTACATATTGGTTAGAGGAGCAGAGTGGGTATTGATTTAGAGGGTGTACCCACATACCCTGACTGTCCACAAAGTCAATATCAAAAAATGATCACACATTGGAAGACTGAACAATTTAATGTACTACCAATATTTAAGGGTTTGTATATAAAATTTAATTCTTATTACCTGTATTGATTTTTTTAGGAATCTTAAAAGAAAAACAAAAATAACAAAGATGGAACGACATATCTACACACATTGGGGCACACTATAATGCCAAAGCATGAGAAGCACTAGGTACTTTCATCTAAATTAAAATAATGTCCTCATTTATATTGTTACTTAGTTACCTTTGCATATCCAATTGGACCAAACCCAAGAGTACACACCTCAGTACCCATAAGAAATGACATCAACAAAGAACCACTAAAAAATGTATTCATAAATGTTTTTTATTAGAACCGTTGATGGGTTTTCGTTCACTAATTTATTTCATTGATAACATGTCCTGATAAATTCATCATGTCTTTCCCTTGGTTAGTCCATGTTTCATATAAATGACACCATATACCAGTAGGGGAAGGATTGCCTATTTTTTCTACAAAAGTATCAAAATTTCCTGAAACCCCCTTCAGAAAACCACTAATCATTTATGGGTTCCATTTACCTCAATGTTTGTAGGTCTGTGATGCAGCTTACTTGAATCAAAATTTATGCATTTCTCATATATGGTTGTAATCCAGATTTGTGCATTTCTCATTTGAAGCAAGCTGTATTAGGCATCGAAGGTCCTGTACCTCATGCCAAATTATTTTTCTCCAATAGAAAGAAAGGATGGAAGTGCAGTAAATGCACATACACAAGAAAGTATAGTAAGTTTTTTTATTTATATTTTAAATATTTATACGAAATTCATAATTTAATATGTTGTTTACAATTTCAACAGTTTACCTTGGAGGCCCTCGATGAGAAGAAACCTGAAAACTTGGGGCCACATGATCATTTGAGTTAGGTGTTAGGTGTGGAGCACCTGAGGAGAGTCTGATGTAGACTAGGAAATAAATCTTCCCCTCTAGGTATTGGTCTTCATCAGGCTCCTCTCAAGACTCTTAGACCTCTGAGCTATAAAGAACACATGCAGAAGCAGCTGAGGCAAAGAAAATAACTTTAGAGGAGCATGAAATAAGTAAGCTAATGAACAAACATTTCATGAAATCTATGTCAGTTTTGAGTCAATCACTACCATCAGAGGTTTATGTTACTTTTCATTCATGTATGGCATCAATGCGCTCTTTATATGATGCCTTAGGTGATTCCCATGAGGGTCCTAGTGATGATGGCGATGGTGGCAATAGAGCTGTTGGTGGTGAGGATGTTTTCGATGCTACTGTTGGTGATGAGACTACTGCTGATGATGCTAATAGTGTAGTTGGTGATGATGTTGCTGATGATAATGATGATGGGTCTGGGGATAGAAATGGGGATGATGTTGATGGGGGTGGGGGGATATTAATCCTCTCCATTTCTGACTTTGTAGAGAGACTTTTACGAGTACTTTAAGAACCCGAACTGACTGTTTGTATTAATTAGGATATACATTTATGTTTTATTTGATTTACAGGAGCAATGTGGTTTGTTTTGTGTTAGAGTTGTTTATTTTTTTGGACCAGTGGACTACGTTTATGATGTGAATTTATTCATGAAATTAAATGAATTTTGGATTATGTTTTCATTAGGGTTGTTAAATGAGAATTCTGTAGGTAATTTTACATATTCATAAGTCAATGAATTCACCTTTCATAAGCACTTGACTTTGGTTTCATTGAAGATATACTCCACAATCATCACATTAAAAGGGATTCTATCAATAATATGTCTATCCAGGTATTCCAAAATAACAAAAATACTTTCTTTAAGCTTATACATACATTTTTGACTGTGATCCATGCTTCTATTTTAGGATTTCAAGTGATGCTCTAGATAAGTTAAGGTTCTTAAGCGTGACTGAACCTGTGCTTCTTGGAGATACCGGTGAGCTAGAGATTCGCATTAAACTAGATCTAAACAATGGAATTGTCACTATAATGTATGTTAACATGTAATTTATTAAGATTATTTTTTAAATGGGGAGCAGGATAATGCTAACATTTTTCTTTTTTGATCATAGGGATAGTGGTATTAGAATGAAAAAGGAGGAGCTCATTGACTGTTTTAGGACTATAGCTTAGAGTGGAACCTCAAAAATTTTAAAGGCTCTCAAGGTACTGTTTTTTTTAAAGGTTATATTTACTCTTTCTCTGTGTGAATCTCCTTTGATATCATGGTATCTTACTGCCTTAAGAATTTCAATTTCATCACTGATACATTATTGATTTTAAACTCTTCTATTTTAATTAGTTGTTTTTTATTTATTGTGAGATGATAAATAGGGTCTCATCCCCCCTCAAGAATCCTACTCTAATAAGGAGAATTTTCCCCTTCTTCCGAGGTGTCCAACCCCACAACACTACCTACCAAAGATCTACCCTTAGTATACTAAGGGGAATTTATCAGTTCTGTGTTCTCTTTTTTCATCTGAAAAAATGAATAGTTTTGATCATTTAAATAGATATATGACAATTAATGGAAATTATTTCAAAGGATCTTCATCATATGATTTCAGAGTTAAGGGAATTATCCCACTCTTTATTGATAGATTGGTTGATTACCCCTTTGATGTTCCCATTGTCCAACATCTCACACACATGCCTAGTGGTTAGGGTATTTTCCTTAACAATATGCACTCACATCTCCAAATTAGTGATATATATGATAATATCTACTAAATTAATGTCAATAATGATTCTTGTGGTGTATTTCACATTCCCTATCTATGAAATGCATACACCACCTTGATGTGAAACCCATAGATCATTTCTTTTCTTGATTACTAGCCAGCTACTCCAAAGGTTAAATCCCTCAAGATATATATAGCTTGGGGAGGCATTAAACCATTAAATCTTCATAATATTTCCTATCCTATATCCTTATGACCAAGAACTATCTTTTCACCTCCATGTTGATCACCTTTTTATTTGATTATAATGCATCAGCTCCTTAATAATGAGTTATTGGGGGGACTGAGTTAATTGTCGACTCAGATAATTAGAGGCTTCCACCTTGGAGTACCCTTTTCATGTCTTTTTTATTTCACTCCTCACATATTAGTGACATTTGATACATTGTTCCTTGTTACATTTTAGTATAACATGTTATGGAAACAATATTAAATCCATATTTTTGAATACTGAAACATCAACTATACAATAACATCTGGGAATGTAAAATTTATCTTCACATTGGTGTCCTCCCAAATCATCATTAACCAGAGTTTTCTTTCCACCATAGGATGTTAATTTTTCCTAGAATCTAAAAATGGTGTTAGAAACCATCACTACATGAACCGAATAGATGATAAAATTGGTAGGGTGCATATACTACACAACTGATGTCCCAATTGATCTACATTAACGAGGAACAGTCATGCACGAATATCATATATAATCCCAATTCATACCCCCCTGATGATAATATATGAATATACCTATTTAGACTTCATCATATGTAAATAAATAGAATAATGAGTATCTCCCTAGAGTTTTAATGATTATTATCCTATCTACTAGTAGAACCTGAATTCTAGAGAAGGCCTAAATAGATGGTATAAATCTACACCTCAGAATATAAAGTGTGTTATGAAATTTATACAGCTTGAAGTGTGATTTTGAACAACTATAAATCACCTAAAATGGTCCATAGGTATAAAATAAGGGCTTCCCCTGATAGATGTGCATTATACATCTATATATCTCTTCTAGTATTTGCACTGCCAAACTTATGGACCTTGGGTTATTATCTACCAACCTCACCACTATTATGAATGCACTTGGTCAAACTTATATTCATGCTATACTATGTTTTCAAGTGTTTCCTAATATTAAAAATGTATAGATTGTTTTTACAGGTGAAGGATGGTAGGAAGCAGTAAGCTGGGCAGCTGCTGCGTTTCTGGGAAAACCATTGATACCCATGGTTCAATGAACCATGGGTATGTGTGCTGTTTGGGAAAACAATCTATACCCATGGTTCACTGAACCATGGGTATATTTTATGTGCTGTGAAAATCTATACCCACGGTTTACCAAAACCATGGGTAATATAAAATTTTTCTAGGATATACCCACAGTTTTGTAGAAACCATGTGTATAGGGCTATATCAATGCCTCAATAGCCCATGATTTATAAAACCATGGGTATAGCCTTTACCCACAGTTTCATGAGATATAACCACAGTTTAGAACCATGGGTATAAGTGATATTTTCAATAGTGTGTATATAATGAGTTATACATGATGTACACTCGCTATTATAGTGTTGATGTTACTGTGTCCAATATTTAAATGGTAATGTCCATAGATTATTTTTTATATCAAAAGGTTATAACACTTCTCAAACTATAATGATAACCTAGAGATACAATGACATTAATCTTAAACAAATGTCCTATGGTCTAGACTGGACACGAATGATTCCTGACTATCAAGTGCTGGGGGCTCCTAAGTATTGAGAATTCTTCTCATGAAGTATGCACTTGGTGATCTCTAATAGGTGTGATCATGGGGAGACCCTCCAATTGGAACACCACATGTTTTAGGTGTCATTGGTTGTTCCTATTTATGGATATATACATTGGTATCATTACTTGATATCATTATCAGTGTGTACCATTTGATTGTGTACTTTGATGCAAGGAAAAAACCATGAAATTGAAGTTGTGGCGAGGTAGCTTGTGTTGGATGTGTTCATTGGTGGTATGACATTGGTTGAATGATCAAGATATAATTTTTCACTTTTGAGTTGAGGAAGTGATATCTCAGGCCTAGTTGATCATGATGGTGGTACCTTCATAAATACTTGGCCAAGTTAGTCAAAGGTAAGTTTGTCAAGTTAGATCAAAAAATAATAATGCATGAATGGATGATGAAATAAGTTGTGCATCCCAATTGATGATATATCTAAAGATAAAGAGATTATATTACAAAGTGCATGTTCGTAGTATGGTTTTTATTGTTATGACTATTCCTTATCTCTTTAGGGATCTTGATGAGTTTCCAGACTCTGCTCTTGTTTTGTGAATAATATTCACTTCTGTTAAGATAAGGGCCCAGAGGTGCATACACAATAGCGTATTCAAGAGTCTACACTATTCCATTGAAAAAGAACATTGGATTTTTAGTCCCCACCACGAGGTTTTAGAGTTTTCCAAGTAATCAATCACTGATAAATAAATAAATTCAATATTTGAGTATAGAATAATTGGATTGAATTTATTTATTAAAATTATTCACAAGATATTAAGTGAATACATGAAAAATATTATACGAACAAATATTATTTTAATATTCAAGGTTTATTTAATATAAGGGTGTAATTTCATCCCGGCCTGGATTGGATTGGGTCAGGCCGAGCCTACCCCCCAAAAAACTGGGTCGCTGACCACTATTCGGGTCGAGTTGGGCTGACCTGAACAACCCCATGAGGCAGCTCGAGCCCGGCCTCAGGCCGGCCCAAACCGTCAGGTCAGGCTGACATTTGTGGGCTTTTATTATTTTTAAAATAAAATATATAATAAATTAAAAACGTTTTTATGTTTTTTAACATTTTTTTCTAAATTTTAATTTTTAAAATTTTATTTTAAAATGTTTTTTAATGATTTTTTAAAACACCTTTTTTAATGATTTTTTAAAACACTTTTTTAATGTTTTTTAAAACATTCTATTTAAAACATTTTTTTAAAACCTATTTTTTTAACATCTTTTTTTAAATGTTTTTAAATGTTTTTTTTAACATTTCATTTAAAATATTTTTTAAAACGTTTTTTAACATTTTTTAGTTTTTTAAACGTTTAATTTTTTTTAAAAATGTTTATTTTTTATGAACAGTTACATTTCACAGCTGAAATATTTTTAATTTAATTTTCAATCATTTGACATATTTTAAATTGCTTACTGCATGCGTTTCACAAAAACCCTCAACCCCAACATCACATGTCTATTATAATTGTAATATTTTCTTTAAAAGGTTGGTCTTTATTAAACTCATGTTACAAAGAAAGACAACCTGGGGACCCGACCCCACGACCAGCGCCCCACACCCCAACTCCCCTGCCACCCCATTGATTAGCCACTAAATGAGGCTAATATTCATTGTTAATATATATAATATTCATGTGCTTTATTATTCATAAACACCATTTTAGTGCATTTTACACTTTGAACATCATTTCACATTATGATTGTAATACCTTCTTAAAATGCACTATTATGTGGTACATTTTTGAACATCATTTAAGTACCCAATGATTCATTTGATTTTAAGGAATCTAATTATACATATTTTAATTTGATATTTTTGTGAAATTTATCTCCACTTAAATATGAACATGTTTGATTCAGGGATCAATGGAGAATTCATGGAAGAAGATGGGGATATTTTGTGATGAAAGGAAACAATTCTGTAGAAGTCAGATTGGACACCAGCCCACTGATGAGACTGTGGGACCCACATTACAAACCAAATAAAGACCAAATTTGGTGGGAGGCTAGAAGAAATATAGAGGAAAAAATCATTATTCATGAGACAGTGCTAATTCGGCATCCATTGTGGTCATTTAGACGGACCAAGTTAGAGATAAAATTCTGGGCTAGATTCTACGGCCCAGCAAAACAGCCCACTAATCTAATAATATCTCCAATTATACAACTCCAAACGGGCCTATATTTTACAGACGGTTAGAATAAATCCGAATCTCCATTTTCTTCTTCTATGTCCCACTCTGATTCGGACATCTAGAAGGCCTTACAAGCGCGTCTGTTCGGTGGATGAAATCTGGATTCCACCTCAGGTCAAGGGTGGAAAATCAAATCTCCCTCAACTTTCCACCCACCTATGGCCTACGAAAATTAATTGAGAAGACTTGGACTATTGGAGGATCGACCGAAGGATTCAAAAATGCCTATTTAATGCAGTGGTGGTGGAGGAGTTGAGGATCTTTGATGCTTTGTTCAATTGTAATGTTATGCTACAATTTTGTTGTTTCAAGTTTATCTTTCACATGAAAGTTGTCAAATTCACTTCAGTTTCTTAATAAAATCTCTTCTTTTCTTCTTATTATGTTGTTCTTAATATCACTTTGATACCGTTGGTTCAATGTGTAAATTTATTTACACTAAACCTTGTGAAATTATTCACACAACGATGGAGTGATCATTTTATTTTTATTGTTTTCTTTACTTCTCTATTTCCTCCCTCATGAGTCTAATTTCCACTTCCATTGAAACCATGGGATCAATGGAGGGCTAACCCACTTATGGGTTGATCCAAGGGAGTATCAAGGGGTTGGATTGGATGTTATTTATCACCCCATTAATGTATAACCACTTCTTTAATTGAGATTTTTATTTGATGATTTTTAAACTCCATCGTCTTTGTTGAATTTAAGGCCACACACTTCATGTGCTAATACGAGCCTTTACCTTGAAGTGCTCAAAAATTTGATCCTTCAAGTGTATAGGTGATTAGTATTAAATAGTGTAGGCATTAAACCAATAAGTGATGATGTTGTTTTATCTTCT
Organism: Viscum album; assembly: GCA_963277665.1. NCBI lineage: Eukaryota > Viridiplantae > Streptophyta > Magnoliopsida > Santalales > Viscaceae > Viscum > Viscum album. The sequence goes on along the minus strand of OY728165.1, from coordinate 76,303,946 downwards.
TAAATGAACCCATCTCAAATATAAGAAATTGAAATCATTGAAAATGAAATACGTCCAATCCACCCCGAGCGATAACCTAGGATCAACTCATTATTTTAAATTGAATTAACTTAAATCTGTAGTTATCCTTTAAACTCATATAAAATCAACCCAATTTGGCCACTTCATAGCAAAAAATAGTCCATAGAATGTACGTGTCTATAGATTTCTTCTTAGGTCTCTGAGGATTCGATAACCCAAGCTAAACTACAAGGACCGTTCTACCTTCATCTCTTGGGTAAATTTAAGCAAGAATCAAATTTTTGAGCTATTGTCAGGGACCCAAGTAAGTCATCTAAACAACCATTCTATTCTCCCCCATTTCTTCTTTTCTCATCCAAATTCTCTTATCTTGTCCCTTTCTCGTTTTTTTCTTTTGGCGCATGCCCGCCTACACCCGCGATTAATCAAACCGTCTAGTTAGGGTGGATAGTCCTGGGTTGGGGAGTCAAGTACACCAAGGGAACTCATTACATTATATCCTAATCTTCCTAATACTCTAGAGTCCAAAATTGAGCCCATTTCAATGGAAGGTCTTCAAATAAACCAACTCATAAACCCGGGTGGAAACCAAAATGGAAACCCAAATGAGGTAGCCCCAAACTTGGGGAATGCAGTTGATCAAACCATGAATGACTACCTCACACCTTCCTGGACCAATGCCCCCTCATGCATTAGACACAATCCCCTAGGATATTCCAACTACATCTTTAAACCCCATGTCCTAAACCACCTTCCCACATTCCATGGAATGGAGTCCGAGATGCCCTACCTTCACATTAAGGAGTTCAATGACATTGTAGAAACCATGTGTCCCCCACATCAACTAGAATCAGCTAAGATGAGGCTATTTACATTTTCTTTAAAGGATAGATCTAAAAATTGGCTAAACAATTTGATACCATCATCCATAAACTATTGGTACCAACTACAAAGATAATTCTACAAAAAATACTTTCCCCACCACAAAACAATTTCACTTAAAAAGAGTATCCAAAACTTTTTTGAAAAAGAGGGAGAGTAATTCTATGAAACACGGGAGAGGTTCAAAGACACTCTAAAAATGGTTCCACACCATGGTTTTTCTATTCCTGAACAAGTGAGAATTTTCTATAAAGGGTTGGGTCCGGGGAACAAACAATTCAATGACATGATGTGTAATGAAACATTTAAAAACAAAGCCCCAAATGATGCTTACGAGTATCTAGAAAGCCTTTCTGAAAAAAACCAAACATGGGGAACTTCACCTTATTCTGAAAAGCCACAAATAACTAATATAATTCATACACTTTGAGAAGAGGAAAGCCTTAGGGAAAAACTCGCAGCACTCTCTAGGAAGGTTAAAGAAATAGACCTTAGGAAAGTCCATGAAATCCAAACTATAGACCCTGTTTGCACAATTTGGGACAAACATGACCATAAGATAGACAACTGCCCAACCATTCCATCCATCAAGGATGTTCTTTTAGGAGGACCCCCAGTGGAATTAAATGCCTTGAACTTTCAAAATCCTCAATACCAAAACAAATTCAACCCAAGGTATAATGACCACCCAGGCTTCCGCTGGAATGATAACCAACAACCTAGCCAACCACAGGGAAAAAATCCTTACCCCCATCAGAACTACCAATCCCATAACCAGTTCCAAACCCAACCTATCCAATACCAACAACCACCGGTCCATTTTCAAAAAACTATCCCACCTCCAAAATATCCCCCTGGGATAAACCAATCTTCTCAAGCACCAACCCAAACTGTTCCACAAAGCCTACTAGAACAACTGTGCAAACAAATGGAGAGGATGAACTCGGAAGTCTCTTACCTTAAACAATAACTTCAAACCATCAAAACTGGAAAGGAACCCATGCCTACTCAGGCGATGCCATCCTCAAATTCAAGGGGAGAGTCAAGTTGTACTCAAACAACTCATGAACAACTAAATGCTGTGACTATTTTAAGAAGTGGGAAATCAATTGAGAAACCTGAACAACTAATTAAAAACCCATCTGATGATTAAAACTTGGATGAAAATTCAAATGAATTAAATGATCAAACTGAAAAACACGATAACATTGTCAAAGAAACAACTCTTCAACAAACAACCCCACAACCTACACCATTTCCTCAACGCATGAGGGGGAAAACCAAGCCTGAATTGAGTGAAACATTGAGGGAAATCTTCTCTAAAGTCAAGTTGAACATTCCCATTCTCGATGCAATCCAAACCATACCTGCCTACTCAAAGTACCTTAAGGAATTGTGCACTTTTAAAAGAAAATTTTCACATAAAAACCAAGTCCTTTTGGCTGCTAATGTGAGTACCACCATTCAAGGGACCATTCCTCCTAAGTTGAAAGACCCGGGTTTCCCTTACATCAATGTTGAACTAGGAGAGAGCAAAGTTGTCAAGGCCTTGTGTGGCCTAGGTGCTAGTTTCAATCTCATCCCTTATGCTGTGTACTGCTAGTTAAGACTAGAAGAACTCCAACCCACATTTTTCACACTTGAACTTGCTGATCGTAGCATTAGGGTTCCAAAGGGTATTTTAAAGGATGTTCTGGTAAAGGTTGAAAACTTCATCTACCCTGCTGACTTCATTATCCTTGAAAACCATCCAAACTTAGGAAATAAGGAACAAACCACAATCATCATTGGTCGTCCCTTCCTTGCAACAATCAAATCTATTATCTGAGTCCAAAATGGGAATATGACCATCACCTTTGGGAACATGAGTCTAGACTTGAACATCTATAATGCAAGCTCACAAATAGGGTATGATGAGGAAATTCTTGAAGTAAACATGATAGGAAGCATTGATAATGAATGCATAGAACATCAAGGAATATTTTATGAATGTTTAAGTTAGGATGAGATTGATTTCCTTTGTTCATATGAAGGAATTTTATCTCCTTGGATTGAATCATTTTCAAATTTCTCTTATGATGAAGTATTAGTTCCAACAATCAGTGAAACCTTTCAAGAAACCACTTTCATGGAGACCACTCCAAATTCCTTCCCTAAATCTGATCAAGCCAATCTAGTAGCTGAAACTTCTACATGTGGGGAATAAATCCTATCTGAAACTCTAAAAAAATAAATTTAACTTGATCCAATATCCCAATATTCTACTGAAATTCTGAACCAACTTGAACTTGAATTGAAGGAACTTCCCGCTACACTCAATTATACTTTCCTAGGGGACAATCAAACACATACTATTGTCATTTCTTCTTCTCTTGAATCCAATCATGAGAGGATGCTTCTAGATGTCCTTAAGAAACATAATAAATCCATTGGTTGGACCCTATCTGATATTCCTGGGATTAGCCCACTTATTGGGACTCATAGAATTGTTCTGGAATCTGATTCAAATCCATGTCGTCAACCTCAACGGTGACTCAATCCTAATCTCATGGAGGTAGTAAGGAAGGAACTTATGAAATTGTTAAAAGTTGGTATCATATATCCCATAGCTGAGAGTGAGTGGGTGAGCCCAATCCAAGTGGTTCCAAAAAAGGATGGAATCATAGTGATAACCAATGAGGATGGAGAGATTCTTCCAATAAGGGTGAGTAGTGGATGGAGGGTCTGCATTGACTATAGGAAGCTAAACTCATTCACCAAGAACATTTCCCCTTACCATTCATTGACCAAGTCCTTGATAGAGTGGAAGGTCATGCCTTCTACTGTTTCTTAGATGGGTACTCAGGGTATAATCAAATTAAGGTCTCCCTAGAGGATCAAGGGAAGACTACATTCACATGTCCATTCAGAACCTTTGCTTTCAAACGCATGCCCTTTGGTTTATGCAATGCCCCTAGAACCTTCCAGCGGTGCATGATGGGAATATTCTCAGACATGGTAGGGGATTTTCTTGAGGTCTTCATGGATGACTTCCCTGTGTTTGGGGATACATTTGAGGGATGTCTGCAGAATGTGGAGAGAGTCTTGTCAAGATGTGAAGAAAAGAATTTGGTCCTAAACTGGAAAAAATGTCATTTCATGGTTAAAGAGGGACTAGTTCTAGGCCATCTGGTCTCAGGTAGGGGGATTGAAGTTGATAAAGCCAAGGTTGACATCATTCGTCACCTTCCATCACCCAAAACTGTCAAGGAAGTGAGGTCTTTCTTAGGACATGCTGGTTTCTATAGAAGATTCATCAAGGAATTTAGTTCAATCTCCCCTCCCCTTTGTGATCTCCTAGTAAAGGATTCTCTATTTGTTTGGACAGAAAGCTGTGAGGGTTCATTCTCAACCCTCAAATCCTCTCTCACCTCTCCTCCCATTATGAAATCTTCAAATTTGAACCTTCCTTTCAAACTTATGTGTGATGTCAGTGAATTTTCTGTAGGAGCTGTGTTAGGACAACGTTGTGATAAAACTCCTTTGTCATTGCTTATGGAAGAAAATCCTTAAATGATTCCCAAATCAACTACACCACCACTGAAAAGGAGTTACTTTCTATTGTGTTTTCCTTAGATAAGTTTAGCTCCTACCTCTTAGGATCTCCCATCACTGTGTTCACTGACCATTTAGCACTAAAATACCTCTTCCAAAAACAAGATGCTAAGGCTAGACTGATTAGGTGGGTCCTTCTCTTACAAGAATTTGACCTCACAATCCAGGATAAAAAGGGCATTGAAAATGTTGTAGCTTATCACCTCTCTAGGATGGAATTCAAAGACAAATAAAATCACCTTTCCGTGTCTGGTTCATTTCCTAATGAACACCTATACTCTGTGAGTGACTGCCCTTGGTATGCCGACATAGCCAATTTCTTAGTTACATGAGTCATTCCAAAATTCTTAGGGACTCAAGCTCGAAGGAAATTCTTTTATGATGCTAGACACTATGTGTTTGATAATCCATACCTCTATAAGTTCTACCCTGACCAAGTCATTAAGAGGTGTGTTCCAGAATCTGAACAAGAGTCCATCCTTAAATTCTGTCATAGTGAGGCATGTGGAGGTTACTTTTCCTCTAAGAAAACATCTGCTAAGATTCTTCAATGTGGTCTCTTCTGGACCACCCTCTCAAGGGACTCTTACACATTTTGTCAAATCTGTCCTAGGTGTCAACAAGTAGGGTCCATCACAAAAAGGAATCCAATTACACTCACTCCCATCTTAGTGGTTGAAATATTTGACTGTTGGGGAATTGATTTCATGGGTCCCTTCCCAAACTCTAGGGGATACCTCTACATACTCTTAGATATTGATTATGTCTTAAAATGGGTTGAGGCCATTCCCACTAAGTCCAATGATCATCAAGTTGTGATTCAATTTCTGAAAGAGAACATATTTTATCGATTTAGAATTCCTAGGGCTATAATCAGTGATCGAGGAACCCATTTCTGAAACCGACCATTCTCTTCACTCATGTCTAAGTATGGTATTTATCATAAAGTGTCCACTGCATACCACCCACAGACCAATGATCAAGCTGAGTTAGCCAATCGTGAAATCAAACAAATTCTTGAGAAAATTGTCAATCCTTCTAGGAAAGATTGGTCTGAGAAACTCTTGGATGCTCTTTTGGCATATCGTACAGCATTCAAAACCATCCTAGGAATGTCACCATATAGGTTGGTTTATGGAAAAGCATGTCATTTACCTTTTGAAATTGAGCATAAGGCCTTTTGGGCAATTAAGAAAATGGATTATGACCTCTCATTGGCTGGAACAAAAAGGAAATTAGATCTCAATGAACTAGAGGAACTAAGGATGGAGGCTTATGAAAATTCAAGGATCAATAAATCTAGAGTTCAATCCTACCAATCTAGGAATATCAAGGTCAAATATTTTGAACTGGGAAAACAGGTGCTCTTGTATAGTTCAAAACTTCATTTACACCCGGGAAAGTTAAGGTCTAGATGGTCAGGTCCTTTCATAGTGCATCATGTGTACCCCCATGGGGAAGTAGATATTCAAGACCCAACAAGTGGTTACATTTTCAAGGTCAATGGTAAAAGGTTAAAACCATTCATTGAATCATTCAATAAATAGAAAATAGAGGTTGAGTTAACTGAGTCAATCTATGAACCAGGAAAAAATTGATAGATTTAGGATCCATGTCGGGCTAACGACATTAAACAAAGTGCTGCATGGGAGGAAACCCATGGTTTTCAAGCTTCCTATCATTTTGTTGTTTTAATAAAATTTATATTTTAATTAATCATTTTTATATTTAAAAAAAATAGATTGTTGACCTGTTATTCTATTATGAGTATGGATGGGTATGAAAGGGGAGCACCATATTCATCTGTGTCATGTGGTGTGATCCTTGAGTAATGCCTTACCCAAAAATTTAAAAAGAAGACAATGTATCATCAGTTTGTTTTATTTTAATGTTTTTGTAGGTTAAAATAAAAATACAAAAAAATAAATAAAAATATAATAATAATAATAAAAAGGGACACGTCGTGGGTCGTGGGTCAAACCCCGTCACAACCAGCGAAGCCGTGGGGATTCAAACCTGGAAACTAAGGGAGACAGGGGTGCACGCTTACCACTGACCTATGGTTTTTTTTGTGCTTCCTTATTCTATAATTTTTATATATATACTTATATTTTAATTTCTTTATTATATATATATATATTGTTTTGTTTTGTTTTGTTTGTTTTGTTTTTCCTTTTTCTACTAGGGAACTCTGCAAGTGACATGGATATCAAAAGATTAAAAGGGAGCAGGAACAATTTCAACTTCAACCACCAGGTGACTTCATTCCATGATCCTCATTTTCAATTTCCTTTTTTAACTTTCATCCTCTACCCCCTTCTAAATTTTCTTTTCTTTAAACATTGGGGACAATTTTATTTTAAGTTGGGGGGGGGGGGAGATAAAATAAAAAATGCTTTTGTGTCAAAAAAAATGAATGATTTGAAGAAAAAAAAGTGTAAATGGAAGGAAAAATTACTTTAACTTTGAACATGGTAATACACATTGCACACTTTGAAACTGAATATCAAATAATTTAGCATTCCCTAATTATGATTTTAATCCTTGTATAATTTCATGAGCATAGATTTTGGAAAGTGTGGCTGTCCAATGTGATATTTCATCGTTTATATTTTCATCCAAATAAAAAAAGATCACAATGCACGTCCTTTGGATAGTGGGGTATTAGTTTAAGTTCATGGGGTCCCCCAAATAAATAGCATATTTTTGATGATCATTTTAGTTTTAATATGAGTATTCAATAAAAAAATAATAAAAAAACAATAAATTTGCACGTAGAGAAATGAAATGACCTAATGAGTGCCTTTCAGCACTTGGGGATCGTGAATCCATAGTTGTCTTGCCCAGAGTTAGTAATTTTATCTCTATTTTTGGTAATTTGAATTTGTTTTTGACTGAGTTAACTTGATATGATGCCCGAGTATGTGGGATTCACTTGGTGCCCTAAGGTCTTTGAGCCTAGGAGTCATCGGCAAAGTCTCGCTACAGGGGTTGACTCTTTTGAGTGAAATTTCAATTACCATGGAAAAATTGCAAAAAAAAAAAAAAAAAAAAAAAAAATTCAATAAAAAAAATTGAATACTCATCTTAATATTAAAATGTGATTCCACCTAGCGCTTCCGTCATTTCCCCCTTGAATAGGATGAACCCCCATGTCTATTGTGATACACAACACATCTTCATACTTAATTGATATTGGATGGAATATGACAATAAATTTGAACAAAGGAATGGGATTGGGATTGGGATATTCTTATGAAACTATCTTGTATTAAAATATTTTGATGGGTTTCATGATTGTTTGGTATAAGGGTTTCTGGTGATCATTGTGTATTAAAATGTTTTTGGAAAAGGGAATTTGAATTTCATTTTTGATGAGATATATTTTGCCCGGGACTAGCAAAACTCAAGTTTGGGGGTGTGATTAGCCACTAAATGAGGATAATATTCATTGTTAATATATATAATATTCATGTGCTTTATTATTCCTAAAAACCATTTTAGTGAATTTTACACTTTGAACATCATTTCACATTATGATTGTAATACCTTCTTAAAATGCACTATTATGTGGTACATTTTTGAACATCATTTAAGTACCCAATGATTCATCTGATTTTAAGGAATCTAATTATACATATTTTAATTTGATATTTTGGGAAATTTATCTTCACTTAAATATGAACATGTTTGATTCAGGGATCAATAGAGAATTCATGGAAGAAGATGGGGATATTTTTTGATGAAAGGAAACAATTCTGGAGAAGTTAGATTGGACACCAGCCCACTGATGAGACTTTGGGACCCACATTATGAACCCATTGAAGACAAAATTTGGTGGGAGGCTAGAATACATTAGATTAAAAAATCATTATTCATGAGCCAGTACTAATTCGGCCTCTATTGTGGTCATTTAGGCGGCCCAAGTTAGAGATAAAATTCTAGGTCAGATTCTACGACCCAAAAAAATAGCCCACTAATCTAATCATATCTCCAAATATATAACTCCAAATGGGCCCAAATTTTACAGACGGTTAGCAGATATACGGGGATCCATTTTCTTCTGCTATGGCCCACTCTGATTCGTCCATCTAGAAGGTCTTACAAGCGCATCTATTCGGTGGATGAAAGCTGGATGCCACCTCGGGTCAAGGGTGGAAAATCAACTCTCCCTCAACTTTCCACCCACCTATGGACTACCACAATTAATTGAGAAGACTTGGACTATTGTAGGATCAACCCAAGGCTTCAAAAATTTCTATTTAAGGCAGTGGTGGTGGAGGAGTTGAGGATCTTTGATGCTTTGTTCAATTGTAATGTTATGCTGCGATTTTGTTGTCTCAAGTTTGTCTTTCACATGTAAGTTGTCAAATTCACTTCAGTTTCTTAATAAAATATCTTCTTTTCCTCTTATTCTGTTGTTCCTAATATCACTTTGATACCGTTGGTTCAAGGTGTAAATTTATTCACACTAAACATTGTAAAATTATTCACACAACGGTGGAGTGATCATTTTATTTTTATTGTTTTCTTTACTTCTTCATTTCCTCCCTCATGAGTCTACTTTCCGCTTCCATTGAAACCATGGGATCAATTGAGGGATAACCCACTTATGGGTTTATCCAATGGAGTAGAAAAGAGCTGGATTGGATGCTATTTATCACCCCATTAATGTATAATCACTTCTTTAATTGAGATTTTTATTTGATAATTTTTAAACTCCATCATCCTTGTTGAATTTAAGGCCACACACTTCATGTGCTAATACAAACCTTTACCTTGAAGTGCTCAAAACTTTGATCCTTCAAGAGTATAGGTGATTAGTGTTAAAGGGTTTAGGAATTAAATTAGTAAGTGACGATGTTGTTTTATCTTCTTAAATGAACCCATCTCAAATATAAGAAATTGAAATCATTCAAAAGGAAATACGTCCAATCCACCCCAAGTGATAACCTAGGATCAACTCATTATTTTAAATTGAATTCACTTAAATATGTAGTTATTCTTTAAACTCATATAAAATCAACCCAAGTTGGCCACTTCATATCCAAAAATAGTCCATAGAATGTACGTGTCTATAGGTTTCTTCTTAGGTCTCTGAGGATTCGATAACCCAAGATAAACTACAAAGACCGTTCTACCTTCATCTCTTGGGTAAATTTGAGCGAGAATCACCCATCCTCTAGCGAGGGTCTTGTAATATTTTCTTTAATTTAATAAAAATCTAAAATATATACCAAATCAAAAAATAATTAAAATATAAATAATTTATTTGAAAATTTTAGATTAAAAAAATGAATATGTAATGATTGTCATGTTTAAATAAATATCATTCATCATAATAAAAAACATTCATAATAATATGTGCAAGTTGTAAAAAAAATTAATGCGAGGTTGGGGGTGTGTTTTTTTTTTCTAAATAGATTTATATATGTGAATATATATAATATGTGCAATTTTAAAAAAAAACTAATGAGGGGTTGAAGGGTGTGTTAATATTTCTTTCTAAATAGATTTATGTTTTTATAAATGTTTTTTAAATCATATTTTTCTTTCTAAATGTTAATTTTTAAAAGTTTATATTCAACATTTATTTTAAAATGTTTTTTTAACTTTTTTAAACATTTTTTAAAACATTTTTTTAATGTTTTATTTTTTTAAAATAGATTTATATATGTTAAACTATATATATATATAATATGTTCAAGTTTTAAAAAAAATTAAAGAGGGGTTGGGGGTGCGCAACAGTGGGTGAGTGTGTTAATTTTTTTTCTAAATAGATTGACATTTTTTTAAATGTTTTTTTAAATCATTTTTTTCTAAACATTAATTTTTAAAATTTTATATTAAACATTTATTTTAAAATGTTTTTTTAACTTTTTTTAAACATTTTTTAAAACGTTTTTTAATGTTTTATTTTTTTAAAATATATTTATTTATGTTAATATATATGTAATGTGTGCAAGTTATAAAAAAACAAACAAGGGGTTAGGGGTGCACATTAGTTGGTGGTTGTGTGAATTTTTTTCTAAATATATCTATACATGTGAATATATATATATAATATATGCAAGTTGTAAACAAATTAATGAGGGGTGTGTAGGAGTGGGTGAGTTGATTTTGTTTTCTAAATTGATTTATATATGTATATATAATATATATAAGCCCCACCATTGGTGGTGGGGTGGTAAAGGTTTGGGTGGGGTGAGGGGCAGGTCGCAGGGTCAAGTCCCCGAACTTGCGATTTATTACACTTTTCTTCTTTGCGTTGTGTTCTGTAGTGAAAAATGTAATCAATCTAGTATATATAATATATATAATATATACAAGTTGTAACATACATAAAAAATAATAATGTGGGAGGGGGAGTGTGCAAACATCAGTGGGTGAGTGTGTTTTTTTGTTAATATATAATAAGTTATTGTGTGCATATATATATATATATATTATATTACATCATTTATTTTAAAACATTTTTTTAAATGTTTTAATTTTTTTTAAAAATATTTATATATATAATATGTGTAAGTTGTAAAAAAAATGAATGAAGGGTGCACAATAGTGAGTGAGTGTGTTATTTTTTTTATAAATAGATTAATACATGTGAATATATATATAATATGTGCAAGATGTAAAATAAAATTATTGAGGGGTGCGCAACAGTGGTTGAGTTATTTTTTTTCTAAATAGATTTATATATGTATATATAATATATGTAAGTTGCAACATAATTAAAAAAAACAAGGTGGGAGGGATGTGTGTGTTGTAAGAACCCAGTTCTTCCTTTGAGGGATAGTTTCTTCTTTTCTTCTTCTATGAGTTGCATTCGAGAAAACAAGGGAAATTTGGGAAAAGTACTGGAATCAGGGGTTACAAGCCATATACTCCTAAGAACACGCTATGTAGTATGTCCGTGTATGAAGGGAATACATGGCATGTGGGCATTGTAACGACCCGAAATTTTTAAATAAATTTTGTTTCCTAATATTATGTGTTATTGTTATACTCAACAAAAAATGTTTTATTTGATAAACATGATTATAATTAAAATGAGATCAGTGGGTTTTGACTATTATATAACCATCGGTCAACATGACCGCTGTGAACAAAATGTTTTGATTATTGTCTCTAAATATAAGTAATCTTGGTTAATTATTATAGAAAGAAGATTCTATGGCCTCACCTAGTAGTCTTGGACCGATCGAAGCCCATCTAACAGAGCTTGGGAAGGAGGTAGCACCACTGGGCTTTGCTCTGGATCAAATCCAAGCCGAACTTCATCATGTGAAGCTGGAACGAAATCGCCTTCGTGAGAAGTTCAAACTGATAGAAATTACTACTCGGGCAATGTTGACTGAGCCGCCCCAAGCTTCTATCACCCTAGCACACCTTACTCTTAGGTCCTATGCTGGTATTATAAGGGGTTATGTAACGAGACCATAACTACCTTGTGTAATCCTTGTTTTAAATAAAAATTGGGATTTCTTCTTATGATGAAGTTTATGAATTTTGAAATGACCGGATAAATATAGTATGCATATTTTTGATGAATTTTAGAAAAAGGATATTTTAAATATGTTTATGTAAACCCTAAATAATTAAAAATGTGTAATGATTTTCAAAAAATGGTCTTCTGCAATTATGTTCAGTACTAAATTTAGAGTCTAATAAGATCAACTTGATTTTTGATGAATAGTAAATTATGAATAGTGATTTTATGATTAGGATTAGTAATATGACCAAATGGATTAGTAATCTCACTTAAAGAAAGTTTTAAAATAATCTAGGCACCTTGATTAAGTAATGTGATTCAATAAAATAGTTAAATAACGGTTTCATTAATTATTATTCAAGTATTAGTTTTTTCGGGTGAATAGTGTTTTTTAATTAAAAATTTAATTAAAAATAATTAGAAAATTATTTTTATCAAAATGACTTTATTTTTGAACTCAGATCATCGATATTATGTTATGGTAATTTTTGGGGTTTTTTCTGAAAAAAATGAATTTTCGATGAATAGTGTTTTTATTTAAAAATTAAATTAAAAATATTTAGAAAATTATTTTTATAAAATGGATTTCATTTTTGAAATCAGAGCATTGATATTTGGTTAATGTTAAATTTTGGGATTTTTCTGAGAAAGTTGAATTTTCAGTGAATAGTAAAAATACAGTTTTAGGGTTTCGGTATGTTTAATGACATCATAACGGTGTCATGATGATGTCATGAGATCTTTTGAGGGTTGGCCGGCCAAGGGTGATGAATTATTGTTTTGGGGGCCCCATGTGGCCTAACTCCATGATAAATGACAAGGGAGAGCACATGGGTTTGAGAAAAGCACATGTGAGGTGTCCCTTGGCCATTAATGCCTTGTCCCCTCACTTTCCCTATAAATACCAAGCCCTCCTCTCATCCATTCGACTCCCCACTCATTACCAACGAATTTCTGGTCTCATTACCTCCCAAGGAGTCCTCCCAAGGTGCCCCCAAGCCCTCAAGGTCCCACCCTTTGAGGTTTAAGAGTTACATTTTAAGGTAAGGGATCCGACCTCTCTCTTTCTTTTCAAGTAATCTCTTTTATGTCTTTTCTTTTATACTCCATGTTCTTATGTTGGAGGATGTTATTTTATATTCATCCTACTGCCTATTTCATGTTCATATGATGAGAGACCCCCCTTGCTCTCATCAATTCGTTTTAAGAATGTTTAAGTGGCGCCGTTAGGCTGCCGAATTTTTAAGGGATTCTTTCACCTTCCTCGTTTTCAAGTTCTATTTTCATTCAAGTCTTTAATGTTCCTTTTTTTTATATTGGGGTATGATCTCTATATATATCATACTGGACTCTTATGTTCATATGATGAGAGACCCCATTTTATCTCTTCAATTCAGTATTTTGATGTTTTAAGTGGCGCCGTTAGGCTGCCGAATTTTTAAGTGGTTCTTCACCCTTCTCATTTTGAAGTTCTACTTTCATGTCAATTATTTCAAGTTCCTTTTTGTTATATTGGGGTATGATATCTATATATATCATACTGGACTCTTATGTTCATATGATGAGAGACCCCATTTGATCTCTTCAATTCAGTATTTTGATGTTTTAAGTGGCGCCGTTAGGCTGCCGAATTTTTAAGTGGTTCTTCACCCTTCTCGTTTTGAAGTTCTACTTTCATGTCAATTATTTCAAGTTCCTTTTTGTTATATTGGGTTATGATCTCTATATATATCATACTGGACTCTTATGTTCATATGATGAGAGACCCCATTTGATCTCTTCAATTCAGTATTTTGATGTTTTAAGTGGCGCCGTTAGGCTGCCGAATTTTTAAGTGGTTCTTCACCCTTCTCGTTTTGAAGTTCTACTTTCATGTCAATTATTTCAAGTTCCTTTTTGTTATATTGGGGTATGATCTCTATATATATCATACTGGACTCTTATGTTCATATGATGAGAGACCCCATTTGATCTCTTCAATTCAGTATTTTGATGTTTTAAGTGGCGCCGTTAGGCTGCCGAATTTTTAAGTGGTTCTTCACCCTTCTCGTTTTGAAGTTCTACTTTCATGTCAATTCTTTCAAGTTCCTTTTTGTTATGTTGGGGAATTATCTCTATATCTATCATACTGAACTCTTATGTTCACATGATGAGAGATCCTATTTGATATTTTCAAATCATTGTTTGTTGAAGTTTAAGTAACGCCGTTAGGCTGCCGAACTTTCATAAGAGAAATCTATTTTTTTTCTTCCTTCCATGTTTTTCATTTCAAATGGTATGTCCTTGAAATCTCATTACCATGATCATGTATCCTTCTTATTCTGTCCATGTACTATTTTATGGGTCATTTATGAATGTTTGACCCATTTTACCTCTCTTTTAATGTCTTCTAAAACCTCGGAACATTGCCGTTATGCTGCAGAATTTCTGTCTCAAAATGTCTATCTCTTTTTCTAAAGTCCCTTTATTTTATTAAGTGAATACTCAAAGCTCTTTCTTCTAAAGGGGTATTCACATATATACCAAAATGTTCTATTTTAAATTCTGGGATTTACATACATGAGACCCACCTTCCTTTTCTGTGGGTTTTAAAGTGACGTAAAGATCATGTCTTTAAAGTAGTTTTTAAAACGTTATGATTATGAAATGAAACCCATTTATTTTATGCTATATGGGTTATTTATGAAATGTTTGATGATGATATATGTGGCTCACATGATAATAAAGGCAAATTTAAGGGTGCGCCCTGATAGCGCTCCAATGCATTGGGTAAAGACTTAATCTCTAGAGATGACCATTTTAACGACGCCTTGGTGAATAACCTTGGTAATTTTTAACGACACCTTGGGGATGGACCTTGGTGAAACAAAACGATTGTCAATATTAAATGTTGCAGCCACATCTTCATGTTATGAAAAAGTTTTATTTTTATTATGATATGCCTCATGATTTCATTTTCATGCATTAAAGTTCTTTTCATGACTTTATTGATGTATCTCAAGTTCATATGTAAAATGTTTCACTTGTTTCCCTTGCTGGGCCTTATGCTCACCCTTCCTTTTGATGTATGTCCCCAGGTTTTGAGATGCAGTAATGAGCCTAGGGTGAACATGAGGAGAAGCCTTTCAAGTGTTTAAGAAGAATGTTTTTTTTGTTTCATGTTTTATGTTCCTTGTTTCCAAGACACTAAACCTTAAAGATCCTCAGTTCCATGTAATGGAATGAAAAGTTATGTTATAAAAAGACGGGATGCTATAGTTGGTATCAAAGGATGGTTTAGTTATTTGTGGAAATTAGGATATGAAAACTCTAGGAGGAACCCTATAGAAAAGTTTAATATAGGAAATCTTCCTGGTATTTTGGTGAGTATTGAGTAAGGGGTTGCCAAGCAAATACATCCCTGTCTGGATACGAGCAGGTAGAGGTGGCTCTGGCACAGATGTACATAGGGGTAAAACCCGAAAACACCGCTTTGAGCTAGACTCGAACGGGAACTGGTACACGACAACGGGCCTTGCTGCACTCTTGGTTACGACACTCCCGGGGGATATGCTTTGGTAAATTCATAAGCTTGGTATGAACCATTGTTAAAGGAACAAAGATAAAATAAAATAAAGGTTCACATAATAATATATGATCATTCATAACCTAGATGGGAACCTAGGAGATCCCAACTTAGGGTATACCTTTCATATACAAGTTATCCTTATATGCTTTCAGTTCCTTTTCATGATTATTAGCTAAGTACTTAAGCCCCTAATTATGCTTTCTCTTCTTAGTTAATGGTGGGAAATGGAAGAACATGTTCCGACAACCAATGTGATAGGAAAAGCGACGATTTTCGTATTAATATGACAGGGATGATTAGGGGATTAAAATATGATTATTATTTTGGAAGACGTTCATTATTTTGGGAACCATATTTGATCGAGGTAAATAGATTACTACGGTATTTTCATTGAGGAGTAAGGTTGACTTATATTTTGAAGAATCGATGAATTTAAGGTGAAATTATAGTAATTTAGGTTACTTATGGGAATGACTAACCTATCTTGGGTAAAATATGTTTAGGTTAGCTACTTTTTTATAAGATGTTAGGATTGGTTGATGTTGTCCGGAGATGAACAATGAAGTTGTTTTGGAAGACTATGTTATCAAATCCTTATTGTATTTGGGTTTCAATCTTAGTTTGGTTTGTTTTGAGGAATTTTAAGGACCGTTATTTATGGAATGGTCTATGATGAACTTTGGGTAGTACCATGGAACTTTGATGATTTAAAAGTAGTTTCCATTCCTATGGGATTATTTCTTTTTGAAGAGTTGTTTTACCTTAACCTTTCTGTTTTTGGGATAATGTTTAAAGATAGAAGAAATAGATAGTTAATCTTTTGTAGATTATGTGATTCTATAGAAGATGATTCTTGTGCTTTTATGAGACCAAGTGTTTTTTAATTCTCATCATTTGGAGAAAAGATTAGTGTTGGTAGGGACTTGTTAAAGGATGAAAATCTACTTGAAGGTAGGTATATTTTATTATGTTTTTGTTCTATGTAGTAAATGAAATCCTCAAAATTATGAAAAGAAACGTAAAACAAAAATGTTGTTGGTTTACGTTTCCTACTAGGTAATCAAAGACCGTTTACACACATCATAAGTTTGGGATTTTCTCATGGTTAACTTTCTCCTAATCATGTTCTCTATCACTCTCCCTCAGAACTTGACCCTTTGTTTTTTCCTCCATGTCCATGTTTTCCTACATGGAACCCTAGTGTGGGTTAACTCGGGTGACCATTGTACTTCCCTTTCTTTATTTTAAAGTAATAGTTTTACTGACTCCTTTTCCGATGTGGGACTTTCAATGAAATTTCAAAACCCAGTTTTAAAATTGCGAGGACGCAATTTCTTAAGGGGGGAAGATTGTAACGACCCGAAATTTTTAAATAAATTTTGTTTCCTAATATTATGTGTTATTGTTATACTCAACAAAAAATGTTTTATTTGATAAACATGATTATAATTAAAATGAGATCAGTGGGTTTTGACTATTATATAACCATCGGTCAACATGACCGCTGTGAACAAAATGTTTTGATTATTGTCTCTAAATATAAGTAATCTTGGTTAATTATTATAGAAAGAAGATTCGATGGCCTCACCTAGTAGTCTTGGACCGATCGAAGCCCATCTAACAGAGCTTGGGAAGGAGGTAGCACCACTGGGCTTTGCTCTGGATCAAATCCAAGCCGAACTTCATCATGTGAAGCTGGAACGAAATCGCCTTCGTGAGAAGTTCAAACTGATAGAAATTACTACTCGGGCAATGTTGACTGAGCCGCCCCAAGCTTCTATCACCCTAGCACACCTTACTCTTAGGTCCTATGCTGGTATTATAAGGGGTTATGTAACGAGACCATAACTACCTTGTGTAATCCTTGTTTTAAATAAAAATTGGGATTTCTTCTTATGATGAAGTTTATGAATTTTGAAATGACCGGATAAATATAGTATGCATATTTTTGATGAATTTTAGAAAAAGGATATTTTAAATATGTTTATGTAAACCCTAAATAATTAAAAATGTGTAATGATTTTCAAAAAATGGTCTTCTGCAATTATGTTCAGTACTAAATTTAGAGTCTAATAAGATCAACTTGATTTTTGATGAATAGTAAATTATGAATAGTGATTTTATGATTAGGATTAGTAATATGACCAAATGGATTAGTAATCTCACTTAAAGAAAGTTTTAAAATAATCTAGGCACCTTGATTAAGTAATGTGATTCAATAAAATAGTTAAATAACGGTTTCATTAATTATTATTCAAGTATTAGTTTTTTCGGGTGAATAGTGTTTTTTAATTAAAAATTTAATTAAAAATAATTAGAAAATTATTTTTATCAAAATGACTTTATTTTTGAACTCAGATCATCGATATTATGTTATGGTAATTTTTGGGGTTTTTTCTGAAAAAAATGAATTTTCGATGAATAGTGTTTTTATTTAAAAATTAAATTAAAAATATTTAGAAAATTATTTTTATAAAATGGATTTCATTTTTGAAATCAGAGCATTGATATTTGGTTAATGTTAAATTTTGGGATTTTTCTGAGAAAGTTGAATTTTCAGTGAATAGTAAAAATACAGTTTTAGGGTTTCGGTATGTTTAATGACATCATAACGGTGTCATGATGATGTCATGAGATCTTTTGAGGGTTGGCCGGCCAAGGGTGATGAATTATTGTTTTGGGGGCCCCATGTGGCCTAACTCCATGATAAATGACAAGGGAGAGCACATGGGTTTGAGAAAAGCACATGTGAGGTGTCCCTTGGCCATTAATGCCTTGTCCCCTCACTTTCCCTATAAATACCAAGCCCTCCTCTCATCCATTCGACTCCCCACTCATTACCAACGAATTTCTGGTCTCATTACCTCCCAAGGAGTCCTCCCAAGGTGCCCCCAAGCCCTCAAGGTCCCACCCTTTGAGGTTTAAGAGTTACATTTTAAGGTAAGGGATCCGACCTCTCTCTTTCTTTTCAAGTAATCTCTTTTATGTCTTTTCTTTTATACTCCATGTTCTTATGTTGGAGGATGTTATTTTATATTAATCCTACTGCCTATTTCATGTTCATATGATGAGAGACCCCCCCTTTCTCTCATCAATTCGTTTTAAGAATGTTTAAGTGGCGCCGTTAGGCTGCCGAATTTTTAAGGGATTCTTTCACCTTCCTCGTTTTCAAGTTCTATTTTCATTCAAGTCTTTAATGTTCCTTTTTTTTATATTGGGGTATGATCTCTATATATATCATACTGGACTCTTATGTTCATATGATGAGAGACCCCATTTGATCTCTTCAATTCAGTATTTTGATGTTTTAAGTGGCGCCGTTAGGCTGCCGAATTTTTAAGTGGTTCTTCACCCTTCTCATTTTGAAGTTCTACTTTCATGTCAATTATTTCAAGTTCCTTTTTGTTATATTGGGGTATGATCTCTATATATATCATACTGGACTCTTATGTTCATATGATTAGAGACCCCATTTGATCTCTTCAATTCAGTATTTTGATGTTTTAAGTGGCGCCGTTAGGCTGCCGAATTTTTAAGTGGTTCTTCACCCTTCTCGTTTTGAAGTTCTACTTTCATGTCAATTATTTCAAGTTCCTTTTTGTTATATTGGGGTATGATCTCTATATATATCATACTGGACTCTTATGTTCATATGATGAGAGACCCCATTTGATCTCTTCAATTCAGTATTTTGATGTTTTAAGTGGCGCCGTTAGGCTGCCGAATTTTTAAGTGGTTCTTCACCCTTCTCGTTTTGAAGTTCTACTTTCATGTCAATTATTTCAAGTTCCTTTTTGTTATATTGGGGTATGATCTCTATATATATCATACTGGACTCTTATGTTCATATGATGAGAGACCCCATTTGATCTCTTCAATTCATTATTTTGATGTTTTAAGTGGCGCCGTTAGGCTGCCGAATTTTTAAGTGGTTCTTCACCCTTCTCGTTTTGAAGTTCTACTTTCATGTCAATTCTTTCAAGTTCCTTTTTGTTATGTTGGGGAATTATCTCTATATCTATCATACTGAACTCTTATGTTCACATGATGAGAGATCCTATTTGATATTTTCAAATCATTGTTTGTTGAAGTTTAAGTAACGCCGTTAGGCTGCCGAACTTTCATAAGAGAAATCTATTTTTTTTCTTCCTTCCATGTTTTTCATTTCAAATGGTATGTCCTTGAAATCTCATTACCATGATCATGTATCCTTCTTATTCTGTCCATGTACTATTTTATGGGTCATTTATGAATGTTTGACCCATTTTACCTCTCTTTTAATGTCTTCTAAAACCTCGGAACATTGCCGTTATGCTGCAGAATTTCTGTCTCAAAATGTCTATCTCTTTTTCTAAAGTCCTTTTATTTTATTAAGTGAATACTCAAATCTCTTTCTTCTAAAGGGGTATTCACATATATACCAAAATGTTCTATTTTAAATTCTGGGATTTACATACATGAGACCCACCTTCCTTTTCTGTGGGTTTTAAAGTGACGTAAAGATCATGTCTTTAAAGTAGTTTTTAAAACGTTATGATTATGAAATGAAACCCATTTATTTTACGCTATATGGGTTATTTATGAAATGTTTGATGATGATATATGTGGCTCACATGATAATAAAGGCAAATTTAAGGGTGCGCCCTGATAGCGCTCCAATGCATTGGGTAAAGACTTAATCTCTAGAGATGACCATTTTAACGACGCCTTGGTGAATAACCTTGGTAATTTTTAACGACACCTTGGGGATGGACCTTGGTGAAACGAAACGATTGTCAATATTAAATGTTGTAGCCACATCTTCATGTTATGAAAAAGTTTTATTTTTATTATGATATGCCTCATGATTTCATTTTCATGCATTAAAGTTCTTTTCATGACTTTATTGATGTATCTCAAGTTCATATGTAAAATGTTTCACTTGTTTCCCTTGCTGGGCCTTATGCTCACCCTTCCTTTTGATGTATGTCCCCAGGTTTTGAGATGCAGTAATGAGCCTAGGGTGAACATGAGGAGAAGCCTTTCAAGTGTTTAAGAAGAATGTTTTTTTTGTTTCATGTTTTATGTTCCTTGTTTCCAAGACACTAAACCTTAAAGATCCTCAGTTCCATGTAATGGAATGAAAAGTTATGTTATAAAAAGACGGGATGCTATAGGCATGTCGGCAAGGAAAAGTGGAAAAGCCAACTACATGCTGTAAAATTCTTGGTACACACCGTGTAGTCATGTTGACAGGTCCTAGAAAGTAAGTTAGTGGAAGTAAGATTCCAAATGAGCAGTAAAATGATATACACACCATGTATATGGACTTACACACCGTGTACTTTGTGTTTTTCTCTTAAAATAGGCAGTAGCCACATTTTTTGTCATTTTGGATAGAGGAGCCATCAGGTTCGTGAGGCAATAGCGCCAAAAGGGGATTTGGTTCCTAGTTGATCATCTGAACTCTGTTTCGATCGTCATTGATCCTATTTGAACCTAATCAATGAGTGCTCATTTAATCTTGATCCATTCTTGGTGGTTTTTATTCTTGACTGAGTTATTTAAGGTTGAGTGGACATCCTTGTTTCGTAGATCTATAACATTCTATCTTGAATTGGAAGTCGAGACTAGACGAGGATAGTCACACTATGACGAGGTAAGTGGTCTCGTGCTAATTATTTAATGTCAAGTTGTTTATATGTACCATTGTGTCGCATGCCCATGTTTGGGGTGTCTCTTTGTTGAGACTTGACTCGTGTTAATGTCTAAGGATGTTTAGGTGATTAATTATATGAATTGAATCATGTTGAGAGTGCTTGTTTGATTAAGGGCCACCCCAAAGGTGTGTTTCCTTTAAATAGATGTTGTTGGTCCTTTTAGCTTAGGATAACCATGGTTATACCTCTGTTTTCCCTGTTATGGGTTATTTAAAAAGAATTGGTTAGTTAAATTTGTAATGTTCCCGACCCGGAAGCCACTAAACCAGTGCTCCAAGCCGGGTGGTTACATGACCTTAAGCGCGCCTCCCCGTATGCCAAAGGCTGCCGACTAGCAGCGGGGGTCTATGTAGTCAAGTGGGGAGACTATACCCCCTTTTTATCAGAGTAAGCCACAACAAAATAACCAAATAGAGGAAACAAAAACCAACAACAAGGAACATGTATAACAACCAATTCCAACTAACAATAAATATGCCATGTCATACTACAAGTGCATGAGTGAACAAAAGCCCAAAAATAAAGACATGACCAAAATCCCCAAAATGGTCCCAACTCCAAGTCCGGATCCTCCACCAAGTGCTACCCATGTACACTCACTATCTATCAAGGACCTTTCCCTTCTCCTAACCTGCAGACATGAAGTCTGCTCGGGTACTGTAATGGCCCAGACCTCTCCGGCCCGTTCCTTTGTCAAAAAGAGGGTCTTGAAGTGTTCTGGAGGGTAAAATGGACTTTTCCCACACTTTTCAGAATTTTGTAAGTACATGCCGTGTAGTGTGAGTACACGCCGTGCACCCCCATCGTTGGGTATACCCCATATTAAAGGTCGTGTCCTTGCCGTGTGAAATAAATGGGTACACGCCGTGTACCCAATACTACACGCCGTGTAGTCCCTCCCCGCGTACGTGTTACCCTCAAACTGTGTGTTGACCAGTCAATAGCCGCGTGCTGTGTTGGAGCCGTGTCCTTACCGTGTGAAATAAATGGGTACACGTCATGTACCCAATACTACATGCCGTGTAGTCCCTCCCCGCATACGCGTTACCCTCAAACCTTGTGTTGACCAGTCAACGACCGCATACCGCGTTGAAGGCTGTGTTGGAAGCCGCGTGGTGGCCGCTTGAAATGGCCAAGTACACGCCGTGTACCATAAAGTACACGCCGTGTACTTTTGTTTTTCACGCCTATAAAATGAGGGGCCCCCTCCTCCTTTTCAACACACCCCTCTCCTCCCCTTTCCTCTGAGCAGAGCTCTCCCAAGAGACTTGAAGGCTCCTTTTTCTTCCATAAATTCTTCGTCTGAGCTCTAATTTACGATCCGTCAATGGCCACGAGATCATAACAATGAGGTGGAACTTCTGAGCTTGGATTTGTTGTCTTTCCTTTGGCCTTTCCTTTACAACTTCCACCCGAGGAGGTTTTACTGGGATTCGACAGAAGTGACGGACGCCGACAGACATCTTCTAAAGTTGATTCGGGGGAGCGTTGTGATCAGAACCTGTTGAGGTAGGGATATTACCTTCATCTCTCTAATTTGTGCATCATGCGGGGTGGGTATCCTCTTGTTTTCATAAGAAACGGTTGAACCATTAAACGAAGATAATAACTGGTTAAAGAACGGGGATGGTAAAGTTGTTTTGTTTATCTTTGTTTATCCTATTGTTATGTTGTGAATTGAATAGGCTTATGCCTACTGAAAATCATGGTCGTTGGGGGCCTTTGCTTGAGAAATTAAATGTTGCCCTATCTTTCTAGACCGTTTTTGTGATGGAAACTTCATGGAATATAGAAATTTGGTTAATCATGTAAAGTTGGCTGATTAAATGAAAATTTGGAACCCTTGTATGATCACCCCGGTTGAACTAAACTGAAATAATGAACATGTGGGTGATGTTGGGGTTTTTTATGTGAAGGGGGTGTTCTGTGGGTTGTCGTGGATCGAGTAAGCAGCAGGGCTACGGTTGGCTTGGTTGTGCGTTGGTGTGAATACTATGTTAGTGATGGGTAGCAGGGCTGTGATGAACGATATCAAGGGATGATGATTTATGGTGTGGTTGTGGTTATGGTGGTTGGCAGCAGGGCTGCAGGGATGGGTTTGAATGTGAGAGAACTATGGGTTTGTGCTTAATAAATAAAAGTGGAAGAGTTAATGAATGATGGGGCTTGGTAATGAAACAGAATAATAATCAATGGGTTGGTTGGTTATTAATAAGGGGCTTGGTTGTGTTGCTTGTGTTTTCCTAACTTGATTTTTGGATGGCATGGATATGTTTTTATGAATGATCATTGTTGTTAGTTGTGGATAGTTGCCCAGTAGTTAAGGAACTAATAAGATGATTCTGTTGAAACATGAAAACTTAAATGGGGTTTTGGGATTGTTTGTTGTATGTATGCTTCGTAGTAGCAGTGCCAAGGCACATGCTCAGTTCTTGTATTAGAAGCCATAGGTTGGGCTGAGTGGTTGGTATATATATATATATCTGTATCTTTTTGTTTTATTGCACCCCACCCATGTTGAGCACTTAGTGCCGAACACTCCCATTTCATGGGAGAGGGTGTTTTCCCCTTAGTTACTATCTCCTTCCTGCTCCTTCTTCCCTAGGCTGTGATGGCTTGAGGCGAACTTACACCCAAGACTCTTCAGGTAGGTTTCGATTGGGGTGGTTTATCCCAAGACTCTTCGGGCATGTTTTACTATTTCCCAAGAACCTTCAGGATGAGGCCCAGGTTTGTGCAGGTGGGATACGTGGTTTTGAGGCCCAGGTGTGTGCGGGCAGGATACATGGTTGTGAGGCCCAGGTGTGTGTGGACGGGATACGTGGTTGTGAGGCCCAGGTGCGTGTAGGCGGGATACGTGGTTGTGAGGCCCAGGTGTGTGCGAGCAGGAAGAGTGTGGTAGCGTCAGGATGTTTTCCATTAGGAAGAGTAGCTAGCTAGTGGGGGAAAATGGTGCGGGGTACCCAATACTCTTGATCTTATATACTACTACCTGTTGTGATTATGTTTTTGTGAGTGTGGCTGGTGAGGTTGGGTGGATAGAATTCCTTGCTAGGTTTCTTCTGTTGTTCTCATGGGATATTAGGATGTCTCCCCACTTGTGCACGAGAGCTTTAGGTTTCCCTACTAAGTATACTTGTATGCTCACCCTATGTTTACTTTCAGGTTTCCAGGAGGACTACCAGGGCCGTGCAGGACCCTACTAGTCGGGGCAGTTGGAGTTGCTGCAGTTTGCAGTACTTGTTTCTTTTGGTATTGTACTTTTGAGCTTTCTTGTACTTGTACCTTGTTTCAGAACTATTTAAACATGCATGTGGGATTGGTTTGGGTTTATTTCTATACACTTGTTCTTTTCCTTTTTGGTGGTTGACTTGTTCTATTTCCTGATATTAAATAACAAAAAGGGTAATGCCTCCTATATTTGTGAAAACTCATACCCTTAGTTCTAGTCTCCACCCCGGGGCCTACTGGAGGCGGGACTCGGGGGTCATTATCTCCCTTTCACCATTTCCAGCTCAGAAGGGGCATCTTTGGTGGGAGGGGGTCGTGACAGGTACCCAACGGCGGCCCGAGCAGGGTGTGAGTACAACTCAGTAGGCCACCACCAATGGTATCTACAAAATATCCAGTATAAACAGGTAGTGCATGCAAAAGGAATATGAACGATAATGCCAAGTAATTAATTAAGGTTCCATTATCTAGTTCAAGCCCAGCCATTACCACATTCATTACCATTCATTTCCCAACAATTACAATCACTTACCAATTCATCACATTTCCATGGGTTAATCACATTCATCATGTTATATGGGTCTAAGGCCAACAATCACATGCAAGAGGGTAAACACAATGTTATCCTATCTCACCAGGACTAACTCCCTCATAGCAACCATATCCTCACCTTGAAGCCTCAGTCTGGGTGAATGCAACCGATAGGGAAACAGAGCATCAGTCCTATCCCTACCCCGTGCATTTAGGGTGGAGTTCAGAGCATCAGTCTTCACTCGACCCATGGGCATAGTTCCTTAGTCATACCCCCCTCTACCAAGCCATGTGCACATGCTTATATATATATAAGTAACCATCAACCTTCCATACCATTTCCCCTTGGACAAATCATTCATAACACACGAGAAATTCACATCATGCCTTAAACCATTAACACATTACCATTTCACATCATTTAACCATTCACCAAATCCCTATGTGTTATTCCTATCTCACTAAGCATTCAACACTAGACCCATAATTCATCCCATTATGGTCTTTAATCAGTTTACACATTAACCCATTTAACCCGTTCATCGTTCCCATGAATCAACCAGTCAACCCATTCCAATTAACCCTTAGGTTATTGAAAAGTCTAGGTGCATCATCTAACTTCGATTCCAATTTCAACCAATCATTCCAACATATTCTTCAAGGGATCTACAATTCATTACAACATGGTCACTTGTTTAATATCAATCCCTAAATCTGGGAAATACCGACACATCCCATGGATGGCCCTAAATTAGGTCAAGTCAACTCAACACATCCCACGGGGATCGTGAGGGTTCCCATTTGCCATTTAAAACACTATTATCACCAAACATGCCAAGGTTATCCAAAACATAACCAAGGGAAAACAAGAACATGACTAAACATGCACAAACACCCAAATAACCAAGGGATATCACTTGTAGACCACCTACCTCAAAATCGCGGTTGAACGCACCATCAATCGAGTCCTTAGACCTCAATCCGACCAACCTTTGAAGCTTCAACCTAAAACTCTCCCAAAAGATAGGGTTTTAGATCTTCAGAACAAGAGAGGGAGAAGATACAAACCCTAAACCAAAAAGAGAATCAAGGATGAGGTAGCCTTACCCGGAGCTTCAATCCGCAACCAACGACGCTCTAAACGCCTTAGAATTGAAAGAGTTTGATCTCTTGGAGTTCTTGGGAGGCTTGGTCCACACCTAGGGTGAAGAGGAGAAGATGGGAGGAAAATCCCGAGTTGGGGTTATAAAAGCCCGGAGTGGCAATTTTGTAAATTTTCCAACTTTAAGTGGTCGAACGGTTTAGCTGCACGGTTTGGAAAACCGTGCGCACATCACTGCCCGGAGGAGGGGGAGTCACACGATTTAGACACACGGTTTGGAAAAACGTGTGCAAACCATGTGCTTGCTTCTGTCCAGAGGAGGGAGGGTCGCACGACTTAGTCTGGGCAGGCTGCACGGTTTGGCTGACCGTGCACAGGCTGTGAACCTTGGTCTTCTTTGCCCAGACTCCCCTTCTTCCATGCCCCAAGCCCCCGGAACACCCCCAAGGCCTCTCACACTTCCAAGAAACCTTTTAAATCCCCAAAATCAAAGGTTTCAACCCAAAACACAACAAAACATACCTTTCCAAAAAACCAGGATCTTACAACCTCCCCACCTTATAACGGCTCTTCCTCGAGCCGAGCTTCCAAGCCTCATTGCTCCACCGAAGAGAAGAGTTCAGGCCACTGAGACCACATGTCCGATTCCTACTCCAAAGTTTCTTCTCGAACTTTCTCATGCTTCCATAGTACTCGCACTAATGGAACAACCTTTCCTCACAAGACCTTTTCACTATGATCCACCACACGAACCAAATGCTCCTCAAAGGATGCATCAACCTCAAGCTCCACATCCTCAACATCAACAACATGAGATGGTTTAGGGTGATACTGTCGAAGCTGTGACACATGAAACACATCATTCATCCCACCATACTGCTATGGAAGATCCAATCGGTAAGCCACTGGTCTGATCCTCTCCACAATCTCGAAAGGTCCCACATATCTGGGTGCCAACTTACCATGCTTCCGAATCCGTCGGTGACCCAACCTTGGCGACACCCGAAGGAACACTTTATCACCCACCCCAAACTCAAGAGGTCTATGCCTCCGATCTGCATACGACTTCTACCTACTCTGATTCGTAGCCATCTGCTTCCTAATCAACTTAACTTTCTCGGAAGTCTCCTGCACGAGACTTGGCCCCAACAACTCAGATTCACCGGCCTCTAGCCAACATAATGGAGATCTACATGGCCTCCCATAGAGTGCCTAAAATAGTGTCATATGAATTATAGCCTAAAAACTATTGTTGTAGGCAAACTAAACCAACGATAGGTGCCTCTCCCAAGAACCACCAAAGTCCAAGACACAAGCTATCAACATGTCTTTCAAAACTTGGATCGTACGCTCCGACTGCCCGTCCGTCTGAGGGTGGAAAGTTGTACTCAAAAACACCTACGTACCAAGTGCCTTCTACAACCCTTACCAGAAACGTGATGTGAAACGTGGATCTTAGTCTGAAACTATGGTCCACGGTACCCCATGAAACCGCACTAATTCCCGAACATACAGCTCACCCAACTGGTTGACTGTAAAGGTCTCCTGAATCAGTAAGAAATGAGACACTTTCATTAACCGATCCATGACCACCCAGATTGCATTATTCTTCCATGGCGTCCTCAGAATACCCACGAAAAAAATCCATCGTTACATCATCCCACTTCCATTCTGGAATGGGCAATGGATGCAACAAACCACCTGGGCATTGATGCTCTGACTTCACCTACTAACAGGTAAGACACTGTGCCACAAATCCCGCAACTTCCTTCTTCATTCCAGGCCACCAAAACTGCCTTCAGAGATCATAGTACATCTTAGTCAAACTAGGATGCACTTCCCACTTTGACGCATGGAACTCACGCATCAACTCTTCCCACACACACATTGTCACAACCACACGATTATGAATGCGAACAACACCTTCCGCGTCGACGGCCCAACCAGAAGGTAGCTCCCCACATTTAATCTTTTACTTCATGGCCAAACACTCAGGATCATCAAGATGACCTTCCTTAACTCGACCTAAAAGCATCGACTCCATCGTTAAGGAAGCCAGAGTGACCTGACCACTTTCCTCCCGCACTTCCAGGTGTATCTCTACAAACAAAGCCATCACCTTCCACTTAGTGCTGGACTCCTGGACTGCCTGATTCTGAACCTTCCTGCTCAGAGCATCAACAACACTGTTTCCCTTTCCCGGCGTGTACACCAACTCAAAGTCAAAAGACTAGAGATATTCAACCCATCTTCACTACCAAAGATTCAGATCTCGCTGTGAGAAGATGTACTTTAAGATCTTATGGTCCGTAAACACGGTAAAACGTTCCCCAAACAGATAGTTCCCCCAACACTTCAAGGCGTACACCACTGAAGCCAACTCAAGATCATGAGTGGGATAGTTCCTCTCATGGGGTCTCAACTGGCTTGACCCATAAGCCACAACCTGCTCATCCTGCACAACACAGCCCCAAGTCTGATTCCAAATGCATCACAAAACACGACATACTTCTTACCTGGCTCAGGTAAGATCAGCATAGGTGCAGTCATCAACCGCTTCTTCAACTCTTGGAAGGAATCCTCACAAGCCCCCAACCACTCAAACCTGATTCCCTTCTTGGTCAAGCCTGAGAGTGGTGCTGCCAAGTGAGAGAAATCCCGAATGAACCTTCAGTAATACTCGGCCAAGCCTAGAAAACTCCGAATATTAGAAACACTCTTGGGCTGCTCCCAAGATACCACTGCCTTCACTTTCTCTAGATCCACTGACACACCTGACTCCGAGATGATGTGACCCAGAAAATGTACCTCACCTATCCAGAATTGATACTTTGATAGCTTGGTGTATAACCAATGCTCTCTTAGCGCACCCAAGACAATGTCAAGATGTTGGGCATGATCGTCGTGAGTTTTTGAGTACACTAATATGTCTTCAACAAAGACAACCAAAAACTGATCTAGATAGGGATGAAAGATCCGGTTCATCAAAGCCATAAACACCACCAACACATTGGTTAACCAAAAGGAATTACCACAAACTCAAACAACCCATACCGACTCCAGAAAGTTGTCCGCAATATGTCAGAAGGTCTCAACCTCAACTGGTGATAACCCGACCTCAGATCGATCTTGGAAAACACCGATTCACCCCTCAACTAGTCAAACAGGTCATCTATTCTAGGAAGAGGGTACCAGTTTTTCACTGTCATCTGATTCTACTTCTAATAATCAACACACAACCGCAACGACCCATCGGCCTTCTTTGCAAAAACCACAGGAGATCCCCAAGGAAATGTACTAGGATGGATAAATCCCTTATGATCCAACTCCTAAAGCTGAACCTTCAGTTCCTAGAGTTCTTTTGGTGCCATTCGGTATGGCAGAATAGAAACTGGCTCCACTCCCGGCAACAAGTCGATCGTGAACTCAACATCCCTCTTGGGTGTTAACCCTGATAAATCCTTATAAAACACATCCTAAAATCAATCCACCACGGGAGAAAAATTAGGATGTTCCCCTCCCTCACCATAATCAAGCATGAGACATTCCACGTGAGTCGTGAGTCTACTCATCTGTTGACAAAACGGCCCCGCGTGCCCTGCTCGAACATCCCATTCGCCACGGTGGACATAAGCATCACCCTCAAGCAACCTGAACGATACTCTACAGAGATAACAATATATTTGTGCCCGATACAACACCAACCAATCCATTCCCAAGATTAGGTCAAACCCTGACATCTTGAGAATGAACAAGTTCCATAGAAAACGATACCCACCAACTTCCAAGGCACATTCCTTGCACTGCTTGATATCCTCAACCCGCACTCCCAATGGGGTGTCAATTGAAATCACTCCACACACTCCCTCTACATGTAAACCCAACACTACCACAAGTTGAGAAGAGATAAAAGAGTGTGTGACACCTGTGTCAAACAACACACTAGCAAACGTAGAAGCTACAAGGATCGTACCTCGAATAGTAGATGGTTTAGCCTCGCCATATCCAGGCGCAAACTGAACTGCCTGAAGCTGACCTACCCCTCTACCCTGGGCCCCAACCTGAGTACTCTGTGCTACACTGCTCTGCTGGCATGAGCGATCTTGTCCCGGAGTTCCACGTCCACTGCCCCTACCAGTACGGCCCGTGGAGCTCCAACTTCCTGCCTGATACAGGGCAACTGATCCCCTTCCCATATCCAGTATCTACTTTCCACCATCATCCTCCCCTGCCTGCTGAGGATTCCTGCAGAACCTCTGCACATGTCCCATCCTTCCGCACAAACGACATTCAACTGGAGGTCGAGGACACTGACCACGCACATGCCCCGACCTACCGTACTGATAACAAAACACCTGGTTCCCACTATGAGAGGCTGAACCTCTCTTCCATCCACTTTTCATGCTACCTCCATGCTGTTAGCTCTCATGGCATTGCTTCTGACCCTCAGAAGCTCCACCACTCGTCTGCCCCACCGGCACCACAATCCCACTACCCGAAGATCCCTTCAGGTTTCCTTCAGAGATGAGTGCCTGATCCATCACCTCTATAAACCTCTTCAAGAAAAAGATATTTACTTGAGACCTGATCTCATGTCTCAACCAATCCTGGAAATGCCTTGCTACCACTTCCTCATCCCTGACTAACACTGGGACGAAGCATCGCAGATCAGTGAAGCGACTAGCATAGTCCATCACCGACAGCGATCCCTGAGTCAGGCTCATAAACTCTGCAGCCCGCTCCTGCCTCAAAGTATCTGGGTAGAAATGATCCAAAAACTTCTCCTGAAAAACCTTCCACGACATCCCCTAATCCTACTCGGTCTGAGCCTGAATGTCCCACCAACACCTTTCCTGGCCCCGCAACATATAAATGGCCAGCTTTACTCACTTTTCAACAGGGGTCTCCAGATGATCCAGTATTGTCTGGACGAACTCTAATTAGAACTCTGCTGCCTCTAGCCTACCCTCTCCGGTGAAAGTCGGAGGGTGCTGCAGCTGGAATTCCCTGGTCAGCTTAAACATACTCGGTCCACCCCTCCCTGGGTCCCGATTCATCATCTTCATAAGGTGAGCCAAGTTCCCTCAGAACTAGTCTTCTCCACCTTCATTGATCACCACATTTTCTTGCTCCTCTACTGGAGGAGTGTTCTCAGCAACATCCTCCCGTTTCCCAACTGGACATCAACATTGTGGTGGCATCTCTCTACAATGCCAAGCACAAGATTTAGAACGCGTACCATAAGCTTTCATGACTCCATAAAAATCTCTTTACTAGCTACAACAACCCATTTTTAACAATTTTAACACCTCAAATTCACTACCCCGACCATCCCTACCGCAGGCCATAGTCCACATGGGGTAAACAATCATGCACTACCACCAAATCACACAACATTTTTCAAGACATTTTCCACTTCATTTCAAACCCTTAGGTTTCATTAAACATCATTTACCCACTGGTTTCATTTCATTATTCTCAATATTTCTTGGTTTCATGAAATGCATAATGCAACCTACTTTCCTGCCTCACACACCCCTCCCATGCGTGTGCCAAATACAATGCATGTCACCTTTCCCCCTAGGTGCCTACAATGATGCATGAGTACAAATCCTCATGCCATTAAGGCCACGAGCCAAATATTGTAAAACAACCACATCAAACCACATGTGCATCACCCAACGGTGAAATATCATCAACTGTAACAACACACAACCAAGAACAACATTTCCCACCCAGGGTGACTTGGGTTTCCCCCCATACCTAGGTTATCTACTCTCAAGCACGAGCTCATTACCAAGGCCCTACACATCTTAACCCTTGGCTACCAATCCCAAATAAGAAGACCTTAGAGAAAGAGAAGAAAAACCACCTCTAATACCACTTTGTAACATCCCTGACTAGGAAGCCACTAAACCGGTGCTCCGATCCGGGTGGTTATATGACCTTAAGCGTGCCTCCCTATACGCCAAAGGCTGTCGACTAGCAGCGGGGGTCTATGTAGTCAAGTGGGGAGACTATACCCCCTTTTTATCAGAGTAAGCCACAACAGAATAACCAAATACTGGAAACAAAAACCAACAACAAGGAACATGTATAACAACCAATTCCAACTAACAATAAATATGCCATTTCATACTACAAGTGCATGAGTGAACAAAATCCCAAAAATAAAGACACGGCCAAAATCCCCAAAATGGTCCCGACTCCAAGTCCGGATCCTCCACCAAGTGCTACCCACGTACACTCACTATCTAGAAAGTACCTTTGCCCTTCTCCTGACCTGAAAACATGAAGTCTGCTCGGGTACCCAACAACGTCCCGAGTAGGGTATGAGTACAACTCAGTAGGCCACCACCAACAGTGTCTATAAAATATCCAGTATAAAAAGGTAGTGCATGAAAAAGGAATATGAACAATAATTCCAAGTAATTAATTAAGGTTCCATTATCTAGTTTAAGCCCATCCATTACCACATTCATTACCATTCATTTCCCAACAATTACCATCACTTACCATTTCATCACATTTCCATGCGTTAATAACATTCATCATGTTACATGGGTCTAAGTCCAAAAATCAAATGCAAGAGGGTAAACACAATGTTATCCTATCTCATTAGGACTAACTCCCTCATAGCAACCATATCCTCACCTCTAATCCTCAGTCCGGGTGAATGCAATTGATAGGGAAACAGAGCATTAGTACTATCCCTACCCCGTGCATTTAGGGTGGAGTTTAGAGCATCAATCTTCACTCGACCTGTGGTAATAGAGCCTCAGTCATACCCCACTCTACCAAGTCATGTGTACATGCTTATATATATATATAAGTAACAATCAACCTTCCATACCATTTCCCCTTGGACAAAGCATTCAAAACACATGGGAAATTCACATCATGCCTTAACCCATTAACACATTACCATTTCACATCATTTAACCATTTACCTAATCCCCATGTGTTATTCCTATCTCACTAAGTATTCAACACTAGACCCATAATTCATCCCATTATGGTCTTTAATCAGTTTACACATTAACCCATTTAACCCGTTCATCGTTCCCATGAATCAACCAGTCAACCCATTCCAATTAACCCTTAGGTTATTGAAAAGTCTAGGTGCATCACCAAAATTCGATTCCAAGTTCAACCAATCATGCCAACATATTCTTCAAGGGATCTACAATTCATTACAACATAGTCACTTTTTTAATATCAAACCCTAAATCCGGGAAATGCCGGTACATCCCATGGATGGCCCTATATTAGGTCAAGTCAACTCAATGCATCCCATGGAGATCGTGAGGGTTCCCATTTTCCATTTAAAACACCATTATCACCAAACATTCCAAGGTTATCCAAAACATAACCAAGGGAAAACAAGAACACAACTAAACTTGAACAAACACCCAAATAACCAAGGGATATCACTTGTAGACCACCTACCTCAAAATCGTAGTTGAACGCACCCTCAATCGAGTCCTTAGAACTCGATCCCACAAACCTTTGAAGCTTCAACCTAAAACTCTCCCAAAATATAGGGTTTTAGAGCTTTGGAACAAGAGAGGGAGAAGATACAAACCCTAAACCAAAAAGAGAAGCAAGGATGAGGTTAGACTTACCCGGAGCTTCGATCTGCAACCAACGGCGCTCTAAACGCCTTAGAATTGAAGGAGTTTTATCTCTTTGAGTTCTTGGGAGGCTTGGTCCACACCTTGGGTGAAGAGGAGAAGATGGGAGGAAAATCCCGAGTTGGGGTTATAAAGCCCAGAGTGGCAATTTTGTAAATTTTCCAACTTTAAGTGGACGCACAGTTTAGCCGCACGGTTTGGAAAACCGTGCGCATGCCACTGCCTGAAGGAGGGGGAGTTTCAAGATTTAGCTGCACGGTTTGGAAAACTATGTGCAAACCATGTGCTCGCTTCTTTCCAGAGGAGGGAGGGTCGCACGGCTTAGTCTGGGCAGGACACACCGTTTGGCTGACCGTGCCCAGGCTGTGCGCCTTGGTTTGCTTTGCCCAGACTCCCCTTCTTCTATGCCCCGAGCCCTCGGAACACCCCAAGGCCTCTCAAACTTCCAAGAAACCTTTTAAAGCCATAAAAGCAAAGGGTTCAACCCAAAGCACAACAAAACATACCTGTCCAAAAAATCGGGATCTTACAAAATTCTTACCAATGTGAATTTTTTCTTTGTTAACCATGTAATAGTGTAAAGATTGCATGCGTTTCCTTATGATGAATTGCTTATATGTCAGGCTTGGCCCTGTTGAATTATTATTCCTATGGGAAGAGATTTTTCATGCCTGTGGGCAAGGTTTTGTGTGCCTGTGGGATACATTTTATTATGCCTGTGGGCAATTGCCTGTGGGAAATTGCCTGTGGGAAAGGATTTGTTATGTCTATGGACTACCTGAGGGAAAGGTTTTGAACTGAGGTTTGACTATTGTAATGACTTATGATGCATCTACCAAACTAAATCACAAGCTTGTATTCGATTTTCATTTTACTCAATAGATTTCCTATTGAGGTATCTGCTGTGTTTGCTTGAATAGGGGATTGACTGGCCGTGGCTGAATCCCAAGAACTTATGATTCAATGTAATTGAATTTATTAATGAACGTGAATGATATAAATGGAACAAGACTTGTATGATTGTTTACTTTTGAGTGCTTCTTAGTTTAATGCTTTCATTATTATACACTATTTCTACATATACTCACTGATAGATTGACATAGACCTTTGCTGGTTGCATACTGAGATTTATTTCTCACACCCTATTTTGGTCATGTTTTTGGGCCCAAATAGACTATATTGTTGTAGGTGTCAATAAGGGCAAGGCTCCTTATACAAGTACTTGATTACTTCTTAGGAGCATGAGAGCATGGGACCAAGCCAATGCTTATGATATTGCTATGTTTTTTTTGTATTGCTGTACCTTAGTATTATATTGTACTTGATAGTAGGGTATCATGTTTTCACTGCTTTCTTAGAATATGTGACATGCTGCATCATTCTGATATTATATGCCTTATGGTTATCTTTACCTTTCAGTCTTCTGTTGTTTACTTTAGTTGCACACTGTTTACTAATTCTGCTATTGTTATTATTTATTTCGCTGTGCTATACTCTGCTAATGAGGGTATAGTTTCCCCACTATCACACCCTAGGACCTCACTGCTAGTCAGAAACCTTTTGCATTTGGGGAAATGTGCTTGAGGCCATGTGGCCAACCAGGTATGGGAAAAATTTTAGTGGCTTTCGGATCCGAGACGTTACAAAGTGGTATCAAAGGTGTTTCTTTTCTAGTTTTCTTTACTATTTGGAGATGATATAAAGGATATGGAATTTGGTAATTAGTTGTGCTCGGGAGTAGCTACCCCGTGTACAAGGTAAATCCAAATTGCCTCGAATTAAATTGTGCTTTTGTATTCTGAGCTATTAAAGTTGATTTTATTTCACCATTGGGTAATACACTTGATTTATGCTATTATTATTGATGCAATTATGGGTTTTATTTCAATTGAAACCTGATGAGATGAGGGTGTGCCATCTCATGCATCATATAGACACTTGTTAGAATTACATGCCATGCATTATGCCATGATATTTAGGATGCATTAGATATTGAATATTGTTGTGATAGTTGATGTGATAGTTGTGACTACTGTTGTGTTAGTTGGGTGCAATAGATAATGGTGTGATGTCATCTTTCAATCCATATGGAGTATGGGCCCTTATGAATTGGGAAATGATGCACTGGTGGAATATAGATGTTAAATGAACTTTTTTTTGAGATATTCTCTACTTGGGTGCCAAACTTTGATTTTTAGAGAGTATGGGCCCTCACGAATCAGAATTTGGCATCCCATTGGTTGGTTTTTCTGAAGAACGGGGATTTTCTGGGAAATCTAGAGTTTCTTTCCTGAAAAACCCAGTATACATAGCATGTAGTTTAGCCTAACACATCATGTGTTCTTCCTGTTTAGGGGATATGATGTTCCAAGTTTTAGGATGAACACATTGTGTACCTTGTGTACACGCCGTGTAGCATCTAACTGTGTAACTGGACATGTGAGAGGGAAACACGGGATGTTGAGTTCTAATTAGAACACGCCGTGTACTTCCAGTACATGTCGTGTAGCTTACCCAGGAAAAACCCGTGTGGACCTGGCTATGTGGGAGTATATGGACAGGAGGACAGACCTGTGTACACGATGTGTGCGTGTGGAACATGCCATCTACCTGGGGTTGATACATGCCCAGGCCGGCGGTAGAACACGACCATGTGACAATGTAAGGGTACATGCCGTGTATTCTTTTCACATGTTGTGTAGTCCCTCTTTTCCAAACTTTGAGGGTTTTCTCCTATTTTGTTTTGGCACTCCTGAATAGAAAAAACCTTGACAATGAGCTTAAACTGAGGCATGTTCTTGACCTTGTAGAGTCATGTCGCCGCGATGACCATGAGTTGTATGTTAGGAGAGCAGTGATGATCATACTCTAGAGATGGTAGGCCATGTGCTATCAATGGATCCTCCAGTTGTGCCAGCTACGAAACCAACTATTATACCAGATGTAGGTGCTGATGCATAGTTTCGTGAAGGTTTTTTGAGGTTCATGTAGACCTTTTAGGGAGCACCGTAGGTTGCCACATCTATGGAAGAGTTGATGCGTATCTTCCAGCAGTAGCATCCGCCTACTTTTTCATAGGATGGAGGACCACAGGCTACAAAATCATGGATGGAATCAGTGATGACTATCTTCGAGCATCTGGAGATGACTCTTGAGAGGAGGTTCAAGCTCGTGACATATATGCTGCGTGATTCTACCAAGAGATGGTGGGATGTTATCACTCAGGGAGGATGTCATCGAGATATGACATGATAATACTTCCAAGTGGCCTTCTATGATTATTATTTTCCCAAGACACTGAGGGTCGACCTAGCTTGAGAGTTCATGCACCTGAAGTAGGGAACACTGTCAGTTATGGACTATTCTACCCGATTTACTGAGCTTTAGTGATTCACACCTATTCTGATGGGTGATGATGTATCAAAATCTAGATGATTCGAGGATGGTATTAGGTTCGATTTCTGACCACAGGTGAATGTATTTAGGTTTCCTTATGTCTATGCTATTGTGAATCAAGTGCTAATCTCCGAGCACAATCTGTGGGAAGCTAGTGGTGCGAACCAGGATGGTTCGACATTGGTTTCTGGTACTGTCTCAACCATCAAGAGGAAGCGTCATGTGGAGTTCTCTCATGGTGACAATAGTAGCCAAAATATTTCCTCCGGTGCCCAGGTGACGTGCTACCAGTGCAGAAAGGTTGGGAACAAGAGACCTCAGTGCCCAAAGGACCTAGTTGAGAGATGAGATTGCAGCAGGATGGGCCATCTACAATGCTACTATAGGGAATTTTCACTAGTGACTAGTAAGAGAGGTTCTGTACAGACTCCATGTGTAGGATAAGGGTCAGTAGCTTCTCACTAGCCTGGAAATTGGAATACGTCAGGGAATTCAGGCCAAGGTGGTGGTTATGGTCATGGTAGTCAGACCTCAGGATCTTAGCGATAGTAGGGTAGGTCAGCTCAGGGTACCCAAGCAGTGTCTCAGGGCTGTGGTGTAGGTCAAACTTATACAGTGCAACCGTCTCAATAGGAGCAGGATCCCAAACCTTCTACTATCAGAGGTACTATCCTGGTCACTTATATTTTATTTTATGCACTTTTTGATACTGATGCCATACATATTTTTATATTTGTGGCCTTTATGGAAAGACTTGGGCTCTATGTTTATACTTCTTATGATGTTATGATGCTAGACACTCCATTAGGGATTAGAACGACAAGTGTGCATTAGTGCAAGGAGTTACCCCTTGATATTGGTGGGCATCACTTTCTATGGAACCTCTATGTATTAGAGATGACATGCTTCTATGTCATTCTCAGAATGGATTGGTTGGTTTATTTTTGAGCCTTTGTTGGTTTCTATTGCCGCATGGCGAGTTTCTCATCACTAGAGGGAGGGTATTTTCTACATAAGAGAAAATGGGATGTCCAGGCAAGCAGAGTTGGACTTGAGCATCGTGGGTTGGAAGGGATGATAACCTAGATTGCGAGTTTATATCTGGATGACTAGGGAACATGTCTGGTAGATTTCCCTCCAGTGGTTGATTATTTCAGGGATGTTTTCCCGAATGAATTATCAGGCTTACCTCTGGTCAGATAGGTGGAGTTCAATATCGAGCTAGTTCCAGGAGCTTCACCGGTATCCATTCCTCCTTGAAGGATGGCTACAATTGATTTGAAAGAGCTCAAGAGGTAGTTGGACAATCTGGAAGCTAAGGGTTTTATCTGAACCAATACTTCTCATTGGGGTTCACCAGTCCTTTTCGCAAAAAGGAAGATGGTACCCTTAGATTATACGTGGACTATCGGAAACTGAACCAGTTGATGGTTAAAAAATGATATCCCTTTCCACATATATATGACCTATTTGACCAGATTTGAGAATCTTGAGTGTTCTTGAATATTTACTTAAGGTTTGGATATCACCAGGTACATGTTCAACCTACAAACATACCTCGTACTGCGTTTCATAGCAGGTATGGTCTATATGAGTATCTAGTTATGTTGTTTGGTCTCATGAACGCACCAGTAGTTTTCATGGAAATTATGAACTGAGTGTTCCATCCTTACCTAGATTCTTTTATGGTGGTTTTTGTGGATGATATCTTGGTGTATTATCACAATCGACACAACCATTCCAATCATTTTGAGATCATTTTGAATACATTGAGAGAGAATCAATTATATGCTAAGCTTGCAAAATGCCACTTCTGGATGGATCATATTCACTTCTTGGGTCACTTCATCTCAGAGATGAGAGTATCAGTGGACCCAAAGAAGGTGAGAGAAGAAGTTACCTGAGAGAAGCCCAAGAATGTTTTTTGTGGTACAAAGCTTCTTGGGGATAACTGGTTACTACATAAGTTTTATACAAGACTTCTCATGCTTAGAAGTGTCGATGAAGGGCTTAACTAGGAAAGGTGTGAAGTTTGAGTGGTCATATTCTTGTGACACAACCTTTTAGGAGTTGAAGGTAAATTTGACTTTAGTGCCGATACTGATATTTCCAAAGCTGGGAAAGAGTTAAATTGTGTACGGTAATGCATCGAGTATTGGGTTGGGAGTAGTGATTATGAATAGGGATCGAGTTGTTGTGTACGAGTCTCAGTAGTTGAGGCCACATGAGAGGAATTACCCGACACATGATCATGAGTTAGTAGTAGTTGTTCATGCCTTGCACTGTTGGATAAATTATTTATTGGGAGAGAATTTTGTGGTGTACACAGACCAAAAAAGTCTCAAATACATCTCTAATTAATGTGATTTTAATGAGACAACAAAGGTGGGTGGAATATCTTCATTCATTCAATTTTTATCTTGACTATACACCTAGTAAGGGTAATGTAGTGGCTGATGCACTGAACAGGAGGACTCAGATACAGGAAGTGCAGGAGGCCAATGGTGAGTGGAAACTTATGGATTTATTCTCTAAGATGAATTTAGAGGTGTATTACAGTCAGGGATAGACTTATCTTTCATCTTTATTGGTCACATCTACCCTACTAGATAGAGTGAGGATGAGACAACTATCAGATTCTGAAAGCCTAGTTCTACGGGAGAGTCTGGCAGGTGGGGACCCTCCTCCTGGATGGAGGATAGGCGAGGATGAAGTTCTGCGTATCCATGGATGTGTACTGGTTCCAGGGGATATACATGTGAAGTTGATGTGGGAGTTTATGCTTCATCTTGGGCAGTGCATCCCAGAGTCACCAAGATGTACTGTGACTTGTGCTGTTAGTACTAGTGGCTGGGTATGAAGTGAGAAGTAGCTGATTTTGTTACGAGGTGTTTCACCAGTCAGTAGGTGAAGGCAGAACATCAGTGGCCAGATAGTCTTTTATAGCAGTTACCTATTACGGAGTGGAAATAAGATGATGTTGTGATGGATTTTGTGACGAGGTTACCAAGGTCTCCTAGAGGCAATGATGCTGTGTGGGTCATAGTTGACAAGCTTATGAAGGTTGCTCACTTATTTTCGATCAAGGAGACCTTCAGTGTTGATGAGCTCAAAAATTTGTATATCCGAGAGGTGGTACGACTTCATGGGGTCCCTTATTATATCATTTCAAACAGGTACACCCACTTTACATCTCATTTCTAGAAGAGTTTTTTAAGGGCGCTGGGTAAACAGGTGCTTCTGAGCACAACATACCACCCTCAAACTGATGGCCAATCAGATTGTACGATACAGGTGCTAGAGGACATGTTGCGTGCATGTGTCCTAGACTTTTAGGGCTCTTGGGAGAAACATATTTCTTTAGTCTAGTTTTCCTACAATAATAGTTTTCATAAGACTATACAGATGGAACCTTATGAACATTTATATGGTATGACATGTAATTATCCCCTATGATGGTTAGAGGAAGGTGAGGCAGCCTTACTGGGACCACATATCGTACAAGATACTTATGAGTAGGTCTACTTGATTTAGAGATATATGACTATTGCTTAGTCTCATAAAAAATCTTATGTCGATCGCCAAAGACGACCTTTGGAGTTCGAGGTCGGGGACCGAGTTTTCCTTCATGTCACATCAAGGTTGGGAAACAAGAGGATTAGGTGACAGGGTAAAATTTCACCGAGATACGTCAATCCATTTGAGATTCTGGAGTGAGTTAGGTCAGTTTCCTATCAGCTACAACTACCTCAGAGGTATCGATCCATGCATGAAATATTCCATGTATCTCAACTGCGCTGTTATCACTCAGAAGCGTCTCACGTTTTTCATCCCAAGGAGGTTGAGCTTCAAGTTGATGCATCCTTTGAGGAGAATTTGATTCATATAGTTGATAGGAGCAAGAAAGTTCTTCGAGGTCGGTCGGTTCCTCTCATACGGGTGTTATGGGAGCATGGTCGAGTATAGGACGAGACTTAGGAGAGGGAGACTGAAGTACGTACTCAATGGCCGAAGTTGTTCTCAGATATTCCTTCACCACCCTTGGAAGGGAAATTTGGGGATGAATTACTTTAAGGGGGAAAGTTTGTATGAACCTGGTTCTTCCTTTGAGTCACGATTTCTTCTTTTCTTTTCATTTGAGTTGTTTTTGAGAAAACAAGAGAAATTTGGGCAAAGTACTAGAATCAGGGGTTACACGCCGTGTACTCCCAAGAAAATTCCATGTAGTATGTTCATGTATGAAGGGAATACATGGTGTGTGGGCATGTCAGAAAGGAAAATAGGAAAATCCAACTACACACTGTGTACTTCTTAGTACACGTCGTGTAGTCATGTCAACATGTCCTGAAAAGTAATTCAATGAAAGTTAGCCACCAAATGAATAGTAAAATGATATACATGCCATGTATATGGACTTAAACACCGTGTAATTTGTGTTTTTTGATTAAAATGGGAAGTAGCCTCATTTTATGTCATTTTGGATAGAGGAGGCACCAGGTTCACGAGGCAGAAGCACCGAAAGGGGATTTGGTTCCCAATTGAGCATCCAAACTCTGTTTCGATCGCCGTCAGTCTTGTTTGAACCAAATCAGTGAGTGATCATTTACTATTGAGCCGTTCTTGGTGGTTTTTGTTCTCTATTGAGTTATTTAAGGTTGAGTTGATATCCTTATTTTATATATCTATATCGTTCTAGCTTGAATTGGAAGTCGAGACTGGATGAGGAGAGTCACACTATGACAAGGTAGGTGGTCTCATGCTAATTGTTTAATGTCAAGTTGTTTATATGTACCGTTGTGCCGCACACCCATGTTTGGGGTGTCTCTTTGTTGAGACTTTACCCGTGTTAATACATAAGGATGTTTAGGTGATTAATTATATGAATTAAAGCATGTGAAGACTGCTTATTTTGATTAAGGTCCACCCTGTAGGTGTGCTGCCCTTGGATAGCTGTTGTTGGGCCTTTTGGCTTAGGATAACCATGGTTATGCCTCTTTTTCCCCTGTTATGGGTTTTTTGAAAGGAATTGGTTAATTAAATGATTACCAATGTGAATTGTTTCTTTGTTAACCATGTAACAGTGTAAAGATTTCATGTGTTTCCTTATACTGAATTTCTTATATGTCAATCTTAGCCCTGTTGAATTATTTTTCCTGTGGGAAGGTATTTTTCATGCCTGGGGGAAAAGTTTTGTGTGCCTATGGGATACATTTTGTTATGCTTGTGGGAAATTACCTATGGGAAAGGATTTGTTATGTCTATGGACTGCCTGAGGGCATGGTTTTGAACTGAGGTTTGACTTTTGTAATGACTTATGACGCGTATGCCAAGTTAACGTACAAGCTTAAATTTAATTGTCATTTTACTTAATAGATTTCCTGCTGAGGTATCTGCTGTGTTTGCTTGAATAGGGTATTGACTAGTCATGTCTGGATCCCAATAACTTATGATTCGATGTAATTTAATTTCTTAATGAACATGAACGGTATAAATGAAACA
Source organism: Viscum album (assembly GCA_963277665.1). Taxonomy (NCBI): domain Eukaryota; kingdom Viridiplantae; phylum Streptophyta; class Magnoliopsida; order Santalales; family Viscaceae; genus Viscum; species Viscum album. The sequence goes on along the minus strand of OY728165.1, from coordinate 76,261,296 downwards.
AGACTTGTCGGATTGTTTACTTTTGAGTACTTCTTAGTTTAATGCTTTCCTTATTATATACTACTACTTCATATACTCACTGATAGATTGACACAGACCTTTGGCGGTTGCCTACTGGGATTTATTTCACACACCTTATTTAGTTCATGTTTTGGGCCCAAATAGACTATATTTCTACAGGTGTCAATAGGACCAAGGCTTCTTATACAGATACTTGATTTCTGTTTAGGATCAGGAGAGCATGGGACTAAGACAAGGCTTGTGATGCTATTGTGTTTATTTTTGTATTTTTGTACCTTAGTATTGTATTTTACTTGAAAGTGGTGTAACCTGTTTTCACTGCTTTCTTAGAACATGTGACATGCTGCATCATTTTGATATTATATTCCTTTTGGTTATCTCTACCTTTTAGTCTTCTATCATTTACTTCAGTTGCTTGCTGTTTACTACTTCCGCTATTGTTATTATTTATTCCTATGTGTTACACTATGCTAATGAGGGCATAGTTTTCCCACTATCACAACCTAGGCCCTCGCTACTAGTCGGAAGCCTCTGGTGTTTGGGGAAATTCTCTTGAGGTCATGTGACTAACTAGGTACAAGACACCTTTTAGTGGATTCTAGATCTGGGACGTTACATGTGTGAACATTAGTGGGTGAGTGTTTTTTGGTTAATATATAATGAGTTATTACACACACACACACACATATATATACACATATATACATACATATATATATGTATGTATCTGTGTATGTATGTATGTATGTATGTATCTCTCTCTCTCTCTCTCTATATATATATATATATAGTTTGGTAATTTTGAACCAGACACACCGCCTTGACCAGTTGGTCCAGATGCAAACTTGGAAACATTTGGTAGGGGGTTTGAGTCTCCCTACTAGTAGTTTCCCAGTATTTTTTTAGAGTGGATATGCTATTATGGGAAAAGCTTCATACGGGCTCGAGGGCCTACTTGTATTGGCCCAGGCCCGGCCCGACAAACCATCAACTCGAGTCCGACCCAAGCCGATCGGGATTTCGAGCCATTGGGCCATAATTACACCCCTAGTTTAATATTAGAGAGAATTAAAAGTCAAGTTAATGTATCAATTTTATCACATAATATATATTTAATATATATTATAAGCACATGATAACATATAAATAATATTTATGATGTATTTAGTTTATCTTAACTATTTATTGATTGATTATTTAGTGGAACTTAAATATACGGGGGATGGGGAACCCTATTTAGGTATTGTGTACACCCACTATATAAGTAGGAGAGAGACTCTATTCTATAGACTATTCATTCCAATGGAATGATATCCTCTCCCTCCCCCTACTTCCTAGAGAGAGAAATTATCTCTCAGAGTAATCGATCCAAGAGCGCCTTTGATGGATTAAAGGGACATGGTCGAGGTTATCTTCATGACGCTGAAGGATTTTTTGGATCTCAGCACTAATACCCAGAATTTGATGAATGATGATTAAGTGGATTATTGAAGCGTGTGTGGATGATCTAGAAGGTTTGAGCCCAGATCTTTCAAGTAATGGTCATTGGTGACGAGTTGCAGTCGAGCGCACTTCAATTCGAATGAGGTAAATATTCAGTTTCATTTTTTGTGCTTATTAAATTCACATGAGATCCTTAGACCTCTATCGGGGCTCATATCATTAGATACAATGAATTTTCATTGCTCTAGTGATGAAATTTTTTAAATCTTCAGCCCATCAGCTTCCATTGCACACCTCAGTACCATCAATTTGTATTAGAGGAATTGCATAAATTTTCTGATCCCAAAAGAATTAATTTTATTTAAATTAAGTAGAGGGTTTTAATTCAGTACCAACAGATTTGATCACTCTTCGATCTGATCTCGGATGACCAAGTTACAACCATCTAAAAAATTTTATGGATCAAAAGAGGTGGTGTTTCAGGTATTAAAATTAGAAAAACATATATTATAAATATATATATGTATTAAATTTACACATTTCTATTTTCCAATATAGATTTTCGAAGGTCGCTTGTTTTTTGTCCTAGTTTTAGCTGGATACCCATCAAAGAAATAATATCGGATCATCAGATATGATGAAGTTTCATCATTCTAGTGATGAAAGTTTTTAAATCCTTAGCCTATCAGCTTCCACTTTACACCTCAGTACCATCAATTGGTATTATAGGAATTGTGTAAATTTTTGATCCAAGAAAAAAAATTAATTTTCTTTAAATTAAGTAGAGAGTTTTAATTCAGTCCCAACAGATTTGATCACACTTTGATCCAATCTCAGATGACCAAGTTACGACCATCTGGAAAATTTTATGGATCAAAAGTGGTGGTGTTTCAAGTATTATAATTGGAAAAACATATATTATATATATATGTATTAAATTTACACTTTTTTGTATTCTAATAGAGATTTTTGATGGTCTCTTGTTTTTTGGCCTAGTTTCAACTAGATACTAGTCAGAGGAACAGTATCGGTCAGTGTCCAATAATTCCACTGACAGTTTAAAAATAAAAATAATATATTTTTTTTTTCAATTGCCTAAATAATAGGCATGAATAAATTTGAAAAGTGGATGTCCCTACTTTCCTTTAGGTCAACATCAATAGGGGGTAGTTGAGGTATGTGGAAAATTTCACATAAAAATAATTAAAATCCTAGGTGGGATGTGAAAATAAATAAACACAATTTTTTTTGATAAAGGCAAAAAGGGATCAACCATTTGTTGGAGTGCCTCCCCACCTGTCACCCCACCTCGCCACACCCCTCTGTGAACCAACCTCCTTCCCTGGTTTCTCCATCATTCTGCTCTGCTCCCAGCAACCAGTCGCCACCTCACCAGGCCTCCAGTCACCACCTCACCAGGCCACCACTACATTCATCGTTGACTAAAACTAGACACCACCGTCATGAGGTCTCTAGTCTTTTTACAACTGACTGCAGTAAGGATGCCGCCCCTACCGTGTCGCACTACTACCTACCATAGATTTGATGGCCGCTTCCACCCTCGACTGACACCAATCTGGATAACCCCTCAACAACATGTCCTCTTGACGAGATCCGACAACCCCGCAAGCACCCATTTCCACCCGTCCCTATCGTTCACCCCGCTGGAGCTTCTACAACTCACCATCAACCCTTGAACCTCTGTTATCGTTGTGCAACATGCAAGTCCACCGCCCTTTCGATCAGTAACCCCATCACCCTCCTAGCTCTGGTGTGTGTCCACCCCAATTGGGATCCCACTGGACTCTCACAAGTTCCATTTAACCCAATCTTCCCCACAACGGTCTTAGGTGGATCTGGTCCACCCAGAACGGGTCAGGGCGGGTCGACCTGACCCAGAACACCCCTATATGGGATTTTCCCAGTCTGAAAAGGGCCCGAGTAGGGTCAGACCGACCCACAATGAGTCTCGATGGGGTTTTTGAGTCTATGGAGGTTTTAAAAATCCAAGAAATTAATTAATTAATTTTTGGAATTTAAAATAATAATAATTTTATTATTCCAAAAATTAATTTATTTTTAGTTGAAAATTAATATAATTTTGGTTTAAAATTAAATTAATTGAATGATTTAAGTTTGGAATTAAATTAAATTATTTATGGGACCAAACTTTGTTAAATTACTTGAATTTAAAAATAATTCATTTAATTTTTTAAATATCCTCATACTTAAATTTATTTCATTTTAATTTTTATTGGGTTTTACTTTTACCCATTGACCGTTCTTGAGCAGTGACCGACTCTTGTATTTGTCTGGGTTATTTTATTTAATTATTTATTACCTACATGCGGTATTTGTAATAATTAATTAGTTTTATTGACAGTCTACACATTGTCATTTTCTATTCAATATGTATTCGGGTTTGTACGCCCATCATTATCTGTATGTATATTTCACTTCCCACAACCCCCTTTTTTGCGTGCAAGTATTGATGCATTATTGACAATGACGCTGTATATCACGAACCACGCCAAGTCAGGGAAAAAACCCAAATGAGATATGGGAACACTGGAATAAGGATGAACTACATCATAAGTGAAGACCCAACTTAGGTATGACTCCCCTAGGTCATAGTTGATCCATTGAGTTTAAATGGATCAACTGATATTATATGCTCAAGACCACCCAGGTAATTTATTTTCTTTATGCATTGTTTATTATTTTATAAATTTTCTTGTTATTAGGAAATACATAAAATAATAATGCATAAAGAAATGATGAATGTAATCAATTAATGAATGTTTAGTTTTGAGTGCAACAATATAGTATGAACATATTTAGTAGAAAAGGATTACATTTGTTGAGAAATATTAAAAACCCCTCAAAGAAATATTAAGTCATGAATGTCTTCCATCGCTCAAATTTGAACAAAACAGGGTGTACAAAGTGCTCATTAATGAAATTTTAGGGTGCCTCCTACTACCAGAGAGTTCTTATGAGAGTGATGTGTTTATTTAACTAAAGTTGAAAACAAAGAAGTAGTGAAAAAAGCTTGTTGCAATATTAGAGACGATCATTGAGTAAATCATTTTTATGATTTTAAAAGTTGGGACTTCACTCAACATATCAAGGAGCCATGAGTTAATGTGGTTGAGCAATCTAGTGCCTACCTAGAAACTCTCTAAGTAGTGGCATATAAAAATATTATAGACTATGAGGAGAATTTTTAAGGATCTTTTCCACTAAAATACTCAATCGATATAGTATTCTGATTCTAGTACATAGGGATGATAGAGTTTGATAAAACAACATGAGACATTTCATGATTTAAATAATTAGTAATGTATAATTGATAATCAAGATAAAACTACTAATCTCCCAGATTTTGTTTTTATAGAAAATGGAATGTAATATCTCAAGTATTTTGTGATAATTATTGGATGAAGAAAATTTCCAAACTAGAATGATTTTCCAAAGAGTAGTACAGGCACTTGGGAAAAGTACCATGACATCATAAATTCAAGGTGCTAGTGTCCTCAATTCCCGTTGAGCCACCTTAGGAAGCGAGAGTGAGAAAAATGATTACAAGAGACTCATGTATGACACATATGATGGTTATTTAATAATGTTATCATTAACGTCCAATGTGAGTTATGGATACAACATCAAGAAATGGATGATTTCACATATTGTATCATCTCCAATAATATTACAAGTATAAATCGAAGCAAGATATGAATAAGTTGATGATTACACTAGATATGTGTAAATTGAAAGATGGATCAGGATATTTCAATGTATCCCTTTATTATATATTTTTCACCCATTTAATATAGTTTTGTTTAAGATTAAAAAATGAATAGTATGGAGAAAACACTTTATTACCTTTTAGGTAAGGTTCACCAAGCAATAAGAACATTAAATAAAGATTAATATTTAGTTTTAATGATGAATAAGTTGAAAGACAAGGAAAAAAGGCCAATGGAAAGCATGATGTCAAAGGAAACTTTTCAACATACTTCAAAGAAAATAGGTATTAAATAGAAGGTTATTTTCTTCACATATCATGAAATAAAATATATGGAATTTTAAATACTATAAACTGAATTAAAGAAGAAAGTAATCTCTTCTTCTTCAGGTTTATTCATCAATTATAAGTAATGTTTTTGTCATTATTCTTGGGTATTAAATACAAAATTCTTATCACATATGTGTATCAAATTAAAGTAACCATGTAAGTAATAAAAAAATTACAAGAAGTATGGTATGTTTTCCAAGAAGATGAAAAATGGCGGTTCCTAAGTCAGTGGTGATAAGCACACAACTTATAATTTCCAAGTAAATGGTTCTAGTTGAAATTTTATTAAGAATTAGAAAAACATTAATCTCATGTATCCAATGGACATAAGGATACATTATTCCAATTTTGGATTGAATGTTGTTTGTGGTGTTTAATAATCAAACAATAGTTCAGTGATACATGAATCATTGAAAATATGTGATGAATATAAAATGTAAGACTTATATACTCAGTTGTGGCATGTGTAGGTTACAGGAACAACATAAGCGTGCGATGGTCTGTGCCCAACTTTGATTTTTTTCATGATCGATGATCAATATGAGATTTACACAATGATAAATTCCATGATCAAGGGAATTGGATCAAAGAAAATACACAATGGAAATCACGCCCAAACCAGAGGGAGGATCATCACATATTATTTATAATTAATTTAATTAATTAAAGAATTACCTTGTTGGAATTCTTTCTTCATTGATGAATTTGATAATAGATCTGTGTTGTATAGTCATTAAATTATAGGAATCAAAGAATATTATCTCTAGAGGTGATCCACATGTGTTCCACAAATTTCTTAATGTTACCATTTGAATCTTTGGATGTTAGCATAGAAGATCATATCACTTTCATTTTCAACCTTTGATCACCTCAAGAACAGCTTCCAAAGTACTTTATATCTCTTGACTTGAGAGTGGATGGTGGAGGAAGACTACTCTCCATTCTTGAGAGCGTTCTTGGAGAATGGAGCTCTCTAGGGCTTGATATAATTCTTTAAATTCATTGTGCACAACCAAAACAAATGAATTGTCTTTTTGAGAAAATAATATAATTGGTTTTAATATCACCAGGGTTAAAATAAAATAATTGTACAAGTGCCCTTTATTATTTATTTAATCTCTATGGAACACCATGTCAAATAATAATAATAATAATATTATTTCTCGACATGAACTTAACTTGTGAATTAAATTAAAAATTATTTAATCAAATAATATTCAATATTTATTATTTCTTACCATAACATTAAACTCAGTCTCCATTCCTCCATAATATTTATCAGGCCTTGAATAATGACTATTTATTTATTAAATAAATACCATTGCATTATTCACCAATACACAATATAAATATTATATTCACTAAATAGAAAATAAATATTTATTAAATATTCCACTCACATTATATTCTCTTGAATAACTGGGGATGAAATATATGTGATCAAGTAAATAAGAATAATTACTAAACCACACGTGGGAATAATATTTATTCAAATTTTGAAATAATAAATAATAATATATTATTTAACTAAGATTCTGGATACACTTAGTGTGTGACCCTCAAGGCCTCTTTCTCAGTGGCATTAGGTGAAGGAGCCTAAAGTCCATGGTTAGTGTCTAGAAACACGCCAAGGAATCCATAAAGAAATAATTTAATGGCACAGTGACATTATACCTCATATAAATGCTTACTGTGTAATATAATAACTTTATCATGATATCTCAAATCAAGCAGGTTGCCTGCTAGCACCATCAACCTATGTTCTTGATGTATATTTCTTTGACTTCTCGAAAATTGAACTTGCCCATAAAACACCATTACCATGGACTTATTTAGGCTATATTATTTCCATCAAAGATCACGAGATATCAACTTCCATTAAATAACAGAAGGGACAAATCGTTTCTCACATTATTTATTAATGCAATATTAATCATGACACACCCAATGTATCCTACCACGCTGCGAACATCTTTCATCATGTTTTTCATCAATACATCAAAGTACACAACTCAAAATAATCATTAATAATAATCTTAAACTCTAAGGACCAATACACATTCCCATAGATAGAAAAATCTAATAACACATATAACTGTGGATTTCCTACTGGTAGGTATCGTTCTCATAATATTCTACTGGATATTACCAAGGGTGTACACCATGATAAGGCACCTCAAAGGCATATGATTCTCCACCCCTGATGGCTTGTATCATTTTTGTCCCTAAAATGATATCATCTGGCTATATAAAATATATTTAAGAATAGTGTCATAGCACTTTTGGGTTTCTATCATAACGGGGAACTGCTATGACCTTTTAGTGCGATAACTACTCTTGGGACATTATCACATACTATGTTACATAGAAGAACAATAATGATGTGATAAGTAGTTTATTAATATTTAAAACTATAAATACATGTTATCATAAAGTACACTGAAGTTGGTTTTACGGAACCAACTCTAACAGACTCCCACTTGCACTGGAGCCAACTACTGACAACCTTCAATCCGCTAACTCTCACATGATACTCATGCTTCTTCTAAGATAGGACTTTAGTCAAGGTGTCCACCATGTTCTCTTCTGTGGGAACTCTTCCTTGGATATATTAAAAGCCTCTATATACTCAGAATCCAATTTAGAATCTATGAGAACAGGTTTCTTTGAACTCTTCCAGCTCACAACTCCTCCATTGAGACAAAAAACATACCCTGAATACGAATTCATATCATTCAGATATGTCTTAAAACAAGCATTAATATAACCTATGATGACCTAATTCCAATCTCCTCAACACACTAAGAACATATCCTTAGTTCTTATCATATACTTAAGGATAACCTTAATATTAGACCAATTTTGTTCTCCTGGATCTGCTTGATATCTTCCTACCATGCTCAATGCATAGGCAACATCAGGTCTAGTATATAACATGGAATACATGATTGATCCTATCATTGAAGCATATGGAATCTTACTCATTCTCTCTTTCTCCTTTTGTGTCTGAGGACATTTGTTTTAGAAATATGTAAACCATGTGGCACTGGAACTAATCCCCTATTGGATTTTTCCATACTAAATCTCTTTATTATCTGGTCAATATATGCACTTTTACTTAGTCCAAGTAGACTCTTGGATCTATCACAAATGATCTTGATCCCTAGAATATAGGATGCTTCACCTAAGTCCTTCATGGAGAAATATTTGTTTAACCGGTCCTTAATAGATTGTAAGAATGGTATGTCATTTCCAATGAGTAATATATTATCAAAATATACTAGTAGGATAACAAATACATTCCCACTAAAACTCTTGTAAACACATGGATCTAATTCATTCTTAATGAAACCAAATTATTTTATGGATTTATCAAATCTAATGTTCCATGACTTGGATGCTTTCTTCAATCCATGAATGGATCTCTATAACTTTAAAATCCTTTTGGAATCACCTAGAGTCATAAACCCTTCTGGTTGTTTCATATAGACATGTTCCTAAAGGTTCCCATTAAGGAATTCAATTTTTACATCCATCTTCCAAATCTCATAGTCATGGTAAGATTCTATAGAAAGTAGAATTATGATGGATTTAAACATTGAAACTGGTGAAAAGGTTTCATCATAGTCAATTCCTTGACACTGTTTAAACCCTTTAGTAACTATCCTTGCTTTATAGGTATTTAATTTACCTTCCATGTCTAGTTTCCTCTTAAATACCCATTTACATCCAACAATTTTTACATAAACTGAAATATCAATCAAAATCCAAAATTGGTTTTGATACATGGAATCCATTTCAGAATTCATGTATTCTTTCCATATTATAGCTTTTGTGCTCTATATTACCTATTTTTAGGAGAGAGGTTCATCATTGTCAACCAATAACGATTCATCATATTTGGTGACTAGAAAACCATATCTCTCTGGTTCTCTTACATCTCTTGTGCTCCTACATAATAATTGTGTTTTAGGAACTACTTCTTCTATGAATACCTATATAATCTATTCATATACCAACTCTTTTGTAACTTAAGTATCAACTTCATCAAAGTCAATATTTCTATCACTATCCCTTTTTAGGATGTTCTCCCTTTTAAGAAATATGGATTATCTAGCGACAACCACTTTCTTTTCTAAGGTGTTGTATAGGTAGTATCCCTTTGTTTCCTTGGGATACCCTATAAAGATACAATTTTTCCCTAGGGTGCTAGTTTTTTGCATGAGAAGGCCTTAAAAAACACCTCACAACCCCATACACATGTATGTGACAAAATAGGTTTCTTTGCACTTCATAACTTGAAGGGAATTCAATTTTTCGCTTTAGTTGGCACTCAGTTTAATGTGTATGCCATAGTTTGTAATGAATATCCCCAAAAGGATAATGGAAGATCTGTATGAATCATCATCGACCTTACCATGTATAATAAGGTACCATTCCTCTTTTCACTAACACCATTCTACTGTGGTGTATAATGTGGAGTAAGTGAAGATAGAATCCCAAACACCCATAGAAATTTGATGAACTCTTGGTTAAGATATTTACCACCTTGATCAGATTAAAGCTTATTTGTATTCTTACCAAGTTGATTATCTACTTCATTATTGAATTCTTTGAATTTATAAAATCACTAAAACTTATCCCTAATCAAGTTGACATAGCCATATCTACTCAAGTCATCAATAAAAGTTATGAAGTAAGAATATCCACCTCTAGTTTATACTAGAAATGGTCCACACACATCAATGAATACTAATCCAAGAAGCTCTGTGTTCCTTTCACCCTATCTACAAAATGGTGGTTTGGTCATTTTTACTTGTAAACAAGAAGGACAATTTTCAAGTGGTTTTAGCTCAGAAGAGTCTAAATAACTATCTTAACAGAGCTTTGTCAAATGATTCTTGTTTACATGACCAAGATGGTGATTCCAAAACTAGGTGTTATACGAGTCATGTGAACATGATTTTTTATGAATTTACAATACTTGTTTTTCATAATTTAATACATAATGACCGTTATTTAAATGTTCTATACCATAAAATATGTTGTTTTTATAAAAGAAATAGCTTTTATTTCCAAACTTGAAAATAAATCCATCTGTATCTAGGAATGATACATAAGTTATGTTCTTGGTAACCGTAGGTACATAATAACAATATTTTAGAACCAAAACCATTCCTATTGGTAATGAAAGGTTGTAGTCGCCAATGGATTGAGCATCTAGTCTCACACCATTAAGAAATCTCAAACCCACCTATCCTCTAACAATCTTTCAAATTCTATTTGGTCCCTACATTTGGATACAAATGTGATCACTACAAGCTACATATAATACCCAATATGTATATATCTAAAGATTACACTCGATAATGAATGAACCTTTAGCTTCCCCTTTCTTTTGGGTGCAATTCCTCTTCCAATGGCCTGACTTTCCACATGAAAAACATTTTGCCTCCTTTTCCTTTCCTTATCTCTAGATATTCCTCTTCTTGGAAGGATGGTGATCAGGATCTTTGTACTTGTTACAAGTCTTGGGACCCTTTTTCTTGTTCTTCATTTTCTTATCCACCACAAGGACCGTGGGTTTATCATGCCCCATGACCTTATCCACTTGGTGGATCAAAGTAAGAAGTTTTGAAAAACTCTTCTCATTGTTTCTCATATTGTAATTAACAATAAAACTGGAGAAGGTATTAGGCAGTAAAGAAAGTATGAGATCTATATGCAACTCATCTAAGAATTTAATCCCTAAGATGTATAAGCATTAAATGTAGACAATAATATTGAATACATGTGGCCTAGTTGGAGTAGACTCTCCAATATTAGTTATAAAAAAATCATTGAGGATCTTACACCTCTCTTTAATCAACTTCTCTTGATATAGATCCTGAATGTGAGACATCATTCTATACACATTCATGTCCTCATATTGCTTCAAAATATCATTGGACATGGATGATAACATGAAACATTGAACATATGTGGAATCATTCACATGTTTCTCATAGAGTTTTAACTCTTCATCACTTTCCTTATTACTAAACACATCAAGAAAAGGTTCTTCCAGCACATACAATTTCCTTTCATAGAAAAGGACAATGCGTAAGGGCCTTTTCCACTCTTGTAAAATTGTGTCAGTGAGATGGTTATCTTTCCCAAGTATAGATCACATTGATATGTTTAGAGTCATTTTAATTTTGTTTCTACAAATAATATGAGAAAAATTTTAGTACTTTATCTGATAAAATTTATACAAATAAATAAATATTATATTTATTAATCTCTCACTATTTTATCAAAACCCAATAGCCCTCACCATTGGCTTCAGAATATCCAGTTTCTTAGAAATTCTATTGGTAAGGATCCATATTCCCCTTCTCATTACCCAAACTTTAGTTGGTCAAGAAACTTGAATGGTTTTAGGTAGGCATTCCAAATTCCAACTTCATTAACTCATAGTTCCTTGATCTATTGAGTGGAATCCACAATCATAAAATCATTAAATTTGGTTTCCTCAACCCTTGCCTCTCACTTACACCAAGTCATAATTTGGCAGTCAACCCTTGATGTGAACTAAGTTAAGTCAACCCAAAACCTCAAGTTAGAATTTCTTGATAATTGAAAGAACCATAACTTTGTCTGGTCAAGAAATTTGAACTATGGTTTGATTTTAACTGAAATAGTGGAAGGCTATACCGAATTAATATATATAATTGAGGGATTTTATCCTTTTATGCATAAATTTCCAATTAGTATATTTATTACATGATTTTTAATATTAAGTGGATTTACTTAAGTGATTAACCATATCTTAGATAACATTTATGCATAATACAATTTATTTTAGTTCTATCTTGCATGCTCATTAATTTCATTAATTCATGTGATCATAAAAAACATCTATAATGAAATAACCATGCAACTTGATAGAAATAAAATAATAAAGCAGTATGATAATGATCTTTTACTAATGGTTAGTTTATCCAGTGGTTGATAAACTAACCATTTAACTAGGGAAAAAACACATTAAACCAATTAAGGTTCATGTTACAACTTTCCACCTGTCCACCTATATATCTCTCTTGGATTGGTTTCACCTCAGCTCCAAAATTAAACCACCTCCTCTAGATTGTGAGTTCCATCTATTACAGATGATTTTACTCATACACAGGTGAATAAAATAAGGGGTTTACATAAAAGAAACTATGAGAATGAAGACCCTTACATAATAAGTGGGTAGAAGGCATGCAAGACAAAAATTTAATTTAATAATAAATTAAATGAAACCAATCTCATACAAAGGTCTGGTCTATGCTCTTGATCATCCACATGCATACAAAAAATTATACATTTAATAAAACTAGCATTCAATTCTTAATCATTCTTATTTAAGATAAATCATGCTTGAATTAATTAATCATCTTCTTCAATTAATCAATTCTTTTATCTTAATTCACATGCGATTTACATGATATTATCATCCATTATAATTTTATACAAATTAAATAAATTTATTTAAAATTAACTATGTACATAAATATACCTAGGAGGAAACACAGTGAATACCTGTCTGATTCTACCCAACATGTATTATACTCATATACTATTTACTCTTGTGACATTTTACATACATGAATTATCACATAATTTCATGATGTGTACTATCAACTTAATGATTACATGAATTATATGATTTTTTGGTCACGTGTTATGCTTTAATGCATGTAGAGTAAAAACTGTAATACAACTTATACATGATATACAGATTTGAACATTACATAGATATTAATTAAACACACACACATCCACCCACACACACATATTTTAACCCATCACATGGAGTGTCCTATCAATTTAATGGCCACACACAAGAACATGTTGATAAGGTTTACATGGTATAATAAATAAATTTTAAATATGTGTAATTTGGTATAAGTATACAGTGTGTACATGGAGATACATGGCTTGTACGTCTCTTACCGTTTATCCGAGGAACTTGACTTGAGACTCAATGTGTAAACCATGCCTAAAAAAATTGGAGTACATGACGTGTATAATCGACTACATGGTGTGTGGTCTCAAAGTTACATAGTCACCAGTTAGGTAGGTTGTGTATGGAAATACACGGCCCGTCTGCAACTCAAAGTGACTACACGCTGTGTACATGGGATACAAGGCATGTACTCTAGCTGAAAATGTGCTACCCTGGCCCAATCAACATGCGGTGTAATAATTAAATACACCACATGTCATCAATGCAAACACTTTGAATTAATTGCTGAATTAATTCCTGATGCATTGAACACAAGTACACAATGTGTAACTCTGATTACACACCATGTACTTCTATGCTTTCCATTCAGAATCCTTGGAACCTCTAGATGAGTTCCTCAATTTTATTTCATTCATAAAATTAATCATGTTGATTAGATATAAGAGAAACATAGGAAGAAGTAAATCTCAAAATTAAGATTAAAAATAATGATTAAACTTGAATTGAAAACTAAATTAAAATTGAGTAAATCAATCAATGATATTTAAATAATTATAAATAATTACGTGACTGATCTGATACCACTTGTAGGTTCTGGGCACAGTGGAAGAATGTGATGGGTCATGCCCAACTTTGATTTTTGTTATGATCGATGATCAATATGAGATATACACGATGATAAATTCTGTGATCAAAGGAATTTGATCAATGAAAACAGAAAATGAAAATCATGTTGGAACCATAGGGAGGATTATAACATATTATTTATAATCAATTTAATTAATCAAAGAATTAACTTGTTGGAATTATTTCTTAATTGATGAATTTGACAACAGATCTGTGTTGTATGATCATTTCATTGTAGTAATCAAAGAATATTCCCTCTAGTGATGATTCACACATGCTCTAAAAATCTCATAACATTTCCATAGGAATCTTTGGGTTCTAGCACAATAGATCCTATCTCTTGTATATTCCACCTTTGATCACCTTGAGAACTAATTCCAAAACGTTATACTTGATCACTCTTGACTTGAGAGTGGATGGTGGAGGAAGATCACTCTCTATTTTTGGAAGTGTTCTTGGAGAAGGGATATCTCTAGGGATTGATAGAATTCTCCAAATCCATTGTGCACAACCAAAAAAAATTAATTGACTTTTTGAGAAAATAATATAATTGGGTTTATATAATGCTAGGGTTAAAATTAAATAATTGTACAAATGCGCTTTATTATTTATTTAATCCCTGTGGAACCCCATGTCAAATAATAATAACAACAACAATATTTCTCAACATACTCTTAACTTGAAAATTAAATTAAATATTATTTAATCAAATAATATTCAATATTTATTATTTCTCACTAGACCATTAAATTTGGTCAACCATTCCTCCACAATATTTATTAAACCTTGAATATTGACTATTTATTTATTAAATAAATATCACTTCATTATTCTCTAATAAATAAATAAATATTATATTCACTAAATAACAAATAAATATTTATTAAATATTCCACTCGCATTATATTCTCTCAAATAACTGGTGATAGAATATAGGTGATCAAGTAAACATGAATAATTATTAAACAACATGTGAGAATAATATTTATTCAACTTATTAAATAATAAATAATAATATATTATTTAACTGAGATTCTAGATACACTTAGTGCGTGACCCTCTAGGCCTCTTTTTCAGTGGCATTAGGCGAAGCTGCCTAAAGTATAAGGTTAGCGTTTAACAATATTACAAGACACCCATAGACAAAGAAGTTAATGATACAATTACATAATACCTCATAAGAATTATTACCATGTAATATTATCCCTTTATCATGATATCTAAAATTAAGAAGGTTGCATGCTGGTTCTATCAACCTATGTGCTCAATATCTCTTTACTTGACTTATCAGGAATTGAACTTGTCTACAGAACACCATGAGAATGAATTTATTTAGGCTATATCATTTCTATAAAAGGGTATGAGATATCAACTTTCATTAAAGAATACAAGGGACAAATCTTTTCTTGCATTATTCATTAATACAATATTAATCATGACACACCCAATGTATCCTACCTCACTGCGAACATCTGTCATCACAGTTTTTGATAATACATCAAATTATGAAACTCAAAATACTCATTAATAATAATCTTAAAGTATAAGGACCAATACACATGTACAAATATATAAACATCCAATGACACATATAACTATGTATTTTCTACCAGCGGGTCTTGTTCTCATAATATCCTACTAGATATTACCAAGGCCATACACCATGATAAGGTGCCTCAAAGTCCTATGAGTCTCCACCTCTGATAGAATGTATCATTTGTGTCCCTCAAATGATATCATCCAACTATAGAACATATATTTAAGAATAGTATCGCAACACTTATGGGTTATCATCATAGTGGGGAAATGATATGACCTTTTAGTGTGACAACTAATCTTGGGATATTATCACATACTATGTTACGAAAAGAATAACCACGATGTTATGAGTAGTTTATTAATATTCAAAAATATGAATACAAGTTATCATAAAGTACACAGAAGTTGGTTTTAGGGCACCAAATCCAACAATAAGATAATACTTTATCAAGAAAAAATAAATAGTTATCAAAGATATACCCAGTATGGTTTTAGACTCTCTGGAGTTAAATACCTTAGATATTATTAACATATTTATGTACTTATTTTTGTACATGGGAAAATTTATAAATAAAAGTAAGTCCCAAATCTTTTGGAATTATTTTAGTTAGAGAGTGTGGACTATTCTAAGGGAAAGCTAGTGGTAAATATACTCCATCAGATTATTTTAAATGTTTATTAAGGAATGTGAAAGTAAAGTATGGTATATGCATGGTGAAAAGATATGTGTTACTTCGGGCCTGTATGTCGAAGAATATCTTGACCAAGCATTCATCGATCATTTTAATGTAGCATGGAGTAATTCCTAAACACACATTACCTTATACACATGAAAGCTATGATGTTAATAAGAAGGATCAATGAAGAGTCTTAAATGTTATCATTGATCAATATAATATAGCATGGAGTAATTTCTAAGCACAAATTTCCTTATACACATTAGATCCATGATGTAAATAAAAGGAGTATCAATCCTGTAACTTATATCCATTGTAGAAACTTCCATTATTTCAATACATGCATCACAAATAACAACACTATCCCATAATGTCATGCTAAATATAATGAAAAATGGATATCATATGAGTTATAGTATGATATCAATCCATTATGTCATAATAACATGTGTGTATATGAAAATAGTTTGTTAATATATAAAAAAACTTGTATCAAGAGAAACACAATGTGCATCTAAAGTAGTTATCCTATTTTTTTTACCAATGAGGCTCAATTAGTAACACCAAGTCTTTATGCCTAAATCCATTAGAGTTTTAATTTTTATAAATACTTTCTATGATCATTAAATTGGGAGTTAAATGTCAATACCATCTATCATGTAAGGTGTATATATGAAAAAACCAGAAAGGGATGGTGACTTCATGAAATTACAATAAGGGGTGTAAGTTAATGAAATCTAGTTTAGGATTGATATATGCAGCAATATCATAGAATGTTAATTTGGAATTAATATTTACCATGTGTCTACCAAAGGTTAGTAGGAGCGTCATTATTTTCTAAGTAAAATATGTTTAATAACATATGGAAAACAACTATTAGTATTATAATTTGGTTAAGACCATAATGAAAGTAACTCTCTATAAACTGACCTAAAGTCTTAACCTAAGTTATAGGGAATAGGATATACTGAGGAAGATCTAAAGGTTTCTTAGGCCTAGTCAATAATGCATATACTGATAATGTATTGAAAAATACAAGTTAGGACAATTTGAGAGAAAATTTTTACCAATGTCACATGGAATATATCTCTCCAAGAAGACATTCATGGGCATAGGGGAAGATTATTATTGTGAGTTAAATTCCATAAACTTTAGAGATTAATCAATCATATATTCCATGATATGTAAAATAAATTATATTGACAACATAAACTTCATGGCAGAAAAATATCAATTATTTCTAGGAGAACTATAAGGGAAGTAGTCAGAACTATCCAATTATACTTGAGAAAGTATATAGGATATGTACCTGGTATGTGGAGAGGAAGTGATACTAGTTACAAGGGGACACAAACTATTATTAATTGGATCAATGTGATTTAATATCATAGTCAAACTAAGGTAATGAGTGAGACAATATCATACCATCTAGTGGTATCCATGTATACAAATACTAAGTCTATTACAACTTATGAGGTAGCTAAAGAAGTAGTGTATAATATGCAATGATTTGTTATAGTTCTTGGAATCACACATAGTATGTAAAGTTTTATCATAATATAAATTATGATAATTCCATTACTAGTACTAGCCAAGATTTCAAGTTTGACAGTTTAAAAAAGAGTATATACTCTATGATATCATCTCTTGAAAATTATTCCTCAAGAAGGTAAAGTCACGGATAGTATAATAACTATGAAACAAAGACATGGAAGGCCCATGAATAAATTTTTTTTCTATGGTCTAGATACATAATTTTGGTTGGATATAAATGATTTTTGACTATCAGGTGATGGAGGATCATAATAATTGAGACTATTCTCATGAAGTTTGAACTTTTTGATCTCTAATAGGTGTGATCATGAGGATAGACCCACCAATAGGAACACCACATGTTCCAGGTTTCATTGGTTTTCCCTATATGCGAACATGTGTATTGGTCTCCTAACTTGAGATCATTATAAATGTGTACCATTTGATCACGTACTTTGATGTAAGGAAAAAACCATGACATTAAAGTTATGGAGAGGTTTCTTTTATTTGGTGTGTCATTGGTGTTATTTCATTGGTTGAATGATCAAGATATAATTTGAAATTTACAATTTGAGGAAGTGATATCCCAAGCCTAGTTAATCAAGATAGTATTACCTTCATAAATCCTTGAACAAAGTAGTAGAAGGTATGTTTGTCCAGTTAGATCAACAAAAAATAAAGTAAGAATGGATGATGACATAATCTGTGTATCCTAAAATATGAGATATCCAAAGACAAAGATATTATATTACACAATGCATGTTAATAGGATTATTCTCATTGATACAATTATTACTTATCTTTTTAGGGGCCATGATGGGTTTCTAAACTCTTTTCTTGGTTTGTGAATAGTATTCACTTCTATTGAGATAAGGGACTAAAGGGTCATACAAAATAGTGTATTCAAGAGTCTACCTTATTTTGGTGAACAAGAATATTCGACATGGTGGGACCCACAACAGGTCTCAAGAGTTGTCCAAGTGATCGATCACTGATGAATAAATAAATTCATTATTATTCAAGTATAGAATAATTGGTTTGAATTTATTTAGTGATAGTATTTCCAAGGTACTAAGTGAATGCATGGAAAATATTATATGAACATATATTATTTTAATATTCATGGTTCGTTCAATATTAGAGAGAATTATGAGTCGAGTTAATGAATTGAGTTTATCACATAATATATATTAAATATATATTACAAGTATGTGATAAAATATAAATAATATTTATAACACTTTTAGTTCATCATAACTATTTATTTTTTTCTTATTCAGTGGATGTTAAATATATGGGGGTTGGGGAAACCTATCTAGGTATTGTGTACACACACTATATAAGTAGGAGAGAGAATTTATTCCATAGACCGTTCATTCCAATGGAATGAGTGCCTATCTCTCCTCTCACTTCCTAGAGAGATAAAGTATTTATTCGAGTGATCGATCCAAGAACGTATTTGATAGATTGAAGTGATGAGATCGATATGATCCTCATGTTGTTGAAGGATTCTTTGGAGATTGACACTAGCACCCTAAATTTAATGAATGATAGTCACACAGATTCTTGAAGCATGTGTGGATGATATAGAGGGGTTCAATATCGTATCCTTCAAGCAAAAATAATTGATGAATATTTGTAGTCAAGCACACTTCGATTCGAATGAGGAAACTGTTCAGTTTCATTTTTTTGTGCTTATTAAATCCATATGAGATCCTTAGACCTATACTAGGGCTTAAAATGTTGAAGACAATGAAATTTCATCACTTCGGTGATGAATTTTTTTAAATCCCTAGCCCACCAACTTCTGCTGCGCACCTCAATACCACCAAAGAATAATATTGGTGTGGAGGATTGTGATACCTAAAGGATACTCTATGGAAAAGGTTTGTGATATTGTATATAATAATGCACCCTATGAGTTGTTCTGGATGTTATGGTTGGTACGATTTCACAATGTACTAAGATAAACCTCAACATTGGCTAAAATATGTATGGTGGATCATGGTCATAGACCTAGGAATTGAAAACGGTTTATCCAACCTTGGGAATCATTGTAATCCCTGGGCTTCATTGATTTATATTTAATGTTTTTATAAAATTTGTTTTATAATTGTAAAACTTTTTACTTTGAACAATTATGCATGAACCTTATTTCAGACTAGTTATTTTAGGGACACCATTGGTGGTGGCCTAATGAGTTGTACTTACACCCCGATCAAACCACCATGTCACTTAGTGACCTAAGAAAACTCTATTATTTGTCACATGTTATAGGTATATGGGAAATTACCCATTGCATGAGATTTTGCTTGTATGTGAGAGTGTGACATGGTAGATAGGACCAGGAAGGACTCAAGACCAATCTAATGAAAAGTTTTAGTTTTATTTTTATTTTGTTCCTTTTTTATCTCGTATATATGATCCACCATAGGTGATCTATTTGAAATGTATGGTATAACCATTTATTATGGACTCTGTTATTATATTTATTTTTGGCACTTTTCCTATTTATCTATGACATTTACTTGGAATGAATTATCTAATCCTTTTATTTACACTATTATAAATACTTTGTAATTGAGGTAATATTCTCCCTATAATATTCTCTTAGGCCCCCATTTTTAGTTGGAAACCTCTGGTGTATGGGGAAGTGAACCTAAGGTATGTGGTGACCATCAGTCCGGACACTAAAAAGTGACTCAGGGCATCGAAACATTACAAAGTGGTATCAAAGATGTTTTATTCTATCTTACTATTAAGGAATTGTAGATAGGATATTAATAATGTGTTAGGGATTGGTGATGAGCTCATTCTTGGGAGTGATCAACCCACACACGGGGGAAAACCTAAGTTTCCAAGTATGGGACTTGTTCTTTAGATTTCTCTTGTTACAATTGTACTTGATTTTCAACTTGATTGACACACTTGATGCGTGATGTTATGATTCATTAGATTTAAATTCATGTCTTGGTATGGTATGAAGGTGTGAGTTCATTCATTCATCATTCTAGCCATGTAGGTATTCACATTCCATGCATCATTCTAGGGACATGGGTTTTAGATGTTGTCTTCATGATGCTTGTGATTTTCATTGGCTTATGATCCATGTTAGCTCATGTTTATTTTTCATGATGATAACAGTATGATTTATGACTGCATATGGTCTATGTTTACTATTACTAAAGGTTTTGGTATTTAAAATGTACACAACATCGTTTATGGTGTTTTACATATACGGCTATGGTGGCATCTTTCTTGTACAATTCCATGATAATATATGGATGCATAAGAAAATATAAATGGATTGATGATGGTATTGGTTAAATAAAATTCCATTAAACAACCTATAAAGTGTTTTAGTCTCTAGATTGTGAATGGTATTCTATTTGACCAAGACATAGATAATTTTTTAATTTGGTAACTTGTTAAAAGTTTTGAAATGTGAATCATATGGGCTTGGGAATTTAAAGAAAATGAAGTGTTAAAGTGGTTTTGAATCCTTTTTAAAATTAGAATGTTTTAAAATGTGAGTTTTATAAAATGGTGGTTCCTTAATCGCTTTTTAAATTAAAATAATATGCATCACATTAAAGTTTGATCTCATTGTATTAAAGTAAAATGGAAAATCCCTTTAGGGGCATTGGAAATTTTATTTTCCATGGTGTTTGGAATGCTTGTACGTGTGTTTTAACCTGGTGTATGGGTATTTGGGGTTACTGTGAGTGCCCAAGTTTTGAGACCCATGATATGAGGGTGGTATTACCCTATATATATATATATATAATTTTGACCCTATATATTGGATGTTTAAGGCTAGAGATAAATGTTGATTGATAAGAACCCAAAGTTAGGTATTTGCCACGTTAGATGTCGTGTGACCTTGAGATTATGAGATGTTATCTTAGTGGGACCTTGGTTAGAGTATAGGTGGGTAGACCTAGTGACCTTTTAGTTGTTACTATGGTTAAGTGATTTAGTATCTTGTGACCTTCAAGGGTAACCCATGTGAGGGGATGACCTAATCTTGTGGGATGCCTTTAGTGTAAGGGGAAGGTGGATACTTCAACTTATGCCATCAAAGCATGTTTAGTGATTCCAATTTTATGGGGTTATGGTTGAGCACTTGGAGTGTTAGGTCCTTGTGTTTAGAACATTTTCAAAGGAAAGACTCATTCAGATGCCTTACCCTAGTTATTATGGACGTGTTCTAGATACATGGTACCTACTTAGGTAAGAAGCTATGGTTTGGAAGTGGTACCTGGGTTAACGGGTGGTCGTGTGTTTAACAGTGACACATGTGGGGTGTAAGGATTGTATTAAAATGGTATTTAGGATGCCTCTGGTTAAATTGAGGTGACATGTTGGGATATTGGGTTGTTTCCTAGTTAGGTGTGAGAACCTAGGACCGTTGGTTCTTGACTCATAGGACAATGAGTTTGTTTCTATGAACTGGTCAAAATGGGAGTGTGACCTCTAGGTATTGATGGAATTGGGTATTGAGAGGGTGGGGACTTTCCATTTAAACATACTTGAAGTGATGTTTGGGTCTTGGATCAGTGCATGTGAGATGTGTCAGGTGTGCTAAACCAGTGAAGTGATACCTTGGATAGCTTGAATGTGAAAGCACATGGGGGTTCCATTGCTTGGTATCAATGTTGGAGGTTAAGGCATGATCAATTAAGTGTCTAGAATTGTTTATTTTAGAGGATGTTCCCTATATTGTGGAGTGAGTGAGGTGGACACTTTTAGTTTCATAATGATACCAATTGGCAGGTAATCATGTGTTGGAACTTGATGCAACTGAGGTGTCATTTTGAAGAGGAGTACCAAGGGTAATCTAGGTTTAATTAGGGTGACCTATGTATGAGAATATTCAGTGGTTTAGGTATGTGATCTTAGTTATATACAATGCGCCTCTTGAGATTGTGGGTCAAGATATGTGATTATATGGTGTAGGAGCATGCACTAATCTGGATTTAATGGTTTAAGCTAGTGCGCTCTAGAAAGTGTGGTGCCTCTCAGGTTTTGGGCCAATGAGTGACTGTGTTTAATCCAAGTATTGATGACCTTAAGAAGATGTGATAGGAATATATTCTTGATGTTTGTATGTAAAAAGGGAAAGACCTTGATTGAGAGGGGAAGTGTTAGTTTGGTTCAAGGTGTTGTGACATGGTCAACTTAATAGATCATTCCTAGTTGGGAGTGACAGGACAATGATCATGGATCAAGAGGAATGACATGCATATAGTAAATATGGGACCCATTGGGCTTAGTGCTTGGGGAGTCTTGGTGAGTACCAAGAAGAGAGTTTCTTGAACTGAGGATGAGTGACATTTATATTAGTGTAACACTTGGGTATGAGTAGGTTTAGTCATGCCCAACCACTGTGTTCGGTGAAAAATGAGATATTGATTATTAAAGTTAGGGTGTTGACCCAACGAGATGATGGGAACCATCATTCCAATCATGGTCATGTGACTCTTAGGTTATAAGGGTTGTTGATGTGTGGGATCAGTCTTTGTATGGTCGTTACAGAACCAAATGCTGGTGAACATGCTCTTTGACATAATATGGATTCCTTAGGAATGCCATAGGTTATAAAACCATGCAATGAGGGGGGGGGGTAGAGTATGAGAAGTTTATTTGGAGATAAGAATGAGACAACTTGATATGAATATTTTACATCGATGACCCATCGATGATCAGGTGAGACAACAAAGAATAGTGAGGGTGCTTGGTTTTTTGACCATGTAATTGCACCAGAAGGTCAGGGTTAGACCTTGATGTATACTTGGGATTACCATGAGATATCTCTAGAGATAAAGGTATTATGGTTAGGATTTTTAATAGCACATCAAAGATAGAAGTTGAGTGTTCTTATGGCAGGTTAGATAAAGGAGGTCCAACTAACTTTTTTTCATTGGAATCAATATTTTGGTTTTATAAACTCATTGGAATTTTCCTTAGAGATGTGAAGGACCATGTTTGGGAGTTGGATATGGATTTTAAAGGGAGATTTATTATGTTTGGGTATACATAGATGGAGGAGATATTTCTGTTGGGATTCATAAATGGAGATGGGACTTGGTAGTAGTGTCGTTTGATGCTCTCATGTGTGTTGAGATATGGTGCATTGGGAACCATGTTGAGTGGGCTAGTAGACCACCAAGAAATCATTTCGATATAAAAATTCTGATAGCGCGAGGTTCTGAGATTTATAATTTTCCTCATAAGCTAAGTTCTATAGTGGGGAGCACCATGGGGTTGAGTGGTTATTTAAGAAATGACATGATCATGTCTTGGAATAGATGGGCTCAAGTAAGCACCGTCTTAGTGTTTATAATTAAATGATGACAGTGACTCATGTTTTAATGATTGAGTAATTAGTTTGTGGGAGCTGTGTATTGAAGGTATGTTGGGTATTTGATATTAGAACACGAATTTTTGGAATCTAATTGATAATTGATGTAGGTCAAGTGATGTAAATGGATAAAAATTGGGTATTATCAATGATGAGAAGTGTTATGGTGGGGAGGTTGTAAGATCCCATGAATATATGGGTTGATAATTCCAATGGGAGTTTGAATTTTCAATTTGGTGAATGAGAAATTTTTTAAGGATGAGAATAATTATATAATTTTTAGGTATGTAACATCTCGAAGGGATGTTTTTGGATACGTTTTGAGGCTTGGGAGGTGCCTCTGGTGTTTGGATAAGTTTTATGAGCTCTGAGGTTTGGAGTTCTAGTTTCAAGGGAAATAGCCCAGGGTGCATGGTTAACACACATTTAGTGCTAACCATACACCCAAACCATGCATCATGATTTGTATAGGTACATGGTTTTCTAAAGCATACAATGGGATAAAACAACCTATGTGGTTTTCTATAGAAATTTGTATAGGGATCCACATGTTTGGTGTATGGTTTTCAAACTGTGTGCCAAAATCATGTGAGGTGGTGTACTTTAAATAGTGAGGTCTACATGATTGGTGCACGGTTTGAAAAACCATGTGGCCTAACCATGTGACTCATAAAAATTGAAAAAATTACCTTTTCCCCCTTCAACCCTTTAAGTTTTTAACTCTATTTTCTCTCCCTCTTGTCCAGTAGCCTCCCAGGTGTGCCCCTCCTCTCCTCTTGGTGGGATCTCTCTTTTTTGGTGTCTAAATTAGATGTCATCTCTTTAAATTAATACATCTTGGTGAATCTATGAGCGATATACCTTATATTCTAGTTTTCTTTCACTTCCAAGGGTTTTCCTATTAGATTTAGCTAATATTCCCTATTTTCAGGGTGTTTATCTAGTTTTGAATTCTCTTCCAATTCAGTCTGAACTGATGGTTAATACATAATGAAAAAGGTTTTAAAATTATTTCAATTTGAAGTGATCATGGAGAAGAACTTGACAATAAGGAATTTGATGATTTATGTTATTATCACAGCTATAATAATAATTTTTTTCTCCTCAAACCCCTCAACAAAACGAGGTATTAGAGAGAAAAAATTGAACTATCCAAGAAATCACTCGAATTATTTTAAATAAACTTAATTTAACAAAATATTTTTATACCGAGACGATGAATAATGAATGCTTTATCATTTATCACATTCCCATAAGACCATTTCTCAAAAATACCCCTTTATGAACTTTGGAAAAAAACCAAAGTTATATTTTCTATTATTTTGGATGAAAATGATTTATTCTCAACACCAAAAACAATATTGGAAAATTTGATTCAAAATATGATAAAGGTATCTTTCTCGGGTAATCCAACTAAATTAATTCAGATCTAGTCTTTAAAAAAAGGACTAAAATTTTGAAATAATCAATATATGTTCTTTTTGATGAAAAATTTCCAAAATCTATTTCTCAAAATGTTTTTAAAAATGTTTTTTTTAAATGAACCATTTAAATATAAAGAAGTTTAAGATGAATAAGAATCACCTTCAAATTATTTACCTAAATCTTTTAGAAAATCTAAAGACCATCCCCTTGAAAATTTCATTGGATATTTTCAAGTGGGACCTCATACTAGAATATCGGTCCTAAATGAGGTTGAACATCTTTTATTTTTTATAAAATCCAACACTCCAAAAACCTAGAGCCGATAGTTGTATTATATTATTTGTATAAATTAAAAGAGTTCATACATGATCAAAAAATGTATTAGTATTGAAATACTAGATACAAACATACATCACACTTGAAAAATATAAGACACAACATGAAGATATTTTAAGAACATGATTACCCCTTCCATCATATCCCTAAAAATTACACATAGTCCTCCTCTAGGTGTCCTAGGGAAAGGGGAAAAAATAAGGGTGATCTTATACGCTCAGTAAGGAGTAGTATAAAATGAAATATTACACAATATAAACATAAAACAATTGACATGGCATGAATAAATAAACAATATAAATCCAAAATGAACTGAAAATGAGGGCATGCTATATCCATGATAATAAATGAAAACATGGATAATAATAATCATTTATATCATACTGATAGAATGAATAATTATGGATATCAAAAACTTGTTTTCAAAGACTTGTTCCAAGAATATTTACTTATTATTGAGTCCGCAATCAAGACATTATCTTATTATGGGAAGAGGCATACACCAAAACCCAACCTGTTTTATCTCATGAGACCCTTCAATGCATCGAGGGTCCATATAATGTAAGGCCCCACCAATCACCTGTTTAAGACTAATGCATTCACCATAAGAGTCATCAAGAACTTTCATACCATTCCTCAAAGAGCCTCTTATTTAAAAAAACTCATCTATTCATATAATGATAAACACGAATATAAAATAATTCCCTATGAAATAAAATAATATGGATTTATAGGATAACATCCCTTAATAAACTTGGAAGCTGAGGGGTATCACTAAAGTAACATGAAGTAACCTTATGAAATTAGTATAGTAGATATGGTAATTAAAATGTGCTAATTTATCCTTGGAAGATAACAATTGGATTCAATAGATTACATTGGCAGGTGACTAGGATAATAGTAGAAAAAACCCTTTATCATGGTTCTTTAAGAGTGTGTGAATATTACAAAGCATATCCATAGGGAGTGTCATGATAGGTGTGTAGTATTAGGACCACTCATTATGTATCAGGGTGGTGATAGATTCAATTCTCAACCAACTATTTTTTGGGTGATTACCCCTAGGTGTAACTATGACACATTCACATCCATTTTCCATTATCCATACAAGGATGTATTTTCTTGGAAATTACACAGACTTTTACTTTACCAAAACATAGGATGATTTTCCACCCTGTAAAAGTTAACTCTTGAATAAAAAGAACATGAGATAGGAATAAAAATATAGAATTGAAAACCCCTTAAATTTGATGATTTTATGGAAGAAATTATTCCATGTAAATGTATGCACCACATAAAATAAAATAGTTGGTGATTATAACCTAAGACCCAAAGAATGAAAATGGAGATGGAAAACCCCACTTATAGCTTGGGTATAAATGAAATAATTAACTATTAGAATATAGAGAGTAAACTTGAAATTTAAATACCATGAATAAATTAATTCCATGATATAACATCTCAAATAGGTATTATATACACCACATAAATAAAATTAGGTGCATAACACAAATTATGTCTCAAGGTGAGGAATTTGAGATGGAAAAGCACTTACCTCTTATCTTGAATTACATGAATGTACTTTAACATCCTATATAATATACATAAATATCTTAATAAATCAATTAAAAACATTAATAATATCAATTTTCACTCATTCTCTTCATAAATGTCCATTCTCTACATTAATTCTTTAGATTTTCCACATGAGTGCTTGTAGTTTTGATCGTTTGTACTAGTTTGATAATAACAATGTTTGTATTCATTATTATTATAAAGTAAATAATTATTAGGTTATTAAATATACTATTATGGATGATTTATAAAATTTTATGATGTTTCAAATTCCTTTCATGAGTGTTTTAGACCTTATTATTAAAGATAGAGTTGATAAATAACATATTTTAGTGATTTTTGATGAACATAGGGTGATTTATTAATTGATGAATTAGATATTGATATAATATCTATAAAACCAAAAAAATTAAATATTTACAAATTTATATCATATTATACTATTAAATAAGTTCTTATATTCATCCATGACATAAATGTATAATATTGTTCATGTAGGTGATTAAACCAACCCAAACATGATCCCAACATGATTAGTGGATGATCATGAGATGGTTTAGTTATAATATTTCTATAAAAGGAATATAATGTTCTTATTTTTTGTTTATTACTATGATATATCAAAATTATAAGGAATTATAAGAATAATTAATGAATATGAAAACATCATTCAATTTGAATAAAAGATTATCCTCTTAGTACACTTATTTTAAAAGATTAAACTAACAATGATTGTTTGTTGGTCATATAATTATCATGTTATTAAATTTATCACACAAAAACCTTAATTATATCATATAAATCATATTTATCCTTTAATAACATCCTTATATTCAACCTTGTAAGACAGTGAAGAAAAACAACACATGTTACGTCATGGAGACAATAGTCTACACAATGCACAAACAATAATTTTTTCCTTAATGTATGGGTTATATGAATAAATAATGATAATAAACTTAATATATTTAAATTAAAGTATATAAATCACAATAATATCATTATATTAGTGTGTATATAATAAATTTTAAAGGATATAATTAAGAAGAAAACTAAGTAGTTGATAATACTCACACGGGGGACTTGATTTTTACTTGGAATTCTCTAATAATTTGAAGGGATTTGGATAACTATGAGTGAACATAGGATTATGTTATTGTAATAGGGTTATAGGTAGAAAAAATGGTATATTTTAATGGAGAAATTTGAATGGGATGTGTGCCATGAAGTGGTGAAGATGTTCTCCTTTTATAAGTGAAGGGAAGGATAGTTTTGGGAAAACCATTACATTTTTCAATAATTCCATGAAACTATTCAAGGGTTAATGGATAAAAAATGAAAAAAATTATAGATTAAACATTTATCGGTCAATATAAATCTCAAAATTCAATTATAGTCATGTTTTTTAAAATTTTTTAGGACTTTTACACTAGGTTAAAATCAATTTACCCCTTTTGTTTTTACATTGGTAATTAACTTCTAATCTTAGTAATTAATTTTAATGAAAAAGAATAAGATTAAACAATTTAACTAATTTTATACTTATAATTTCATATTTGAAAATAATTTTCTCAAATAAAATTTCTAAAGGTGTGAAAATTTAATTTTAAAATAAATATGCTTAATCGCGTAAAAACCGTTTTTAGTGAAATAACATTTTTAAGTTTTAAATTTATATATAATGTAAAATTATTTTGGTTACTAATTTTAATGAACTGAATTTATTGTTATAAAATAAATAAAATTTATGGGTATTTAAAGGTAATACAAAACCAAATCTCCCTTAAAAACACTTGATTCAATGAGAAGAACAAAAATGGTTTTTATATTAAAGAAACACTTTGATTAGTTCTAAAAATGTTTTCCATAGGTTTTCTAAGTTCAAATAATATTGTAAAATTTTATTCATTAAATTCATTTTTGATTACCTAAAAGGATTTATAAACCTCTGGGTCCTTCTTATATAATGGTAATGTTATAAAAATTATAAGTTTTGTGAAAACCATAATTTTTGACTAAAAACAGACCTTTTCAGAAAAATATAAAAAATTCATACTGAATTTTGATATAATGAATTAAAAAATGGTATTAGTTTTGAAAATTTCAAATTATAAATTTTAACTTTTAAATAAATTTTTGAATAAAGTCTCTTAAAAGGGAACATTTTTGAAATAGTTCATGATACGATAATTACCTACTATAGTAGAGTCTTGGGTGTTGCATTCATCACTCCATTAGAACCTCAAAATCTCAATTATTACATTATTGATGAAAATTTTATCCTTTACATTCAATAGTAAATATGAAAATTCTCTTGAAATGATGTATAGAATCTCATTGAAATACCTAATGATCATCCTATCATAGGCTTTAAATGGGGTTTTAATAATAAGTTATATTATTTTGGTAATATCACTATAAATAAAGATTGTTTAGTAGATAAAGGTAATAACCAATAATAATGAAGAAACTACGGTAAAAACTTTGCACCCATCACTTAGTTAGAATCAATTAGAATCTTGTTGGCATTTTACTCTCACCTCAATTTCAAACTCTTTCAAATAGATGTCAAAAGTTCATTTTTAAATGATTTTATTAAATAAAATGTTTTTATATAACAAACACATGGTTTTAAAAATCCTATTTTCAAAATCATGTTTTCAAATTAACTAAATATCTTTATAGTTTAAAATAATCCCCTTGGTCTTGATATGAACATTTATATAATTTTCTTCTATAAAATGGTTATAAAATGGGAAAATATGATTCAACTCTTTTTCTAAAACACATCTCAAATGATTTGTTACTTGTTCAAATTTACATTGATGATGTGATTTTCAAATCTACGGATGAATCTCTTTATTTTGAATTTTCTGATTTAATGAAAAAATAATTTGAAATGGGATTTATGGGAAAACTCAAATTCTTTCTCAGTTTTCAAATTTCTCAATGAAATGATTTTATTTTTATAAACCAAGTAAAATACACTAATAAACTCTTAAAATGATTTGGAATAGATCACACTAAGGAAATTAGTATTCCCATGACATTGGATGAATATAGTAAGCTGGTTGACAATGAGATTTATAGAAGTATGATTGGTAGTCTAATTTATCTTACTATGATCCAACTTAACATAAAGTTAAATGTTTGTATTTATACTCATTTTTAATCAAATCCAAAGGAATATCATCTTAAATCCGTTAAAATGATTTTTTTTAAAAAGTAACTGAAAACTTTGGTTTGTTTTTATCCAAAAGGAACTTATTTTGAGTTAACTAGTTTTTCCAATGATGATTTTAGAGGATGTAAACTATATAATAAAAGTACAAGGGGGGACTTGCAACCTACTTGGAAAATCCTTCATCCTGTGGAGTAGTAAGAAGCATAATTCTATTGTTAATTCTATATTCGAAGAAAAAAAAACCATTGGGAGTTGTTGTACCCAAATAATATGAACGAAACACACTCTCTTATACTTTGTGGTTATATTCAATCATATCTCTATTAAGTGTGATAAAACTAGTACCATTAATATGTCCAAAAATCCTATCCAATACTCTCACACTAAACACATTTACCTTAGGAACCATGTTTAAGATATCACTTCCAAAATAGTGAAATCTTATTAGAATTTGTATGGAAAGAATATAAACTCACTGATATTTTCACTAAACCCATTTATCTTTATTTTTTTGATTTTATTAAAGTTGGGTTATGAATGGTTCTATTGTGAAACTTTTTATTTGACTTTGGATAACTTGATTTATCTTTTGAAATATATTTTAAAATATTATTTATTCTTTAAATATTTTTCTAGAAATTATTTATTTTCTATTTATTCTCACTTGGATATGATACATTTATCTCATTTATGATATCATTTGGGGGTGGGGTGGGGTGGGGTGGGTGGGTTATCTCTTTAATTTTGAAATTTTTCTTAAAAGATAATTTTATTTTCAAATTAATTTTTAAATATGGAAAAAAATTTCTCTTATTTTGAAGATTATAAATAATATTTTATAAAACAATTTTTTTTATAATTTTTCATACAATTTGTTTAAACTAAATTGCTTTTAAAACATATATAAAAATTATGTACATGCTCTACTTATTCTCATTTTTTTTGTTTTTATCTCTCTTAATGAAAGATTAATGATGAGTAATATTTTTATCACTCTAAAATTTTTCTTGAGATGTCTTTAACAAAATGAAAATAAAAGGATGATTTCAAAGTATTTTTTTCACTTCAAAATGACCTCTTTCAATTCTCATTTTATAAATTAATCAATCACTAGAGGTAAAACCAATATTTAAGGGAATAATCATCTTGGAAAAGGTATATAACAATTTTATTTTATTCTTTTCTCTTTCTTTATACTATTTTTTATTTATCCCCTTTCTCTTTTTTTTATTTTTCTATTTTCAAAAATTATTTTACACTTACTGATCTCTCTCTATCATATTAATGGGAGTTTCAAAGTTAATATGTGTTTTCAAACCTTTTTCTCATTTAAAAAAATATATTTTTATTTTAAAGTTTCTCCTTATTCTCTTCATTTGTTCTTTTTGATAATCACAATGGGGAGAATTTTATTTCAATTATGGGAAAAATTTAGTTTTAATTTCTTAAAATTTATGGGAAAATTTAGTTTTATCACAAAGGTGGTAAAATGTTTTGAAATTGGGGGAGTTATTGAAATTTGTGTTAAATGTTTTACTCTTGAATATTGGATGTTTGGTTTATTTATTTTATTAAATCATATTGAATATCATTTATTTTATCTAATGATAATGTTTAATATCTCAATCTATAAAATCATGAATTAATTTTATATATCTTTCACTCTTGATTTACACTTGATATATCATTTTATATTGAGTGTTTATGATCATCAAAAAGAGGGATATCATTTTACCTATCTCCCTCTCATGGAATTTTCATGATCACAAACAAACATTTATGTTTCTAAAAATTTTATTTATTGATTTTCAGTTATATATTTTAAACTCAAAATCATTTCATTAATGGTCTAAATGAAGTTATTAAAGTTAATTCAAAGAAGAATTATTGATATTTTAAAGACTTGGACATATATTATTTCAAGTTTTAAGATTATAGAACTAAGTTAGAAGATACAAAAAAGTCCTTAGAAGAAATTTGAGTAGGTTCCTTTTGAAGTTGTTCAAGTATATACAACACTAGCTCACCGGTGCATAGCATCGTCCGACAGGTGCCATGTGGGTAGAACGATAGGAGTGCAGAAGACCCACCGACCATCTAGTGGAGGAGAATTGGCTTAATAATGAATGTTCCAAAAGCCTAAAATTTTTACAAGAGTCCATTGGATATCCAGTGGAGGAGAACCAACTTACTAGTGGGGGATTTTCAGCAGTAGTGAGTTCCAAGCGGTCTACTGGAAACTCAGTAGAAGTTACTAGGTGTTCGGTAGCATCAGGACAAGACTTTTGAGACTGAATTTATTTATTGTTAAAGTGAATTAATTTTGGTATTTTTTATCTTTAATGACCCCTAATGATTCTATAAGATTCCCAGACCTTTTTGGGGCCTATAAAAGGAGGTCCTTAGTGGCTAAGAAGATTTACTGGTTACCAATAACGCCTATCCAATCCTTGATTCAAAAGTGAAGCTCTAGAAAATCTTCTCAAGTTTTCTCAAGAGTCAACTCCAATTCTCTATCATTATCAAAGTCTCTTATACAACATCATCTCTCAATATTTCCTCTCAAATTGTAAACATACTTACAATATATTAGGGAGAAAACATATAATGGATTTTCCAATGTAGACCTCTCTCTTCTCATCACATTCTTCAATGGGTTCTCATTATCACAAAATCAAGTGACATGTTCCTTGGATACTAATAAATCTAAATACGGTGATCACATACCATAATTGTGAGGGATGAGTTTCTTGATCACTTCTTATATCAAGGGAGTAATAACATAAACCTCTCAGCCCGAGGGGAGGAGACGCAGGGTCTCACACCATGCTATTACCAAACTCCTTTATCAAACTGTGTTTTCTCTCTATTTATTTTATCACATTACATAATTCATCATCTATACTCATAATTTCATAAATTTTATATCATCATTTCTATTGTGCTTACTTTCATAATCCATATTAAATTTAACTTTAGAATACATATCAAAATTTTTAATTAATAACTTTATCAAATTTTTTATTTATTTTTTGAAATAATTTAGATTTAAATTCACCTTTTGCATTATTTTTTGAAAGGAAAATTCACCCTCTCTTTCCATCTACTTAAACTAACACATAAAACTACTAAAGGGAATAATTCTATCTAGGTAATTATGGATCAAATTATAAAGTCATTATATTTCATTTCTATCTGAGAAGATTTCCCATTTGATCAAATTTATAGGTTATATATAAAGGAAGTGGTAAGGCTACATGGAGAACTACTTTAAATTATATTTGATCAAGATCTAAGGTTCACATAAAAATTATAGAGGAGTCTTTAATAATAATTAGATACAGAGTTAAGTTTCAATATGACATATCATCCTCAAACTGATGGTTAATCTTAAAGGACCATTAAGACATTGGAGTATATTCTAAGGTCCTACTCAATGGTATTCAAAGGAAACTAGGATTAAGATCACCCTCTAATCAAATTTCCATATTATAACAGTTTCCACTATAACATCTAAATGACACCATATGATGATCTATATGGGAATAGATACAAAACTCTAACATGTTGGGATGAAATTGGAGAAAGGAATATTTTTAGACCTTACATTGTCCAAGAAATGATGGAGATGGCTTAAATAATTCAACGATAAATGAAAGAAATAAAAAGTCGAAAAAAGAGCTATGTTGATAACCACAAATGATATTTTGATATTGAAGTGGGTGATAAATTATTCCTTCAATGATGTGAACCAAGCTAAGAATTTATTAATAATACATTAATTCCATGATTTAAATAATACATCACACAATTTTTTGTATAGACCAAGGGCCTAATAATAATAAAATTTCTTTCTTTTGTGACAGAGAATTTAAAAAAGATAAATGCCCCATTACAAATAGTCTTTTGCCAATGACTATTTGCAATGAACTAAAAAATCTATCACAAATAGCCATTATTTTTGATGGATTTCTCAATCCATCACAAATAATTTTGGTGGGATTTCACACCGCCCGATGCAAAACATATTCACGATGGACATTTTCGATGGATATAAAAGTCCATCAAAAATACTAGTGGGGTCGAGATTATTTGTGACGAACATTAATCTCCATCGCAAATAATCTTGATGAAAAAACTTTTTGTGACAGAATTAATTCCATCGCAAAAAACCCATTCGATTTAACAGTTTTTCAAATCTTCTTTATTCTTCCTCTTCTTTATTCTTCCCTCTCCCGAATGGCCCTACAAACCCTACCTAGCTGCCTGAACAATTGTAGCTTTGTGAACCTTCAATATTCCCAATTTTTTGATGATTTCAACTCATATATTCAAGTTATGAACTCCGCTTATATCCTCCATCATTTTTTACATATTTTGGTTCAATGTTGAATGTATTGGTTTGGTAAAACCCTAGGTTTAGAAATTTATCTGATTTTCACGATTTATTTGGTATTTAGGATTGCTTCATTTTTATTAATCCCTATTTAGAAATTTATCTAATTTAGGATTTTAGGTTTTATTTGGTATTTAGTATTGATGCAATTTATCTGTTCAATGTTCGCGTGATTTATTTTAATTGATTTATTGGTATTCTACTAATTTTTTAATTTTGATATTTATATGTGTTTTGTATTTATATTTGTGTGTATATATATATGTATGTTTTTTTAATATATTAATTTTGATATATGTTTGTGTATATATATATTAACATGTGTTCGTTTAATTTCGATATTTGTATATGTTTATATATATATATAAACGATTTTAAAAAAATGTATTTGGTTTTTGATATATATATATATGTATGTTTGTATGTATATTTGTATATATATGTATATATAAATTTGATATGTATATCTGTTTAAAAAAAATTTCCAGAATATATTTGATATATTTATATTAATCAATATATCTTTTAATAAAAATATATATAAATAATACATTATAATTAATTAAGAAATCTTTTAATATATATATATATATATAAACAATACATTCTAAGTATACATATATAGAAGTTTTAAAAAATGTATAATTTTTTTAATATATATACATTTATATAAAAAACATGTAATGTTTTTATTATATATATATACATACATGTATGTATATTAACATGTGAATATATATATATATATATATATATAAGTTTTAAAAAAACATGTAAAGTTTATGACACACACACACACACAGATGTATATAAACATTTTAAAAAACGTGTAAGTTTTTTCATATATATATATGTATGTATGTATATTAACATGTGAATATATATATAAATATATATAAGTTGTAAAAAACATGTAATTTTTTGATACATACATACATACATACATACATATATATAAAAATTAAAAAAAGTATTAGATTTTTTATATACATACATATACATATATATATATATTTATGTATGTATATATTTATCTGATATATATATTTGTTTAAAAAACATGTAAATATATATATGATTATGAAATCGTGTAATATATATATATATATATATTAATATCTAAATATGTATATATAAACTTTTTAAAAATACCTGTAAGGTTTAATATATATATATATATATTTGATATTTATATTTTTTTTAAAAAGATTCAGAATATATTTTATGTATTTATATTAATTATCAAATCATGATATACATATATATAATAATTATTAAAAATTTAACAATGATTTTAAAATTTATACTAATCTTTACATAATTTATAATAATTACTAATTAATTAGTCAATATTATTAATAAATAGTAAATATGTATGTATGTTTATATCGATGTATATATATATATATATTTAATATGTATATTGGTTTTTTTCCAGAATATATTTAGTGTATTTATATTAATTAAGAAATATTTTAATATAAATATATATAAATAATTAATTACTTAATATTAATAATAAATACTAAATAATAGTGTTAATTACAAAATATTATTAATAATTTGAAAATTTGATGAAATATATGAAAATTTGTGTGTGTGTGTGTGCATGTATGTCTATAGATATGATACATTAATTTGTTTAAAAAAACATGTAAAAATTAATTTGATGTAAATAGATTTGATTAAGTATGTGTTATATATATATATAATGCATGAAATAAATAGAAATGAGTGTTTTTTAAGAATAATGAGAAAATTTATTTTAAAGAAATTTTTTTAACTAAACATTATTCATAAGATTTTTTTATATTAAAATACATTAAAAATTGATTTAATGAAAAACAATAAAAAATTAAAATATGTAATATTTATAAAAAACTTAGTTAATAATAATTAGGATAATTTTTTCAAATACTTTATAAAAAAATATAACAATTATAAGACTTATTAAAAATTCGTAAAAATTATTAATTATTAAAAATGTAGTATTAATTTAAATAATTTATAATATTTAATAATTAATGAGACATTATTATTAATAAATTGTTAATATTATTAATAATTTTAAAGTCATAATAATAATTTGTAAAGAAATATAAAAACATATATAAAAGTAAAAAAACCAATAAATTAAAAAAAATGAATAGTAATAATTATTTTTATTTTTTTTGTTT
This sequence comes from Viscum album, assembly GCA_963277665.1. Taxonomy (NCBI): domain Eukaryota; kingdom Viridiplantae; phylum Streptophyta; class Magnoliopsida; order Santalales; family Viscaceae; genus Viscum; species Viscum album. The sequence continues at coordinate 76,223,928 of OY728165.1, read as the reverse complement.
TTTAGATAACTATGTACTTGAGAAGTAGACACTAGTATCTATTATGTGACCATGATTGGATAAATCATCGCAAAAATCCAAACAGAACTCTTATAAATCCTGTCTACATTGAAGGTATTGAAACCTTTATATCATTCGCATTGTTGAATTCATATTTTGCTTTTGAAGGAACAATTAAATGTCCATGTCAGAAATGTGATCTTAGGAGATTCTAAACTTTTGACAATGTTGGAATTCATCTATTGCATTCTAGTTTTTAGAGATTATATTTTTTGGTATCAACATGGTGAATAAACTTCAGTAGAAAATAATTTTTTTTTGATTCCAGATCCATCATTTTAGAATTTAATACATGAGGAAGTTGGTCAGTCTATTCCTAAAATAACAACTCAGAATGATATTCCAAATCCTGAATCATAACCTTCTCGATTTTACAAATTTTTTAAATCTACTGAGGATGCCTTATATCTAGGATGCCAGATGAGAAAACTTGAAGCTGTTAAAAAATTTATGGCTATTAAATTAGATTTTGGAATGTCAAGTAGTTGTTTTGATTAGATTTTATCATTAGTTAAGCCATTATTGCCTAATGGAAATACATTAAATGTAACTTTCTATGAAAGTAATAGGTTGATTCATAATTTGGGTCTTATTTATTAGAAGATCCATACATGTTTAAATGACCATATCTTATATTATGGTGATTATGAATCCTTTGGATAATTTCCCAACATGTGGAGAATCGAGGTGGCACAATAAGGAAAATCCAGAGTTCCTGTGAAATAGTTGAGGTATTTTCAAATTACAACTTCTTTATAGAGTTTATTTATGTCTCAAAACATAGTTGGACTGATGACATGAAATAAGTCAAATATTTCCATCACTAAAAGATTAAATCATCCAAGTGATGGTGATTCATGAAAACACTTTGATCAGACACATCCTTCTTTTTCTTTAGAACCTCATAACATATGATTAGGCCTTTCTACTGATGTTTTTTGTCCATCTGTTTCTTACGATAGCCAATATTCTTATTGACATGTTTTCATTACTCCTTACAACTTACCTTCTTGTATATTGATGAAGGAACCATATATATATTTGACTCTATTAATTCCAAAACATCTAAAGAATAATATTGATGTTTATTTGAATCCACTAATTGATGAGTTAATTTCATTATGGAACAACAGTGTGACTACATTTGATATAGTTGAAGATCAAAATTTTATATTAAAGGTTGCATTAATATGGATGATCAGTGAATTTCTAACATATGGTAAGATATCTGGATGAAGCACACATGGTTTAAAATCACATTCACACAACATGTCTTAGAATAAAGAGTTTATGCTTGGTAATGGGAGAAAGGTTAGCTATTTTGACTATCATCAAAGTTTTCGTCCTGTGGATCACCCTTTTCAAAGGTACATAAATAATTTTACAAAAGGTCAAATTAAAATAGAGGAAACTCCAAAAGTTCTCTCAGGTAATCAGGTAAAATCTATTGTCTCTGCATTACCTCCTATTACTTTTGGACCAACCATAAAAGGAAAAAAAATGGTTTTGGGAGAGATCATAATTGGATAAAGATGAGTATTTTTTTGGGACATTCCATATTGGTATGATTTTTTGGTTTTTCACATGTTAAATGTAATTCATATTGAGAAGAATGTTTTTAAGAACATATTTATACCATGTTGGACACACCTGGTTAGACCAAATAAAATGTAAAGGCACAATTAGATCTTACAAAGATTTATAGATGTCCTGAACTTCAATTATTTGAAGATGAAAGATCACAATAATTAATGAAGCCAAAAGTATCTTACTCACTTACTAAATAAAAACATTTATTATTATTTCAATGGATTAGATATTTGAGGTTACCAGATGTTTATGACTCTAATTTGTCTCATTGCATCAGAAATGGGCATATTATTGGGTTAAAAAGTCACGACTATCATGTTATAATTGAAATATTATTGATTTTTTGGTCTTAGAGGGTAGTTGAATTCTTCAATATAGGATGTGTTGAACAAAATATCATATTTTTTCTAAGATATTTATGTGGAAACATTGGATTATGATGCATTGAGTTTTCTAGAAAAAGTGGTTGTTTTAATTTTATGTAAATTGGAGAAAATATTCCCACTAGGATTCTTTGATTCCATAGAACATTTAATATTTCATTTTTCATATAAATATAAATATAGAGGTCCAATATAATTCCAGTGGATGTATCCATTTGAGATATATATACAAAAATTAAAGAAGAAATCACATAACAAAGCATCAGTTGAAGGGTCGATTGCAGAAGAATAATTACAGGAGGAAATTTCAAATTTATAATCTTATTATTTTCAGTCAGAATATACTTAAAAACATAATTGAATGGGTTATAATGAGGAAAATATTGATGATGTTACATACCATCAGTTGTTAATTTTTAATCAGCCCAAGTTTGATTTTGGTGGTTATCACGAATGATGGATTACATATGAATAATTGTGTAGAGCTCATACATATGTTCTACTGAATTGTAAAGAAATGACATGATTTGTGTAAAAAGTAATACTTTTTTATTATTTTGTGAAATATTTATAAAATATACCTTTATTTACATTAATTTTTTTAGATTATATGCTGACTATATCAAAAAACAATTTATACAAATTAGAGATATTTCTCTTAAAGAATGCCGTCAACAAAATTTTTCATATTGATTCCAAAGACTAGTAAGTTAAGTTTCTTTTGATGGAACAATAAATCAAATTTTCAATGAAATATATTATTAATAATTTTATTGTTTATTGGAAACACAAAATGAAAATAAAATTGATAGTTGATTATGTGTGCTCAAAAACCCTCCATCGAAATTGGTAAAATCTTATAATGGGTATGTGGTTAATGGATTTTGATTTCACACACACATATATGGTGTCTCAAAGAAATCAATGAATATTGGTGTTTGTTTAAAAGGATACCATCATAAGGAAATATAAGTTTACTTTTATGGTATGCTAGATTAAATAATTGAGTTATGTTATCTGGTACCAAATTATGTAACAATGTTTAAATATCATTGGTTTGATACCGATCGAGGTTTTTGAGTTCATCCACAACATGGTGTTGTTGACATTAAATATAATACTCTTCTTACATAAAATTAACCATTTATATTGGCACATCAAGCACATCAAGTTTATTATGAAAATTACTATGATGTTTCGATAGATCTGAAGGATTGGTGGAGTGTGATAAAAATGAAATCACATGACAATAAGTTTATTGAAAATGAAAATGGTTTTATGGAAGTGAAACATATTGAATTTTTTCAAGAAACATCCCAAAATGTATCTCTTACCTGATGAGATATAAATATCTATGATGAAACTATTGGAACTAGGGATGCTCTCTGTTGGAAATGGAGTTTGGTTTGTGTTTGTTGTCAATCATTACATGGATGATCAGGGAGTTTGCAAGGAAAGGTATCATACAGTTCTAGCCAAATGCAGTATTGAAGGTGGCGTCGTTTCCCAATGTCTGCCAAATTTTTGGGTTCTAAAATTTGGAAGTTGTCTTTCAACGTGCAAAGTGGTTTTTCTTAGAGGAATTATTAAAATATGGAAAATGCATGGGTTTTGCGAAGATGGGCTTTGATAATTTCATTTTGAGAAGACATAAAGTGTTTTGATGGTGTGATTTGAGATTACGACGAGATTCATGATTGGAGACAGAGTTCTCTACAATGATGAGTTTTAGAGCTTTGTGGTCGTTGATAGAATGCTTTGCGAATTTGATGGGTGACATGAAGAGAATTGATGGAAGACTCTGTGATAGTGATGAGATTTGAGAATAGATGTTTTCCATGGTTCTTTGTGAATAAAGGAGCACAGAAAAGACATGTTTGATGATCTGAAAAATCCACAAAGAGGTGGTGGAGATTCGCAATGGCCTAGCCTATAAATATGATGCTACCCCACTTCATTATCATCAAAGTTTTGAAGTAAAATTCAGAGACAATTTGAGTTCGTGAAGAACTTCACGAATCAGGCTATCTATGTGAGCTGGTGCATCACGAATAGACTTTTAGTTTTAACTGATGCCCATGATTTTATCAAAAGGGTAATTTGTGATGATGATTTATTCTACATTGACTCAATGAGTTTTGTGATGATTATTACATGAAGGGTAGGAAGCTTTGCGAAGACAGTTAGTTCCACAAAGTATAGGATAATTTGTGAAGGTAATTTGTTTTGTAGAGGTAGGGGTGCTTCGCGAAGGAGTGTGGTTTTCAAAGGAGCTTCATGGAGGGTAGTTTTGAACATTTAGTTTAAGGGGATAAGGATTTAAAAGAGCATCAACTCAGGTATAAGGTGAAAGAAGAGTCTCATGCTTTGTTAGAGACAAAGAATTTAATTCCAAATCATTGAAGTGACCTTCAATTCGATAAACTGAGGGAGACTTCACCCAAGTCAGTGAGCTAGGGGGAGTCAACAGAAGTGATCTAAGGGATGTAGTGAGAATTCCCTGAATTCTTGTAAAGGCAGTGATCCTGGCACAAAATGACTATGACCGAACCTTTGTATTCCATAGCTAGTGAAGTTTAGTGGATTTTGGTACGACCGACACACTGTCAGCATATTATCCTTAGATGTATCCCTTAACAGTGAACCAAGTAAAAGTGTCATGTGGTATCTGTGCATGTGATTGTTTGATTTCTATTCTCAACCATCTTACAGGTCTAACATGTTCCTACCAACATGGGGACAAGATCCTTGTTTGAAAAGAAAAATTTGACACCCTGATTCACCCCTCCCCTCTTAGGGTGTAATAAGGTCCTATAGAGACCCCCAGTTAAGGTTTGATGATATAGATAATGTTGATGAAGTAATAAGGGATGATGAAACTAAAATTAATATGGAAGTTGACTATAATGAATATGAGGAATAAGAAATTGATCTTGATGAAAATGAAGAAGAAGATGGCGATTGATGTATTATATTCAGGTCTTTAGTTACAAGTAATTATTATATTATGATGCTTATTAGTTTTTATACTTGATATTTGTATTAACAATCTAGTATATAGGTAAGATTATTATATTCTGGTATTTATTAGTTTTTTATATTAGATATCTGTATTAAAAATCTATTACTGATAAGAATATTTGTTTCAGATGGCTAGAGATGATCCTGATGATCTATTTTGTTCTCTCACTCATGCTGGACTTCCTACTGATGAGTTTGATTCAGCTGATCCTCAGGCTGGTGTGCCTATTAGGTGGGGGCACGATCTTGCTCGATTGATGATTCTGAATCCTTTTATAGAGAGATAACCATCTATTTCTTTTGATCCTAATTTATGAAGGTATGTTTAATTGTTTAAGAGATTTATTTTATATTAACTTTGTGTATTAATTTTGGTAATAATTTTTTTTATTTGCACTGTTTTTCACATTTAGCTATTGGGTAGACTGGTGTTATTATAAGGAATTATTTTTCCAAGACATGGGTGTCATGGGACCTGGTTCCCATTTCCATGTGTGACGAGATGTTCGGCCAATGGATTGTATGTTATTAAATAATATAAAATTTAAAAAAGTATTTAATTACTAACATATATATATATTTTTTCTTAAAAAATTTATTTTCTCCAATTCTTGATAGCCAGAGAGGTCCTATCCGAGAGGCATGGGATATTTTTATACGTGATCACTTTCATCAGTTTCTACACAACATCAAAAAATGAGCTATGGATAAAGCTTGTGCTACCATATTTGATTAGCCTTGCATCTCCCATTGACCTGAAAACATTTCATCTTAGGTATAGGATGGATTGTGATCCTTCTAGCTAGGAGAGACTTTTAAAAGGAGATCATCAGTTGGACGTTAGATCCATAGGAGGAAAGAGTTCACCCATAAGGATGGAAGTCATACATTTGGCATACATCAAATACATATGGTAAGTGATATTATTTATTAATGTTTATATATTTTATATATTACATGTTTTATATATTATACAGGCTGTTATTGACCCTTCTATTATGAAGTTTGATGTTTATAAGAAGATTTATACTGATCCTCATACAAGAGAAGTTGTGCGAACGACAACGCCATATTGTGGTTAGTGATTTTTTTTAAATTTCATGAATATTAATTTTATTGTTATTATAATTTATCATTATATTTAAAGGAAACACATGAGATTGTGAATTCTCAATCACATGAGATTCAAGCTGAGAGTGAACATGATGTCACTACTAATTTGGGTTTCGATGAGGGGGCTTGGATACATGCAACTTCACAGGGTGTTGAGAAAGGTCGGGCGATTGGTATTGGTTATAAACTAACACCCAGAAGTTATTATGGTACTTATGTGATGACATCAATGAGAATGAAGGGAGCTCGTGGAGAGTCGTCGTCAACACCGTCGTCTACGGTACAGTATGTGGAGAGGTTGAGGGATAATGATGAGATAATAAAACATATTTAGAAGGAGAGGGAGGAGTAGCATGAGTAGCAGCATCTGAGAGATGATCAGATAATGGAGTATATGCGGCGACTTGCACGTGGAGTTTGTATGAAGTTTCCTCCCCCTGGCCCTTCGAGTGATCCTCCTCCACCTGAATAAAATTGATGATTTTTGAAGTTTTTATGATTGTTTTGTAATTTGGTATGACAAACATATTATGTTTGAAATGATGTATTACTTTTATGTCAGTTTTAATTTTTTTAAATTTTTTTAATGTTTTTTAATGATTTTTAAATATTATAATTTTTTAATTATTATTAATGTTTTTTACTTTTTTTAGTTAATTTTAGGTTTTTAATTATTCTTAAATATATTTGTTTTTTGATTTTTTAATTATTTTTCAATATATTTAAAATTTTAATTAATTTCAATAATTTAAACAATTTAAATCATTTTTAAGTATATATTTTTTTTAAAATTTTATGTTAAGTTAATTTTATTTAATATTTAAATTATTTTTAAATATATATATTTTTATCTTTTTAAATTATTTTTCATTAATTTTAATTATTTCGGATTTTGATATTTTTTTTGGAAAATTTATTATTTGCGATGGATAGATACTTCGTCGCAAATAATCTTCTATGATGGACCATTGGAAAAGGTTATTTAAAAAATGTTACGAGAAGCTATTTTGACAAATTGCTGATCCATCACAAAAATTACTATTTGGGAAGAACCATCACAAATACTCACATTTGCAAAAAATCGTCGCAAATACTCACATTTGCGATGCCACCTTCTGTGACAGGTTATATAAGATGGACTCCCATGGAAAATGAATTTTTATTATGGGATTCCATCGCAAATAAACCATCACAATTACCTTAAATTCAAGTTGTGTAAAGGTTTAGTGACTTAGAGATTATCTATATAAACATCACATTTTACAATACTGATGAACATTTTCTATAATCAGACCCCTTTAGACCCTCTTTTAGATATATCATATGATATAAACATCTTTATAACTAGGGAATGGAAACATAAAAAAGTGGCAAGCTTAAATTATCAGTAAGGGGAACTTATCAATTAATCATAATGGTTAGGTTATAAACATGTGAGAAACAATAATAGGATATAAATATCTAATAAAAATATCATTGTAATATACTACCATAGTAAGGCCATCAAAGAGGAACAACAATAATGACTTATATTAGAAGAATAAAACAATAATCCTGAATCATGGGATCATAACATAAAAGTATATAATATCTTAGAGAAGAGGCATAAACATGGAATGTAACATAGCATGAAAAGAAAATAAACTTATAAATGTGTAACAATCATAATTATAAGAAAACCTTGTTAGAAAACTCATTATAGCCCACAAATTTGTGAAAAGACTCATTATTTCTACACCTTACCATCTCATAAGATATCAAACATAACTAATACATTAGAGGGTGATATAGGAACCCACCCTTCATTATCCATACATACACATGCCATAAAAAATCAATCATTATCATATCATAAAGAACTCATGGAAAGAGAATTTTTTTAATAAAAATTTCAAAAAAAATCATATAATGTGAACTTACGAAATCATAGGGCATAAAAGTATCATTTCTAAAAGGAATCATATCATAATAGAATATAGAGGGTGGTAAAAACATTTGTTCATGTGAGAAAATCCTTATAGGAAAACAATGGCAAAAATAGGAAAGTGTTCACAAAACCTTTTAAACATCATCATTAAAAAGTCATAGAGACAAATTATATTCAAAAAAATTTGAGAAGAAAAAAGAATACTTTTAAAAACATTATTATAAGGGTTCAAAATATTGGATCCTTGAAAATAAAAAAATTCTAGCTAATAAATTCGGAGTGGAAAATATTGTTTCAAACATGAAAAGAAATGTCTCTCTTATACTTTAAGGGTCTTTTTAAAGGAAACCCAAATAAGAGAAATGTTAAAAGATTTAATTTTTAAAAAATAGGTAAATGTAAATAAGAGGAATAAAAAAGAAAAAAAATATTTTTATTTAATTAAAGAAAATAATTTTAGTATATAAAACATGGACATGGAATAGAAATATCCATCGGTAAGAACAAGAGTTATTCTTACCAACATCACACTTATATTTGAGAAGAAAATTCATTTAATAATATTTTATCAATCAAGTGAAGTAATTTCCCCAAAAAATAATAATAAGAATAAAAATACTATATTGAATAGGGTAATGGTAGAATCAAATAAATATCAAATGGAATATTAAAGTAGGAAATACCATGACCTAATGAGTGAAATATTGAGTTAGTGAATCCCTCGCATTAAATTCCTGCTTATTCGAACACGCTCTAACCTACTAATTAAAAAAAATATCTTAATCTCTTATTTCATAACCTTATTCTTATATTTTAAATTTTATATACTTAATTTATAATCATTTATTAAGAATATATTAATCAATTATGAATTATTTTTATTGTCGAGTGTTAGAAATTTTGATTAATTCGCTCATGTTTTATAATGTTGAGGTTGATCCTCATTCATTTACTAAAAGTTCATAATTTTAGATTATTTAATATAAGGTAATATTTTTTTAATTAATTTTGAAATAAAATTTTCATTTTATGGAAAACATGGATATGGTTTTCAAAGATAAAATTTGTGTTGAACTAGTTTTAGGTTTTTTATCAAAAAAAAGGTGGGATTTTAATAACTTAGTAAAATGTTAATATTAAATTTATAAAACCAAAAAAAATTAATTATTTACTCATTTATATCCAATAATATTAGTATTAATGTTTCCTTATTCATCCATGCTAAAGATTTATGGCATTGTTCATGTAGGTGGTTAAACCAACCCAAACAATAACATACTATAATTAATGGGTGAGTATGATTATGAAAGTAGAAATTTTAGCATAATATAATTATTATAGAATCATAATGATATTATTTATATTTATTTATGGTGTTGAATCATACTTGAATATGTTTTAATAAATAATAAATATACTAGATGAAAAATGAGATACGTTACATCGTGGAGGTGGTAGTCTAACATACATATGATTGATGTTGTTTTTTCCTTAGTGGATGGAGAGGATTGAATAATGGTTTATAAATTAATATAATAAAATTATAATATATTATTAATACTTATGTTATGTAGAGACCCGGTTTTTGGCCTAATAAGACTTTGAAATATTTCTAAGAATATTTCCAAGCTGGGTGCTGAGACGACGTGCAATTCTGAGGCTCAGTGTGCATGGAATTAATTTTTATAAAAATGTTAAGTGTTTTTATATTATACAGGTGAGATTAACTAAATAAAATGATATATATCTTAAATGGTTGATTGGATCAGAAATTTGAGACCACGGTTGGGTCTGAAATGTGGTGTTTCCCCTAGGCGTGATATAAAATAAGTCGGTGCGGGATGTTCGGACCCCTCGCTCAATGGAGATGTTTTAAATGGATAAATTAAATTATTTATTTATTCATTTAATATCTCAAACCTAAATATATCTAGAATAGGGACTCATATGAAAAATATGAGGCCACCAATGAGCTCGGAACGTAGGTTTTACCCCCATAAAGGTATAACCTTTGTCCGCATCGGGTGTTTGGCATATGCGCCATCACGGGAGAATAATGAAATAATGAAATAATTGTTTATTTAGTTATTTAATTTATTTATTTTAACCTAGAGAGAGGTTATAAATTATTTTTTTTAGAGGGGGTTGGCCTCATAATTCATTTTTTCCAACTACGGTAAACCCTACCTTCCTCTCCTCTCTTTCTCTCCCCATTGATGAACGACGAACGAAGAACAATGAAGCCTTGGATCCAGGCGAATTGAAGAGCGATGAACACAACATCTTCTTCTCATCCTTGTGAAAGTTCTATCCTCATTAACACCGAATGGATTTTGATGAATGCGATCTTCACCGACGATCGATCCAAACCTAAGGTAGGATTTATCTTTGTGGATTCCTTACCCCAGTTTAAATTTCTCATGATGAACGCGAATTAAATAAATTAATTCGTGGATCGATAAATAATTGATTAAATACATTTTCTTCTTGTTTATCTTGAATTTGAAATTCTTGAAGCATGATAAAAATTTAATTTCCAATTTCCCCATGTTCTTGATTCTCAAAAATGATGTTCAAACCAACACGACCATCGATCCACTCATATACCATGCATTTTCTATTTCATTCTACGCACGTTCTTTGGCACGCCAAATAATTAAGCACGCTGGAAACTCAATGTTTCATTGAGCGTGACATATGAATGCAGGGATATTGACCCGAGGATCACAAATCTGTGGTCGTTACAATTTTCGGACTTATAACGGAGATGCGAAAGACCGTGGAAGGGGCGACTTGGCGGTGTGATTACCGGCCCGGCGGTGCGTGGGTCGAGCAGGGCAGGCCGAGGCGGCTTTAGGCGGTGCATCTAGCTTGAGGGGCAGTGACATGGCGGGCTGGAGGCGTAGGCAGCTGAAGGTGGTGGCGGTTTTGGCCATGTGGAAGGAGGCCGAGTGATTGGGGTGCTAATTGGGAGAACAATAAGGAGAATAAATATTGGAGAGAGAAGAAAAAATATATATTAATGATGATATAAAATAAAAGATAAGATTAAATGAAAAAAGGGAGATAATGAATCCGAGGGGGAATGTTGGCCATGCGTGGAGAAGGGAGGTCGAAAGGAGTGATGAGCACCAAATTGGAGAGATGGTGTCGCGTGACATGGGATACTTCAAATAAATTAGTTAAAAATAATAATATAATAATCATATTATTAGTTTTGTTGATAAAACACTTTTTCGACTGTAACTTATTTGTGCGACCTCGGTTTCACGAATTGTCTGCGGCAGTGCGAACCAGATTACGAGACATACATTTTGAGTCCAATATTGGATGCCTTTTTCTGGTTTTTGGATTGGGTACCCGAAGCGCTCGAAAAATAATAGATTTAATATTATTATTAAATCTTCGACCTGCTATAACTCATGCGTGCGACGTCCGATTAACTCGCCGATAGTGGGGACATGACCCTGTCTTTAATATGGTTGGTTCAAGTCTAATGTTGGATATTAAATTTTGGTTCATGGCTCGGGTCCATGAAACACCCAATAATAATAATAATATTATTATTACGATATCTTGTATATGACATATCTCTCTCATACGGTGTAGGAATAACAAACTGTCTGTGAAGTTGCGACCCTAAAATTAAGATGAATGTTTCAAGACCAGTTTTGGATATTTAAGTTGAGGTCGAGGTGTGGGCCCCACAAGGCCCGGTTCGCACATGTTGCGGTGAAATGCAACTTTTTCATCGGCTATCTATTTTGGACAAATGGGTAGTCCATCTCATGTGTTTCTTCATATGGATCGCAACGGTGTGACCATTTTGGTTAACCGATGTCATTTGAAGTACGACTGGGTTGGATCGAACATGAATCCAACCAGGCCCTCGGTACTAAAATGCTTATAACTTACAGATTGAGCATCAAATTGATGCACCGTATGTTGTGTTGGAACCCTTATGACATGGCGGTCCTACGGGTTGCTCCCTTATGAAACTTAATGGTGGTTGAGGTATGACCTATGACCAGAGGATAAGAGCTAGGGAAATTCTTAGATGGATACTCCCTTGAAGACTCAAGGCACGAGTATTTATTACTCCTCTGCTCAGGTAGACACGGGACTCCCCACCTCATGAGTGCAGGTTTGTTTTTCCTCTGAGATGGTTTTCCTATCCTTGGAGTCGGTACTCTACCACACGGCCAGACCGGGCCGGTTGCATGGGTCACCCTGTGTACCAATTACATGGGTTGGAGTACATGGGTTGAGACCATGTACATGCACATGTCCAGTATACACAGGGCGGACCCTAGATTCTTTGACACGAAGGGTGATACTTTCTACCTGCTGTATAGTTGTGTTTTACACGACCAGACTTGTGACACAGGCCGTTGTACATGGGCATTACCCGAAGTCAAGGAACACGGCGTGTGATCCTTCTGCACGCCGTTTAGTCTAGTTTTACACACCTGGACTGGAGACATGGGCCGTTTACACGGACAGTACCTGGAGTCAAGGAATACGGTGTGTGATCCTACCACACACCGTGTAACTTGTTTTACATGTCTTGAGCCATTTGTCTTCTATGACTTGGAGTATCTTTCTTAGGGTTCATACCCTTAGTCTTTCCCCTGAAGGTTTCTGGTATTATTTCCTATGTACAGGAGTATGATCCCTTCAGTAGGACTTCCTGAATAGAGTTTTTGGAATCCCCTCTATGAGACTTGGAGCCAGATCCTCTATTCCTTCCTAGTACCCTAGGTAGAGTTCTTGGTATCGACGTGACCAACTTTACCTGGACGCCAATCCTCTGCTTAGCGGATTAGTTTAGACTGAGTTGTTGGAATCACCCCATAGTTATTGGTTGTGATCCTCATCTAAATATCATATTCTCAAGCACTTGTGGAGTGAGTTCTCCTGGAATGAGTGCTTCATGTCTCTCTCTTCAGACCTAGGAGTGTGTTCTCCCAGAACGATTACTTTGTGTAAATCTTAGAACTAGATCCCTAGCGTGGGTATGTAGTTGTGTAACTTGTCTCTATACTACAAGTCTTAGTTATGAGTATATCTGGTTGTCCTGGGTATATGTATGGGCATATACCTGGTGTGAGCTATGAGATGAAGATCCCCTTACTCTATCATTTGGATTTCTTTGAGCGATCATATCTATTATTAGGTGGAGCTGTACTCTTTTTGTTCACTCTTGTTGTACCTTGTTCTCTCTTACTACTCTCCTCTTTAGTATATCTCTTGCTGCTCTCTTGAGCCTTCGAGGCATCCTACTATGTATTCTTATACTCACCCCTTCTTGGGATTTGCCCACATTTGGTGTACCCTTGCAGACGATAAACAGGTTGATCGTGACATCAGAGAAGCTTTGGGATATGGGGTGCTTGGACCGTGTGCGGTGGTCGTAGCTTGGGATTCATGAGTGGGACTCTTCCAGCTATTTTACTTTTTCACCTGTTGCCAGGTTGTGTCACTTTTCTTGTTGGGTGTGTATTTTTTACCCTTTCCCTTTCAGCTTTACTTTTCTTGTACTTATAGTGTTAGAGGTCGATGCATTTTTGTTTGGTTACCTTTTTATAGTAGTGTGGAACCTTGATTTCTTCTTTTTCTCTGCACTTTTTCATTGAGTTAGCTACATGTGTGTGTACAGGTTCTTAAAAAAAGGCCTCCTCGAGTTTGTTGTGCCTTTGGTGCTAGTCGCCAACCCCTGGCCTATGGAGGCGGGCTTGGGGTAGTTAAGGTTTGAGCCTTGGTATGGGTCAGGTCATGACATGTTATGATATTATGGTGGATATAACAAGTTTTGAATTTTAAAATTTATAAGAAATACTAAGGAGTAAAAAATACTAACATTGAGAACTTTATATTTCTCTTGGAAATATCATTGGAAGTGGAGCCCGTAGGATAACTAATTGAGACTAGAGGCTTATGAACATGATATAATATTATATTAGTTTAAAAATTGAAGAATTTAAGGATCAATTCAAAGGTATATGTGTAGCATAAATTAGTGTAAGTTATCTCCTTTTATAAGTGAAGAGAACGGTAATTTTGGAAGTACACACTATATTTTAATTATGGTATGTCACTATTTAAGCGAAAAAGGATCAAAAAGTGTAAAATAATGGTGGTTAGGAGGGTTGAATGATAAAAATATCATAAAAATTCTATTAGGCATGTTTTTTAAATGTTTTATAACTTTTACACTTAGCAAAAATATTTTTACCCCTTTTACTTTTACTGTAATGACTTATGTTTTAACCATGGTTTTTAGTTTTAATGGAAATATTAAAATTGAAATTAGAAAATAATTTGAAAATAATTTCTTTAAAATATGAAAATAATTTTATCAGATATAATTTATAAATTTTTTAAAAGTTAATTTTAATATTATTTCACATAACTCATAAAAACTATTTTTAGAAAAAGTGTATTTTTAAGCTTAAAATTTATGTGCAGTATAAAATTTTCAATTTCATTGATTTTCATGATGTGAATTGGTTTATTATAAAATAAATATTTATTTTATGTATTCTAAAACAATATAAAATCAAATATCATCATAAAATGTTTAATTAAATGAAAAGACCCTAAAGAGTTTTTAAATTAGAATAAAATGTTACTTATGTTCTAAAATGTTGAATGTAGGTTTTATAGGATTAAGATATAATTTTAAAATACATAATTTTACTTCTTATAAACATATTTTATCAATTAACATGTTTTATAAACTTTTAGTCCTTACTTATATAATAATAAATTCCTAAAAGGAATAGTTTTGGTAAAAATTGTATTTTTCACTATTCACCAAAAAATTAATTATTTTAGTTTAGTCCCAAAAATTCATCCTAAGATAATTTTTTTATTATGAATTAAAAAATTAATTTCATTTTAAAAAATTAAATTATATAATTTATACATTTATTTTTTAAATAAAAATAAAATATATAAATAAAACCACTTTTATTTAAAAATGACCTATTTAAGCTTTAGGTTTTTGTATTCCTATTTTGTATGCATTTTTAATTGATCGATATATTTTTATCTACTATTGGTTTTATCCTTGTTTTAATTTTATTATCTAATATATTTCATATCATTTTTTTTCAGTGTTTCATGTGAAATAAGATTTTAAAAACTATATTTTTTAAGGAAAAATATTTACTAAAAACACAGGTTATTACATTCAGATACCACCTTGGAAGCAGGTTATGAGATTTGGGAAGAACGAGAAGCTAATAAATAGGTACATAGGTCCCTTAGATATTTTTTATCATGTAGGGATAGTATCTTATCTCTTATAACTTCCAACAAACCCCTCTTAGATATATGATATGTTCCTTATATCACTTTTGAAGAAGAAAATACCAAATCCTTCACATGTACTAAACTAGGAATCTGTGTAATTAGAACATGATCCCTCTTATGGGGGAAACCAATGGATATCTTAGATCAAAGGGATAAAATGTTTTAGAACAATACCACACACCTGGTCATATTTTTGTGGCAGGATCATAAGTATGAGGAAGTTATGTAGGAACCTAAGGATGTAATGTGGCAAAAGTACCCTAACATGTTTTTTATCTAAGTAATGTAATTTCATAGACAAAATTATTTTTAAGAGATTTAGAATGAAACAACACATGATTTTAGTATATATATATTTCTCATTAAATAAATATTTTCTAATATATTATTTCAAAAGGAACACTAAACTAAAATAAATTTCTATACATTTTATAAATATCAGAGAATTGAAAATATTTTTTCCATCACATTAATCCATTGTTTGATAATAAGTGGATTGGGTGACCAACTAAAGGATGGTGGATGTTGATTAATAAATTATTCGATACCAATATTCTCTGTTTTTGGTGAATTTGGGATCTCTATATGGTTCATGTTATTATTTATATCTTAAGAGAGTTTAGTGAGCATTGCCATCTGATTTTGTACTCTAGTCCCCAACCTATTGGATAGTTAATTGGGGAAATTTCCACACTATCCCTCACACCCATTGTTAAATCGATTACTTCTGGATCCAACCATTAATAAAACTAAAAGGGTTTAACATAAGTGATGAAAAATTTATATCATAAGGGAATTATCATAAATAATCACATAAAATTTTAACATTGAAAAATATCAATATTCAATACCATCATTTTAGACTATGGTTCATTGAATTTAATCTAAATCATGATCAGTTCTATCTAGGTTATCCATAATCATTTATTATTAATATTTCTATACTAAATATATTCAAATCCCTCATAATGGTTCATAAAGAGAATGTGAATTACCAAAGAATATCTCATGGGAGTATCTCTCTAGGTGTATAGTCTTAGGGATATTCATCGTTCATTTAGTAATGATAGAGTCAATGCTCAACAAACCTTTTTTTAGGTGATTCCCCCTAAGTGCATCTGTACCAAAACTACATCCACTTGATAGTATCTAGATAATGATGTAATTTCTAAGAAACCATAAAATAAAAAATTTACCAAAACTTCAGGATGTCATCCTATATTTAAACTCATCCCTAGTTTTTTTACTAAATTTAACTCATCCCAATTCCCACAATTAACTAAACTAATCCCCTAAAACAACTAAACATTGCTCTAATACCAACTGAGGAAACCCAAGATAAACATTCATTTATAATAGATCAATGCCATTATTAAAATAATATATCTCACAATTAGACATACAATCCAAGGACCTAAAAGTTTAGTGTCTTGGAGTTTAGCTATATAAATATCATATTTTCTAATACTTGTGAACATTATCTATAATCACACCCTATGTACACTCTTCAAGACATCTCATATGATACAATCATATTTGTAACTTGAGGAATAGAAACATAAGAAAGGGGTTCTCTCAAATTCTTAATAAGTAGAACTTATCAGTTCATCAGAATTGTTAGATCATAAACATGTGATAAATATGAACATGTAAAAATATTTGATAAAAAAATTATTGGAACATAAAACCATCGCAAGGTCATCAAAGAGGCACAAGAAAAATAAATTATCTTATAAGTATAAAACAGTAATCCTAAATCATGGGAGCATAACATAAAAGTGTGTAATATCTTATAAAATAGGAATAAACATGGAATTTAATAATTCAAAGAATGAAAAGAAACTTAGAAAGGTGGAACAATAATAAGTATAAGAACACATTGTGAGAAAAATAATAATACTAACACCTTTGTGAACAAACTAATTATATCTATGACTCACTATCTCATGAGATATAACCAATGCATTGGAGGGTGATATAGGACTCCAACCTTCATCATCCATACATATGTGCACCCAAAAAAAATCAATCATTATCTTATCATAAATAACCAAAGGAAAGATAACGAGTTTCATAAACTTTTGAAAAAAAACATAATAGAATAAAAACTTAAGAAATCATAAGAAATAAAAAGTCTCATTTCTAAACAGAATAATATCATAATATAATATATAGGGTGATCAAAACATTGATTCATGATATAAAATACTTATAGAAAAATGGTGGTGAAAATAAGAAAGTGTTCGCAAAACCTTTTAAATATTGTAATTAAAAAGTTAGAGATACAAATTATATTCAAATTATTTTTGAGGAGGATAAAGAATCCTTTTGAAAACCTTGTTATAAGAGTTCTAGATTTTGGATCCTTAAAAAGAAAAAAAGCTATTCTAATAAATTTAGAGTGGAAAATATTGTTTTGAACCTGAAAATAAATGCATTTATTAAAATTTAGGTGTCTTTTTAAAGGAAACCCACATTGGAGAAAATTTGGAAGATTTTTTTAAAATAGGTAAAGAGAAATAATAGGAATAAAAAATAAAAATATCTAGATTTTATTAAAGAAAATAATTTTTATATGAAAAACATGGATATGAAATAAAAATTTCCATTGGTAAGAAAAAATTATTCTTACCAAATCCACACTACTGTTTGAGAAGGTAAATCATTTAAAAAATTGTTATTGATAAAGAGAAGAGATTTCCCATTAAAATAATAATAATATGTGTAGCATATTGAATAGGGTAATGGAAGAATCAAATAAAACTTGAAGGGAACATTAAAGTAGGAATTCCCATGACCCAATGAGTTAGAAATTGAGTCAGTGAAACCCTTACCTTGAGTTCATGTTTATTCAAATGCAATCTAACCTCCTGTATACAAAACATAAGTATCATAATAAACCATTTTAAAACCTTAATATTATATTTTAAATTTTATATAATATATTTATAATCATTTATTAAGAATATATTAATCAATTATGAATTATTTTTATAATCTGGTGTTAAAAATTTTGATTGTTTCACACATATTTTATAATATTGATGTTTATACTCATTACTTTAATATAAGTTCATAATTACCATATTTTTTAATATATGGTGATATTTATTTTTAATTAATTTTTTAAATCCCTTTTTCATTTTATGTTAAACATGGATATGGTTTGTGAAGATAAAATTGGAGATGTACCAATTTTGGTGATTTTTATCAAACAAAAGGAGGAATTTTAATAACTAGTTTAAATGTTAATATTACCTTTAAAAAATCATAAAACATTAATTATCGAATCATCTATTCTAATAAGTCTAGTATTAAATCTTCCTTATTCATCCATGATAAATATTTATAGCATTCACTACTATAAAACTGGGTTTATCCATCACTAGGTCTTTAACAGTGCTAGCTAAAAGTACTGTTAAAGACCCCATTTATTAGTGCTAAAAAACCCATGTTAAAGGGGGTCTTTAACAGTGCTAAAAAAATTGTTGTTAAAGGGGAACCTTAATCAGTTATTTTTTACAAGTACTGATAAAGACCCACCCTTTATCACTACTTTTAAAAAAGCACTGATAAACCCCCCCTTTATCAGTGCTTTTTTAGTAGCGCTGAAAAAGGTATACTTCAAAAAAATAATATTATTTCATTAAAAATAATATATGAATATATAAATATATTAGTATATTTATATTTATATAAATATAATATATGTTTTTTAAAATATGTTTTAGATAAGGTAAATAGGCATTTACACTTAATATATAAGATATTTAGTGAAAATGGATTATAAAATAATCTAAAAAATATTTTTAATTAACAATTTGATTATTATTACTGAGTAATAGTCATTTAATATCAATTTGAATATAAAAAAAATCAAAAAATTAACAAAAGATCTAAAATAAGTTGAAAATGTAATTGGAACTTCAAAGGACCATAACTTTTAATCCAAGTGTCTGTTTGGGCTCTACCACATATCAAATCGAAGCTTGTGATGAGATATACACCCTAAGTGACATTGGTAAACCTCTATAACATTTTTTGAGGATAAAAAAGGCATAAAAATCCTCTAAAATTGAGTTTTTAGTCAGGGTACCCCATTTTTTAACATTTGATGGATTTTCAACATCATTTTAGGGGGTCTTATTGCCTTTTTTTGGTGGAGATTGAATTTATTCTCAGGGCTTACAATCATAGTGATATTATGGTTTTGAAATTTTATTGTTTTTCACAATGTAATTTTATTTATAATTAAATATATGCATGTTTTCTTATATTTACTTATAATAAATCACTTATATAAATATATATATCGACATATTTTATGTAAAAATGTATATTGTAATATATGTAAATAAATAAATATTCTAAAAATGTATTTAAAATAATATATTACTATTTTTTACATTATAAAAATATATTTATAATGTTTATATATACATATATGTGTGTATTAATAAATATATATATATTTATATTATATTCTAGTATATATAAATAAATATAATATATAATATATTTAAATAAATATAAGTATATATATATCACACACACATATATTGTATACATTTATTTAAAAATAATTATATAAATATATGAATAAAAAATATATATGTAAATATATATATATAAATAAATAGAAATATCATTAAACAGATAACAAAATAGTATGGTATAGTGGAAAAGTCATTCCATCTTCGAAGGAGAGGTGCAGGTTTCAAATCCAGGGAGGTGCACATGAGGCTATAAATTTTCAAAGCACTAATAAAAGGGGCAGTGGGGTGAAAAGTGCTGATAAAGGTGGTGGGTGTGCTATTAAAGGTTCTGTGGAAGCACTAATAAAGGGGTTGAGCTCATGGATGTCTGAAAAAATATATTTTTACCCCCTTTAACAGTGCTGCCTTTATCAACGCTAAAAAAGAGCTGCTAAAGGCCCCCTTTAACAGCGCTAAAAAAAGAACTACTAAAAGCTTTGATCTTTTAACCATGCTCCAGTTGTCATTTATTTTTAGCACTAATAAAGGCATATTATAGCACTGTTAAAGACCTCTTTTATAGTAGTGATTATTCATATAGGTGGTTAAACCGACCCAAACACAAAAATACTATAATCAATGGGTAAGTGTGGTCATGAAAGTGATTCTTTTGGAATAATATCACTGTTATAGAAGAATAATGATATTATTTATATATTTTTTAAGTTTAAAATAACATTTTAAGATATTTTAATAAATAAAAAAGATACTAAATGAAAAATGAGATATGTTGCTTTGTGGAGGTGGTAGTATGCACATATGCACTATCAATGTTGTTTTGTTTTTATTAGTGGATGGAAATGATTGAATAATAATTTATCCATAAATAAAATAAAATAAAATTATATTAATAATACTTTTTTCATTATATCAGGTGGATATTAATTTTTTAAGAGAAATACTAATAAGAAAGACCAAGGAGTAAGAAATAATCACATTGAGAACTTGATATTTCTCTTGGAAATATCATTGGATGTGTAGGACTTAGGCTAAATAATTGAGGCCAAAGTCTTATGAACTTGAGAGAGACTTATAGTAGGAAAAAATGGCTGAGTTTTAGGATGAAATTATAATTTATAGGTGCAACATAAAGTGGTGTAAGTGATCCCCTTTTATAAGTGAAGAGAAGTGTAATTATGGAAGTACTCATTATATTTCAATAATGGTATGTAACTATTCAAGGGTAAAAGGGTTTAAAAGTTTAAAATAATGGATTTTAGGATATTTTTCCAATCCAAATCTCATCCAAATACTTTTAGGAAATTGTTTTTAAATATATTGGGTCTTTTATACTTAGTAAAACTCTATTTACCATTTTTACTTTTACTGTGGAAACATATTTATTAACCATGGTAATTACTTTCAACAGAAAAAATTAAAATTGAACTTATTAAATAATTTTAAAATTAAGATTTCAAATTTTAAAATCATTTTATCATGAAAAATTTCTAAATTTTAGAAAATTTATTTTTAATATTAGCACACATAACGCATAAAAACCATTTTTAGAAAACATGTGTTTTAAGATTAAAATTTATTTTCAGTATAAATATATCAATGTAATTGAATATAATGATGTAAATTGGTTTATTATAAAATAATTAAATTTTATGTGTCTTCAAAATAAATAAAAAACCTAATATCAGCATTACTTTTTTTAATTAAAATAAAAGGCCATTTTTTTTAAATTTGAATGAAATTTTACTTATATTCTAAAATGTTGAATATATGTTTTATAAGATTAAAATATTATTTTAAAATAAATAATTTTACTCATATGTTATCAATTTATTTTTTTAATAAAATTCCATGCCTTAGTTATATAATTATAAAATCATAAAAGGTATAGTTTTAGTAAAAACTATATGTTTCACTATTCACCTAAAAATTAATTATTTTAGAAAAGTACAAAAAAATTCATCCTAAGATAATATTATAATTATTAATTAAAAAATGAATTTAATTTTACACAATTATAATTCTATAATTTATAAATTTAGTTTATAAATAAAAATAAAATATATAAAGAAAAACTACATTTATTATAAAATAAACTCTTTAATATTTAAGTGTTCTTGATCCTATTTTTCATGTATTTATAATTGATTAATATATTTTTATCTACTATAGGTTTTATTATTTTTATTATAATTTTCTTATCTAATATTTCATAATTTTTTAGTTTGGTGTTTCATATGAAACCATCTTTTAGACACCATATTTATTTAGGGAGAAATATTTACTAAAATACAGTTTATTACATTCAAATATCACCTTAAAAGTAGGTTATGAGATTTAGAAAGATGGTGAAGCTGAGCCCTAGGTACATTGGTCCCTTCAAGATTCTTGATCATGTCGGGATGGTAACTTATCACTTAGATCTTCAACCAAATCTCTCTCAGGTACATGATGTGTTTTATATATCACTTTTGAGGAAGAAAATACCAGATCCTTTACATACACTAAACTTGGAAGCTTTGTAATCAGAACATGATCTCTCTTATGGGTAATAACTAGTGGATATCTTGGATCAAAGGGATAAAGTTGTAGGAAAAAAGACCACCCACCCAGTCAACGTTTTGTAGTAGAATACTAAGTACAATGAAGCTTTGTAGAAATCCGAGGTTATAATGCAACAAAATTACTCTCACTTGTTTTTATCTAAGTTATGGAATTTCAGGGGAGAAATTATTTTTTATGGGGTGATGAATTTAGAAAAACATGATTTTTGTATATATGTTTCTCTTGAAATAAATATTGTCTAATATCTTGTTTTACCTGTAACACCAAATTAAAATGAAATTGTATACATTTTATAAATATTAAATGTGACCAATGAAATATAAACAATGGAATCAATCAGTGTCAGTCTCTCTTATGAGGCTAATTTTTCTGAGCTCATAAAGAAGGTGGAATCACTAGAGTTTATGTAACACCGTGATATTTTAGAATGTATTTTTCTTTAAATAATACCATGTTTCTTAGATGATGTTATATACAACACCAAGCTAAAATAGGATGCAACATATTATATGAGATCTATTAAGAAAATTTTTAGAATAATAAAACCTCAAGTAAATAAAATGATATTAATCAATTAAAAATGCTTACATTTAGAAGACAAATAATTAATATGATTTAATGTTAAAAAGGATTGGTTTTCAAAGAATTATTTTTAAAGTGATATGTATTTTATCATAATAAATTAAATTTATAATTTTATTATGATAATATATAATATTTCAATGTATAAAATAATATATTAACATTCATTTAATTAGTAATTGGTATGAAATAAGATTAATAACACTTAAAGTTTAAAAAGTCATTTTTCTATAAAAACAATTTTGATTTTATATTTTGTATTTTATTTTAAATAAATAAATTTATGAACTTTAGAATTTTAATTTGATTAAATTAACTTCATTTTTAACTCATCATGTAAAAATTATCTTAGGTTATTTTTTGGGATTTTTCTATAAAGTTTCATTTTTGGGTGAATAGTGAAGAAATACCGAATTTGAAAATATTGTCAGTTTTATGACAACATAATGATTTAAAAATGACTTAAATGTTTATAAAACCTTTTTATCTTAAAAAATATATATTTTATAAGTAAAATTAATATTTAAATATATTATATTGAATTTATAAACCTATGTTTAGTTTTTTGAAACCTAAGTAATGTTTTGTTCTAATAAAAGAATTGTGTTTGATCCTTTTATATAATTATGTATTTAGAAGGTTAAATTATATTTTGGATTGTTTTTAAATCAAAGTAACTATAATTTATTTATTAATAAACCAATAAATTTCATGGAGATAAATTCTATACAAGTTTTTTTGAGTAAAGTCATTTTTATGTTAAAAAAGTTTTTTTCTTTCCAAAAACTGTTTTTCATTGCGTTACACATACTTTTTTTAATTTTTTTACCACTTATATAAATTTAATAATATATAATGTATCCCATATTTTGTATCATCATTCTCAATTTTTTTGATGAGTTCAATTTCATTTTCGGTCATAAAAATAAGTTACCATGGTAAAAAGAGGCAAAATGGTTAAAACTACGATATATGGTACCAAAACTTATATTTAATATTATTGGATGATTTAATTTAGAAACAACATATATAATCATCTATTTTTTTCCTTTTTTTACCAATTTTATTTTAATGAGACCTTAATATTATTTTAAAACTTTGAATATTTACAAGAGTGTCACTCCCCTCACTTATAAAAGGAGCCCTTGACCCCTCACTTCTCCACACATTTTTAGAAACTTATCTAGAACAAGATCTATCCAAATACATACTAAAATATCTTTTCTACATCCTAGAGGTCCTGGAATCACAAAAATACAAAACTAAGAAGGATTAATGTGTAAGCCAAATGAGGATATCCAAGGAAAAGGTAAAGGTCTCAACCGAGTTCTTTCAAGTTTATTTCTTCTTCCACCAAATTAAAATATATTCTAAACATCCTAATATAATTTCATAAATCTAATTACTATACTTATGGAACAAATATTTTCTACCTCCTTTCTATCCAATGGAAAATGAAAACCTTACTCATGCGTATATGCAGACTACCCCTCTATGAAGTGACATATTTCATTTTTCATCACCACATCACATGTATAGTTATATAGATGGATTTAATGAATATATATGATATAATTATGATTATTTAAATAGAAAATATTATATAATATCTTTCCCTTCTATCCATTAGAAAATAGAAATGTTGTTCATGTGTACGTGCAGACTATTGCCTCCATGAAACAATGTATTTCATTTTACATGACCACCTTACATGAATGGTTATAAAAGTTTATTTAATATATAAAAATAATAAATATTAAATTATTAATATTATATAGATTATTTAACCATAAACCATTTAATATAGACAACTTACCAAATCTATTTCAGAGATTATGAACCGAACGACCTCAAAATGCTCAATGTAAACTTAGCTGATTTAGTAACTAAAAAAAGTAATAAATGAAATAAAAGGAATAATAATGAGTTAATTAACATTAAAAAGGTTCTTAATCAGTTAAATAATTATTATAAGTTTATTATTTAGGAAATTAAAATATGTACGTGGTGAGTTGTGACTCGAGGTAAGATATTGTTTCTTTTAGAACTTGTTTTAAATGTTTCAAAATATTTTTATTCCATGTACCTATTCTTTGATTTTTTTAAGAATGTTATTATTATACTCAAAATGAATTATTAAATTAATTTTATATTATATTTTACTTTCAATATAATGTTTTTTAAAAGTAATATTTTTAACATTTTTCATACAGGTCATTTTTGACTTTCTTTATAAAGGCGTAACAAAATGTCTTCTTAACATTTCCCATATGATCTCCTTTTTGAGTTTCCATTTACATTATTCATTATTTATCTTAATATACAAATTTTTATGGTTTTTTAAAATAATATATTATTCCCATTTATTTTTGAATTTTTAGTTTTTAAATGTTTTCAAAATAAAAAGATATTTCCTCTCATTTTTATAACATAACTAAAAGTGTTTTTATTTATGGCCTAAAATGCCATTTTTATAATTTTTATGATGAAAATGAAATAAATTATATGTATTATTATCATGGTTATTGGAAATTATATCTGATGATGGGTGGGTTTGATATAGCCCTCCAATGCATTGGGTAATGATATGCTCTCTATAGAAGATATGTTAGAATTAACTGTGTATGTTATTCCATTGTAAGAGTTATTGTAAGTGAGATTATAAGGATAATATCCCATGATATCTACATGATTATCTATTATGTTTACAGGATTTTTATTGAAATATTTTTATTTGGTAAAGTAAGAAAATTAGATTATTATTAGAGTAAAGTTTATGATTTTTCAAATGT
The DNA here is from genome assembly GCA_963277665.1 of Viscum album. Lineage (NCBI taxonomy): Eukaryota > Viridiplantae > Streptophyta > Magnoliopsida > Santalales > Viscaceae > Viscum > Viscum album. Next base: position 76,198,085 of record OY728165.1, on the reverse strand, counting down.
GAAAGGTTGTTTTTCAAGGAAACGTTTCCATGTGTAACTTTCATGATTATGATTTTGTCATTATGATTTATTAATTTTTTTTTTGAAATGATTTTCGTAATGAATTTTAATTCATGAGTAAGTAAATAATTATTTTAGGGAAATTTTTATTATGTAAAAAGGAAAACTTTCTTATCAATTTTCATTATTTTCAAATGGACTAATGTGTTTTTTTATATTCATTAGAAAGATTTTTATGATCATCCCATATTTTCAATTTTTTTCATAGGATTTAAGGATGAGTAGGAACTATCTAAAGTTAAAATTATTTTCTATGATGACACATCTTAAATGAAGAAAAAGTTTCATGAATAAAACAAGGGGTTTAAACTTAAGAACCTATTTTTCTAGAAAAAATGTTCACTATGAGAAAGTATTCACTTTTTTTATATAATAATTTTCTTAATTATTTAAAAATTTGAAATGAAAAATATAATGGGAATATAAGAAATTATAATCCTTATTTTTAAACTCATAATTATGGGTTATTTATATACAAGTTTTTAGAGTTGGTTTCAGAGCAAGGGTTTAAATAAATTTGGAGGTTAAGATGTTATTAGATGAGCATAATTTACTTTTTTTAGAAAACTTCAATGGTTAATATATTGGTTTGGGATTATAAGTTATCAGTTTTCTATAACTATAAAGGTTAGTATATTATGAATAATTATGGTTATTTTTGGGGATGAAAGGTTGAACTGAAAGAGTTGAATAGAAGGTGACATAGTTAAGGTCATCTTAATATTTATTTTATTCATAAGATGTTTTATTATTATTTTATTTGATATACTCACACTAATCAATTTTGTTTTGGTAAATGGTTGGAACTAGTAGGAATCAAGTTAATAATGGGTTGAATGAAAATTTAGTGGATATCCAAATGACAAACCAAATTGGATAGAAACTAAAGTGGAAAAATTATGGTCATACCTAATTAAATATCTTAAGTCATGATTAACAACTTAGATTTAGCTGAATTTTATAACACATTAAATAATAGAAAAAAATAGTTTAATGAAATTTTAGGTGATAAGGACTATGTAGGAAAATATTTAACTTCTTAAGTGTCAAAAATGGGAGAAAAGAACCCAAGTAAATTTATCAAAGGAATATGAAGTTGTTTCATATGTGGTAAAGGTAGAAACAGAGTAATAAACCGTCAATGAAAAATGAAGAGTTTAGTTAATGCAATGGAGGAGAATACATTTCTTCTTAAGGTATTACTAACAATTGACTATTTTAAATGTGGTGATTATGGGAATTATGAAAATAGATATCCTAGGATTAAATATTGATAACTAAATTATCAAGATTATATGAATAAAGTTTTATCAATGTCATATTCTATTTTATCCAAATACAAAGAAAATTTGAATAACATATAAATGGTATGGATTATTTTAATAATTTTTCATATGTGTAAGATCCTAGACTTCATAGAGGTATGTTCTCATTTAAATTTTGTTTTAAATCCCTTAAAGTTGGTTAATTGAATGTTTATCAGGTGTATGAGGAATCTAGGTGGTGTCCTAGGGGTTCGAGACATAATATAATGGAAAATTTTTCCACCCTGTGCATGTTGCATGGTTAATAGTAACCGTGCGCCCAAACCATGATAGCCAAGAGGAGGGGTGCATAGTTTAGTAAACTATGCAAGAGAGGAGACCAAACCATACAACATTGGAAAGATCCATTCCACACAATTGGTGCATGATTTTTCAAACCATGCAAGATCCCCAGGTTACCGTGAAACCTGGAACCCTCTTGGAAAAAGGCTGGTGCACGGCGGGTACATGGTTTGGAAAACCGCATGGCCAAACTGTGCGCCCCATTAAAAAGTTGGATTTTACCATCCCCCCTCTGGATTTTAAGTATTCTACATGATATATTCCCCCATTTCTTCCCCATAAACCCTATTAAAAAACTAAAACAACCAAGACTTCCCAAGGGTTAATATAATTTGATTATAGACCATTTAGAGTACTACTAAGTGAAGATCAAATCCCCGAGTAAGTGTAACAATAATCTTCCTTATATTTTCCAAATTAGGTCTTGTGGTTATTTTATTCTTCTTATTAAGCCCTAAAATACTCCTTTTCCAGAGGATCTTATGTTGGGTATTCAAAGGGTTCTTGAATTCGAGTTAAAGGTTAAGGTTAAGTGTGCGTTCATCTTTGAAATTGAGGTAGGTGGTCTAAAAGTTATATCCTGTAGTATTGATGTTGATTTGTGCATGTGTAGTTATGTTATTAGTTATCTTTTATTGATCATTTGTTGAATTTAGTTTTATTTGATAAAATGGTTGGCTAAATGATGAATTTAAATCCTCATGATCCCTATGGGATTCATTGAGGTTGGTTAAACTAATTTTAGGTCTACCCATGGAGTTTTCCATATCCCGAACATGGAAATTGTAATGTTGAACATGGAATTGTTATGATAAAGCAGATCCCATGATATATGTGTTGAAAATTTAGTTTAAATTATGAAAGAAACTAATGGTGGTTCTATCTAGATATTGATAATGGTATAATGGATGGTTGGAACATTGTGAATGGGTTAAATAAATTAAAGTGATAATGAAAAATGGATCATGGTTTGAAATGGGAATATGTTAATGAGTTAAGGCATAAAATGAATTGATATGTTGAATGATTAGTGAATTGATAATGTTGCGTGAAATGATTGAGTATGTTTTGGGATATGGTAAATATGGTTAATGGTTAATGGAAGCATGTTCACGTGGCTTGCTAGATGTGGGTATTGAATGATGCTCTACTCCCATGGGTCGGGTTAGACTGAGGCTATAAACCCCACCACTAGAATTCATGGGTTAGGGAGTCAAACTAATGCTCTAGGCCTCTAACAGATGCATCATATGATTACCTGGACTGAGGCTCCAAGGTAAGTGTGATGAAATTGGTTGAGGTTACCTGGATTGACACTCCAAGGTATGTGTGATGAATTTTCCCATGTGATGTTTTCCCTAGTGAGATAGGGAACTTGGTTTATTACCTTATGCATAGTGGTTGACCAACTTATTCCATTTTGAAGTAAATGGAATACCTATCCCATTGAATTAAATGATGGTAATGTTTTAGTTTAGTATGATTTACTAATGGAATCTTATTACTACTTGTTTAATTTATATATATTAGTGCATGTATACACTATATGCTTAGACTAGATATTTTGTATACACCATTGGTGGTGGCCTATTGAGTTTTACTCACACCATGCTCAGGCCGATATTGGGTAACCAACTTGATCTCATGGTTGTAGGTCCAGACAAGGGAAAATTCCCTATGATAGAGGGTTGAGTTGGGCTTGGGATGTGAATGGATGAAGATCCAGACTAGGAGTCAAGACCAGTTTTGAGGGTTCAACTATTTTTATTTATTTTGGGTTTTTCTTTACACTTGGAACTGTTATCATGATGTGGCATATTTACTATTTGGTTGTGATTGTGCCAATTTTGGAAAATGTTTGGGAATACATGTTTTTTTATTGTTTCCCTTATTTCATTTTCTATCTGATGTGGATTACTTTAATAATGAGGTAATAGTCTTCCAATGTGATTCATTAGACCCTCGATGCTAGTTTAAAACCTCTGGCGTACATGTAGGTACGCTTGAGGTTATGTGGAGGCCTGACTTAGGGAACCGTTTAGTGGCTCCCGAGTTGGGGACATTACAAAGTGGTATCAAAATTGTTATTTTCTGCAGCTCACTATTTGGGAATGGTAGATAGGAGATTAGTAAGTGTCGGATCTTGGTAATGAGCTCATGCATGGGAGTAGCTAACCCATGTATGAGGTAAAACCCAAGTACCCAGGGTAGTAATTATTGTTCTTGATGTGCATTGTTATAGTTGAATGATATTTCACCATTGAGTGATTCACTTATTCTGTGATGTGACAATTTTATGATATTTTTCTCATGGTTAGAATGGAATGAGGTTGTGAATTCATGAATCATTTTAGGCACCTAAGAATATATGCTACATGCATCAAGGTAGGCACACATAGGGAATATGTGTGAGACATGAGGGATAAAATTCATTTTAGTTTCCTTGATTTTTTTGAAGGAAGTGGTGCTTAATAAAGATAATGAAAATGGTTAAATGGAAATAATTTAAAAGATTGGATAAAGAATAATTATTAATTAAAAGTTATAAATGGGTTAAAATTTGGTTTTGGTGTTTTGAGAGAAGAGTAAGGTGCCTAAGTGAGTAAGATTTACACTGTGAAAGTAGAAATGGTTAAATAGAGATGTTTAATAAAAAGAGTTTGTGGTTGTGTGAGTTAGTTTACCCCATGTTGAACATGACCCATGGTATGGATGGTTGAGGGTAATGATAGAGGTGTAATGATATACTTTAGGATAGTGTATGTGAAATGGGTTGTTTATGTCTAGTGGGGAGCCTTATTTTATGTAAATTGTGGAAGCTTTACGTCATGTGTTCTAAGAATCATGTTTAGAATTATAGAGAAATGCCACCATGATGACATGTGCTAGTTGGTCTACTGGAGACTATCACCAAGAATTATTCCCTAGAAGTGGAGAAAGAGAACCCCAGTGATCTAGGGTAATAGAGGAGAGGAGCAATTACAGGATAACTTCATTCGTTTTGTATAGATGATGGAATGATACCCAGGGTGGGTTGTACCGAGCATGTTTGATATGACTAGATAGTTTTAGCTACAACACCCTCCAACCTTTACTGGAGAGGGTGGGCTAGAGGTATCCAAGTTCTATATAGAGTCCATCCAGATGATTCTTGATCACTTAGATAATCCTTCTGGGAAGAGAGTCATGATGGCAACCTACATGTTGTGAGGTCAGGAAAAACATTGATGGGGAATCTTAGTTTAGATTGAGTAGGTAGAGGGTATGATGTGGAAGATCTTTGAAGAAAAGTTTCTATAACATTACTATCTAGAGACCTTGAGGTAGGATAAGGACGCATAATTTATGAAGTTGACCCTAGGGACTATATTGGTGATGGATTATACAGGCCGTTTCACTAACTTGCAACTTTTTGTTCTAGTTTTGGTAGGGGATGAAGAAACTATGGTGATATGTTTTATAGATGGACTTAGATATGAGATCAAGTCCCTGGTAAATATAATCTTCTCAAATAGGTTTGCAGAGGTGATGGATTAGGCTCTTATCTCATAAGGGAATCTCAAAGAGGCTTTTGGTGGTGTACATGTGGTTTCAGTCGGCCGATCTGGTGGGGTGACTTTTGATGTTAAGAAGTTCAATTTTGAGATTCTTCACTAGGGAAGTGGTGGAAAGTGTAGTAAAAAAAGGGAACCAATTTCTTAGGGCAGCGACCGAGTCTGATGGTATTAGTGCTGGGACACATGTAGGGTTGGTGTCCCTAATCACTAGTTGAGTGCCGAGCATGCATAAGGTTGGGAAATGTGCAAAGGTTCTGTAGAAACCTTCAACATTTGGGAAATGATTTAGGGATGAGTCCAGTGTATAGTGCATACAGAGGGTTGATTACCCCATATCCGGAAGACAGTTTGAGCTCTACCATCCATATCAGTCGGGGTGGTGGATGTGGTGATCTAGGTCAGGAGCATCATTATCCATAGAGAAGTATAGCACTAGGATATTATAATGAAGAACATGGAATAGGTATAGGTCATATTAATGAAGTTTAGCCTACCTTTGGAGGTTGCAAGGTCAGACCATCGAAAGTTTGAGGTACAATTCTTGAAGATTCTACACTTGCTAGTGTTTTATTTGATACAGGTGTCTCACATTATTTTATTTATTCCCAGTTCATAGTTATGTTGGTCCTATAAGTGGAATATATGTGTGGGGTTATGTCTATTGATATATCATTAGGGGTGTGAGTAAATAATATCTAACAGTGTAAAGGGTGTGATCTTGAAGTTGGTGGTTACAGTTTCCTATAGAACTTGTTTGTGCACGAGATGTCAAGTTTTGATCATATTTTGGGCATGGATTGGATGGTGATTTACCAGGCCCACATTGATTGTTACCACCGTAGGGTAACATTCATGTCCATGGAAGGGGATACTTATGTCCATCGTGGAGAATAGGACATCCGAGAAAGTCATGCAGGGATAGTCTGTCAGCAATTGGGGGAGATCATAGCTGAAGTGTCTTGTCTTATGATTGATGATGGGGGAGTAGGGAAGTTTTTCCTTCCTCTAGTGGTGGATTAGTTCTGGGATGTGTTTCCTAAGGACTTCTTGGGGCTACCACCTGAGATAGATTTTGAGTCCATGATAGAGTTTTTGTTGGGAGAAGAACCAGTTTCTATTCCACCATATAGAATGGCACCAACAAAACTCTAGGAACATAAAAATTAGTTATAGGAGTTGGAGAATAAAGGGTTCATTCACCCTAGTACTTTACCATGGGGATCTATAGCATTTTTTACTAAGAAGGTTGATGGGTCATTGCAGTTGTGTGTTGATTATAGGAAGCTGAATCAGATGACAGTTAAGATAAAATACCCTATTCCTAGAATTGATGATCTCTTTGACCGTATAAGAGGTGGTTTAGTGTTCTCCAAGATTTATTTGAGATCAGAATATCACCATATGATAGTGAGACCTTCTGATATACTGTGAAATGATTTCTAGAGAAGGTATGGGTTGTATGAGTTAGTTGTGATGCCGTTCAGTTTGACCAATGCACCGATAGTGTTTATAGCCCTAATGAACAAAATATTTCACCCATACTTGTATTAGTTTGTAGTTTTCTTTGTAGACGACATCTTAGTATACTCCAAAACTTATAATGATTATGAAAAAAATCTTGATATTGTACTAAGTACACTAATAGAGCATAGGATATACACAAATCTATCTAATTTTCATTTCTAGATTGTCAAGGTACATTTAATGGGTCACATAATCTCTAAGGAAGGTGTGTTAGTGGAACTGGATAAAGTAAAACCCATTGAATCTTGGAAGCATCCCAAGAATGTTTCTGATGTTTGAAGTTTTCTGGGATAGGAAGGTTATTATCGAAGGTTCATTAAATACTTCTCCCATTTGGCATAACGACCTTCAAGTTTTACCAAGAAGGGAATTATGCTTGAATGGTATGGGGTATTTGAGAATGCTTTCCAAGAGTTAAATAAGTGGTTGACTACCACACTGATTCTAATATTACCCAAGCCAAGTAAGGGGTGTACCTTGTTTTGTGATTCATCGAGTGTTGTTCTTGGGGAAGTGTTGATGCATGATGATTGGGTTGTTGTGTATGTTTCACAACATTTGAGGCCTCATGAAATAAATTACCATAATCATGACCTTGAGTTGGCCATGGCGGTTTATGGTTTAAAGTGTTAGTGACATTACTTGTTGGGAGAATGGTTCAAAGTGTATACCGATCATAAAATCCTTAAGTATATATTATCTCAATGTAATTTGAATCTTCAGTAGTGGATATGGGTTAAGTATGTACAATAATTTGATTTATATTTGGTCTACACACTGAGAAAGGGAAACAATGTTGTGGATGCTTTGAGATAAAAGAATCAAAATTAGGCAGTTCAAGAATCCAATTCTGAGCGAAGGATTATAGAGTTTTTTACTAAGATGCATCTAGAAGTGCAAGATGGAAAAAGTATGATGAAACTCACTTCCTTAGTAGTTGAGTCCTCCCTTATATGACAAATAAAGAACATTTAGTACAAGTATCAAGAGTGATTGCCTTTGAAGTAAAGCCTTAAAGGTGGAGAGTCACCTTATGATTGGACTATTGGTGAGGATGAGACCATTTATATTCGTGGATGTGTGGTAGTTCCTAAATTTTTATGAGAATAATTTTATGCATGATTTATATGCATTGAATTAGGAGGTACATCCTGGTGTAACTAAAATGTATCATGATCTTAGAAAGTAGTATTGGTGTCCAGGAATGAAGAAAGTGGTTGTAGGTTTTGTGGCATGATGACTTACCTTCTAGAAGGTGAAGGATAAGAATTAGTGATAGTGTGGGTTGTTTTAACCTTTTACCATTTTAAAATGGAAATGGGATGATGTGATGATGGATTTTGTGGCAGGACTTCTGAGAACACCTTAGAAGAATGATGTGATTTGGGCCTTCAGGCCACCAGTTTGGGCCTACAGGCCTCAAGGACCTTCAGATCATCAAAGGCCTTTGGGACATAGGGGCTTAGGGCCATGAAGACCATGGAGTAGCCCAGTTCACATAGAAAAAGCCCCATAAGAGGGTCATATCAACAAGAGTAGCATCCACCAGAAGCAGAGCTAACCATATTATAAGAATGAGAGGGTATGACAATCGTCATCGAGACCAGGAATCGTGCAACTTTGTACAGGGAAATGCTAGCCAATCAAGCAATGAAAGGTGGGGAGGTAGGTGATCAATGACACAGAATATGGGGAGGGGCAGTTCAAGTGGACTGGGCCAACAGGTCATGTATTGGGCATGGTATGACTCTGGGCCTTCGGGTCATGTATTACGGGTCAGTCGGGCCTTGTGCCTTGGGCCTACAGGTCATGTACGGGTTCTCCTTCAACCCTTAAAAGTGGTATTATCCATAATAAAATAAAAAAATGAAGACCTTTGGGCCATTCGGGGGGTATTGTGGATTAGTTGGGTGAGCTTTATGTTTAGAAGATAGTGCAGTTACATAGGGTGATGTATACTATAGTTTTGGATTGTGATCCATGTTTTACATTGCTCTTCTGATAGGGATTATAGAAGGTGCTTGGTACCCCGTTGTTTTTGAGTACAGATTTCCACCTACAGATGGAAGACCATTCAGAGTGTACTATTCAAGTACTAGAGGACATGCCGAGGGATTGTGTCCTAGAATTTTGCAGTTCGTGGGATAAGTACTTGTCACTTATTGATTTTTCCTACAACAATAGTTACTAGGATACGATTCAGATGGTACCGTATAAGGAACTCTATAGTAGACCATGTAGATATCTGTTGTGTTGGATGGAAGTTAGGGAATCAGAGTTGTTGGGACTCAGTCTCATGTAGAAAATGTCAAAAAAGGTCCAGTTGATTTAGAAACATATGAAAATGGCTCAAAGTAGGCAGACGTTGTACGAGGATCGACATCGTAAACCTCTTGGGTTTTTGGTGGGTGATCATGTGTTTCTTCAAGTGTCAATAAGTTTGGGTCACCATGAGATTTATAAACAGGGAAAGTTGGCACTCAAGTTCATGGGGTCATTAAATATTATGGAGAGGATTGGACCAATGGCGTACCAATTGGATATTCCACAATGAAATAGTGGTATGCATGATATTTTTCACATGTCACAACTTTTTTAGTATCACACTGACCCATCTCATGTGATTGATGTTAATTATATTGAGTTTGAAGCTGATGCATCCTTTGAGGAGCATCTGGTTTGTATTGTGGAATGTAGTGAGAAAGTATTGTGGGTAAAGTCTATGCCTTTGGTTTGAGTTTTGTGGTAGCATGGTAATATTCATGAAGGAATTTGGGAGATTGAGACAAATATACAGACCTAGTGGCCCAATATCTTTACCTTATAATCTCATTGATACTTAGGAAGAGCGGTTTGAGGCTGAGCCATTATAAGGTGGGGAGGTTGTAAGATCCCATAATTCATGGAGGTATATTATAATTTAAATTTTGGTTTAAATCCCTTAAAGTTAGTTAATTTAATGTTTATTGGGTGTCTTGGGGGTTCAGGACATGATAGAAGGAAAAATTTGGCCATCCTGTGCATGTTGCATGGTTGGTGCATGGTTAGTAGTAACCATTCACCAAAACCGTATTATCCAAGAGGAGGGGTGAATGGTTTAGTAAACCATGCAAGAGGGGAGGCCAAACCGTGCGACATTGGAAAAATCCATTCTGCATGGTTGGAACATAGTTTTTCAAACCATGTGAGATCCCCAGGAAACCATGCAACTTGGATCCCTCTTGGAAAGATTATGGTTCACGGCCAGTGCATAGTTTTGGAAAACCATGTGGCCAAACCTTGCACCCCATTAAAAAGTAGGATTTTTCCATTTATCCTCTTAGGATTTTAAGTATTCTACCTGATTTATTCCCCCATTTATTCTTTAGTAACCCTATTGATGAACTAAAATGACCAATTCTTCCCAAGGGTTGATCTCCTTTGATTCTAGGCCGTTTGGAGTACCGTTGGGTGCGGATTGAAGCGCCAAGTAAGTCTAACGATCCTCTTCCTTATCTTTTTCAGATTAAGGATTTTGGTTTCATTTTTCTTCTTTTGAAGACCTAAAATCCTATTTTTTCAGTAGATCTTAGGTTGGGGCTTTAAATAGTGATTCAATCTGAGTTAAAGACTAAGGTTAAGCATGCATTCATCTTTATAATCAAGGTAGGTGGTCTATAAGTTATATCACATAGTCTTGATATTTATTTGTCCATGTGTACTTGTGTTATTGGTTATCTTTTGTTGATAATTTGATGTATTTAGTATGATTTGATAAAATGGTTAGATAAATGATTAATTGAAACCCTCATGTTCCCCGTGGGATGCATCGAGGTTGGTTAGACTGGTTTTAGGGCTAACCATGGGGTGTGCTATCATCCCAAACATGGAAATTGTAATATTGAACATGGAATTATTATGATAAAGTATAACCCACGATATATGTGTTGACAAGTTATTTTAAACTATAAAATACACTAATGGTGGTTTTTTATATACATTGATAATGGTATAAGGGATGGTTGGAACATTTTAAGTGGGTTAAATTAATTAAAGTGACAATGAAAAATGGATCATGGTTTGAAATGGTAATATGTTAATGAGTTGAGGCATGAAGATGAATTGATATATTGATTGATTAGTGAATTTTGAATGTTGTGTGAAATGATTGAGTATGTTTTGGGATATGGTAAATGTGGTTAATGGTTAATGGAAGTATGTGCACATAACTTGGTATTTGTAGGTGTTGAATGATGACCTACTCTTATAGGTTGGGTTGGACTAAGGTTCTTAAACCCACTACTAGAATGAATGGTTTAGAGAGTTGGATTGATTCTCTAGGCCCCTAATAGATGGATTAGATGATTACCTGGACTGAGGATCTAAGGTAAGTGTGATTAAATTGGTTGAGGTTACCTGGATTGATGCTCTAAGGTACGTGTAATGAATTTTCCTATGTTATATTTTCCCTAGTGAGATAGGAAACTTGATTTATTACCCTATTCATAGTGGTTGAATGGATTATTCCATTGTGAAATAAATGGAACACCTAGACCATGGACTTAAGTTATGATAATGGTTTAGTTAAATAATGATTTACTAATGTCATCTTGTTACTCCTTATTTACTTTATATATATTAGCGCATGAATACACTATATGCTTAGACTAGATATTTTTTAGGTACTGTTGGTGGTGGTCTACTGAGTTTTACTCACACCAAAATTAGGTCACCATTGGGTGCCCAACCATATTTCATGGTTTCAGTTTAGGACAAAGGTAAAGGCCATATGCTAGAGTGTTGATTTGGGATTGGGATGTGCATGGATGAGGATTTGGACTAGGAGTCAGAACCCATTTTAGGGGTTCAACTATTTTTCTTTATTTTGGGTTTTTATTCACACTTAGAACTATAAGAATGACATGGAATATTTACTATTTGGTTGTGATTGTACCCAGTTTTGGGAAATTTTTGGGAATGCATGTCTTGTTTTCATTGTTTATTGTTTCCTTTATTTCATTTTCTATATATTGTGAATTACTTTAATAAATATGGTATATTCTACCTATATGATTCATTAGAACCTTACTTCTAGTAAAAAACCTTCAATATACAGGGAGGAGTGCTTGAGGTCATGTGGTTACCTGAATCAGGGAACCGATTAGTGGCTCCCAGGTTGGGGATGTTACATTATGTTTAAAGTATAAAACATGATTAGATTGAGATTGATGAATCTTAGGGCATGATTCATATTTATAAATATGGTAAGGAAGTATTAATGAATAAGACAATAAATCTTGGTTAAATCTTTATGAAATAAGTTTAATGATTAAATTGTCTACATATAGGGTTTTCAGAGTTATGGTTAGTGGTATTTTATTTAAGGGTTGATAATTTTAAGCATGATCAAAAGTTCAAAGAAATATATTCTATTTTTGAGGCATTATGTGATTTAAGGTGGCTAATAATATTTTTGGTGATGTTTATTGGGTTTTAATAGATGATTGAGGTATATGTAACCCTTATGTTTAACATGTGATATAGTGTGAAGGTTATTTAGGAAAAATGTTATTCTATTTTTAGTACATAAGATGAAATATATAGATAAATTTTAGGATTAACACATTATTTGATATAGAGGTAATTATGAATAATTAGGATAAATAGTTATTATATTTTGGGAACATTATAGGACTAAGGTGAATAGAAAAATTATGGGATAATATGGGATTTTATGTCAAAGTAGTTGATACTATTTGAAGAATAAACATTGAGTTAAACTTTGGAAGCATATATGATTTTTTGGGGAGTTTTATGTGATGGTGATTTTTGAGAAAATAGTAATATATTTTGGAAAATATAATATTAGAGTATATACACATTTGGGTGTGTGACTATATGGGTGATTAATGTTGTTTGAGGATAAAATTTAATTTGACTTTTTAAAGACATGTTATTAAATTTTTCTGATTTTTGGGTTTTGAATTTGGTATGATACATTTTGAAAAGTATTAGTTATTTGTGGAATGATTTATGTTGAAATTATAATTTTATTTTTTATATTGAGGTTTTGGAAACTCAATTATCACTTATTTATATAATGACTTATTCAAACTTATGCAAACCATTTGGTTTTTACTAATAGGATAGAAATAGAAGGAGTAACTTAACATCTTTTCATGGATTGAATAATCCTTTAAAAGTTGTTTTTTCATGCTTCAATCATGAAAAAATCATCTTGGTCATTCATCAGTGGAATGTGAAATGATTTAGAGGTGAAAACTAATCAAACACATAATCAAAGGATGAAATTATGCTTATGGAAATAAAAAAAAAGCATGTAAGTATATTTTATCATTCTCTACCTCAATGGAAAAATAATTACTAAAAATTAATAAAGATAAAAATAAATATATAAAGTATTATATGGAAAATATCACTAAGTTACAAGGTATTATTTTAGAAACTCATTTGGAAGTATGAGCCTTATAATGATACATACATGGTTTTAGACATATTTAATTATGAAATACTATGTTTCTTAGTAGGAACTTAGAAATTAATTATCATGATAAAATATAAATTTGATTAACATGTCATGATACACTCATTTTTATAAGAATAAATCAAAATTTAAAGGACATATTTTCTTTATGGGGGGTGTAACAACCTAATATTTTAGAATGTATTTTCCTTTAAATAATACTATGTTCAATAGATTAAGTTGCACACAACCCCAAACTAAAATGATCCATGATATATTTGATGGAAATTATTAACAAAATTATAATAATATTAATAAAACCACTAGTAAATAAAAATAAAATAATAACTTAAAAATGATTTGATTTAGAATATAAATAATTAATATGATTTAATATTAAAAAGGATTTTTCTTCCAAAGAACTATTTTTAAAGTGTTGCGTATTTTAGCCTAATAAATTAAATTGATCACTTTTAAAAGATGATTATGATAATATTTAATATTTAATTTATTAAATAATATATTAAAATTCATTTATTTAGCAATTTATATGAAATAATATTAAAAACACTTAATGTTTAAAAGGTTCTTTTTCTATAAAACACCTTTTCATTTTATTTTTTATTTTCATTTAAAAGGTAAAATTATGATTTCTTTTAATTTTAATTTTATTAAATTAACTTAATTTTTTAATCCATCATATTAGAATTATCTTAGGGAGATATTTTGTTATTTTTTTTAAAAATTTTGATTTTTGGGTGAATGATGTGAAAATATGAATTTTGTAAATATAGTCACTTTTATGATATCATCGTGATATAAGAATGAATTAAATGTTTATGAAAAATAATTTTCTATAAAAAATATGTTTAATAATTAAAATAAATAATTTAAAAATATTATGTTGAATTTAGAAACCTATGTTTAGTATTTTGAAACTTAAGTAATGGTTTATTCTAATAAAAGAACTATTTTTGATCTTTTTCTTTAATTAGGTACTTACATGGTTACATTTCATTTTGGATTGATTTTAAATTAAAATAACTATTTTTTTGTTATAAACCAATAAATTTTATGGGGATAAATTCTATACAATATTTTGGTGTAAAGTCATTTTTTATGTTTGAAAAGTTTTTTTCCTTCAAAAAATCGTTTTGATTACGTTACACACACCTGTTTTAAAATTAATTTTTACCAACTATAATAATTAAATATTTGAAAATATATCCCATATTTGGGATCAAAATTTTAATTTTTTTTAATTAATTCAATTTCATTTTTTTTTATAAAAACAAGTCACCATTGTAAAAAGTGAGTCACATTGGTAGAGGGTTAAATGAGGAAAAAGGGTAAAAACTATGTGATTAGGTCTCAAAATTTTATCTTTAATATTATCGACAGAGGGTATTTTGACAAAAATTATCTCATACTATAAAGTTTTTCATTTGGACTAATTTTATTTCAATGATACCTTAATCTTATTTTAGAACTTTGGATATTTACAAGAGTTCCACTCCCCTCACTTATAAATGGATCCCTTCAACCCTCACTTCTCCACACACTTTGAGCACCTTAGATTGATAAATATCTATACAAATCTATACCTAAATCTATTTACTATGTATTATAGGTCATGGTATCACCAAAATATAAAAATAATAATGTATAAGGTGTAAGCCAAAGGAGGATATCCAAGGGATAGGAAAAGGTCTTAATCGAGTTCTTTCAAGTTTCATTTTTATTCAACCTCATTAAAATTTATTCTAACCATATTAATATAATAGAATTAGTATAATTACTATACTAAAATTTTATTAAATTTAGGGAACAAATATTTTCTACCTCTTTTCTATCCAATGTAAAATGAAAACATCACTCATACGTACGTGTGGACCACCGCCTCTATATAGTGATGTATTTCATTTTTCATCACCACATCACATGGTTTGTTATATATATGGATTTAATGAATATATGTGTTGTTTATGATATAATTATATTTTTTATAGATAAAATATTAATTAATTTTCCCCTCCCATCCGTTGGAAAATTGAAACGCCGATCGTGTGTACATGCGAACTACTGCCTCCATGAAACGAAGTAATTCATTTTTCATGAACACATTACATTGATGGAATTAAAATTATATTTAATGTATAAAAATAATAATTATAAAATGTTAAAGATCATGTATATTATTTAACTATGGACCCTTTTACCATAATCAACCTATCAAATTTATTTTGGAGATCATGAACTGAATGACCTCAAAACACTGGTCGCGAACTTAACCGATTTAGTTTCTAAATAAAAATGGAAAGTAGTGAAATGAAATTAATAATAATATGTGAATTAATCCTGATTTTTTTTAAGATAGTAAATAATTAATATAATTTTATTATTTATGGAAGTAAAATACATACTTTTCAAGTCGAGACTTGAGGTAAGGGACTTTTCTTTAAACCCGTGTTTTAAATGTTTTAAACTCTTTATCTTTCATTTCCATGTTATTTTAAATGTTTCAAGAATGTTCATATTATGATAAAAATGAATTATTAAAGTAATATTCTATTATATTTTAATTTCATTACAAATATTTTAAAAATTAATATTTTTAATGTTTTCTAAATGGGTTATTTTTTACTTTCTTTATAAAGGCGTGAAAACAATGTTTTTTAATCTTTACCACATGAATTCCTTTTCCCACCATCCTGTTAATTATTAATTATTAATATTCCATTATAAATTTTTATGATTTTCAGGGAATATCTTATTCCCATTGTTATGAGATTTTTTAATTTTTAGATGTTTTCAAAAGAAATGGATATTTAATCTCAATGCTATAAGATAACCAATAGTGTTTTTACTTATGGGATCAAATGCCATTTTTTATAAGTTTTATGATGGAAATGCAAGAATTTATGTTTTTTATTCATGTTATGGTTATATAACATAATATATTATTATAGGTGGGTCCAATATATCCCTAAAATGCATTGGGTAATGATATGTCCTCCAGGGGAGATATGTTGGAGTTAACCATGGAAGTTATTCCATTATAAGGGTTCTTGTAATGGTGATTGTAATAAAAATGTACAAAGATTCATATATGATTTTCAATTATTATTATGGGGTTTTATGGAAATATTTTGATTTCATGAGGTTAGATAATGAACTTATAGTTAAGTGAGAGTTATGATCTTTCAAAAGTTAAAGGTTGTTTTTTCATGGAAATGTTTTCATGAGTAAATTTCATGATTACAATTTTTTTAATTTATGATTAATTACAAAATGTTTTATAAAAAAATTTGAAAAGTAAATTTTATTTCATGAGTAATTAAATGATTATTTAATCTCAAAGTTTAATATGTAAAAAAATAAAACTTTATTATGGATTTTAATTATTTTCAAATGGGATAACTGGTTTATTTTCTATTTATATCCCCTATTGAGCTTTTTATGCTCATCTAGAATTGTCAATTTTTTTTAACAGGATTTAAGGATGAGTAGGAACTATAACAAGGTAAAATATTCCACTATGGAGACTCAAATTAAATAAATAAAAATTGAAATGAATGAAAAAAATGGTGAACACTTAAAACCTATTTTTTGGAAAAAAATATATTGTGTGTGAAACTGTCTACTTTGTTATGCAATTCTTTCCCAATTCTCTAAAAATATAAACTTAAAAGATCACGAGAATGTATTAAAGTACAATAATTGATTTTAAACACATAATTATAGGTTTTTATGTATGGGTTTTAATATTTTTCACTATACCAATCCCAATATGAACTCCAATAAGAACGTCTTGAGTGAAATTACCTATTGGAGAAGTTTAAGCTCATAGAAATCACTATGAGATCCATGCTAGCTAAATCAAAACCCATGGAAAAAATCATCACATATATTACCCTTGGATATTATGTAGAGATATTTAGAGGGTTTTAAGTATAATTTAAGACATTATAAACATGTAATTATTAATACAATAAATTATATTTTATTATTATTAATCATTTTGTTTCTTTTTTTGATTTTAAAAATATTTTTCTAATTTTTTCCTAGATTATGAGTTATTATATTAATTTTTTATCACTTTTATAATTTTATTATGATAAAATTAACTTAATTTTTGGTTTAATCTATAAAAATTCGATTAGGGTGAAGTTTTTATATTTTTCTGAAATGTTTGATTTTTAGATGAATAGTGTAAAATTCAGTTTTTACAAATACTATTACTTTCAAGGAATCATTATGATATAAGAATTTATTAAAATTTTATGAAACCTTTTTTTTGGAAAAATATGTATTCAAGGAGTAAAATAAAGTATTATTTTTGATTTATAAATCTATTTTTTCCATTTTTGAACCTAAGTAGATTTTTTTTCTAGTAAAAACTACTTTAAATTTGTTTTGTTAATTAAGTAGAGGAAATGTTCCATTAACTTTTTTTATTGGTTTTAATGTAACCCAACTCTAATTATTTTAATAATAAACCAATAAATTTCATGATAATCCATACTATATGTTATTTTGGTGTAAATTCATTCTTATTCTTAAAAGGCATTTTTTCTTCTAAAAATTGTTTTTTTTGTTTGGTGAATTTATATTAAATTTATTTTTTAATACCTATAGATATTGAATATTTTAATTTTTTTTTCATATTTGGAACCAAAAGTTTAAAATTATTTAATAATTTCCATTTCTTTTTTAGTCATATAATTAAGTCACCATAGTAAAAGTTAGTCATCATGGTAAATTTTAAATGGGTTAAAATTATGAGATAAGGTTAAAAATGACACAAAATACTATCTATAATTTGATTTTATGAGTGTATTTCAACCTATAAAACACTATATTATAATTTTGGTTTCCTTAGTTCCACTTTACCTATATAAATACATTTATATTTTTTTCAAGTTAACAGTATTTACAAAGTTGCCACTTCTCTCACTTATAAAAGGATCCATTAACCCCCCACTTCTCTACACACCTTTATCACCTTATCTAAACCAAATCATACAAAAAAATATCCATAAACATATTATACATTTCATAGAGGTTTTCTTATTCCCAATATACCAATCTAATAAGTCTAAATGTGTGATCCATAGGAGGATATCCAAGCAAGAGGTAATTATCTTCACTGAATTATTTCAAGTTTCTTTCCTGCTTAAAATCATTAAAATATATTATAAAAGTAATAATAAAATTAAATTAGTATAATTATTATACCAAATTTTTATTATGTTTATAAAATAACCATGATATAATTTATTTCTATCCATTGAAAAATGAAAACACCACCCATGTGTACGTGTGGACTACCACCTTCATAAAGCAAAATATTTCATTTTTAATCACCAAATCACATGAATGGATATAAATATAAATGAAATAATTATGATTCTATAAATTTAAATTATTAAATACCTTATTTCCATTCCATACATTAAAAAAGGAAATTTTTTTCCTTGTGTAAGTACGAACTACCACCTCCATGAACGACACATTTCATTTTTTTATTACCGCCTTAAATGGATGGTTATAAAAATGGGTTGAATAAATAAAAATGATATCTATAAAATTTTTATTATTCTTGAAAGATAATTTTTCCATTATATGAATATTATAGTAAATGGTCATCATAAAATTTAACCCCATAAAACAAGCATATTGAGATATTTTTCTTAATTTGAATCTATTTTTAACAACCTATTGAGATGTATAATTTTTGTACTACCATAATGATAAATGATTTTTATAAATTGTAGAGATGATGAAACTATTCTATAACCCCTTTAACTATGGTTAACACACCAAAGTAGTTTTGGAGGAATTTATTAAACAAGCTCAAGTATCCAATGAAAGATACAAATATACGATAAATGATTAACATATGACGATAAATGAAACTTTTAGAAAATTAAATATACTATTGGTTGGAGTGGATAAAAAAATAGGGGGGAGGGGTAAGCTGAGTTTATAATTAAAAATTAATGTTTAAAAAATAATTAAAACAAAATCTCCCAATTTAAAATAAAGCACAATTAATTAATAGAGTAGGTATATCCTATTCAATTATTTTAAATAACCCCTCAGAAGTTTGATCAAAACTAAAAAAAATAATCTTAAAATTTATTTTAAGATTTAGATATTATTATACTTTCACTAAATAAAATAAATATTACTTATAAAAACTAACTATCAAAGTGTATTTTTATAAAATAAAGTTCAAAAAATAGTTTAAAAAACAGAGTAAAAAAATCATTGAAACACAATAGAGTATAAAAATATAAGAGGCTCAATATTAAGTTGAGACCTACTCCTCTCAACTTATCACTCACACACTACTAAGCACATTTATTAAGAAATAAACAGATCAACAACCTAGATTGGGTTTTACATACAGTTGTACAATGATAGTCCATGACACACACAACCTCTTACATATTTCTTCATGGAACAAGTGATATAAATGAAAATGTATAAATATTTTTAAATTAATATATAATATAGTTCATAGTATTATGCTTAAGAAATAAAATAGTTATAACAATCACAACTCATATTTAAGAAAAATAGAGATAGAGAATAGATAAAATAATTCTAATTCTGTAAAGAAAGTATATTTATTATTCTATAGATGATTCTTCTCTTCTTGATGTTCATCTTTAGGTTATTCACTGAGATTAGAAGACATGATGATGTTCTATGATCTAGCAATGAAGTTCTGATAAAAAATGAAGTATCATGCATTTTTCACATTTATAAAATCTCTTTTTTTTTCACATATGTGTCACTCATATATATCCTGTACACTTATTTTATCTAACTTTGGTCATATTTAAAAAGAATACTTTCTCTGAAAAGAGTTATTAAAAACTAATCATTAAAAATCCTTATAATCAACTTGAAATATGATGTCATTAAATACCTCTGACCAATATTTAATTCTACGTAGAAAAATCACTTAGAGTATTATATTTAACAATTATAATACCAAACTTAGATATGATCTATTTAAAGAGTTCCATGTATCTTTCACGTTATCTTTGAAACTTTATAAGGATTCTAATCAGATCCCTTGATAATCCATACATTAAATCACCTTAAATCATGGTAGATCTAATAATTTATTAAATTTTAACTGATTTCCACGGTTTATTTATTTAAACATGTGGTTTATTATAAAATATATGGTATATTAATCAATTTTTTAAAATCTATATTGTGATACAGTCTCCTTGATTTCATCATGCAGCTGATTGGAAATTAACATGTAATCACTTTAATGCTTTGTGGTACTTTTAACTTATACACAATCACTTCATAATGAATTTTTAATCAAAATGATTCCTCATGTGGTCGATCAAACTTATTATGAAGTTAATCCAAGAGTATGATTGATTCATGAATTTTTAAAAATATTAATCACTATGGTTTCTTATGATATAACATGCAGTACCTTTGTTTGTCTTGTGGTTACTTAAGTCCTTTTTTATTCCTGAAATGGTTGATGGATCTATCATGTGGTCGATCAGATACTTTTAGAAATTTGTCTTGTCTAAAGTTCTTCATACAGTCAATGGAATCTTAATTCAATCTATTTAATACTTTTCAACTTTCTAGAATTATAGTTGATGGACTGGATTGCTAAGATTTACAGACACTTTAGGACATAAAAAAATTCTAGTGTGATACATAGAAATATTTTGCTATCATAAAGCATAAAATTGATTAGAAATAACATAAACATGATTTATGATAACTAAAATGAGGAATTTTTGGAATAATCCAAAAATATCCACCTTTTTTATGATCACAAAACATGACATTAATATCAATAAATAATACATTAAGAAACCAAAATAATTATAATCTATTATAACATTCAATGTTCTATATAACATAACATTCCTAATTTACTAACTTGGAAAGAAAAGTATATATTCTATATTTTCTACCCATTTTGAGATTATGAAAAATAAAGATCATAATGGGTGAGAGAGTAAAAAGAAAATTAATAAGGAAAATACAATGCTGAAATTAAAGAGATAGAAGAAGAAGAAATAGATATTTCATTAATGTTCAAAAAGTTACAATGGACCTATCAAAACCTCTAATCAAAATCAGAATCATCAGGGGACAGAAGAGTAGAAGGCTCAACAAGATATTCTTCTTTTCCAAAATAGTAGCAAGAGAAAGAGTAGGTTTAGGAGACACAATAACTACTTGAATAATAAGATACTTAGAAAATGGTATTATATTGTGTAAGGAATATTAAAGAGTGATACCAAAAGGTCATATAAGAGGTATAACAGGGGAAAGAGTGGTTAGAGTAGAGGTATCCATAGCCATCGAAGTAGAAACTGGTGTTGAGACAACTATATGAATTGAATTACTCTTTACCACTATAGCTTGTGTATGAGAAGGAGAGATTATAGGAACTTATAAAGTTAGAGGTGCGAGCACTGAAGTATTTAAAATATACATATATGGATTTAATAACCATGTAATATCACTCACGGCCCATGACCCATGCTCTATAATCTAAATAAATTCATCCTTATTTGATATGAATTTATCCAAAAAGTTATGTGATTAATAAATTTTCCACAATCCCTTCAAAATAGGCTGTCATAGGAGTCATTTAATGATATTTGGCCAAAGATACAAAATGGTCCTTTAGGTCTTCCTTGGTGTAAATTCATTTGAGATAGTAATTTATATCAACCTTGATTATACCCTTTTCTTTGGTAGCATTGACTAATTTCGAAATTATCATATCATATATCTTTTCTCCATGTACAACAATCTCTATTTGAACTTGATTTCGAAAATCCTTCATACTGTCATTCATACTTTTTGTTTTCTCATGAATGAGTCTTCAAATAAGATTCTCATTAATAGTGATAGTTGTAAGAGGAATTAAGGTAGAGGTAGATGGTATGTAAGGAATGGTAATCATAGATAGGTAGGTACCTTCTGTCCAAATTTTCCAACATTTCTATCAAATCAACTTTTAGGGATTTAATCTGACCTCTAAAATCATCCATATGAGTTATGAAATTTATAATCTCATGATTTATGTGATCTATATTAAGTAAATTCTTTAGATGGATATGTGAAACTATCACCATCATGGGTAGGAGCAGATAGATACATATCACAAAATGGATTATCTGGAGGAGGGTTATCTCCTAGAGGTGTGAAGTCAAACATTAGAGAACCCATAATCTTGAACATTAGTGGACTATCACCAACTGGAACAAATTTCTTTTTAATCTCTAAATTATTGAAAAAATTATAATCAATAATTACCTAGGAGTTTTCTCCCCCTCATAATTTACTCCTTCTGTTACATGTTCTGCCTCAATAGGGACCTTAGACCCCTTTGTATATTTATGAACATGAGATCCACCCAACCTCTCATCCTAAGATATTCTTTCTTATTTAGCTATATCAACTATATATTGATATCATTCTTCACCAGAAGATTAATTTGAATAAAAAATTTTATCTGGATCCAAGACTGGATCAATGAAATCCCTTGGTCTAGTAGGTTACTTCACTATCTTGAACCTTTCATACACATTTTCTTCATCAGCTATCCACACCCCCTTACAAGGATTCCAACAGATCTTTATATGATTAAAAGTACTTTGGTTTAAAAAAATACCACCAGAATAGATTTAAATATATACTCCCTTAGGAATTAACATCTTCTATTCTAGCATAACAAAAATGAATTTAGTGTATGTAACAATATTGAAATGGTAAGAAGGTTTACTTATCTCTTCTTTGTAACTAATCATATTTCTAGGAAAAATTATCTGTATAACATGAATCATAAGGTATAATAAGAAAATATATCAGTGCCTGATTATTCTTAAATATCCCTTTTGAGGTTAGATAGTATATTGAATGAACTTCATAAGTAGTCTATATTCTCCACTTAGAGAACTTATCCTCTGATGGGTTCTGTAATTGGTCAGCTCTTCTAACGTGTTTCCCATATCAAAATGTGTATGGTTCATAAGATACAAACTCTGATAATCTATTTATTTTCCCATACGTGGAACTCTTAAATATTCATCCCAAAATATTGAAGATAACTCATACTCACGACCATCAACAATAGTCCTAATCACATCTTCTTGACCCCTAGATTCAAACACCATATTTAGGTAAAATTCTTTCACAAAGCATATATGGAAAGGTCGATTCTCATCTAAAAACCAACTCTTCTAACCTTAATGAAGCATGAATCTTTATACTAATGAACAACTAGTCCTAAACCATTTGAAATTGAATTCCTTTTTAGATTCTAATTCATAGGATAGAAGATGAATCTTCAAAATATTTTTAGGTATACTTTTGGTTGACTTTGTTTTCTTGGGAGAATTATATGATTTCAGAATATCTTCCTCAAACAACCGCTTCATCTTTAAAACCCAAACTAAGATTTGAAAATTCAAAAGGCTAGGGTTTTGGCAAAGGAAGGTTCAAAAGAGTATTTGGTTTGAGTTTTAAGGAAAAAGGAAATGATTCGGATTTTAATTTCAAATTGTAAATCATTTAGGTATTTAATGAACAATGACACATGGGAAAAAATAAATGTAATAAAAAAAACTTTAAGATAAAAAATTATATGATATATATATTTTTAAATGGGAAAAGAATATACCTAATAAACTGAACTTATATTTGTAAATAATTTAAAAATAATATTAAATATATAAAAAGTTTTAAACATAATAAATCATTCCTAATTCATGTATGATATAATTTAATCTCTCATAATTCACAAGCTTTGTAAAAATGTCAGCAATATGATATTCTATACTAATGAATTCAAGAGTGATATCTCTCTTTTGAGAATGATCTCTCAAAAAGTGATGTCTTATAAAAATATTTTTTGTTTGAGATTGAGATACATGATTCTTAGAAATGTTAATAGCACTTTCATTGTTACCATTTATAATTAAATAAATTAATTGATATCCATAGTCTAGTAATGTGTTTTTCATCCAAAAAATATGAGCATAAAAACTGCCTACAACCATGTATTCAGCTTCAGTAGTGGATAGTGGAACAAAATTATATTTCTCACAATACCATTAAACTAGAGACTTTTCCAATAGGCGATATATTCCAGAGGTTTTTTTGTATCTAAATTATATCCATCAAAGTCATTATTATAATAAACCATTTAGTCAAATGTATATCCTATAGAATAGAACAATCCTAAATTGGTAGTATTTTTGAGGTATTTAAAAAATATTTTGATATAAATTAAATGATATTCCTTGTGGTTTTCTTGAAATCATGACCACATGCACACAATAAAAATAATATCTAGATGACTATTAGTTAAGTAAATTTAACTCACAATCAAACCTCTATAAATGGTTTGATCAACTGGTTTACCAGTTTTATCAAGATCTAATTTACAGGTGGTACTCATTAGAGTGGAAATTCCTTTATATTTATCCAAGACAAAATTTTTTAGTAAATATTTAGTGTAATTTACTTGATTTAAAATAACCCCTTCCTTATTTTGAAAGATTTGAAAATTGAGGAAGAATTTTAGTTCACCCATAAAGCTCATTTCAACTTCATTTTTCATTATTTTTGAAAATCCAGTACATAAATAATTTATTGAAGAACCAAAAATAATATCATCAACATATATTTATTCAACTAAAATATATTTTTAATTTATTTTAATAAATAAAGTAGGATTAGAAACACCTTTTGTAAAACCATTTGAAATATGAAAAGTTCCAAGTTCATTATACCAACCTCTAGGTGCTTGTTTTAATACATACAATGTTTTTTTAGTTTGAAAACATAATTTAGAAAATATGGATTTTAAATTCTACGGGATTGTTCAGTAAGGACATCCTCAACAATATAATCATTAAGGGAATCACTCTTAACATCCATTTGATATAATTTTAAATTTAGATAAGCATGGAATAATCTAATGTCTTAAAGTCTTGTAACTGGATAAAATGTTTCTTCATAGTTAATGCCTTCTTCTTAACCATAACCTTATGCAACTATTACATATTTATTTCTAGTTATTGTGATAAAATCACCAACCTTGTTTCTAAAAAACCATTTAATACCAATTTTTAAATAGTTTTTAGGTCTCTCAACTAGTTTTTCGACTTTATTCCTTTCAAATTGATTCAATTATTATTGCATAGATAATACCCAACGTCCATCACTAATTGTATCATTGATGTCTTTGGGTTAAATATATGACAAAAATGATTTATTTTTAACATGGTTTCTAAGAAATACTCAAGTTTGAGTTTCTCTATTTAGATTTGCAAATATAGAATCAAAAGGATGGTCTTTATGGGTTCTAATGGTTCTAGGTATATTGGATTCCTCTAGGTTTTCATTAGGTTCTGGTTCCTTTAAAATATCTTTAATGGGTGATTTTTCAAACGAATCATTAGTAATATTTTTAGTCTTAGAGATGTTGTTGACATTCAAATTTGATATATCATCCTACAGGTTTTCTAAGTAAACTCAAAGTTTATGTGGATCAATATCATCAAATTTGACATGAACAAATTCTTCCTCAAGATTTTTTATTTTATTAAAGGCTCTATAGAATTTACTAGATATATAATATCCAATAAAAATTCCCCAATCAATTTTAGAGGAAAATTTACTTGTCTTATCCTTTGAACAAAGAATTTAAACTTTACACCCAAAAACCTTAAAATAGTTTACCTTAGGTATTCTTCCATTCCATAATTCATATGGAGTCTTCATTAAAATAGGTCTTATAAAGACTCTTTTAATTACATAACAAGTTTTACTTATAGCCTCATCCCAAAACAAGATCAGTAAGTCATATTTACCAAGGATAGTTTAGGCTATCTCTTGAAGATTTCTCTATCTTCTTTCAACCACCCCATTCTATTGAGGAATTTAAGGAGTAAATAATTTATGATTATATCCATGTTGTGTGCATAAGGATTCAAAGTATTGATTCTAAAACTCATGGTTATGAACACTCATCAGACTCTTAATGGTAAGTACACTAATGTTTTATACTGATTTTATATGCTTTGAAAAGCATCTATAGGATTAACTCTTGTGAGTTAGGAGATATACTCATGTAAAGGTTGAATAGTCATCAATAATTATATAAGAATAATGTTTTCCTACTAAACTAGAAACTCTAGAAGGTCTAAAAAAATTCACGTGAAACAATTCTAGTGGTTGAGACGTTTAAACTTCTTTATTTGATTTGAAAGTAAAATTATGTACCTTTCCCTTTTGACAGGGATTGCACACTCTATCTTTAAGAAAATATATATTTGGTAAATCTTTTATTAAACCCTTTTTAGTTAACTTTCTAGGTGAGTATATATTATAGTGGACGAGTCTCTTATTTTACAACCAAGATTCAGGATGAAAAAAATTTAAACAAGAAAAATTTTGAGAAAATAAATAATTTAAATATACTATATAAATATTATCATTTCTTAAGGAAGTAAATAATAAATTAAATTTAGAATAATAAATCTTACAAGCATTATTTTCAAATTTTACATGCAATCTATCATCAAAAATTTGATATATACTAAGAATATTATACTTTAAACCATAAAAAATAAAACATTATAAATTAAAATTTTTTTCGAGTTACCGACTTGATTGAGGATGATAATATTGCCTTTGGCATTATCCCAAAAATGACATGACAACCATCTACTATGTTAAAATTTTGTAATATTGATAATTCTCTCATCATATGTATGTAATACCCACTATCTAGATACCATAGTTTTAAATAGGATCTTTTCAAACACATTTATTTCAATTAATTAAATATAGACTGAATTTGGTACCCATATCCTCTTGGGGAGAGATAAGTTAGAAATTAAATATTTGGTAATCCATATCTAACTAATAGATTTATTCCTTGATCTATGAACAGACTTAAAATAATTAGAAAAATAATATTTCTTAGGTCCAAATTGGATTAATCCAGATCTTTAAGTTCCAGCTGTATGATTTACTATAGGTTTACTTACAACATTTAAGTTAGGAATAAAATAATTTTTTTAAAGTTTATTAGTATATCCAGGTTGATAACCAAAACTAGCTCAGGGATTATGTAATAACTTACTACCTAGAATTTTGTTAAGGATTTTATTTCTTACTATAAAACCTTCAATATCCCCTTTTAATTTCTAATTTACTAGTTTTAAATAATTATTTTATTTAATAATTAGTTTATTCTTTTCTTTTTCTATAGAAAGATAAAATTTGATATATACATATAATGCATACAATTTATTTAAATTTTTATAATTATCTTTAAGTCCATTGAAAGTTTCTTCCATTACATTGGAATATTAAAATAAATCTTCACTGTTCATATTTTCATCATTATTTTCATTTTATTTGATATTAGAAATATGATTAGAAGATTTAGAGATGGTATATATTACCTCAGATGTGTTTACCATAAAACACATGTTGTCCCTTTTATTGTTATCATCCTTTATTAAATTATATTAACTAAATCTAACCTTAGAATCACTCCAACTTTCATTCATTACCTTCCTGTATTTCTTCCCTTTATCCTCATAATTTTTATTGTATTTCAAATTTGGACAATAAGCTCTGATATATCCTTTTTTCTTACACTCATAGAAGGTTACCTCAAAGTTTCCATCTTTATTCCAATATCCTTTATTATCACAATTTCCTTGGAATTTTGAGTTCCTAAATAAATTTTTCTTCCTAAATAATTTCTTAAATATTTTTTCTAGATGAATTATCTTCTCATCACTATTAGAGTCACAATCACTTCCACTGGTGCACTCTTCCTTGAATATTTATTTATCCTTTAACTTAGATGTCTTGAATAAAATTTATCTTTTTGGTTCAATATCTTCATCATTTAACCTAATAACTTATTTATAAATCATGATTTTTCTTATTAAATCATTTATTTATAGCTTGATCACATTACAAGATTCTAAAATGGATACAAAAATGCCTCTTTATCTATCAGGTAAGTATCTTAGTATTCTTAGAACTTGAGATTTATCATCAATTTCCTTTCCCAGTGCATGAATAATATTAGAAATCTTATTTAACTAGATCTAAATTTTATAAATATATTCATTAGGTTTCATATTAAATCTATCATATTTAATAATATATGTATTTAATCTCATTTGTTCTACATTTAATGTCCCTTTATGAGACATAGATTAGGTATCCCAAATTTTTAAAGTAGTAGAATATATAGAAATTCTATTAAATTCATATTCTCCTAAATAATAATATAATGCATTCATGGATTTGAAATCACAATCATAAATATATTTAGTGTAATTAATCCTTTCAGCTCAAAAAACCTTAGGTTTCTCATATTAGTCTTTAATTATAGTCCATATATCAAAACCCATACTTTCCAGACGTATTTTAATTTTAATTTTACACTGATCAAAATTTATTACATTAAAATAAGGAGGTATGTTAGTAGAATTACCTTCAATCCTATTTCTATCCATGAAGATATAAATTTAGAAATAATATAAATTTTGATCTTTTGGTAAAAACCAACTTGATCAGTTAAAAATAATAAAAATCCTTTGATACCAAATGTTGGTCAGAGTAGACAACTCAAGTGGGGGGGGGGGGGGGTGAATTGAGTTTCCAATTAAAATTTCTATTTAAAAAAAATTAAAACAAAATCCCCCAATTTTAAATAAAACCTAGTTAATTAATACATTAAGTATATCTTAATCAATTATTTTAAATAACCCCTTAGCAGTTTGATCAAAACTTAGAGAGATTAATATTATAATTTATTACAATATTTTAAGATTATTCTACTTGCACTAAATAGAAGAAACATCATTTGTAAACAATAACTATCAAAGTACAATTTTGTAAAACATATTTCAAAAAAACATTGAAAAATAGAGGAAACAAAACTTTTAAATATAGTGAATTATAAAAATAAAATAGGTTCAGTCTCAAGATAAGACCTAATCCTCTCTACTTAGCAGTCACCCTCTAATAAACACATTTATTAAGAAATAAATAGATCCACAAACTAGATCAGTTCTTACATACAAATATACACTGATTTTCTAGTCCATACACAACCTATTCCATAATTCTTCATGAGACAATATATATAAATGAAAAGGTACAGAGAGTATCAGAGTAATCTCCAATATAGGACAATATATTTTTATTAATAAATAAAATATTTAAAGTAAGCACAACTCATTCATAATAAAAACAAAGAAAGAGAATAAAGAAAATTATTCTAATATAGTAAAGAAATTATTTCTACTGTTCTAAAAATGAATCTTATCTTCTCAATGTTTTTATTTAGGTTAGGCTTTAAGATACAATTACCTGATGATTTTCTTTTAATCTATTCATTAAATATTATTGTCACGCATATGTGTCACTCATGTATATCTTTTCCACTTATTTTCTTTGAAATCAGTTGTCTTTAAAAAGAATAACTTCCTGAAAAAGTTCCATTGAAAACTCATCATTAAAAATCCTCATACTCGGTGTGAAATCTGGGGCCATCAAATTCCTTTGACTTGGATTTAATTATATATAGAAAAATAAATTGTAATATTAAATTTAACAAATATAATTCAAAAATTAGATATATTCACTTTAAAAAGTTCCAAATAAACTTCCATGGTAACTTTGACACATTGTGATAATTCTGATCAGATCCTTTGGTATGTCATATGGTTGATCACCTTAACTCACGATTAATCCAATACTTTGTCAAATTCTAACTACTTTCCACAATCTATTCTCTTGAATGAACATTTTATTGGAAAATTTATGATAGATCATTATGTTTTTCAAAATCTAAATTGTGATATGGTCACTTTTATTTCATCATGCAGTCTATTGGAAATCAATGTGCAATTTCTTTAATTCTTTAAGAAATTTATTACTTATGTATAGTCACTTTAGTTTGGATTTTTGGTCACAAGGTAGCTCACATAGTTTATCAAAATTGTCTTGTGTTAAATCCTAGAGTGTTATCAATTCATGATTTTGTGAAAATATTGATCATTTTGGTTGCTTGTGATATAACATGTGGTCACCTGGTTTTTCATGTAGTCGCTTGAGCCCTTTGTTTTGTCCACAACGATCGATGCATTTTTCATGCAGTCGATCCGATATTTTGTGAAATATATATTTTCTAGGGTTCTAAATATGGTCAATGTAATATTCATGTATTATAATGAGTAATTTGTAACTTTAAAAACTAATGGTCAATGGATTGGCTTTCTAAGAATTATAGTCACTTCCGAACTTTTAAAAATTTCTAGTGTGATCCAGAGATATATTTATCTTTCATAAAACATAAAATTGATTAGATCTGAAGAAACATTATTTTTTATAATGAAAATGAGGAATTTATGTACTAAACCAACATATAACTACAAAATATTCTAAATCAAGTATTTAATAAACTTAACTTGGTTATTAAGTAGGTTGTATACAAGTGCCAAGTGAGTCAGGAATTAAGGTATGGGTTTCTCATCATAAATTTATTTCTTTGAAACATGTTTTGAATTATACAAATTATATGGTGTATATAATTCCTATTTGAAATATTAAAATGTTGGGTACAACCGCAAAAGTGGTACACACGCAAGGAAGAAAATTACATGGAAATCGAAAGCCCGGGGACTTGACCCCGCGACCTGCCCCTCACCCCCCAAGCCCTTACCACCCCACAACCAACGGTGGGGCTACCTATTTGAAATATTATATCATTAAAGTATTTATATGCATGGTATTTTAAGTTCCTTATTAAGTTCTTTCTTTTAAGGGGTTTTTTATTTTAAAATCCATAAAGAGTTTTATTTTAAATCATTACTTTAAAAGTTTTGAAGTCCTTTACCCAACACTTTCTATTCCATATAAATATTATTTATATTGTTTTAATAACATTCTTATCTATATTTAAATGATTATTTAAGGTGATTTAAACTATCTTTAAATTATTAAAAAGGTTTAAAAAGGATTCTTTTTAACATTTTATCTATAAGGATGTTTTTTTACTTTCTTTTTAAGGAATGAAAATAATGTTTTTTAAAATTTACCACTTGATCTCATTTTCCCACTACCATGAACATTATTCATTATCAATATTTCTTTACAAATTTTCATGGGGTTTAAAATAAATTCCTAAACCCATTATTCTGTGTTTGTTTTATTCTATTAAAAATTTACCAAAATAAAAGGGTATTTCTTCTTTTTTTTAATCATATTTCTAATGATTTTATAAAATTAATTTTCATATATTTAAATATCATTTTATTATTATTTTTCTCTAATAGGGATGTGATCTAATTATACCATCCATCATATTTTCTGAATGGATTATGATGATATTTTGGGGAAATATTTTTAAAACCCATTTCTTTCCATGGGTTAATTAATATATGAGGGAATATTGAATACTCTTATGATCTTGTGTCATATATAAGTTTGGTTTATCATTATATGATAGGTGGGGTCCTATATATCCCTGTAATGAATTGGTTAAAGATTTATACATCATTAGATAAATATGTTGTGATTGGATATTATTGATTCTTATCTTTGTTCATAACTTTGCGCATAGACACGATTTATGCTTAGATTTGTTCAAAATTTTTTGTTTGGACATAATTGTTTTTTATATTTGTTCATAACCTTGTGTGTTGAAATTATTACATTTATATTTGTTCACAATTTCATGTTTTTCTTATGATTATTCTTATTCCACACTTAATGTTTTGTTTCCAGTCCATGGAATATGTTTTATGCTTCTATGACGATTCTTTTATGATCCTATGATATCATGCCATGATCATTATCTCTTATGATTCAATGATCCTTTTAATCATATATCTCTCCCATGATCACATTATCTCACATGATTATTATCTAACCTTTTATAACTCATTGATAAGTTTCCCTTTATTAAGTATTTGAGATCAATCCTTTTGTTTTCCACTTACCTAGAAAATTATATGTAGGACTATGTAGAACCCCCAGTTTTAGGAACTTGACCCTTTATTTTTGTATTTAAAGTGTATAAAGTAATTGGGTTAAGTTTTACAAGGTTTATATGATATTTGATATGTTTTTGAGGCTTTTATGTAGGTGCATGATTTGTAGAAACCATGCAACACCTCTCAGAAACCATGAAATTTAAATAGTGGTCACTGGGTAGGTGCATGGTTTGACATATGATTTGGAAAAACCATGCATCTACCTAAGAGAAACCATGAAATTATAGATATTGGTGTTTAACATGGTTAACACATGATTTTTCAAACTGTGTGATCCAACCATGAGAGGCGTGTTTGGAGGTAGTGGCTAGTGCATGGTTTCCTAATAGTGTGCCCCAACCATGCACCATAAAAAATTAGATCCTAAATGTAACATCCCGGCCCAGATGAACACTAAACTAGAAACTAGACTTGTTGGTCACATGACCTCAAGCACATATCCCCAAATGCTAGAGGCTGCCGACTATCAGCGAGGGCCAAGGGTGTGTCTATGGGGAGACTATTCCCCCATAGACCAGAGTAGCACAAAAGTATAAAAGAATAAATAAAATTCAAAAATAGAATAATTAATAAAAAATGGGAAAACAATGGAATAAAAATATTATAATGACTAAATTAAAGTGGCCAATGAAAATTTACAACATTTCACGTATGAAAGATGATGCTACAAGTGAAATCAGCAAGAAATTCAAATATTGATATAATGTAATAAAATAAAAACTTCCTAAAAACTAGATCCATGAGCATCTTGAGAATTATCTCAACCCTCTTCTCCTAACTCCCTCATACAAGCAAAGCAGCACAACATAAGAAATGAATCCAAAGACCTTCAAGCATGTATAAATCCTCAGGTACCCTAATATAATGGAAACCCAAGAAGGGTGTGAGACATAAATCTTAGTAGGTCAGCACCACTAGTGTCTACCCAATATAGACAATTCATTATAAAGTATGACAATGTTTCGTGTATAATAATTGTATAGTGATAATAATTAATAATAGAAATCTGGTTCAGGTTCCTAAATGGAAACCCATTCCATACCACCTGCTTTAGCCTATGCCAGATGTCTGAAAAGTATACTTGTCCAAAGAAGAATATATATATATATATATATGCACACACAAGGTATATTTGTAACATGGAAAACCAAGGAAGTCATACCCCTAATCTTGTGATTTTTCTTGGGTTATACCATGTCATCAAATAAGTTTTCTAGTAAGGTAAGGGAAACATATCAAGTGCAATCACAATACATAATAATAATAAAGGATGAATATCATATGATTCAATAATCAAACAAAAAAATCAATCCAAACAAACCATAAAATCTAGGTGTGGAGTCATTTTCTTATTTAAGGAAATTTATAAATAATCCCAAGTATCATAATAGGAACATATGATAATCCAATACCACCGATCCCATCCAAGGTGACCCTTACAACATCCCAAGTATTGCTATGAGGCATGATAACTCTGATTCCATCCCAAGTATCTCACATAGAGGACTGAGTATCACCTAAGGCATGTTGTAGACATATTTCCAATGGTTCCATCCATAGTTTCTCCCCTAGGTAACCAGTGTCACTCAAGAGTATAATGAACCGCCTGAGAAGCCCTCGCTTTAAAATCCAAAGAATCTCCCCCTACGCGTTGTGGTATAACCACCCAAGCCTGGGAGTCCATCCATGATTCCTTAATACAGAACCCATGTTCTCACCTGGACCACATCAAGTGAACCAAGTTTCCAAGAACATCACAAGAAAGGAATATATCCCAAGAAAATGCATATATATAATTACATTCCAATAATAGCCATCTCAATACCACATGCTTACTAATTAAAACAAGATATGAAATTTAAGCTAAAAACAAGGAAATAATATCACCAAAAAAGAGTAAGCATGGAATGAGTCATAATAAATACAACAATGAATTTAAACAATTTAATATAACCATAGGCACATAGATTAATATATCCTCTTACTGTATGTCATCAATGAGATTTAAATATCTCAAGCTATCAAGCTGGACCAAGCTTAACATTTCAATTCATGCCATTCACTTATGGAAATATGTAATAAGCATAGGACATGACATAGAGAATAGAGAACAAGTCATGACATATAGTAAGAAAAGGCATATAGAATGAAATGTTAGCATTTAAATCAACTTGAAAAAGCAAGTAACACAAGGCAGAAGGATATCAACACTTGAATGGGTATTTAATTACAAGGCAATATACATTCACAATGAAACTCTAAGAATGTCAAGAATTATGGCACTATATAAGGGCCAATAAATTATAATCACACTTAAGAATTTACAAAAAGGGTTGGAATCATGGTTTATTATCCATATTAAATAAATCTATTAATTTAAAACCTTAAACATGGTGAAACACAACCCAAGGAATATGGAAACATATCCTAAAAAGGGTGGCACACGAAAGGGGGTGGGCAAGAGACAAGGAGAACATGCAGAATAGGTTTCTCCATAAGAGAAGGTCACAAAAAACATGATAAATCATCACAATCAATTTAATATTCTATAATAAGAATTTTCCAGATAGATCTGGGTAGCAGAACAATGACACGATACAAAAAAATGCAACGAAATGATGGGAAAGAGAGTAGAAACCCTACACTGGTAATCCATATTTATAAAAAA
This sequence comes from Viscum album, assembly GCA_963277665.1. Classification (NCBI taxonomy): domain Eukaryota; kingdom Viridiplantae; phylum Streptophyta; class Magnoliopsida; order Santalales; family Viscaceae; genus Viscum; species Viscum album. The sequence goes on along the minus strand of OY728165.1, from coordinate 76,163,094 downwards.
CCAATTCAATTTATAAAATAGGACAAAGTCCTAAACACTCAATATATAAATTGTAACATCAAATCATAAAGAAACATTAATGCAATAAGCCAAGAAAGTATAAAAGTCTAATCACTATTTTTTAGCTTAGAAGATAGTGCACCTCCATTGGAGGGGTTTTATTATAAAAACCATGACTTTTATTAGAAAACAATTCATGTATCATAACCAAAAATTTATTATGTAAATAATAAAACACTAATTCAATAAAGGTGTGAAGGAAATAAATTAATGCATTATTAAATTTTAGGTGTAAGGAAATGGGATCCTACACCAGAAATCCCCATTTATAAAGAAATCTAAATAAACATAAATTATCACCATAAGTTTTCTAAAATAGACACCTCTATTAGAGGGGTTTTATTATAAAATCATGAAATTTCTTATCAGAAAATCATTTATCACATTTAACTATTCATTTAGGAATCATTCTCTATTTTCATTTAGTAAGAATTTAATCTAAAGATCTTACTGCATTAATTAAAATTAAGAATGGTGTAGTAAACAATTAATTAATGAATTATTTGAATTAAAAGGAAAAGTAATGGAAACCTACCTCAAAGAGGAACCAATATGAATACTTGAAATTTGATAAATTTGATATCAAAAACTCAAAACCATCACAGCAAGGCCAAATCACTAAAGGAAAAACTCTAAAAACTCATAAATTACAAAACCCCCAATTTTAAAAGGAGAAACTCCAAGAATGGTTGGAAACCCTTACCTTAAATCGTTGGAAGTGAACCAAATTGAACCCATATGCCTCACCTTTAGTAGTAGATGTTGGAATGCACATAAAGGGGTCCCGAGAGACCCTTCGCATACCCTAACATCGAAGGAAAATTGGAAAATCAGGTTAACCTCTAACCTTAGGATCATCCGCACCTCACCAGATGACAGGGAGAGGAAAAAATGGTTTGAGCTAGGGGGAAGGAGGTGTGAGAGGTGTTACCTAGAAGATTCGGAGAAGAATTTACATTAAATCTTAGTGAAAAATAGTGCATGAATGGGATCTAAGGGAGGGGGAGAGGCGTGTTGTGCAACTCAAAGGGGAGCCCAAGGGAGGGGGTTGCTGCTCACATGCACTAGATAGGGATGGGGATAGGGGTGACGTGCTGTAGGTAAGGGAGAAGAGTGTTAGAGACCCCTTGGTTCAATAAATAAATAAATAAAACTAACATAACAACAACAAAAACAACAACAACAACAACAATATTATTACTATTATTAAAATATTTCTTTATTATTATTATTTTTTATTTAACCCCATTTAATTTATTTCCATTTTAATTTTAATTTAATTAATTTAATTTCTTATTAGATGCACATCATAATGTTTTGACTCTTGGAAAAATAAACTTTGATGATTATTTTTATAAATGACCTATCCAGTAAACATGAACATTTTAATTTCCCTAGAATTTTTTCATCTAGTTCAAAATGTGGGATGTTACAACCTCCCCAACTTATAACTTCTCATCCCCGAGAAGCCTTTGGGAACAACAAACACTTCACCCGACCTATGGCGGTTGAGAAGACTTGTTCAAACTATTGTGTTTCATTTACAAATGTCTAATGCACCAGTAGGCATTTCTTAACCATACAAGACTTAAGATATCAAAACTAGAGCCAATGCTTTTTTTCCAGTTAAACCACTAAAATGGTACTTACCTAGTCTCGTTGAGATAGATACATGACCACATCACCATCTCTTTAAATATTCAGCCTAAGGTACTCCCCACCATAGGTTTTTAACTTTGAAAAAGGGCCAATTTTGAGCCACGACACCTACACTATCATAATTGACTAAAATACATGACTTTAAGAATTCTAAGGATGATCTTGTCATGATTTTATTAAAAGGAGATAGTCTAATAATGATCAACCAAACAGAAAATGGCCACATAAGCTTCCTCGAAGGGACTACCAAACCTATTAAGACTACACCCACCTTAGCCATGGTGGTGTTCTTAAAATGGTTCCATAATAACCACACACACATTAAACAAGAGGGATAACAAGTTGATTATCCTCTGGACAACCTATCTTGAAGATTCTCAGCTTAGATGGTTGACACATTTCCAATAGAATAATGATGCCTTCTCCTAATACATCTAGAGTTTAGCACGAAGAAGTTCACTGAAGCTCATAACCAACTTCCAATTATGTTCCTTGGTCAAACATAACCTGACCATTTTGAAATGTCATGCCTCAACACAACCAAAGGCATAACCCATCAAGATCAATGACTTTAAAACTTTAGCATGGCGTAAGACCATCGCTTTCTTAGTGCATCAAGGACGACATCAATATAGGAGAAATGCACGTTACTTAGCCAAATACACCAAGAGGATTGAATGGTTTCCAGTCAAACGTGCCTAAATACTAGAAGAACAGTCAACCCAAAACTGGTCAACTTCACCTACCAATGAACCATCATTAACTGAATAACGATGCCCTCACTAACCGAGGCATCACGTGAATGTTCAAGATTAACCACCAAAGTCCACCTGAGACCCAAAGTGCCTCCAAAGGTTCCATACAAAGCCAAACACAAAAACATCATGCTACCAAGTAAGCACCAATACTTACAAGACTTAAAACTCACTAGTCCTAAGGAATTCAAGTAAGACCAACCATTTCCAAAAGGTATTATTTAGGTAGCATTCCTTATACATGGAAGGATACATTTACCAGAATGAACCTGACGCTCCCTACCTTAGGAGTGTCCTAGTAAACAAATGGAAGAAAAAGACTAGCCACTTACCAGCATGCTAAATCCAAATTCAGCTTAAACATACACATGATGCTTCTCCGAGCCACGCTCACATATGTTATAATTTTTGGAGAGAAAACCAGCAACCAAAAAGACAGTTGTGTCAACACACCCGCATCACAAGAAAGTCATCAAAATAATGGGATGAACTTGATTAATTTAAACTCACAGGTCAATATAAGGAGGATATGACTCGATAACGTGTGGAACAACTCAAGGCTCAATTATTTCATCAAACTCAACCTGCCCGTTTTAAAATTTAGAAACTTGACAAGTACCAAATACAAGAAAGTATACTACCTAGAGGGTTTTAGAAGCAAGAGGACACATACCAGATACTACCCATAGGCTTATCATCCCTATGCATTAAATTATTGGATGACCATATAAGATATTTAGTATAGAGTCATATTTCCCCATACGACCAATAACCCAGATGATAATACACCCAGTCATCCATCACTGAGGAAAATAAATGGTCAAGCAACCTATGTAGTGGCTGACCATTCCTAAGGCATGTCTAACCAGATTACATCGAATATTTCTCAACTCTCATGTCCATACAAAGGGCTAAGGAAACAACAACCACATATATAAAAAAGGGTTTAATTAGAAACAAAAATTCCTAAAAGGGACAAAAACACTTGAATGACACAAAATTTTAGAAATATTACAAGATTTAGAAATCCAAAAAAGATCTTAGGGTGCTACCAACTATGGGCTATCCCCTTAAGAAGCACAAGCGTCGACCCTATCACTTTTTCATGCTAAAAAAAGTCACTTGGATCAAAAGATGATCAACAATCCATTACTAAAAATGAAAAAACCTATAGAAAATGATCACGCTTCTATTCCAAGTCATCTCAAAGGAGAAACTCAAACTACCCTTACATGAGGGTTTTAAACAAAGGACACAACATAGGGTTAAATTTCCAATACCTTTAAATATATTCACATTTAATCTTTAATCATCTAAAATATTTAACTAACACATAAAGGAAAATCAGTTAAGTCTCAACAAACTTCCTTTCTAAAACATTTTATACTTCATGAAATTAAATCATAATTTGAAAATTTATCAAAATAATTTCCTTTTTAATAGATAAGGAAACCTATAAGGTCCCATTTTAACTAACCTAGGCTCATCAAAATGAAACTTAATAGAAGTTGTTAAATTATTTAAGTTTTAAACACCCAAAACATTTCATATCATAAGAACCATTCCACAACTAGCCTACTTGGGTCCAGTTGTGCATTTAGTAGTGAACCATTTGATTTCAGATCAAAATTAAACACCCTAAGACATTTATTTCCATTTCAAAATGCATCATGACATTTAATTTAATATGGGTTGTCATTTCCCAATTCATGAAGTGCCTATACACTTTATAGATTGAAAATTGGCTCCCATTAATCAAAACCAATTTCATTTCAAAATTTAACATGCTCATATACAATGGTATAGTCTTATGGGTGGCCATATAACAACCTATAAAGCACCACTACACTTTATAGTTTGGAATTTGGACCCATTTACTAACCAATTTACCTTTTCATTTAAATTTTAGCATCCATTTTCAATGGTTTGAATACACAGGTTATCTTTTCCCAATTGTAAGTCACCCTTGCACCTTGCAATTGAAAACTGACTCCTGTTGTAATTTAACCAATAAATTAATCCCATGAAACCATTTATACACATAAAAATAGTATTTTATTATAAGTATTAACCACGAGAGCATGCTATTACTCAGAAGTACGATATATAAAGAAAAGAAATTCTACTTAAATAGGCAACATGACATATAGTCAAACAAGGCATGATAAGAAATTCCTAAACATGGTATAAAACTAAGAATGGAATATAAAAATAATTTTAATAAACATAAAATCATGAAATAACATTCAAGGCACATAATAAAATTTGTTGGCAAACTAAAATGCAGCTATATGGCATGACACATGCGTGAAATGTTAATCCCTATGTGCCAAGTATGATGCTTTCAATGATTCACCCTTTCCAAAACAGTATAAGGGTAAAAATAACATAAAATACATAATTCCAGAAGAAATAGAAATTAGACCAGTCACTCTAGGTGAAATCATATCAACTGTAATAGAAAACAACATGAACAACAATCCCAGCTCTGGTCACTTGGTCATTTCCCATATACATGGTGATCAATACCAAGCACGACTATAAACCAAGCACTGACACATTCAAAATCTTCTATATACTAGCCCAAAATAGTAAGAAAAAGGAAATGAAATAAGATCTGATACCACTTTGTAACATCCTGACCCAACTGGCCACTAAACCGGAAGTCGTACCGGTGGGTCACATGACCTCAAGCACATCTCCCCAAATTTTAGAGGCGTCGACTAGAAGCAAGAGAATAGGATGTGTATGTGGGGAGACTATGACCTCATAGATTAGAGTAGAATGATGGTATAAAAGAATAAATAACAATTAATAGTGGAAGTAGTAATAAATAAATGGAAAAATAGCAGAAGGCAAATATTATAATAACTAAATTAAAGGGTCCAATGCCAATTTACAACATTGAATGTATGAAAGATTATGCTAAAAGTGAAACTAAAAATAAATAAAAATAAAAATAAAATGTAATAAAAGAAAAACTACCCAAGGACTAGCTCAATGAGCATCTCGAGCATCAGCTCAATCCTCTGCTTCTAACTCCCATGTACAAGAAAATCACCACAACACAAGAAATGAATTCAAATACTTGAATGTATGTAGGATTTCTTGGGTACCCCAATGCAATGTTATCCTTAAAAAGGTGAGAGACATAAATCTTAGTAGTCTAGCACCACCGATGTCTAACCCAATCAAGAAATTGCATTATAAATTAAGAAAGTGTGTCGTGTATAATAATTATAGAGTGATAACAATTAATAATATAAAATTGGTCTGAGTTCCTAAATAAACACCCATCCCATACCATAAGCCTCATACTAATCCATAAGTATAGAAATTATACTTGTGAAAAGAATAATATATATATATATATAAGGTTTATTTGTAATATGGATAACCAAGGAAGGCATACCCCCAAGGTTTTGCTTTGGATTGGGGTCTAAATCCCATTTCATCACATAAGTGTTCTAGTAAGGTAAGGAAAACATCTCAAGTTCAAGAAAAATACATAATAATAATTAAGGATGTATCTCATATGATTCAAAAATCAAACAGACAAAGAAATCCAAATAAACTGTTAAATCCAAGTGTGGCATCCCATGCCCATTCAAGGAGATTTATAAAGAATCCCAAGTATCTCAATATGAACATATGATAATACAATACCATTGAACCCATGCAAGGTGACCCTTACGATGTCTTGAGTATCACTGTGAGGCATGGTAACTCTGATTCCATTTTAGGTATCTCACATAGAGAACCGAGTATCACCCAAGGCATGGCGTAGCCATCATACCAATGGGTCCATCAATGGTTTCTCCTATAGGGAACCAATATCACTCAGGAGTATAATTAACTACCTAGGAAGACCTCGCCTGACAAGCCAAATCATCGCCCTCAATGCGTCATGTTATAACCACCCGAGCACAAGAGTCCATCCATGAGTATTTAATATAGAACCCATGTTCTCACCCAACCCAAATCAACTGAACCAAGTTTCCAAGAACATCACATGAAAGATATATATCACAAGGAAATTCATATATAATCACATGCCAACAATAGTCATCTCAACACCACATGCTTACCAATTAACACAAGCTATGAAATTTAAGCCAACAACATGGCACAAATATCACAAAAAAAGAGTAAACATGGCATGAGGAAAAATCAACAAAGAAATATATTTAAACAATGTAATATAACCATAGGAACATAACTTAATAATTATTCTTACCATATTTCATCAATGACATTTCAATATCTCAAACTATTAAGATGGACCAAGCATACCATTTCAATTCGAGCCATTAACTTTTGGAAATATAGAATAAGCATAGGATGTGGCATAGAGCACATGGAACTAGTCATGAAATAAAGAAAGAAAATGCACATATAATGAAATTTTATAATTTAAATAAACTTTCACAAGAAAGTAACATAATGCACAAGGATATCAACACTTGCATTGTCATTTAATTACAAGACAACAAACATTCCTAATGAAAATCCAAGCATGTCAAGGATTATGGCACTGAAAAAATGAAAATAAATTATAATCAAGCTTAAGAATTTCCAAAAAGGGTTAGAATCATGGTTTATTATCCATATTAAATCAATCTATCAATTTAAAACCTTAAACAAGGTAAAACACAACCCAAGTCATATGGAAACTTAGGCTAAAAAGGGTGGAACACCCAAGGGGGTGTCCAAGAGGTAAGTCGAATACCCATAATGAGTTTATCCATAAGGGAAGGTCACAAAGGATATGATAAATCATTACAATCAATTTAATATGCTATAAAAGGCTTGGTCGGATGGATTTGGGTAGCGGCACAATGGAGCGATGCCAAAAAATGCAACAAAATGACGAGAAAAAGAGTAGACACACTACACTAGTAATACCTATTTATAAAGAAATCTATTCAGTCTATAAATAAAGAAAAAGTCCTAAACATGACATATATTAATTATAACATCAAATTATAAAGAAACATCAATGTAATAAACCAATACAGAATAAAAGTCTAATCACTAATTTTTATCTTAGAATATTGTGCACCTCCATTGGAGGGGATTTATTATAAAATGCATGAATTTACTTAGAAAACAATTCACGTATCATAACTAAGAATTTATTCTATAAATCATTCAGTACTAATTAAATGCAAGAAAGGTTCAAAGGAAATAAATTAATGCATTATTAAATTTTAGGGGCAAGGAAATGGGATACTACCCTGGAAATACCCATTTATAAACCAGGATAAATAAAAATCAATTATCACTATGAGTTTTCAAAAATAGTGCACCGCCATTTTAGGGGTTTTATTATAAAATCATGAAATTTCTTATCAAAAAATCATTTATCACATTTAAATATTCATTGAGGAATCATTCTTGATTCGAATTTAATAATAATTTAATCTAAAGACCTTACTGAATTAATTAAAATCTAAGAAAGGTGCAGTAAGAAATTAATTAATACATTATTTGAATTAAAGGGTAAAGTAATAGGACCCTAACTCAAATAGGAACCAAGCTAAACACTTGGTATTTTAAAAATTTGACTTTGACAACTTGAAATCATTACAAAGAGGCAAAATTACTTAAGGGAAAACACTAGAAACTCATAAATTAAAAAACCCCCAATTTTAAAATGAGATACATCAAGAATAGATGGAAACTCTTGCCTTAAATTTTTGGCAATGAACCGAATCAAACCCATCTTCCCCTCATTTAGATACGGATTAAAAAATACACACGAAGGGGTACTAAGAGACCCTTAACATACACTAATATTGAATGAAAATCATAAAATTTAGTTATCCTCTAACCCTAGGTTTGGTCGTACCTCACCGGGCGACGGGGAGAGGAACAAATGGCCTAAGCGAGGGAGAAGGAGGTGCGAGAGGCCTTAACTCAAATATTTTAAGTGAAATCACTAATAAATATGGGTGAAAAATGGTGCATAAAGGGGAGTTGAGGAGAGGGGGTCACACACTTCATGGGAGAAGGGAGGGAGAGTCGTACGTTGTATGTGTTCATCCAAGGGAGGTTTCACACTAGAGAGGATGGGGAGAGGGGTGTAACATGGCTCAAAGTGGAGCCCAAGGGAGGGACTGCTGATTGTGCGCACTGGATAGGTATGAGGAGAGGGGTGACATGTGTCATAAGTAATGGATAAGATAGGGAGAGACCCCTTCAGTCAAAAAATAAATAAATAAAACTAATATAACAACAACAACAACAACAACAACAATAATAACAATATTATTACTATTACTATTATTAAAACATTTCTTTATTATTATTTTTCCTTTTACCCTCATTTAATTTATTTCCATTTCCATTTTAATTTAATTAATTTAATTTCTTAAAATATACAAATCATAGTGTTTCAACTCTTGTAAAAATATGTTCTGATTCTTGGTTTTATAAAAAACCTTCCCGTAAATGAAAAAACTTAAATTCCCATGGAATTTTTTCATCAGGTTAAAAACGTAGGACGTTACATGAAAAATATGGATCTAATTCATATTACCTCATAAGCTACTCATTTTTCCTATAATCAGGTCACATCTCAAATTCCTCTCCCTCCGAAGGCTATGGTGATCATTCCTTTCGATATGGGAGTAATTCCTAGGTGAATCTAAGTGTGTTGGTGGCTAGTTTTTTTGGAAAGTGATCATTCTTTACCTTTTTTCATTAGTTTTGTTCTTCTTTCCTCTCTCAGAATCATCGATTTAGTGTTCTGGGAATAAATTCATGTTGCGTGATGTCAATAATTATGATTTATGGTTGTTTTTATCGGATGGAACAAAATATAAGGACAATTTTAGGAGTTTAAAGCCATGTTTTTGAAGTTTTGTGCCATTATTGATTTTTAACTAAATTTGATTGGTAGGTAGCTTCACTATCAACTCCTCTTGTTTATAAATTAAAGGTTTGGTTTCAAATTGATTGATTTTCATGAATTTAATTATGAAATTTATGTGTGATTCTTGATGGAAAACCTCTTTAGTGATGGTTTTGTGAAATGGTGGACATTGGTTTGTTTTGTGAAAAATACATTTGTTTCAAGATTTTAAAATGATGGTTTAAAAATTATGGTTTAGTTTTGGTTTGTGGAAAATGTTTGTAGAATTGTTTTCAATAAAAGAAATGTTTTATTCAAATGTCTAGGAATTATTTGTTTGTCATGGTATTTGCTATATTTGGTTGGAGCACATTAATTTTCATTTTATGTAACCATGTAGAAGGGGCATGTGTCATTTGGGAACCTAGTATATGATTACCTTGTGAAGACTTCGTATATTGCTGAGATTCCACCCATGAGTACTGAACTATCAATAGAAATTCATGTATGTATGTTTAGAGTTATGTATTAGGTATGCCAAATAGAAATGTGAAATGTTTTTAAATACTTGCTTAGTTTATTTCTATGAAATATTTTTTAGTCTTGATATAAATTGATTTAAATTATTTTAAACTATTTTATAAAAATGTGATAACATGTTCTATCCTAGTGGAGTGAGTTGGAAAGTCATTGGAGAAATCCTATTGATTTTTATATTCACCTTGTACTTGGGCACTTTGGTGCATTTTTAGATGTTTTATAATGATACATTGGTAAAGGATAGATATCTCATTTATTTAGTGATGCATCATGATACCATGATCATGGAATGTGGAGTTGGACCTTAGAGTAGGTTTGGGATCTCTAAGTTGATGTATTCCATGTATTTGAGTTTTTTTGGTCCTGGTTTTCGTATTTTACTCTGATATAGTTTGGTTTGGTTTGGTTTTCTTTGAGTTGTATTTTGTAATCATACATCATATAGTGGTTGTTGGTTATGGATATTTGGGTTTTTCTGTTTTATTTTTAAAGTTAAAATCATCCCCTATTTTCTTATGAATCTCTTGGAATTTATTTCCAACCTTTAGTGTCTTGGAGATGTCACTTAAGGCCTATTAGCACCCTCTGAATATTCCCAAGCCAATGGGTTAGGGACATGATGTTATAAATGGTATTAGTTTATTCAGTCATGGAGTTAGAAAATCATTGTTTTGAGTTGGTATGGTTACAAGGAGAAGGATTTTCAGAACTTAGAAAGCAGAGCATAAAAAGTTGTGGCTAACCTATTTATGTTGAACTTCAAGTTACTAGGAAGTTTGGGTACATGAGTGTTTTCAAAAACTTATAGAAGTTTTAACCTCATTGTCATGGGTTTATCCAATGAGAAAATAATAACATGCATGGATAGTAATGACTTCTCACTAATAATGAATAATTCATGTTAATAAATTATTTATCATTTGGTGAAAAAATATTGATTTTTGAAAATAATTGAAAATGTTTTGATTTTGAAAGAAATGGTGGAATTTTAAAAAATGGTTTGATTTTCATAAATTATGGTGGAATTTTCAAAAATGGTTTTAAAATAGAAATGGTTGAATTTTAGAAAGACCTGTGGTGATATGTATGATGTGGTAAAATTTAAATTTCTAAGACTTCAGTTTCTAGAGAGTGAGACTAAATGGAATTTTCTTTTGGTTATAGTGAATGGCACTAGGTGGGTGTCATAGAAAGAAACTATAAGAAGCTACTGAAAATATGGTTTCACCTGAACCATAGTATAACCAACAACTAGTTTAGAGTATTTCATAGGCTTTCAAGTTATAGATAGAGGGAATATAAGGGATGGACCAAGGTAGTTAGATCATTCCATTCAGATCTAAAATAAGAATCCACCCATTTTTCAGGGTGATTTAGAACTAGAAAAAGAAGAAGTGTGGATAAATAAAATGAATAGAATATTCGATTTCCTAGGAACACCAGTTGAGTTGAAATTCAAGTTGGAAATGTACATGTTGGTGGATCTAGAATACCAATGGCGGGATTTAGCAGTTTAGGCTAAATTGGATGAAGGTATTATATGGGAGGATTTTGAAGAATTTTTCAACAAAAAATTATATCCTCAGATGTTTATAATTTCTAGAACAATAAAAATTTTCAACTTAAAGAAAGATAATCTTTTGGTAATAGAGTATGCAGATAAATTCATGATTTTATTCCACTTTATACCAGAAGTTTCTACAAGTGTGTCCTTAGAGGCACACATTTTTTAATTAGGGTTAAAATTATTGATTCACTCAAATATTATCATTATTTTTATAATAGATTATAAAAATATGCTCAATAGAGTGACGATGGAAGAAAGAGGCATCTTGAGAAATGTGGGTGGAGGAAGTGTGTTGATACCTATGGGAATTGGTTGGAACTCTAATGCGGAGAATAAGAGGAAGAGGGATACCTATTTTCAAAGTGGTATTATGACTTAGAATTAGACATTAGGATCTGTGAGCCTTCCTCCTAAATCAAAGAGTAAGATTGGATGTTTTTAGTGTGTTTTTTAAGAATATAAAGTAGGATTGTATGAAACCATATAGAGAATTCCACAATTACAACCAGATGGGGAATATTCATCACTATTGTCACAATACTTCAAGTTATGGTGCTAGGGATACACCTAATGTTTCTCAGTAATTATATACTTCAATGTGATGAGTGCAGTAGAATAGCTCTCATCAGTAGAACTGAGGAATCCATGGTGATTCTAGGAATACTTAGGCTCCTCAAATAGTGAAATCTCAATAGGTTAATAAAGAGTAAAGTGCAGCGAGAAAGAAATTATATGGACTTGATAAATTTATTTTTAATGATCAATCTATACCTTCAATGGTGAGAGGTACAATTATTTTTAATTCTACCCTTATGAAAGATTTATTTGATATGGGTGTATCCCATTCATTTATTTCTTCTCATGCTATTCATCTTCTGGGATTTCATGATGAGATGATTCCTTATGTTTTGAAACTTCAAACTCCCCTTGGATAAAGAGAATGTCGAGACTTTAGGTTAAAAGAAAGTTTTATAAATATTAATGGGGATGAATTTCTTTGGGATTTATCTATGCTCGAGATCGATGTCTATGACTTAATACTATGTATTCATTAATTGAAAATGTTCAAATATCACGTTGAATATTATACCTGAAGGGTTAGTTTTACAACAGATGATGGCGTTGAGAATCTCTTCAGAGTATATCAGATTGTAAAGGTAGGTGTAGGAGGATTTTTGTCACCATAGGTTGGAACTATATCATATAAGTTGGGTGATTTGACCTTGAAATATGTGTATGAGATTTTGAATAGTTGTTTTTTAATAATTTCTCAGGGTTTCCACCTACAAGAGAAGTAGAGTTTAAAATTGATATCTTACCAGAGAATAGTCCTATCTAAATCCCATATTATCAGATGGAACTAATAGAATTAATGGAATTGAAAACCCAGTTGGAAGAGTTAGAAAGAAAATGGTCCATTCTTATTAGTACATCTCCATGCACAATACCGATTTTGTTTGTGAAAAAGGAAAATGGAACTCTTAGGCTTTATGTTTATTATCATAAGCTTAGTTAAATTAAAATAAATAATCATTATCATATTAAACACATTGATGACCTATTTGATCAATTGAGGGGAGACCAATGGTTCTATAAAATTTAATTTTATTTGGGATATCACAAATTTTAGGTTCAGAAAGAGGATATTCCAAAAATAGCCTACAGAAGTAGATATAACCATTATAAGTATGTGGTTATGCCTTTTGGACTTAGAAATTCACCAATCATATTTATGGTAGTGATGAATTATATATTTCAATGATACTTGGATTATTTTGTGGTGTTGTTTTTGGATGACATACTAGTGTATTCTAGGACAAAGGTTGAGCATGAGAAACACTTGAAAATAGTGTTGGGTATCTTGCAGGATCATCATATGTATGCCAAACTTTAAAAGTGTTATTTTTGGATAAAATAGTTTTGTTTCCTTGGACATGTAATATATGAAAAGGTGTTTCAGTTGATCTAGAAAAGATAGATTCTATGATCTCTTGAAAGCCACCAAATAATTTCTTTAAGATACACAATTTACTTGACCTGGCTAGTTATTACCTATGTTTTATTCATGAATTTTCATGATTATCTTCACCAATGATATCTTTGACAAGGAAAAATGTTCCATTCAAATGAAATAATGAATGTCAAAAGTTTTTTCAATAGCTTAATGTTTGTCTAAGATCATCACTGATCTTGATATTATTGAAATAAGGAAAAGTCTAGGTGGTGCATTATGATGCTTTAGGATCTTGGTTGGGGTGTGTTCCCATATAGGGAGATAATTTTATTTCTTATGGCTCATGGAACTTTCAATTTAATGAAAAAAATACCTAACACATTATTTGGAATTATCTAATGTTGGACATGATTTAAAGACTTGGTTTATTACCTCTAGTTAGAAATTTATGGTGTTTATAGATCATAAGATCTTGAAACACATTTTATCTCAGAGATATTTAAATATGAGACAAAGAATATGGATGAATTATCTTAAAATGTTTGAATTTGAATTAATGTATACAATGGGTAAAGGAAATTTGGTGTAAGATAAATTAAGAATAAATTCATATAGTTAGATGGTGAAATAGGATTCACATAAATAACAACTGATGTTGATGATAGTCGATATTCACTTGGATTGTGAAGATCGAGGTAGTGTTGCATTTTTATTTTAGGTTTCTTTTATTTTTGATTTGGTTGAGAATGTTAAAGAGGCACATACATCTGATTCTTAATGTGTTTTTATATGGTCAAAAATCAATGGTGGGGAGACCATTGAGGGATTAAATCATAATAGAGGACCATTGTTGTGTTTTCAAGATTTGATGGTTGTACCTATGGATTTTCAGAAAAAACTTCTTCATACTTACCACCATTCAAGATGGACTATTCATCCAGGAATAAAAAATATGTATAAGGAACTGAAGGCACAATTTTGGCAGTATGACATGAAAAGAAAAGTAGCTGAGTTTGTTATGATATGCCTAACCTGTCAGTAGATTAAGGCAGAGAACCAGTGGACAGTGTGTATACTATAGTATTTATAGATTCCTATGTTGAAATGGAAGCATATAACTGTGAATTTTGTAATAGTTATACTAAGGATATTTCAAAAACACGATTCCATATAGGTGATAGTGGACCAACTCACAAATTTATCCCATTTTATCCTTATTCATGAATCTAATATGGTGGATGGCCTATCAAAAATATATATATGAGAAGTGGTAAAAAGGAATGGGATAACATTTTTGATAGTATAAGATCAATATCCTAGGTTTACATATTATTTTTGGAAATCCTTACAGTAAGCCCTTGGGAATCAATTAACTATGAGTATAGAATATTATCCTCAAACAGAAGGACAATCCAAAAGTATGATACAAACGTTTAGAAGACATGATTAGGGATTGTGTAATGCATTTTGGTTGCTCATGGGAGAAGCACAAGCCGTTAGCGGAGTTATCATATAACAACAATTATCATGCCTCAATACATATGGATCCTTTTAATGCATTGTATGAGAATATTTTTTGTTCTCCACTTTGTTGGGTGAAAATAAGTGATACTTCACTAGTTGAACCAAGTATTGTGAAAGAGACAAGAAAAAAGATTCAATTGATCAGAAAGAGGATAGAGATGGCTCAGATTCATCACAAATTGTAATCATATCATCTTTGATGATAGTTTTCATTCGAGGCGAGTGATCATTTGTTCTTGATAATCTCTCCAAGGCTCGAGAATCATAATTTTAGGAAGCATGGAAAGTTATCTCCTCGATATATAAGACCTTTTGAGATACTTGAATGAGTTGGTGAGGTGAAATATCAATTTTCTATGCCATCAAAGTTTAGTTCTATGGATAATGTGTTTTATGTATCTCAATTGAAGATGTATCAACCTGATCCTGACCATGTGATTCGATGAGATCATGTTAAACTAGAATGAGAAGCTACGTTGGTTCATGTTCCAGTATGGATTGTGGATATGAAATATAAAGTATTCCATAGGAAAACCATTGGTCTAGTATGGATTTTATAGAAACATGGAAAGATTTAGGAAGATTCTTGGGAGCATGAAAAAGAAATAGTGGAGTAATGTCCCAACCTATTTTATACCAATGGTGGTTTTATACATTATGGGGATGGAAATACCAATTTTGGAGATAATTTAGCACCCACAATTTCAGGTATTTTCCCCTTTATTTATGTATTTTAACTGTATAAAGTAATTAGGTTATTTTTCAAGAGGTTTGGAGGATATTTGGAATGTTTTTGTGGCTTTTATAAAGGTTCATGGTTTGATAATGGTTAGTAGAAACCATGTAACACCTCTAAGAAACCGTTCAACTAAAATATTGGTCACTGGGTAGGCACATGGTTAGGCTCATGGTTTGTCCAAACGATGTAGCTGCCCAGGAGAAACCATAAAATATTGGACAATGGGGTTTAACATGGATAGTGCATGGTTTTTCAAACCATACAATCCAACTGTGCGAGGTGTGTTTGGAGGTAGTGTATAGTGCATGGTTAGTACACTATTTTTCTAACCATGCACCCTAACTGTACACTAAGGAAAAAAAGTTTGAAAATGTGGACCTAATTCATATTACCTTCTAAACCACTCTTTTCCCCCTAATCAGGTTATATATTGAATTCCTCTACCTACCAAGGATGTGTAGATCATTCCTTTTGATCCATGAGTGATTCTTAGGTGAATATAAGTGAGTTAGTGGTTGGTTTTGTTGGTAAGTGATCATTATTCATTGTTTTCCTTATTTTTCTTATTCTCACCTCTCTTGGAATCATTGATTTAGTATTTTAGGGATAAATACATGTTTTTTGATTTCAATCATGATAATATATATTTGTTTTTATTTAAGGTAACAATATCTAAGCATGGTTTTAGGAGTTTCAAGCTGGGTTTTTGAATTTTTGTGTTGTTCTTTGTTTTTTCATAAGTTTGAGTGGTAGGTGGATTCAATATCAACTCCTGTTATATATAAATTGAAGTCTTGGTTTAAAATTGATTTAATTTCTTGAATTGAATTGTGAAATTGATGTGTGATTATTGATGGAAAACCTATTTAGCGATTGTTTTATGAAATGGTGGAAATTTATTTGTTTTATGAAAAATGAATTTGGGTCATGATTTTAAAATGATGGTTTGGTTTTAATGCATGGAAAAATTTGGTGGATTTTTTGTCAATAAAATATTTTTTATTGAAATGGATTTACATTGTTGGTTTGGCATGTTATTTGGCATATTTGGTTAGTGTGAGTTTATTTTCATTAGATGTGACCCTATGGAAGGGGCGTGTGCTATTGGGGAATCTAGATTATGGTTACCTTGTGATGAATTGGTAGATAGATGAGAGGAAACTCATGAGTTTTTAACTTTTACCTAGGCATGGATGTGTGGATGTGTGGAGTTATATATTGGTCCAGCCAAATATAAATGTGAAATGTTTTTAAATAATTGTTTGGTTGCTTTCCATGAAAACTGTTTGGTTTGTAAAGCTATTTTATGCTTGATATAAACCAATTTAAATTGTTTTAAACTATTTTATATAATTTTTCTAACATGTTCTATCTAAATGGTGTGATTTGGGAAGTCATTGGGGAAATCCTATTGAGTTTTATACTCACCCCCTTCTTGGGAACTTTGGTGAATTTGTATAAGTTGTATATCGAGACATATGTAAAATAAAGGTATCTTATTTATTTAGTGATGCATCATGGTACCATGATCATGATATGTGGAGTTGGATCTTGGAGAAGATTGGAAGTTTTTGAGTTTATGTCTTTTATGTCTTTGAGTTTTTTTGGTCTTGGTTTCTATATTGTACACTGATATAGTTTGGTTTGGTTTTCTTTGAGTTTTATTTTTTACTCATGCATCTTATAGAGGTTTTTGGTTATGGTTATTTTGGTTTGTTTTTTTTTTATTTTCAAAGGTAAAATCTCCCCCAATTTTTTTATAAATACATTGGCATTTATTACCTATATTTAGTGTGTTGGGGATGTCACATAACGCCTAGTAGCACCCTCCGTCTCTTCCCAAGCCAATGGGTGAGGGGCAGGATGTTACAAAATATGCATAGAATAAATCTTTATGTAGAAATTATTGTGGGATATGTTAAATAAATAATGTGTAATAATATGTTTATATAGATAGTATCTAAATACACTAAACTTTTGGGTTTTGGGATTATGCGATTATTTATGAGATATGATGTTTTATTTATAGAAATGCTGTAAAATATTTGTGTGTTTAGCATGGGCCACCTCATGAAAAACCATGTTTAAGATGATTACATGATGATTGAATATAGTGTTTTCTTTGATGTTAATGAAAAAATTCAATACATTTAGAGAAAAATAATCCAAAAAAATAGAGTTCAATAATAATACACACCACATTACATAAAATATAGGGATGGTTCCATCTAAGGCCTATACACCAAAACAAGGAATATTAAATATTAGTTGTTGGATGAAAATAATAACATATTAAATGTTCATAGATTCAAAATAACAAGTCTAATAGAAAAAATTATATACAAATAAATTAATTAAAACATAAATTAAAAAATAGTACAATTAAATTCAATAATAGAATCAAATATATCCATTTGTGGATACTGAACAACTTGACTGATGACCATTATTTTAAATTATATTATAAAATAAATTTTAATAATATTATAAAATTTTTATAAAGAAAGAATGCATCCATACCATTCACTAACATCCCCCAGAATATCATTAAGCTCTAGTTAAATTTCAAACAATAATAATTTCAAACATTTATAATGAAATATGAAAGGTGTATGATGATATTTTATAATCATCAATGATATAAATATAATAAAGAAGAAATTTTTATTGGAACATCTCATATATCATGACACCACTGTACCAAAACCTAGTAAAAACATGATTCAAAGTAATAAATTTGACAATAAAAACAAAGCTGTGGGATTTCTATCAATCACTATATATTCTGAGATGGTCAGTGATAAGTATATGTTGTGAATATCTATTAATAAATTTCTATTAACCAAACTATATTGTATAGTTTAAGACTTAGGTTTTATCTCTCAAGAAATCTAATCACACAAACTGTTCTCCTACTGTCACTATTTATATTTAAATAACATACACTACTAAATAAATATTAAAACAATGGGTTTTTTAAAAAAGTATGATAAATATATATAAATATATATATGTATATGGATACATAAAAATAAAAAGAACTTGTTAAGAATAAGTCACTATGATTTAGGGTTCATAGTGATACAAATCATGATTATTTAAAATGAATTAATTATCATTATTCTAGTCAATACAAATTTCAAGACCAATCACTTTACAATGGTTATTATATTACATCAATTCCTCTGTATATAGGTAAATAACTCTCACATTATCACTAAAATGCTAATTTATTGTATGAAACATGATAATGTTGAAGGAGAGTAGAAAATATGAACATGAATAAGAAGACAACAGAAGAGAAATCAAGGTTACCACACATGAAATCACTTTAACAAATACTCGATTCTTAGAATAAAAAAATAATAAAAAATTAAATCAAAACAATATCAAATCATCACTGTAATGTATCCTCATAACAACAAGAGTTAGTTCCCCACAACCATAGAGAATAGATTATAGAGGAGGAAAGACAAAAAGAGAATTATAAGAGATAGAGAGAGGGTAAAATATTATTATAAATATACAAAATATTACAAAAGAAAACCCTAATATACTATAATTCCTCCCTTGGATGTTACAAACCTTTCTTTGCTTCTAAAAAATGACTAGATAAGCCTTTAATGGAAGTGGAGGTATATATTTATAAAGAACAGGCAAGATAGATTTTCCTTTAAATCCTATACTTTGACTTTGAAAGCATTTTTTGGCACCCAATATTTCTAAATCTAGAAATATTATTAAAAATTAAGTTGTTTAGATAAATATTATATATTCTAACAAAAAAATTTATACCCATTGGACAAGTGTAGAAAAATTTATATTATAATCACTAAATTAAAATTTTATGTCCTAATAGACTGTTTAGTTCCTTCATCTTGAATACATCAACCAAAAAAATTAATGATATAATATTTATATGATATTTTATGTAGATATAGGATGTATGTTTATAAATAATTTTAAACTAGAATTATTCTATTTAGATTCATGTATCTCAAGTTATGACCCATTTATTAATAGCTAGTCAATTCTATATTCCCAAATATTTTCTAAATTTTATGCTTCATTAAGCCCCCATATTCAATAATAGATACAGTTGAATGAAATGAAGCTCAATTACCATGGAATCCTAAAAATAATAAATTTTCAATTTGTATTAGTATATTGAATTTTATGAAAAAAATAATAAACTGATGTTTTTCCATGGAAATATAAAAAATAATGAATTTTATCCATTTTAATGTGATTTTATATAATGAATGAAAATAAAATTTTAATGAAAAATGATTAATTATGGGATATTATTCCATGTAAACATTGTAAATCACATGTTTGAGGGTGAAAATATAGGATAATTTTCTTTCTGGTCACACCCCACACCTAAGCATCTTCAATCACGAAAAAAAAATTATTTAATATCTTTATCAAATTTGAAAAAAAATAAATAATGAGAGAAATTCCAAGATCATTTAAAAAATATAATCGATCATGTCTCATAAATGAAAATCAATTTCATTTCATTTTTTCTCTCACATTCAAAAAATTTTCAACCTCAAAAATCCTTTAATGACCCCATCACAACTTACCTCGCATAAAAATTCATGTCACTCTTCACTCAATAGAAATTTAATCTATAGTTATGATCATAATTTGAAAATAAATGTATCACCATAGTCTTGTAAAAAATATCATTTCTTCACACTATAATATATAAAGTTATTTTTAATCATAATGTTTTTTTTCAAAGTGATTTTAGTGGCTAAGGGTTGGTGGGTAATTTTTTTAAGGCTAAAAAGATGAGGTTGAACTATTAAATATAATTCATGAATATTCAAGTGAAACTATATAAAATTACTCCCTCGATTACCCTTACATGATATACACCACACTCTTTTTTGAAATGGTTCATGAGTCAAATAATAAATGTAATGAATTATTTCATCCTAACTCAACCATTTTTTTTCTTTTTAAAGGATTACAAGATAAAAAATGAATATAGAAAATTAATTATGGTTCATGCCTTTGATTTTTTAGAGGATCATGAGTTATAAAAGTTTCAAAATGAATAATTTAATCATATCTACATTTTTTTCTTTTTTAAGAAAAGGATGATACGAATTAAGCCCAAATTATGAAAATGACTCATGCCTATTTTCTATCCATTACCCAAAATAGTGAAACATACCTCAAATGCATAATAATAAGATAATTCCCAAAGAAAACACATGAAAATACCTTACCACACACTTAAACTTGAAATATGCATGAATATATATTAAGAGAAAAGGTAGGTAAGTATAAATTGTCCTATAATGTATCTTAAAACAATGTGGCAATTCATGGATTCTAAGAGCCAAAAAAAGAATTATGTAAAGTGTAGGTCTTATGTAAAAAAATGTGGGTTAGAAAAAAAGTTCCTCAATTATATTAAAAACATTTCATGAACTGTAAATATTTGAAAGATAAATAATCACAACTTTTGTTTTGCACACAAAATATATGTTTCTCTCAAGAAAGTGATGGTATTAGAAATAATATGTCAAAAAGTGTTTATATTACCTCGTAGGATGTGAAAAATATTTTTAGTTAGTATTTCATGGGAATTGATTTCAAAAATTGGCTAAAACCATAATTTTTTTTAAAATTAAATTCCAAGAATACATTCCATATTAAAAATCATTTAAAATCCATTTTTTAAAAAATTAAGTTAGGTCTCTAAAAATCAATTCAATAGTTAAAAATGATATTGAATATTAATTGAAGCTAAAAGTTCCTAAAAATATTAAAAAATAAATAAATAAAAAAACTCAAAATAATATTGTCATCCCACACACTTTAAATTTAATTAGCCTTCATTTCATATCATGTGTATTTAAAGGAAAAGGATAGATAAAATATCGATAATAAGAGATATAACCTGATTTTATTTTGATAGTGGCAGCCTTGAGTTGGGATCCTATATGACTCCTTCTTTAAACCTACAAGAAAAACAAACAAAACATTATTTAGACTAAAAATAAAGTAAATAAAATCTAAAAACAAAGTAATTAGAGATAATATTGGGATAAAACCCCCAAGGGGTGATGTATTTTTAACAATCCATAGCTAAAAAGTTTTATTATTTTAACCCTAATTAGAAGATGGTATGGGTTTATATGATACAAACTGCCACATGTGATTTTTCCTGATGTCTATGAGTAGACACCAATAATAGAGGCCCCAAAAATAAAGGAAAGGTTACCCAAACCCTAGAATGAGTAGTGAAAATATATATAAGAGGATAATTTAAAGAAATAAGGGGTGGTCCCTATTGAATTTTTATGTGTTCTCTTCCATGTGATATGAAAGTTGATTTAGAGGAGGTAGTCGAATCACCATGGGTTCCCCAAGTACTTCTTCTTCATTTATTTCCAACACCATTTTCTTCTTATTAGTAGTCACTTTATTTTCACCATCACTCTATAGGGTCAACACTATTGTATAAAAACCTATAATTTTAGTAAAATCTATGTTAGTTTGTAGTTATTTATTAATTAACTTTGAATAAAATGAATACTCAAAAATATATCTCCCTCATAAATTTTACCTTTATGCTCTTTCTCCTTAAGTAAATCCCTTGGGAATTCATATATCAGAGAGGGTATTGGATCATATAAGAATTATTTATCTGCCTCATTTGGTTCTTCAACTTGAAATTTGAGTGGAACAATCTTTACTTCTTCTTCAGATTTTTGTTTCTATTCCAACCAAAATGATCTGATTTTCTTTAGGGAAGTGCCACAAATCTCCATTTTGGTCACTTTTTCAAGAATTTAAAAATTATATTTCAATTAAATCCTTAAATAATTTTCCCTAAAAAACTCATCCATCTGGTTCACAAAACAATCATAATAATAATAACTATGAAAATCCATATTTTACCTAAAAATTTTAAGATAAATATATGCAAAAAACACTGTTTTTTTTATTTTGATATATATATATATATTATTTATTTATGAAAAATAGTGCGTTAAAGTGTTTTTTATTCCCAAAAAATTATTCCAAATTAATAAGATATATTTTTCATGAATACCTATTAATAAATTATTATCTACCTAAGCATGTGGAATAGTCCAAGACCTAGAGTCGATATTTCAAGGAGGCCACTAACAAAAACTATTCACTTGTTATAACTATTTATATTTAACTAAAATATAATACTAAATGAAATATTAAAATATTGGTATTTTGAAATGAAAATGAAAATGAAAATATATATAATATATATATATATATGTACATATGCATATTTTAATGACCTACATAATTACGAGTTATTAATTCTTGAGGGAATTTGATTTTTGAACTAGTGAGAGGGTAGTCTTGAGAATCAGAATTCAGATTGGGAACCTAAGCATTTGAAAATCACAATGTGATATTTATGGATGTAGGAAGAGGCTTGGTTGGTGGTTCAAGTTCTCAGAGAAGCATCAAAAAAGGCTTGGGGTGACCTGGGAGATAGAGGTGGCTACAAGCTACGACGCGGTGAGTGCTGTGTCCCTTCAAAAAGTTTTACAAAGGGGAGATGACCATGAAGTAACCTAATCGATACATTTTGGTGGTTCTATATGGGTCTAGATAACACTTAAACATGGTGGTAGAGGAGACCATAATGCAACCCAAGGGATACATCGTGGGGGTTTTTCATTAGAGTTATTGGAGATGACCCTTAAGTTGATGTGAAGGTCATGAAATCACTCAAGGGGCTATGAAATAGGATATGAGGAGGTTCATGGGGTTGACCATACCATTTGGGGTCCAATTATGCTCTATCATATCCTAGAAAGGATACCTATTCCACAACATAGAGTATTACACTATTGGGGGGGGGGCTTGTTGGATTCCATGGGGAGGGATACAACATGGAGTCCTACCCCACATCAGAGATGGGAGTCTGTTCCATGGCCCAAAGGGCCATTCTATAGAAATTGACCCAGCCTATTTTTAATGGTGGCATGCTGATAATTTACCAATTGGACCCCTTCAATTTTTATAAGGAATAGATACATAGGGAGGGCCATTTCATCTGGTCCCTCACCCTTGATTTTCTCCTTCAACCCCCTTATAATAGAGGGATTCTAGGTGAATTTTGATAATGATATAAGGGTTTTGATGAATATTTCACTAGAAAATGGATCAATCATCATGAAATGATGGGTTTTTTATTATGATTACAGGAGGACCTGAGAGGATAAACATATGAGGTTCATTACATTTTTAGTGCTATGATGATTCTCATAGCTTGGGTGGTGGTACAATCTTGGACTAGGAATTGACAGGCTTGTTTGAGGCTTGGTGGAGCCTGATGAGGATGGTAAATCCTTGATTGAGGTATGCAGTTCCTTTAATAAAATCCATATTATTGTTATGCATGAATGTGTACCTACATGAATTTCATGGGACCGAGTATATGGATAGAGACTGCGGGTGCCCTTGGTAGATGAGATAGGATGGCGTTGGGCCTCCCATGGTTGAAATAAGTTCTCTTGAGAACTTTTGTGTGTTAGGATCTCCAAAAAAAACTATTTCACCAAGGGAGTAAGACATTATTTGAGCTGACAAGAGACTACCAGGAGGTTTTGGGATGTGACATGATATTAAAGTAACCTAGGATGAGTTACCTAGGGATATATGGGTAGTTATGGGAGGCATAGGACCAGTGAAAATGGTTTATATGGTCATACATATCATGCTAGGTGAGTTCCCCTTCTTGAGGATGGGTTGAGTTTTAGTGAGAATTTTGAGCAAGATGAGTCCTTTGATAATAGATGGGGTATGATGGAGAGGGGTTTCATTTGGGTGATGGGTTGATAGGTCTCCCCTAGGAGACTTTTGATGAGATCTAAGTGTGGGTTGTGAAAATTTCTTGAGGACTTGGCATGAGGTTATTAAGGGGGATTAGATTAGTATGACTTGGGATGGTCCCTGGGTAGTGAGACTAGGGTGCGGAGGTTGGACCCTGATTGATGGGGCGAGGGCTAGGAAGAGCCTACAGGTTGTGATGTCACTAAGGGGTGATGAGTATGAGATTGTATCAATGAGAAGAGGCTATGGTGGGTCTAGAGGACCCATTGGACGCCCTTATGGGTGAGATGAGATGTGTTGAGGAAAGGGTATAGGTTTAGATGACTAGAACCAGTGATGAGTTAGAGTGTTGTGTGATAGGCTACAGACCCTATGTTCTATTTCTTGTGATTCATTAATGTGCTTGTGTGTATGATAGTGAAAGATTCATCCTGATGGGTGACGGGTCCTGAGGCCCGAACTCACTATGAATGATATGGAATTAGATGGATCTCTATGAGTGAGATAGAATCCCTATTTTGTATGAAGTTTGGGTAAACAATGAGTGATATAGTGTGTCTAGAGAATAGTGGCATATCCATGTGTGAGATGATATGGATAGACCGTACCATGAGTGAGATTATAGTGGTTAGACTACTATGAGTGAGATGAGGATTAGGAAATGGTGTGATGCAGTATTAGTGGACCATACTCCCATGAGTGAAATAGAGTCCCATACAATCTATGATGTGAGGATAATCCATCCACGAGTGAAATAGTTATAACCAAGGTTATTGGACCACCATGAGTGAGATGGGGTTCAAAATGTCTTGTGACATAAGACTAGATGACGAGACCTCCATGAGTGAGATGTGTTCAGGATGTGATATAAGTCCATATTTATGAGCCCTACCTTGATTGAGAAGGTATATATTGAGTATTATACAAGATATATTACCAAAAGATTGGTTGGTTATGATTTTTGGTATGAGAACATGCTCTATGAGAGTAGGGGTCGGGATTGGGATGATTCTCTACCCTAAGTCTTCAGGTATGGGTTGGGTTACAAGAAATTAGGTACAAGGTGAAGACTAAATTTTGGCATGATTTCGAAGAAGGTAGGTCCAGTTCCATGGTGTCCTACTTAGCCTATGGTGACTCGATGCATAAGGAGTCATAGTCGACTAGTTATCACATGACTTTTGAGGTGCTTGTGTGACACATTTATTTTATTCCTCATGCATACATGTATATGATAACATATATTATGGGAAATTGATGAGACCCTAATGAGATATATTTCTCACACCCTACATGGGAATTCCAATGCATGTGATACCTTATATCTACTTTTAGGTTCAAAACATGATGTGTGGTGGTTCAGGTAGGAGAAACTTAAGGGAATGTAGAGACTGGGTTGTGTTAAGGCCCATGGATAGAAGTAGGGATAGGGTATGTGCATTGGATTTTTTGTTTATTTTGTTTATGTGGTCGGCACAGTGGGTAACTACATGGGATTAACATTTGATATGAAATTTTTGTTTATTATTTATACATATTATGATTATGTTATGTGGATATTTTGGTTATTTTTATGATGTTTTATGAATATTATTTGAGGGAATATTCTCCCCACTGTATGGATTAATCCCTTTATATTAGTCAACAACCTCTGGCACATAGGGATGTATTCCTGAGGGCACATGGAACACTAAATTAGATGATGGGTCTAAGCTAAGGCATCACATATATTAATGTATGAAAAACACATAAAGATTCAAGTAATAAGATTTTTTCATTTGGATTTTATAGTCATAAAAATTATTGTTCTTTAAAAATGAATTAATTCTCATGATTCTAGTCAATATAGAGATCAAGACCTATCACTAGACACCATACTTTTATAATAGTAATTATCCTACACTGATACCACTACATGTATGAAAATATCTCTCACATCATCACCATAGTTCCACTCCATCATATGTATCATTATAATGATGAAGGAGAATATAAAAGATGGATAGGAAGAAGAAGAAGACAGTATAAAAGAAATCAAGGTAACCACACTTGCAATCAATATAACCACTACTATATTATTTGAATAAAAAAATAAAAAAAATATTAAAGTGAAAAAAACTCAAAGTATCACTAACCACACCACCATGAAATAGTGAGGGTGAGCTCTCTATAACCATAGATACGAGAGGATCATAGAGGAGGAATCACTAAGAGAATGATTTTAGAGAGAGAAAGAGAAAAATATTATTATAAATAAAGAAAAATATTTGAAAGTAAAACCCTAATCTTTTGGAAATACTCCCTTTTACATGACAAACCATCATTTTCTTCTAAAAAATGGATAAATAACCCTTTAATAAAATTTAAGGAACATATTTTTAAGGAATAGGGGAGACAAATGTTCCCTCCAATTCCATCTTTTGATATTGAATGCATTTTGGACGCCCAATAACAAAAAAGATCAAAATTTGATAAAAAATAAAGTTGTTTAGATATATCTCATCTATTATTCCAAAAATGTTTAAGTATGTTGGACCATTGTAGAAAAATTTATATTAAAATTACTAAAGTGAACATTTCTAGCCTAATAGATTGTTTAGTTTCTTCCAATCAAATACATCAAATAACAGTATTAATGATCAAATATTTCCATGATATTTTATTTAGATATGGGATGTTAAGTTATATCTTATTTTAATATATAATAAATCACTTTGGATCTATTTATCCTAGGTTATGATCCATTTATTGATGGTTGGTCAATTTTTTATATCCAATGGTCTTCCAATTTGAATGATTCACTTGGACCCCATATGATTGGATTTTGAACTAGGTTTAGTTGAATAAAATGAATCTCAATAACCATGGGATCCTAAAAAAATATTTTTTAATATGGATATATTTAGTGAATTTTATGATAAAAATTAAAAACCAATGATTTTCCATGGAAACATAAAAAAATTATCACTTTTAATGTATTTTTATATAATTAATGAAAAATAAATTTTGAACTCAAAATAATTAAATTATGGGACATTATAAAATATAAAAATTGTAAATCATATGTGTAATAATGAAAACATAGCATAATTTGATGTGATATTAGCCAATGAATATATGACATAGATGCATTTCTTAAACATGGAGGTTTGTAAGAAGGTTGATAATTTTTTTTGTGATAACAGTCACTAATTATTTTCATAATCAATAAAGTTTTAATGAAAAGAGAAGAAATTAATAGGAATGGTCATGGTGATCCTATATTATAAGAATCTAATAAAGGATAAAATATATAACATGATAAAATTATAAATATCAAATACCAATTTTTTTATCAATTATAACATAGAAAAAATATCCCAAGTTTCTAGTTCTCATGTATCTTATGTTTGAGTTTCACTTCATTTGATCCAATTTTAATCAACCTTAGATAAATTGTTCCTATTTTAGACACTTAACACTAGGTAATAACTGAAAATAACAATTTAGTCCAAAAAATTGTTATAAAACAAGATTAAACTTCATTTATGAACATGAAATGACACTTGTTTAATAAATACTAGTAAAATTCAACCTTCTATTATTTTTATATCACTATTTTGCTATTATTTTTTGGGCTTGGAGTCCTTAAGGCATTCAGGACACCCAGGACTTCAGGTCAATAGAGCTTTTAGGCCACCTCGAGGCCTTCGGGCCACATGCAGTTTCCCCAGACAGACTACAGAAAAGGAGCAGCCCCAGAAGAGGATTCAGATCAGGTGCACTCACTAGAGCAGAGCCAAATGGATTTTTCAGAATGAGAGGGTATGGCTATGTCATCAGGACCAGCCTGTGCTTGAACATAAATCCTAGCCAGACGGACATGCGAAGGTGGAGAGCTACTATTATGATGTATATGCTGGGGAGGGGCAGTTCATTGTAGATAGTCTGGTTGAATTCCCTAAGACCTTCGGGTCATGTAATCTCCTAAGCCTACGGGCCATGTAATCTCTGAGCCTACGAGCCTTGTAAGGGTTCCCCCTCATCCCTTGAAAAGGGGGTTATAAAAAATCAATAAAAATGAACTCTTTCGGGCCATTAGGGCAATATTATAACCTAGTATTACACTTTAATCTTCTATAATAGCCTATCCATCCACTTATATATGAACATGCTATTTCATTATAGCCACTAAACCAACACTACACTTATCACAATCTAAATATATTTATTTAGTTTAAGTAGCACATGAATATTCAAATTCTCATTGTATATGATCAAAATATCATCTTTTCGGGAACCCTTAAAGTTGGTTTTACCAATTTAGTATGAATTTGTACAATATTTGAAAATATATTCTAGGTTTTAACTAATAGTTTTTCTTCATCTTAAAAAAATTCACTTCTCTCATCATTGAGTACCAAGTATGTGTAGAGTTATCTTATTTCTCTTATGTGATAAGAGAATTTATTTGTTAATAAGGATTTTATATGAGAAATATAAGATGATGGATTCAATACACATGTTTTACATTTCTATAACATGTTTGAAAAGGGAAAAATGATAAAAATGTTTTATCTAAGATAAAAGATTTTATCTAAATGTTTGTTAAAATATGATAGATTTTATCCCACTATAATCAGTGGAATATTTTAAATAATGATATTATTTTCAAGAAAATTCTCCCAACACATAGAATACCATATATTATATAGATATTATAGTTTATTTTTTAAATATTTTTACTATAACATCCTTACCTGGGATCCACTAAATGGTTCCCTAAGTCGGTGGGTCACATGGCCTCAAGAGCACCTCCTTATATTCTAGAGGAAACTGATTAGCAGTGAGGGTCTAAGTTAATACCTTGGGGAGACTATACCATCATGATCAGAGTCACATAGTGGCATCAAAAAAGATAATTAGTGGAATAAAAATATAATAATAATGCACAGTGGTGGTAAATCATCTAGACAGTATATATAAAAAAATAAGAAGGAAATATCAAATATAACATGATGAATTTATCATGAGTCTATACAAAAATACAGACAATACATGGAATTAAGAATTCAGTAAAATACATGTATCAAAAGTACTAAAAGGTAAAAAATAACTCTCTCTAGATAGCATCATGAGCATAGTTCAGTTCTTTGGTCCCCTGCTCCTAAGCATAATCAATCAAGCATCAAAAGGAGGGCTCTTGTACCGATCCCTACTTGCATCTAAAAAGTATTTCCTGGTACCCAACAACATCCTGAGTAGTGTTTGAGAGAACACTCAGTACTCCACCACCAATGGTGTCTATAACATGTCCAGTTTGTGTATATAATCTGAGCAGTGTGAAATATATAATAGTAATATAAATGAATAAACATGATTGATATTGTCCACCTAACAAGGCTCACTGTAAACAAAGCATCCATAAACATAGTCTAACTGTAAAGCATCATAAATAACATCTGTGACCTATGATGAGTAATCTAGTGTCAGACCTAATGGGAAGGATCCAAGGTATAAAATGACCAAGGTATCCTCCTAAAGTCCATGTAACATCTCTATAGAAAATTCAGTAAATACTTGAGTGGATCCCAATGAGAATATCCATAGATCATGTCCAAGGCAGTCTAACTAATCCAAATACAAGGAGTAGAAATGTCCTTGTCGTCCAAAGTAATCAAGATCCATGGAGTAGAAATATCAATGCATAAAATTTAACCCATGGAGTAAAAATGTCCATGGTATCTAATTTAATCAAGATCCACAAAGTGGAAATGCCCTCATGGCCAAACATGAGGGAGAGGGCAACCATCCTAGTGTATGCCCCTAGCTTTTCTTGCCAGAGGCAACATCCCTACTCCTCCTTTCTTCTTTGGTCCCAAGGACCAAGGGGAGGGGGGAATGGACACCAGACCCCTCCTTTCTTCAGTGCCAAATACCTCTCCTGCTGGGCTTTGTCACCATCGGGCCTCTATCCTGTAGTAAGTCCCAACTTATTAGGATGCTAACCATGCATAAGCCCCTATTTCCTCTTTGGGCCATGATCACACATAAGCCCCACTCCACTTCCCATGAACGCACCTTTTGTGACGTGATCGTCAGGTCTCTGCTATCTCTTGTTTCTCACACCGAGCATGACTCATGTGAGCTTAGAGTGAGAACTGACCATGACATACTCATTGGGACGCCTCAGAGTGTAATCCCCAAATGCCCCACCTAAACTACGAGGTATTTGATCCTTTCCAAGGAAGGGTACGTAGGAAGCCTCCACGAGGTTCAAGCCCAACAACCATTGGACCCCAGGTCCACAATTGGACCCTAGGTCCTCCTCCATGTTGGTTCACCAAAACCCTGGGATTCCACATAGCGTAATCCCCAAATTCCCCAACCTGAACTATGAGGTCTTTGATCCTTACCAAGACATGGTACGTAGGAAGCCTCCATGAGGTTCAAGCCCAACAACCATTGGACCCCAGATCCTCCTCCATGTCTGTTCACCAACACCCTGGGAAGCCTAGAGTGTAAGCCCCATGCCACCACATGAACTACGAGGTATTTTATCCTTGCCAAGGTAGGGTACGTAGGAAGCCTCCAAGAGGTTCAAGCCCAACAACCATTGGACCCCAGGTCCACCATCATGTCAGTTCCCAACCACCTAAACTACGTGGTCTTTGATCCCTGCCAAGACAAGGTTTGTAGGAAGCCTCCCTGAGGTTCAAGTCCACCATCCACCTAGACCCTAGGTCCTTATTCACGTTAGTTCACCGACTCCTTCCCCACATGAACTATGTGGTCTTTGATCCTCGCTAAGGTAAGGTACATGGGAAGCCCCCCCGAGGTTCAATCCCACCATTCACCCAGTCATTCCGACCCATTTACGATGGTTCAACAAAACCTTGGGATTCCTTATAGCATAAGCCTCAAATGCCCCAATTTTATGAACTATGTGGTCTTTGATCCTTGCCAAGGTGAGGTACATAGGAAGCCTCCACAAGGTTCAAGCCCAACACCCAGCAGTTCTGACCCCCTTCACATCAGTTCTCCCCCGTCCTGCATGACGTTAAACTGTAGACCCCATCTAGTGGTAAGAAATTATGAACCCATCCAATGATAATTTGTTGTGTCCCAATCCAGTGGTAAGCCATTGAATCCCCCAATCAACGGCAAGCCATCGTCAGATGATCTACGTGGACTTTGATTCCATGCCACGAGGATACGTAGGAAGCCTTTTCGAGGCTCAAGCCCAAAACCATCGTCATCCTCATGATGGTTCCATCCCATTCACCATCCACTTCTTAGAACCTTCCATCATCCATCCTGATTATTACCCGGGCCTCCACATCCCAGTGGGATCATGCCACTTCATTCCAAATTCCCCTCAACAGCAATCGAGAAGCCAGCCACACGTTGGCCCCAACATCAGTGTTCCCTCCAGGGGTTACAACCATATGATCCACTCTAGTCAGTGTTCTGATCAGTCTGTTCTATCTCCAGAAGATGTTAAACTCATGGACTACCTTGTGATAAACATGAGATTCTTGAGGAAAACCTCGGAAGACACGCCTTTGGTGTAACCGTCTCCGCAAGACATTAAACATGCAGCATACCCTGTGTTAAACATGGGAAGCTGAGGAAAACCTCAGAGACATGCCCCTAACATAAGATACCCCACAACTGACATGAGATACCTTGGGTTCTTCACTCTTAAGATGCCCTCTTATGAGGAATAATATATGTTATCCTATGTCCACACACCTAGAGATTCCCCGACATGCCTGATGTTGTCATCTACTCCGACCAAAGGTTGCTACCATGTCAAGACCCCATGGAATGTCCTGACGGAGGTAGTGCAATTAACCGGTGTCCATGAAGATATGGCACTGAGAATGAGATTCACAAACCCCGACTTAATCTATAAGAGAGACCTGGACTAGGTAACGAGTTCCAAGGAGGAATACATGGAAGGAATAACTGAAATCCCATTATCCCGTTTCGATCAAGGAGCAAACATCTCTGAACAAGGAATGGATGCCTCCTGCCTTTGGAAAGAAGGAATGCGGGGCAACAGCTGTGCGTCCTCATAGAAGGATGCACGTTCCCTAAAGAAAGTGTCAGAAACAAATTTATTTAATCATTTTAATAACATGTAATCATGTGGAAAATGAGGCACAAACCCTCTCCTAAAAACTCATTTAATTCATTAAGGTTTCCACTATAATGGAGAGCTCACACACAGACACACCCAACATGGTGGAATCTCATGAGGAAGATATGCAAACAAACTTCATGGGTGTTTTGGGTTGATGTTGACAACCTCCAAAAATTTCATGGTGCTAAGTGGGAAACCTATCAAGGTTCTAATAATTTAATCAAGGAATTTAATTAATTAAATTGAAATTCATAGAATGTCTGGTGTGCAGCATAATGAAAATAGATATAAAATAACTAGACTTTTTAGGAAAAGGTATATAACACCTAACTTATGCTTATAGTACTCTCCTCATCTTGTATTGACCCTTAGTTTGTCTTGTATAGGAAGAAAATAGAAGAAAGAAAAAATTCTCTAAAAATAGGTCATATTATGTTGCACCAAAATGGTGTCATAGATACAAAGAAAAATGAAGAGAGGATCCTATATAATGGATAAATAATTAGAAGCTATCCAATAAGATAAATGGTTATTGAATTGGACATTGGAAGATGAAACCATATCAAATCCAAGATCAAGGATTGAAGAAGATCTCAAATGGTGAAGGAGTTATAACCTAGTGGAAAAGGGAAAAAAATTTAGGTTATAAGAATTTTTATGGTTAAAATAGTCATTTTTTACAATTTCAAGGGGTCTCATGGTTTTCCTGAATGGTTGTCTAAATCGTGCACCAACCATGCACCCTTTATTTCCCAAAGAGGGACCTCACATGGTTCATGTGAATAGTTTGGGAAACTATGCACAAATCATTCTTTTTGTCTATGTTAAAAATTACAGAGCCCCCACATAAGGATGTGGATTGTATTTCATGATTTAATCAAACCATTTGGCCTAATTCTACTTCATGAAACACCTTTTATGATTAGTATTAACCATATGGCTTGGGCTGCACAATTTCTACTAACCGCACGACCCATATGCTTCTTCCAAAAACTAATCCTCTAAGCTTCGAATAAGCCTTGAACACCCTCAAAACTCCTGTAACCTCAGTAGGCACTCACATTTGGATAAAACCAAGGAACTAAACAGAAATTTAGAAGATCCTCACCTCCTATAAAAAACCAAAATCTTACAATCTCCCCCTCTTAAGATAAATCATCCATGAGTTTCTCTTCTAAGGGTGGTGAAGCATATGAAAAAAGTTCTAGACATCGATCACACACATCTGCCTCTCTCTCCCAGGTCTCATCCTGCACACGACCATGCTTCTATATCACCCAAACTAGAGGAAATGACCCACCTCAGAGAGATTTCATACTTCAATCAATGATATGTATAGGATTATCCTTGAAGGATTCATTTACCTATAACTCAACCTCATTTAGATGAAGAGTATGAGACATGTATTATTGATAATGACATATCTTATATACATGGAAGGTTTCATGCATGGATCGATACCTATGAAGTAACTAAAACCAATAGGTTACTGACCCGACTCTCTCTAAAACCTTGAAAGGACCGACATATCATAGTGAATGCTTAACCCATCTTAGAATCCATCTATACCCCGACCTTGGTGAGATATGTAAAAAGACTTGATCCCCAAACTTGAACTCTAGAGGCCATCAATGGTGATTAGAATGATATTTATGTCTAAAATCTATATTAGCCACACGATTTCTGATCAAATGGACCTACTTTGAATTTTAATGCATGAGATGATGTCCAAGCATCGCTACCTCTCCTGCCTTTAACCAACACATAGGTGATCGGCATGTCCTACCGTTAAAATCCTCATAAGGTTCCATCAGTATAGTAACTTGATAGCTATTTTTTAGAATTAATAAACTAGGTGTATATGCCTCTCCCAAGAACCCATAAAATCAAGGACACATTCTCTAATATTGCCCTCAAAGATTTGTATAGTGCACTCTGAATGACCATTATCCTGAGGGTGGTATACTGTGCTAAAAAGAACATGTTTACCCAATTCCATCTATAAGATTTTCCAAAATCGATATGTAAACTAGGCATCCCTATCAAATGAAATGGTATGATAAAACCCATAAAATAACACAATATCATAGATATAAAGTCTCCCAATATCATCTACAAAGAAGGCATCCTTGATCAAAAGGAAGTGGGTGACCTTAATCAGCCTTTCCACAACAACCCATACAACATCACTACCTTGAGGTAACCTCAGAAACCTAGTTACAAAACCCATATCAATATCTTCCCATTTCCACTAAGGAATGGGTAATTTTTTTAAGATCCCATATGGTCACTGGTGTTCCTCCTTCACCTGCTGATAGGTGGAGCACTTAGTGACAAAGCCTGCTATTTCCTATTTCATTCTAGGCCACCGGTATTTACAGCATAAACCTTGGTACATCTTAGTGATGCCAGGATATACTACCCAATATGAGGCATGTAATTCCTATATTAGTTCTTTTTTGATGTCTATTAGAACATAGGCACACCCATGCATACGTAGAATTTCATACTCCCCTACAGTCCAACCAAGAGGTGGTTCCTCACCTACCATGCTCTCCCCTAGAACTAAGCACTCAAAATATAAATAATTTCTCATCCTCACCCAATCTAGAAGAGTGGAAGTCACTTCCAAAGATGAGAGAAAAGTCTACTCATGACTATACAACACCTCCAAGTGAATCTCAAATAAAAATTCCATCAATTTCCATTCACTAATGGCCTGTTGAAATGATAGTGTATAAATCTTACAGCTCAGAGATTTCACTACAACATTGCCTTTACCAAGCATATATGCTATCAAAAAATTGAATGACTGGAGATACTCAACCCACCTTCTCCAATGAAGGTTCAATTCACACTATGTAAATATTCACTTGAAGATTTTGTGGTCTGTGTACATTATAAAATGCTATGCCAGCAAATAGTGTCTCCAACAATGCAAGGTGTGAACCATGGATTCCAACTAGAGATCATGTGTTGGGTAATTTCAATCACAAGGTCTTAACTGTCAATACCCATATACCACAAATCTATCCCCATGCATCATGAAAACTCCTAGATTGATGCTTGATGCATCATAGTAAACCACATAGCTTCTTCCAGGCTCTAGCAGAATCATGATCAGCATTGAAGTCAACCTACCCTTAAGCTCTTGAAAAGTTTTTTCACATGCTTTATACCATAAAAAATTTCATCCCATTCTTATTTAATCCCATGAGAGGCATAACTAGACATGAAACGTCTTGGATTAATCACCTTTAATAACCAGTATTTCCTAAGAAACTCAAAATATAAAATACATTATTAGGATGCTCCTAAGAAACCACATCACCCACCTTCTTTGGGTCCATAGATACTCTTATATTTAAGATTATGTGACTTAATAAGT
Organism: Viscum album; assembly: GCA_963277665.1. Taxonomy (NCBI): domain Eukaryota; kingdom Viridiplantae; phylum Streptophyta; class Magnoliopsida; order Santalales; family Viscaceae; genus Viscum; species Viscum album. The sequence continues at coordinate 76,127,074 of OY728165.1, read as the reverse complement.
AAACTTTATTTATTCAAAACTGAAATTTTGAGATCTTGGAATACAACCTATGCTCTCTCTATGTATTCGGAACAATGTAAAGGTGTTTACCATGATTGTGTCTATTCTGAGAATACAAAAAGATGTTATCCAAAAAACCCACCACAAGATTCTAAATATGGGTGAACAATCTGATTCAAAAAATACATGAAAACTGATAGCATGTTCATGAGTCCAAATATCATAACCATATACTCATAACAGCCATACAAACTAAAAAACATTTTATGAGGTATATATATCATCCTGACACATACATGGTGATAACCTAACCTCAAGTAATTTTTTGAGAATACTTGAGATCCTTAGAGCTATTTAAAAAGGTCATTGATATGGGGTAAAGGAAACTAATTCTTAACTTTTAACTGGTTCAATTTTCTGTAATCCACACATACCCTAAGGGTTCTGTCTGCCTTCTTGGTGAAAAAGATCGGTGAAACCCATAGACAAATACTAGGTCATATAAATCCCTTTGTTTCTAAGTCCTCTATATGTATGTTGATCTCTTTCATCTTCGTAGTGGCTATCTTATAAGGAGGAATGGATACTGGTGCAGCTCCTAGAAGTAGCTGAATAAATAACTACACCTATCACTCAAAAGGTTAACCAAAAAATTCATCTAGGAAGACATCCCTAAAATGATCTACTACTGAATGGAATTCATCTTGTCACATTCCCTAATAATCTAGATAAAGGTTAATAATATGGGATATCACTCCACATAGCCCATGATTCTTTGGTCTATATTTACCTTTATGTACATCCCACTTTTCATTGTGGATATACCTACTGCCTTCTGGTGATGTGAAGGATACCCTACTATGATAGCAATCAACATGGTAATGATAAGGAAATAACCAATCCATTCTGAGTATGACATCAAATCCCATCATCTTGAGAATAAAGAGATTCCATAAGAAGTGATACCCTCTTATCTTAAGGGATAATTCCTTGCACTGGAATATATTCTCTAATTGAATACCCAATAGAGTATTGAGTGTCATAAAGCCATCATAAAACTTCAAATTGATCCTAAGGTTTCCCAAAATAGTTACAAATATGAAAGAATATGAAGAACATGTATCAAAAAGGGTATATACCAGAGTAGAAGCTAATAAGATCGTACCGATCACTATTGATGTCCAAGTGATATTATTCTTAGGAATAAACTATACTGAACATATCTGGCCTGAACCATGGACCTAAGAAATAACTTGAATACCCTGATAAGGCCCACTCTTACATTAACGTGCAATAGGTGTTTGGATCCCCAATCCATAAACACCCCCCTCGGCCTAAATGACTAGTAGTACTCTAGCTCCCAGCCCAATGTGGGGTTGTAAATACTACTCCTCAACCTAGAGTTGGTGTTAACCCCCTCTCACTGATCAGTGGAGGAAAGATCATGTAGAACCACTGTATATGGCCCATCCTTCTACAGGATGAGCACTTGACTGGGTCTCTATCATAATGGATCCTTATGTGTCCCTAACTCCTACACCAATGATAGAAGAAAAAACTACCAATACTCACACTCTGGTTGGTATTTCCCCCACCAGAAGTCTCAAAATGAAGCTTCTTACCAGATGTCCCTAAACCACCAGGTTGAGAAGCTAAACTATTCTACTTTGTGCTCCCATATTCTCCCTAATTACATTTAGTAATTATTTCATGATTCACTATCCTAGTTATAGTAGTCAACTGAAACATGTTCACCTGTGATTGAATGATATGATCAAGACCTTATTTGAAGCATCTCACTCTAGACAACTCATCAATAGGATATACAGGTGAAAAGCACTAAATATCTATAAAGAGAGACTAATAATACATAATGTTCATCACACCCTACTACATAATTATAAACTCAATGGCCCATTCATATCTCAGAGTCTCAATAAAGAAGTAGTCATAAAATATGGATTTGGAATCCCTCCAAAGAATATCTTGAAGCCCATTATCCTGTTTTAGAACATCCCACCAATTCTTAGAATATCCCTAAAGCATATACATCATGATATTGAATATCTTCTCTAGAAACATATCCAAATGCTCAATGATTGACAAGGTAGTCACAAGACACAGATCAGGAGACTGTAGACCACCATCCCCAAAAAATGTGGGTGGATGCTACTGCTGGAACACACATGCCAGCTCTACCATAGACAAGGATATAAATGAGGCTCCCTAGATGGTGTGCATAAATCACAAGAAACCCTATCATAATTAGGTATCATCACACACATCAGGAATAATGGGAAGTGCCACAGGTGCCACTACTGAAGTTTCTACTGAAGGCTCAAGGCCCACCACCTCCAGAGCATGGCCATCACCACCCTCTTAGCATATGAATAGAGGCCTTGATAGTGTAATATCTATATAAATACCAAGAACACACCTTAAAAAATAATTCGATAATGACAAGATCACATATACATGAATAAGACAGGTACAAGACTTCCTATAAATAAGCCACACCCCTATTCCTTCTCCTAAATCTAGGGCTAGGTAATATGAACTATCATAAAAAACACTAGAAACACAACCTACTATCCACTACTAAAGTTAGGTTTGGGTCAAACTCCATATTTCAAAGCATGGGTCCCAATATATGGATTATCAATTGTAATTTATAGTGGAAACTCCCTTTACGTTGTAACTAAGAACTCCATTTAATGGTGAAATTTACATTATATAATTCAAAATCATTTAAATTTTATTTATATTACAATTATATATAAATGGTTGAATTATATATATTACCATTTCCAATTTATAATGTCCCATACACCTTATAAATTGAATTGTAGTGTCCATTTAATCCCAACCATAACACGTTTTATCCCATGAGACAAATGGTCCAGGACTCAATGTACCATAATTGACTACTTAAGGTGTCTGCTATAACCTATATAGGAAAAACAATTAGGTTAATGTAGACACTTTAATTACCAATTATGTTTCTCAAACCCCTATAGGAAACATTAGTCGATAACATTCATATAACAGAAGGCACACATAATAAATTTCATGTAGTCAAGAAATGCATCCTATATGGCAAGACATATGCATGGAATGTGAATCTTCTAAGGTGCCTAAAATGATGCATGATCCATGATTCTTTTCCATATCAATCCAAGGATAAAATTAAACTCCTCAATAATAGAAATAATAACATCACATATCATGTGCATCACCCAATTGTGGAATCTAATAAATTGTAATAGAAAAAATATAGAACAATAATTCCTCATTCTAGAAAACTTGGTAATAACCTTGAACTTGGGTTAACTACTCCTAGGAAAAAATTATAACCAGGTTCCAATTCATTTCTAATATTATGTCTATTATCTCAAAATAGTAAAGAAAGAAAATAAATCCTTTAATACCACTTTGTAACATCCCAAATCAAGAGCCACTAAATAGTTCTCCAAGATGGTGGGTCACATGGCCTCAAGTGTGCCTCCCCTTACATAAGAGGCATCCAAATAGTAGTGAGGGTCTAAGGTAATACCATGAGGAGACTATACCCTTATAATCATAGTCACACAATGGTTTATTGAAAGATAAAAAATGGAATACATATATAATAATAACACATAGTGGTGGTAAATAATCTAGACAATACATATAAACAAATCTCAAGGAAATATAAAATATAAAATTATGAATATGTCATGAGTCTATACAAAAAGGTAGTAAATACATGGAATCAGATATCCAGTAAAATACATGTATCAAAATTACTAAAAGACTAAAAATAACTATCTCCATATAACATCACAAGTATAGCTCGGTCATGTGATCCCATGATCCTAATAAAAATCAAACAATCATCAGAAAGAAGGCACTTGTCTCGGTACCTACCAGCATCCAATAATTCTATCTAGGTACCCAACGATGCCCCAAATATGGTGTGACATAACACTCAGTAGGTCACCACCAACAATGTATATAACAGGTCTAGTATGTCTATATAAGTTGAGAAGTGTACAATATATAATAATAATATAAATGAATAAGCAGGAGTGATACTATATATTCAACAGGTCTCACTATAAACATGCAACCTTAATTATAGGATAATTGTAAAACATGATAAACAACATCTACAACCTATTTTGAGTAATCTAGTGTCAGACCCAATGGGCTGGATCGAAGGTATAAAATGACCAAGGAATCCTCCTTGATTCCATAGAGTATCTCCATAGAAAATTTGATAAATACTTGAGTGGCTCCCAAGGAACATTTCAATGGAGCATATCCAAGGTGGTCCAAGAAATCCAGATCTAAGTAGTATAAATTCCCTTAGAATTCAAATTAATTAGGATCCATGGAGTAGAAATGTCCATGAAATCTAATGTAATTAGGATCTATGGAGTATAAATTTCAATGGAATCCAATTTAATATGGATAATTAGATTACAAATCTCCATGGAATACAATTTAATTAGGATCCATAGAGTATAAATGTCTATGACATACTATGTAATCATAACCATTTTATAACCCATTTCATAATCACATAGAATCCATGAGTTTATCTGAATCATTCAACATTTTCCATTTAATCATTTTAATAACATGTAATCACATGGAAAAGGAGGCATAAACCCTCTCCTATAAACTCAATTAATTCATTAAGGCTCCCATTATAATGGCGAGCTAACATACACCCCCAATAGGGTGACATCACATGGGAAAGATACTTAAATACACCTCATGGGTGGTCCAAGTTGAGGTTGAAAATCTCTAACCATATCACGGTGCTAAGTGGGAAACCTATCAAGGTTCCATAATTTAATCAATCCATTTAATTAATTAAGGAGAAATTCCAAAAAGGTCTAGTATGCATTATAATGAAAACTAGATATAAAAAACTAAACTTTTTATGAAAAGGTATAAACCACCTACCATATTATTTACTATCCTTGTCTTGCATCAACCCTTAGTTTGTCCTAGATTAGAAGAAAATGTAAGAATCGATTAACACCCCAAGAATATGTCATATTAGCTTGAATCAAAATATCACCATTGATATGAAGAAAAAAGAATAAAGGAACCCAAGAAATAAAGAACTCACCGATGGATCTTCAATGACATTAATGGTTCTGGAATTGGATGTTAGATGAAGAAAACACATCAAAGCCTAGCTCAAGTCTTGAATAAGATCACAAATGGTGAAGGAGATTTCTGATGGAGGAAAAGGGAAAAAAGATTTTAGGTTATAAGAAACTTTAAGGAAAAAATGGTCATTTTAACCAAATTAAAGGGGTCTCATAGTTTGGACACATGATTGGAAAAATTGTGCACCCTTCATTTCCCAAAGAGGGACCTTGAATGGTTCATGTGCATGGTTTGAGAAAATATATGCAACCATACTTTTTGAATTTGTTAATAACTATAGGGCCCCTGCATAGGTGTGAGGCATAGGTTTCACAATTTCATCAAATAGTGTGTCCCAATTATACTCCCTAAAACACCTCACACAATTAGTAGTAACCATGCCTTCTAGGTGTAATAGTTTTTACTAACCGTTCAGCCCAACTACTTCTTCCAAAAATTGAGTCTCTGGGCTCCAAACAATCCCATAACACCCCAAAAATATTGTGACCTCATCAGTCACTCACATTTGGTTAAAACCAAGGAATTAAACTGAAATTAAAAAGATCCATAGCTCATAGAAAAAACCATTATTTTATACATAGTAAGAGGAAATATGAGTTATTTCCTAGCACAAAGGAGTGTGTGTATCATAGTGTAACGCCCTGACCCTAGTTACCCAGATTCGGTGCATTATTACATAACATTGGAATGATCATAAAAGATCAAGTCTTGAAAGACCGATTAGTTTAATAGCCTTGGAAACACTAGATACATTCATAAGTCTTACATTACATCATAAAGTGAAAAACTACAACAACATCTTGTCTCCATAGATCACACTCATATCCCCTCATACTATCCCTGCAGGTCATTCATAAAATACTTCTTCACATCCTGGGAAAAATAAAACATAGAAAGGGGTGAGCTCAGATGCCCAGTAAGGATAACAATATAGCGAAAACTTTCATAAATAAGCATAAACATTTAAGGCAATGTATAACTAAAACAAAAGACTTTTAAACTTGAACTTCAGCATAATATGGTGGAAATAAAATGAAATAATTCCATTTAATTATTCACATGGATATTCTACTAATCGAATAATCACATGCAATATCAATAACCACTTTCATAATGATGGAATGCATAATTCCAGACTATCATAACCAAATAGTCAAGGCCTTGTGCCAAGACTACAAATAATATTTTGTCATGGCCTTAAGACAAGACAGTAGTTTGTCTCATGAGACCTACCGATGCATCGAGTAGATATAGCGGGCTCCACCCATCACTTATTAAGTCCAATGCATTCTTCATATGAACTGGTTTACACATAACATAAACATTAATATTAAAACTAGCATGAAAAATGTCAACACTTTCTCCATAAACCATGAATGGTATAAAAATAACACATCCATAGTCAAACATATCATAAAACCTTCAATAAAATATAGAAGTTTTGTATCATAATAAATCAACTTCATATAAGATTAAAATCCATCAAAGGATGTTGACATAGATGAAATCAAAACTATTTGAGAGAAATATCTCTTTTTTTGAAATCATTTAAAAGTCACATAATTATAAAAGAAAAAATTTACATTGAAAATATTCTTATAAGCTTTTAATGGAATCTTCTGCGATTTTATAATGGTGGAAAATATCCGCACCCACCGTATAAGTTAAAAAGATATTCTTACCTTAATTTTGTCGAAAAGGTTAAAAAGGACCTTGTTTGGAAAATGACAGACAGATTCCTTTCAAACCATTTTATAAAAAGTCAAAAAAGGTTATAAATGACTTTAACCCATAGTCTAGTAAATAGTAAAAATGTTTTGGAATACATTTTTAAGAAACATGGATGTGGATGATAAAAAGGTCTCAATAGATAATTACATATAAACAACCTTGAATAATGAAGAGGTTGTAGAATTAACCCTTAACTTGTACTTTTCCTTGGTTGAGGGTAGTTTAAAATCCTGTATAATGGTTAAATAATTGTTATTAAATTATAAAATAATCATATAAATTAATATGATATCATATATGATCTTTTAACATTGCTTTGTTAATAATATCTTAGTATTATCGTCGTTTCGGGTGTTAACTTATATGTTTTGTTACATAAGACATGTTTGTTATAGATAGGTTGTACCTTATTCATATTCAGAATGATATCAAGTCCTTAAACATTATTTTTAATCATCAAAATGAGAATTAGACTTGAATGGATATGATGGGGAATGAATCTCATCGCATTCGTGGAGATGGTAGTCCGTACGTACGCACGAGCGACAATATCATTCTTTTGATATTAAAATAATATATAATTGGTTGTTATATCATATATACATAATAATTATAATGTTATATTTATTATTTACTTCAATTACACATCATTATCATACCCATCCAAATAATAATGTTTTGAATAACAATTACACCATGACGTGGAGACGGCAAGCTGTACATACGCACGTAAGGTGACATGTCATTAAAAGGATGGATAGAATACTGAATATGGTTGTACCATATTTATAATAACATCACAGTATATAGAAGATACTGGAGTTATTATTTTAGAATGGAAATTACAAAGAAATAATAAGTGGAAGAAGAAAGGAACTTGAAAGAGGGTGGTGAAAACATTACCTCCTCTTCAGGTTCTTCCTTTTGATTTGATCAAAAGGGATCCTTAGGTTGGCTTTATAATAAAAATAAGGCCTCTAGGTTTAATTGAGGGAAGTTGAGAGAATATTTGGGTAGGTTTTGACTGAGAAAAAAGGGTTAGAATGTGTGAATTAGAGAGAAGGGGGAGTGCCCTTTTATAAGAGGGGTGAGGGGCACCTTTGGAAAAGCTAGAAATATTATTTTATAATAAATTCATATTCGGTTTATAATGGCTAAAAAGTGGATTATTTAGAGGTTAATGTTGGGATATGTTGAAAACCACTCAAAAAATAGGTTTTAGATAGGTTTGGTCACTATATTAACTTTATCTTTTTTATTTAACTCTTAGTTAAATAGTTTGACATTTACTATGTCTCTTTGTATTTTTATATTATATAGTTAATAAACTTACTATATACTTCCAAGCTAACCCCAAGTGGTTAATTAATGATAAACCTATAATTATATAAGTCTCTTGACCGAACCTTAGATTTTTAGTAATATAATATCAATTTATAATATAATATTTGTTTTTAAAAACTCATTTATGTCAATTTTGACACTATTTAATAATTGATTTTTTTAAAGTCTTAAGAACTTTATTAATTAGAAAAAAATTAATTTAATCAATAATAACATGTAATATTAACCAATAAAATTGGTGGATGTCCTAAAAACTTTCAAATTATATTTATTTTAACATTTATAATACCAATTATTTGATTCTTTCATTAATAAGGAAAATACTGCATCATTATTTTGTTATAAATAAATTTTAATTCAATGTCTAAAAATTATAAATAAAATACCATTATGTAGGAAATCTTTTTATATTTATAATTAATATTTATATTCAATAATATAACATATATAACCCTATGTAAAATTGTTTTGCTAAAAGATATATGCTTATGTCATTTTTGTATTTACTTTAACTTAATTAATATAAAGTGTCATTATCACTTACAAGTGGCTAAATGGGGTCCCAAAACCGACCCAAATATTCCCATGTCTGGACATGTATCAACCAATAGGGTTAGGACACGTTTTAGGGTAATTTAATATTATTATAATATTATTTTTTACCCTTATTTACCGGATTTACCCTTTAACCATGGTAAATAAAATATTTACCGAAGTAATTATTCAAAATGTATAAAAATAAAAGTTACCTATTTACACAATTTGGAACTCCTGATTATAAATATTTAATCTATTTTTCTGAATTCAAAACACAAAAGTGGCAGAAATTAATTTAAAATTAATTCCTGTTGTCAAAACAAAAAAACGTGTTTTTAAGAAATAATAACTATCAAAATATTGACACTTGCTTATGTCCAGTTTAAATGTGAAATTATGTCCAATGACCAAAATTGGATTAAATGGTAAAAATATAATCTAATTATACTTTAAAATCGCTCATATTCATAATTTATCACTATTAATTATTTTTATTAAAAAAGTTGTTTTTAATTAAAATTTAGTAATTTTCACTATTCATCAAAATATGAAAGTTATTAAAAAAGTACCAAAAATTCACCCTAAGATAATTTTGATATTCCAAATCCAAAAATGAAGTCCATTTTGAAAGATAAAATGTATAAAATTTTAAAAAGTGGGTATTACTATTCATAACCGTTAGTTTGATTGGTTGTGGTGTGTGATAGAACTCAAAGTTGCGTACAACACATGCTATTATATTATTCAAAGAGAAGCGTACCATGGAATATTGGGGTGTTACATTCTCCCCTCCTTCAAATAATTTTGTCCTCGAAATTTCTTGAATACTACCGCATGAAAATACTCAGGTGGTTCTTCATCATAAGTTCCTCGGGTTCCCACGTTGCCTCTTCCATCTTATGGTTTCTCCATAGAACTTTTACCAGATGAGTCATCCATTTCCTCAGCACTTGTTCTCTAGTATCAAGAATCCTGATGGGATCTTCACAATAAGACATATCGGTTTCTAGTTCTACTTCTTCATAGTTGAGTACATGAGTTGGGTCAGGCATGTATTTTCTCAATAGTGATACGTGGAACACATTGTGAACTTTGGAGAGACTTGGTGGCATTGCCAAACAGTAAGCTACAACCCCAATTTGTTCTAGAATTTCGAAAGGTCCTATGTACCTGAGACTCAATTTAACTTTATTACCAAAACATATGACTCCCTTACATGGAGATACCTTCAAGAAAACATGATCTCCTACCTGAAATTCCAAATCCTTCCTTCGGTTATCAGTATAGCCCTTCTGCCTACTTTGAGCTGCTTTGATGTGGTTTTGGATTACCTTCACCTTTTCCATTGTTTCCTCCACTAGTTCTAGGTCTACAAGTTTTCTTTCACCAACATCATCCTAACAGGTTGGTGTGCGACATCTCTTTCCATATAACGCTTCATATGGTGCCGTCCGAATACTTGAATGGAAGCTATTGTTATAGAAAAATTCCACCAGAGGTAAATATTGATCCCACATACCCTGAAAGTCATGTGAGCAAGATCTCAACATGTCTTCTAAGGTTTGAATAGTCCGTTCTGATTGTTCATCAGTTTGGGGGTGGTAGGCAGTGCTCAAACGATGTTCAGTATCCAGGGATTTCTAAAGACTTTTCTAGAATCTTGATGTAAAACGGGGATCACGATCAGAAACAATCGATAGGGATACTCCATGAAGTCTCACAACTTCATTAATATATAGTATTTCTAGACGTTCAAGTGGTAGATCTTATCTTATAGTAAGAAAATGTGATGACTTGATAAGATGATCAACAATGACCCATATTGCATCATTCCTTCTAGGAGTCTTTGGTAGCCCCATGAAAAAGTCTATCGTAATATTATCCCATTTCCACTCAGGTATAGGAAGAGGTTTCAAAACTCCTCCAGGCTATTTCCTTCCAGCTTTATCTTGTTGAAAAACCATACATCTTGATACAAAATCAGAAATCTCCCTCTTCATGTTGTCCCACCAAAAATTTTCCTTCAAATCTCTATACATTTTGGTGCTCCCAGCATGTATAGAGAAATTAGAACTATGAACATCATCCAACAATTCCCTTTTTAGATTAGGTATATCAGGAACACAAAGTCTCTTCCCAAATTTCAAAATTCCATCTTCATACACAAATTCACTCAATCTCCCATCATTCATAACTTTTATCTTCTTTTGAAACTCTTCATCATCGGTATGAGAACTCTTTATCCTTTCTAGTAAAGATGGTTTGGCAACCATTTGAAAAATCATTGATGTTTCACCTTCCATGGTTATTCCCATATCCATATTTACTAGATCCATGAAAATAGGATCCCTTTCAACTCTCATCTTGTTCAAAAATCCATGATACTTTCTTCTCAAAGCATTTTCCACCTTATTTTCCTTCCCTGGGTGGTAGTGTATCGTGCAATCATAATCCTTGAGTAGTTCAATCCATCACCTTTGCCTCATGTTGAGTTATTTCTGTGAGAAAATATACTTCAAACTCTTTTGATCGGTATATATCTCACATTTTTCACCATAAAGTTAATGTCTCCATATCTTCAAAGCAAATATTATAGAAGCTAACTCAAGATCATGAGTAGGATAGTTTTTCTCATGAAATTTTAGTTGTCGCGATGCATAGGAAATAACACTATCATTCTGCATAAGGACACAACCGAGTCCTTTCTTTGAAGCATCACTATAAATAACAAACCCATCATTCACCGATGGTAGAGTCACTATAGGAGCATTGACTAATCTTCTCTTCAGTTCTTCAAAAAATTATTCACACTATTTTGTCCAAATAAATTTAACCCCTTTACGTGTGAGCTTCGTTAATGGGTTAGCCAATCGAGAAAAATTCTGGACAAAACGCCGATAATAACCTGCTAAACCAATAAAACTGCGTACCTCAGTTATATTCGTTGGTGCTGGACATTATTGGATTGCCTTGGTCTTAGAAGGATCAATAGAGATTCCATCCTTAGAGACAATATAACCAAGAAAAGAGATCTCCTGAAGCCAGAATTAACACTTACTAAACTTCCCATATAATTCATGTCTTCTAAGAGTATTCAGGATAATGTGCAAGTGATTTTCATGATCTTCATATATTTTGTAATATACCAAGATATCATCAATAAATACCACTAAAAAATCATCGAGATATTCCTTGAAAACTCTATTCATTAGATCCATGAATATAGAGAGTGAATTAGTCAATCCAAAAGGCATTACTGTAAACTCGTAATGCCCATACCTGGTTCGAAATTCTGTCTTCAAAATGTCTTCCTTCTTCATACGCAACTGATGGTATCCATATCGAAGTTCAATCTTTGAAAAGTATTGAGCTCCATGCAGTTGGTCAAATAAATCATCAATGCGAGGTAGGGGGTACTTGTTCTTTATTGTTATAGCATTGATTTCCCTGTAGTCGATACATAACCTCATAGATCCACCTTTCTTCTTAACAAAAAGGATAGGGGCTTCCCATGGAGAAACACTAGGGAGAATTAATCCCTTATTACTCAATTCCTATAGTTGTTTCTTTAGTTCCACTAATTCCACAGTGGACATTCTATAAGGGGTCTTCGATATGGGCCTTGAACCTGGAATTAAATTAATGGAAAACTCAATTTCTCGTTCTGGAGGATGTTCAGGTAAATCTTCCAGAAACACATCTACATATTATTTCACAATAGGTACATCCTATATTTGAAAATTAATTTCCTCACCCATAGTTATTTCATTCTATTCCTCCCTGATAATTGAATTTAGTTGAGCTACTAGGGGTGGATCTAGATAAGAATCAGGTGGTGACGATTCCGCTCTAAAGATAAGGTTTTCTTTATCATCATCATAAAAAACCGCAAACTCATTATTCTTAAAATAAATCTTCGCATCATGGTCCGAAATCCAATCCATACCAAGGATTATATCAAATTCAATCATGGGTATGATGATGAGATCAGTAGATAAAGAACATTTATGTGCTCTAATGGGGACTGATTCACAAAACTTTGTTGCAATGTTACTTCCCTTAGGAGTTTTGACTGACAAATCCCTTGTTAAATAAAATTGGAAATATCTAATTTTCTTAGAAAACTAGGAATATATGAAACAATGTAATGATCTATAATCAAATAAAGCATTTTCTAAACATGAGGAAACCATTAAATTACCTACCACCATGTCTTTCAAAGCTTCTGCCTCAGTAGTAGTGATAGCATAAGCTTGGCCTTGATCCCTTGGAATTTTCTGAGGCAAGTTCCCCTGAAGCTTAGGAAATTCATTTTCATAATGTCCCATCTCCCTGCAATTATAGCATTGAACATCAGTATCTTGTTTCTTCCACTTGCAATCACGATCCTGGTGGCCTTTTTCACCACACTTGTAACAGACTCCCGTTCCCTTTAAGCAAGTACCGGGGTGTTTCTTCCCAAATTTATTGCAGGATGGATATTAAACGTTTCCCTTATTCCCCTTATTTCCATTCCCAGAGTGATCAACAGATCTCTTCTTATGTTGATTTTCTTTAAAGTCATAAGACTTAGAGAATTCCTTTTTTGTCTTGATAGCACATGAGACAATATCTTCGTATGACGAGAAGGATTGTGAGACTAATGCTCTACAGAGAAATGGTTTTTAACTCATCAAAGAAACTATCAATATTACTCCTTGGGTTACCTATATAATCTGCTGCATGCCTCTCTAACCTTGTAAAGTTATCCACATACATTGTGACATTCTTATCCTCCTTTTGTCTCAGACTCAGAAATTACCTTTCCATATCTGTTTGATGGTCATGAGGAAAGTATTTTTCTAAGAAAATATCTTTTAACTCCCTCCATTCCATATTTGATACTTAATCATCCTCATTTGTGTTTTGAATCAATGACCACCATTGGTCAGCATCTCCAGTGAGGCGGTAAACTGCCATGATAACTTTTTCCATTTCACTACTCCCCAAGAAAAGAAATATTTTCTCTAAGGAATTTATCCATTTCTCAACTACTAGTGGATTTTTACCCCCATTTAATGTTGGTGGTTGTTTCCTCATGAAGCGATCTAACATTAATCCTCCATGCTGTGGATCTGGGTGCTCCATACGGGTAAGGTTATTATTCATAACCTCAGTGAGTTGTCCCAGTATGGTAGTTAGCTGATCAGCACCAGTTGCATCACCATCTCCACTATAATTATCTTGAGTAGGAGGGAAATCCCTACATGGAGTGCGTGCATTGATATGGTTTCCATTTCTTCCACTAGGTGCCATTTCTAAACAATGGCATAAACTAGATCAGTTTATGAATCGAAATACATAATTCGAAACTTGTAAAACACTTAACATAAATTGAACAGTTTATGGATATAATCCATAATCATAAAAAAATTCTTTGAGGAAGTATATACTCATAAACTCTTCATAATGGGTTGTAAATAAAATGATAATTGTACTAAGAATATCCTCTGGGAGTGTTGCAACCAAGAGTGAAGCAAGGCCCGTTGTCGTGCACCAGTTCCCGTTCAAGTCTATCTTAAAGCGGTGTTTTTAGGTTTTACCCCTAGGTACATCTATGCCAGAGCTAACTCTACCTGCTCGTATCTAGAAAGTGATGTATTTCTTGGAAAACTCACAAAATCTCTATAATACCAAAATTCTAGGAAGTTCTTCTATACTAATCCTCAAAGTCCATCTTAGGTCTATGTGCTCTAATCAGAGTTTATCTAAATATAGCTTCCAAGGTTTGTACTAAACTTCCTCTGATACCAACTGTAACACCCCGACCCTAGTTACCCAGAGTCGGTGTATTATTACATAACATTGGCATGATTATAAAAGACCCAGTCTTGAAAGACCGATTAGTTTAGTATCCTTGGAAACACAAGATACATTCATAAGTCTTACATTACATCATAAAGTGAAAAACTACAACAACATCTTGTCTCCATAGACCACCATCATATCCCCTCATACTATCCCTGTAGGTCATTCATAAAATACTTCTTCACATCCTAGGAAAAATAAAACATAGAAATGGGTGAGCTCAGATTCCCAGTTAGGATAACAATATAGCGGAAACTTTTATAAATAAGAATAAACATTTAAGGCAATGTATAACTAAAACAAAAGCCTTTTAAACTTGAACTTCAGAATAATATGGTATAAATAAAATGAAATAATTCCATTTACTTATTCACATGGATATTCTTCTAATCAAATAATCACATGAAATATTAATAACCACTTTCATAATGATAGAATGCATAATGCCAGACTATCATAATCACATAGTCAAGGCCTTGTGCCAAGACTCAAATAATATTTTGTCAAGGCCTTGTGTCAAGACACTAGTTTGTCTCATGAGACCTACCGATGCATCGACGAGCTATAGCGGGCTCCACCCATCACTTATTAAGTCTAATGCATTTCTCAAATGAACAGGTTTAAATATAACATAAACATTCGTATTAAAACTACCATACGAAATATCAATAATTTCTCCATAAAACATGAATGGTATAAAAATAACACATCCATATTCAAACATATCACAAAACCTTCAATACAATATGAAAGTTTTTTATCATAATAAATCAACTTCAAATAAGCTTAAAATTCATCAAAGGATATTGACATAGATGAAATCAAAATCTATTTGAGAGAAATATCTCTTTTTTTGAAATCATTTAAAAGTCACATATTTATAAAATAAAAAATGTACATTGAAAATATTCTTATAAGCTTGTAAGGGAAGCTTTGGTGATTTTATAATGGTGGAAAATAGCTGCACCCGCCGTATAAGTTAAAAATACATTCTTACCATAATTTTGTCGAAAAGGTTAAAAAGGACCTTATTTGGAAAACGACAGACATATTCCTTTCAAATCATTTTATAAAAATTCAAAAAAGGGTATAAATGAATTTAACCCATAGTGTAGTAAATAGTAAAAATTTTTTGGCATATATTTTTAAGAAACATGGATGTGGATGATAAAGAGGTCCCAGTAGATAATTATGTATAAACAACCTTGAATAATGAAGAGGTTGTAGAATTAACCCTTTATGTGTAATTTTCCTTGGTCGAGGGTAGTTTAATCTCCTTTATAATGGTGAAATAATTGTTAATAAATTATTCAAGAATCATATACATTAATATGATATCATATATGATCTTTTAACATTGCTTTGTTAATAATATCTTAGTATTATCGTCATTTCAGGTGTTAACTTACATGTTTTGTTACATAAGCCATGTTTGTTATGGATAGGTTGTATATTATTCATATACAGAATGATATAAAGTACTTGAAAATTATTTTTAATCATCAAATGAGAATTAAACTTGAATGGATATGATGAGTAATGAATCTCATCGTGTTCGTGGAGACGGTAGTCCGTACGTACGTACGAGCGACAATATCATTCTTTTAATATTAAAATAATATATAATTGGATGGAATATCATATATACAGAATAATTATAATGTTATATTTATTATTTACTTCAATTACACATCATTATCATACCCATACAAATAATAATGTTTTGAATAACAATTACACCACGACGTGGTGACGGTAAGCCATACGTACGCACGTATGGTGACATGTCATTCAAAGGATGGATAGAATACTGAACATGGTTCTACCATATTTATAATAACATAAAAGTATATAGAAGAAACTAAAGTTATTATTTTATAATGGAAATAACAAATAAATAAGAAGTGGAAGAAGAAAGGAACTTGAAAGAGGGTGGTGAAAACATTACCTCTTCTTCGGGTTCTTCCTTTTGATTTAATCAAAAGGGCTCTTTAGGTTGGATTTATGATCAAAATATGGCCTATAAGTTGAATTGAATAAAGTTTAGAGAATATTTAGATAGGGTTTGGCCAATTCAAAAGGATTTTAAGGTGTGAATTAGAGAGAATGGGTAGTCCCCTTTTATAAGAGGGGTGAGGGTCACCTTTGGAAAAGCTAGAAATATTATTTTATAATAAATTCATATTCAGTTTCTAATGGCTCAAAAGTGGATTATTTAAAGTTTAAGGTATGTATAGGTTTAAAACCACTCAAAAAATAGGTTTTCTACATGTTTGGGTCACTATATTAACTATCTCTTTTTGATTTAACTCTTAGTTAAATAGTTTGACATTTACCATGTCTCTTTGTATTTTTATATTATATAGTTAATAAACTTACTATATACTTCCAAGTGAACACAAAGTGGTTCATTAATGATACAAATATCATTATATAAGTCTATTTTCCTAGCCTTAGATTTTTAGGAATAGAATTTCAATTTATAATATAATATTTTTTTTTAAAAACTCATTTTTTTCAATTTTGACACTATTTAATAATTGATTTTTTTTAAAGTCTTAACAACTTTATTAATTAGAAAAAAATTCATTGAAGCAATACTAATATGACATATTAACCAATAAAATTCATGTATGTCATCAAAACTTTCAAATTATATTTATTTTAACTTTTATAATACCAATTATTTGATTCTTTCATTAATAAGGAAAATACTGCATCATTATTGTGTCATAAATAAATTTAATTATTAAATGTCTAAAAATTATAAATAAAATAGAATTATGTATGAAATATTTTTATATTTATAATAAATATTTATATTCTAAAATATAACATATATAACCCTATGTAAAAATTGTTTTTCTAAAAGTTATATGCTTATGTCATTTTTGTATTTACTTTAACTTAATTAATATAAAGTGTCATTATCACTTACAAGTGGCTCAATGGGGTCATAAAATAAACCCAAGGATGGAAATGGTCAGAAATGTATCAACCAATAGGGTCAGAACACGTTTTAAGGTAATTTAATATTATTATAATATTATTTTTTTACCCTTATTTACCGGATTTACCCTTTAACCATGGTAAATAAAATATTTACCGAAGTAATTATTCAAAATGTCTAAAAATAAAAGTTACCTATTTACACAATTTGGAACTCCAGATTCTAAATATGGAATCCATTTTTCTAAATTCAAAACACAGAAGTGGTAGAAATTAATTTAAAATTAATTCCCATTGTCAAAACAAAAAGCGTGTTTTTAAGAAATAATAACTATCAAAAGATTGACACTTGCTTATGTCCAGTTTAAATGTGAAATTATGTACAATTACCAAAATTGGATTAAATGGTAAAAATATAATCCAATTATACTTTAAAATCACTCAAATTCATAGTTTATCAATATTAATTATTTTGACTAAAAAAGTTGTTTTTAATTAAAATTTAGTAATTTTCACTATTCATCAAAATATGAAAGTTATTAGAAAAGTACCAAAAATTCACCCTAAGCTAATTTCAATATTTTTAATCCAAAAATGAAGTCCATTTTGAAATATAAAATGTATAAAATTTCAAAAAGTGGGTATTACTATTCATAACAGCTAGTTTGATTGGTTGTGGTGTGTGTTAGAACTCGAAGTTGCGTACGACACACGCTACTGTATTATTCAATGAGAAGCATACTGTGGAAGCTTGGGGTGTTACACTTAGCATGATATTATAAAAAGAATATAGTGATTAAGAGGCCAGTGGGAGTATGTTTAGACTAAATTAATTTCAATGTTAAAAAATAAAATATTATTCCCACCAAAATTAATGTAAATGTCACTTTATATTCTAAAGGATGTTATGATATATGTTGGTAAAATATTAGTGTAAAGAGTTACACTAGTTACCAATAGATCTCAGGGGAAAATTTTTATGGAAAGGGTTACATGCCCACTGGGCCTTCGAGCTATGTAATGGGTCTCCCTCTACCCAGTTAAAAGAGGTCTTTGATTTTCTTTAATAATAAATGAGGATTCGGCCCCAAACTTTAAAAAAAAGTAGAAAAAATGGTTATTAACATTATAGTATTTGATATAGAAGAGTTCAAGAGTTTTCATATGTTTATGGAGTTGAACATTAGGAACATGATTCATAAATATCACTATTATTCAAACTATATTACTTCATAGATCCTACTCACTAAAGAGTTTAGTGGGAGGGTTTTATTAGACGGTCACATAAATATGTGGTGGTAATTACATAGAAATGTAATAAGACAAAAACAATGAAAGTATTGTAAACATAAGGCTGATCTAGTATTATATTATATATGATATGTTATAAAATAACTTAGTTATGGTTTTTTAGTTATTCTTAAATGAGTTATAAATATAAAATTTATCTTGTTCTACAAAAGATAGCCTCTGCATTACCATTATTTCACACCGAATATATATTTTTCATAAAGTTAAATGATAATTATCCCCTAAAATTATATATTTGAGTTATCCTTAATCAATGATTATCCTAGAGTATTATAGGTTGTGATGATATGTTAATATTAGTGAGAGTATAATCTTATAATTTATATAAATAGATTTATATGATAAGTAATAAATAAACTCACATAGTAATAAGTTGAGAATTATTATCTGGACTGAACTGCTAAATTATATTACATGGAGTATCATACAATCATTGATATACTCAGGGGTGTTTTATTATCATGAATCCTCATTACCTGAGGTTGGTGAGATGCATATCTTGAGAACCTTCATACTTTGATACTTTTCTTATACAATATTTGAGTCTTAGATAATTAGGGGTTTTGGGTATGTTTTTTATCATGTTTTCGATTGGATCTTAACCAATATAAGAATTTTCCACTCGTATAACAAGTGTAGACATATGGGGCCTTGATTGAATTAGACTATGGAAATACATGGTCATGCTTATCTATGTGTCATGTAATGAGTTCAACTACTTGGATTCATTACATCTAATGTATTCATTCAATTTGGTTACTCTATTTTAAATAATCATGAATTTATGAGTTATATTATCATAGATTTAAATGTTACATGCCTAGTGGTCACTCAATTTCATAGAAAAAATGGTTATATAACATATATAAAATTTATATGATATATATTATGGAATACATGTTTGAAACATCCTCAAATTATTAAGGATAATAAAACCCTCTTTGTAAATAATTAATGAGTATTTTTATGTGAAAAATTTAAATTTTCAATAAAAGTCACTTAATAAATTATTTAAAGGCCTCATCTAATGATAAAAGCTCTATTAAAACTTTGGAATATTTTCAGAGTCAATAATTGAGTTAGCATGAAATTAAATGGACTGCAGAGCCTTGATATTGATTTAATAAAAATATTAAATATATTACATTACACATGCATGATTTTTCTAAAAAAAATATCTCACCAATGATGTATCGTATGATAAATCTGAAACCATTGTTAGGTATGTGATGAGGGTTTTACCCTAGGTGTTAAATAATGTTCATGTGTATTAGGATTTTGGTAACATCACATGAGAGGATAACTTATTTAATATTTTTATTTATGTATTTCAGAAAATAATTGAATATATCTCAAAAGGTGAATCATATGATAAATCTGAGACCATTATTAGGTCTGAGAAGTATGTTTTACTCTAGCCGCGACATAACATCTGTGTGCATCGAGCGTTTGGTCAGATCAAATGTGAGGATACGTTATTTAATATTGTTGTTATATTTTTTTTAAAATAATTTAATATCTCCTAAATGGTGCATCCTATGAGAAATAGAGACCACCATTAGGTCCTGGATGTGAGGTTTACCCTAGACAGGACGTAACTTTTTCACCCATCAAATGTTTGGTTAGATTACCCATTAAGTTATGTTTTTTATTATATAATTAATATTAATTTAATTATTAAAATCTAAAACATTGTTTATCATCCCTAATATATTATTTCCACCATTTTTGGATGCCTCTCCTTTTGAAAACACCATTTCAACTATTTTGACCTATTAAATGTTGAAATGCATTAATGGGATAAAGCTAATAAATTTTCCATCAAGTTTTTATTAAAATAGTGGATTAATGTGGGGTTTCATATTTTACTGGTGAAACATAGATTGGGTGTTTTAAAATATATGAACCATTTGGCTTTGATGATTGGTCGATCCTGAAACTCCTTTTCACTCCAATGATGAAGTCATTGATGATATGATTTGATTTTTTCTTCCAATCCCAGATGCATGAAGGGGATTCTTCTCCCTAGCACACCACACCTAAAGAGAAGAAAGTGTTTTTTTTTATTTTTTTTTATTATTTTATTATCCATATTTTATTTTGTTTATTTATTATAAAAATTTTTGGAAAACAAATTGGTTGAATAATAAAACAATAACCCTAGTTTTTATCAAAGATAATTCCATAAGATTATAAAATGATAATTTTAAATAAAATTATTAAAGGTTAAATTTCTAAAATTATCAAAATATAATTACAAGGAATTATCAAAGGATAATACATTATTATGAATTGATAATTTCATAAAATTATTAGAATATAATTTCTTGAAATTACCAAAGATAACTATAAGGAATTATCAAAGGGTTAAATGTTGAATTTTCTAGATGATAATTACTTTTAATTATAAAAGGATAATTATTAAAATTATCAAATTATAATTATGATATTATCAAAGGATAATTATTAAAACTATCAAATGATAATTTTTATAATATCAAAGGATATTTAGTAAAATTATCTAATGGTAATTACTAGATTATCAAAGGATGATTTATAGAATAAAAATTATTAAAGGATAATCGCATGGATTTATCGATGGATAATTTATATAATTTCTAAATGGTAATTATTTTTAATTGTCAAATTATAATTATTAATACTATCAAACGATAATTTAAATTTTATCAAATGTTTAATTATTAAAATTATCAAGATATAATTATAAAAAGGATAGTTTATTAGAAATTATCAACATATAATCATAAAGGATAATTTTTAATCAAGCGATAATTATAAAAGGATAATTTATAGTAAATAATCAAAATATAATTATAAAAGTATAATTAATGATAAATAATCCAAAGATAATTATAAATAATAATTTATAATAAATTATCAAAAGATAATTATAAAGGATAATTTAGGGTAAATTTTCATTGATAATTATAAAAAGATAATTTATGATAAATTATCAAGTGATAATTATAAAATGATAATTTATGAGAAATTATTGAAAGATAATTATTCTTAAGGATAATTTTTTCTACCACATGAGTTGAAATAAAATGATAATTTGGAAATTATTCAAGAAAGAGAAAGTGTCATTGCATGTAATATTTTATTTCTTTTGGGAATAAAATAACTGGTTTTGATTTTAGGAGTCCTTGGCACATGATAGTATTCTGATTGGTGTGTGAATGCAGTTTGGGTGATGATACCTTCGATAGACTTTGCTGTTGATCTCGAAAACTTTGAGGTATGAAGTTCATTACCATTTTGTCTCATATATAAGATGTTAGTGAGATATATGATTTATGCTTGACTAACCCATGCTTGTTATGTGATGCATGTGGTTGTATGTATATCCATAAGGCTTGATTGATTTAAATAATATAATCATGTATATTGATGTGCATTAGACCATATTGAGTTGCTCACATGTGTGTGTGTATGTCTTTTCTCACACTCCTGACATGTTATGTATGTTTCCACTAGTTACTTATGATATTCTTGGTATATGATATGTTGTTGTCTTATTCATGGTACCAAAGTAATAGGTGGGACCATTATGGATTGGTATCCCTTGAGGGGGACCGTGTTTAGATGCCCCATGTGGATTAATAATGAGATCAATATAGATGATAGGGCATGATGGACTAGTGTTTCTTGACCTAGGGGAATGAAGACTATGAGTGATCAGACCCATATGTGATGACCGTAGTGCATGATGATCATGATTGATCATACTTACATTGAAACAATGGGGTGTGATGGTCTATGTGACCTAACCTGGAGATAAAACTTGGGTATGATGACCTAGTGTGGTTTGACTTGGGGGACTGGGGTCTGTATGGCTATTGAGTAGCCTGCGACTAGCTCTGATGTCGAGACGTTTCCATGACTATTCTGATATTTTTCTGAAATCCCACTAAAGCAGGTATAACTGGGGTTTTTGGTAGCTTGGTTAGCACACAAATGATCGACATAATTGTTTCTTTTGTGTGAATTTATGTATTATTATTTTATACACTCTTATACATGTGCACACTTGTTAAGGATGCATTAGTGGTGTCCCACTGAGTCTTTGTACTCACACCCTACCCAGACATTTCAGTGTGCTTTTTGATTTCTTGACCCAGGATCTTGTGAAGGGAATGGGCCTTATGGTGGATGGTTGAGAAGTGGAGAATAGAGAAGGATTAGGTCATGATAGACTCTAGAGGACCCATAGATGTTTATTTATTTGTTTATCTTTTTATGTATATATTTCTTGCTTTCTGGACAGACTTGCCACATTGGGAGATGTTTTCTTATATGCATGTCATTTATTCAATTTCCTTATTTACTATGATTGTTTATTATTTTATTTATTGATTATTATTGATCCTATGTCATGATACCAATGGTATAGTCTCCCTACAGACAATATTAGAACCTCACTGCTAGTTGAAAAACTATTGCATACGAGGAGGCTCACATGGGGTCATGTAGCATCTGACATAGATTTGGTGGTTTAGGCTGGGATATTACAAAATGTTATCAGAGTATTAGGACTCACTAAATTTTTATCTCTACTTTCATTGGTTTGGGATAGGTTAGATATGTGATAGGATGGTTAGGACTCAGGCAGTATAATTATGATAGTGTCTATCCAAAACTGTATAGTAGACTTTCTAGTTACTATAAAGTGGGGAAATTATGTTTTGTTGTTATCATTGTTTAAATTAACCTTGGGTGATACACATGATGTTGATATGTGATTTATGAGATTTCGGGTGTGTTCATGCATCATGAATAGGAATGTAGGTTCACATGCCATGTATATATTTGATGTTGTGCTGTATAAAAGTTCTTTATTTAAATGTCTTGATTTGTGTTATCTATTTGGGATAGTTTCTATGATTGTGAGATATATCTGCGTTGTCCTACTATTATGATATATATTTATTGTAATCTATTAATTGAAACAAGAATACTATTTTTCTAGTATATATAAGGCAAATGTGACTAATGTGCAGGGATGGAGATCAAGGTTAATGTTAGGAGGGGTATACCTTGGGCTATAGGTAGTCTCTGTAACACCCCAGGAAAATAAAGAATATTACATCTTTATATTTATCCATATTTGTGAATAAAATATTAATATTACTTTAAAGGGGATGCTATGCTCGATGGCGTACCCAATACGCAACAACGAGTTTCTTGGGAATCTTACGTTGCACTCTAATAATAAAATAATATTATTTTAAATAGTAGTTAAAGCCTAGTCGTTGTAATGGCGGGAATGAATAGAACTAACTACAAAATGATTATATATGTTTGTCAAATATTTTTACTCTTTACAATAAATGTTAGAGGATTAAAAATGCGAATGAATCCAATTTTAAGCGTAGACATTCTAATATTCTTTAAAAGGTCGATTAACCGCCTTTTGAAGGCGAACCTCTTTTAAATACACTTTTTGAAAATTTTATGTGTTATATTTGACAAAATAAAATTCTTATTTAGAATCGGGACAACAAAATTTACTTTGTGTAAATTTTTGGTATCTTTCCGATAAAGTTCATTTTTTAATGAATAGTGAAAAATGTTGTATTTTAATTCAAAACCTCTTTTTAATATAATTTATTTATATGATTAGATTATCTTTTGAATTGTTTTTAAAGTAAAATTAGAATATATTTTTACCATTTAATCCAATAGTGGTCATTGGAATTAATTTCAATTTGAAATTGGACTTAAAGTAGTGTCAATCTTTTGATACTTATTGTTTCATAAAAACACGCTATTTTCTCTCACATCGGGAATTAATTATTAAATTAATTAATGAAACTTATATGTTTTGAATTTTGTAAAATAGACATCATTTTTGAATTCAGAATATCAAATATAGCTTAGGGTGAAGTTTTGGTTTTTTTCTGGAAAACTTCAATTTTTGATGAATAGTGAAACCACTAAGTGGTACTTAAGAAACTGATTTTTCGTTTAAATGAAAATTTACCACCTCTGTGTTTTGAATTTCAAAAATCCGACATACATGGTTGTCATTAAGAAGTAAAATGTGGTTCAATGGGATTAAAATAATTTTTTGGTGAATAATAACTTTTATGTTTTTAATCGCGATTAGAGGTAATTAGTGTAGTTTAAGGTAAAAATAATGTTTTAATAATATGAGATGAGCTTGAAACATGTCCTACCCTCATTGGATGTGTCATGGACGACCAAGAAAATCCATGGGTCAACTTGGGGACCCCATGGAGCCACTTTGGTTGGGAAATGACAAAAATAACTTTTTATTTAATGTTAAAGTAAAAATGACACAAACATGAGATGTTTTACTAAAACAATTTTTACATGGGGTTATACAAGTCAGATTTTTGACTATAAATATTCATTAGAAAGATAAAAATATTTCCTACATCATGATATTTTGTTTATAATTTTTAGAGATTAAATATATTAAATTATTTATGACATCATGATGATGCTGCGATTACCTCATTAATAAAGGATTTAAATAAAATGAAAAGATAATGTAAAATCTATGACCTAAACATGTCCAAAACCTATTGTATGGGTATATTTCTAACCATTATCACCTTATCCTAGAATGATATCAATGTGGGACCTTTTAAATCCGAAACTCATTTTAAAATAAAGGAACATTTCTTTACTTTCCAAGGATGCCCCTCCTCTCCTCTTATAAAAGGCCTCCACCTCTACCTCCTTACCCACACTTCCAAAGCCTTTGGCTCAGAAAAACCCTGCCCATTTTGTATCTCCACATCCCTCTCTAACTCCTTGAAGCCTCACTTTGGGCAGAAGTTTTCCCAAGGAAGCCTTTGAGCTCAAACCAAAAGGAGTTACCCGATTTTAAGGTAATATCTTCACATGAGTCCTTTTGTTTTATTTTTCATCTCCAACCCCCTAAAATCTTTTTATTCATTTCTTTTGTAACAAATATAGTATCTTAAATATAATAGGATGTTGTTATAAGAAGTATTTGAGCTACACATACACACACCTTTGTCTAATGGTTAAATTGTAAAGACCCGTAAAATTCAAGGGAATTTTTTTTAATTTTCTTTGGAATTTTACAAGAACGCGGTTTCTGATGGCACTTGATTCCGAGGCCCGGAGTGCCCGGAATTTCTAACCGAAGTTTAGCTCGGGTACGTTCAGTGAACGAACGAGTGGGTTTTTCTAAATTTTGAACCGGTGCTCGGAATCGAATTCCGAGGGCACCGATGGAACCGCAGCGCCGGTAATTGCTTAGGAACACCTGTTCTGGAGTTGCGTTTTCACGAGAGTTGATGATAAAAATTGTGGAAGTTTATTTGATAATTATTCTACAATTTTTATTATTTTTACTCTTAGTGTTTAATTCTTGATGGAAGTTGGGTAACCACCCAACCTCCCTAGGGAGGTTATGAGGGTGGTGGGGCCCACAAAAACCCCACCCCTTCATATCCTCTAACCCCTCTCAACTCCCATTAATTGTTGATAACTTAAGTTTACTAAACTTAAGGATTAAATGTGGTGTGTTAAATGTAAGTTTTTGAAATTCAAACTCTTGAATTTCAAAAGCCTTGTTGTGTTGATAAAATAAGTTGGGAACTTATTTTATTTGGGTTGGTGTTGGGTTGTTTGAGAGCTTTTGGAGAGAAAGCTAAGGATGTCTTGAGTTCTTCTTTCCCTTTGACGAAGAACGCGAAGAACGAACGATCTCTGACTTGGAGCGCCGAGCCCTCGGAGACCGTCTTCCATGACACCGACCCGCGACGCGACGTCTTCTTCCACGACGTTCTTCTTCCGCGTCGTCTCTTCCGCAACGGTTTTCCACGACGAAATCTCTGTCAACGTCTTCGAATCCTCGCTTCGCGACGCCGACGTTCTTCATCTCTTTTATCAAGTAGGGGATTTATTTTATTTAATTATTTCCGTTCATGATTCTAGTTTGTCGATCTTCGTGGATATTCAACTAAATGTTATCTTTTAACGAGAGGGGGCCAGACCGCATAAACATGACCGACCCCCTCCTTTATCCATGTTTGATTCTTTGTGGATGGAATGGAATGGCGTCGTGCCATCGCACCACACGGGAATCGCACGACAAGTATTGCGCGACGCCGTCGCGCCACGCCGAGGAGTTGAACAAGGACGCGACGCCGTTGCGCCGCGTCGAAGAAAACCGAAGACACCGCGGCCAAAGCTGGGCCGCAGCGGAAGAGCGCGGTGTCGTCGCACCGTGCCAGACGAAATAGGCCACGGCCGGTTCCGGGCCGCGGCAGAGCAGGGTGACCGGCGGCCGGTACCGGGCCGCCGGTGTCGGCGATGGAGGAAGGAACGGCCGTCGCCAGTCCTTGTTGGTGGAACCGGCCAGCCGGTGTGGGACGGACGGACACAGGGGAGCCGGGGGAATTAATTCCCCTGGATGGCTACAAAAACGGCCCCCCTTAATTGGGGGAGGCTGCGGTTACACAGGGGGGCAGGCGCCCCCCCTTGCCGAAACGGCGCAGCCACTGGCCGAGCTGGCCAGTGCGCTAGGCGCGCTGTGCCCAGTCGGGCCGGGTCGGGCCACGCCGGTCCGGGCCGACCCGGACCTGGGGTGGGTCGACCCGGTTCGGGCCGACCGGGGGGGTCTCAGGCCGGGTCGGTCCGGGCCCGAAACCCCCGTTTCCGGACCTTTTCGGTCTTTTGCTCATAACTTGAGCTACGGGCCTCCAAACGATGCACCGTCAGCAGAGATGCGATCCTTGGATCAAGACAGTCGTTTCAGTATATTGCACTCAAGGTTTAGGAATACTTTGGGTTCGGCCGGATTGGTTCGTACACGAAACCAACCGGGCCTTCGGAGCGGAAACACTCATATCTTGAGCTCCGGACGTCCGATTGACGTGCCGTCGACTTTGTTGAGTTCCTCTTAGTGAGACAGATCTTTTGGAATACTCCGCCCGAGGTTTGGACGCAGGTGGAGTACGTTCGGGTTGGTTTTGCCTTAAAAAAACCAACCGGGCCCTAGGACGAAAAAGCCAATAACTCTCAGACCGGGTGTCCGATTGACGTGCCGTCTGCGACTTTGAGTTCCTGTTGACGATACCGAAATTTTGGATACATCAACTCTGGAATATGTGTCATTTGATGTATCGGACTCTCAACTCATGGAGCTGACCCTCCCGAACGAGCTTGCTATGTGCGGAAACCTTAGAGCTGGCTGCGACTGCTACTATGACGACGACGACTGTACAGAGATCCTCAGTGGATTCGACAGCGAAGACTACATCACTCAGCGATCCTATGTGGATCAGTGCTACCAATCCTGTGTGGGTCCGATCCTGTGTGGGTCAGCGCTCAACAGTTCTGTGTGAGCCAGCGCCTAGAGGTCTTGTGTGGGCCCGATCCTGTGCGGGTCTTTGCGGGGGTTAGTTTCCTATCGATCCTGTGTGGGTCATTGTGGGGGTTAGTACCTATCGATCCTTTGTGGGTCCGAAGACTTTGATGGATTAGTGATCATCTCTATCGTCTTCGAAGAAGTATACTTGTGTGAGCTGAATCATGTGTTACTCTCCTTTGTGGATTGTGTTGAGCTATCCTGTGTGGGTTTACTGTTTACTCTCCTTTGTGGATTGTGTTGTGCTATCCTGTGTGGATCTACGTTTTTCTTTCCTGCGTGGATTGGGCTGTTCTTGGGCTCGGGTGTTGGAGACGATCAGGAATTGATGAATTAGGTATATGTATGGGCATATACCTAAGCAGTGTCGGATGTTACTTCATGATTGTATCTTTCCTTTGTGGTTTATCTTTTGTGGATTTCGGGAGACCTTCAGGGGTCTCGGGGTCCCTACTGAGTAGCTTATACTCACCCCTGCACGGGCTATGCCCGCACTACATTGTGTTGGTTGCAGACGACGGACATCACTGATCGTGGTCGAGGTTTGCGGAGTATGACGGTACCTGGAGGTGGACCACTGGGCGGGGTGTACTCGGAGCAGACGACGGGACCGAGGAGCTATGGAGGCTATCTGTACCCACCCTTCAGGTGGGACTTCCAGAGGACGGCTCGACGCTGTGACTTTTCTTTTCAGTTGCTTTTTTTCCCTTCAGTTGTACTTTATAGTGGGGCTTGTATTTCCAACCCCTTTTACTTTCAGCACAGCTTGTTTCAGTTTTACTTAGTGTTTACTCTTTCCGCTTGCTTACTCTGTGGTGGTTGTTTACTTTACAAAGGCAATGCCTTCCCTGTTTATCGGGATTTACGCCTTTGGTGCTAGTCGCCAGCCCCTGACCTATGGAAGGCGGGCTTGGGGTAGTCACGGCACGGGCCCCGAGGACGGGTCGTGAAAAATTGGTATCAGAGGAGTTCGGTTCTACCGCAGAACTTGGGACTATGATCTTTTTCTATGTGAATCAATAGTGTTTAGCGTATTGGGTGTGGTTATCAGTCCAGGGAGTCCAGTGTTGGTGCGGCGGCCGACGTATCCGTACACCAGGACCCTGACTTCTGATTTCCGACTTAATGCACGAAAACATTGATTGCATGTGTGTTTCAAGTTTTCTTTGTGATTACTTTGTATCAGCTCACCAGGTATACTATTCTGACCGTGGCACACTTGTTTCCTTTTCAGGATGGCCCCACGATGGCAGCTAGCTAGGGTTCCGAGAGTTGAGTGTGACGACAGCCCACCGAGCGACGAGGCCTCGGTGCAGGGCCCTTTATCAGCAGTGGCACCGATGGTAGCTCTACCTGCCGAGCCACCGATGCTTCCAGTACCAGCCGCTAACAATGCACGAAGCCTCAGTGCACTGCATGAGTTTCAGCGCCAGCGACCACCTAGGTTCCATGGGGAGACGGATCCCGAGGCAGCCGAGGACCGGTTGGAGGAAGTGGTACGAGTTTTTCGGTTAGTGAGGACACCAGCAGACCTCATGGTGATTCTCGCAGCGAGCCTACTGCACGCTGCAGCGGGCCGATGGTGGAGCTTGATGCTCCAGGTGCACGAAGAGGCATCTCTACTCTGGACAAACTCTGAGAGCCTCTTCCACTCAGAGTTTGTCCTAGCCACCCTCCGTGCGGTGCGCATCCAGGAGATTCTTCAGTTGCGGCAGGGCAGCATGATGGTCGCCCAGTACTCGGCGAGATTTACCGATCTCTCGCGCTACTCTACAGACATGGTACGGGACCCATTCTTCCGGGCTCAGACCTTTGAGCAGGGATTGAGACACGAGATCAGGGCATCACTGATCTCCCTCAGCATTCTGACTCAGACAGGAGTACTGGAGTGAGCCCTTCGGATCGAGAGCTTTCTTGCTGAGTCTACACCAGCGCCGAGTCCCACCGTAGGGCGACACGTAGCAGAGTCTTATGCAGCAGGCAGTCGATGGATGACTCAGGGGTCCCAGCAGACCAGACCCTCAGGCAGACGATCTCAGGACACTGGCTCCGCAGTGCAGGGCACACAGCGCAGAGCCAGTCTTTCGAGAGGCAGGCAGTGCTACACATGCGGCGGGCAGGGCCACATGGCTCGTGACTGCCCGACCCACCGTGACGAGGAGCAGCAGACGGTTGAGGAACCACCTAGGCAGATGCATAGGTTCGACCATGGCGGTCCGCAGGGAGCAGGCGGACGAGGCAGAGGAGCTGGCTGAGCAGCAGGTGGTGGGCGACGCTTTGAGGCTCTACCACCACCACCACCAGGAGGTCCACCCCGACCTGAGGGAAGAGCACAACTTCAGGCAACTGAAGCTTACGGTCATGGAGCTCCGGAAGCGGGTGGACTAGTGCGGGACTAGCTCCAGGCATAGAGGCATTTTCCCATAATTCCTCTAGATTTGTAGTTTGTGTTGCCTTGTGTCCTTGTACTTTGAGTTGAAGTAATAAAAGACACTTTCATTGGTTACTTTTGTTTTCTTGTCTTTTGTTTGTTATTACTAAGAGGTGCCGGTTAAAAACTGTTGACTTGAACCTCACTTGAGAGATTCTTACTGGAGGAGACCCAGTGACCACACACTGATGCCGACAGTGTGACTCAACCCTTGGAGGTGAGAGTAACGACTGGATCTCTTGGTAGCAGCGTCGAGGCCTTACGACGTCATCCATGCCATGAATTATCTAATCATGACGGGATTGACTGTATTAGGCAAGGAACGTGGTTCATCCAGGGGATGAGACCGGATTTTTCCTTTTCGGAAAAGGAGAAATCTTTGCAGGTTTGCAGAAAGTTAAGGAGGAAGGGGAAACCCTTCACGTGGTCAGACAGATGTCAGCAGAGCTTCCAGGAGCTGAGACAGAGTTTGACCAGCACCCCTAGAGGCGTGGATAGAGATAGAGCAGCTTTCCTTCAGTCACTCACAGTCTCTCCTCCACTACTACAGCGGGTCAGAGAGGCATAGTGTAGGGACACTGACTGTGAGACGCGGCGTGCGCAGATATCCTCAGGGCAAGCACCTGATGGTTTCTCCTTTGGAGTAGAGCATGACGTCCTTTTAAAAGGACGTAACTTGGTACCAGTTGCCTTACAGGAGGAGGTGCTGTGAGAGTTTCACATTTCTCCCTTGGCGGTACATCCCAGAGTGGAGAAGATGTACCAGGATCTTAGACGACAGCACTGGTGGCCGGGCATGAAGAAGGCTGTGGCAGAGTTCGTTTCTTGATGCCTCACCTGCCAGTAGGTGAAGGCTGAGCACCAGGTACCAGCAGGCTTGGTACAACCTTTGGAGGTTCCAGAGTAGAAGTGGGATGGCATATCTATGGACTTCGTGATTGGACTTCCACACACTTCCAGAGGTCACGACTCCATTTGGGTGATTGTCGACCAACTCACCAAGTCAGCACACTTCTTACCCATCAGAGAGCAGGGCTCAGTAGAGAGCTTGGGACGTCTCTAAGTTCAAGAGATTGTATGGCTTCACGGTGTGCCATCTTCTATCGTCTTCAATCGAGATGCCCGCTTTACTTCCCAGCTTTGGAAGGGGTTGTAGGAGGCGTTCGGGACGCAGCTACGTCTGAGCATCGCCTTTCACCCTTAGATGGATGGTCAGACGGAGAGGACCATTCAGACTCTCGAGGAAATGCTCCGCGCATGCGTCCTCGACTTTGGTCGCAGCTGGGAGGACCACCTACCCTTGGTGGAGTTCGTGTACAACAACAGCTACCACTCCACCATCGGGATGGCACCATACGAGGCGTTGTACGGCCGACCTTTTAGATCACCGTTGTGCTGGACAGACCCTGGGGAGTCAGCTCTTGTGGGACCAGAGATGGTCCAGGCCATGACAGAGAAGGTCCAGGTCATCCAGGAGCGGATGAGGACAACTCAGAGCCGGCAGAAGTCATATATTCTAACAGGAGGCAGAGGCCACTAGAGTCCGGGGATGGAGACCACGTCTTCTTGCATGTCTCACCTTGATGTGGATTACAGAGATTCGGTCGAGGTGACAAGTTGTCTCCATGCTTCATCGGATCATTCCAGGTCCTCAGTAGGATTGTCGAGGTGGCTTATCGCCTGGCTCTACCACCTCAGTTGCACCAGGTGCATGACGTCTTCCACGTATCTCAGCTGAGGAGATATGTGCACAACCCGACGCACATCATTGACCATGGGGAGATAGACGTTGATGATGGGGCGACTTTTATGGAGGTCCCAGTGGAGATCAAGGATCGATAGGAGCGGGTCCTGCGTGGACGATCGATTCCTCTGGTGCGCATCAGATGGTAGCATGGGAACCTCCAGGAGAGCACTTGGGAGCGGGAGGCTCAGATGCGTGCTCAGTACCCTCATATGTTTTCCTAGTTATGATGTATCTTTACGGGGACGTAAATCCCTGAGGTGGGAGTAATGTAAAGACCCGTAAAATTCAAGGGATTTTTTTTAATTTTCTTTGGAATTTTACAAGAACACGGTTTCTGACGGCACTTGATTCCGAGGCCTGGAGTGCCCGGAATTTCTAACCGAAGTTTAGCTCGGGTATGTTCAGTGAACGAATGAGAGGGTTTTTCTAACTTTTGAACCGGTGCTCGGAATCGAATTCCGAGGGCACTGATGGAACCGCAGTGCCAGTAATTGCTTAGGAACACCTGTTCCGGAGTTGCGTTTTCACGAGAGTTGATGATAAAAATTGTGGAATTTTATTTTATAATTATTCTACAATTTTTATTATTTTTACTCTTAGTGGTAAATTCTTGATGGAAGTTGGGTAACCACCCAACCTCCCTAGGGAGGTTATGATGGTGGTGGGACCCACACAAACCCCACCCCTTCATATCCTCTAACCCCTCTCAACTCCCATTAATTGTTGATAACTTAAGTTTACTAAACTTAAGGATTAAATGTGGTGAGTGAAATGTAAGTTTTTGAAATTCGAACTCTTGAATTTCAAAAGCCTTGTTGTGTTGATAAAATAAGTTGGGAACTTATTTTATTTGGGTTGGTGTTGGGTTGTTTGAGAGATTTTGGAGAGAAAGCTAAGGAAGTCTTGAGTTCTTCTTTCCCTTTGACGAAGAACGCGAAGAACGAACGATCTCCGACGTGGAGCATCGAGCCCTTGGAGACCGTCTTCCGTGACACCGACCCGCGACGCGACGTATTCTTCCACGTATTTTCTTCTTCCGCGTCGTCTCTTCCGCGACGGTTTTCCGTGACGAAATCTCCGTCAACGTCTTCGAATCCTCGCTTCGCGACGCCGACGTTCGTCATCTCTTTTATCAAGTAGGGGATTTATTTTATTTAATTATTTCCTTTCATGATTATAGTTTGTCAATCTTCGTGGATATTCAAATAAATGTTATCGTTTAATGAGAGGGGGCTAGACCGCATAAACACGATCGACCCCCCTCCTTTATCCATGTTTGATTCTTTGTGGATGGAACGGAATGGCGTGGTTCCGTCGCAGCACACGGGAATCGCACGACAAGTATTGCGCGACGCCATCGTGCCACGCCGAGGAGTTGAACAAGGACGCGACACCGTTGCGCCGTGTCGAAGAAAACTGAAGACACCGCGGTCGGAGCGAGGCCATGGCGGAAGAGAGCAGTGCCGTCGCACCGCGCCGGACGAAATAGGCCGCGGCCGGTTCCGGGCCACGGCGGAGCAGGGTGACTGGCGGCCGGTACCGGGCCGCCGGTGTCGGCGATGGAGGAAGGACCGGCCGTTGCCGGTCCTTGTTGGCGGAACCGGCTGGCTGGTGTGGGCTGGCTGGACACAGGGGAGCCGGGGGAATTAATTCCCCCGGCTGGCTACAAAAACGGCCCCCATTAATTGGGAGAGGCCGTGGTTACACAGGGGGGCAGGCGCCCCCCCTTACCGAAACGGCTCGGCCACTAGCCGAGCTGGCCAGCGCGCTAGGCGCGCTGTGGCTAGCCGGGGCGGGTCGACCCTGTTCGGGCCAACCGGGGGGGTCTCGGGCCGGGTCGGTCCGGGCCCGAAACCCCCGTTTCCGGATCTTTTTGGTCTTTTGCTCATAACTTGAGCTAAGGGCCTCCAAACGACGCACCGTCAGCGGCAGTGCGATCCTTGGATCGAGACGGTCGTTTCGGTATATCGCACTCAAGGTTTAGGAATACTTTGAGTTCGGCCGGATTGGTTCGTACACGAAACCAACCGGGCCCTCAGAGCGGAAACACTCATATCTTGAGCTTCAGACGTCCGATTGACGTGCCGTCGACTTGGTTGAGTTCCTCTTAGTGAGATGGATCTTTTGACATATTACGCCCGAGGTTTGGATGCAGGCGGAGTACGATCTGGTTGGTTTTGCCTTAAAATAACCAACCGGGCCCCTGGGACGAAAAAACCAATAACTCTCAGACCGGGCGTCCGATTGACGCGCCGTCTGCGACGTTGAGTTCCTGTTGACGATACAGAACTTTTGGATACATCAACTCTGGACTATGTGTCAGTTGATGTATCGACCTCTTGGCTCGTGGAGCGGACCCGCCCGAACGAGCTTGCTGTGTGCGGAAACCCTAGAGCTGGCTGCGACTGCTACTGTGACGATGACGACTGTGCAGAGATCCTCAGTGGATTCGACGACGATGACTACAGCACTCAGTGATCCTATGTGAATCAGTGTTACCGATCCTGTGTGGGTCTGATCCTGTGTGGGTCAGCGCTCAGCGGTTCAGTGTGACCCAGTGCCTACAGGTCCTGTGTGGGCCCGATCCTGTGTGGGTCTTTGCGGGGGTTAGTTTCCTACCGATCCTGTGTGGGTCATTGCGGGGGTTAGTACCTATCAATCCTTTGTGGGTCCGACGACTTAGATGGATCAGGGATCATCTCTATCGTCTTCGAAGAAGTATACTTGTGTGAGCTGAATCCTGTGTTACTCTCCTTTGTGGATTGTGTTGAGCTATCCTGTGTGGGTTTACTGTTTACTCTCCTTTGTGGATTGTGTTGTGCTATCCTGTGTGGATCTACGTTTTTGTTTCCTGTGTGGATTGGGCTGTGCTTTGGCTCAGGTGTTGGAGTCGATCTGGAATTGATGAATTAGGTATATGTATGGGCATATACCTAAGCAGTGTCAGATGTTATTTCGTGATTGTATCTTTCCTTTGTGGTTTATCCTTTGTGGATTTCGGGAGACCTTCGGGGGTCTCAGGGTCCCTACTGAGTAGCTTATACTCACCCCTGCACGGGCTATGCCCGCACTACGTTGTGTTGGTTGCAGACGACGAACAACGCTGATTGTGGTCGAGGTTTGCGGAGCAGGATGGTACCTGGAGGTGGACCACTAGGCGGGGTGTACTCGGAGCGGACGACGAGACCGAGGAGCTCTGGAGGCTATCTGTACCCACCCTTCAGGTGGGACTTCCAGAGGACGGCTCGACGATACGACTTTTCTTTTCAGTTGCTGTTTTTCCCTTCAGTTGTACTTTACAGTTGGGCTTGTATTTACGGCCCCTTTTACTTTCAGCACAGCTTGTTTCAGTTTTACTTAGTGTTTACTCTTTCCACTTGCTTACTCTGTGGGGGTTGTTTACTTTACAAAGGTAATGACTTCCCTATTTATCGGGATTTACGCCTTTGGTGCTAGTCGCCAGCCCCTGGCCTATGGAAGGCGGGCTTGGGGTAGTCACGACACGGGTCCCGAGGACGGGTCGTGACATAAATAATATACTGTTTCTGTGGTTGGCGATTTTATGGCTCACGAAACGATGATTGTTCAATATTCGTTTAACACCTTTAAAGGTGGCCATTATGATGTCACTGTATTTTATATAAGATATATATGGTATTTATATTTACTATATGCTTCTGTAATTTATATTTAAAACATACCATTATTCTTTTCATGTTGTTTAAATGCGACAATTTCATATGAGGAAGTGTGGACTACCGCCCCCTCAAGTGATGTGACTCGTACATGCAATACATGGAATGTATACAGAATGAAATTAATGAAAATATGTGACCTATATAATATATATATTATACTGGAATTATAATATATATATATATCCTTTATTTTTAATTCCATTAATATGACAAAAAATGAAAGCAACGTTCATGCGTACGTAAGGCCTACCGTCTCAATGAACGGTGCTTTTCGTTTTTATCTCCAAAAGATATGGAATAGTATAAAATTAATATGTAATGGATATATATGATATTTTAATCATTAATACTATTCTGGAAATTATTTACTTATAACTACATGGGCAATCATTTTTCAAACAAGTTCACTTTTGACTCATGTACCAAACATCGACAAAAACATCTGATATGAACTAACCTTATTAAACAATTATTATAACATTATAATATGTGATATGAAATAAATAATAATCTTTAAAGGAGGTACTTAGGTAATTATAAATTGACCAAAGTTTATTATTTAGGAATATAAAGAAACGAACAAGACAAGTCGGACTTGAGGTAAGGGATCCTACTCCTCTCTTTCTTTTTAAGTACACTCTTTTATGTCATTCCTTTTAAAGCTCATCTTTCTTGTTAATGGGACGTTCTTTTATATTACTCTTACTATAATTTTTATGTTCATATTATGAGAAACCCTATTCTCTCTCATCAATCCATTTTGGAAGTTTTGAGTGGCGCCGTTAGGCTGCCGAATTTTCGTAAGAGATCTAACCTCTCTCTTTCTTTTTAAGTACTCTCATTTATGTCACTTCTTTTAAGCTCCTATTTGTTATGTTGGGGGATGTTATTTTATATTTCTCTTTCTGTAAACTTTATGTTAATATGATGAGAGACCCTATTTGATCTCATCAATCCATTTTTGTAAGTTTTAAGTGGCGCCGTTAGGCTGCCGAGTTTTCATAAGGGATTTTTCATATCACTTTTATTCCCATGAGATTTATGCTACATTTGCCACATTTTCCTTTGAGTGGAGTGTGTACTGCCCATTATTTTACTCATTGTGTAATATAATTTCATTTATGAGTATTTACATCAATGTTGTATTGTCCTTCTTTCACGGGGTGTATGTTTCGAAAGATACCCATGTCAGTAAGGGAACCTTTCACCCTCCTCTTTTTAAAAGACTTATTTTGTTATGTATTTTAATTCACATACTATTATGTTGGGATATGTTCTTCTATTGATTTAAATTTTATTTCCATGTGATGAGATACCCTTTTTATCTCTCATCAACTCATTTTCTGAATTTTGTAGTGACGCCGTTAGGCTGTCAAATTTTTGCAAGGGAACTTCTTAACCCAAATTTGATTCTTTGGGATAAACTTGTACTCCTTGAATATGTCGTTCTATGAATATGTGTGAATAACCACTGATTGTTTTACACTTAATATCCACTTATATTTGGTGTATTCATTTGTCACGCATAATTATGTAATTGATTTATCCTTAAACCAAGGATACCGTCTTTGTAAGGGACTTCATCTCAATCTCCATTCATTGAGGCATATTTTGTTTTATACACAACCTTCTTTTATACGGTGTATAAACCCCTTTGAATTTTACGTTTATCAGAAAAGGAATCTTTTTTATATGAAGCGTCTTACTAAACGACAAAAGGGAATGTTTTTGTCGTACGTATGCGGCAACAACGACTTCTCCGCCGCTGCGACCATTACTTGGGTTTCAGCTTCCTCTACAATCCATACCTTCTTTTTAAAAGAAAAATAAATACCATGTTTTAGATTTCTTTTATTTTGGTATTAAAAATGGATTTCATAATGTTTTTATATCAATGTGTTGTATTGATATCTTGTGATTGAAAGGTGGAAATGTTATGTTTCCTTTATGCATGTTTTATGTGATACGATTATGTTATGGTTCTTGGGAATTTTTATGATGATGGGTGGTTCTGTGATAAAGTAAGGGCGGGTGAACCCGATATAGCTCTCCAATGCATTGGGTAACGTGAAGGAGTGAAACGTTAAGGTTTCTCCGAAGAGATTTAGGGAATATACTGTGGTGGGTATTCCAAACATAACCAAGAGGGTTACTCCCTACGTAAGAATGTTATGAATGCCTCAAGTTACCTTTATGTCTTATGATTTCTATGATTTATTCATGATTTGATAAGGTATGTTAAAGTGATTATGTTTTATGAGTAAAGTATGATTTCATTGATTTTTATGTGTACATGTACTCATGTTTCCTTTCCATATTTTTATATCCCTTACTGAGCTTTTTATGCTCATCCCAAGTTTTTTTTGAAATGTTTTTCACAGGTCAAGGGAAAGGTACATGATATGATGATAGTATCAAGGAAGTGTCAAGAAAGAATCCATGTTTTATTTTAAATATGTTTTCGTTGATGGAAAAAATGAATACTATCTTTATGTAACCACATTGTTTAAATGTGGAATGTAATGTAAGTTTTATGATCTAATTCTCTTAAACTCTAAACTTGAAATGATCCTCAATGTGTAATCTTGTATTAACTCAAGATTAAGTAAGGTTTAAGGCTGGGGCCTTATAGTTGGTATCAAATGTCGTTTTAGACAACTTTAGGGATTAAGAGTTTTTGTTAGACACATGATTAGTCCCTATATCTATTATTTCAGTTAAATCCTTGTTTTATAACTTTTTTCAGGTCAAGTAAAGTCGGTTACAAATGGAAGGAGAAGGATCTCAAACGACATTCCTATCTCTTCCTGATGACATGCTTGCAATAATTATTGAAAAGTCATGTTCGGATGATTGTGAAACTTTTTCTAGCATACAACTCATTTGCAAGCAGTTGTTTGAGATATCAAACACCTCCACTATACCTCGTTATCATCATGGATCATGGGTTGTTTTTAGACAAATACTATTTTCACAATATTCCCATATTTTCAAGAAAGGTAAATATTATCAAGGTATTTTCAAATATTTTACCTTATCACAAGAATTTGAAGCATATTATGATTTTAAAAATGGTGCTGAGGAAGGAGACCCTTGCGCAACCTATTTATATTTGATTTTAAAATATAGTCTCTCAGCACATACTTATGGTATTTTAAAAGGACCAATAATAGAAAGTTTCAACTCAAATTCTGTCCGACTATTTTATAGAAATCATGTTTTATCAGATGTTTTGGAATTATATGTCATACATGATTATTTTCCAAAACTGTTTTTCTGTGAACACCAATATGACCCATGTTGTAAAAGGTGTATTTGGATGGAGGAAGCAAATGATTTTGAAAGATCTCTAAATCATTGTTGTAATCCATGAGACTTCTACCTACGTGAGCAAGATGACGATGAAACCGAGTGGACGCCATGATCAAGGTATGATGTTATTCATTTTGGGAATCGTTTTATTTTATCTTATGGTGGTGAAATAAGACTTCAAGAATTAAGATGTTGAGATAGTAACAAATTTGGATGAAAATGAGAGGTATAAAGAAACTATTGAGGTTAAAACATATTAGGGTTATTTTTGGAGTTTTATAAAAAGGACAACACGCAGACCGTGTGACAACCCGTCGCGTCGGACAAAGCTGCGGGAATCAAACCCACAACCAAAGTGCGACTGGTATTTATCGCCTACCACTGGACTACGTGAAGTCCCTGGTTAGTTTAACTAACTCTTTTTAGTTAGATGATTTGATTAATTGAGAGTAAGTTGATTTTGGGTTATCTATGGAAATTTATTAACCTATCATGGAGGATATGTGATTAAGTTAATTACTTTTCAATACGAGACATTAAGAGCAACTGATGTTGTTTGGAGATAAATGTTACGATTTAACTTGGAAGACTATGTGACTAAATCCTTCAAATATTTGGGTTTAAATCTTAGTTTGGTTTACTTTGAAGAATTTTATGGACAAATTTTTTATCGAATGCTCCTCGTTGACCTTTGGGTTTTGTTGGACAAATTTTGGAGATTAATAATAGATTTTCTTTTTATAAAGGGTTATCCTTTTCTGGATTATCTGATCTTGTACTAGCCTTTTTGGTTTTGGTTTTGGTTAAAGTCTAAAGACATGGGAAGTATATAGTTCTCTTTTGTGTATTAGGTGATTCTCTAGAAGTTGATTATAGTACCCTTAATGTGAACAAGTCTTCCTAAATACTTATCTTTCAGAGAAAATATGAGTTTGTGTAAGGAATCTAAGAAAAGTTGAAAGTCAACATGATAAGTGATTATGTTTCCTTATGAATAAACTCCTCAATAAAAAGTAACTTAAAACAAAAATGTTGTCTATTAACTTTTCCTACTGGGAATCGAATACCGTTTGACCCATCACAAGTTTGTGATTTTCTTGTGGTTAACTTTCTCCTAAACATGTTTTCTATCACTCTCCATCAGAACATGACCCTATGTTTTCTCCTCCATGTCCATGTTTTCCTACATGAAATCTTAGTATGGGTTAACTCGGATGACCTCTGTACTTATCTTTCTTTATTTTAAAGTGATTGTTTTACTGACTCTTGTTCCGATGTGGGACTTTCAAGGATGTTTCCAAGCTGAATTTTAAAATTGCGAGGACGCAATTCCCAAAAGGGGGGAAGGATGTAACACCCCAGGTAAATAAAGAATATGAAATCTTTATATTTATCCATATTTGTGAATAAAATATTAATATTACTTTAAAGGGGATGCTATGCTCGATGGCGTACCCAATACGCAACAACGAGTTTCTTGGGAATCTTACGTTGCACTCTAATAATAAAATAATATTATTTTAAATAGTAGTTAATGCCTAGACGTTGTAATGGCGGGAATGAATAGAACTAACTACAAATGGATTATATATGTTTGTCAAATATTTTTACTCTTTACAATAAATGTTAGAGGATTAAAAATGCGAATGAATCCAATTTTAAGCGTAGACATTCTAATATTCTTTAAAAGGTCGATTAACCGCCTTTTGAAGGGGAACCTCTTTTAAATACACTTTTTTGACAATTTTATGTGTTATATTTGACAAAATAAAATTCTTATTTAGAATCGGGACATCAAAATTTACTTTGAGTAAATTTTTGGTATCTTTCCGATAAAGTTCATTTTTTAATGAATAGTGAAAAATGTTGTATTTTAATTCAAAACCTCTTTTTAATCTAATTTATTTATATGATTATATTATCTTTTGAATTTTTTTAAAGTAAAATTAGAATATATTTTTACCATTTAATCCAATAGTGGTTGTTGGAATTAATTTCACTTTGAAATTGGACTTAAACTAGTGTCAATCTTTTGATACTTATTGTTTCATAAAAACACGCTATTTGCTCTCACATCGGGAATTAATTATTAAATTAATTAATGAAACTTATATGTTTTGAATTTTGTAAAATATACATCATTTTTGAATTCATAATATCAAATATAGCTTAGGGTGAAGTTTTGGTTTTTTTCTGGAAAACTTCAATTTTTGATGAATAGTGAAACCACTAAGTGGTACTTAAGAAACTGATTTTTCGTTTAAATGAAATTTTACCACCTCTGTGTTTTGAATTTCAAAAATCCGACATACATGGTTTTCATTAAGAAGTAAAATGTGGTTCAATGGGATTAAAATAATTTTTTTGTGAATAGTAACTTTTATGTTTTTAATCGCGATTAGAGGTAATTAGTGTAGTTTAAGGTAAAAATAATGTTTTAATAATATGAGATGAGCTTGAAACATATCCTACCCTCATTGGATGTGTCATGGACGACCAAGACAATACATGGGTCAACTTGGGGACCCCATGGATCCACTTTGGTTGGGAAATGACATAAATAACTTTTTATTTAATGTTAAAGTAAAAATGACACAAACATGAGATGTTTTACTAAAACAATTTTTACATGGGGTTATACAAGTCAGATTTCTGACTATAAATATTCATTAGAAAGATAAAAATATTTCCTACATCATGATATTTTGTTTATAATTTTTAGACATTAAATATATTAAATTATTTATGACATCATGATGATGCAGCGATTACCTCATTAATAAAGGATTTAAATAAAATGAAAAGATAATGTAAAATATATGACCTAAACATGTCCAAAACCTATTGTATGGGTATATTTATAACCCTTATCACCTTATCCTAGAATTA
Source organism: Viscum album (assembly GCA_963277665.1). Taxonomy (NCBI): domain Eukaryota; kingdom Viridiplantae; phylum Streptophyta; class Magnoliopsida; order Santalales; family Viscaceae; genus Viscum; species Viscum album. The sequence goes on along the minus strand of OY728165.1, from coordinate 76,084,718 downwards.
TATCAATGTGGGACCTTTTAAATCCGAAACTCATTTTAAAATAAAGGAACATTTCTTTACTTTCCAAGGCTGCCCCTCCTCTCCTCTTATAAAAGGCCCCCACCTCTACCTCCTTACCCACACTTCCAAAGACTTTGGCTCGGAAAACCCCTGCCCATTTTGTATCTCCACATCCCTGTATAACTCCTTGAAGCCTCACTTTGGACAGAAGTCTTCCCAAGGAAGCCTTTGAGCTCAAACCAAAAGGAGTTACCCGATTTTAAGGTAATGTCTTCACATGAGTCCTTTTGTTTTATTTTGCATCTCCAACCCCCTAAACTCTTTTTATTCATTTCTTTTGTAACAACTACAGTATTTTCAATATAATAGGATGTTGTTATAAGAAGGATTTGAGCTACACTTACACACACCTTCGTCTAATGGTTAAATTGTAAAGACCCGTAACATTCAAGGGAAATTTTTTTAGTTTTCTTTGGAATTTTACAAGAACGCAGTTTCTGACGACATTTGATTCCGAGGCCCGGAGTGCCCGGAATTTATAACTGAAGTTTAGCTCGGGTACGTTCAGTGAACGAACAAGCGGGTTTTTCTAACTTTTGAACTGGTGCTCGGAATCGAATTCCGAGGGCACCGATGGAACCGCAGCGCCGGTAATTGCTTAGGAACACCTGTTCTGGAGTTGCGTTTTCACGAGAGTTGATGATAAAAATTGTTGAAGTTTATTTTATAATTATTCTACAATTTTTATTATTTTTACTCTTAGTGTTTAATTCTTGATAGAAGTTGGGTAACCACCCAACCTCCCTAGGGAGGTTATGAGGGTGGTGGGGCCCACACAAACCCCACCCCTTCATATCCTCTAACCCCTCTCAAATCCCATTAATTGTTGATAACTTAAGTTTACTAAACTTAAAGATTAAATGCGGTGAGTTAAATGTAAGTTTTTGAAATTCGAACACTTGAATTTCAAAAGCCTTGTTGTGTTGATAAAATAAGTTGGGAACTTATTTTATTTGGGTTGGTGTTGGGTTGTTTGAGAGATTTTGGAGAGAAATCTAAGGAAGTCTTGAGTTCTTCTTTCCCTTTGACAAAGAACGCAAAGAACGAACGATCTCTGACGTGGAGAGCCGAGCCCTCGGAGACCGTCTTCCGCGACACCGACCCGCGACGCGACGTCTTCTTCCACGAAGTTCTTCTTCCGCGTCGTCTCTTCCGCGACGAAATCTCCGTCAACGTCTTCGAATCCTCGCTTCGCGACGCTGACGTTCATCATCTCTTTTATCAAGTAGGGGATTTATTTTATTTAATTATTTCCGTTCATGATTCTAGTTTGTTGATCTTCGTGGATATTCAACTAAATGTCATTGTTTAACGAGAGGGGGCCAGACCGCATAAACACGACCGACCCCCCTCCTTTATCCATGTTTGATTCTTTGTGGATGGAATGGAATGGCGTTGTGCCGTCGCACCACACGGGAATCGCACGACAAGTATTGCGCGACGCCGTCGTGCCACGCCGAAGAGTTGAACAAGGACGCGACGCCGTTGCGCCGCGTCGAAGAAAACCGAAGACACCACGGCCGGAGCGGGGACGCGACGGAAGAGCGCGGTGCCGTCGCACCACGCCGGATGATATAGGCCATGGCCGGTTCCGGGCCGCGGCGGAGCAGGGTGACCGGCGGCCGGTACCGGGCTACCGGTGTCGGCGATGGAGGAAGGACCGGCCGTCGCCGGTCCTTGTTGGCGGAACCGGCCAGCCGGTGTGGGCCGGACGGACACAGGGGAGCCGGGGGAATTAATTCCCCCGGCTGGCTACAAAAACGGCCCCCCTTAATTGGGGTAGGCCGCTGTTACACAGGGCTGCAGGCGCCCCCCCTTTCCGAAACGGCTCGGCCACTGGCCGAGCTGGCCAGTGCGCTAGGCGAGCTATGCCCAGCCGGGCCGGGCCGGGCCACGCCGGGCTGGGCCGACCCGGACCCGGGTTGGGTCGACCCGGTTTGGGCCGACCGGGGGGGTCTTGGGCCGGGTCGGTCCGGGCCCGAAACCCCCGTTTCCGGACCTTTTCGGTCTTTTGCTCATAACTTGAGCTACGAGCCTCCAAACGATGCACCGTCAGCGGCGATGGGATCCTTGGACCGAGATGGTAGTTTCGGTATATCTCACTCAAGGTTTCGGAATACTTTGGGTTCGGCCGGATTGGTTCGTACATGAAACCAACCGGCCCTTAGGAGCGGAAACACTCATATCTTGAGCTCTGGACGTCCGATTGACGTGCCGTCGACTTGGTTGAGTTCCTCATAGTGAGACGAATCTTTTGGTATACTCAGCCCGAGGTTTGGACGCAGACGGAGTACGGTCGGGTTTTTTTTTCCTTAAAAAAACCAACCTGTCCCCTGGGACGAAAAAGCCAATAACTCTCAAACCGGGCGTCCGATTGACGTGCCATCTGCGACTTTGAGTTCCTGTTGACGATACAGAACTTTTGGATACATCAACTCTGGACTATGTGTCAGTTGATGTATCGGCCTCTCGGCTTGTGGAGCTGACCCTCCCAAACGAGCTTGCTGTGTGCGGAAACCCTAGAGCTGGCTGAGACTGCTACTGTGACGACGACGACTGTGTAGAGATCCTCAGTGGATTCGATGACGAAGACTACAACACTCAGCGATCCTATGTGGATCCGTGCTACCGATCCTGTGTGGGTCCGATCCTGTGTGGGTCAGTGCTCAGCAGTTCTGTGTGAGCCAGCGCCTACAGGTCCTGTTTGGGCCCGATCCTCTGTGGGTCTTTGCGGGGGTTAGTTTCCTACCGATCCTGTGTTGGTCATTGATGGGGTTAGTACCTATCGATCCTTTGTGGGTCCAACGACTTAGATGGATTAGTGATCATCTCTATTGTCTTCGAAGAAGTATACTTGTGTGAGCTGAATCCTGTGTTACTCTTCTTTGTGGATTGTGTTGAGCTATCCTGTGTGGGTTTACTGTTTACTCTCCTTTGTGGATTGTGTTGTGCTATCCTGTGTGGATCTACGTTTTTCTTTCCTGTGTGGATTGGGATGTTCTTGGGCTCGGGTGTTGGAGCCGATCGGGAATTGATGAATTAGGTATATGTATGGGCATATACCTAAGTAGTGTCGGATGTTACTTCATGATTGTATCTTTATTTTGTGGTTTATCCTTTGTAGATTTTGGGAGACCTTAGGGGGTCTCGGGGTCCCTACTGAGTAGCTTATACTCACCCCTGCACGGGCTATGCCCGCACTACGTTGTGTTGGTTGCAGACGACGGACAGCACTGATCGTGGTCGAGGTTTGCGGAGCAGGACGGTACCTGGAAGTGGACCACTGGGCAGGGTGTACTCGGAGAGGACGACGGGACCGAGGAGCTGTGGAGGCTATCTGTACCCACCCATCAGGTGGGACTTCCAGAGGACGGCTCGACGCTGTGACTTTTCTTTTCAGTTGCTATTTTTCCCTTTAGTTGTACTTTACAGTGGGGCTTGTATTTCCAGCCCCTTTTACTTTCAGCACAGCTTGTTTCAGTTTTACTTAGTGTTTACTCTTTCCTCTTGCTTACTCTGTGGTGGTTGTTTACTTTAAAAAGGCAATGCCTTCACTATTTATCGGGATTTACGCCTTTGGTGCTAGTCGCCAGCCCCTGGCCTATGGAAGACGGGCTTGGGGTAGTCACGGCATGGGCCCCGGGGACGGGTCGTGACAAATTGGTATCAGAGGAGTTCGGTTCTACCGCATAACTTGGGACTCTGATCTTTTTCTATGTGAAGCAACAGTGTTTAGAGTATTGGGTGTGGTTATCAGTCCAGGGATTCCAGTGTTGGTGCGGCGGCCGACGTATCCGTACACTAGGACCCTGACTTCTGATTTCCGACTTAATGCATGAAAACATTGATTGCATGTGTGTTTCAAGTTTTCTTTGTGATTACTTTGTGTCAGCTCACCAGGTATACTGTTCTGACCGTGGCACACCTGTTTCCTTTTCAGGATGGCCCCACGACGGCAGCTAGCTAGGGTTCCGAGAGTTGAGTGTGACGACAGCCCACCGAGCGACGAGGCCTCGGTTCAGGGCCCTTTGTCAGCAGTGGCACTGGCGGTAGCTCTACCCGCCGAGCCACCGATGCTTCCAGGTGATCCTCGCAGCAAGCCTACTGCACGCTGCAGCGGGCCGATGGTGGAGCTTGATGCTCCAGGTGCATGAAGAGGCATCTCTACTCTGGACAGACTTTGAGAGCCTCTTCCACTCAGAGTTTGTCCCAGCCACCCTCCGTGCGGTGTGCATCTAGGAGCTTCTTCAGCTGCGGCAGGGCAGCATGACGGTCGCCCAGTACTCGGCGAGATTTACCGATCTCTCGCACTACTCTACAGACATGGTACGAGACCCATTCTTCCGGGCCCGGACCTTTGATCAGGGATTGAGACACGAGATCAGGGCATCACTGATCTCCCCCAGCATTCCGACTCAGACAGGAGTACTGGAGCGAGCCCTTCTGATCAAGAGCTTTCTTGCTGAGTCTACACCAGCGCCGAGACCCACCGCAGGGTGGCACGTAGCAGAGTCTTATGCAGCAGGCAGTCGAAAGATGAATCAGGGGTCCCGGCAGACTAGACCCTCAGGAAGACGATCTCAGGACACTGGCTCCGCAGTGTAGGGCACACAGTGCGGAGCTGGTCTTTCGAGAGGCAGGCAGTGCTACACATGCGGCGGGCAGGGCCACATGGCTCGTGGCTGCCCGACCCACCGTGCCGAGGAGCAGCAGACGGCTGAGGAACCACCTAGGTAGAGGCAGAGGTTCGACCATGGCGGTCCACAAGGAGTAGGTGGACGAGGAAGAGGAGCTGGCTGAGCAGCAGGTGGTGGGCGACGCTTTGAGGCTCTACCACCACCACCACCAGGAGGTCCACCCCGACCTCAGGGAAGAGCACAAATTCAGGCAACTGAAGCTTATGATCATGGAACTCCGGAAGCGGGTGGACTAGTGCGGGACTAGCTCCAGGCATAGAGGCCTTTGCCCATAATGCCTCTAGCTTCGTAGTTTGTGTTGCCTTGTGTCCTTGTACTTTGAGTTGAAGTAATAAAAGACACTTGCATTGGTTACTTTTTTTTCTTGTCTTTTGTTTGTTATTACTAAGAGGTTCCAGTTAAAAACTATTGACTTGACCCTCACTTGAGAGATTCTTACTGGAGGAGACCCAGTGACCACACACTGATGCCGACAGTGTGACTCAACCCTTGGAGGCGAGAGTAACGGTTGGATCTCTTGGTAGCAGCGTCGAGGCCTTACGACGTCATCCATGCCATGAATTATCTAATAATGACGGGATTGACTATATTAGTCAAGGAACGTGGTTCATCCAGGGGATGAGACCGGATTTTTCCTTTTCGGAAAAGTAGAAATCTTTGCAGGTTTGCAGAAAGTTAAGGAGGAAGGGGAAACTCTTCGTGTGGTCAGACAGATGTCAGCAGAGCTTCCAGGAGCTGATATAGAGTTTGACCAGCACCCCTAGAGGCGTGGATAGAGATAGAGCAGCTTTCCTTCAGTCACTCATAGTCTCTCCTCCACTACTACAGCGGGTCAGAGAGGCATAGCGTAGGGACGCTGACTGTGAGACGCGGCGTGCGCAGATATCCTCAGGGCAAGCACCTGATGGTTTCTCCTTTGGAGTAGAGCACGACGTCCTTTTCAGAGGACGTACCTTGGTACCAGTTGCCTTACGGGAGGAGGTGCTGAGAGAGTTTCACATTTCTCCCTTGGCGGTACATCCCAGAGTGGCGAAGATGTACCAGGATCTTAGACGACAGCACTGGTGGCCGGGAATGAAGAAGGCTGTGGCAGAGTTCGTTTCTCGATGCCTCACCTGCCAGCAGGTGAAGGCTGAGCACCAGGTACCAGCAGGCTTGGTACAGCCTTTGGAGGTTCCGGAGTGGAAGTGGGATGACAAATCTATGGACTTCGTGACTGGACTTCCACGCACTTCCAGAGGTCACGACTCCATTTGGGTGATTTTCGACCGACTCACCAAGTCGGCACACTTCTTAACCATCAGAGAGCAGGTCTCAGTAGAGAGATTGGGACGTCTCTAAGTTCAGGATATTGTATGGCTTCACGGTGTGCCATCTTCTATCGTCTCCGATCGAGATGCCCGCTTTACATCCCGGCTTTGGAAGGGGTTGTAGGAGGCGTTCGGGACGCAGCTACGTCGGAGCACCGCCTTTCACCCTCAGACGGATGGTCAGACAGAGAGGACCATTCAGACTCTCGAGGACATGCTCCACGCATGTGTCCTCGACTTTGGTCGCAGCTAGGAGGACCAACTAACCTTGGTGGAGTTCGCGTACAACAACAGCTACCACTCCACCATCGGGATGGCACCATACGAGGCATTGTACGACCAACCTTGTAGATCACCGTTGTGCTAGACAGACCTTGGGGAGTCAGCTCTTGTGGGACCAGAGATGGTCCAGGCCAGGACAGAGAAGGTCCAGGTCATCCAGGAGCAGATGAGGACAGCTCAGAGCTGGCATAAGTCATACGCTGACAGGAGGCGGAGGCCACTAGAGTTCGAGGATGGCGACCACGTCTTCTTGCGTGTCTCACCTCGATGTGGATTACATAGATTCGGTCGAGGCGGCAAGTTGTCTCCATGCTTCATCGGATCGTTCCAAGTCCTAAGCAGGATTGTCGAGGTGGCTTATCCCCTGGCTCTACCACCTCAGTTGCACCGAGTGCACGACGTCTTCCACGTATCTTAGCTGAGGAGATACGTGCACGACCCGGCGCACATCATTGACCATGGGGAGCTAGACGTTGATGATGGGGAGACTTTTACGGAGGTCCTTGTGGAGATCGAGGATCGACAGGAGCAGGTCCTGCGTGGACGGTCGATTCCTCTGGTGCGCATCAGATGGCAGCACGGGAACCTCCAAGAGAGCACTTGGGAGCGGGAGGCTCAGATGCGTGCTCAGTACCCTCATATGTTTCCCTAGTTATGATGTATCTTTACGGGGACGTAAAGCCCTGAGGTGGGAGTAATGTAAAGACCCATAAAATTCAAGGGAATTTTTTTTAATTTTCTTTGGAATTTTACAAGAATGCAGTTTCTGACGGCACTTGATTCCGAGGCCCGGAGTGCCCAGAATTTCTAACCGAAGTTTAACTCGGGTACGTTCAGTGAACGAACGAGAGGGTTTTTCTAACTTTTAAACTAGTGCTCGGAATCGAATTCCGAGGGCACCGATGGAACCACAACGCCAGTAATTTCTTAGGAACACCTGTTCCGGAGTTGCGTTTTCACGAGAGTTGATGATAAAAATTGTGGAATTTTATTTTATAATTATTCTACAATTTTTATTATTTTTACTCTTAGTGTTTAATTATTGATGGAAGTTGGGTAACCACCCAACCTCCCTAGGGAGGTTATGAGGGTGGTGGGGCCCACACAAACCCCACCCCTTCATATCCTCTAACCCCTCTCAACTCCCATTAATTGTTGATAACTTAAGTTTACTAAACTTAAGGATTAAATGTGGTGAGTTAAATTTAAGTTTTTGAAATTCGAACTCTTGAATTTAAAAAGCCTTGTTGTGTTGATAAAATAAGTTGGGAACTTATTTTATTTGGGATGGTGTTGGGTTGTTTGAGAGATTTTGGAGATAAAGCTAAGGAAGTCTTGAGTTCTTCTTTCCCTTTGACGAAGAACGTGAAGAACGAACGATCTCCGACGTGGAGCGCTGAGCCCTCGGAGACCGTCTTCTGCGACACCGACCCGTGACGCGACATATTCTTCCACGAATTTTCTTCTTCCACATCGTCTCTTCCGTGACGGTTTTCCGCGACGAAATCTCTATCAACGTATTCGAATCCTCGCTTCGCGATGCCGACGTTCATCATCTCTTTTATCAAGTAGGGGATTTATTTTATTTAATTATTTCCGTTCATGATTCTAGTTTGTCGATCTTCGTGGATATTCAACTAAATGTTATCATTTAACGAGAGGGGGCTGGACTGCATAAACACGATCGACCCCCCTCCTTTATCCATGTTTGATTCTTTGTGGATGGAACGGAATGGCATGGTTCTGTCGCACCACGTGGGAATCGCACGACAAGTATTGCGCGATGCCATCGCGCCACGCCGAGGAGTTGAACAAGGACGCGACGCCGTTGCACCGCGTCGAAGAAAAATGAAGACAGCGCGGCCGGAGCGGGGCCACGGCGGAAGAGCGCGGTGCCGTCGCACCGCGTCGGATGAAATAGGCCGCGGCCGGTTCCGGCCCGCGGTGGAGCAGGGTGACCGGCAGCTGGTACCGGGCCACTGGTGTCAGTGATGGAGGAAGGACCGGCCGTCGCCGGTCCTTGTTGGCGGAACCGGCTGGCCGGTGTGGGCTGGCCGGACACAGGGGAGCTGGGGGAATTAATTCCCCCGGCTGGCTACAAAAAACGCCCCCCCTTAATTGGGGGAGGACGCGGTTACACAGGGGGGAAGGCGCCCCCCCCCTTGCCGAAACGGCTTGGCCACCGGCCGAGCTGGCCAGCGCGCTGTGCCCAGCCGGGCCGGGCCGTGCTGGGCCCGGGGCGGGTCGACTCGGTTCGGGCTGACCGGGGGGGTCTCGGGCCGGGTCGGTCCGGGCCCTAAACCCCCGTTTCCGGATCTTTTCGGTATTTTGCTCATAACTTGAGCTACGGGCCTCCAAACGAAGCACCGTCAGTGGCGATACGATACTTGGATCGAGATGGTCGTTTCAGTATATCACACTCAAGGTTTCGGAATACTTTGGGTTCGGCCGGATTGGTTCGTACACGAAACCAACCGGGCCCTCGGAGCGGAAACACTCATATCTTGAGCTTCGGACGTCCGATTGACGTGCCGTCGACTTGGTTGAGTTCCTCTTAGTGAGACAGATCTTTTGGCATACTCCGCCCGAGGTTTGGATGTAGGCGGAGTACGATCGGGTTGGTTTTGCCTTAAAATAACCAACCGGGCCCTTGGGACGAAAAATCCAATAACTCTCAGACCGGGCGTCCGATTGACGCGCCGTCTGTGACGTTGAGTTCCTGTTGACGATACAGAACTTTTGGATACATCAACTCTGGACTATGTGTCAGTTGATGTATCGGCCTCTTGGCTCATGGAGCGGACCCTCCCGAACGAGCTTGCTGTGTGCGGAAACCCTAGAGCTGGCTGCGACTGCTACTGTGACGACGACAACTGTGCAGAGATCCTCAGTGGATTCGACGGCGATGACTACAGCACTCAGTGATCCTATGTGAATCAGTGCTACTGATCTTGTGTGGGTCTGATCCTGTGTGGGTCAGCGCACAACGGTTCTGTGTGAGCCAGTGCCTACAGGTCCTGTGTGGGCCCGATCCTGTGTGGGTCTTTGCAGGGGTTAGTTTCCTACTAATCCTGTGTGGGTCATTGCGGGGCTTAGTACCTATCGATCCTTTGTGGGTCCGACGACTTAGATGGATCAGGGATCATCTCTATCGTCTTTGAAGAAGTATACTTGTGTGAGCTGAATCCTATGTTACTCTCCTTTGTGGATTGTGTTGAGCTATCCTGTGTGGGTTTAATGTTTACTCTCCTTTGTGGATTGTGTTGTGCTATCCTGTGTGGATCTACGTTTTGCTTTCCTGTGTGGATTGAGCTGTGCTTGGGCTTGGGTGTTGGAGCCAATCAGGAATTGATGAATTAGGTATATGTATGGGCATATACCTAAGCAGTGTCGGATGTTACTTCGTGATTGTATCTTTCCTTTGTGGTTTATCCTTTGTGGATTTCGGGAGACCTTCGGGGGTCTCGGGGTCCCTACTGAGTAGCTTATAATCACCCCTGCACGGGCTATGCCCGCACTACGTTGTGTTGGTTGCAGACAACGGACAACGCTGATCGTGGTCGAGGTTTGCGGAGCAGGACGGTACCTGGAGGTGGACCACTGGGCGGGGTGTACTCGGAGCGGACGACGGGACCGAGGAGCTGTGGAGGCTATCTGTACCCACCCTTCAGGTGGGACTTCCAGAGGACGGCTCGACGCTGCGACTTTTCCTTTAAGTTGCTGTTTTTCCCTTCAGTTGTACTTTACAGTTGGGCTTGTATTTCCGACCCCTTTTACTTTCAGCACAACTTGTTTCAGTTTTACTTAGTGTTTACTCTTTCCTCTTGCTTACTCTGTGGTGGTTGTTTACTTTACAAAGGCAATGCCTTCCCTGTTTATCGGGATTTACGCCTTTGGTGCTAGTCGCCAGCCCCTGGCCTATGGAAGGCGGGCTTGGGGTAGTCACGACACGGGTCCCGAGGACGGGTCGTGACATAAATAATATACTGTTTCTGTGGTTGGTGATTTTCTACCTCACGAAACGATGATTGTTCAATATTCGTTTAACACCTTTAAAGGTGTCCATTATGATGTCACTGTATTTTATATATGATATATATGGTATTTATGTTTACTATATGCTTCTGTAATTTATATTTAAAACATACCATTATTCTTTTCATGTTGTGTAAATGCGATAATTTCATATGAGGAAGTGTGGACTACCGCCCCCTCAAGTGATGTGACTCGTACATGCAATACATGGAATGTATAAAGAATGAAATTAATGAACATATGTGACCTATATAATATATATATATTATACTGGAATTATAATATATATATATATATATATATATCATTTATTTTTAATTCCAATAATATGACAAAAAAATGAAAGTAACGTTCATGCGTACGTACGGCCTACCGTCTCCATGAACGATGCTTTTCGTTTTTATCTCCAAATGATATGGAATAGTATAAAATTAATATGTACTAGATATATATGATATTTTAATCATTAATACTATTCTGGAAATTATTTACTTATAACTACATGGGCAATCATTTTTCAAACAAGTTCACTTTTGACTCATGTACCAAACATCGATAAAAATGTCTGATATGAACTAACCTTATTAAACAATTATTATAACATTATAATATGTGATATGAACTGAATAATAATCTTTAAATGAGGTACTTAGGAAATTATAAATTGACCAAAGTTTATTATTTAGGAATATAAAGAAACGAACAAGACAAGTCGGACTTGAGTTAAGGGATCCTACTCCTCTCTTTCTTTTTAAGTACACTCTTTTATGTGATTCCTTTTAAAGCTCATCTTTCTTGTTAATGGGATGTTCTTTTATATTAATCTTACTGTAATTTTTATGTTCATATTATGAGAGACCCTATTCTTTCTCATCAATCCATTTTGGAAGTTTTGAGTGGCGCCGTTAGGCTGTCGAATTTTCGTAAGAGATTTAACCTCTCTCTTTCTTTTTAAGTACTCTCATTTATGTCACTTCTTTTAAGATCCTCTTTGTTATGTTGGGGGATGTTCTTTTATATTCCTCTTTCTGTAAACTTTATGTTAATATGATGAGAGACCCTATTTGATTTCATCAATCCATTTTTGTAAGTTTTAAGTGGCGCCGTTAGGCTGCCGAGTTTTCATAAGGGATTTTTCATATCACTTTTATTCTCGTGAGATTTATGCTACATTTGCCACAATTTCCTTTGAGTGGAGTGTGTACTGCCCATTATTTTACTCATTGTGTAATATACTTTCATTTATGATTATTTACATCAATGTTGTATTGTCCTTCTTTCACGGGGTGTATGTTTCGAAAGATACCCATGTCAGTAAGGGAACCTTTCACCCTCCTCTTTTTAAAAGACTTCTTTTGTTATGTATTTTAATTCACATACTATTATGTTGGGATATGTTCTTCTATTGATTTAAATTTTATTTCCATGTGATGAGATACCCTTTTTATCTCTCATCAACTCATTTTCTGAATTTTGTAGTGACGCCGTTAGGATGTCAAATTTTTGCAAGGGAACTTCTTAACCCAAATTTGATTCTTTGGGATAAACTTGTACTCCTTGAATATGTCATTCTATGAATATGTGTGAATAACCACTAATTGTTTTACACTTAATATCCACTTATATTCGGTGTATTCATTTGTCACGCATAATTATGTAATTGATTTATCCTTAAACCTAGGATACCGTCTTTGTAAGGGACTTCATCTCAATCTCCATTCATTGAGGCATATTTTGTTTTATACAAAACATTATTTTATACAGTGTATAAACCCCTTTGACTTTTACGTTTATCAAAAAAGGAATCTTTTTTATACGAAGCGTCTTACTAAATGACAAAAGGGAATGTTTTTGTCGTACGTATACGGTGACAACGACTTCTCCGCCGCCGCGACCATTATTTGGGTTTCGACTTCCTCTACAAGCCATACCTTCTTTTTAAAAGAAAAATAAATACCATGTTTTAGATTTCTTTTATTTTGGTATTAAAAATGGATTTCATAATGTTTTTATATCAATGTGTTGTATTGATATCTTGTGATTGAAAGGTGGAAATGTTATGTTTCCTTTATGCATGTTTTATGTGATACGATTATGTTATGGTTCTTGGGAATTCTTATGATGACGGGTGGTTCCGTGATAAAGTAAGGGCGGGTTAGCCCGATATAGCTCTCCAATGCATTGGGTAACATGAAGGAGTGAAACGTTAAGGTTTATCCGAAGAGATTTAGGGAATATACTGTGGTGGGTATTCCAAACGTAACCAAGAGGGTTACTCCCTACGTAAGAATGTTTTGAATGCCTCAAGTTACCTTTATGTCTTATGATTTCTATGATTTATTCATGATTTGATGAGGTATGTTAAAGTGCTTATGTTTTATGAGTAAAGTATAATTTCATTGATTCTTATGTGTACATGTACTCATGTTTCCTTTCCATATTTTTATATCCCTTACTGAGCTTTTTATGCTCATCCCAAGTTTTTTTTGAAATGTTTTTCACAGGTCAAGGGAAAGGTACATGATATGATGATAGTATCAAGGAAGTGTCAAGAAAGAATCCATGTTTTATTTTAAATATGTTTCCGTTGATGGGAAAAAATAAATACTATCTTTATGTAACCACTTTGTTTAAATGTGGAATGTAATATAAGTTTTATGATCTAATTCTCTAAAACTCTAAACCTGAAAAGATCCTTAATGTGTAATCTTGTATTAACTCAAGATTAATTAAGGTTTAAGGCTGGGGCCTTATAGTTGGTATCAGAGGTCGTTTTAGACAACTTTAGGGATTAGGAGTTTTTGTTAGACACATGATTAGTCCCTATATCTATTATTTCAGTTAAATCCTTGTTTTATAACTTTTTTCAGGTTAAGTAAAGTCAGTTACAAATGGAAGGAGAAGGATCTCAAACGACATTCCAATCTCTTCCTGATGACATGCTTGCAATAATTATTGCAAAGTCATGTTCGGATGATTGTGAAACTTTTTCCAGCATACAACTCACTTGCAAGCAGTTGTTTGAGATATCAAACACCTCCACTATACCTTGTTATCATCGTGGATCATGGGTTGTTTTTAGACAAATACTATTTTCACACTATTCCCATATTTTCAAGAAAGGTAAATATTATCAAGGTATTTTCAAATATTTTACCTTATCACAAGAATTTGAAGCATATTATGATTTTAAAAATGGTGCTGAGGAAGGAGACGCTTGAGCAACCTATTTATATTTGATTTTAAAATATAGTCTCTCAGTACATACTTATGGTATTTTAAAAGGACCAATAATAGAAAGTTTCAACTCAAATTCTGTCTGACTATTTTATAGAAATCATGTTTTATCAGATGTTTTGGAATTATATGTCATACATGATTATTTTCCAAAACTGTTTTTCTGTGAACACCAATATGAACCATGTTGTACAAGGTGTATTTGGATGGAGGAAGCAAATGATTTTGAAAGATCTCTAAATCATTGTTGTAATGCATGAGACTTCTACCTACGTGAGCAAGATAACGATGAAACCGAGTGGACGCCATGATCAAGGTATGATGTTATTCATTTTGGGAATCGTTTTATTTTATCTTATGGTGGTGAAATAAGACTTCAAGAATTAAGATGTTGAGATCGTAACAAATTTGGATGAAAATGAGAGGTATAAGGAAACTATTGAGCTTAAAACATATTAGGGTTATTTTTGGAGTTTTATAAAAAGGACAACACGCAGACCGTGTGACAACCCGTCGCGTCGGACAAAGCTGCGGGAATCGAACCCACAACCAAAGTGCGACTGGTATTTATCGCCTACCACTGGACTACATGAAGTCCCTGGTTATTTTGACTGACTCTTTTTAGTTAGATGATTTGATGAATTAAGAGTAAGTTGATTTTGGGTTATCTATGGAAATTTTTTAACCTATCATGGAGGATATGTGATTAGGTTAATTACTTTTCAATACGAGACATTAAGAGCAACTGATGTTGTTTGGAGATAAATGTTACGATTTAACTTGGAATACTATGTGACTAAATCCCTCAAATATTTGGGTTTAAATCTTAGTTTGGTTTACTTTGAAGAATTTTATGGACAAATTGTTTATCGAATGCTCCTCGTTGACCTTTGAGTTTTGTTGGACAAATTTTAGAGATTAATAATAGATTTTCTTTTTATAAAGGGTTATCCTTTTCTGGATTATCTGATCTTGTACTAGCCTTTTTGGGTTTGGTTTTGGTTAAATTCTAAAGACATGGGAAGTATATAGTTCTCTTTTGTGGATTAGGTGATTCTCTAGAAGTTGATTATAGTACCCTTAATGTGAAGAAGTCTTCCTAAATACTCATCTTTCGGAGAAAATATGAGTTTGTGTAAGGAATCTAAGAAAAGTTGAAAGTCAACATGATAAGTGATTATGTTTCCTTATGAATAAACTCCTCAATAAAAAGTAACTTAAAACAAAAATGTTGTCTATTAACTTTTCCTACTGGGGAATCGAATACCGTTTAACCCATCACAAGTTTGTGATTTTCTTGTGGTTAAATTTCTCCTAAACATGTTTTCTATCACTCTCCATCAGAACATGACCCTATGTTTTCTCCTCCATGTCCATGTTTTCCTATAAGGAATATTAGTATGGGTTAACTCGGGTGACCTCTGTACTTATCTTTCTTTATTTTAAAGTGATTGTTTTACCGAATCTTGTTCCGATGTGGGACTTTCAAGGATGTTTCCAAGCTGAATTTTAAAATTGCGAGGACGCAATTCCCAAAAGGGGGGAAGGATGTAACACCCCAGGTAAATAAAGAATATGACATCTTTATATTTATCCATATTTGTGAATAAAATATTAATATTACTTTAAAGGGGATGTTATGCTCGATGGCGTACCCAATACGCAACAACGTGTTTCTTAGGAATCTTACGTTGCACTCTAATAATAAAATAATATTATTTTAAATAGTAGCTAACGCCTAGCCGTTGTAATGGAGGGAATGAATAGAACTAACTACAAAATGATTATATATGTTTGTCAAATATTTTTACTCTTTAAAATAAATGTTAGAGGATTAAAAATGCAAATGAATCCAATGTTAAGCGTAGACATTCTAATATTCTTTAAAAGGTCGATTAACCGCCTTTTGAAGGTGAATCTCTTTTAAATACACTTTTTGAAAATTTTATGTGTTATATTTGACAAAATAAAATTCTTATTTAGAATCGGGATATCAAAATTTACTTTGAGTAAATTTTTGGTATCTTTCCGATAAAGTTCATTTTTAATGAATAGTGAAAATTTTGTATTTTAATTCAAATCCTCTTTTAAATATAATTTATTTATATGATTATATTATCTTTTGAATTGTTTTTAAAGTAAAATTAGAATATATTTTTACCATTTAATCCAATAGTGGTCGTTGTAATTAATTTCACTTTGAAATTGGACTTAAACTAGTGTTAATCTTTTGATACTTATTGTTTCATAAAAACACGCTATTTGCTCTCACATCGGGAATTAATTATTAAATTAATTAATGCAACTTATATGTTTTTAATTTTGTAAAATATACATCATTTTTGAATTCAGAATATCAAATATAGCTTAGGGTGATGTTTTGGTTTTTTTCTGGAAAACTTCAATTTTTGATGAATAGTGAAACCACTAAGTGGTACTTAAGAAACTGATTTTTCGTTTAAATGAAAATTTACCACCTCTGTGTTTTGAATTTAAAAAATCCGACATACATGGTTTTCATTAAGAAGTAAAATGTGGTTCAATGGGATTAAAATAAATTTTTGGTGAATAGTAACTTTTATGTTTTTAATCACGATTAGAGGTAATTAGTGTAGTTTAAGGTAAAAATAATGTTTTAATAATATGAGATGAGCTTGACACATGTCCTACCCTCATTGGATATGTCATGGCCGACCAAGAAAATCCATGGGTCAACTTGGGGACCCCATGGAGCCACTTTGGTTGGGAAATGACATAAATAACTTTTTATTTAATGTTAAAGTAAAAATGACACAAACATGAGATGTTTTACTAAAACTATTTTTACATGGGGTTATACAAGTAATATTTTTGACTATAAATATTTATTATAAATATAAAAAGATTTCGTACATCATGATATTTTTTTATAATTTTTAGACATTAAATATATTAGATTATTTATGACATCATGATGATGCAACGATTACCTCATTAATAAAGGATTTAAATAAAATGAAAAGATAATGTAAAATATATGACCTACACATGTCCAAAACCTATTGGATGGGTATATTTATAACACTTATCACCTTATCATCGAATTATATCAATGTGGGACTTTTTAAATCCTAAAATCATTTTAAAATAAAGGAACATTTCTTTACTTTCCAAGGCTGCCCCTCCTCTCCTCTTATAAAAGGCCCCACCTCTACCTCCTTACCCACACTTCCAAAGAATTTGGATCGGCCAAACCCTGACCATTTTGTATCTCTACATCCCTCTCTAACTCCTTGAAGCATCACTTTGGGCAGAAGTCTTCCCAAGGAATCCTTTGAGCTCAAACCAAAAGGAGTTACCCGATTTTAAGGTAATGTCTTCACATGAGTCCTTTTGTTTTATTTTGCATCTCCAACCCCCTAAACTCTTTTTATTCATTTCTTTTGTAACAAATCCAGTTTATTCAATATAATAGGATGTTGTTATAATAATTATTCGAGCTACACTTACAGACACCTTCGTCTAATGGTTAAATAACATACTGTTTCTGTGGTTGGCGATTTTCTGCCTCACGAAACAATGATTTTTCAATATTCGTTTAACACCTTTAAAGGTGGCCATTATTATGTCACTGTATTTTATATATGATATATATGGTATTTATGTTTACTATATGCTTCTGTATTTTATATTTAAAACATACCTTTATTCTTTTCATGCTGTGTAAATGCGATAATTTCATATGAGGAAGTGTGGACTACCGCCCCCTCAAGTGATGTGACTCATATATGCAATACATGGAATGTATAAAGAATGAAATTAATGAACATATGTAACCTATATAACATATATATTATACTGTAATTATAATATATATATATATATATATCATTTATTTTTAATTCCATTAATATGACAAGAAAAATGAAAGTAGCGTTCCTGCGTACGTACGGCCTACCGTCTCCATGAACGGTGCTTTTCATTTTTATTTCCAAATGATATGGAATAGTATAAAATTAATATGTACTGGATATATATGATACTTTAATCATTAATACTATTCTGGAAATTATTTACTTATAACTATATGGGCAATCATTTTTCAAACAAGTTCATTTTTGACTCATGTACCAAACATCGGCAAAAACGTCTGATATGAACTAACCTTATTAAACAATTATTATAACATTAGAATATGTGATATGAACTGAATATTAATCTTTAGAGGAGTTCCTTAGGCAATTATAAATTGACCAAAGTTTATTATTTAGGAATATAAAGAAACGAACAAGACAAGTCGGACTTGAGGTAAGGGATCCTACTCCTCTCTTTCTTTTTAAGTACACTCTTTTATGTCATTACTTTTAAAGCTCATCTTTCTTGTTAATGGGATGTTCTTTTATATTAATCTTACTGTAATTTTTATTTTCATATGATGAGAGACCCTATTCTCTCTCATCAATCCATTTTGGAAGTTTTGAGTGGCGCCGTTAGGCTGCCGAATTTTCGTAAGAGATCTAACCTCTCTCTTTCTTTTTAAGTACTCTCATTTATGTCACTTCTTTTAAGCTCCTCTTTGTTATGTTGGGGGATGTTATTTTATATTCCACTTTCTGTAAAATTTATGTTAATATGATGAGAGACTCTATTTGATCTCATCAATCCATTTTTGTAAGTTTTAAGTGGCATTTCGTTAGGCTGCCGAGTTTTCATAAGGGATTTTTCATATCACTTTTATTCCCATGAGATTTATGATACATTTGCCACAATTTCCTTTGAGTGGAGTGTGTACTGCCCATTATTTTACTCATTGTGTAATATATTTTCATTTATGAGTATTTACATCAATGTTGTATTGTCCTTCTTTCACGGGGTGTATGTTTCGAAAGATACCCATGTCAGTAAGGGAACCTTTCACCCTCCTCTTTTTAAAAGACTTCTTTTGTTATGTCTTTTAATTCACATACTATTATGTTGGGATATGTTCTTATATTGATTTAAATTTTATTTCCATGTGATGAGATACCCTTTTTATCTCTCATCAACTCATTTTCTGAATTTTGTAGTGACGCCGTTAGGCTGTCAAATTTTTGCAAGGGAACTTCTTAACCCAAATTTGATTCTTTGGGATAAACTTGTACTCCTTGAATATGTCGTTCTATGAATATGTGTGAATAACCACTGATTGTTTTACACTTAATATCCACTTATATTTGGTGTATTCATTTTTCACACATAATTATGTAATTGATTTATCCTTAAACCAAGGATACTGTCTTTGTAAGGGACTTCGTCTCAATCTCCATTCATTGAGGCATATTTTTTTTATACACAACCTTCTTTTATATGGTGTATAAACCCCTTTGACTTTTACATTTATTGAAAAAGGAATCTTTTTTATACGAAGCGTCTTACTAAACAACAAAAGGGAATGTTTTTGTCGTACGTATGCGGCGACAACGACTTCTCCGCCGCCGCGACCATTATTTGGGTTTCAACTTCCTCTACAAGACATACCTTCTTTTTAAAATAAAAATAAATACCATGTTTTACATTTATTTTATTTTGGTATTAAAAATGGATTTCATAATGTTTTTATATCAATGTGTTGTATTGATATCTTGTGATTGAAAGGTGGAAATGTTATGTTTCCTTTATGCATGTTTTATGTGATACGATTATGTTATGGTTCTTGGGAATTTCTAGGATGACGGGTGGTTCCGTGATAAAGTAAGGGCAGGTGAGCCCGATATAGCTCTCTAATGCATTGGGTAATGCGAAGGAGTGAAACGTTAAGGTTTCTCCGAAGATATTTAGGGAATATACTGTGGTGGGTATTCCAAACGTAACTAAGAGGGTTACTCCCTACGTAAGAATGTTATGAATGCCTCAAGTTACCTTTATGTCTTATGATTTCTATGATTTATTCATGATTTGATGAGGTATGTTAAAGTGCTTATGTTTTATGAGTAAAGTATGATTTCATTGATTCTTATGTGTACATGTACTCATGTTTTCTTTCCATATTTTTATATCCCTTACTGAGATTTTTATGCTCATCCCAAGTTTTTTTTGAAATGTTTTTCACAGGTCAAGGGAAAGGTACATGATATGATGATAGTGTCAAGGAAGTGTCAAGAAAGAATGCATGTTTTATTTTAAATATGTTTCCGTTGATGGTAAAAAATGAATACTATCTTTATGTAACCACTTTGTTTAAATGTGGAATGTAATGTAAGTTTTATGATCTAATTCTATAAAACTCTAAACCTGAAAAGATCCTCAATGTGTAATCTTGTATTAACTCAATATTAAGTAAGGTTTAAGGCTGGGGCCTTATAGTCTCCTAGGAAAACCTTGTATGATCCCTTATACTGGATATGTTTTGAATATGTTCCTAATGTTCCTCATATTTTAGAGATGTGAGAGAAATAATCTGATGTTCAAACTCAGTGGTATGAATTATTCGAACAGGACTGCTAAACATACTTTTCGGGTATGAGATGTTGATAGAGGGGGATAATTGTAACATATTAAAAATTTTAAGGATAATAAAACCATATTTTTAAATAATTTTTGAGTATTTTTATGTGAAAAATGTAAATTTTCTGTAAAAATCACTTAATAAATGATTTAAAGGCCTTATGTAAGGATAAAATCTCTGTTAAAACTTTGGAATATTCTATGGAATATTTTCGAAGTTAGACGTTGAGTTAGCACAGAATTCCGTGGCTCGTAGAGCCTCAATATTGATTTAATAAAAATATAAAATATATTATATTAATCACACATTTTTTTTTTCTAAAAAATGACATATTTCATAAATGATATATCGTATGAGAAATCTGAGACCACCGTTAGGTATGTGACGAGGGGTTTACCCTAGGTGCGACATAATGTTTGTGCGCGTCAGGCGTTTTCTAACATCAAACACAAGGATAAATTATTTAATATTTTTATTTATATATTTCTGAATACAATTTAACATCTCCCAAATAGTGAAACATATGAGAAATCCAAGACCACTATTAGGTCCAGGATGTGGAGTTTACCTTAGGGATGATATAACATTTGTGCGCGTTAGATGTTTGTTTAGATCGCATGGGAAGTTATTTAATATTTTTATTATATTTTTTATGAAAATAATTGAATATCTCCCAAATGGTTCATCATATAAGAAATACAAGACCATCATTAGATATGAGATATGAGGTTTACCCTATATGGGATATAAATCTTACTGATATGAGGAGTTTGGTCAGATCAATCATTATGTTTTTTTATTATATAATTATTGTTAATTTAATTATTAAAAACCAAAACACTACTAATCATCCCTAACATACACTTTCTACCATTTTTGGATAGAAAACCTTCCAAAAAATACAATTTTCACTGTTTTTGATCAAATAAATGTTGAAACACATCAATGGGTTGAAATAAATAATTCCACCATCAAGATTCGATTGAAACAATAGATTAATGTGGGGTTTTAGAGTTGACTAGTGGGACATTACTTGGGTATTTTAAAACATTAAAACCATTTGGATTTGATGATTGGTCGATCCTGAAACTCCCATGAGTGTCAATGATGAAGTCTTCAATGCTCTGATTTCGTTGGTTCTTCTAATTCAAAGCACGTGTAGGTGTTTTTTCTCCCTCGTACGCTATGACTAAAGAGAAGAAGATGTATTTTTTGTTTTTATTATTTTATTATCCTCATTCCATTTTGTTAATTAATTATAAAAAATTCTAGGGAAAAATTGGTTGAATAATAAAACAATAAACCAAGTTTTTATCAAATTAATTCCACAACATTATAAAATGACAATTTTAAATAAAATTATCAAATGGTAAATTACTAAAATTATAAAAATATAATTAAAAGGATTTATCAAAGGATGATAATAAAGAATTATCAAATGATAAATTCATCAAATTATCAAAATATAATTATTTTAAATTACCAATGAGAATTGCAAGGAATTATCAAGGGGTAAAATACTTAATTTTCTAGACAATAATTACTTTGAATTATCAAAGGATAATTATTAATATTATCAAACGATAATTATTAAAATTATCAAATGATAATTTCAAGATTATCAAATGATAATTTCAAGATTATCAAAGGATAATTATTAAAATTATCAAATGATAATTGTTATATTATCAAAGGATAACTTGTAAAATGAAAATTATCAAAGGATAACCGCATAGATTTATTGGTGGATAATTTATAGAATTTCTAGACAATAATTACTTTGAATTATCAAAGGAAAGTTATTATAAATTTAAAACAATAATTTCGAGTTTATCAAAGGATAAATTATTAGAATTATCAAAAGATAATTATAAAAATTATATTTTATCATAAATTATCAAAAAATATTTATAACTGCTAAATTATTATCAATAGATATTTATAAAAGGATAATTTATAATAAATTATCAAAATATAATTATAAAAGGATAATTTAGGATAAATTATCAAATGATAATTATAAGGAATAATTTATTATAAATTATCAAAAGATAATTATAAAGGATAATTTAGGGTAAATTATCAGAGATAATTATAAAAGGATAATTTATGATAAATTATCAAGAGATAATTATAAAATTATAATTTATTAGAAATTATCAAAAGATAATTATTATTAAGGGGAATTTTTGCTAGCACATGCATCAACCAAAAATGATAATTCAGAATTTATCTAGGAGAGAGAAAGTATCATAATATGTGATATTTTATTTCTTTTGAGAATAAGATAGCTTGTTTTGATTCTAGGATTCCTTCTCACATGATTTTGTTATGGTCAGTGTGTGAACATAGTTTGGGTGACGATACCTTCAATAGAATTTTTCATTGACGTCGATGAATTTGAGGTAGGAAGTTCCTTACCATTTAAGGCCATATATATATGATGTTAGAATGAAATGTGATTTATACTCAACTAACCCATGATTTTTATGTGATGCATGTGGGTTCATGTGTAGCCATGAGGCATGCTTGATTTATATAGTATGATTATGCATATTGATGTGATTTAGACCATGTTGAGTTTCTCACATGTGGGTATGTATGGATTTTCTCACAATCATGAAATGTAATGTATGACTCCATTGTTTCCTTGTGATATTATTGGTATATTATAGTGTTTTGTGTTATGCATGGTGCCAAAGTGATAGGTGGTCCCATCGTGGCTCATTATCCCTTGTGGAGAAGCGTGTTCAGATGTTGCATGTGACTTGATGATAAGACTAAGATGGATGAAAAGGCATGATGGACTAGTGTGGCATAACCCCAAAGAATGAATATCATGAGTGATCAAACCTATATGTAATGGATGTGGGGAATGAAGATCATGGGAGATCAAAATTACATGGAAAAAGTGTGTAATGATGGTCTATGTGGCCGAACCTAGAGTTAGTGTTAGGGAATGATGACCTAGTGTGGTTTAACTTGGAGGTTTTGGGTCTGTAATACTATTGAGAAGCTTGAGGATGGCTATGATGTTGAGGCGTTTTAATTATTTTTCCAATATTTTCTAGTATGGCACCTAAGTAGGTATAATTGGGGTTTGTGGTGGCTTGGCTAGCATGTTAATTCTCAGCATAATTGTTGCTTGTGTGCACATTTATCTATTGTTAGTTATATACTCTTATAAATGTGAACACTTGTTAAGGAGCATTTCTAGTGTCCTATTGAGTCTTTGTACTTACACCCTACTTGGAAAAATCAACATTCTTGTAGATTTCATGAATTGAGATCTAACAAAGTGAAAGGAAATTATGGTGGATACTTGAGCAGTAGAGCTTAATGTGGGAGTGGGCCAAGAAATATTCTGGTGGTTTGAGTCGTAATGTTACAATTTTCATATGGAGGTATGGGTATGTTTGATTGAGATCACACCAGAACCATTTGTATATTTAGTAACACTAATGTTTTTATAGAGGTCTCTCTTTCCATACATTTATAAAATATGGATTTAATATTTGTTTTTGATTCTAGAAAGGCCCATAGGGTCACATAGTTGGTCTATAGAACAATGATTAAATTTTTGAATAAATTACTTTTCCCAAAATGAAGAGAGTTTGAAAAACCTTATCCAAAAAGAGTTTGGATGAATTCATAATGAGTAATAAAGTTTTACATTAATTCCTTATGACATTTGAGTATATGTTAGAGATTATTGGATATTCACTATATTCTTAAGTCCCATCCTATAGTATGGAATGTAGATTCCCTTATCACAACATACGATCTTTATCTATAATAGTGTTTGTAACAACTCATATGTTAATATTCCATAATTAAATGATTTATAGAAAATATTACATTAATTACATTACCATGACCATTATAGTATAGATTTTTATAGAATTAGGAAATCAATTAAATAAAAAAACCTATAATTTTCTTATATATGGAAATTTTTTTCCACTAAAAGAAATTATTTAAATGATGTACATGCTTCATTAAATATTATCATCTCATATTGATATCTATAATTCATAATAATTCATAATCAACCTAAATAACTGTGTAAAATATTTTAAAAAAATGGGATGAGAATAAACTCAGTAAGGGGTATAAAAGAAATTAAAAACCTGTTAGGCCATCAAAATAATTAAAAATATTTAAAAATTACTTCCTTTAAACAAATAATTTTGAGCATGTAAAATTACATAAGTTTACTTTAAAACTCATAAAAAGTTATATTCTTATAAATTTGCATATAAAAGCATATTAAGAAAGCATACAAAAAAATAATAATCATAAAGGATACCTAGAACATCATATTCATATAACATTTTTCAATAGAATAATTTACACAGTTAATTCCATCATCATTAATAATAAAATATTTTAACTAATTAATTCCAATATCATTAACTCATAATGGAATTAATTAACCAATTAATGTCAAAATCATATCTCTAAAAAATAAATCATTACCCAATATATTAGAGGTCTATATTGGAACCAACCATCCTCATATATAATTTCCAAGAGCCATTACATGAATAAAACACATAAGATATTTAATTTTAATATAAGACTTATAAGAAATTATTTTTCAACCCATAATAAAAAACTTTTAATTTAACCCATAAAATCATTATAATTTAAAAAACCACTTAAAAAATTCCCCATTTATATGAAAATGAAAGTGAAACCCATAATATTATAAGATCATTAGAAAATTTCTTTTTTTAAAAAAATAAATAACCTTTTCTTTCAATAACCTTAAAAATTTAAAAATTACCAAATAATGGAAATAGAAATTACCTTTTAAAACCATGAAAACTTGGATAAAATTATTCATCAAGAAAAATGGTTATAAAAGTGATAAAAGGATCTCATGCCGTAAATGTTAAAAATTAGATTATTTTTATAGTTTTTTAAGGAAATATAAAAATTACATGTGTGGAAAATGTTAAAAAATATTCCCTTTAAACCTTTTAAAAAAATCAAATTATAGTGGAAAATGACCTTAAAAAATCATTAGATTTTATAGAAGAACATTCTTGAACCAATATAGAGGAAAAATTATTGAGATAAATACTTCAAAACATGTAAATTAAATGTTTTAAAAAATAGAGAGTGATGGTTAGAAAGAAGAGATATGATGCTTCTACAACCATAGTCTAGATATGGAGAAGTACAAGGCCCCTTATCTATATTTATGGAGGCATAGGTTCATTCTTTTAGAAATTGAAATCATGTATAGTTTATAAAATCCTAGTACATTGAGTTTCTTCCTATTCTCCCATATATTACTATTTAACATGGTATTTATCAGATGCTCAATGAAATCCTGATGATTGAGATTTATACTTCTAAAATATTTGATTCCATCAAAATCCATTCTTTTATGCTGGTTAAAAAATTTGGTTCAAGATACCATTCATTGTAGGAATTCGACAGACATATAAATTTAGAGGGGGATAAAGCACAAAGTGATGACCATCCTCCAAATTTCTCACCTATTTTATGTCCATTGCATCGATGAAGAAAACTTTTATTCGGTGTGGTTCCATCATTTTATTTTTTAAATTAATTTCGATTTTTCATGATATGTTGGTCACCATATGATATCATAAATAGAGATTATACTAGGGTGGTGGTATGGATTAACTTTCTAGGGCTTCTACTTCATTTTTAAAATCCCACAATTCTTCTATAGTATGGTAATTTTATTGGATGATTTCTTATCTTTGATCGAAGAATGATCACTGGGAATATTAAACTCTATAATTGACTATGTGTTGAGATGGATCTATCTTGTCCTATATAATATTTCATCTGGTTTAGGCAGATTGGTGGGGAAGGTATTAAACAATGGATAATTTATGATTTTATCATTAAGTTTTTTTACTACCATATTCTTGTATATAATGTTTCTAATTGTTGTAGGAAGTTGAAGTCCATAGTTTCTAAACAGGATTGAAAGAGACCCCTTCTAGTGGCTGGGTATCCCTCATGTGGCTTGTCTCATGATCTTGTAGAGGGGATGGCTATGGTCACCAATCTAGGCACCTTGAAGTATTTGGTTATAGGAGATCTTGTCTGTATCCATAACCTAATAGTACCTTTTCCTGGTGTATAAGATCAAGTTTAGGATTTTATGCCTAAAATATTAAGTGATATTGGTGTTATATAAAACTATTAGTTCATGGATATTGGTGATGGAGGACTGGTTTAAATTTTATAGGCGCTTGTTGAGCCAACTTCTGTTATTTTAACTGCTCAAGCCGAAGTGCCACTTACTGGATACCTATCTCTTGATTATGGGGTTCATCTAAAGGTTATTGGGTAAGGAATAAATGAAATTTTGTTTTTTATAGATTCTAAACTGGGTGAAGTAGTAGTGGCACCAGTTGAGGGTGATTCTCAGTCTCTTGATAAGGTTACTGCTTCTTAGAAGGGTTGTGAGAAAAATGATCCTCTTGATATCCATTCTATCCAAGAGACCCCATAATACCAAACTAGGAAAGAGTATTAGAAACTATACAGATTTTTTTTTTCATTTATTTGAATTCTAAGACTAGAGATAAATCTACCTATACGGTTGAGTCATCTACTTAATAGTAAGACTAGAAAGACTGTATAAATAATGATCAGATAGAGGCTATGAATATTCATAAGGATAATATCCTTAATAGAGGTTTGATGCACAAGGTTGAGGAAGATTATGACTCTTTGTAAGAGTTTGAATATTATCTCGAAGTGTTTTAGATCCCTCTCACCTCTACAGTGATTTATAAGATACCTTTTATGATATAGGATGTGTATGATACTAGTATCAATAATGGAAAAGGAACTTTTCCTTCAAAATTTAGTCCCTAATAAATTTTTTAGTGAAATGAGTGAAGTTTTATTGGGATATTAAAAGGAATATAAAGTGAGGTATATTTATTATAAGAGATGTATTAGGAAGTAGAATACTTTTAAACTTTCAGTTGACCACAAGTCTCACCTGACTCTTTGATAGGTGAATACTTTCTTCTTGAATTAGAGTGATTTCGAATGAAGTGATTTTTATTATGTTTTTGTATTTTTTTGAACATGTTTTCCTTGTGACCTTCCTTTTTTTCCCAATAAAGGCTAAAGTTTCGTTGTCTCTATTCATAAATCTATTGAACCTTTTATTTTACCACTATATATGACATATAGTTTAACCATTCCTTTTTATCCCTTTATCATAATGGATGATTTTGGAAGGCGTATCGCCCAGTTAGGATAGTTTTCAAACCCTATCCCTTATTTAATAATTATTTTATTATTTATTGGATATTATTTTTAGTTCTCTAGTTTTAGTTAGTTTTTTTATTTTTTTGGAAAATTATAATGTTTTAGCTTCTTGTACGGTTATATATCATGGTTGGGAATACTGTGTGGTGACTGCATGGATGGGTCTATAGTTTTAATATACCAATTTTGAACGGCTAACACATCATTTTCCCAACTATGTGGCTAACCTGTGAAGGCACCCAGGTGTGTCCAGTAAGAGGTGCACATTTGGTTCATAATTTGGTAAACTTTGTTTCATAATCCTATGACTCTCCTAGGCCTTTAAAAAAAAATTCTAGAAATAACATTAATGATTTTTAGGACCCATTTTGGGGCCTTTCCCCCTTAATCAACCAAATCCCTTATCAATATCCTAGAGAGGACCCTCCCTCCTGTGACATTCCATCACTCATCTTCTTCAAATTGACCCCCCTAACTTGATTCTGAGTATACTTCTCAAGGTATGACCATCCCTCCTCTTCTCTTATTCCTTCTCCTTATTCTTCTTGATTCTTCTTCTCTCATTCTGTTGTGTTGTGCCTTGTCCAAAATCTTGGTCTTGGGGGAGGGTTTAATCTTGCATATTTTGGTGTCTAGGTTTTGTAAAGCTTGGTATGAGCCCAATTCTAGTGTCATTTGACCAAGGTGATGATTTCAATTTGATTTTAAGTAGGTTTTTCCCATGATCAACTCTTTAATTTTTGAACCTTTGATTGCTTGGCTTCTAAAATTATGTTTTCCATACCTAGTGGTGGGATAATAATTTTTATGGGATTTATAAAGGTAAAAATAGTTACCATATTGGTTTACATTTAAAAGAGAGATTATTTCCATGTTTTACTTTGGTTAAACTCTTTTTTACTTTAATCTAGCACTCTAGGTGTTTGAAATATCATCTGAATAGCCCTTAAAAACAAATTTCATGATTTTTAAATGGGGTTTTTAGTTTTTAAAGTGTATTATCAAATTAATTTTAATATTTACTTGAAAATTCAAGTAATACATGAAATTTTAAGTATTAATAAAGTATTTAAATATTGAGTTTGAATTAAAATATGAGGTTTTCAAATGTCTTTTGATGTTTCTGGTGGTTATGCACATATACATGGGTGTACACACACACACATATATATGAATGTGTGTAAATTTATATATAATCATGTGAAAATTTTCAATGTTATATATATATATATGTAATTATATATGGGTGTAACAATATGGAAATATTATAGAATTTAAAATTGGTTCCTAAACTCAGTTTTTAGAGCATGTCTTTAAGTGAATTTATAATGGTAATTGTAAAGGCCTAGTTGACATGTTTTATCTTACTTGTTATATTTTATAAAGGGGGTTTTTATTAATGAAATCCATGTTATTATTATTGTGATGTTTTATTATATATCCCTTGAGTTTTTAAAATTCCCCCATTTGATTTGAGAAATGATAATTTTAAAGAGGCATATGGTATTTGATAAATTGAAATGAATTGTTTTAGGTTATTGGAAGGATCATTTTTAAATGAAGTTTGTAACTTTTAAAATGTATAAAACACATATAAAGACAAGTATCTAAGATATAATTCTAGTTTAATTATCCATTTTTGGTTTACACTACTTTACTAATAAAACTAACTTAGATAAAGGTCATAATTTCATGAAAGGTGAATCTGAACTACTAGGCTAAGAAATATACTCCTTAAATGAAGGTTGGAAATGGTGTCATGGATGGGAGAAAATACCCCACAATGCCAAGACATATACTCCTTAAAGATGTGATATTGGTTTGATTTTTGAAATAAGAAAACATATTTTTTAAGTGTATTTCTAAAACAAGCTTTAAAGTGGATATTTAATTAAAGGGAAATCATGTGGTAAGATAGGTGGTAGACCACTGAGTATTTTTATACTCATACTTATATTTATATTTTAGTTTCAGTTTTTGTCTATTTTTACAATATCTTATAGATAATTTAATGTTTCAGGTTAGGTTTGTGGCTTATGGAGTCACATATAGGTTAGTTAGTTATTTTAGTTTAGTTTTCTTTATCACATCAATCAAATAATCAATTTATTTCTTTTAGTTATGGTTATTGGTGCATTGAAATATCATTAGAATCTAGAAAAGTTAAATGGTGGTTGATGATTTTATAGTAATGGGGGTTTGGGGTGATTTGAGGGATTATATTTTCTTTATATTGTTTACTTTTCTTAAATTATTTAAACTGCTTTATATCTATTTTCATTACATTTGATTTTGCATGGATGTATAACTTATGTATGGTTCATTAAAAAAATTTCACTATTTTTTAATTAATTATATGGGAAAAATCATTCTTACTAGATCTTATTTGATTCCCGGTCACTTTTTTTCACCCTAGGGAAATCGAGAAAGTGCTTCGGGGATGTCGTGGGCTGACTCTAGCATCCGAAGGATGGGTGGTTCAGTCTGGTTTGTGAAAGGAGTAGTGTATTTTTTTATGGGATAATTGTTTTTCTATGTTTTGGTATTTTCACTCATTTCTAATTTTATTTTCCATGGGGTTTTATACATTTTTTCTTATATGGAATAAAATTTCAATTTGTTCCAAAAAATGTTTAAAACCCCCCTTACCTCGAGTCCTCACTCACCTTAAGTCCCGAATCACCTCGTATGCCTTCTAACATCTTGAATAATAAAATTTTATTAGTTATATACTTGATTTAAAAACTTATTCTTGTCAATTTCATTATTACATTCCCACATAATTCACTTATTATCGTGTTTTATTCTGTTAGTAAAATTTTATTGTCCATGTCGGTCATTTTGAGGACATTCTGTTCATAATATCCATTTTTTAGTATTTTAGTAATAGTAAAAGTTCCTTTTAAAATGGTTCTATAAGATCTATAAGTTTTAAGGCATTGTGTACATATCATTCTATAATCAATCTCAATATGTTATGAAATAGTTACTCTTCTGAGAATCTTTCTTGATAATCTTGTTTTTGAAAATTAAAATTAACCATGAATAATAACTTTTAATTCCTTTGTTTAATGGGTATCTCACCATTCCAAATTCACAATCATAAAATTAATTTAATATTAATGTTATATTAGATTATAAAATCAATTTTTAATAATATCAATTAAATACATAAGTTTATGAAAACATCACCATTCACTTAGCTGGTTTAAAAGCACCACAATGGGTGATGTCATAAAAATAGTTTAAAAGAAGAGAAAATCCAATAAATATTTAAATTTTATAAAAATATTATATCATATATAATATTATATTTTATTGTTACATTTAATTATTACTTATCTTATTCAAAAGAGTAATATAAGAGTTCATATGGAAAAACACAATTTTGAAAAAACTCATATTTTGACATAGTAACGAATTATGAAAAGAGTTTGGTGAGAGGTGTTGGATGATCTCCCAAAATATTAGGATAAAAATTATGTTAATAAAAGTATAATTTAATAATTTCATAACAATAATTTAAGTTTTAAAAGTATTTTAAGATAAAGAATCATAAATAAGAAATGAGAAAGTGGCTCATAAACTCTTACCTTGCTCTTTGAATTGCCTTCTTCGGATGGAGTCTAAATCCATTAGAGAATGGTTTTTTGGAAAGTAAAAAAGTATTATTAATGTGTAATTGGATTTTTATATAGGAATTTGGGTAGAATATAGGGAGAAAATATAATTCGAGATGTGTTTTGAAAAGGATATAATGAGTCCCCTTTTATATGAAAAATTAAATGATGTTTTCACAAATATTAATTATTTAATAGTCAAGAATGAAATTTTAAAATAGAAGATGGTTCAAATATGGAAAATGGATTATATTATAAACCATTTCCCATCACAATTGACTTAATATATATTTTTTATGATTTTTTAATAATTTATATATCAATTTTAATATTAAATACCTTTTTAAGTCCCTTTCAGGTTTTTTTCATATTTTGAATTTAAAAAATTTCTAGATAAATATGAAATTATAATTTAAAAATTTCAATAATTAATTAAATTTTATATTAAACTCAATTTTTTTAAAGACTATAACTTATCCAAAACTTTCCACCTTTAATATTTTTAAAACTATTACTTTAACTTTTCTCCTGTTTAAACAATCATTGCTTTAACACCACAGAAGTGTTTTCGATTATTATTAAAATAAATTAATATCATAAATATAATTTATCATACATAATTAATGTTATATATACTGATTTAAAATGTATATTTACTCTCATACTTATCATGAAAACATTTTTAAGATATTATATTGACTTTTTTTACCTTGCACAAGTGTTGTGTAAGGATTTAGATGATTATCTTGTTATACAACTCTAAAATTAACAAATATACATAAAAATGATTTATTATTCATAATATATATCTTTAATTTATATCCCATACTTATACCATTATAAATATTATATTTAAGTAACCCATTTTGACTTTTCTAAGTTTGCGTAGACATTTAGTCAATACTAATAAATGTTTTCATGTTTATATTGACATAAAATTTTATTAATATTACATAGAAGAAATTTTGAGTATAATATAATTATGTTTATATCTTAATATTGATAAAAAAATTTCATAAAATTTTAAGTCATATTTACATAATGATGATGTCATAAAAGATACTGTATTCATAAAAACTGTATTTTTTAACCATTCACCAAAAAATCAACCTGTTCAAAAAAATCCTGAAAACGAACCCTAAGATAATTTTGACATGACATTAAAAAAAATTACACTTTATAAAATTAGAATTCTAAAATTTATAAATTTGACTTTTAAATAAAATCATATAATTCACGAAAAAAATAATTTATTTATAATAAAACTATTTCTTTTTCAAATGAAAAATCATATTCTTGACTCATAAATTGATAGAATTATTTTTAATACTATCCTAATAATAAATATCATTATTAATTTATTTAATTAAGATAATATAGATTTATAAAATATCCATTAATTAAACAATTATTTAAATATATTATAATAAAAAATTAGTTTAAGAAAACATGTTTAACATTTAAATAAAATGTTTTTTTCTATAAAAAATTAAACATAATAATTTTAAATGTATAATTGATGTCCAATTTATTATAAAATATCATTTGAGACATGATATAAACACATATAGGTGTTTAATGCATATATATATTTATAATAATTGGTATTAATAAAATATAAAAGTGATGTCTTATTAAAAATACCTGGGTTTTCATATTCTTACAAATTAAATAAATTTAATCATTTTAATTTTATCTCATGTTCAATGAGTAAGGGTTTATGATTTGTAGAAATACATCAATAAATTTTTAAAATCAAATTCAATTGGTGAAAGAGGACTTAAAAAACCAAAATTTTAAAAATAAACTCAAATAATAAATCCTTGAAAGGAAATGAAGTTAAAGAGAAGAAATATGAAGTGGAAACTAATATAAATATACATAAATAGAAAGAATTTTTTTTAGGATTTTTGAATGGCTTTTAATAAATCCCACATAAAATAAGAAACATAACATTCCCTTTTGAATAAATATATTGTGAAATATTAATTATTCACAAGAGAATACAAATTTATCTTCCAATACATGTAAATAAAAAATTTATAGTAAAAAACATAGATATAAAGGAGAAAAATAGTTAACATAAATGTGGGTAATTATTCTTAACAATGTCATTAAAATTCATCAAAAAAGACGAAAATGGCATGAAAATGTAAATTACCTAGATAAAAAGAGAAAATTCCATTTGAAAAATAAAATGGAAGAATATATCAATAATATAAGAACTTGATCAAAGAATAAATATTATGAATTAAGAAAAATAGATCGAGTGAAGTAAAACCCATAAAATGTCATATTTCATGATGTGTGAATCAATAGAAAATTGGATTATGAGATAGAATTGAAAATCCACATAAACATAAGTAGATGTATAATAAAATAATATGGTTGAATATACCCCACTTAGAAGTATGGAGTTTAAGAAGAAATATTATAATACAAATAAAGGAAAAAAAGTTAAAAAACCCAAAAAAACAACATTGTGTGTTAATTATAAATTTATTATAGTGTAAAAGAGACCACTAATTCATTAAAAATAAATATAAAAGTGTAAAATATTCATTTCAAGATATTTTAGAAGAGAACATGAAATATAAGAATAATAAATGAAATGAATGGAGATTTTAAAAAGAGATCCTAAATATATATAAATTTTATTTATAGTTCAAGTCTAGTAAATTTGTCATAAATATTTTTAAACAATATGTGTACTTTTAAAGATTCATATTTTTTAATGAGTTTCAATGGTGAATATTGATAATCGAGTGATATTTTCCACATAAGATATGATATATTTATCATTCTTTCTTAATATTGGGGAATTATTTTACCATTGAGGTGGATTATATGATAAAACACATTCGATTTCTTTCCATTCTATAAGTAAAATTTAATCTCTTGGTTTTGTGTTTTGATCAATTTCCACCTCTATTTCATCACACATTCTAAATGATAAATATCCGAGATGATTTTTTCATGCTTAAAGCACAAAAATAAACTCTCAATGGATCATCAAACCCACTAAAGGATAATTTTACTCATTATATGAATGATTTTTATTACAAGTTATTCCTCATATTTATAACCAATTATAAAAATCAAATATGTTTAGTATTACGAAGAATAATACCCAATGGAATATAAATAAACCATATTATTAAGAATAAATAATTTATTCTTTAAAACCTCATTTAAAACAATAACAACCAATGTTAAACTTAAATCACCCCATAGATAACTAAACCCTAAAATTTTCATGACCCAACCCACTGGGGCCCACCTTGTTGACGATAAGATGGATGAGACTACCCCAAGCCTACCTCCCATAGGTCAGGGGCTGGAGAATAGCACTAATTAGGCATAACACTCACATGGGAGGCATTAGCCTAAGGTAACTATATGAACACACACATCTACAAGACCATAAAAAAGATTAAATGTAAAATAAATTAGATACCAAATACATGCACGCATCTAAATCCCACAATCAGAGTACAAAAAATACTGGGAAGCAATAAGGGACAAATACAAGCCCACTAAAAAACTGTAATGGAGTCTAACCTGATAAAAAGAGTGGACTACATTCAAATGTGACTCCTAGTATGAAACATGGTCTATCTTTCCCAAATCTAAGATTTATCTTCTCCTGGTCCACCGAGAACCCCATCAATTTTTTGGTCGTCTACATAAGACATGACACATGAAAGTAGAGCCCATGTAGGGGTGATTATAACAATACCCAGTGGGACACCCCAATATCACTAAGTATAAAGCATCAAGAATAGTAGTCAACTCATCATAGGGATATTTCAATAATATACATAATAATAATATCTTGATATACTCATAGTAGACACATATTCTAATGGTATGGTCACAATCATATAACCA
Source organism: Viscum album (assembly GCA_963277665.1). Lineage (NCBI taxonomy): Eukaryota > Viridiplantae > Streptophyta > Magnoliopsida > Santalales > Viscaceae > Viscum > Viscum album. The sequence continues at coordinate 76,049,845 of OY728165.1, read as the reverse complement.
TCCTAAGATTCATGCTTGAAGGTTCCATATAACAATCATTCGGGAGAATTCACTCTATGAGTGAGATAACACTAATGGATTCCATCCAATATTTCATGCTCATTAGGTCTCACCATAAGTATTATGTGATGGAAGTATAAAGAGAACGATATATAGATGGGGATCACACTTAGGGCCATGGGGTATACCAACAACCCAACCTGGATTAACTTGCTAAGTAGGGGGTTGAAGCCCATATATTATTGGTCAAGATGATTATGAGAAACCCAAATAGGGATAATTATGACAGGGTATCTCACTCTAAGCCTCAAGTATGGATTCCAAAAACTCTATCTGAGACTGAAGTTACTCATAGGGGATCACCATCTAATGCACAAGACACAATTACACTCTAAACTCTCTGGGAAAGGATCAAGGGAATGAATCCTAACAAAACTTGTCCAAGTTGAAGAAAAAAAGGGATCTAAGCCATATTTTATGAAGTAAATGACATGTAATATAAGTACATGACCTATTTATTCAACACTAGGTCTACCCATGTATCACGGTCCATGCCCATGTCTATGTCTGTGTAAACTTTTCCATGTTCAAGTACATAGCTCTGCCAGTGTACTTTCGCCATGTCTATGTACCCTTTCCTACCCATTACCATGTAACCTTGAGGTATACACTGAGCCACCATCTTGGTTCACATGGCGTGTGATAGTTTACACAATTCATGTGATAATTTTCTCTCAATGGAAACCCTAGCACCGTATAGAGGACCTCACATGATGTACGATCCCAGATTACATTCTGTACAACTCAAAAAATTCTAGAACCATAGGTTCCTTCTCTATATCACCATTTGAGCCACCACCACTGAAAATATCACTGTAAAACAAGGATCTAGGTTCAGTCGAAAACTTCCATTTTCAATAATTAGGATTAGGCCTTTAAAACCACTCAAGAATTCACCCTTAGTCCATGCCATCATCGTCGCATGTCAAATTTGGAAGAATGGGTACCTTTGATCCATATAATCTACCTATGATCATCCTCCATCAAAATCGTACCTTGATCAAACACTCAATTGTGAAACACATCCATGGTATTGATTTTTTATGCTGAAGAATAGTCACACAATGATTATATACCTGGTATTCGTAGAACCATATTCCAAAGGAATTACTCGCGATGAATGTGTGATGAAATGAGGGAGAAATCCATAAACCATAAAATTCAAGGAATGAACCTAAAACTTTTATTTTTTTTTCATAATTTATCCATTGTTTAAGAATTTGACAAACAAACAGGTAATAAACAACATGAACAAATAAATCAACAATAAATAAGATCAACTGTCGATGCACAAATGAATTACTGTTCATGGAATTGATCAACATTCACCCATGATAAAATAATGGGATGGAATAAAACAATTAAAAAAATCCTACTTAGAGTTTGGATCAATAACCAATGAAGAAAATTCCTACATTACCATCATTTATGAGATCTAAAAACTCTAATGGGGCAATGATCCTTGATCTGATATCGATCCGATCTCAATCTAACCTGATGACATATGCCAAGAATGATATCCTACAATGGTCCTCTAGATCTACAAAGTTATGTGGAAAACCCTAAGATCTCATCATAAAAAAATATTTACATACTAAAATTGGTCACTGCATCAACATAATAAAATAAATAAATAAATAAATTTATTTTATTATTTACTTTCGCGACGAATTTTAACTAAACATCCAACACCAACAATGATTATGTCACAAATAGGTTAAATACCACAATTTGAACTCAATTTTGGCCTCATATTTTTTATTTGAGACTCTATTTATTATTTATTACACATTTTCAGGAAAACTATGCACATGTGTAACTAATATAATTAATATATTTCAAACATCAATTGCAAGATCACTGGGTTTCAGAATCACACACCGTCTCAAAAAATGGTCTTGAAAATATTACTAGATATATTAAAATAATTTAAATGAAAAAATAGAGATTTTAAATTCTCCCAACATTATATATTTACTTCTTAGATAGAAAAATAAAAGACTATACAAAGATATGTTGGTATTGAGCACGCATCTGGGTCTCCTGCTCACATGTACTTATTGGAGTTGGTGACCTAGAACCAAATTTTGTGTACTTTATGAAAACATGTATTCATTGTTTTGAATATTAATAAAATACTTATCATATCATTATTGTTCTTATGCATGACATCGTATGCGATAATTTTCTAAGAGTAGTTGTCGCACAAAAAGTTCATAACAGTTCCCTGTTATGATGAGAACCCGGAAGTGCTATAAGACTATTATTGAATATATGTTCTATAGTGGTATGATATCATTTTAGAAACACAAATGATATATGATATCATGGGTGGAGACTAGTAGGACTTTGAGAAAAATTCTTATGGTGTACTCCCTTGGGAATATCTAGTAGGATATTATGAGAACAAGATCCACTAGTAGGAAATCCACATTTCAATGTGTCATTGGATATTCCTATCTATAGATGCTTGTATTGATCCTTATACTTTAATATTATTATTAATGAATATTATGTGTCAAATAATTTTTTGTATTGATGAAAACCATGATTAAATATGTTTGTGGTGAGTTAGGATACATTGGGTGAGTCATGAGTAATATTTCTTTAATAGATAATGCGAGAAATGATTTTTCCCTTCTGTTTTAACAGAATTTGATATCTCAGGCCCCTTTATTGAAATGATATAGCCTAAATAAATCCATGGCCATGATGCTCAATAAGAAATTTCATTTTCTAGGAAATCAAATAAATAGACATCAAGAACTTCAGTTAATGGTACCAACATGAAACCTACTTGATTAGAGATATCACGATAAAGGGAATATATTACACAGTAATCATCCATATGAGATAACATGTCATTTCTGAATTAACTTATTTCTCTTGGGTGCCTTGTAATTTTACTAGATTTTAACCTTGGACTTTAGTCTGATTCACTTAATACCACTGAGAAAGAGGCCTAGAGGGTCACACACTAAGTGTTTCCAGAATATTAGTTAAAAAATATATTATTATTTATTTTTTAAAAAGTTGAATAAATATTATTTACAAATGTGGTTGAATAATTATTCATTTTTTCTAGATCACATGTATTATTTCACCAGTTATTCGAGATAATATAATGTGAAAAGAATATTAAATAAATATTTATTTTTTATTTAGTGAATATAATATTTATTTGTTTATTGGTGAATAATGAAGTTATATTTATTTAATAAATAAATAGTCATTATTCAGGGCCTGATAAATATTTTGGTGGAATGGAGGATCAAGTTTTAATGGCCTGGTGAGAAAATAATAAATATTGAATATTATTTGATTAAATAATATTTAATTTTAATTTTCAAGTTTAGTACATGTAAATAAATAATAATAATAATATTATTATTATTTGACATGGGTTTTTCTCTTGAATTAAATAAATAATCAAGGGAACTTGTTAAATTATTTTATTTTAATGCTAGAAATATATAAACTCAGTTATGTTATTTTCACAATAGAACAATTCATTTTTTTGGGTTGTGCACAACAGAATTAGAGAATTATCTAAAGCCCTTGATATCTATCTTCTCTAAGATTTCTCCTAAGAATGAAGATAAATTTTCCTCCTCTAGATCAAGGAGAATGATTTGGAATAAATTATCATAGTGATTAGATGTTGATGATGCAAGCACAAGGATTTTCTATGCTAGCACCCAAAGATTATTTTGGCAACATCTGGAGATTTGTGGAACATGTGTGGATCACCGTTAAGGGAATCAACACTTGATCCCTACAACAAAATAATGGTGCATCACAGATATGTTACCATATCCATTAAAGAATAAATAATTCCATCAAGGTAATTATTATTTAATTAAATTAATTACAAATAATATGTGACGATCCTCTCTATTTGGTTTCAGTGTGATTCATATTTTCTGTCGGCTTTGATTCAATTTCATTTGACATGACATTTATCATTGTGTAGATCTTGGATTGATCATTAAACATGACAAAAATCAACGCTAGGAACTGCCCATCACATGTTTCTACTACACCCAGAACTTACCAGTGGTATCAAAGTAATCACATAATTATTTATAATTATTTAAAGATCATTAATGATTTTTAAATTTGTAATTTAGTTTTTTAATTCAAGTTTAATCATTATTTTAATCCAAATTAAGAGATCTTCTTCTTCCTCCTTTATTTCTTGTAGACCCAATCAAAACAATTAATTTTATTAATAAAAATAAAATTAAGGAAGTCATTCAGAGTTTCCAAGGATTCTGGCCAGACAATATAGGAGTACAAGTCGTGTACTTTTGTTCATTTCACCTGGATTTAATTTGAAAATTACTCAATCAGTGTGCATTGATGATAAACAGTGTAGTTAATTCTTACACCATGAATTGGATGGCCCATCCTAAAATATTATCATCTAGATTACACATCATGTAGCCCTCTTATATGGCATGTATCCCCTTTGAGTCACAGATGGGTTGTGTATTACATACATGTCCTACCTGACGGTGACCATGTAACTCAAAGTTAACATGCAGTGTAGTCCATGATTGAGGTTGTGTACTCTAATTTTTTGAGGCATGATTTACACGCTGAGTCACTAGGCGTCTGCCTCAGATACATGATGATAGGTTCAAACACCATGTAGTTCTTCTATACATGTTGTTTAATTTTACCAAATTTTGAATATTTAAAATTTATTTATTATACTATGTAAACCTTATCAAAATGTGCTTTTGTGTAGTCATTAAGTTTATAGGACACACCATGTGATAGTTTTTAATATATATATAAATATTTAACTAATATCTACATAATATTTAGATACGTATATCATGTATGAGTCAGATTACAGTTTTTACTCTATGTGCATTGAAGCATAACATGTGACCAAAAAATCATGTAATTTGTGTAATAATTAAGTTAATAATACTTTTCATGAAAGTAAGTGAAAATTCGTGTATGCTGTATGTCACAAAATGTAAAACTATATATGTGTATAATACATGTTGGGTAGATTCAGATGGGTATTCACCATGTTACCTATAAGGTACATTTATGTACACAGTTAATTTTAAATGAATTTATTTAATTTGTTTAAAATTATAATGGATGAAAACCTCAAGGAAATTTAGAAAATAATTATGATAAAATAATTGATTAATTAAAGATAATAATTAATCGATTCAAGTGCGATTTATCTTAAATAATAATGATTAGGAATTGAATGATAGTTTTATAAAATGTGTAATTCATTGCTTGTAAGTGGATGATCGTGAGCATAGACCAGACCTTTGTATGTTATTTGTTTAATTTAATTTATTATTAAATTAAATTTTCAGTCTACATGCCTTATCTTATCTTATTATGTAGTGCCTGTGTGCCCATGATTTCTTTTATATAAACCTTTTTACCTCACCTGAGTGTGAGTAAAATTATATGTAATGGATAGAGATCCCAAGCTAGTAGAGGCGGTTCAAGTTAGGAGCCAAGGTGAAACCAATCCAAGGAGATACATAGGTGGATTAGTGGAAATCTGTAACACAAACCTTAATCAGATTAAGGTGTTTTACCCAGTTTAAAGGTTAGTTTATCAACTGTTAGATAAAATAACCATTATTAAATCTCATGATCATAACACTTTATTATTTTACTTATGTTAATTTTCAGGGTTATTTCATTATGCATGTTTTTTCACAATTACATAATTAATGAATTAGCAAGCATACAAGATAGAACTAAATAAATTAGATTATGCATAAATATTATCTAAGACATGGTTAATCACTTAAGTAAACCCACTTAATATTAATAAGCATGTGATAAAGATAATAATTGGAAATTTATGCATAAAAGGTTAAAATCTCATAATTGTATATATTAAGTCGGTATAACCTTCCACAACTTGATTTAAAATCAAACCATAGTTCAAAGCGCTTGACCAACCAAATATGGGGTGCTTTCAATTATTAAGGAGTTCTTACTTGATTTTTTGGTTGAATTAACTTAGTTCACATAAAGGGTTGATTGCCAAAGAAGGAATTGGTGTAACTGAGAGGAAAAGGTTAAGGAAATCTAGTTTAGTGATTTTAAGATTTGGGATTCTATTCAGAAGATCAAGGAATAGTGAGTTAATGTTGTTGGAATTTTTAATTCCTACCTAAAACCATTTATGTTTCTTGACCAACAAAAGTTGGGGCAATGAGAAGGGGAATACAGATACTTTCCACTCAGATGTCCAAGCAACATGATATTCTGAATCCAATAGTGAGGGATATTGGGTTTTGATAAAATAATGAGAGACTAATAAATATAATATATATTTATTTATTTGTCTGAAATTTATCAGATAAAGTACTACAATTATTCTTATCTTATTTTTAGAAATAGTAATAAAAATGACATCAAACATATCATTGAAATCCATACTTGATAAGGAAAACCTTATCACCAGCACAAATTTACAAGAATGGAAAAGGAACCTATGTGTCATCCTTCTCCATGAAAGGGAATTATATGTGCTGAAAGAACCTTTTACTAAAGAACCTGATAATATGGAAAGTGATAAAGATCTATCTCTCTATGAGAAACTTCTGAACGATGCAACATATATTCAATGTTTCATTGTATCATCCATGTACAATGAGATTTTAAAGAAACATGAGGATATGAATTACTATAGCATGATGTCTCACCTTTGGGATCTCTATCAAGAGAGGGTAAGACAAGAGAGGTATGAGATCTCTAATTATTTATTTCCAACTAATCTTAGAGAGTCTGTGCTAGTTGGGCTTTATGTAGTCAATATAATTGGATACATTGAATGCTTAGACATCTTTGGGATAAAGTTACTGGATGAGTTGAATAAATATATCATAATTTCATCACTTCCCAAGACCTTATATAGTTTTATTATTAATTACAATATGATCAATAATTAGTAGATTCTTTCATAACTTCTTACTTTAATTCACCAAGTGAATAAGGGCATGAGGCGTGAAAAACCCACGATCTTTATGGTGAATAAGAAAAGGAATAACAAGGAAAAGGGGCCCAATACCTATAAACAGTATAAATCTCCTGAGAAAAATCCTTTCAAGAAGATAAATATCCAAAGAAAGGGTAAGGAAAAGGAGGTAATATGTTTTTCATGTGGCAAGTCAGTCCACTGAAAGAGGAACTGCACCCATAAGTAAGGGGAAGCTAAAGGTGCATTCGTTATCGAGTTTAATATTTCAATATCTACACATTGGTTATTAGATACATATTTTGGGTCTCATATCTATATTAAAATGTATGAACCAAGTAGATTTTGAAAGATTTATAAAGGAAAGGTGGATCTGAGAGCTTCTAATAGTGCAAGGATAGATGCTCTAGCCATTAGTGACTACCACCTTTCATTTCCAATGGGAATGATTTTAGTTTGAAAATATTGTTATTATGTACCTAAGGTTACCAAGAACATAAGTTCTATATCATTCCTAGATACAAATAGGTTTATTTTCTAGTTTGGAAATAAAAATTGTTTCTTTTATAATGACAACATATTTTATGGTATGACACATTTAAATAATGATATTTATGTATTAAATTATGAAACCCAAGATTTTAAATCGAAAATGAATCAAGTTCACATGAATCTTATAACACCAAGATTTGGAATCACTATATTGGTCATGTAAATGAGGATAATTTGTAAAAGCTCTATCAATATGCTTATTTAGTATCTTATAATCTAAAACCACTTGAAATATTTCATACTTGTTTACATGAAAAAATAACCAAACCATCATTTTTTGGATAGGGTGAAAGGTCTATAGAGATTCTAGGATTGGTACACACTGATGTGTGTGGACCATTTATAGTAGAATCTTGAGGTGGATATTCTTACTTTATAACTTTTACTAATGAATTTAGTAGGCATGGATATATCTACTTGATGAGGTATAAGTCCAAGTCCTTTGAGAAATTCAAGGAATTCAAGAATGAATTAGTGAATCAAATTGTTAAGAAGATAATGAAGCTTTGATCAGATTGAGGTGATGAATATGTTAACCCAGAGTTCATCAAATTTCTATGGGAGTTTGGGATTATATCTTAACTCACTCCACCTTATACACCATAGTGGAATGTTGTTAGTGAAAGGAAGAATCGTACCTTGTTAGACATGGTAAGATCAATGATGATTTATACAGATCTTCCATTATCCTTTTGGGGACAAGCATTACAAAATGGGACATACACATTAAATAAAGTTCCAACTAAAGTGGAAAATGGAATTACCTTTGAGTTATGGAGTGGAAAGAAACTTTTTTTGTCGCATACACATGTATGGGGCTATGATTCATTTTTAAGGCCTTCTCAAGCAACAAACTATCACCCAAGGAAAAAAAGTGTATATTTATTGGGTATCCTAAGGAAAAAAGGGATACTAACTATAAAACCCCTCAGATAAGGTAGTGAATTTTGATAGACAAGTCATCTTTCTTGAGAGGGATCACATCCTAAAAAAGTATAGTGGGAGAAAGATTGACTTTGATGAAGTTCATGCTCAAGATACACTTGAGTTGGAGTAGGAACAAATTCCACAGGTCCCCATCGAAGAAGTAGTTCCTGAAACACAAGTACTTCATAAGAGCATAAGAGATGTAAGAGAACTAGAGAATTATGGTTTTCTAGTCACCTAATATGGTGACTTATTGTTGATTAACAATGATGAACCTATCTCCTACAAGGAGGCAGTATAGAGCATAAAAGCTACAAGATGGAAAGAATTGATGAATTCTGAAATGAATTCCATGCATCAAAGCCATGTTTGGGTTCTGGTCCATGTGCCAGTTAATGTAAATATTATTAGTTTCAAATGGGTATTAAAGAGAAAAATGGACAAAGAAGGTAAATTAAATATCTATAAAGCAAGTTTAGTGGATAAAAGGTTTAAAAAACATCAAGGAATTTACTATGATGAAACCTTTTCACAAGTTTCATTATTTAAATCTATCAGAATTCTAATTTCCATAGAATCTTACCATGAATATGAGATTTTGAATATGGATTTTAAAACAGCATTCCTTAATGGGAACCTTCAGGAAGAAGTATATATGACATAACCAAAAGGGTTTGTGACTCTAGGTGATTATATAAGGATTTGTAAGATGAAAATATCCATTTATATATTGAATTAAGCATCCAGGTCATGGAATATTTGATTCGATGAATCCATAAAGTAATTTGGTTTAATTAAGGATAAATGTGAGTTGTGTGTTTACAAGGGTTTTAGTGTAAATTCAGTTTTTATCCTAGTAGTATATGTTGATGACATATTACTTATTGGAAATGACATACCATTCTCACTGTCTGTTAAGAACTAGTTAAACAAATGTTTCTCTATTAAAGACTTAAGTGAAGTGTCTTACATTCTAGGGATCAAGATCATTAGTGATATATCCAAGAGTTTTCTTTTACTAATTAAAAGTACATATATTTACTAGATACTAAAGAGATTTAGTATGGAACAATCCAAGAGGGGATTGGTTCCAGTGTCACATGGTTTACATATTTCTAAGAAAATGTGTCCCTAGACAGAACAAGAGAAATAGATAATGAGGAATACCCCATATGATTAAGTGATAGGATCAATCATGTATTCTAGGTCATGTACTAGACTCAATGTTTCCTATGAATTAAGCATTGAAGGAAGATATCAAGCAGATACATAAGAATAACATTGGACTATTGTTAAGGATATCTTTAAGTATCTGAGAAGAACTAAGAATATGTTTCTTGTGTATAGAGGAGATGAGGAGCTGGTCATCATGGGTTATGATGATGTTGATTTTAAAATAGATCAAAATGATATGAAGTTTCAATTAGTATATGTTTTCAGTCACAATGGAGGAGTAGTGAGTTGGAAGAGTTCAAAGTAGCTATTTGCCACTAATTCTATAGTAGATCCTAAGTATATAAAGTATTATGATGCATCTAAGGAATCCATTTGTATTTAGAACGGTTTCCAAGATCTTGATGTGGTACCTAGTAGTAAAGATACCATCTCATTGTATCGTGATAATACTATAGCAGTGACTCTTGAAAAAGATCCAAGGTCACACTAACAAAAAAAGAATATATTGTAGAAGTATCACCTATTGAGGTATTTTCATTAGAGTGGTGAAGTTTAAGTAAGTATAGTACCCACAAAAGAGAATGTGGAGGACCCCTTGACAAAAGGCCTATCTCAATAGAAGCATGAGTATCATGTGAGAGATAAAAGACAGAAGGTTGTTAGTAGTTGGATTTAGTGTAAGTGGGAGACTGTCGAAGTTGGTGCCCTAGAATCAAATTCTGTGTAATTTATGATAACATGTATTAATTGTTTTTAATATTAATAAAATACTTATCAAATCATTATTATTATTTTACATGACCTAGTAAGTGATAATGTCCTAAGAGTAGTTGTCACACTAAAAGGTCATTGCAGTTCCCCATTATGATGAGAACCTAGAAGTTCTATGAATCTATTATTGAATATATGTTATATAGATGGATGATATCATTTTATGGATAAAAATGATATAGGCTATCTGGGGTGGAGAGTCATAGGACTTTGAAAAACCTTCTCATGGTGTACGCCCTTGTTAATATCTAGTAGGATATTATTAGAATTAGACCCACTAGTAGAAAATCCACATTTCTACGTGTCATTGGATATTCCTATATGTGGATGTGTTTATTGATCCTTATACATTAATATTATTATTAATGAATATTATGAGTCACATATATTGATGTATTTCTGAAAACCATGATGACATATGTTCATAGTGAGGTAGGATATGTTGGGTGCGTCATGAGTAATATTTTATTAATGAATAATGCGAGAAAGAATTTTTCCATTTTGTTTTAACAGAAGTTGATACCTCATTCCCTTTGATGGAAATGATATAGCCAAAATAAATCCATATCTGTGGTGTTCGATACGAAAGTTCATTTTGTTTCTGTATGGGTTCCTTAGCATGTTTCTAGATACTAACCTTGGAATTTAGGCTGTTTTGCCTAATGCCACAGAGAAAGAGGCCTAGAGGGTCACATAATAAGTGTATCCCGAATCTTAGTTAAATAATATGTTATTATTTATTATTTATTAATTTGAATAAATATTATTACTACATATGGATTAATAATTATTCATGTTTTCTTGATCATATATATTCTTCCACCAGTTATTCAAGAGAATACAATGTGAGCAGAATATTTAACAAATATTTATTTTTTATTTATTGAAAATAATATTTATTTATTTATTAGAGAATAATGAAGTGATATTTATTTAATAAATAAATATTAATTATTCAAGGCCTGATAAATATTGTGAAGGAATGGCAGACCAAGTTTAAATGGCCCCATGAAAAAAAATAATTACTGAATAATATTTGATTAAATAGTATTTAATTTTAATTCATAAGTTAAGAGCATGTGGAGAAATATTATTATTATTATTATTTGACAAGAGGTTTTCACTAGGATTAAATAAATAAATAAGGGAACTTGTAAAATTATTTAATTTTAACCCTAGTGATATATAGGCCTAGTTATGTTATTTTCTCAATAGAACAATTCATTTTGTTTGGGTTGTGCATAATATAATTGGATAATTATCTCAAGATATTAAGATATCTCTTCTATAAGATCACTCCCAATAATGGAGAGAAGTATTCCCCCACCAGATCAAGGAGAATTATTTGTAAGAAATTCTATAAGAGATCAAATGCAGACGATGCAAGTGTAAGGATCTTCTGTAGTAGCACCTGGAGATTCTTTCGGTGATGTCTGGATATTTGTGGAACACGTGTGGATCATCACTAGAGGTAATATTCACTTGATTCCAATAATGCAATGATGGTGCATCACATATCTGTTACCTGATCCATCAATGAAGAAAAAAATTCCATCAAGGTAATTATTATTTAATTAAATTAATTAAAAATAATATGTGATGATCCTCTCTCTCTGGTTCTGGTATGATTCATGTTTTCTATATTCTTTGATTCAATTTCTTTGATCATGAAATTTATTATCTTGTAGATCTTATATTAATCATTGAACATGAAAAAAATAAATGTTGGGTACTGCCCATCACACACTTCCGCTATTCCCAAAACTTACAGTACCTTCCTAAAGATTCTTGTGCTTCCATATAACATGCACTAAAGGAACGTCTCACCCAAGGAGATTATTCTCCCTCTAGTCCTCAATCCTTATCAGGTACTATATAAAAGTAGCTTTATCCTCAATTTCCCGCTCTCCTTATTCAATAACATGTAATAGTTCATTCACATTCCTCCTCAACTACAAAATGTGGAAGTCATTGTGTACCCTATCCAACTTTGAAGGTAGATACAAGAGGTACACCACCTTGATAACTCTATGGAGCATCTGGAAAGGGAAAATGAATATTGAAGATAGATTTTTCCTCCATCCAAATCTCCACAATCTGTGTTGTGGTGAGACCTATAGGAAGAAATTTTCTCCCTCCTTGAACTCCAAAGGCCTCTATCATCAGTCCACATAAGACTTTTTAAGGCTATGTTTAGTTTTCATCTATTATTGAATGATCAACACCTTCTTTTTCATGGATATCAACAAATTTGGGCCCACAAGTAGTGATTCTCCAAGGTTAGTCTAACATGGTGGTGACCTACAGAGTCACTTGTACAAGTCCTAGAATAGTGCCATAACAATGGTGGAATGGTATATATTTTTTTATGAAAATTTCACCAATGGTAGGTGATCCTCCCTAGTAAAGAAAAAATCTAACATGAAAGCATTCTGAATGTCCTCTAGGTCTTGAATGGTCTGCTCAGTTTGGCCATCAGTTTGGGGGTGAAAATCCATGCTCAAGTGCAACTGATTCCCAAAGGATTCCTGTAATCCCTTACAAAATTGAGATTTGAAGTGAGCATCAGGGTCAAAAATGATCTTAGTGGGAACTCCATGGATCCAAACTATATCCTTCATGTAGAGGTGTCACAAGATCTCTACTAAACTCTACTTACAAATAGCTAGTAAGTGGGATGATTTGGTAAGCCAATCTATGATCACCTAGAATGAAGCATGTACTCTAGACATCTGTGGTAATTTCATCATGAAGTACATCAAAATCCATCCCACTTCCACTTTGGAACCTCAAATGGTTGAGATAAACCCACTATAACCTAGTGCTCAACCTTCACTTACTGAAAAGTAAGGTATTTAGAGACAAACTCTAGAACTCCCTTATTTATCCCCAGCCATCAGAACTAATGTTGGAGGTCTTGGTACATCTTTTCCACATATGGATGTACTACCAAAGGAGATGTGTAAAACTATCTCAAAACCACATCCTCTAACATCACTGGTACCATCACGCATCCTCTAAAAATGATGATGTGCTCCCCACCTTAAAAAAATCCCTCACGAACATGTCCAGTGGATATTTGAGTACTTAGGGTCTCATAGTTAGTATCTCTATATTGATCATTCCTAACTTGCTGTAGAAGCAGTGGAGTAACAACCATTGACTAGAGGTAAGTTGAACCATTCCCATCCACTAAGGATAACTGTAATGTAGACAAATACTCTGATGCCTTGCTCAATAGATGTGAACAAGATCTCATAATAAGATCATCTAATACAATGTTCCCCTTCCTAGAAGTATAGACAATCTCAAAGTCATAATCCTATAATAATTCTTTCCATCGCCTCCATATTAAGTTAATATCCTTTTGATAGAAGATAGACTTGATACTCTTGTGGTAAGAATAGATGATAAATCACTCACCTATAAGGTAGTGTTGCCACACCATTAGTGTGAAGACTACTGCTGCTAGCTCAAGATCATGGGTCACATAGTTCTTCTAATTTAGTCTCAACTAACATGAACCATAGGTAATTACTACATACCTCTACATTGAAAAATTACCAAGACCAGTCCTTAATGCATTTAAAAACACTACGTACTCAACACCCTCCTTTGAAAATCTCAATATGGGATCTCTCATTAACCTATATCTCAACCCCTAAAAATTATACTAGAACCTCTCTAACCACATTAAAGGTTTCCCATTTCATGTTAAAGATTTCAAGGGAGCTGATATAATTGAGAAATCAGGCATGAATCTTTGGTAGTAGCCTACCAACCCAAGGAAGCTCAACACCTCTGTCACATTCTTGGGTGGTTCACAAGATAAAACCACCTTGAACTTCACTGGGTCCACATATACATCAAATGATGAGATAACATGTCCCAAATAGTGTACCTACTTAATCCATAACTGAAACTTTAAAATATTCATGTAATGCTGGTTCCCTCAAAGTATGTCCATAACCATTCTCAAGTGTCTCACATGCTCATACTTGAATTTTGAGTATACTAGGATATCATCAATTAAGACTTCCATAAACTGGTATAAGAAAGAATAAAATATCTAGTTCATGACTCCCATGAACACTGATGTAGAGTTCATCACACCAAAGTGTATAACCAAGTACTCATAGTGAACATAAAAACATTAATAATCCATCTTCACTATATCCTCATCCTGTACTCATAAATAGTGATAACATGATCTTAGGTCAATCTTCAAGAACCATCATACCCATCTCAAATGATTTAATAGTTCCTCATTCCTCAGTATTGGATACATTTTCTTTACGGTCACCCGATTTAGGTGATGATAATACACACAACCTCTATCTCCTGTTTTCCTTCTTGAAAAACAACACTAGGGCTTCCTAGGGTGAAACACTAGGCTTGAAAAATACCTTTCTCTACAAGTCCTATAAATGCACCCTCAACTCAAGAATCTCTTCAGAATCCATATGATATGTTGGTGAAGATATCGAGTCCATTTCAAGGTGTAGATCAATGTATAAGTCTATATCTCAGTGAGGAGGTAATCCTAAAATGTCCTCAATAAATACATCCTTGTAATCCACCATGACTATAGGAAACCACAATCTCATAGCATCCACTACACCAAGAGTCATGCAAACTAATTACTGAGTAATCAGTTGCACCCTCATAAGCATGAGCTCATCCTACTTTTCCAAGGTATCCTTTTCACCCATAAAGGAAAACCTTATTCCATCAACACTGAAACACAAAATACTTTGCATGAAACTGTCTACTTTGGCATGAACTTTAGACAAATATTCCATATATAAGATGATGTTGTAAGGTCTCATCACTGAAACAAATATATCCCAAAAGAAAATCTCACCTCTAAGAGTCAGGTCACACTGTCGGTAGAAGAGTGTGACATCTGAGTCACCTCTATTAGGATTCTCCAATCATAAGGGTCGACCCAAGGAATCAACTAGAATATCCAATACTTGAACTAGATTAGTGGAAATAAAGGAGTATCTCAATACTATGTCTATCAACACTACAAATAAATTAGATAAGACACATATCGTACCTCCTATCATCCCTAGAGCCTTTGGGTCATAAGTCTCAACTGCCTGAAGCTTTCCTCACCCCTATCCTCCAATTCCCTAAGCCTGGCGCAGATCACTTGGGGGTGGTGGTAGTAACAAGACAAAATGTATACCACCTCTAGTTACTTCCCTAGATCCTCTTCCATGTCCTCCACCCTAAAAACTTGGTAGATCCTACTTCTCCCTCTTCTTAGGTGTCCCATCTACTCCCTCTCTATTAGACACATGTTGGATCAAGAAATATTTTGTAAGATGTACCAAATCATCACAAGAGTAGAATCACCCCTCTCTAGGATAACTAGATCCATCTCGTGACCCCTAAACCACAAAAACTCTATCTTAGGATCACATATAGAAATGTATCACACATTTAGATTCCTATTTATATCATTGGCTACCCACTAACAAAGTCTCAATTCCTATGTGGCCACTTTTGGCACCAAATGCCTGTGTATGCTCATCTAGGAAACTCTTGACAACCAAATCAAACTTCAGAACCCAAACATAGGTAAGAATTCATAGAGGTATCTTGATAGATTGGTTGTATTTACCCTGTTGAAGTTTTAGAATATCCTATATGTGAAAAACCCACAACTTAACTAGATAAAACTACTATCTAAAAAGGTGCTCAAACTCTATCCACAAAAGAGTCAGCACATAGTATGACTAGTTCACTATGCCCCACCACCACCCCATAGATCCATAGAGAAGGATCACATCCAGGACCACCATATGGTCTTATGGTGTCCTAATAAGATGAAAGAATCACAACACTACCTCAATCCAGTACTCATCCACCTAGGGGTCAAGATCCCCTTAGAACCTGAGGGGTTGTTGATTCTAAAACTCATGAATCATGCTCATCCTACGCAGCTTGTTTGTTGGTACCGCTGATACCATCTGCTACTTGATAGGTGGTGGTAATATTGATGCACCACCTGGAGGTAACACCTCCCAAATAGGTCCCTGTACTGAAGCGACATCACTAAGGGGATCATCCTCATGATCCTATTTATAAATCATAGTTGGAAAATGTCACAGAGGCATCCTAAAATTGACAAGATGTACCATGATCAATGAGTATATCTAGAGATATGACTCATGAAAGACATGGAAACCACAACCCATTTCTATATGATGGATGTGACAAAGTTTTTCCACTCAAACAGTTCCTATATATTTTGATTCAAAAAGTAGGGGGTCAGAGTCCTGGTGAATGGATACATCAGGCGCCACACCAACACTAGAGTCCCTATCATTAGAGCTGAACTCAAAATGCTTAACACTATTTTCATAAAACCCAAACCAATATAATATCTAGGAAAAACTCAAAAACTTTGATTCTAAGAGGGAACACTCCTTTGATACCACTATGTCACAACCCAACCCACTGAGGCCCGCTTGGCTAAAGATAAGTCAAGTGTGACTACCCCAAACCCACCTCGAATAGGCCAGAGTTTAACAACTAGAACTGAGTAGGCATAACACTCACATGGGAGGCCTTAGAATAAGGTACCTATATTCAAACATACATCTCCAATCCCATAAATTGATGAAATATAAAATATAACTAATACCAAATGCATTCACACATCTAAACCCCACAATCATAGTATAAAAAAAATATTGGGAAGCAATAAGGGACAAATACAAGCCCACCAAAAAACTGTAAAGAAGTCCAAAATAATAACAAGAGAATACCATAGTCAAATGTGACTCCTGGTATAAAACATGGTATATCTAGACCAAATATATTCTTTTTTTGCTGCTGGTCCATCAAGAACCCCATTGAAGGGCTGGTCTTCTACATAAGACATGGCACCTGTGTGTAGATCCCATGAAAATGTGAGTATAAAAATACCTAGTAGGACACCCCAAAATCACTAAAATCAAATCATCAATAATATTAGTCATAAAAACATAGAGTTATATAAATAATATACATAACAATAATATCTAGACATACTCATAGTAGACACTCAATCTCAAGGTAAGGTCACAACCATATAACCAACCTAGGATTCCTACTTGAAGGTCTATATAACACTCATTTGGGAGAACACAATCCACGAGCTAACAAATATTTATGGTTTCCATAAAAGATGTCATACTTGCAGGGTATCACCATAAGGAGTACATGATGTAATTCTGAAGAGAATGATACATAGCTGGGGATCACACCTAAGTCCATGGGGTATAACAACAACCCAATTTAGATTAACTCACTATGTATGGGATCAATGTACATGTAGTATTGGTCATGGAGATTCAGAGAACACCAACTAGGGATGATGATGATAGAGGATCTCACTTTGAGCCTCATAGTGGGATTCCAAAAACTTTATCTGAGACTTATGTTCCTCATAGGGGATCAACATCCTATACACATGAAACAATTCTACACTAAATACTCAGGGAAAGGATCAAGGTAATGAACCCTAATGAAACTTGTCCAAGATAAAGGTAACAAGGGTTCCAAGACATATTTGATGAATTATATGGAATGTAATATAATTACATAGTGTTACTCTTCATCATTAGGTCTACCCATGTATTATGTCCCATTCCTTTGTCTGTGTCCATGTACACATGGATATGTTTGAGTAAATGAATTTTCTCATGTACTCTAGTCGTTTCTGTGTAACATGACCTTATCATGCCAATGTACCCTCGAAGGCACACACTGATCTGGTATAATGGTTCACATGGCATGTGACAGTTGTCACATGGCGTGTGACAGTTTTTATATGGCGTGTGACAGTTGTCACATGGAGTGTGACAGTTGTCACATGGAGTGTGAAAGTTGTCACATAGTGTGCGATACTTTTATCTTCATGGAATCCCAAGCGCCGAATAAAGGGTCCCACATGGTGTGTGATATTGGATGACATGCCTTGCGGTCCAAAAAAATTTCTGAACCCTCAGGTTCTTCTCTGTATCACAATCATCACTACTTCCACTACAAATATTACCAGTAAACAAGGATCTAGGGCTGGATGACCCCTTCTGTAGCATCCTTGGTATTTATAGAATAATAATTTTTTATATCTATTAATATTTCTGAATAAGATATTAATTTTACATTAAAGAGGACACTTTTTTTGATAGCGTACTTGATACGCAACAATGTATTTCTCTAATATCTTACGTTGCACACAACATTGAGTTATACTGAAAAATAATACAATAATATTATTATTATTTTAAATGGTAGTTAATGCCTAGCCGTTGTAGTGAAGGGAATGAACAGAAATAATTACAATATGATTATACAATTTTTTTAAATGTTTTTACATTTATCCAATAAAATTTAGAGGCTTAAAATGATAATAAATCCAATTTTAAGCATAAAATACTCTAATATTTTTAAAAGGCATTTTATTACATTTTGATGGCGAACCATTTTTAAATATTGTTTTTTTCACTTTTATATGTTATATTTGAAAAAATAAACTTATTATTTAGAAGTGGAACATAAAAATTTACCTTGGTTGAAATTTTATAAAATTTTCAATGAAATTCATATTTTAATAAATAGTGAAAAATACTGCATTTTAATTCAAAACTGCATTTTGTCTTATTTATTTATATAGATATATTATTCTTTTAATTGGTTTTAAAGTGTAATTGGATTAAGTTTTTATCTTTTAATTAAATTTTGGTCAGTTGAAGTAATTTCCCATTGAAATTGGACATAAACACATGTTAATATTTTGATAATTATTACTTCTTAAAAACCCGCTTTCTAGTTTTGACAATGAGACTTAATTTTAAATTAATTTATTTCAATTATGTGTTTTGAATTTGGAAATATATATTCAATATTTTTAATCATAAGGTTCAAATTATGTAAATATGTACCTTTTATTTTTGGATATTATGAATAGTAACTTCAGTAATTATTTTTATTTACCATGGTTAAAGGGTAAATCTGGTAAATAAGAGTAAAAAAATAATATTATAATAATATTAAACTACCCTAACACATTTTTTAATCCTATTGTATGAGATATTTCCAACCATGGTCATCCTTGGGATGATTTTGGGATCCCATGTAGCCACTTGGGTTTGAAAATGACATGTTATAATAATTATTTTAAAGTAAAAGGAAATATAACATAAACATGTATCTTATTAAAAAAATTTAATTCGAGTTATATAACTGATATATTTGACTATAAATAGTAATTATAAATCTAAAAATATTTCCTACATCATGGTATTTTATTTATAATTTCTATACCTTAAATAAATAATTTTATTTATGACACAATGATGATGCAATGATTGCTTCATTAATAAAAGATTCAAATAAATGATATTATAAAATTTAAAATAAATATTATTTGACATAATTAATGAAATAATAGAATTATATAGGTGAATATAACATGTTAGTATTGATTCAATGTTTTTTGTTTGAAGGAATCAAGTTGTTTATGAACTTGTAAAAAAGTCAAGTATGAATAGTGTCCAAAATTGACATAATTCAGAACTTAAAACATAAAATAGTTTATTAAATGATATTAAATTCCTAAAAAATATAAGATTCTAAAAAATGGTTAATATAAGTCCTAATATGTCATAAATTAATTTTTTTGGGTCTTTTGACATGACATAGTAATTATATTAACCCACAATGTGTAAATAACATGATATCACTTTAAGATAAAAAGGGTAAAATAAGAGTTAAACAAAAAATATAAGGATACAAAAATATTAAAAACTTGTCTAAAACTTATTGGATTATGGGTATTCTAACCAAAATCATATTATATTTGAATTAAATGAGTTTTGGACCTTTTTTAATCAAAATTGAATTTATAATAAAATAATATTTCAAGACCTTCCTAAAGTTCCCCTCCACCCTATTATAAAAGGCTAGCCCCTCTACCCACTTAATCACACCTCTCAAGCCCCCTTATATCATCCAAATTCTAATAAAAAAATCACCCAACATCCCTCCATTCCTATTATAAGCCTTATCTTGGTTATAAGGCAATCCAAGAAAGCCTTTTGGCTCAAATCAAAATAAGTTACCTGATTTAGAGGTAACGTCTTCTCCTAAGTTCATTTCCTTTATTTTCCTTATACACTCCCTATGATCTTATTATTATTTGATTACATAAGAAAAAAATTATCCTCAATATAATAGGATGTTTTTATTATAAGGATTCAAAATTCACTTACACACACCTCTATCTAATGGATACGAACATATTGTTTCTGTGTACGGTGAACTACTGCCTCACAAAATGATGATTGTTCAATTTTACTCTACCACATATCATGGTGACCATTATGATGGAATAGTATTTATATATGATATATATTATATTTATAACGTCTCTATGATTCTCTAATTTTTATTTATAACATACCTTTATTCTTTCCATGATATGTAAATACGATAATTTCATTTGAGGAAGGGTGGACTACTACCCCCTCAAAGTGATATGTCTCATTATTATTATACATGGAACGTATAAAGGATGATTTTATTAGAAATATTATTTATAAATTACATAAATATAATACTGGTATTATAATATACATTTATATCATTTTTTTAATATGATAAAGAAATGAAAGTAGCATTCATGCGTACGTACGACCTACGATCTCCCTGAACGATGCATTTAATTTCTTATCTCCAAATGTTATGGAATATTATAAATACATATATAATAGATATATATGATATTTAAATCATGAATATAATTCTGTATATGATTTACTTTTGACTACATGAACAATTTATAACAAAACAAGTTCATTTTTGACTCAAGTACTGAACATCAACAAAATGTCCGATATGAACTTAAATCATTTAGTGATTAATATAACATGGTAATAAGTCATATAAAAGGAATAATAAACTTGAAAAAGGTTCTCAAACTAGTATAAATTAACTTAAGTTTATTATTCAGGAAGAACAAGGAACATACGTGACGAGTCAGACTCAAGGTAAGGGAATTCGTCTCAATATCTTTTCATTAAGGCATATTTTGATAATATACACCTCCTTATTTTATATGGTGTATAATAAACCCCTTTTAATTTTAATTTAATTAAAAGTGAATATTTTTCTATGAAGGGTTTTAGTAAATGATAAAAGGAATGTTTTTAATGTATTCGGTGACAATGACCTCTCCACCCCTATAACCGTTATTTGATATTTGGCTTCCTCTATAAGCCTTAATATTTTTAAAAGGAAAATAAATAACTTATTCACTTTTTGGGTGTTTTTGTATTGAAAATTATTTTTAAATTAGATTTACTATTTCAATATCTTGAAATTATTTCTTGTGATTTCAAATGAAATTTAATGAGTGAAATGTTGATAATTTCAATCTTTTATTTGTTATGATTATATAATGGTACTTGGTCATTTGATGGGTGGTTACGTGATAAACCAATGATAGGTGGTTATATGATAATCCAAATGATGGGTGGTTCCATGATAAATAAGTATGGGTGGTTACATTATAACCTCTAATGAATTGGGTATGGAAGTCGGCTGTATGACTATTCCATTTAGTGATATGTGTGGAAGTTGATCGTATGGTTATTCCATTTAAGTATTTTTATGTCCCAAGTTAACTATATATGTTATATATTTCTTTATAAGGAATTATGTTAATCTTGTGGTTACAAAAACAGTAAGAAATGAGCTTATATCCAGTGAAATATATCCACTACTTATTAAAGTATAAAAGTGTTACTTTATGATAAAGTATTCATGGTTTTCATGTTTTCCCAAGACTAACAGTTTTCCTTCTTTGTGTATCCATTAATGAGATTTTTATTCTCATCCCAAGTTTTGAAATGTTTTTTCATAGGACTTAAAGAAGAATAGAGTCAAGGATGGGATCAAGGAAATGTTTTTTCATTAAAACATGAAACAATACCATGTCCATTTTAAAAGAGTTTTTGTTTTATGGAAAAAATGGATAGTGAGTAGAAGTGTATACTTGTAATATTTATGTTCTTATGTATGTTTTATGACCCAATTATCTTAATATCTAAACCTCAAAAGACCATTGATGTTAATTAAATTCAAATTAATGACTGATCTCAAGATTAAGTAATGTTTAAGGATGGGGCCATATAGTTGGTATCAGAGGTTGGTTTAGATAAATTTAGAGGTTATGATGTTATTTGGGTGTAGGTTAAGAATCCCATATAACCAAGAGTGTTATTATCATATGGAATAATTTTTACGGTTATGGTAAATTAGGTTTATTGGATAAAAAACATGAACAACTGAGATATAAGGAGGTTGATGGATTAGAGTAATATAAAAGTTTTTATGTTATCTTTACCCTATACAGGATTATTTTACTAATATTTCATTTCATGTTTAAGTGATGATTATTTTTAGCAGATTAAGGATAATTTCCAAGATTAAATGAAATAGATATTTCACAACCTTCTTATCCCTCCCTGACGATTTGATCATCACTATTATAGAAAAATCCTGGTCGAATGATTTTGACAGCTTCTTGAGTATTCAAATAACCTTCAAGAAATTGTTTGAGTTATCCAACACCTACTCATTTCTATAAAAATTTTATGGGTCATGGTATCTTTTTAATATGATTTCATGATCTTAAATTTTCCAACTCTATTGAAAAGTGAAATTATAGAAGTGGAGTGAACGTTTACTTTTTGAAAGTAGGAAAACATGCTGAAAGAGAAAGGTAACATCATGAAGATCATGATATCTAGATTCAGGGTATGATTTATTTTCTTATCCATAAATAATGAAGAATATTTGGATACATATTTATATATGATGAGGATATTTGATCTATAGGAATGATGTATTAAGAAATAAGGTTGAAATGAATAGTTAATGGGCTTTGAAGAATGTTTAATGATTAAAAAGTATAAATGTAAGGTATTCAAGAGTTATGGTAGATTATTGGATGATTAAATGTTTAAAAGTATTAATTCTATTTTACTTTGGAAGAATTTTTCTAGTATGTGTAACCCTATAATTTTTTCTGTGAAAATTTTATTCAAGGAAGAATTATCTTTTCTTATGTGGACATAATGGATAACCTTTAGGGTTCATATGATCTTTCCTTTTTGAGGTGAATAATGGTTATTACTTTTTGGGATTCAAAATGAAAGGTATTAGATAACCTCTGAAGTTAAATCAGGTTTTGGTTATTTTTGAGGACATTATCTTATTTTTGATAATGTTATAAGAATGATGTGGTTTTAGAAAAAGGACAACACATAGATCGTGTGACAACCCATCATGTCAGACAAAGTTGTGGGAATTGAACCCACAACTGAAGTGCGACTAGGATTTATCACCTACCACTAGAATACATGAAGTCTCGGGTCAGTATAAATTATTCTATTTAGTTAAATGATTTTATGTATTAAGAATAAGTTGATTTTGGGAACTTATGTTTTATAAAATTAGTATCCTTACTATAGAAAATTGATTTGGTGATTAAGTGACAAATTTTATTTTAGAGGATGTTCTCTATTTTATAAACAATATATGCCTAAGGAAAATAGAATACCATGGAATTTCATTTGAGTAGTAATGGTTGAATTTTATTTTGGAAGAATATATGTTTTTATTATGGACATATGGATATTTGGGTTATTTATGGAAATGATTAACCTATCATGGAGATCATGTGATACAGTTAATTAATTTTAAGTACGAGACTTTAACAGTAGTCAATGTTATTTGGAAATAAATGTTAAGATTTATCATGGAATAATATGTGATAATATCCTTCTGAATTATGGTTTTTAATATTAGTTTGGATTATTTTGAAGAATTTTTAGGAAATTTTGTTTATTGAATGGTATTTTTTGAACTTTGGATATTTGTTTGTTGAATTTTGGATATTAAGAGTAGTATTTATTTTTATAAAGGGATTATTTATTTTTGGGGATTATATGATCTTGTACTAACCATTTTGGTTTTGGTTAATGTAAAAAGATATGGGAAATATATATTTTATCTTTTGTGGATAATGTGATTCTCTATAAGTTGATTCTAGCACTTCAAGTGTAACAAAGTCTTCTTGAATACTCATCGTTTAGAAAAAATATGAGTTTTTGGTAGATATTTATTAAAGAATGAAACTCCACTTGACAAGTAAGTATGTTGCCTTATGTTCTTAGTCAAGATAATAAATAAATTCCTCAAATTTATGAAAAGGACCTTAAAAAAAAATTTTCCGTTTAATTTTCCTACTGAGAAATCAAATACCATTTAACCCATCACAAGTTTATGGTTTTCTGGTTATTAACTTTCTCCTGATCATGTTTTCTATCACTCTCTATCAGAACTTAACACTTAGTTTTTATTTCACATCCATGTTTTTATACATATAACCTTAGTATGTGTTATCTTGGGTGACCATTTTAATTCTATTTCATTATTTTAAAATGATAGTTTTATTGAATCATTTTACGATGTGAGATTTTCAATGAAGTTTTTGAGCCCAATTTTAGAATTGCGAGGATGCAATTTCTGAAAGGGGGGAATGATGTAGCATCCCAGTTATTTATAGAATAATAATTTTTTATATCTATTAATATTTATGAATAATATATTAATTTTATGTTAAATAGGACACTTTGTCTGATAGCATACTCAACTCGCAACAATGGGTTTTTTTTCTGAAATCTTACATTGCACACAAGATTGAGTTATACTGAACAATTATACAATAATAATATTATTATTTTAAATGGTAGTTAATGCCTAGCCATTGTATTTGTGAGAATTAATATAACTAAATAAAATATTATTATAAATATTTGTTAATTTTTTTTACATTTATCCAATAAATTTTAGAGGCTTAAAATGAGAATGAATCCAATTTTAAGCATAAAATACTCTAATATTTTTAAAAGGCTGTTTTACCACCTTTTTATGGAGAACCCTTTTTAAATATAGTTATTTTTCACTTTTATATGTTTTATTTTACAAAATATACTTCTTCTTTAGAATCAGAATGTCAAAATTGACTTTGGTTGAAATTTTGGTATTAATCTGATGAAATTTATATTTTAATAAATAATGAAAAATACTGCATTTTAATTCAAAACTGCCTTTTGTATCATTTATTTGTATAGATATATTATTATTTTAATTGGGTTTAAAGTGTAATTAGATTAATTTTTTATCACTTAATTAAATTTTTTACATTGTAAATAATTTCCCATTGAAATTGGACATAAACACACGTCAATCTTTTGATAGTTGTTACTTCTTAAAAACTAGCTTTCTGGTTTTGACAATGAGAATTAATTTTAAATTAATTTATGCTAATTATGTGTTTTGAATTTGAAAAAATGGATTTCATATTTGGAATCACAAGGTCTAAATTTTGTAAATAGGTACCTTTTATTTTTGAAAATTATGAATAATAACTTCAGTAATTATTTTTATTTACCATGGTTAAAGGGTAAATCTGGTAAATAAGGGTAAAAAAATAATATTATAATAATATTAAACTATCCTAAAACCTATCCTAATTATATTGTATGAGATATTTCTAACCATGGTCATCCTTGGGTTGATTTTGGGACCTCATGGGGCCACTTGGGTGTGAAAATAACATGTTATAATAATTAATTTAAAGAAAAGGGGAATATAACATAAACATGTATCTTATTACAAAAATTTTTTTAATTAAAGTTCTATAATTGATATATTTTATTATAAATATTCATTATAAATATAATAATTTTTCTTAAATCATGGTATTTTATTTATAATTTTTATACATTAAATAAATATTTTTAATTATGACACAATGATGATGTAGTGATTGCTTCATTAATAAAGGATTCAAATAAATAATATTATAAATTTTAAAATAAATATTATCTGACATAATTAATGTCATACACGAATTATCTAGGTGAATATGACATTTTAGGATTGATTAAATATTTTTTGAGAAGGAATCAAGTTGTTATGAATTTGTAAAAAAGTCAACTATGAATAGTGTCCAAAATTGACATAATTCATAATTTAAAATATAAAATAGTTTATTAAATGATATTAAATTTCTAAAAAATATAAGATTCATAAAAATAGTTAAGATAAGTCCAAATATATCACAAATTAATTTTTTTGGGTTGTTTGACATGATATGGTAATTACAATAACATACAATATGTAAGTAACATGATATTACTATAAGATAAAAAAGGGTAAAATAATGGTTAAACAAAAAAGATTATGGATAAAGTTTTTTTTAAAACTTGTATAAAAATTATTTGATGATGGTTATTCGAACCAAAATCATTATATATTCAAATTAAATGAGTTTTGGACCTTTTGTAATTGAAATTTAATATATAATAAAATAATATTTCAAGACATTCCTAAAGTGACCCTCCTCCCTCTTATAAAAGGCCACTCACTCTACCCACTTACTCACACATCTAAAGCCCCTTGAATTTTCCAAATTATGCTCAAATAATCACCCAACATCCCTGAATTCCACTTAGAATCATTAACATGGGCATAAGACGATTCAATAAAGCCTTTTGGCTCAAATCAAAATAAGTTACCTGATTTAGAGGTAACATCTTCTCCTAAGTTCATTTCCTTTATTTTACTTATCCACTCCATATTCTATTCTTATTCTTTGATTACATAAAAAAAAACGGTATCCTCAATATACTTGGATGTTTTTATTAGAATTATTCGAACTACACTTATACACACCTCCATCTAATGGATACGAACATACTGTTTCTGTGTACGGTGAACTATTGCCTCACGAAATAATGATTGTTCAAATTTTCCCTACTACCTCTCATGGTGGCCATTATGTTGGAACTATATTTATATATGATATATATGATATTTATAATTTCTCTATTCTTATTTAATTTTTAATTATAATATACCTTTATTCTTTCCATGATGTGTAAATACGATAATTTCATTTGATGAAGTGTGGACTACTGCCCCCTCAAAGTGACATGACTCATTCATGATATACATGGAATATATAAATAATGGTTTTATTAAACCTATGAGACATACATGACATAAATATATTACTGGTATTATAATATAAATTTATATCATTTGATTATTATTCTTTTAATATGACAAAGAAATGAAAGTAGCGTTCATGCGTACGTACGACCTACCATCTCCATGAACAATGCATTTTATTTCTTATGTCCAAATGTTATGGACTAATATAAATACATATATACTGGATATATATGATATTTAAATCATGAATATCATTCTATAGATGATGTAATTTTGACAACATGGACAATTTATAACAAAACAAGTTCATTTTTGACTCAAGTACCGAACATCAACAAAATGACTGATATGAACTTAAATAATTAAGTGATTGTTATAAAATGGTAATAAGTGATATAAAAGGAATAATATACTTGAAAAAGGTTCCAAAACAATTATAAATTAACTTAATTTTATTAATTATGAAGAACAAGGAATATACATGATGAGTCAGACTCAAGGTAAGGGACTTCGTCTCAATATCCTTTCATTGAGGCATATTTTGATAATATACACCACCTTCTTTTATACTATTTATAATAAACCCCTTTGAATTTTAATTTCATTAAAAGAGAATATTTTTCTATGAATCACTTTACTAAATGGTAAAAGGAATTTTTTTAATGTATGTGGTGACAACGACCTCTCCGCCACCATAACTATTATTTAATATTTGCCTTCCTCTATAAGCCTTAATGTTTTTAAAAGGAAAAGAAATCCCTTATTCTATTTTGGGTGTTTTGGTTTTGAAAATGATTTTAAAAGTAGATTTACTATTTCAATATCTTGAAATGATTTCTTATGATTTCAAATGAAATTTTATGAGTGAAATGTTGATAATTGCAATCTTTTATGTGTTATGATTATATAATGGTACTTGAACATTTGACAGGTGGTTATGTGATAAACCAATAATGGGTGGTAACGTGATAAACCAAATGATGGGTGGTTCCATGATAAACCAAGGATGGGTGGTTATGTTAAAACCTCTAATTAATTGGGTATGGAAGTAGGCCGTATGACTATTCCATTTAGTGATATGTGTGGATGTCGATCGTATGGTTATTCCAATTAAGTATGTTTATGTCTCAAATTACCTATATATGTCATATGTTTCTTTCTATTGGATTTTGGTAATCTTTTGGTTAGAAAAACAATAATCAATGAGATTACATTTAGTAAAATATATCTACTACTTCTTAAAGGTGAAAAGTATTACTTTATGATAAAGTATTCATAGTTTTTATGTTTTCCTATGAATAACAATTTTACTTATTTGCGTATCCCTTACAGAGATTTTTTATGCTCATCCCAAGTTTTGAAATGTTTTTCATTGGACTTAAAGAAAAATAGAGTCAAGGATGGGATCAAGGTAAAGTTATTTTGTAAAAACATGAAATGATGCCATGTTTCTTTTTAAAGAGTTCTTGTTTTATGGAAAAAATGGATTGTGAGTGGAAGAATCTAATTGTAATATTTAAGTTGTTATGTATGAGTTATGACCTAATTATATAAATCTCTAAGACTGAAAAGATCCTCAATGTAAATTAAAGTCAAATTAATGACTGATCTCAAGATTCAGTAATGTTTAAGGCTGGGGCCTTATACCTGTCTTCACCAATCACTGGGATCTGACCTTTGAAACTGCTCGGGAACACACCCTCAAGCCACGCCATCACAATTGCATATAGAAATGGGAATAATGGGTACTACTAGTCCATCTAATCTACCTCTGATCATCCTCCATATGCATCACACCTTAATCGCACCCTCGATTGTGAAACGCACCTGTGCTATTGATCCTTTGGGGTGAATAATGGTCATACAATGATCATATACCCGATATTTGTAAATTTGTGGGCCAAAGGAATTAAACATGATGAATGTGTGAGGAAACATGAGAGAAATCCATGAAATGTAAAATATGATGAATGATCCTATTTTTTTTTAATTTTTGGCCTTGATCCTTTATTTAAGAATTTGATGAATGAAGAGGGAATAAACAACATGAAAAAAATAAATCAATAGTAAATAATATCAACTATCGATGTACGAATCAATTATTATTCATGGAATTGATATGTTTTTGACCAGGATAAGTGAATTGGAAGGAATCATAGAAATAAAACATCCTACCTAGTGTTGGGATCAACCACTAATGAAGAACGGTCTTGTGTTATCATCATTGGTGAGATCCATGAAATCCAATGGTGCAATGATCCTCGATCTAATCTCGATCTGACCTGATGTCATCTCCCATGAGTAATCTCCTCCATTGGTGCTCTATATCTTTAGGGTTATGTGGACAACACCGATATCTCATCATAACTTTATATTTATAGGGTAAAATAGGTCACTGCATTAATAAAAAAAGAAATTTATTTTATTATTTACACCCGCAATGACTTTTAACCAAACGTCCGATTCTAAAAAAATATTATGTCACTTCTAGGGTAAAGGCCATGCTCTGAACTCAACATCAGCCTCATATTTCTTGTCCAAGCCTCTGTTTAATAGTTATTCCACTCTTTTAGGAAAACTACATGTTCTTTCAATTAATATATTTAATATATTTCAAACATAGATTATGGGATCACCAAGTCTTGTAATTATACTCCGTCTCAGTGTCTAGTGTAGAAAATGTTACTAGATATATTTAGATACTTTACATGAAAAAAGAGACACTAAAAAAATTCTTTAATACATGCTTAACCAAATTAGAAACCCAAAAATCAAAAAAACCTAATCACATATTCTTCCAAAATTAACTTAACTTTTATCTTCAAACTACATAAAGTCACTCATAATGTCCCATACCAAATACATATATACCTCAATCATATATTCTTCTCAAATATAGTAATATTTTTCTAAAAGTAACCTAAATCACTAATATATAAAACCATAGAAAAATTATATATGCTTAAATAAATTAACTCAATCACCATCCTTCAAATAATATAACAACTGTGACATAAAATCACATACAACCAAAAATATACCGTAATAATTTAATGTTACATATAGAAATACTTTACAAAAAATAACTTTATTTATCTTGTCATCAATCAATTTTCAATCTTTATGGTTATTAATACTACTCAACTTATTTTCCCAAAATCAAATAACCATTTATCCTAATTAACAATAATTACCTCAACATCAAAGAACATATTAACCTTAAGGGTTATCTATTCCTTTTATATTATCTCCAAAAAAATATAATAACATTATTCTAAAACAACCTTCACACCAAATCACAAGTTAAACATAAGGGTTATATATACCCCAATCATGTATTATTCCTAAAAATCAATAAATGTCTCCCAAAATATCATCAAAGACCTTAAAATCCAATCAGATATGACCTAAAAAGAGTATCTATGCCTTTGAAATTTTGATCACCCTTAAAATTATCAACCCATGATGATATCTACAACTCTTAAATTATACACAATTGATAACATCCTAATCTCTAAATTTTTATGAATCCTTCCCTGATACCAATTGTAATAACTTGTATATAACCTTTCTATAATAACAAGATTTATCAAAAATATTTCTTTACACATTCCCATTACCTTTTAGTTTTATATTTTTAGTGGATAAAAAACACCTTACATAAAAACACCCATAATATTACTATATATGGTCATTTTTTTAAAAAAATAAGTTCTTTAAATTTTGTAATTACTTTATTTAATACCATTATAAAATATTTAGAGTTAGTATTCATAATTATTCATATTAATCCCTAATCATTGTGAAAAATATTTGAAAACATGGGATGAGAATAATCTTATTAATGGGTATAAAATAAAGAGAAAACTGGTTGGCCATTAAAATACTGGAAACCCCTTGAAAAGTACTTCCTTTAAAAAAATGACTTTGAGCTTGTAAAATAACACAAAATTAATTGAAAACTTATAATAAAGTTATTTTCTTAAAAATTTCAATAAAATAATATCATAAGAAAATATAGAATAATATAAAAATAATTAAGGTTACTTGGAACATCATATTGCTACCACCCTTTCAATGGAATAACTTGCATAGTTAATTCCAACATTATTTATAATGGAATAACATAACCAGTTAATTACAACATCATAAACCCATAATGTAAAAAATTAACAAGTTAATTCAAACATCATATATCTAAATAATAAATAATTACAAAATACATATGGGGATTTATTAGAACAATCAATCATCATCTATAATGTCTAAAAATAATTACATGAATAAAACACATATGAGCTTGAATTTTACCATAAAAATCATAAAAAATTTCCTTTTAAACCATAATAATAAATTCTTAAGTTAACCAAAAAACATTATTCTTTAAAAAATAGTTTAACCAATTACTCAATGATATAAAAATTCATGCAAAACCTTGAATATTATAAGATAAATATAAAATTTCTTTTTAAAACAAGAAGAAATAATATTTTCTTTTGATAACCTTAAAAACTAAAAATTCACAAAATAATGGAAGTAGAAATCACTTTGGAAAACCATAAAAATTTTAAGAGTAGGATTAATCAGGGGAAATGGAAATAAATTTTGGAAAATGCACTCAGGTACTAAATATTAAAATTGATATTCATTTCACACTTTTGTAAAGAAAGTAAAAAATAACCCGTGCGGAAAACATTAGAAAAATATTACTTTTAAAACATTATAAAGAAAGAAAAAGATAGTGGAAAATAAAATGAAATAATAATTAGAGTGTAGATAATAAAATTCTTAAAAAAACACAGAGGACAAAGTTTTGAGATAAATACTTGAAAACATGTAAAGTAAATGTTTAAAAGAAATCCCCTTACCATGAGTCCAAAATCACCTCAAACGTCCTCTAACCTCTTGAATAATAATGATTTATTAATTATATACTTAATTAAAACCTAATTAATTTTAATTTACTTATTATAATTACACATAATTTACATTTTATCATATTTTATTCATTTACTAAATTGTTATTTTTCACAACACTTATTCTGAGGTCATTCGATTCATAATCTCTAAAATAGATTTGATTTTTTTATAATAATAAAATGTCCATTAAAAATGGTTTGATAAGATCCAGATGTTTCAAGATATTATTTTCATATCATTACAGAAGAAAAGGATTTTAATATGTTATGAATTAGTTACTTTTATGTTAATCTTATTTTTTAAGATTGTTTTTCATAGTAAAAAATAACCTCGATTGTTTACTTTTAAATCCATTGTTCTGACCATTATAAAATCATAATAATAAAATTAATTAAATATTAATGTTAAATTCAATCATAAAATTAATTTTTAATAATATTAATAAAAGGAATAGCTTTACAAAAACACAATCATTCACTTAAGTAGAGTATAACCAACACTACGAGCGATGTTTTCCAAAATAGATTAAAAGAAGTAAAAACCAAATAAATATTTTTGAGTTTTATAAAAATATAATATTATTAATAAGATACTATTTTATTGTTACTTTTAAATATTACTCATTTTATTGAAATAAGTAAGAGAAATGTTGATTAGAAAAACATAATTTTGGAGGAATTCATATTTTGAAGTATTAATGGATTATGAAAATAGTTTGGTGAGAGGTATTGAATGATATATCATTATTTTAGGATCAAAAGGATCATAATAAATTTATAATAGATTCATTTCAGTAAAATAAGAGAAGTTTTGAAAGATTTTTATGACGATGAATCATAAATAAGAAAAGAGAAAAGGACTCAGAAACTCTTACCTTTCACTTTGAATCGCCTCCTTTGGATTGAGTTTAATGCCTTTTGAAAAAGAATTTTTGGAAAGTAAAGATGGTTTTGAACATAGAAAGGGACGATTATAGAGGTATTTTTTTAAAAATATGGAGAGAAAACCGAACTTGAGATGTGTTTTGAAAAGGTTACACGAATCCCCTTTTAAAGGAAAAATTTAATGGCGTTTTCACAAATATTAAGTATTTAAGGTTTAAGAATGAAATTTTAAAGTCTCAGGTGGTTTAGAAATGGAAAATGTTTAATAATATCAATCATTAAACATCCTAAAAAACTCATGATAATATTTTGATTATTTTTTATTAATTTATAAATCATTTTTAATATTAAATACCCTTTAAAATATTTTTTGGGTTATTTTCATAATTTGACTTTAAAAAATATTTAGATAACCATGAAATTAGAGTTTGAACCTTTATATCATTCCTAAAATTTCATATTCATCCAGAAAAATTATGAAATACCCTAAATTATCCAAATAGAATCACTTTAGTATTTTTAAAACTATTACTTTGACTTTTCTTTTTCTTACACATGCTCTATGTCCACAACGTGCAAGAATTTTAGATAATTATCCTATTATTTAAAATTAAAAATAAATTATGCAAATAAATATAATTTATTATACGTCATTATTTTCATATATAATCATCCATAATATATGTTTACTATAAAAAACAGGTAAAGTTAATAATAAATTTCATGAATTTCCAATATTCATGAATTAGATTTCATATAGTTATATTTTTTGTAAGAATATTAAGTAATTTTTCAATCAAATAGGAAATAGTTTTATTCTTATTAAATCCATTTTTCTGCATTATAAGGTTTAATTTAAAAGATTAATTTCTAGACTTGGGAATTTTAATTTGAAAAAATTAACCTCATTTTTGAGTTCATCATCTAAAAATTAGCTTCATATAAATTTTTGATAATTTTCTCAAAAGTTTGATTTTTTAATGAATAGTGAAAAATACTATTTTTTATTAAAAAATATATATTTTTTGTGTCAAGTATTTATAAAGTTACATTTTATTTTAAAATGGTTTCAAATTAACATTAATTAATTTATAATGTAAATAATCTAATTAATTACAAATAAATCATCATTATACCTGATTTTCACATTAGTTTATTTTTGGGCCTAAAAATGTATTTTTTTTCCAAAAACCATTTTTCATTTAATTTTTTGTTTTAATATTAAATTAAATTCTTCCCCTTCTTGGAATTTAATCTTGAAAATTTTATTTTATTTTTTGAATCAGGAGATACAAATTTGGTAAATAGGTCCCTTTTATTTTTAGTTCTTGTGAATTGTAACCATAGTAAATATTGATCACCTCGGTAAGGGTAAATTTGGTAATTAAGGATATAAATAATGTGATAAGGCCTAAACTATCCATAAGACTTGTATTATTTCATTAGATAATTTTATTTCTATATTTTACAATAAATATTCTAAAATTTGGAAATTTCTAACCACTTTCCTTTGATAATACCTTAATATAATTTTAAACAAAGAATAAAATCAAAAATTCACTCTCTTTATTTTAATATATATAATTTTTTCATAGGGATAAAAAGAGCTTGTGTTCAGTTAAAATTGGTTATTTTAAAGATAAATTATTTTTCATCATGTTAGTTTATTTCTAAATTTTAGTTATGAAATAATTACCATAAATTCTTACGCAACACTGACACATTGCATGTGCAAGAAGTAATAAAATCAAGTAAATAATTTTAAAAAATATAAATGTAATATTGTTTGGGTGAGTTTTAGTGTCCCAAAAATTTTATATATTAAAATAAAATATTATTGACATGTTAAAGGTTTATATTATAATTAAATTACTATCTTGATTCCATTAAATTTAAATTAAATGAATAGTTCCAAAAATAACATTAATGAAATTTTATAATAAAAAACATTTTATTTATATGATTTAAAATCATAAAAATTTTATATTTGTCCAATTGAATGAGATATGATTAAGAATATCAACCATGGTCTATTTATGTAGCATTTTACTTTTATTATTATTTTCTTGAACCCTAAAGGGTAAATTTTTTTGATGTCATGGTAATTGTAAAAAGGGTTAACATGGGTTAAAACAAAAAGGTAAGGGTGAAAACAATACTTGAACTTGTAAAAAAAATTATTGGATATGAATATTAAAACTCATCCTCATATTATATTCTAATTATATCAATTTGAATCCATTTCCCCTAAAAATTAATTTATATTAATTCAATAGTTTAAGTAATTATTATAGTGCCCCTCCCCTAACTTATAAAATTCCACCCCTCTGCTCTCACACACACACATTTAGAGCACTCTATTTCATAAAATACCTACCCAAGTGTCTTCCCAAACTCACTCCCTAAGTCATATAGGACTTTTTTTAATTATAAAACCATCCTAAGGAGGCTTTTGGTGTATACATAATGAAATTTTACAAAGAAGAGGTATAGTTATTAACCAAAAAGTTTCATTATATTTCTTATTATACCTCCTTAAAATATAATTTAACCATTCTAAATTAAAAAAGTTAGTATATTTCATATAATTAGATGTTATTATGTTATTTTCATAATCTTTATCCATCTCCTCTTTCATAAAATGAGAAATAAAATAGTCATTCGTGTGTACAATGTACTATCTCTTCATGAAGGGATGTAATTAATTTTCTATCACCACTCTCACAGTTGGTTATAATGATGAAATTAATATATATATATATATATATATGACATTCATAACATAATTATAATTTTTTAAGGATAATATATCATATAATTTTTTACCTTTCCATCTATTTTTTAGGAATGAGATCTTGAACAAATGGACAAGCTTACTTTATTTAAAAAAATAGAGCAAAGTTACAAAATTATGAAATAGGAATTTTTACATAAATCTCTAAAAAAGAGAGAAAAAATCATCTGAAAATTCATCGTACTAGATTTTTTTAGTATCTATCACCACTTTATTTGTAATACTATCCACAAGGTGATTAGAATCATGATATTTATGTGTGATAAAATAACTTATGGATGAGAGAGTATCCATGAATTTGATCCATCAGGTCATAATATTCCAAGAGAGATGAATGACTCCATTCCCGATGGCTTAAAAAATTGTGGAATAATCAAATTATAGCCACAAATTGAAAAAAAATTATTTTGATACTTAAATAACATTGATTATTCAAATAATTTCAGGATCAAGAGAAGAGGAGTGCCCTCACAGTCCATAAAGGCATCCCTTGATTGTGAAATTGTGATCTCTAAAGACAACACCAAATCCAGAAGGTCCTAGATTTCCTATAAATGCTCCATCTGTGTTGTATTTAATCCATCCAATGAAAGGAAAAATCCACCACACTTCAAAAGTTTTGGCAGAGGGATGATAATTACCTACAATGCCAAGACACTTAATAACGATGAAATCATGTATGAAGTGATGTGATTTGTTTTTATTGAACACACCACATGACTAATATATATAAGCTTAATTAAGAAAATAATATTATATTTATGATATAAAAATTATTTTATAAATATGAAATAATACTTACCTTATTTCCATCATGATTGTTAAAAAATAGAATAATGATCTCTTTGATTATAGTCAACTTACAAAATTCATTTTTGGACATATCATCTAATTATCTTTAAAATATCCATTGTGAACTTAATTGATTAATTAATTTTATATAACATGGTAATAAATAAAATAAAAGGAATAAAAAATTTAAAAATGTTATTAATTAAGTAAATAATTATTATATTTTATTATTTAGGAAGATGAAGAATGAACACAACGAGCCAGACTTGAGGTAAGGGAGACTTTAACTTAAAACCTCATTTTAAATGTTTTAAATATTTATTTTCTAAATCATTCTGTTCCATGTCCATATTATTAAAATTATTTTTTGGATATATTTATATAGAAAGAAATGAATTATAAGGTAAATTTTATGTCTCTTTTGACTTTCTTTAATAGGGTTTCAAATGGAATCTTTATACATAATATTTTGACTTTATTTACGAAAGGAACAAAGGAATGTTATATTTTTAACATATACAAAATCAATGAATTTTCCCTCTAATGAAAAAATTATTTGATATTTGGATTTCTTTATAAGATCATATGTTTTCTTAAAATAAAAACCCTTCATTATCTATTCTAGATAAATTTTTTTTAAAAACATGTTTTTAAAATGAAAGGATATTTTGATATCTAAAAGTGTTTTTCATATGGATTCAAAAGAGTTTTCAAGGTATTTATGATAAAATGTGCCAGATTAAAATGTTTTATTCATGGTAATTGAGCATTATAGATGATTATTGGTTAATATAATACTTATTATATGATGGGTGAGTCCTATATAACTTATAAGACGGGTGATCCTGATACAACTTATATGATAGGTGATCCCAATACCACTTATATGATAGGTGAGACTGATATAGCTCTCTAATGCATTGGGTAATGTTCTTTGTCTTCAAAGACAAGAAGGAGAGAGTTGATTTGGGATATTTATCCTATGTATTTAACTAGGATCTAGTTATTTCTGACACAGGTAATGAATATAATTCTCTAAGTTTTCTAAAAATGGTTTCTATTTTCTGTATATGGGTTTTAAATTTTTTCTTTGAGAAAAAAGTGTTTTTCATGTGGATGTGATTTATTTAATACGCTCAAAGAATATTTTGATAAAGGTAAAAAATTTATGGGTTTTCATGTTTTTCATTGGACAAAAAAGTTTCTTTATTTTATAAACCTTACTGAGATTTTTGTGCTCATGTCATGTTTTTAAATGTTTTCATAGGGTTTAAGGATGAGTAAGAACATAGAATAAGTCTTCTTGAAAGTCATGAATATTTTCCTGATAATAAAACATGTTTTTTATTAAAAGTTTTATATTGTGGAAGAAAATGGATGCCCAGTAGAATTGCCAGATTTGTAATATATGAGTTCATTATGTAATAATTATGAACCAATTCTCTAAAAATATAATGATAAAATATCATTTTGAATAAAAGAAAGTGAATTATAGTCTAAAGGTACTAGATTATGTAATTTTTAATTCCAAATATGTTTAAATGGTATCAAAGAAAAGTTTTATATAAATTTACAGGTTAGGATAATATTAATATAACAACCTTGAAGGATTCTAATTTTTTATTATGTTGAAATGATATAACATTGAATATTACCATATTTCATTTCATAGTCTATGTCTGTTCAGAATGGTTTTCCACATAGGAAACTTGGAAGATGAAATAAAGAGATATAAAGATGAAAATATCCTTCTAAATTAGTATCCTCGAATGGTTTGGATTATAAATGAGATATTTTCTAATTGATGGATTAGTTGACACATGTTATAAATGGTGGTGGCATCCATGATAGAGAGATAAAATATTTTCCATAGAGAAACATATTGATAGTATATCATTTCATGAAACATCACCATCTATATTTCCAAGGAATATCATATTTAGTAGTAGAAAATGGATGGATAAATGTATTGTAAAAGATATTCAAATTCATGGGATGTTCATAACATTAATAGGTAACTCTTTATATTTATCATTTTGAAGGTGAAGTTGATTGATGGTGGTCTTTGGTTAATAATAAAAAAGTGTGAGAAGAGATTGATTCCATGGAATATGATACATTTAATAATATTTTACTTGATATATATTTCCCTAATATGGTTTAACTCACAATGAAGAAAAAATTCTTAGAATTGAGGTAAAAAGATGAAGATTTAGTAGTTGCGTATAAAGAAAATTTTATAAGATTATCCAGCTATGCACTGAATTTTATCTAAGACCCTGATAGTAAAATTAATAGATTTTAATTAGGATTTAATTCAATTTTATTAATATCTTTATCCTAACATTAATTTAAAAGTTATGAGAAAGTTTTTCATTGGGATGAAAAAGTTAAGACGAAGTTTGCTGACACTTATGTTCCTTGAGATGAAAAGAGTAAGAAGTGGCCAAGGTGACAATAAATGAAGAGGAAATAAAATAATAAATCTTGAGGTAATCCCCCAACATGTTCCAAGTTTGGTAAAAATATTCCAGGGATTGTTTTATAGGATCTAGAAATTGTTACTGGTGTGGTAAGTTTGGTCATAGAGCTCACGAATGCAAAGAAAATAGTCTTGAACAATCTAAGAATAGGGTAATAAATACAAAACCAATGGTGAGATTTTTTAATTTTAATGAATTGGGGAATTATGGAAATTTCCATTTGAAGCTAGTTACTCAAGGTTTAAATCATTAAGATCAAAATAAAAAAGTCAAGGAAAAATTATTTCCTGCTACTACGATTGATATTGGGCCATGTAATGAAGTGGTCATAGGTACACTACTTTGTTTATTTGAATTATATAGATTCCTTTTTTGAATCTAGATCTTCACATTATTTAATTTATGATAAATTTTCAATTATAATGGTAATATAATCTCATGAAAAGAGGATACAACTTTTTGTAAAAACTTTGGGTAGAAATATTAAAGAAACCAAGATTTATAAGAATCTTCCTATTGTTATCAGTGGGATAATATTTCCTTCAAATATTTTTGAACTGCCCATAGTAGAGTTTGATATTATTTTGAGTATGGATTAGATTTTAGGTTATTGTGATAAGATATATTTCAGAGCTAGGAAAGTTTTATTCAATGATTTCATAAATTTGATAACATATCAAGAAGATGAAAAACTGATTAGATATAGTAGCAAAAGTTACCTAGCTCATATTGTTGAAAAGAAAGAAATTGTTCAGATTAGTGATGTTCCAGCAGTGAATGAATTTATTGATGTATTTACTGATGAATTTTATAGTTTTATTCTTGACTAGGAGGTTGAATTTACTATTGATATAGTGCCTAATGATAATAATTTTTAAAAAACCCCTAATTAATTGGATCAAGTAGAACTTTTTGAATTGAAAAATAAGTTGAAAGAGTTTATAGATAAAGGTTTCATTCATCCTAGACCTCACAATGGTGTGATATTATTTTATCTTTTGAATAGAAATATGGTTCAATGAGACTTTAAATTTATTATAAATCCTTGAATAACATCTCTATTATGCACATGAGCCTCATCCTAGTTGGTGAGGACTCGCTAGGTGCATCCAAGAGACCCGAGATCAAATCTAGGTGGAGGCATATATCCGGGGTACTGTAGTAGACACTGTAGAATGCACTGTAGCAGGCATTGTAGGATCTGTAGCTGCTGGAACTATTCATCCATCCCAGCCTTCGGGCCACCGGTTTGGTCCTCAGGTCCTGCAAGGCTTTTGGGCCATCCAAGGCCTTCGGGCCAGTTGATTCTCAATGCCTTCGGGCCACCTTAAAGCCTTAGGGCCACCCCAAGGCCTTTGGGCCATGTGAATGTAGGGCCCTGACACATTTAAAAAAAAGGAGCAGCCCTAGAAGAGGATTCAGAGCAGGTTCACTCACTAGAGCAGAGCCAATTGGATTGTCAGAATGAGAGGGTATGACCATGCCATCAGTACCAGCCTGTGCTTGCATGGGAAGCCTAGCCAGACGGTCATGCAAAGGTAGAGAGCTACTATCAGGATGCAGATGTTGGGGAGGGGCAGTTCCTTGTAGATAGTCTAGTTGAATTCCCTAAGACCTTTGGGTCATGTAATCTCATAAGCCTACGAGCCATGTA
This sequence comes from Viscum album, assembly GCA_963277665.1. Classification (NCBI taxonomy): domain Eukaryota; kingdom Viridiplantae; phylum Streptophyta; class Magnoliopsida; order Santalales; family Viscaceae; genus Viscum; species Viscum album. The sequence continues at coordinate 76,008,768 of OY728165.1, read as the reverse complement.
ATCTCTGAGCCTACGAGCCTTGTAAGGGTTCCCCCTCCTCCCTTGAAAGGGAGGTTATCAAAAATCAATAAAAATGAAGGCCTTCGGGCCATTAAGGCATATCTATTATCACGACCCCCTCCCTCCAAAGATACCCCTCCTGAGATGGGAATGGAGAAAGAGAGACAATGAACTCTGAGTCCTACCTCTAGTAAGCCCTGAGGTGGCGACCAACACCAAGGGTATACAAATCTCACAACATGGGAGACATTACCATTTTTATAGTAACCAAAATTAGGATATAAGATGTATCAACCTCCAAAAACTAAAAGATATATATATATATATATATAAAAGAATAAAAAACCACCCCACAAGCATGTTTAAAGTAAAACTGCTAGAAATATAGTGAAAAGCTCCAAAGTAAATACCAAAAGAATAAAGATAAGAAATGAAATGACAAAGGTCCCAATGTATGAGCTAGTAATTCCCAGAACAGTCCCTATAGTTGTCCTAGAAACCTAAAAACAATTTTATATATGTAGGGTGAGAATACACGTATACTAAGTAGAGAAAACCAAAGTCTCTTGTACACAAGTGGAGAAGCATACTAATTCCCCCATGAGAAAACATAAAAACCCTAATGAACCTAAAAAGGTATACTATCCATCCCAAATATCACCAAGGTACACTCACCAAATAATGAAATTCAATTATAATAATATAGTAATCACATCGATGATAGGGTACCCCGCACCACTTTCCCACTAATTAGCCCCTCTAACACCCTAACAATAAACGTCTTGGCGCTCCCACCTCTTCTGAAAGAATAACATCCCAACCTGCCTCCACACACCTAGGCCAAATACCACATCAAATCCCACCTGCATACTCTTGGGCCTCGCAACCACATCTCACCCCACCCACAGACACCTAATCCGAAAACCATACCACATCCCGAAGGAACCTAGGAACCACAACACATCTCATCCTAAAGATACCTGGGAAGCCCAACTCACCCACACACACCCGGGACACATACCACATTCTACCCAAAGAGTATTGGGATATCACCACCTAGAATAGGGAGCAGGGAATAGCAGTGGTCATCCATCCATCCTCCCACCAAGATTCTTGTGAAATACACCCTCCACTGTAACAATGGGGGTGCTCATCACATAGTTCTCAAATAGGGTGGGGTGTGTATTGAATCACAAGAGAGTAAAAGTATGTATATATAGGTAACAAACACTCAACCCAACCTATGGGTTTTCAAGAAAACAACCACCCCGTAACACTACCACCTTTTTTGTTACCTCTAAATGCACATATTAGTATGAATGAATTTCACTTATGAAGTTGATAAAATAAATCTTCTTAACACCCAAATATCTTGAAACTTCTAATCATTTACTAGTTATTCCATCCCTACATAGGAAACTAAAAACCAAAACACACAACCAACCCCAAAACCAATCCAAATAGAGGAAGAAAACTGTGATATAATACCCCACTTCACACTTCCTCCCCACTTAGCACCAAAACCAACCACTGCCATTATCATTCTTCAAAGTCATTTCACCCTGTACTTTCTCCCAATAAAAAAACCCCCAACTTATAGATAAACCCCACAACACACCTCATTTCAACCATAATCAGTGACCTCACTTCATAACAACACCATAAACAGTAACATAAACATAGAAAAACCTGAAACAATAGCCCTACTACCTAACAACTACCCATACATTCCAAAATCAATTAATCTCTCAACCTGAGATTCCATTACACCCTTAAACCATCCACACACAACACTGTGCTCTCAACAGTAGCACCACACAACCCATACAAATCACAATATGGAAAATATCCACACACATCACACAACTAAACCAAACAATGAAAAGGGTATTCAGATTTAACACACTCATTATTTAATTCCACTTTGATAAATCATGGGTTATCACAAAACAAGTTTGATCCTAGGTGATCCATTTATTTAACTGAGTATACATGGTTAATCAATTTCATAATTCTAATAGTTTAATTGGGGATCCATAACAAGTGTAAAACATCACCCATGATCAAGAAAATACCACCAACAAACATAATTTTCATAAGGCAAACAATTCACTACATTGATCAAAGATAACACATAAAATAGACGATCATCATCATCATCTTCTTTTCCCATCATTTTTTACTAATGTAACAAAACCTATTATACTAACAAGTCTGATTATCTTTATAACATGTTAGGTTATCTTTGTAACACTGGGATTCGACTATAAAAAAATAGAGACATTAGCTTACCCACTTTGCATGATACACAAATAAAGAAAGACTAAGGGATCCATACGTTGAAGAATAGACAATCAGAAACTCCTCCTTATGCAAAAATAAGGGGTCACGCAAGTAACATGAAAGATTCCAAGGGGAAACTGAACTGATGTCTATAGAACATATGTGACTCCTAGGGGAATAAATGTTTTAGGTGCACCAAGAGAAAATGAAAGGGTTCAAGGAAGAGAGGATATCATCTTGATAAAAGGCTAGATCCTATATCAGTGGAAGGGATATGGTTTCAAAGTACTTAAAAGTTGGATCATGATCAAGATTAAACATTTTGACTATCTCAACATTCCCCTAGACCTTAGGAATTTAAGATATTATTCATATCCTTTAAAATGACTTTAAAAACACTTATATATGATATGTAACACATTTAAACTCAAATAATACATAATAGTTGTGAAACTGAAAAAATTGGGAAAAGCTAGAAATGACTCATTGATGGCTGAGTCACCGACACGAGCCATCGACGCGAGCCACCACCGTGAGTCACCGATGCCACTCACTGATGCCACTCATCGACAACACTCACTAACACCACTCACCAACATCACCTATTGATGCCCGACCTACTGATTCTCGACCTCATGACACCCAACCAACCAACGCCTGGCATACCATTCAAAAAATATATTTTTAGTAAACTCTTGAAATGAGTCATCGAGACTCCCCAAAACACCTCAAACACTGAATTTTGACAAATTAATGTACCTGTGGAGTCTAGAACATGAAATTAGATACCTTTCAAAATATTCTCATCCTCAAGAATTTAAAACCAAACCTAGAAGAAAGAGTGGTTTGAACAACCACCTCATGAGATACCTCTCAAGGATCTTGCTGCACTTGAAACACCACAACCGTCATCAAAGTTAAATGATAAACCACCATGTATGTACATATGAATCAAGGAATTCCTTCCTCCATGTTGAGATACTATCTGCTATGGGTGGCACCAACTCAACCTCATGGGTTTAATCCCATCTCAATTAATTTTTCCCAATTAGGAATCAGGTCCTCCCCTTTCTACATGTCAAGACTTCATTATAGATTACCGAACAAGAAAAAATACCATCTTATAGAAAAGGTGATGTCTGCTTTTCTAATGGAAGCCAACCAGAATGGTCACTGTCATTGGGCATCTTGGGAGTGTATGGCGTGGACAATAGAGGATGGTGACATAGGATTACATGATATTATGGAAAGCATACAAGGAATGAAAGCTAGACTTGCATGGGACATCATAATGGGTAAATCGATGTGGGCTTCTTTCTTCAGGGGTAGATATGGTGATCATCAGAATGATGGAGGAATGCAAAGTGCAGGCCAGTATGGATTTGTATGGTGCATGTTCTACCACATGGATGAGGTCTCTGGTTCTGTTAGGTGGATTTTAGGAAGAGGAGACATTGGTTTTTGGGAAGAAAACTGAGCGGGGGTAAGTCTCAGATTCCCACACTACCCTACACCCAAGATCTCCTTAAAAGAAGCAAGAAATCATCCTTCATTTATTAAGGTAGTCATTAATGAGGAACAGAAGGTAGTGTTCGATAGTATTAGCTTGGTCGAGTAGGAGGATCGATGCTATTACATGGGTCCAAGTTTGGGTATCTTCTATACTCAGAAGTTTCAAAGAAGTAGGCATGCGGGGGTCAGTTCAGAGGAGGGGGATGGAAACTATTGGTGTAAAGAGATCCCCACCAAAATGATATTTCTTGTTTGGCACATAAATAATAAGGATTTACCTATGGATGAACACATACAGAGGAAGGGTATTCACTTAGACTCATGTTGCTTCTGTTGTGCAACCTCGAGGAGGGAATCCAGTGATCATCTTTTTGTTCAGAGTGACTGGGCGGATGAACTTTGGTCACTCTATTCCCCACATCCAAGGGTTAATATTCTGCAGTCTCCATTCCAAAGTTTCATAACCTCATGGTTTCAGGGTGTGGAGGGAAAGATAATGGAATGTAAAGTTTGAGACATCATCCTTGCCTCCATCTGTTGAACAATTTGGGAGGCCAGGAATTAGACACGGTTGGATTATAGTGTCCCGACTTCATTTCTTTTAATGAGGGCAAGGTCCTTGATAAACGATATGATCTCTCTTCTGAAATGGTGTCAGTAATAGGCCCTGATTTGCAACATTCTCAACAGACCTATCTTGCGCAGAGGTTCGGGGGTCAGATGGGTTAGTTGGAATTCACCTTCTTGCGGGCTGAAACTCAATGTGGATGGTTCTTTTATAAATGAAGCCATGAGAGGTGGAGGGGTTCTACACTATGTATAAGATTTTGTTATTATGTCTTTCATCTCATTCTATCGCCCAGGTTCTTCCCTGGGGGTGGAGGCTTGGGCATTGCTTACATGTCTCAAAGTTTACAGGGAGCATGGCCTCGTGGTGTCTGAAGTTGAGTCAGACTCCAAAACTCTGGTGAATATGGTACAATGAAGACATGCGATTCCATGGGAGATTATTTACATTATTAAAAGGCATGTCAAAGAAATTTCTTCAAAACACATCATCCATCATAGCTGGAGGGAGATCAATTTTTTTGCAGATGCCCTTGAAAGCCTCAACCACTGAGGAGAGGGAGTAATCATCTTTTACAGTTTGGGGTCTCTTCTGCGGGAGTGTCAGGTCTTTGTGCAAAAATATTCACTTGGTTTACATTATTTCTGCCCCCTTAAAGACTTTTTGTAATGAAGGTACTAGGCCTTTTTCTAGACGATAATAAAAAATTACTTTTCAATCAGTCATCACAAAGAAAAATCAAAACAACTCTGGGTACTAGGTACACATCTATGTCTCCATTTCCCAAGTACTCTCCTCTAGGACACCGTGCCTCCAAAAAAAACAAACCAAAGGAATAATCCTTCCACACAACACCTTCCCCCAACGATCTTGGATCTCCACTACCACTCCACGAATGTTGGGTCACCCTAGATATCCAACTCTCCCTAGTTAGTGACATGGGATCCATTGTGAAGATACTGATCAAGTTGGGAGACATGAAATATGTCATGGATCCTCTCCAATGATGGTGGAAATGCTAACTAGTATGCCACTTCTCCAACTCTCCCCAACATGTCAAAGGGTCCGATGAACCTGAGAGAAATCTTTCTCCATTTACTGAACCTCCGCTGCCCACATTGAGGGGAAACCTTCAAGGAAACATGGTCTCCAACCTTGAAATATAAGGGCATCCTCCTACGATCTACATACAACTTATACCGGTCATGTTTTACCTTTATCCTCTCATGGAGAAGCTACACCTTCTCGATCATACTCTACACCACATCCAGACCAAGAACAAATGCCAAACTAACTTCTGTCCAGTACAAAGGTGAATGAAACGGTCTCCCATAAAAGGAATAGAATGAATCCATAACAATGGAAGAGTGATAGATATTATTGTAAAAAAAATATACCAAGGGAAAGTGTCTCACCCAAGACCAACCAAAGTCCAAGATGCATGCTCGCAGTATGTCCTACAATGTCTGAATGGTCCGCTCTATCTTCCCATCTGTCTGAGGGTGGAAGGAAGTGCTAAGGTGTAACTGAGGGAAAAAAGACTATTGTAATCCTTTTTAGACTCATGAGGTAAAGCATGTATCCCGGTCTAAGATAATGTCTCTCATAACTCCATGCATTTTCACCACCTCACCACATAACTTCTCACCAAGGCATCCACTACACTCGACTCCTTAATTGCTAAAAAGTGAGATAATTTCATTAGTCGGTCCACCACTACCCAGATAGTATCAAAACCTCCCTAAAACCTGGGTAGCCTTATGATAACATCCATTGAGATGTCATCCCACTTACACTTAGGGATATCTAGGGGCTGCAACAAACAATTGGGAACATGGTGCTCATCCTTCATCTGCTGGAACACTAGGCATATTTCCACAAACTCCACCACTTCCTACTTCATCCCGAGACACCAAAACTATTCCCTCAAGCCATGATACATATTGGAAACTCCCAGGTGTACTGCTAATGGTGAGATATGAAACTCATGGAGAACTCCCTCACACATCACCACTGTAACAAACAGATTCTCAAAGAATAGAATCCGATTATGACCATTCTTCGACCATCCCTCCAAAGCATCACCCTGGTCAATGTGATCACGCATGACCTCCATATCTAAGTCTCCTCATTGAGAATCCTCCATATTCTACCTCATATATGACTACACCATCATCTAAAATAGATATCCTTTTCCACCATCCACTTCTGCATCTTAGTGCAAGGTGGAAAACTCCTCCATCACCTTCAAAGCGTGTGAAGATTCCCAAAAAACCTCCTTCTACAACTTCCTATTCAAAGAGGCATCCAAAAAATTCCCCTTCAATGAGGTGTAAGAGATCTCAAAATCATAATCCTAGAGAAAATCCATACACCTTCATTGTCATAAGTTCATATCTCATTGGGAAAAGATATAACTCAAGCTATTTTGATCTATGAAGACCAAAAATCGATCCCCAATGAGGTAATGAAATCACAAATTTAGTGTAAACATGACTGCTACTATCTCAAGATCATGGGTGGTATATTTACATTCATGGGAACATTACTTCCTAGACCCATAAGAGATCACTCCCCATTACTACATTATGAAACACCCCATGCCTAGATGGAAAACATCACAAAACACCTAAAATAACCCCTTCCCCTAGAAACTGGAGCATTAGAGAACTGAACAAATTCCCCTTCAGATACCTAAAATATGCCTGACACTGTTCACTCCAAAAGAATTCCTAGTCTTTTCTGGTCAAATCCATCAACAAATCTGTAACTCAAGACAAATCAGGTACAAATATCCAGTAATAGGCTACCAGACCGAGAAAACCATAAACCTCTACCACATTATTGGGTTCTATGCAAGAAAATTTTTTCTCTACCTTCAATGGGTCCACTGCTACACCCTACTGAGACACCACATGTCCAAGGAAGTGGATATCCCGTGTCCAAAACTTGAACTTAGACAACTTTCCATAGAGCTGGTGGCATCGAAGGATCTCCAGGACAGTCCTGAGATTCTTGGTATGATCCTCCTATGAATTTTAGTAGATCAGAATGTCATTGATGAATATGATGATGAACCAGTCTAGGAACTCATGAAATATGGAGTTCATAAGTCCCATGAACATGACCAGTGCGTTTGTAACACTAAATGCCATAACCAAAAAATCAAAGTGCCCATACCTGTTCCTGAAAGCAGTATTTGAGATGTCACCCTCCTTCACCCTAAACTAGTTATACTGAGACCAAAAATTGATCTTAGAAAACCAAATTTCTCTCATCATCTAATCGAAAATACCATCTATCCTTGGGAGAGGGTAACAGTTCTTGACCATCACCTGATTCAACCTTCGGAAGTCAATGCACATCCTCAGACCACCATCTTCCTTATTTGCGAACAAGACTGGATCACCCCATGGAGACACACTAGGTCAAATAAATTCCTACTTCATCAATTAGTCAATTTGAATCCACAATTCCTGTAACTCAGAAGGTTCCATCCGATAAGGATCCATCGAAATCAGAGAAGCACTGGGCTGCAAGTCTATCCCAAACTCAACATCACGTCAAGGGGGTAGAGTCACAACCTCCTCGGGGAAGACATACAAGAAATACCCAATAGTTCTAGGAACCTCCTCCATCTCATCATCTACCAATTCCACTAACATCTTGGCCAATAAGGAAAGAAGAGGCTCCACATGACGACTTCCCATCAGACAACTCTGCTCACCAATGAAAGCCGCACATTGTTCATCCACGTTTGAAAACATGAATCTTCTCCATAATTTTTTAATAATATCATGTAAAGAGTATAACCAGTTAATTCCAAGGATGAAATTATATGGTTGCATCTGAAATAATAAAAGATCCCCACAGGACTGATGCGACCCCATAATCCGTCTGCATCCTCGACACACATCAAATAAGATGACCCGACCTCTGATCGGTGTACTCAATAATAGGGGTATGTAAAGTCCCTCTATGTCTAGCCCCATAGCATGGGATAGATCGGGTGAAACAAAGGAGTGTGAAGCACCTAAATCAAACAAGGTGAAAATAATAATACTAAACAAGCAAATCGTACCTTGAACAATCTATGACCTCACTAAAACTACTACATCTGCAGCGTGCAACAGAGCGCACCAAGCTACTCAGCCCCTTTACTAATGAACACCACCTATAACAAGTCCATGTTGAGTTCCCTAAGGAACACCATTATGTCAGCCTCCACCTACTATGTCTCCCCTCAGTGAAGCAAGAGCCTGTTGTCCTTGTTGTTGAAATAGTCTGGCCGATAATTGCTGCTAAGGTGGGGGATAAACCTACCCACCTCCACCATAACAAGATTAAACGACCATCAAGCACTAAATATAAAGGTTCCCATGAACTCCACTGATAAAACACACCATCCCCAAGCCTTTAAGATAGTCACGAGGACCATAAGGTCAAAATAGAAACTGCTGAGGTCGACTCCCTTATGGCTAGAACCTCAATGGTCCTGGTGCCTGAGACCTTCCATTGGTAGACTTCCCCTTTGAAGAACCCTACTGGATCCCATCTCATAGTAGCTCTTGTCACTTACCAACCTTCATGATTGAAGAAAGGAATTCTGTTTGAAACTCCTCAAAATCAACCCACAGAACATCAACCTCCTTTCTCTCCCCCAGGTATAACATCCACCATTGACACGTGGGTCACCTCATTTAGTTTAATTCCATAGGAACCCATTACTCCATAAAATCATAGATCATGCTGAATTTGATCTCAAGATCCTTGAGCTAGTTCTCTGTATCCATGTCTGAGACACTACCCTCATAATCTCCTAAGGTTTTTCACTGGAAAGTACGTAACATTCTCTGGCACTGTTTTTCCTCCTCCTCTAGATCAACCCTTCACCGATAAGCCATATCAACCTCTTGATCCTCCACTTCCTAAGACACTCGTGGAAAATGACTAGGTTCCATAGATGATAAGTAAACAAGGAACTCCTAAGCCCAAGTAGTTTGTAATTTTTTTCAAGATTTATTTTAAATTGTTATTTATTTAAATTCCCCAAAACAACCAATTCAAAAAAAAACCGGTCACCATGATGCATGTACCTCTTCTAGGGTCTCTACCCTACAAAAAATGTAGCCTCAATTGGTTGTTTGGTAATATCATATCCCTTACATTGTATCATGAGGGTCCCTAAAATCCATTGTCCTAGCTGATAATCCTTGTCCTATGCCACACACTGAGGACACCTATCACTGTTTCCCTAACAACCCATGCAATCCTCACTGTTACTAACTCCAAAATCTATCCTATCTCTCAACCATCACCTATGATACCATTATGTCATGAACCCTCCCTACAAAGATACCCCTCGTTAGCTGGTAATGGAGAAAGAGAGATAATGACCCTCAAGTCCCGCCTTCAATAGGCCCTAGGGTGGCAACCATCACCATGGGTATAGAAATCTCACAACATGGGATGCATTACCCTTTTTATAGTAACCAAGAATGGGAGATAAGATGTATCGACCTCAAAACAACTCTAAAACACACACACACACACACACACATATATATATATATAAGAATCAAAAACCATCCCACATGTATGTTTAAAGTAAAACCATTAGAAATACAATGAAAATCTCCAAAGTAAATACCAAAAGAACAAAGCTAAGTAGTGACATGAAAACTACCCAACGTCTAATCTAGTAATGCCTAGAAAGGTCCTTATAGTCCTCCTAGAAACCTTAAAATAGTTTTATATATGTAGGGTGAGCATACAAGTATACTCAGTAGGGAAAACAAAAGTCTCTCGTGCACAAGTGGAGAAGCATACTAATACCCCTGTGAGAAATTAGAAAAACATCAAAGAACCTAATAAGTTATACTATCCATCCAAAATATCACCAAGGTACACTCATAAAATAACTCAAGTCAAGTGAAGTAATATAGTAATCACATCAATGATATGGTACCCTGCACCACTTTCCCACTGATTAGCCACTCTCACACCCTAACAGTAAATGTCCTGGTGCTCCCACATCTTCCTAAAGAACAATGTAAAAAACCACCTACACACACCTGGGCCACATACCACATCACATCCCACCTGTACACTCCTGGGCCTCACAACCATATCTCATCCGACCAATAGACACTTGTTCCATAAACCACACCACATCCTGAAGACACCTGGGAACCACAACACATCTCATCCCAAATATACCTAGTAAGCACAAATCGCTCGAACACACCTGGGACACATACCAAATCCTTCCCAAAGAGTCTTGGGCTATAAACGCATGGAAGATGGATTAGGGAAGAGTGGGTGGCCAGCCATCTATCCTCCCACCAGGATGTTGGGAAGAACACCCTCCCCCGTAACAATGGGGGTGTTCGGCACGTAGTGCTCAACTAGCGTGGGGTGTGTATAGAATCACAAGAAAGTACAAGTATGTATATATAAGTAACAACCACTCAACCAAACCAATGGGTTATCATGTAAGAAACCACCCCATAACACTTCCACATTTTCTGCTACCTCTAAATGCACATATCAGGATAAATGACGATCACTTCCAAAGTTGATAAAAGAAAGATTCTTAATACTCAACTATATTGACATTGTTAAGAATTTAACATTTATTCCATCCCTACCTAGGAAAGTAATAACAACATCACACAACCATCCTCACAACCAAGCCAAATAGAGGAAGAAAATGATGATATAACACCCTAATTAACACGTCCTCCCCACTTAGCACCCAAGACAACCACTTCCATTATCATTATTTAAAGTCATGTAGCCTTGTAATTTATCTCAACAAGAAAACCCCCAACTTACATCTAAACCTCGTAACACACCTTATCACAACCATAATCAGTTACCCCACTGCATAACAACACCACATTAAGTAACATAAACATAACACAAATTGAAACTACATCCCCACTGCCTAACAACGTCCCATTGATCTATCAACCTGAGATTCCATTACACCTTTAAACCATTCACACACACCATTGTGCTCTCAACAGTAGCACCAACCAACCCGTACAAAGAACAAGACATAAGATATCCACACACATAACACAACCACACCAAACAAGGTAAAGGGTATTCATATTTAAGACACACATTATTTAATTCCACTTTGATAAATCAGGGGTTATCACATAAAAAGTTTGATCCTGGGGAAACTATTTAATTAAATGGGTATACATGGTTAACCAATTTCATAATTTCAGCAGTTCAATAGGGGATCCATAACAAGTGTAAAGAGTCAGTTGTGCACAAGAAAATAACACCAACGGACATAATTTTTAGAAGGTATAAAATTCACAACATGGATTAAAGATAACACATAAAACAAATGATCATCATCATCTTCCCTTCCCCTCATTTATTACTAACGTAAAAAAACCCATTATTATAACAAGTACGATTATCTTTATAACATGTTAGATTATCTTCATAACATTGGGATTCAACCATAAACCCAAAGATATATTATCTTACCCACCCCTCATGATACAAAAATAAAGAAAGACTAAGGGATCCATACCTCAAAGAACAGATGATCAACAACTCCTCTTTGTGCCAATACTGGGGGCCACACAAGCAGTAGGAAAGACTATAAGGGAAAAATCAACCGATGTCTATAGCATAGATGCGACTCCTTAGGGAAGAAAGGTTTTAGGTGCACCATGAGAAAACAGAAGGGTTTAAGTAAGAGAGGATCTCATCTTTAGAAAAGTCTAGATCCTATATCAATGTAAGGGAGACAGTTTCAAAGTACTTAAAAGTCGGATCATGATCAAGATTACATGTTTTGACTATATCAGCATTCCCCTGAACCTTAGGGATTTAAGATATGATTCATAGACTTTAAAACGGATTTAAAACTGCTTAAATATGATAGGTAACATCAAATAAGATGTAAGAGGGGTGAAACTGAAAAAACTAGTAAAAGCTAGAAATGACTCACCAATGGCTGAGTCACTGACGTGATTCACTGATGGCTAAGTCACCAACACAAGTCACTGATGTGAGCCACTAACATGAGGAACTACCACCACTCACCAACACCACTCATCAATTCCACTCACTGATGCCACTCACTGACACTACTCACTGACACCACTCACCGACGCCACTCACTGACGCCACTCACCGACACTACTTACCAACGTCACCCACCAATGCCACCTACCAACACCAGACCTACCAACGCATGACCTACCAAAACCCAACCTACCGACGCCCAACCTACCGACACCCATCCTATCAGCACCTGATCTACCAATGCCCGACCTATCATCTAAAAAATATATTTTTGGAAAACTCTTAAAACGAGTCACCATGACTCCCCAAAACACCTCAAACCCTAAATTTTTACAAAGTAATGGACCAAGGTGGTCCAGGATATTACAATTGTTAAGAACAAGTATCCTTTACCTCATATCAGTGATTTGTTTGATTAACTTCATGGATGAAAACATTTTTCAAAGATTGATCTCAGGTTAGGATGCCATTAGTTGATGGTGGTGAAGGAAAATATTATGAAGAAAGAATTTCAGACTAGATATGGGAATTATGAGTTTGTGGTTATTCTCTTTGTCTTTTCTAATGCACCAATAGTATTCATCAATCTTATGAATAGAGTTTTCTATGACTATTTTGATATGTTTTTTTGTTTTGTTTTTTGATGATATATTGATATATTCTAAAAGCAATGAGGATCATGAAATACACTCAATGATTTTTTGAAAACCTTAAAAGAAAAGAATATCTATGAAAAATTTAGTAATTGTGAATTTTGGTTATAATAAATTTCTTTCCTAAAGCATATTGTTTTTAAATATAGCATAACTACTGACCTTTCTAAAAATAATTTTGTTAAAGAATGGAAAATACCTACATATTTCATAGCAGTTCATACTTTTCTAGGATTATTAGGTTACTACTATCAGTTTGTTGAAAAATTTGATCAAATATCTAGCCTATGAACTAAGTTAACATGAAAAAGAGTTAAATTAATTAGGGAAAAAGTCTGATGATTGTTTATAGTAATTAAAGTAAAAATTGGTGAATAATTTTATTTTTCTCTTGACTTATAGAAGTGTTTAATTATTTATTTAAAGTGATGCTTTATTAAAGGGACTTGATTGTGTTCTTGTGTAGAATGATCAAGTAATTGATTATGATTCATGTAAACTAAAACCTCATGGGTTAAATTATTCTATATATGATCTGTAATTATCTACTACAACTTTATTTAATTAATTAATTGGAGGTATAATTTATATGGAGTAAAGTGTGAAATATACACTGATCATAAAATTTTAACTATATATTCACTGAAAAAGAATTAAACAAGAGTTAGAGAATATGGCTGAAAATGATTTTGGATTATGACAGAATGATTCCTTACCATCCAAGAAAATAAAAAAGTATCTAATTCTTAGAGTTAAAAATATAATTCTATATTAAAAATTTAATGTTTTAAACATAAACCTTTAGTCAATGATATGATAAATTATGGACTATAAATTGTACATGTAATAACTTCCTCTGTTTTATTTTGGGTTTCAGTTCAGTCGACATTGTCAGAAATAATTAATCAAGCTCAAAAGGAGGATCATGTTTTATAGGAAAAGGTAGAATATGTTTAGAATGGTAAGTTACCATATTTTAATGTTAATGAAGAAGGTGTTATCAGATTTGGAAAGAGATTATGTTTGCCTCTTGATTTCCTATTAAAGAGAGAATTATTGAGTGAAGCTTATATCTTCACATTTTCTACACATCTTAGAAGTAATAAGATATATAGATATCTTCAGGGGTATTACTAGTGGGATGGAATGAAAAGAGATATTTGTAGGATTGAAATGATATTAATTGTAGTATCAGAATAATGATGTAGATGATTAATATACAGGGGGTGAATTGTATAATTTAAAAAAAAAATCCTTAGGAACATTTAAAAATGGTAATTTTTAACAGAGTTAAACAAGGTAAATTCACAAGACCTCTTAGTTCTAAAAACTTGCTTGATTCTGGAAATATGGTTTCGAAAATGAAACTTAAGAAAACTTTCCAAAGATAAATATTCTACCTTAAAGTGTTTAGAATCTTAATAATTAGAGTAAAAGTATAAGAAATTATAAGATATTTATACTTTCCTCAACAACCAAAATGCATCGGAAGACTTGAAATAATACAAGTAACAAGTAGTAAATATTTTAACCCAAAGAGAATGGTATCCAACAACCTTGGATAAAGGTCCCTTGATTTATAATTTCAAGAAATTCTGTCTTACCCACACCAGGATAAGCTCTCGATACGAATATATGAGTCTGTCTTGCTATCCCTGTAAGCCCTCGAACTTCAAGGTAGTCAGAACCTCTATCTTCCTGTCCCCGAAAGCCCTCGAATGTACTCAGCAACATTCAGATTCGCATGAGGAAATTTTGGACAAGATTTTCAGTACGTACAAATCATTAAAGTCTCTCTCTCTAGAAATCACTTCAGCAACATGTAATCTCTAGATTGATCAACTTGTTGTGAGCTCGTTCAAATGAACTTCTATTTATAGGCACATATTCGACAGTCATATCCCTCCTCCAATGGTCATATTTTTCCTTGAATTTTGGGGGGACCTGTACACGTGTCACTCAAACAATTGTAGGTTTGAAATAGGATGAACACCATTTTTTTATAACTATAAAAAGAGTAAGAAAAAATATGGTTTCTTAACCAAAATAATTTTTTTTAATGTAAGGAAAAATAAAAGTTCGGAGTCTAACCAAAGAACCATTTTGTGTCTATAATACATGAATATTCAGATTCTGTATTCAAAAGAATTTGGAACATGAATTCTATAGAGTTTTGGAGTTTGAACTCAAAAAGTTTGGAGTCTAAATTCATAAGAATTCGAAATCTGAATTCCTAGAAGTTGAAGTCTGAACTTAAAAAGTTTGGAGTCTAAATTCAGGGAATTTGGAACCTGAATTTGGATCTTGAAAATAGAATGCCCTATGTTTAAGTATTTATAAGATTCTAAAGTTTTAGATACAAAACTGAATTGTATACTTAGAAAGAAAATGAGTTAGGTTTAGAGAAATTATACCATGAACAATAAAAATAAGGTAAGGATAAATTTCCTTGGGGAAGGAAAATTTTCCTTATAATATAAAATATAGGAGAAAATAAATTTTATTTAAGATAGAGTGTTTGTGATTTTCAAAACAAGAAGGTATGGAATAGTCATAAGGAAACCTTATTGACTCAACAATCTCCCCCTTTTTGGAAAGCACAAACATCCTTACGAAAAAGAATATAAGGACTTAGAAAATATTTTTCTAGACTTTGAAAATAAAACTTATCTCCCTTAACACATGGGAAATTATGAATACAACTAACTCCCCCTTAGGCTTTGGAAACACTAAGGATTATATTCTTGATTTTTGAATTGAGACTTAGCATTTTATTGCATACTAAAATCTTCTTGGATATGAAATACCCATTAGAAGAACTCCCCCTTATATGAACTCCCCCTTAGGGAAATTTCTTATTTTACTTAGTATTCTTTTTTATCATTCCTTTCTCCCCCTTTGTGATTTTCAAAAAGTATTAAAGGGAATGGAAAAGAAAATATAGTACCTGAAATATTAGTACTAAACAACCAAAAGTATAAAGAGCAACCCAAAATTTAATTATGATTAGAAAACTTTATACAAGTAAGGAATACAACAAAATATCGAAATTGATCAAGATTATCCTTCCTTATCCTTTGGAATCAACATATTTACTATGGTTTCGATATTCTTGAGTTCGTTGTGGTCTTCCTCTGCATGTTTGAGAAGTTGATACTGATCTTTTGTTTTTTTCTCTAAGGCTTTGATTTTTTCTTCCTGTGCCTTAAGAGATTCTGCCTGTCCTTTTAGAACTTCTTCTTTCTTAGAAAATTTTTCCTCAAGTTTGATTCTAAGATATCTTTCCCTCTTCCAACTCTAAGAAACTGAATATAACTTTCCAATCAGATCTCTCACCTCTTGTATCCAAGAATTCTGTTCCAGAGTCAGCTTCTCTTCAAAACTATTTGTGAGATCCTTGATCTTCACATCTTCAGTGTCAAATGCATCCTTGATACTTTCTTGGAACTCATAAATAATTCTCATGTCTTCTATAATTTTCTTTGACCAGCTGGTCATTTTCTTGCAAGATCTTTTGTGGGCTTCATATTTTATGAAAAAGGTTTTGAAATCAACCCCAAGTTTGATGCACTTATCCATCACCATGGATACTGAATCTAATTTCTGATTTAAGGAATGTTGAATCATCTTCCATCTAAATTCTATACTAGGAAATATTGGTATAGTTCCCCAAATCTTCTTCAAAGACTAGAATATAAAATCATGTCCAAGGGAGGATGATTTGGAATCAGAGATTTTGCTTGGTGATGTTTATTTTTCTAACTTAGCAGCTTTCCTTTTTGAAGAACCACCAATATATTTCTTCTTTACTACAGCCTTGGTAGGTGTATCAACTACAACATGTTTTCCCTTATCAACATTCAAAATGAATTCCTCTTGATCAGGATATTCATGTTCACTATCAGATAGCTGAACGACTTTGTCTTCATAAAATTCTTCCTTTTCGGCTCCTGCCTCAGCATCCTCTGGGTGAATGAAATATTTATTGATGCTTTATTCTTCAGATGGGTTTTCTAATTTGTCTTCATCCTTATCTTCATCCTTCCCAAGAGTATACAGCTTTGATGATTTAGCTTGAGAGGTTCAGAATGATAATTTCTCATAAGGGATTTCCTTCTCATGAAAATACTCCACTTGTTTTATCAAATCTTTAGTATCACCACTGCCTTATTATTCTTATTGTACTTCTTTTACTTCTATATCTTTTTCTTGGACTTTTTCTGGAGTTACAAACTTCTTTCCCGGAGTTTTTGGTAATGATTATTTCAAGAAAGATTCTGGTACCGAAATATTCTCAGATGCTTTCTCAGCAGCCTTCAAAAGGGATTTCACCATTTCAGCCTCAGAAAACTTCTGATTTTTATTCTTTTATTAATCTTTCTTCTCAATCTCTTCACCTTCCTTTTCTTTCAAAGATTTTTCTTCAGTAGGGTGTAGACTGAACTTAGGATCCCATTTTTTCTGATTTCTCTTATCTTCTCTCCATTTATCCACAACCTCATCAGGATAGGACTTTTTCTTCTTTGGATTTAGTGGTGCGGATTGGGTTTCCTTAGCCATTGGGGTTTTTGCCTTCTCTTCCAAATACTTCAACTTCCTCTTCCTTCCACCCTTTTTAGAGGTCACAACCACCTCCTGTTTCTTTGAAATGGCTTCAACTTCTTCTTTAAGAAATTCATAGAATTCTTCAGATTCTATAGAAAATCTAACTTTCATTCTTCTCAAAGTGTCATAACTTAACAACATAACTTTGCAATTCCTTAACTTAGTTCTTCAAGGAATTTTGAAGGATTCTAGTCACCAAACAATCAACTTTGAAAGAATGGCTGGATATATAATAATATGAGCCTTCAGATTTCCATTCTTTATGTTCTCAATCATAACCAAGATATACTTAACCAGGTTTATCTTACTTAGGTTTACCAAGAAATCCAGAATGTACATATCACTTTTCTTTAAAGTATCCTTGTCTCCTTTTCTCGGTATGATGAATCCTTGAACCCACAATTCAAGAATCCGATAATTTTTAGTCAGATGAAGAATCTTTGGAGTCTTTAATTCTAAGAGACCAAGACAATCCATGGCCTTCACCTTATCAAAACTTCCTTGAATATCAGGCAGATTATGAGATTAAAAATCACTTTCCCCTTCATAAGGAATACCAACCAAGCTTATAGCCTTAGTGTAAGAACGTGAATATGTCTTTTCATAACACTTGAAAGAAAACTTACTCCTCCCTTCTTCCTTGAAGAAAATTACTGACTCATAGAATTCTATTAACAAATCCGAATATACTAAATCCTAATATTTTGGTTTTGAAAGGAAAACAATCTCCCACCCATTCAGCTTTATATTCTTAGAGATAATAGAATCACACTTTATAAAAAACATCAGATCAACTGACATTTATCTGTATATCTACCATTCAGATATTGGTTGATAGTTGACATATCTTTCTAAGAGGAGTCTTCAACAGACATTCAGAAGTAAGAAAGATCTGAGAAGTTCAGAATGAGCTTATATAGGAGGGCAGAGCTTCAGCATGAAAAGGCTTGAGTTTCGATGTGGTACAACCATCGGGGGGTCCTTTATATAGTAAATTGAGGTGATGGTTCAACTTCCATACTCAATCTAATGGTTGAAAAACTTTCGGATCAGATCTGATGGTTAAGATGATAGCCGGAAAGAAATTTTGATAGAATCCGATCTTTTGAGATTTTTTTAAGAAAAAAATTTGGATTTAAGAAAAATTGAATACAAAAATTTAAAAATAGATGAAAAATACCAACAAGTAAAATATGATTACAAAAATTTAAGAAAGGAAATACACCATTCGGATTTCTAGAAAGATTATTCGTAATGAAGAAAATTCTTCTTGAAGAACTTTAGATTATGAAAATTCTGATTATGAAAATTTTCAATAAAAAAATCTCCATTACAAAAATTGTAAGTACAAAAATCTTTATTATGAAAATTTTAATTACAAAAATCTTCATTACGAAAAATTTAAGTACGAAAATATTCATTACGAAAATTTTACGTATGAAAATCTTCATTACAAAAATTTTAAGTACGGAAATCTTCATTAGGAAAATTTTAAGTATGAAAATCTTCATTACAAAAATTATAAGTACAAAAAAATTCATTACGAAAATTTTGAATACGAAAAAAAAATTTTACTATAAAAAAGTTTTTAAACTATGAAAAATTTCAGACTACGAAAAATTTTAGACTACGAAAAATTTTAAAATTTGAAAAATTTTAGACTACGAAAAATTTTAGACTATGAAAAATTTTTAGACTATGAAAATTTTTTAGACTATGAAATATTTTTAGACTATGAAAAATTTTAGACTATGAAAAATATTTAGACTACGAAAAATTTTTAAACTATGAAAAATTTTTAGATTGCAAAAAAATTTTAGACGACGAAAATTTTTTAGACTACAAAAAAAATTGATTACCTAATAAGCAAATGTACCCCCCTATGAAAATAAGTTTGTTACTGTAAGAAGATAGGTCTTAACAAGAATTTAATAAGGATGATTACTTTATGGTTATCATTCCTAACTTCTATTTAATGTATTCAAATCTATCGGATGGTAAATATTTTTTGAAAATATTAGCAAGTTGATCTTATGTTCTGATAAATTGAAGAATGATATCTTCTTTTTGTGTGTGATCCCTAAGAAAGAGATGCCTAATATCTATGTGTTTTTCATGAGAGTGATGTTCAGGGTTTTTACTTAATGAAATGACACTAGTATTATCACAAAAAATGTTTTTTTTGGTAAAACTCATATCATAGTCTGTGAGTGTGTGTTGCATCCACAACACTTGAGCACAACAACTTTCAACTGCTACATATTCAGCTTCAGTAGTGGAAAGTGCTACTGAGTGTTGATTTTTTCATGAACAAGAAACTAATGAATCTCCTAAGAAATGAAAAGTTCCGGATGTACTTTTCCTATCCATTATACATCGACAAAAATCAGCATCTGAAAAACTTTTTAAAACAAAATCATTTCCAGAAGTGTAAAAGAGTCCTAGATCCATGGTTCCCTTTAAGTAGAAAAAATCCTTTTCACTACCTTTAAATGATATTCTTTAGTATTGGATTGATATCTTGCACATAATCATACTGAAAATATTAAGTCTGGATGACTAGCTGTCAAGTAAATTAGACTTCCTATCATACCTCTAAAAGATGTTTGATCTATTGGTTTCCCCGCTTCATCAAGATCATGTGAATTTGAGGTACCAATGGGAGTAATTATACTTTTAGTGTTGTCATATCCATAATTTTTAAGAAGATATTTAATATAATTATGTTGGGATATATATATTCCTTCTGGATTTTGAGAAATTTGAAAACCAAGTGAAATTTTTAACTCACCCATCATACTCATTTCAAACTCAGATTTCATTAGATATGAAAAGTAATCAGTTAAAGATTGCTGAGTTGAACCAAATATAATGTCATCAACATAAATTTGAATAATCAAAACATTTTTCTTATCATTATTTTTAAAAATGTTTGGATCAGCATTTCCCTTAACATAATTATTTTGAAGCAAAAATCCTATAAGTATTTCATACCAAGCTCAATGAGTTTGCTTAAGTCCATACAAAGATTTGGTAATTTTGTAAACATGTTCAGGATGTTTTGAATCTTCAAAACTATGAGGTTGTTAAAAAAACTTCCTATTGTACAAAAACATTAAGGAAATCACATTTAACATCCATTTGAAAAGGTTTGAAATTGAAGAATTCTACAAAGGCAAGTAGAATACAAATAGATTCAAGTTTAGATACTAGAGGATATGTTTCTTCATAGTCTATTCCTTCTTGTTGATTATAACCTTTAGCAACCAATCTATATTTATTTCTTACTATGATTCCATTTTCATCACACTTATTCCTGAAGACCCATTTTACTCCAATAATAGAATTTTCCTTAGGTCTTTCAAACAAGGTCCAGACTTTATTCCTTTAGAATTTATTCAGCTCATATTGCATAGCTTTTATCCAATCATCATTACCTAAAGCTTCATCAGTGCTTTTTGGTTATAATTGGGAAATGAATACTAGATGTTCTATTTTATTACTTAAGGAACTTCTAGTCCTTACAGGTTGATTTACATCACCAATGATACTATCACTGGGGTGATTCTTTAGAAAAAACCGATTTGGGTTTTGTAAAACATGTTCATAAACATAGGATAGGAAGTATTCTGGGGTAAATGCTTTAGAAATATTTTCATGAACATTTTACTTATCAGAAGGATCTTCTATAAAATGTTGATAATCAGTTTTTGAAAACACATCCGAAAATATAGGTTGAGGTTGTTTGAAAACAAAGGGATCAGTTCATCAAATTTGACATGTACTGGTTCTTCAATAGTACAAGTATTTTTATTGAAAAATCTATTAGCCTTAGAAGTTGTGGAGTAGCCTAAGAAAATTCCTTCATCAGATTTTGGGGCGAATTTGGGTAGATTATCTTTAGTATTCAGAATGAATACCTTGAAACCAAAAAACCTTGAAGTAGGAAAGACTAGGTTTTCTACCATTCCATAACTCATAAAGAGTTTTATTAAGAAAAGGTCTAATCAAAACAAGATTTATAGTATAACAATCATTACATACAGCTTCAGTCCAAAAATGTTTGGCAATTGAATGTTCACTCAACATGGTTCTTGTTATCTCTTTAAGAATTTTATTTCTTCTTTCAACAACACCATTTTTTTGAGGTGTTTTGGGGGCTGAGAAGTTATGAGTAATGCCTTTTCTACTAAAAAAAGTTTCAAAATCATAATTTTTAAATTCCACTCCATGATCACTATGAATAGTAATCAAAGGAAGGTTTTTCTCATTTTTAAATTGGGCTCTAAAAATTTTGAAATAAGAAAAATCTTTAGATTTCTTTTCTAGAAAATAGACCCATGTAAATCTAGTGTAATCATCAACTAAAAAAAATACATAGTATTTTCCTCCAATGCTTCCTATTTGTGTTGGACCAAAAATATCCATATGCACTAACTATAATGCATAAGTGGTTGAGACTTCACCAAATGATTTAAAACTTTATTTATGTTGCTTTCCATATTGACAAGGATTACAAACTTTTGAAGAATCAAATCTAAGCTCCGGTAGATCCTTAACTAGTCTTTTATTAGAGAGTTTTCATAGGTTCCTAAGGTTACAATGTTCTAAACTTCTATGCCACAACCAAGAATGATCTTCCATTACACTAAGGAAAGGTAGATCTTGGCTTCTAAGGTCTTCTATGTTTAGTGTGTAAACAATTTCTTACCTATTGGCAGAAAGAATAAACTCTACCTTGGAATTGTGTACTAAGTACTTGTCATTACTGAAATTCACAAGGTAACCTTCATCACATAATTGACTAATGCTAATGAGGTCGTGCCTAAGACCCTTAACATATAAAAAATTTGAAATAAAACTTTTTCCAAGAAGAACAATGCTACCTATACCAATAATTTCTCCCTTAGCATTATCTCTGAAAGTTACTTTTCCTCATTTTGTCTTGATAATCTTTTCAAAGAAGTTTTTGTTACCAGTCATATGCTAGGAACATCCACTATACGTGTACCAAGTATTACTGGTGGTACTTTCTTTACTTTCTTTAAAATAAGAGTGTTAGACTTTCGAAACCCAAACTTTCTTGGATCTGGAAACTTTTGAATGAAAAAATTGAGGTATCCACATTTTCTTTGAAAAATATTCTTTAGGAAAATCTAAAGACTGAGTTTTGTTTAGGGAATAATTTTTTTCCCAATACCCACCACACTGACACTTTATGCAGAATGGAGCACTTTGAGGAACAAAATAATTGTTACTAAAAATCGGTTTTGAACTAGTATAACCAAATCCAGAATTATTCCTTAGAGGTCGAATTTGGGAATACATCTTATCAAAGTTTTCCTTCCCTAAGGTAATGTTTGAAAAACACTTACTCAAGGAAAGTATTTCTGACTTTAGTCTAATAAATAAGTTCTTATCCACAAAAACATTAGTTTCAGCACTAGAGTTAGGTTCAAAAACATTTTTCTTAGAAATTACTTTTTCTAGATCCTTGGAAAGTTTATCCTTCCAGAATTAAC
This sequence comes from Viscum album, assembly GCA_963277665.1. NCBI lineage: Eukaryota > Viridiplantae > Streptophyta > Magnoliopsida > Santalales > Viscaceae > Viscum > Viscum album. The sequence continues at coordinate 75,985,567 of OY728165.1, read as the reverse complement.
TTCCTCAAGGTTTTTTGAAATATTTTCAAAATCAAAGGTTTTATTATCAATATATTTAGAAAGATCTGATATTTCATTAGTAAGAATATAAATCCTATAATTTTCTTTATCAAGCTTTTTCTTGACTTTAGAGTTTTCATTCTCAGGGAGCTTAGCAAACCTAGAAACTTCTTCATAGGTAGGTAAAGTATTATATTCATCAGGAGAAGATTATTCATCTGAGGATTCATAATATTTACCATCACTATAATTAAAATTCAAGGATACATTGGTAATGGATTCAACATTGTGTACATTTTCCATTAAAAAATGATTTTCAATAGGTAGTCTGGCTATTAGACCAATATTCTTCTATCTAGAAGATTCATAATCTGAGGATTCATAAGAAGAGTCTCCACCACTGGCACTACAAGTGTCATTAGCTTTCAAAACTTTCTTAGCTTTAGCTTTGTAGTACTTTTTTCCATTCCTCTAAGAATTATTTTCCTTTCTATCTTTTCTCTTAAGCATAGGACAATCAGGACTTATATTTCCATCTCTTTTGCATTCATAACAAGTGACGTAAGAGTATTTCTTATCCTTTCTTTATTTCTTCTTGTATATATACTGAAATTCTTTATTCCCAACTATCTTGTTCATCCTTCGAGCAAGATTAGCTAGTTCATTCTCATAATGTTCACTTTCACTTGATTCAGATAAAACAGTAACCTTCTTAGACTTAGATCTTGTAACTCTCTTAGGAGTCTTGGATTTCATATGATTTGATGTAGTTGTAAATGCAACACTTACATTACCATTCTTCTTCTTAACATTATTATCATCTCTCTTCATTCAAGTCTCATGTTGAAGAAGAGTTCCAAAATGTTCATCAAGAGTAATTTGTGAGACTTTCATATTCTAAACTATAGTTATTATCTTTGATTCTCACTCATTAGGAATGATGTCTATAATCATGTCTAAAAGTGCCTCATCATCCAAACCTTTTTCACCCATAGATTGTAAGAGGTTGACAATAGTCGTAAATCTCTACTGTACCTTACATATAGGTTCCCCATAAGGAATGAAAAAACCATTCTACTCAACTCTAAGAATAACTCTTCTAGTTTCAATAACTTTGGAAGTTACAAAATGTGTAACTTTAAGCTTCTTCCAAATGCAATTTGCGGCTTCACAAGAAGAAATCTGGCTATATATATTAATGTCCATGGAACACAACAAAGTATTGTGTACCTTATAGTTAAGTTGATATTCTGACTTTTCTTGATTAGTAAAAGTTCTGACTTCCTTATCAAGAATCTTTTAATCTCTAGTAATCATAACAAAATCATCCACTCTAGTGTTAATAATAAATGTCTTCATATATTCATAATAATTACCATAAAAAATAGGCGTTCTAGTAGGATTAAGATTGTAAATTGAACTGACATTCATTCCTTCCATCTTAAAGAAAATCTTTCCACGCAAACTTGTCAGTAATAAATGTTTGTAAACAAGGATAAAAATATCCTAATCAAGGAAAATATAGAACAATGAAAAACTTGAGCAAGAAAAATTATATGTGAATATAAGCATTTTAGAGACTTCCTTTGATACCAATTGTAGGATCAAAATGATACTAATTGTAGTATCAGAATAATGATTTGGATGCTCAATATACAAGAGGGTGGAGGGGGTGAATTGTATACTTAAAAAAATCCTTAGGAACTTTTAAAAATGGTAATGTTTAAAAAAGGTAAACAAGGTAAATTCACAAGACCTCTTAGTTCTACAAACTTTCTTGATTCTGGAAATATGGTTCCAAAAATGAAACTTAAGAAAAGTTTACAGAGATAAAAATTCTACCTTAAAGTGTATAGAATCTTACTAATCAGAGTAGAAGTATAAGAAAGTATAAGATAGTTATACTTTCCTCAACAACCAAAATGTAGCGAAAAACTTGAAATAATACAAGTAAAAAGTACTAAATCTTTTAACCCAAAGAGAAGGGTATACAAAAACCTTGGTTAAAGGTCCCTTGATTTATACTTTCAAGAAATTCTATCTTACCCACACCATGATAATCCCTTGATAAGAATATCAGAGTCTGTCTTGCTATCCCCATAAGCCCTCGAACTTCAAGGTAGTTGGCACCTCTGTCTTCCTATCCTCGGAAGCCCTCGAATGTACTCAGCAACATTCTAAGTCGCACGAAGAAATTATAAACAAGATGTTCAGTACGCAAAAATCATTAAAGTCTCTCTCTCTAGAAATCACTTCAGTAACATGTAATATCTAGATTAATCAACTTGTTGTGAGATCATTCGAATGAGATCCTATTTATAAAAATGTCTTTAATGGTCGGCTCCCTCCTCCAATAGTAATATTATTCTATGAATTTTGGAGGGACCCGTAAACATGTCACTCAAACAACGGTTGGTTAGAAACAGAATGCACGACATCATTTTATAACTATAATAAGAGTAAGAAAAAATATGGTTTCTTAACCAAAATAATATTTCGGTATGTAGGGAAAAATAAAAGTTTGGTGTCTAACCAAAAAACCATTTGGTTTTTATAATACATGAACATTCAGATTCTTTCTTCAAAAGAATTTGGAACTTAAATTCTATAGAATTCTGAAGTCTGAACTTTGAATGTTCGGAGTCTAAATTCATAAGAATTCAGAATCTGAATTCATAGAATTCAGAGTTTGAACTTAGAAAGTTGAGAGTCTGAATTCAGGGAATTTGGAACCTGAATTTAGATCCTGAAAACAAAATGCTCTATGTTTAAGTATATATAAGATTCCAAGGTTTTAGATACAAAATTGAATTTTATACTTATAAAGAAAATGAGTTAGGTTTAGAGAAATTATGACATGAGAAATGAAAACAAGGTAAGGATAAATTTCCTTGGGGAAGGAAAGTTTTCCTTATGAATATAAAATATAGGAGAAAATAAATTTTCCTTAAGATAGAGTGTTTTTGATTTTAAAAACAAGAAGGAGTGGAAAAGTCATAAGGAAAACTTATTGACTCAACAATATTCTTTAATTTACCATGGAAAATTTGACTTTTCAATAGGTTAAATAATAATGATAATTACTAAAGGGGATGCTTCAGCCTTTTCATATTTTAGAATGGAAATAGAAGAATATATACATGGATTTAATAGTGGTATTTCTAAATTAATCTAGTGGTAATAATGAAATTTGAGTTATTTTTGATTTATTTACTAAATCTACACATTTCCTTCCCATTCAAGATACTATGTCTTTAGATCAACTTCCTTGATTGTACCTCAAGGAGATAGTCAAGTTACATGGATTCTCTCTCTCCATTGTATATGTTTTTGATCCTAGATTTACTTATAATTTTTTTAAAGGCCTTCATAATTCATTGGGTACTAAATTAAATTTCAGTAAAAAAATTCATCCTCAATATGATGGATATTATGAGTGAATGATTCAGACCTTGGAATACATGATTTGTGCTAGTTTAATGGACTAAAAATTAAATTAGGATCAGAATCTCTCATTAGTTAAGTTTTTTTATAATAATAGTTTTTATTCCAGTATACAAAAGAAACATTTTTGAGGAATTATATTAAAAGTTGATTTAGAATATAGCTTTTTGGAATGAATTTGGAAAAAGTACGTTGTTGGGACAATATTTGGTGGAAGAAATAGTTGATAAATTGAAGATGATTCGATAATGTAAAGACCCCAACCCCAATAGCATGGATCCGGTGCCTTAGTTTATTATGTTGGTACTATGAACAAGAGATCACATCACAAAGTACATAATATTTTATTAGATTTTTAAAACCAGATACAAAACATAAGTATTACATTATAACTTGAAATTAAATACAACATATAAACTCCATTGGAAACATCCATAAACTCTTAGTATATACTTTTAAGTCATTAATAATATAAATATTCACATCATGGGGAAAAATAAAACATAGGAAAGGGGTGAGATCATATGCTCAATGAGGGTAAGAAATACAGTGTAAGCTATCATAAATATGCATAAACAATAAGGAAATGTGAATAACTAAAAACACATTCCATTAAAATATAATATTTTTTATAATATGGCAGAAATAAAAGCTGATTAAATAATTCCATATAAATAATAACATGAGTATGAAACATAACCATGGATATTTTAATATTTGAATAATAACATGGATTATCAATTACTAATATCATAATGATGGAATTCATAATGTCAGACATCATAAACATACTATTAAGGCTTTGACCAAGACACCATACATAAATGGGTAAAAACCAAATCTAGTTGCCTCATGAGACCTACCAATGCATCAAGGGGCTATATAGAGCTGCACACATTAATTAATAATTAAAATTCATTCATCATATGAAATGGGTGAAACATAATCAACATATACATAATAAATGTAAATAACTTTCCTAAATCAATAAACACAATCACTAACCATTCTGAGTAATATGGATAATGGTATCAAGATAGCACATCAGTAGTCAAATTTATCAAAAAAATTAATAAAATATATTAGATGACATCATAACAGATCAAACTCTATAAATAATTAAATCCACAAAGGGTTTTTAGTTAGATGAAAATACTCTAATAAAATGATTAAGAAATTCTTGAAAGAAATACCCTTTTTTACTTTGGAAAGAAGAGTTATTTTGGAAAATAATTTGTATAAAATAATATTGTAATCATGTTTATAAGATAAAAGAAAATTTAATGGAAAATAAATTATATTTAAGGCATAAATTATTTCCATCTTATGTGAAGACATGTAAAAAAATTCTTCAGAAATAAGCCACTTTAGTGCGGTTTAAGAGAAAATATACCAGAGTCTCTAAAATGGAAAATTATTAATTATTTGAATAAAACCATAAAATAAAAAAAATAGTTTTTCATGATAAAAAGAGTTATTTTATAAAAATGTTGGCTCCTTATAAAAAATTATGGATTGAACTTGAAGATGGGTAAGAAACTGGGAAGTTCCCTTTAATCGGGCTTGCTTATCAGGAGGAATTGAAAAGGAAAAATTATAAAACATGTATTTACCCATAAAATATAGATTAAATGATCAAGATATATGAGTTTGGAACATATAAATAGAGTATAGAACTATTATATAAAAATAAATAATAATTACATTGGTGTAAATAGAGATAAAGTGTAACCCAAATGAAAAATGGAGGTTCGGGAAGAAACCCTTATCTTATGTCTGAAAGTGTTATGAACTTGTACTTGACATATTGAATAAAGAAATTATATTCATTAATAATTTTATTCATAACCTATTAAAAATTTCTTTTATTTATTATTATTTTTTTAATTTCATTTATGGTCTTTTATATGAGTTATAGTATTGAATTTTGTCGTTCGAAAGTGTTCGTTTCCTTGGTTTTCTTGATTGGTTAACTTGTATACATGTATGAAATATTATGTAAAATGGTAATGATTTTCAAAAATTGAAATTATATGTTATTAATGAACTTATATAAGGCTAAATGATATTATATATAATTTTTTTTTCAGATATGAGGATGATTCATTAGTCAAAACATTAATGACAACTGTTTGGATTATTTTGGCATTTTTTTGATTATCACACACTAGTTTTGTTTTATTAATTATTATTATATATATACTTGTTCCATAATAATAAATAAGTTTTAATACAAATATTAAAATATGTTTTATCCATAAAAATTGGTTTATGACCATCCTTGAAGGTGGTATTAGAAAATGAAAAAATCATCATCCACGAAGGTGGTGAATCGATACCTCACAGACGGCGTTATCATTTTTAGAACAAATAGGGGAAGGGAAAAGAATTTATGGTGGATATGACATAATCATAATAAAATTATATTATATATAATATAATGTATTTATCATTCATGTTTTGATATAAGTGGTAAGTAAATGATTATAAAATAAAAGAAATGGAAAGATAATTAAAAGAATGAAAGTGGATTTATCTCTTGAATTATTCTCCTTGAGAACCTTATTAAGGGAATTTGAAATGGTATTTTTGTGAGGCCATAAACATCATAACGTGGGAGAGAGGTTTGGGAGAGGATATAGGCATAATAAAAGCAAGATTAAATGCTTTGGAGGTGTGAGGAAAAGGGGTGATATTTATAGGGGAGGAGAGGGGTGTTTTCTCAATATTTTATTCATTTGTTTGTTATTTTGTCTCAAGAATATAAATAGTTTGAGAATTGTCACTAAATATATTAAAATAATTAAGGGTGGTTATATATTATGGTGGTTACATTACCAATGAATCAAAGAATAGTTTATTTAACTTATAATATATTTATACTGTATTTTATTTTTTACAAAAAATCAATTATTTTTAAAAAATCCTAAAAATTCACCCTAACCATTTTTTAATGTATAGAATTAAAAAATGTAATCCATTTTAGAAAAATATTGTTCTATGTTTGATAAATTTAATTTTTAATTAAAATCATCATTTATTCGAAAAAGACTGATTTTAAAATTATTACTGATTTTATAACACTTCGAAAAATTAATTTAGGTCTCATAAAATTATATTATAATCATAAGAAAACAAAATATTAATTTATGAATCTATTTTATGAAAATAAAATTTCTTTTAAAACATCATATTAATTATAATATTATAAATAAACATTTACGGTTTATAAAAATACCAAAACTTAATTTATCATTTTTATAACATTTAATTATTTATAACAAGATATAAATATATAATATTTTAATTTATAAGATAGAAAAATTTAATTTATACTTTCATAGTTTATGTTAATATTTTATTGGTAATATTACTATTCTTAATGGTTTGTTACTATTTCAATGATCATGCATAATAGTATATTATTGTTTTAAAAATAGAGTTGCGTGAATCATAAACTATTGAATATATTAAATTTTAAAAGAGGAATACCATAAAATCATAGGGTGTTACAAACAACACATGAGGTTGACTCAGAATTAGGTAAAACATTTATATGTATAATAGAAGGAAAGATATTTATTTTGAGGTAGGTGATCTTGTTTTTCTTGAAGTATATCAATGGAAAAGAGTTATGTATTTTTATAAAAAAATAAAGCTAAGTCCACAATTTATTAGGATATATGAAATTTTGGTGAAATTTGGACTAGTTTAATACTAAGTGTCCTTAACTCTGATTTTATGTCAGTTACATAATGTATTTAATGTTTTGTTTTTAAGAAATATTTTCTCAATGTATCTTGTGTTTTAATCCCTGAAGTAGTTTAGTTGGAAGAAAACCTTTCTTATGAGGAACAAACAGTATATATTCTTGACCATAAATGGATTTTTTTAATAATTTATTTCATTAGGTTATGGTTTTTTGAAAAAACTATATGGTTGAAGAAGCAATATGGGAATCAGAAAATTCTATGAAGGAAAAATATCCCAAATTGTTTAAATATTGAATAAAATTGCGAGGACACAATTTCCAAAAAGGGAAAGAATGTAACAATCCAGGTAAAACTAATAATCAATTTTATGTTAATAGTATTCATGAATAAGATTTTATATAAATATATTCATTATAAGACTATTAAGAATTTTTTTAATCAAAAAGGAAATAGTTTTATTCTTAATAAGTTTGTTTTCTTGTATTATAAGGTTTCATTTAAAATATTAATTTAAAATTTTTGAATTTTAATTTGAAAAAATGAACTTCATTTTTAAATTAATCATGTCAAAATTATCTTATTATTAATTTTTGATAATTTTATGAAAAGTTTTATTTTTCAATAAATAGTGAAAATACTGATTTTTATTGAAAGATTTATTTTCATTTCAATATTTTATAAAGTTTCATTTAGATTTAAAATTTTTTAAAATAAAAAAATATTTCATATATGTTATAAATAATCGAATTAATTACATAGGAATCATCATTATACCTTATTTTTTTATAAGTTCATTTTTGGGCTTAAAAACACATTTTTTTCTAAGAACTCTTTTCCATTACATTTTAAGTTTTAATCTTAAATTAGTTTTTAACAATTCTAGAAATTGAATCCTAAAAAATTTATTTCATAATTTAAATAATTTGGTGCAAATTTGGTAAATAGGTTTCTTTTATTTTATGTTATTATGAATAGAAACCGTAGTAAACATTTATCTCCTCAGTAAGGGTAAATCTGGTAATTTAGATTAAAAATAAAGTGATAAGGCCTAAAATCTTCCTAAAAACTATCTTTATTTTATTTTATAAGTTTTTTTAAACATTTAAAATAAAAGTTTCTAAAATTTAGAAATTTGTTTCCAATTTCCTTTGATAATTTCTTCAATATTATTTTAGATAAAGAATAAAAATAAAATGTCACTCTCTTTGTTTTAATATCTCTATTTTTTTCATAGAGATAAAATAAGTTTTAGTTAAGTTATTAATTTTTATTTGAAACATAAATTATTTTTTTATCATGTTAATTTATATATAATTTTTAGTGATGAAATATTTACCTTAAATGCTTATGCAACACCGATACAGTGCTCGTGCAAGAAGTAGAAAAATCAAGTGAATAATTTTAAAAACTATAAAAGTAATATTTTTTTGTGTCATTTTTAGTGTTCGAATAATTATATATATTAAAATAAAATATTACTTATGTTTTAAAGGTTTATATTCTAATTATATTACTACATTTATTCCATTAAAGTCAAAATAAATTAATAGTACCAAAAATGACATTAGTTACATTTTATAATAAATAGTATTTTATTTAAATGATTTAAAAAAAATATTAAATTCAACCAAGTTCAAGAGATATGGTTAAAATATAAACCATGTTCTATTTATGGTCTACTTATCATTTCATAGTAACTTTATTGACCCCTAAAGAGTAAAAAACTTTGATGCTGTGATAATTGTCAAAAAGGGTTAACACGGGTTAAAACAAAAAGATAAGGGTGACAAATCAATTTAACTTATCCAAATTATATTATATGAGATAATTTAGAATAATAATCATATTTTATTTTAATTATATCAATTTGGATCAAATTTTCAATGAAAAATAATATATATTAATTTTATACTTTAAGTAATTCCAAGAGTGACCCTCCCCTCACTTATAAAGGCTTACCTCCTCTCTTCTCTTCCTCACATATATTAAGCTCTCTAGTTTGGAAAATCACAAACCAAATCAATCTTAAAATTCACCAAATGTTTTCTATAGGCCCTATTTTTATTAGAAAACTATCCTTGGAAGATTTTTTGTATAAAACTAAAGTGGTTGTCCAAAGAAGTGGTATAATTCCTAACTAATCATTTTCACTTTATTTAATTTTTACCTCCTTAAAATATAATTAAACCATAATTAAATAATGAAATTTTTATATTCCTTACACCTATATGTTATTATGTAAATATTATAATCTATATCCATCTCCTCTTCTATAAAATGGGAAATGAAACTATCATTCATGTGTACGGAAGACTACTACCTCACGAACCTATGTAATTAGTTTTCCATCACCGCCTCCCATGAATGGTTATAATGAAAGATTTAATGTGTGTATATACATATATATGATATTAATTAATAATTTATTATTATTTAAGGATAATATATCATCTAATTTCTTACCTATCCATCCATTAAAAAATGATAACGTAATTCCAGCGTACTTGTGGATTACCACCTCTACAAAGTGATGTGATTCATTTTTCATGAATGCATCACATAGATGTTGTATATCAGTTTTTTAAAGAAATAATATTATATTTATTATATAATAATAATTCTATAAAAATACAATATTTTTACCATCTCTTTTTTCCATGTAAATTCTTCGAATATATATAGTAATATTTTAGAGACTAGGCACTGAGTCAACTTGTGATTCTGAGGTACAGTGAGCTCAGAATTGATATTCGAAAAATATAAAATATATTAATACCATGCATGAGTAGTTTTCATAAAAAAAGTGGAATAAATACTAAAATTAGGCTCAGGTCGTAAATCTGAGACCGTCATTGAGTTCAGAATACAGACTTTACCCTAGGTACGATATAATTTTTGTCAGCATCAGGAGTTTGTAAAAAACTCACCATGGATGTAAATAATAAATAAAATAATAAATAAATTTAAAATATTATTTGATGATGATGAGACCTAATAACATTTTATAAAAACCTCTTTATAACTATATTTCAATGTTTTCCTCATAACCTTAGAATTTTAGACAGGATCTGGTGGAGGAGTTTCCATGGATGAACATCAATAGATTGAGCTCTGGAGATTGGTGTGCCAAAAAAACAAGGTTCTATCTAATGAAAATGATGCTGATTTATTATTCATTAGTGATCAATCCATATTATGGTAGGATGTTTATTTTATGTGTATTTATCCCTTAATTTTTTCTACGATGAACATGAATCAATCAACTAACAAATCGATTCATAGATCGAGTGTATTGCGGGTACAAGTTAGATATTATCTGGGATTGAGAATTTCTATTATTGATAATTTATATCTCTTAATTATTTATTTAACAACAACGAATCAAGAGAAACATGAAAATTATCCTAGATCTATTCCCCATGTCTGTGTTTTGTGCATTTCTTTCTCTGTTCTTTTTGAATTCATCATTGTTTTTTGTTCTGGACAATGGTTTGAAAAATACCCATTAGTCAATAGTTTCACACCCATTTATTGGTGAAATGAACTGATATATTAGATCTTGGTTCATATTGATAATTGGATCGAGCTATGATGGTGATAATATTGAATCAAGACCCGATGATTGATTTTTCATATCAGTTTTTTATGTGTGGTGATGGGAAATATGACAGATGGTTTTCCCATGAAAATTAGATATCGAGGTTCAAGTGAGTGATGATATAAAGGCTTAGCTATACCATATCCTTGAATACTGGCATGATTCATGTCTTGATCAAAGGATGAGGGAGTGGAACATGATGCATGAAATGGATCCACAGGTTCTAGAAAATCCTGATATACACAATGTGTAATCCATAAATACTTATCGTATGAGTCCCTAGTTATTTCACTAGGGTTTCCATAGAAAATATAAGTATCAAACAACGTGTGATGCATGTCAAATAGTGTGTGAACCAGCCTGGTGACTCGACGTGTACTCCAGGAGTACATGGATAAGCACACATCTAGGCACATGGCCATACTAGGAGTACACGGGAAGCATCATGTACTCAAACAAAACCAAGTATAAGGGCACTCCCATATATACATGGGCACAAACATTGGCACAAGTTATGATATAGGGGTATACCCAATTCCAAAGAGACATTTCATGTATTTATATTACATGCTATGTACTTATTCAAAGATGGATTGGATCCCTTGTTCACTTCATTATGGACAAGTTTCATTAGGATATGTTCCCATGATCCCATCCTTGATGGTTTAGTATGGAATCACGTCCTATACATATGATGGTGATCCTATATGAGAAACTTTAGTATCAGTTATAGTTTTTGAAATCCCTCTGTGATGTCAGGAGTGAGATCCTCTATCATTATTTTCCCTATGTGGGGTTCTCAGAATCGTCATGACTAACAATACATGAGTGTCTATCCCCTATTTAGCAAGTTAATCCAGATTGGGTTGTTGGTATACCCCATGGACCTATGTGTGTTCCCAATATAAGTATCAATATCTTTAGACATCCATCACATACTTCTTATGGTGAGACCCGATGAGTATGACATCTTGGATGGATGACATCAGTGTTATCTGACTCATGGAGCATGTTATCCCAAACAAGTGTTATATGGAACCTTAGAGCTGGAATCATAGGCTGGAAATAAATTTGTGACCTTACCTTGAGACTTTTTGTATACTATGAGTAAATCTATATGTTTTATTAAAATATCATGTGATGAGATTAATACTCTTGATGCTTTTTGCTTAGTGATTTTGGGGTGTCCTACTAGGTATTTTTATACTCAACCTGGAATGGGCTCAGCCCATGCATGTCATGCCTTATGTAGAAGACCAGTTGTTTTATGGGGTTCTCTATAGACTAGGAGTAGATGGAGCTTATATTTGGGTTAAACAAACTGTGGTTCATTACAAGAGTTGCATTTACTTTATTCCCTTCTTGATATTAGGTTGGAAATCTTTATTGTTTTTAGTGGGATTGTATTTGTCTCTTATTGATTCCCAATATTGTATTGTACTTTGATTATGAGATTTAAAGGCATGCATTCATTGGGTATCAATTTTATTTTATATTTTAGAATTTTTTGGTCATGGATATGTGTGTGTTTGTGTGTGTATAGGTACCATAGGCTAAGGAATCCAATGGGAGTGTTATTCCTTCTCGGTGATACTATCTAGCCCCTGGCCTACTGAAGGTGGTCTTGGGGTAGTCACACTCAGCTTATCATTGGCCAGACGGGCCTTGATGGGTCAGGTCATGATAGAGTGGTATCAAAGGGGGTTCTATCTTAGGATTGGAGTTTTATATTTTTTTATAGAAGTGAGATTGGTTTGGGTTTTATAGAAAGAATGTTAAGTGTTTCAAGTTATACTCTTAGGACAAGGACTCTAGTGTTGGTGTGGCATTTTACAAATCCATTCACCAGGACTATAACTCCCTTCTTGTTGACTCGATGCATATATGCACTCGTTTCTGGGGAATAACATTGGAACATGCATCATATAGGAATGAGTTGTGGTTTCCATGTACTTCATGAGTCATATCTCTATATAAAATCATTGATTGTGGTATATATTATCTATTTCAAGATGAATCTAGGAAGTTTTCTAGTTAGGATTCAACAGTAGGATCACAAGGATGATCCCCTTAGTGATGTGGCTATAATACATGGACCTGTTCAAGAAGTGTTACCTCTAGGTGGTAAACCAGTCTTACCACCACCCATAGAGAATCAGATGGTACTAGAAGTACCATAAAATGAGGTGCATAAGATGAGAATACTTAATGAGTTTCATTGATTGAGAACACTTAGGTTCTGAGGTGAGATAGACCCCCAAGCGACAATGGACTAGCTTGAGGTAGTGACATGAGTCTTTATTCTCATTAGGACAACAACAGACCAGATGGTAGTCCTCACAACGAGCCTTCTCTATTTCTCTGCAGGATGATGGCAGATCTTAGTGACTCAGTCATACGATGAGGAAACTCTTATATAGATAGTTTTCAAATTCCTTAGCATAGATTAGTTTTCTCCATCTATGAAGAGGGATGTGTGAATCTAGGAGCTTTTATAGCTTTAGTAGGGAAATAAGATTGTGGTTGAGTATTCATCAAGTTTCACCAACTCCTCTCAGTACTCGATGGTTATGGGCAGGATCAATTCATTTGGGCTTAGAACTTTGAGAGAGTTCAACAAAGATACATCCAAGACAACATGATACCTCAATGCATTCCTACCTATGCTGGGGTGATGGAGTGTGATTTATTGGCTGAGAGTCTCCTAGATAAGCAGATGTAGACAGCTAGTGTTGGTAGTGGACACACATGAGTAGATACTTTGGTGGTGGGTAGCTAGAAAAAATGCAAGTACCTGGATGTGTGATACATTTCAGGAGGTCATACTAGGATAGAGGGTCTGTGGTATAGGTCTCACATGATGGATTTAGTCACCCTATAGAGAGGTTGTAATAATATTATGATGGAAGGGGAAATATTTCATGTTATTTCCCAACCCGATGTGCAAATGATAGAGAGAAAGTTGATTGGCTACCTAGGTAGAGGCAGTGGTAGAAGTAGGTAGGTAAATAGGGAAGATAATATAACAGAGGATCTAGGAGAGTGACTAGAGGTGGAAGGTGTTTTTACTTGTAACCACCACCACCCCTAGGTGGTCTTCATTAGGCTTAGGGAGTTGGGGGACAAGGGAGAGGACAACTGCAAGTGGTTGAGGTTTATGGACCAGATTCTCTAGGGATGATACAAGGTACAATATGTGTCTTCTATGCTTTAGATACAGTTTTGATAGAAATAGTGTATCATTATATTACTATTTTTAGGTATTCCTAAACCCCTCCTTTTGAACTTTCTTTGGTTGGGTTTCATTTGGGGTTGAATTGGGTGAAATTTTGATGTTTTTGTAAATTTATGGGAAAGTGAACGTTTAGCATATAGGGTGGCATACAGTTTCCCAAATCACGTGCCCTCTCAAAAAAATTGAGGAAATTAGACAATGGTCTTTGTATGGATTACAAAAAGTTTACCTAACTACACTCCCCATATGTAGAATCCATGGGGACCATTTATAACTAGTGCACGACTTGTGCATAGTTTAGCTAAACCGTGCGCCTATACATAGGAAACCATGCAAATCTGATTTTTGGTTAAAATTTCCCAAACCATCCATTTAGGTCCCCGACAGACATCGTTTGACCCAAAATTATTTCTCCCTTCCTTGGAGCTCCCAAGAAGAGTTCTCAGCCCGTCGTATCCCTCTTAGAAGTGATTCGAAGCTAGAGTAACACCCTCCAATCTTCTCATGGTTAGTTTCCTCCTCCCATTCAAAATCTCCCCTCATCTCTATTCTTCTCTCTAGTGTTCCATAGATCCCAATTTTTTTGGATCTAATACCCACTATTTTGGATTTATAAAACTAGGTTTGATCCTTGTCTCCAAGTTTTCATGATCATTATTCTTCATGAAAAAATCCCAATTAGGGTTTGATTTTTTGAGATCCATTGGATTCCAAGGTATGTGGTTTTGTTATGATGCCCAATTTATATTAAGACTAAATTTATTTTTTTAATTTCAATTTTCTAAATTGAATAAAAATTCTTGGTTTTGATTAAATTACTTTCAATTTTATTTTTGGACAAACCCAATTCTATTGAATTGTGGTTTTTAAGAAAATTATATTTTTGGCATGAAATTAGAAAAACCCCATTTCCATTGAATTGGGGTGTGTTTATAGAAATTTATGGAAATTTAAATTGTTTAATTTAAATTTTGGATTTTATGAAAATTGTTTTAATTACATTTTTGAATTTAATTGTGAAACTTATTTGATGGAAAATTGTGAAAAATCCTAGTTCTAGTGAATTGGGGTTTTTTTTTATGAAATTGATGGATTTTTTTGAAAATTAAATTATTGAATTTAATTTCTGAAATTAATTTGAGAAATTAGATTGTGAATTGATTTCAAATTCCTATTTGTAAAATTGGATTAAAAATAGTTTTGATATAAAACTAGTTGTTTTATCATGTAAAAGAAATGTTTTTTTTATTAAAAACCCGTTATGATTTTGTAGTAAAATTTACATATTTTAAATAGATAATTGGATTTTATTTTATTTTAAGAAGTCTTAAAATAAATTTCCCATAATTGTTTTATACTAGAAAATTTGCAAGCCGTAGGTAGTTAGTGAGTTATTTTGGGTGACATTGTATGACTTACAACATTCTAAAACTTTATATCAGCACATCAACTACCTTAGGTGATGGTGATGCGTCCCATTTTCCTTAGGCCCAAAGGGGAGTATGTATATATTTTCTATTTCATAGTGTCAAGTCCCTATAGTATAGAAATATCATACCTTATTAGGAATATGGCCATGTTTCTCACTTGTTTGTATTTCAAATGAATATATGCCATTGTTATAAACTGTTTTACATGCATTCTATTTTAAATACACTTTTTTATATAAAAGTGTTTATTTTAGAAATTCATGAAAAAGTTCCATTATTTTTTAAATATTCTATCAATTGAAATGTAAAGATTTGTTTGAAAGTATTTCTATCATTTTCAAATGTGAAGCATGAATTTATAAATCATTTCCATCTTTTAAATTGTAAATCATGATTTGTGAAATATTCTATGGAGATGAAAAACCTGTTTGTTCTAAAATTGAAATCATTTTTTTGGTTTATTTGATATTGACATCATATTATGGAACCATTGGGTGAAATCCTACTGGGATTTGTCTCACACCCTACTTGTGCCTTATAGTGTTTATTAATTACCTCCTTCTATGATAGAGTAAGGGAAAAGGACCTTTTAGATGTGGTTCTAGCTATTGATCCATATACTTGGTGAGTTGTTCCCTTTGGGGATTAGGAATTTTTCTTGTTTTGGTATTTTTTATTTAGTACTTTGGGATGTTTACTTGTTTGAATTCTAGTACATTACTCATAGTGGTGTTTATTTTGATATGTATAATGTCTTGTCTCTTTTACTTCTGCATTGTTAGTGGAAAATCATTCACACTTTCATTTTGTATGATTCCAGGTGCTAGTAAACAACCCATGGGGACCGTGAATGAACTTTGAGCCATTTCAGGGCCATATCAGTTATTGGGTTACCAAGGTACTGGGGATGGTTTGTGAAAAAGTGGTATTCGATATCTAGGTTAAGATTGTTTCTTGAAGTAAGTATGCATTTTTTTAAATATTGTTGGGACTTAGTAGGTAGTTGAGATTGAGTGCCTAGAGAGTTCACATAACAATAAACCTTAAGTCGCATGGGGTGGTTTGGGAAAGATTTATTATGGATTATATCTAGTATTTCCCTAATTTGATTCAGATATATTGAAATCTAAATCTCATTTGTTCTATCTGTTGGGACTAATTTCCTTGTTTCTCTATTTAAGTATAAATCTAATGTCTTAATTATTTTCTACTAATATTTTGTAGAATAATACCTATGAGAAGATTTGTTAATTAGATCTAGGAGTAAGATATTGCTAAACCATAGAAAGAAAATCCTCATGTGGACCTGAATCTAGTTGAGGTGTTTGTGTGAACTATCCAAGCTCTACGATAGGCACCACCTCCAATTCCTATTCAGGATCTAGCTATGGAAAATATGAGGGATTTTCTCAAGATTTGTTCTTAATAGTTCCTTCTCCATAATCCCAAACAATTGAAGGGATCAAATGATCCTCAAGAGGATGATGAGTGGTTGATCATAATGGAGTGTTTCTTTGGGTTTTTGGACACAACTGACTAAATAAAAGTAAAGTTTTCCACCTTTGTGTTACAAGAACTGAGCATGATATGGTGGGACATGATGGTAATAGTGAAGAAACATGAGGTCTTAGAGTGGAAAGAATTCGAAAGTTATTTTTACCAACTATTTTATCGATATTTGATGTTGTTATCCAAGTCTACAGAGTTTTTAAAACTAGAGTAGTTTGACAGAACAATGACACAATATACAATTTTTTTTATAAAATCGTGCATTTCACACTTGATATAGTATCTAATGATAAAATAAAGTCTCTAAGGTTCTAGTTGGTAATTCATTAGGATATTTTTTCTTATGTTTTCTTACTAAAAATAACTTCTTATGATAATGTATTAGATAGAGTGATGGTGGTCGAGATGGACCTGGCTAGAAAGTTAGTGTTATCGAGAGTTTTTTTTCCTCCCAATGGAAGTGTTCATTCCTCTAAGGGAAAGAGGAAGCATGATGATCATCATGGTGGTTCTCGATGACATGGTTTTTATAAAACTCTTGTATTTTCTGGAAGTGGTCCTTTAGTTTGTTACTATTGTGGAAATCTAGGACCTTAAAATAAGGTTTTCACTAAGGCACCTAAGAATTGTGGCTCCTACAGATGCTCTAATCACTTGGAGAGGTTCTTCCATGTTTATTCCACTCAATTTAGTGGAATGAGATCATCTGAATCTTCTAGAACTATGAATAAATAAGATGATTCATGTGAAAAAGGGTTCCAGTCATAAGAATCTAAAATGAAGCTTCTTTATGTAGTGGAAGAGTCTCCAGAGAAGGCAGATAGGGGTCCAACAACCATGAGAGTTACCAATACTATAGCTTCGTCATTAGTGACTGCTCTATTTGATATCAGTGCATCTCATTCATTTATTTCAACCTATGTTTTTAATTTGGTTAATCATCCTATAGAAATTTTATCTTGTGTAATGGATATTATATACCCCTTGGTGTGAAGAGAGAGAAGGGTATCTGTAGTCCCTCTTGTGTCTCTCTATTAGATTTTGAGCTTGCTTGGAATTTTATGGTTCTTGACATGAAATATATTTACGTCGTTTTTTGGGATGGATTGGCTCATTTCCAATAAATCCTAGATTTATTATTATCCTTGATGGGTCCCCTTTACTATACTCGATGGTGTGTTACAAGTATTTCAAGTAGAATGGGACCCAAGATCGAATAAAGATGATCATTATTATACAAAGTTAGGGAAAGTAATATCAGTGTCTACCTTATATCTTGATTAGGAGTCTTTATACAGTGATCTCCCTTCAGTCTTCTTTGAGTTTCCTAACATGTTTCCTTCAGATTTATCTAGTTTTACCCTTATAAGGGAGGTTGAGTTTTCTATTGAATTAATTCTTAGTACTCAACTAGATTCTATTCCCTCTTACTGCTTAGATCCATCCAAAATGAAAGAGCAGAAGTCAAAGTTTGAGGATCTTTTATATAAAAGCTTTATATGCCCGAGTGTGTCTCCTTGGGCGGTGCCTGTTCTATTTTCTAAGAAGTATGATGGTTCACTTTTCCTATGTATTTATCATTGAAAGATAAATCAAGTTACAATAAATAAAAAGTATATGTTTCCATGGATTGATGATATAGTTGATCTATTGAAAGGGGATAAGTGGTTCTTGAAGATCAACCTTCAATCTTGTTACCATAAGTTGAAGGTAAAAAAATCTGACTTTCAAAAAACTGACTTTGTGAGTAGGTACAATCATTATGAGTAGCTTGTCATTACCTTTGGTCTAACCAATTCTCTTACAGTTTTCATGGATTTAATGGAAATTATTTTAAATGAGTATCTTGATACCTTCATGGTAGTCTTTGTGGATGACATTCTTGTTTACTTTATGTCTAAGGAGGATCATGTGCATCATTTAAGAACAATTATGAGTTAGCTAAAAAATCAATGGCTTTATTCTATGCTTTCAAAATGTGATTTTTGGATTTGGGATGTGGATTTCTTAGGACTCATGGTGTATGAATAATTAATATTAGTTGATCCTAAGATGGTGAAGGCTGTTATGACTTGGGTGAAACCACAAAATGTATTCAATATTAATATCTTCTTGGGATTAATCAGATATTATCACTGGTTCTTGAAGGGCTTATTAACGTTGTCCTCTTCGATGACTACCCTAACTTGGAAGTGAGTAAAGTTTTCTTGGGATGAATGATGTTATAATTCTTTTGTTGAGATGAAATGTCTTTTGAATACTATGCTAATGTTGAATCTTCCAAAGGCTGATCAAGGCTATGTGGTCTTCTATGATGCATCAAGTGTAGGATTAGGTTGTGATATTTTATAGGGTGATCATGTCATTGCTTATAGCTCTTGTCAACTTAGGCCATAATAGAATAATTGTCCGACCCATGACCTTGAACTTGCAGCTATGATGCACATGCTTAAGAGTTGGTGACATTACCTTTATAGAGAATGGTTTAATATATTTTCTAACCACAAGATATTGAGTTATATATTATCTAAAAAATAATTGAATCTCTGTCAGAGGAATTGGGTAGAATACCTACAGTCTTTTGACTTTGACATTTACTATACCCTGAGGGAAGAAAATGTAATTGAAGATGATTTTTATAGGAAAATTTCAACCTAGGCAGTGAAAGAATCATATAAATAGTGGAACCTAATGGTTATATTTGCATAGTTTCATATTAGAGTCTGAGAACCAGGGGATAAGGTTTCCTTGGACAATGTTTAGTTGACTTCTGCTCTTATCAAATTCATTCTTCATGAACAACAGTTTGATGATGATTTCTGTAGCATTAGAGTCCCTCTTAATGGCGGGGAGATGATGTTTGATTTTTCATTCCCTAAAGAGGTAATTATATGATTTAAGAACTATTTTTTGTACCATCTATAGTAAGAAAATATATAATGGGTGATTTCCATTGTTCCCAATGGGAAGTGAACCCAGTAACCACAAATATGTTCAATGACATGTGATAATAGTTTTGGTGTCCAATTATCAGATGAGGCATTTCGGATTTTGTCTCTCATTGTTATACATGCCAACATGTGAAGGTTGAGCACCAGAAACCTTTAGGTTTACTTTATCCACTTCTAGTTAATACTTGGAATTGGGATGAGATCGATATGGATTTTGTGGTTGGGTTTCCACTGACCTAGAGAAAGAATAATGTGATATGGGTTGTGATCAATAGGCTTATGAAATTAAATCACTTTATACCCATTCATGATACAACCAAAGTTGAGGAATTAGGAAATATCTATGTGAAAGAGATTATTTGTTTTCATGGAGTTCCTTATGCTATATTTTCTGATAGGGATCCTAATTTCACTTCTTTCTTTTTTAGATTCCTTTAGGAGGCACTGGGATCTCATGTCTATTTGAGTACAGAATACCATCCATAGTCTGATGTCCAAACAGAATTATCTATATAGATTCTCAAGGATATTCTCTGCGCTTGTGTTCTTAACTTTGGTGGGGCTTGAGATGATCACTTGGGATTGTTGAGTTTTCTTATAATAATAGTTACTAGTACATGACTATAATTTATCCTTTTGAGGCCTTGTATGGACTTCCTTATAAAAATCTATTGTGTTGGTTGGAGATGGGTGAAAATTCCTTAGTTGGACCAAGCTTGATCTAAGAGAAAAAAAAAATACTCAGTTGATTCATTATAGAGTGGTGACATCACATATTTGATATAAATATTATGATGATCATCAATGTAAACCCTTGTTATTCTCAGTTGGTGACCAGGTGTTCTTAAGGCTTTCACCTCGGTTGGGTCATCGACGTCTTGGGAGGCAAGGGAAGATTTCACCTCATTTTTTGGACCTTTTGAAGTTGTTAAGTAGGTGGGGATAGTTTCATATCATTTCTAACTTCCACTATAGATGACATAGATACATAACATGTTCTATGTATCTGAGCTTCAAATGTGTCTATATGATCTATCACATGTTTTGAGATGGAGTAATCTTGAAGTTGAACCTAATTTATCTATGACTGAATGGAAAGTCAGGATAGTTGATTTTGAAACCAAGGTAATTTTTATGAGGATTATACCTTTTCTTTGTGTGTTATAGAAACATGATTCTGATAATCATTTGATTTGGGATAGGGAAGAAATAATGAGAGAGAAATGGAATCAGCTTTTTGACATGGAAGCTTTGTCGTAGGATTTTTGGGGACATAAGTTTATATGGTGGGGAGGTTGTAATATCTTGTTACTTTTTTCAGGTATTCCTAAACCCCTTTTAAATTTCTTTGGTTGGGTTTCATTTGGTCTTTAATCGAGTGAAATTTTAAAGTATTTGAAATATTTTGGTCTAGTTTACTATTGGCACACAGGTGGTGCATGGTTTTCCAAACCGTGCACCCTCTCAAGGAAAATTTTGTGAATTGGACAGTGGGATTCGCATGTCTTGCAAATGGTTTACCTAAATATACAAACACTGTAAAGAAACCATGTAGACCATTTATAATAGTTGAATGGGTTGCTAATGGTTTAACTAAACCATGTGCCTCTGCCCAGGAAACTGTGCAGACGAGTTTTTCCTTAATTTGACTTTTGATTAAAATTTCCTGAACCCCCCATTTAGGTCCTTCATAGAACTCCTTCAACCAAAGACAATTTATACCATCTTTAGAGCACCCAATAAGAGTTATTTAACCCTAATATCACTCCTAGAAGTTATTCAAATCTATATTAATTCCATCCAATCTTCTCACGTATAGTTTCCTCCTCCCGTTCCTAATCTCCAACCACCTCTCTATTTCTCTCTAGGGTTCAATGTATCCCCATTTTGTTTTGTGGATATAATATCTACTATTTTGGGTTTATAAACCTATGTTTTATCATTATATTCTAGTTTTCATGAAATTAATTCTTCGTGGAAAAATCTCTATTAGGGTTTGATATTTCAAAATCCATTGGATTTTGAGGTAGGTGGTTACGTTACGATGCTCAATTTATATTAACCACAAATTTCTTGTTTTTTTAAATTTCAATTTTTTGAATTAAATTCAATGGATTTTTTTGATTAAATAGATTTAAATTGTTTTTTGGACAAAACCAATTCTATTGAATTGGTGTTTTTAAGAAAAATGGATTTTTGGAATGAAATTGGAAATCCCCCAATTCTATTGAATTGGGATGTGTTTATGGAAATTTATAGAAATTTAAATTGTTTAATTTAAATTATGGATTTTATAGAAATTGTTTCAATTAAATTGTTGAATTTAATTATGAAATGTATTTGATGGAAAATTGTGAAAAACCCCAATTCTAGTGAATTGGGTGTTTGTTATGAAATTAATGTATTTTTTTTAAAATTAAATTGTGGAATTTAATTTATAAAATTGATTTGAGAAATTGTATTATAAATTGATTTCAAATCCCCATTTTTGAAAATCAATTAAAAATGGTCTTGATAGAAACCTAGTGGTTTTATCATGGAAAAGGCATGTTTTTGATTAAAAATCCATTATGGTTTTAAAGGTAAAAATGACATATTTGAAATAGAGTATGGAATTTAATTGTATTTTAACCAGTCTTAAAAAATAATTCTCATAATTGTTTTGTTCTAGAGAACATGAAAGCCTTAGGTAGTTAGTGGGTGGAACTTTATGACATAAAATGTTCAAAAACTTCCTATAACCACATCATATCCCTTATGTGATGGTGATGAGTCCCCTTTTCCTTAGGCCCAAAGGGGAGTATGTACATATTTTTACATTCATAGTGTCGGGTCCCTATATCCTAGAACTATTATACCTTATTAGGTATATGACCATGTTTCTCACTTGTTTGTATTTCTGATGAATATATTCCATTGTTTTAAACTATTTTACATGCCTTCTATTTTATATAAAGTATTTTATATAAAAGTGTTTATTTGATTCATTTGTAAAAAAGTGCCATTTTGTAGAAATATTACATCAATTGAAATGTAATGCTTTGATTGAAAGTATTTCCATCATTTTGAAATGTGAATCATTATTTACTAAAGTATATACATCTTTTAAATTATATATCATGATTCATGAAATATGATATTGAGTTTCCAAACCTATTTGTTATAAAATTGGAAGCATTTACTTAGTTAATTTGATATTGGTATCTTGTTATGGAACCTTTGGGTGAAATCATATTAGGCTTTAGATCATACCTGACATGAACCTTGGGATGTTTTTAGATTACCTCCTTGCAGGATTGATCAAGGGAAAATGACCTTTTAGAGGTGGATCAAGTTATTGATCCATGGAATCAATGAGTTGTTTCCTTTTGGGATTGGGAAGTTTTCCTGTTTAGGTAATTTTGTTATAGTACTTTTGTAGCATCCCTGACTTATTAGCCACTTGATGGGTGATTCAAGGAGGGTTAGACACATGACCTCAAGATCATCTCTATTAACATCAGAGGCTACCGAATAGTAGTGAGAGCCTTTTTAACGTGTCTGTGGGGGTTACTATGTCCTCATAGGTAATAGGTAATACATAGCGGAAGGAAAAAAATTTATAATAAATAGAAGAATCATATAAATAAGAAAATTTCTACAGAAGAAAATAAATAATCCCAACTGAATAAATAATAAGTGAAGAAGCTGATAAATAAAACTAGAAACAAAAAATGTCATGCTATGATGTATTGGTGTCGCCCAAATTTACCCAAGTTCTAAGGTTAAAGCGGTCGCTTGCAGTGCAGCTTGGGTTGTTTAATCCTTAGAGATCTAAGAAGAACCTTTAGACACTCAATGAAAAGAGATAGATTTTTGGCTTTGAAGTGGACAACTAGGGTTGATTTTATATGTTTTTAAAAGAGCACTAAAATATCTATGTGAATTAAAATTATGAGAAAATGAGTTGATCCTAGGTTATTGTTCGGGGTGGCTTGGATGAATTATCGTTTTCTTTTACAATTTCAATTTCATTAACTTGAGAAGAATTCATGAAATGAATTCAAACTACCCTCATCAGTTACTGATTAAACACCACCACTAACACATACTAATCACCTATACACTTGTAGGATCATTTTCATGATCACTCCAAGGTAAAGAACCTAATTATCACATAAAAGAGGGGTGAATAAATTCAATAATGAAGAGGAAGAGAGACAATAATTTAATGAAAGAAACTCAAATAAAAGAAATTAATAACATTTAGAGAGTGATAAATAACATCCAATACATCCCCTTTCTACCCCCTTGGATCAACCCATAAAAGAGCTAGCCCTCCATTGATAACATGTTCACAACGGAAGCAGGAAGTAGACTTAAGAGGGTGGAATTGAAGAAGTAAAAACTCAAAAATAAAGATCACTCCACTGTTGTGTGAACAAAATCACAAGGTTTGGTGTGAAAAAGTTCACAACTTAAGGAAATGGTATCAAAGTGATATAAATAAGAATATAACAAGAGAAAAATGAAAAATTTTATTGAAAACTAATGTGATTCGAACAACTTACCTGAGAAGGAAAAATTCTACAAAGATAATTTGGCATAATAACATTACAATCAAAACAAAGATCCAATATCCTTCAAATCCTCAACCAATACTACCTTAAATAGGAATTTTGGAAGTCTTTAGCCGATCCCCCATCATCCCATGTACCTTTAATTAATTTTGTTGGGTAAATGTGGGTGGAAAATTAATGGAGATGTGACTTTTCCACCCTTCCTGTGAAATGGAATCCAGATTGCATCCACCAGAAAGACGCGCCTAAAGGACCTTATATAAGGAATAATTGGAGTTTTCTATAGAATACTTAAATGAATCCCAGGATATCTCCTAATATCCTCTAAAATTTCATCCCAAAATAATTTGTGGTTCTCGATATATGATTTAAATGGTGAGCTGTTTTTCTGTGCTGCGGAATCTGGCCCAGAATTTCATCTTCAACTTGTGAAACCTAGAACTCCATTAAAACATTCAAATTAGCTAGGGAAACTATTGAATTAAATGTAACCCATGATGAATTTTATCTCTAGTTAAAGTTTGAGACTTTTTTGTCTTGAATCATGGACGCTACAGTTCTTTTATTGGGCTGCTGTCCAAATCCCTTCGCCCAGAATGTGGTTGGTTCAAGGCCCACTTTGGTGGTCTTCCAAATTGAATTTCCAAGTGCTAAAAAAGAATGAATTGTTCCTTATATCATGGGAGACCTGAAAATAGAATATGAAAATTAAATCAAGACCATTTGGTGTTTTATGATCTGTTCAAGAATGTACCATGTTATAGTGCACTTTAGAAAAGAATTGCAATCATGATGTGAAATGATGTTCAAAGTGTAAAATGCACTAAAATGGTATTTATTAATAAAAAATAACATGAAAATATATAAATTAACAATTATTATTAGCCTCTTCCAGTGGCTAATCACACCCCCAACTTGATTTTTCCTAGTCTCGAGAAAAATATTTCTCAAAAATATGAAATTTGAATTCCCTTTTCCAAAAACATTTAATACAAATTTCTCACCCAAAAATCTCATACCAAACAATTATGAAACCCATAAAAATCATTTAAAACAAGCTATGTCCATATGCATATCCCAAGACCAAACCCATTCGTTTTTTCAAATTCATCACCATATTTCATGCAAATTCAATTAAGCATGATGAAGTGTTGTGCATCACAATAGACATGGGGGATCATTTTCATTAGAGGGAGAAAAGATGGAAGCACTATGAGAAATCAAATTTTAATATTAATATGAGTACTAATTTTATATTTTATTTTATTTTATTTTATTTATTTTTTTTTGTTTTGCAATTTTTCCATGGTGATTGAAATTGAACTCAATCTTGTCAACCCATGTAGTAAGACTTTGTCGATGACTCCCATACTCAAAGAACTGAGGGCACCAAGTTAAGCTCACATACTTGGACATCATCTCGAGTTAACTCAATCAAAAACAAATTCAAATTACCACAAATAGAGATAAAATTCCCAACTTCGAGCCAGACAACTATTGAGTCACGATCCCAAAGTGCTTAAAGCCACACATTAGGCTAATTCATTCCTCTACGCACAAATTGATTTTTTTGAATACTCATGTTAAAATTAAAATTATCTCCAAACCTGTTATATTTATTATGGGTCCCAAAGAACTCAAACTAAAACCCCACAATCTAGAGGACATGTATTGTGTTTTTTATTAAATGAATAGAAATATAACATTGAAAAATTACATCGGACAACCGCACTTTCCAAAATCTATGCACATGAACCTAAACTTGCATTAAAATCAGAATAAAGGCATGCAAAATCCTTTGATATCCAATTTTAGAGTTTGTAATGTGTGTCATCATGTTCAAGGTTAATGATATTTCTTCCTTCCACACATTTTTTTATGCACACAATTTTTTTTATTTAATCTCCCCCAAACTTAAAATAACATTGTGCCCGGTGATTAAAGAAAAGAAAGATTAGAAGGGGTAGAGGTAGATGAGAGGTGTTATAAAAGTAATTTGGAACAATAAACATGGAACCAATTCACCTGGTTTTTGAAGTTGAAGTTCATGATTCTCCAGATTACTCCTTTGATCTCTTGGGAGATGTAGCCACCTCCTTGATCGAATATGTATCACCCAAAATAGTCCATGGACATACAAAGAAGAAAAAACCAGACAAAAAAAACAACACAACAATTTATTTAAAACCAAGTATCAATATTTTTATGGTTTTCCTTGTTTTTTTTTTAATTTTAAAAATCAAATTGATGATACATTGTCTTATTTAAATTTTTTGTGTAAGGTGTTACTAAAGGATCACACCATGTGACATAGATGAATATGGTGCTCCCCTTTCATACCCATCCTTACTCATAAAATAAGAATAGGTCAAAAATCTATATATATATACATATTTTAATCAAAATGATGATATATTATCTTCTTTAAATTTTCTAGGTAAGGTATTACTCAAGGATCACACCGCGTGACACAGATGAATATGGTGCTCCCATTTCATACCCATCCGTACTCATAAAAGAAGAATAGGTCAACAATCTATATTTTTTTAAATAAAACTGATGATACATTGTCTTCTTTAGATTTTATGGGTAAGGTATTACTCAAGGATCACACCACATGACACAGATGAATACAATGCTCCCCTTTCATACCCATCCTTCCTCATAAAAGAAGAGAAGGTCAACAGTCTATTTTTTTAAAAAAAATAACAAAATGAAGAAGAAAGAAACAAAAGATGATTCAAAAAGATTGGAAATATGAAAACCATGGGTTGCTTCCCATGTAGCGCTTTTGTTTAACGTCGTTAGCCCGACATAGACCCTAAATCTATTAATTTTTTTTCTGGTTCATATGTTGGATCCATTAACTCCTCCATGGTTTCTTGTTTATTGAATGATTCAATGAATGGTTTTAACCTATGACCATTGACTTTGAAGACATGACCACTTGTGGGATCCTGAATCTCTATTGCCCCATGAGGGTACACATGATGCACTAGGTATGGACAAGACCATCTAGACCTTAGCTTTCCCGGGTGTTGATGAAATTTTGAACTATACAAGAGCACGAATTTTCCCAGTTCAAAGTTTTTGACTTTGAGATTCCTAGATCGGTAGGCTTGAAATTTAGTTTTATTGATCCTTGAATTTTCATAAGTCTCCATCCTAAGTTCCTCGAGTTCATTAAGATCTAATTTTCATTTTGTTTCAGCCAATTAACTGTCAAAGTTCATTTTTTTATTGCCCAAAAGGCCTTATGCTCAATTTCAACAGGTAAATGACATGATTTTCCATAAACCAATATATACGGTGACATTCCTAGGATAGTTTTGAAAGTAGTTCAATATACCCAAAGGGAATCAAAGAGTTTCTCAGACAAATATTTCCTAGAGGGATTGACAGTTTTTTCAAGAATTTGCTTATGTTCTCTATTTTCCAACTCAGCTTGACCATTAGTTTTAGGATGGTATACAGTGGAAACTTTATGAGTAACACCAAACTTAGAAATGAGTGAAGATAATGGGCAGTTGTAGAAATGGGTTCCACAATCACTGATTATAGCCCTCAGAATTCCAAATCTAGAAAAGATATGCTCTTTTAGGAATGAGATCACAACTTGATGATCATTAGTCTTGGTGGGAATGGACTCAACCTATTTTGAGACGTAATCAATAGCTAAGAGGATGTAGAGTTATCCCTTAGAGTTTGGAAAGGGTCCCATGAAATCAATTCCCCAACAATCAAAGATTTCAATGACCAGAATAGGAGTGAGGGTCATTTGATTCCTTTTGGTAATGGATCCTAATTTCTAACACTGAGGACAACTTTTGAATAATTGGAAGGAATCCTTAGTGAGGTTAGTCCAGTAGAAACCACTTTAGAGGACCTTTTTAGTTTTTTTCTTTGTAGAAAAGTGGAATCCACATGCCTCTCCATGACAAAATTTTAAAATGGACTCTTGCTCAGACTCGGGAACACATATCCCGATGATTTGATCAGGACAGAACATGAAGAGGTAAGGATTATCAAACACATAGTGTTTGACATCAGAAAGTAATTTACTATTAGCTTGGGTCCCCAATAATTTTGGAATGTCACCTATAACCAAATGGTTTGCTATGTCAGCATACTAAGGTTAATCACTCACTGAATAGAGGTGCTCATCGGGAAATGAATCAGACACAGAGAGGTGGTGTGAGTTGTCTTTGAATTCCATCCTAGATCGGTGATCAACTACACCATTTTAAACACCCTTTTTATCCTTAATGGTTAAATTGAACTCTTGAAGAAGAAGGACCCACCTAATCAATCTAGCCTTGGTATCTTATTTTTGGAAAAGTTATTTTAGGGCTGAATGGTTGGTGAAGACAATGATGGGTGATCCTAAGAGATAAGACCTGAATTTCTCTAAGGAAAATACAACATCAAGAAACTCTTTCTCAGTGGTGGTGTAGTTAATTTTTTCATCATTTAAATATTTTCTTGCATAACCAATGACACATGGAGTTTTCTCACACTGTTGTCCTAATACTGCTCCTATAGCGAAATCACTTGCATCACACATGAGATCGAAAGGAAGTTTCTAATTTGGATATTTCATGATAGGTGGAGATATAATAGTTGACTTGAGTGTATAGAATGATTACTCATAGCTTTATGTCTATAAAAATGGAGCATCTTTTACTAATAGAGCATAAAGTGGTTGAGAAATAGAGCTGAAATTCCTAATGAACCTTCTATAAAAAACAGCATGTCCTAAGAAGGACCTCACTTCCTTAACATTTTTAGGAGAGGGAAGGTGGAGAATGATGTCAAACTTAGCTTTATCAACTTCAATCACTCTACCAGATACTAGATGACCTATAACATGTCCTTCCCTTATCATGAAATTCCATTTTCCCAATTTAGTATGAGATTATTATCCTCACATCTAGACAAAACCTATTCGAAATTTAGAAGGAATACCTCAAAAGTATCCCCAAACATGGAGAATTCATCCATGAAGACCTCTAAACTATCTCCCACCATGTACGAGAATATTCCCATCATGCACCGCTGGAAGGTACCATGGGCATTACATAAACCAAAGGGAATGCGCTTGAAGGAAAAGTGCCAAATGGACAAGTGAAGGTTGTTTTTCCTTGATCCTCTAATGAGACTTTTAATTGATTATACCATGAGAATTCATTTAGGAAGTAGTAGAATTGATGACCAGCCACTCGCTCGAGGACTTGATTAATAAAGGTCAAGGGGAAATGGTCTTTCTTGGTACAAGAGTTGAGCTTCCTATAGTCAATACAAACTCTTCATCCACTACTAACCCTTGTTGGAAGCATCTCTCCATCCTTATTGTTTATTACTATGATTCCATCCTTCTTTGGAACCACATGTATTGGGCTAACCCACTCACTCTTAGCTATAGGATAGATTATACAAGCTTTTAACAATTTCAAAAGTTCTTTTCTCTCTAATTCCATGAGATAAGGATTGAGTCGCTACTGAGGTTGATAACATGGATTTGAATCAGATTCTAGAATAATTCTATGAGTCCCGATAAGTGGGATAATCCTAGGAATATCAGATAGGGTCCATCCAATGGCTTTATTGCGTCTCCTAAGGACATCTAGAAGCATCCTCTCATGATTGGCTTCAAGAGAGAAAGAGATGACAACATGAAAGGATTGATTGTCCCCTAAGAACACATACTTGAGTGATGAAGGTAAAACCATAAATTCAAGATCATAGAGGTTATCAGTTTCCAAGAAAGGATGAGACTTTGTATTGAACTCAGTTTCATTTTTCAGATTTCTTGACAAAATGGGTTCCTTGTGAAAAGAATTTTCATCCACTAAATTAGCTATAGTAGTGTCATGAATGGGTTTGGACTCAATGTTATTGATTTCACCCATGGTATCATTGATTGGTGATTCTAGAAAATCATCAATAGAGCTATCTAAAAGATATTCAATCCAAGGAGACAAATTTCCCTCACGTGAACAAACAAAATCAATCTCTTCTTGACTTAAACATCCTTAGATTATTCCTTGATGTTCCTTGAGTTAACTATCAACAATACCTATCCAATTAACCCCATGGATCTCTTAATCATCCCCAATTTGAGAGTTTTAATTGTAGATGTTCAAGTCTAGACTCATGTTTCCAAATTTGATGGTCATGTTCCCATTTCAGACTCCGATAATAGAGTTGATTGTTTCATGGAAGGGACGACCAAGGATGATTGGGGTTTTCTCCCTAGGACCTAAGCTTGGGTGATTGTCAAGAACAATGAAGTCAGTTGGGTAAATGAAATTTTCAACTTTCACCAAAACATCCTTTAAGATCCCCTTTGGAACCCTAATACTATGATCAGCAAGTTGAAGTGCGACAGATGTGGGTTGGAGTTCTTCTAGGCCTAATTGGCAGTACACAACATAGGGGATGAGATTAAAACTAGCACCTAGGTCACATAAGGCCTGGATAAATTTTCTCTCTCCTAGTTCAACATTGATGTAAGGGCCACCTGAGTCTTTCAACTTAGGAGAAATGGTCTCTTGAATGGTGGTACTCACATTAGCAGCCAAAAGGACTTGGTTTTTATATGAAAATTTTCTTTTAAAAGTGAAAAAGTCCTTAAGGTACTTTGAGTATGTAGGAATGGTTTGAATTTCATCGAGGAGTGGAATTTTAAACTTGACTTGTGAGAATATTTCCATCAATGTTTCACTCAATTCAGGCTTGGTTTTCCCCCTCATGCATTGAGAAAATGGTGCAGGTTATGGGGTTGTTTTTTGAAGGGTTGTTTCTTTGACAGAGTTATCATGTTTTTCAGTTTTATCATGTGGTTCATTTGAATTTTCATTAGTGTTTGAAGATTTAGATGGTTTCTAAATTATTTGTTCAGGTTTCTCAACTGATTTCTCACTTCTTAGAATAGTCAAAACCTTTAGTTGTTCATGAGTTGTTTGAGTGCAACTTGACTCTCCCCTTATTGTTTGTTGTGGAATGGCTTGTGTAGGCATGGGTGCCTTTCTAGTTTTGATTGTTTGAAGTTCTTGTTTCAGGGAAGAGACTTCTGAGTTCATCCTTTCTATTTGTTTGCACAGTTTTTCATGGATTTGGAGAGGGACAGATTGGGAAGGGGCTTGTGTTGGTTGGGTTATCCCAAGGGGATACTTTGGTTGTTGGATAGGTTGTTGGTATTGGACTAGAGGATGTTGGTATTGGACTAGTTGTGGTGGGAATTGGTTATGGTTTTGAAAATTTTGTGTATGGTAGGGTTTTGGTCCTTGTGGTTGGCTAGGTTATTGGTTATCTTTCCATCAGAATCCTGAGTGGTCATTATACCTTGGGTTGAATGTGTTTGGGTATTAGGGATTTTGAAAGTTTAGGGCATTGACTTCAGTAGGTGGTCCTCCTAAAAGAACATCCTTGATAGATGGAATGGTTGGGAAGTTGTCTGTTTTTTGGTCATGCTTGTCACAGATTGTGAAAACAAGGTATACAGTTTGGATTTCATGGATTTTCCTATGGTCCATCTCTTCAACCATCCTAGAGAGTGCTGCAAGAGTTACCCTATAGATTTCCTCTTCTTTAAGTGTATGCATCCCAGTAGTTCTTTGTGGATTTTCAGAATAAGCTGATGTTCCCCATGTTTGGTTTTTTTCAGCAAGGATTTCTAGATACTTATAAGCATCATTTAGGGATTTGTTTTTAAAGGTCCCATTACACATCATGTCAATGAATTGTTTGTTCCCCGAGCCCAACCCTTCATAGAAAATTATCACTTGTTTAGGAATAGGAAAACCATGGTGTGGAACCATGTTTAGGGCGTCTTTGAATCTCTCCCATGTTTCATAGAATGACTCTACCTCTTTTTCAAAAAAGGGTTGGATGCTCTTTTTAAGTGCTATTGTTTTGTGGTGGGGAAAGTATTTTTTGTAGAATTCCCTTTATAATTGGTCCCAAGAATTGATGGATGATGGTCTCAAATTGTTTAGCCAATTTTTAGCTCTATCCTTTATTGAAAATGGAAATAGCCTCATTTTATCTGATTCAAGTTGATTTGGGGGACACATGGTTTCTATAATGTCATTGAACTCCTTAATGTGAAGGTATGTCATCTCAGACTCCATTCCATGGAATGTTGGAAGGTGGTTTAGGACATGGGGTTTAAAGATGTAGTTGGAATATCCTAGAGAATTGTGTATAATGCATGAGGGGGAATCGTTCCTTGCTGGAGTGAGGTAGTCGTTCATGGTTTGATCGACCACATTCCCTATGTTTGGAGCTTCCTTGTTTGGGTTTCCCATTTGATCACCCACAGGGTTCACCATTTGATTTCTTTGAAGACCCTCCATTGGACTTGTTTTAATTGGTGAATTTAGAGTTTCAAGAATATTTTGATCAAATTTAAACAATCCCTTAGATTAACTTGACTCCCCTATTCTAGGAGTTTCCACCCTAACTAATCTGTTTGAGTTATCGCGGGTGTAGGCGGACATGCGCCAAAAGAAAAAAAAGCAAGAAATGGAAAAGATAAGAGAATTTGGGTGAGAATATAAGAATGGTGGTAATAAAAGAAGTTTTTTGGTCTAAGGAACTTACTTGGTCCCCAGAAACAACGCCAAAATTTGGAATCTCCCAAATTTACCCAAGTTCTAAGGTTAAAGAGGTCGCTTGCAGTGCAGCTTGGGTTGTCGAATCCTCAGAGACCTAAGAAGAACCTTTAGACACTAAATAAAAAGAGATGGATTTTTGGCAATGAAGTGGCCAACTAGGGTTGATTTTAGATTGTTTTAAAAGGGCACTAAAATATCTATGTGAATTCAAATTATGAGAAAATTATTTGATCCTAGGTTATTGCTCAGGGTGGATTGGATGAATTATCATTTTCTTTTACAATTTCAATTTCATTCACTTGAGAAGAATTCATGAAATGAATTAAAACTACCCTCATCACTTTCTGATTAAATACCACCAAAAACACATACTAATCACCTATACACTTGTAAGATCATATTCATGATCACTCTAAGGTAAAGAATCTAATTAGTACATAAAAGTGGGGCGAATAAATTCAATAAGGAAGAGGAAGAGTGAAAATAATTTAATGAAAGAAACTCAAATAAAAGAAATTAATAACATTTAGAGAGTGATAAATAAAATCCAATACAAAACCTTTCTACCCCCTTGGATCAACCCATAAAAGAGCTATCCCTACATTGATAACATGTTCTCAATGGAAGCGGGAAGTAGACTTACGAGGGTGGAATTAAATAAGTAAAAACTCAAAAATAAATATCACTCCACCGTTGTTTGAACAAAATCACAAGGTTTGGTGTGAAAAAGTTCACAGATTAAAGAAACGGTATCAAGGTGATATGAATAAGAATAGAAAAAGAGAAAAAGAAGAACTTTTATTGAAAACTAATGTGATTCGAACAACTTACATGAGAAGGAAAAATGCTACAAAGACAATTTGGCATAATAACATTACAATCAAAACAAAGCTCCAAGATCCTTCAAATCCTCCACCACTACTGCCTTAAATATGAATTTTGGAAGTCTTTGGATGAGAACCCATCATCCCATGTTCCTTTAATTAATTTTGTTGGGGAAAGGTGGGTGAAAAATTAATGGAGATGTGACTTTTACACTCTTCCACCGAAATGGAATCCATCTTGGATCCACCAGAAAGACTCACTGAAAGAACCTTCTAGAAATCCAAATTGGAGTTGTCCATAGAAGAAATAAATGAATCCCTGGATGTATCCTAATATAATGTAAAATTTCATCCCAAAATACTTTGTGGTTTGAGATATATGATTTAAATGGTGGGATATTTTTCTGGGACGTGGAATCTGGCCGAGAATTGCATCTTCAACTTGGGTCACCGAGAACTCCATTAAAACATTCGAATTAACTTGTTACATTGTTTAGTGAAATGTTTAACATTATTTATTATATCTCCAGTTAAAGTTTGAGACTTTTTGGGCTTGAATCATGGCCTCTACAGTTATTTTATTGGGCTGCTGTCCAAATCACTTCACCCAGAATGTGGTTGGTTCAAGGCCCACTTTGGTGGTCTTCCAAATTGAATCTACAAGTGCTCCAAAAGAATGGATTGTTCCTTATATCATGGGAGACCTGAAAATAGAATATGAAAATAAAATCAATACCATTTGGTGTTTTAAGATCTGTTAATGAATGTACCATGTAATAGTGCACTTTAGGAAAGAACTGCAATCATGATGTGAAATGATGTTCAAAGTGTAAAATGAACTAAAATGGTATTTATGAATAATAAATCACATGAAAACTATATAAATTAACAATTAATATTAGCCTATTCCAGTGGCTAATCATGTATGTACTAAATTAATGGTTCTAAAATAAGGAATACAAGAATGAAATCAAATATATAAATGAAATGACATAAAGATACAACTGCATCTCAAGCAAAGACTCGGTTCTATACCCCCAATATCCATACTAAGTAGAAAGAAACACTCAAACACCAGAAGCAACATTCTTCCCACTATCTATATCAGTGAGCATAATGTCTAATCGGGTACCAAATGACACCCACGCAGGGAGTGAGATATAATCTTAGTAGGCCAAAACCCACAGTGTCTAGGACTTTCCATTTCACGTTGTAAACAAAAGAAGTGTGCCACTGTATGATAAATTTAAGCAATTAAATAAACATAATAAAATAGATATAACTTGGTCTAGGTTCTCAATGACACCCATCCCATATCACCTACTTCAGATTAAGTTGGGAATCTGAATAAGGTGTCTGTGATAAGTAGAAAGCTTATATATATATATATATAAAGGCTATAAAAACAAAAGGTAGAAAAAAGGAATATACCCCAATCTTGTGATTTAGCTTGGGTCTAATTTATGTGTCAATAAAGTGTGCTTCAAAGAACTAAAAGATATCATAATTAACACAAAACTCAAAAAGTTTCAATAATAACCTTCCATGAATTATCATTATTGTTATGATCAAGTTGGGAGTTGGAGTTTGAGCTCGTTATGAAGGTATCACTACGGTACATATTTCAATTTATCCAATACCACCAAGCCCATCCAATGCAATCTTCGAAAAGATCAAGTATCGCTCAAGGCATGGCCTTATCATGAGTCTGTCCTAGTATCTCACATAAGGGGTAAAGTATCACTAGAGGCATGGTGTAGACACTTTTCCAATGAGTCTATCCTTGAATGTCTTTTTGGGAACCAGTATCACTCATGCGTATTTTGAAACCCAGGGAAACCCTCGTTTGGAAAAGCCTAAGACATCGTCTTCCTGGCATAATGTGTAACCAGTGAAGAATGGAGAGTCCTTATGTAGTATTTTATATGGAACCCATGTTGTATCACCACCCTGAATTTAATTACATTTCAAGTAAGAAGATATTATAGGGTATGCATTTATAAATACAAAAAAACATATAAGAAACTCAAGCCACATACGAATGACCATTCTAGTCAAGCAGTTACAACCAAAGAAATTTATCATTGAAATCAGAAATAATGCACATATCACTTTATAATTTCATTAGAGGATAATAATTTAACAAAGAAGAAAAATAATTAGGTAAAGATAACAAAAAAACTCAAGGTTCAGGGTTCAAAATAATCCCAAATAATTTATTTAATTTAAAGCTCTGTAACACCCTGAGATTTTATGAAAAATATTCCTTTTAATTTTATTGATGTCTTGTGTTGTATGCTACACCAAAAGGAGATTGCACTACATGCATCCCTGACTTGGCTTGCATTACACGCAATCACGACCTTCCACGATAGCGTGTGTTGTATGCAATATCGAGTTTCACTAAACAACGATATGTTATATAAACTGGCCATTATGAATAGTAATACCCACTTTTTAAAATTTTATAACTTTTATCTTTTGAAATAGACTTCATTTTTGGATTTTGAATATCAAAATTATCCTAGGGTGAATTTTTGGTATTTTTCTGAAAATTTTCAATTTTTGATGAATAATGAAAACCCTGGGTTACTATTTAAGAACTGACTTTTTATTTAAATAATTATTTATTTTATTTAAATTTTTTTTAGGTCAAAATTGATACATAATACCTATATAAGTTCAATTTAATCAATTAGAGTCATTTTATAATAATTTTAGATATATAAAAATTTTATTTAACTTTTCATCGTCTTTTACCCACCTCCTAGGAGAATTTGGAAATTCACATAAAACATAATTTTAATGCTTATGTTAGTAGAATTTCGAAAATCCAAGAGACACGGTTAATATCAAGGACTAAAATTTGGTTCAATGAGATGAAAATAAATTTTGGTGAATAGTAACAATTTATGTTTATTTACCACGGTTAAAAGTAAATAGGGTAATTAAGGGTAAAAATGATATTATTATTACCCTAACACATGTCCTAATTATATTGGATAAGTTTAATTCGACCAAAAACAACCTTAGGAATAAAATATGACCATTTAGGTCCACTTGGATTAGATTAGGACATTTATTATTAATTTATTTAAAGAAGGGTTAAAATAGATAAAATCAAAGTTTAATAACTAATTCATTTTTAATATAGGGTTATGCATAAGATAAATTCGACTATAAATATTAATTAGAAATCTAAAAATATTTCCTACCTATTGGTATTTTATTTATAATTTTTATACATTAAATAATTCAAGTTATTTATGACACAATGGTGATGCAGTAACTACCTAAATAATGAAATATTAAACTAATTGATATTATAAATACCCAAAAAAAATGTAATTTTAGACTATTTAGGAATTGAACTAATTTTATTGGTTAATATGAAATGTTATTATTGATTTAATTAACCCTTTTTGAACTAATAATGCTGTTATGATTTTCACAAAAATCAATTACCAAATAGTGTCAAAATTGACATAAAATAGTTTTTAAAACAAATATTATATTATTAATTTTTATTTATTCCTAAAAATCTAAGGCTCAGAAAAATGACTTAGATAAGGATATATATATTAATAATAAACCACTTGGGTTTTTTTGGCTTATTATAGTAATTTTATTAACCATATAGTGTAAGCAAACAAGAAGACACGGTAAAAGTTAAATTATTTAACTTAGAGTTAAATCTAAATGATAAAGTTAAAATTTTAACCTAAACATGTATAAAATATATTTGTTGAGAGGATTTTGACCGATACCCACTTTATCTTCTAAATAAATTAATTTGGAGCTATTATAAACCGAATATGACTTTATTATAAAATAATATTTTAAGTTTTTCCAAAGGTGCCCCTCTCATGCCTTATAAAAAGGGCACCCCTTCCCTCTTCCCTTCACAACCTTTTGAGCCTTGAATCTCGGCCAAACCCTACCCATTTCTGTTCTACACTTCCCTAGTAACATTTTGAAGGTTCTGGTCTTCTCAAAAGACCAACTCTACTTCCTTAAGAGGAAGCTTAAAGGAGGTGCGTCGAAGAAGAGGTAATCTCTTTTTTCGATTCTTTCAAGTTTCTTTGTTCTTCTACATATTCTTCTTTAGTTGTCTCATTATAAAGTAATAACATAAGTATTAATTATATACTGATATGTTATTATAAATATGAAACAACCCTATTTCACCTTCTATCCATCCTATGGAAAACAAAATCACTGCGCGTGCGTACGTACGGAATACCGTCTCCGCGCCATGGTGTTATCTATTTTCGACCACCACCTTACTTAGATGGGTATAATGGTGTAAATAAATAACCATATATTATTATTGTAAAGTGATATTTATTCTTAAATATTATACATACACTTAAATATAATTCCATGATCATGGGAATGATATCATCGCTCGTGCGTACGTACGGACTACCGTCTCCACTACGCGATGAGATTCATTCTCCATGTTAACCATTCAAGAATGATTATAAATTATATATAATGAATAATAATGAAATATATTACATAATAAAGCTACTGTATTTATGTGTATATATATATTTCATCTACTTACTTCCATTCAAGTCAATAAAGAAAGGAAAACAACGTTCATGCGTATGTACGACCTACCATCTCCATGAATGGTGTGTTTCATTTCATTTATCTATATATTATATATATATATATATATTGAATATATATGATATATAAATCATGTTTTAAATTCTGGAAGTAAGTAAATCATGATATAATTAATAATAGTATCAAGAACAATAAGTCCAAACACTTACAATAAATGAAACAATTTTACCCAAAACGCTACTTTAACATGGAATTGACAAATAAACAGGTAATATAAATACCCAAGTGAACCATATATGATATAATAACAATGAATATGATTCTATAATAAGTAAATAACATTAATTAAATCATTATACAGGAGGTTCGAATACATACGAATCATATCGGACATAAGGTAAGGGATAATTATTCCAATCTCATTCTTATCCGAGATTGTTTATTCGTAAGTATTTACTGGGGTTATGTTTATTATCCATGTACATATGTTCTCAAAATGTTTTCATATAATGTATACTTTTCTTCCATTTATTTTTAAAGTCATTCTTACCCTTTTTTTTACTTTTACCACATCGTATGGAAGGAATCTTTCTTTTGTTTACCATACAAGGTACTTTTTGACTTTTCCGACAAAAGTATGAGAAGAATGTTATTTTTAACTTATATAGGATGAATGGATTTTTGCAGTTTCATAACACCTCATTTTCATGAAGCTTAATCTACAAGATTCTATGACTATTTTCAACAAAATACATTTCTTTTAAAATTTCATGGAATTTTGTGAAAAGAAAATGATTTTGAAGAAGAAAGGATATTTTCCTCAAAAATTCATTTCAAGTGTTTTATCAAAACCATTTTCCATCTAAGATGAAATTATTTCATATGTGTATGTTTCATGTATAATGTCTCTATTATTTACATGGTTTCAATTTTCTTATGATGAAATATCCATTTGTTTTATATGAATTATGTGATGATGGGATGATGTTTATGAAACCCATTTTATTCTTTGGGTTGTGATGAATGTTTTAAGTTTATTTTGTTGAACAAGTAAGAATGATTTCATTATGAGATTAATGGGACATATATCTCCCTCCAATTAATTGGGTAAATATTTATATCTCATGAG
This sequence comes from Viscum album, assembly GCA_963277665.1. NCBI lineage: Eukaryota > Viridiplantae > Streptophyta > Magnoliopsida > Santalales > Viscaceae > Viscum > Viscum album. The sequence continues at coordinate 75,945,979 of OY728165.1, read as the reverse complement.
ATAGACATGGCTGGAACGGTAAGTTAATCCAGTTCAGTGTTATTGGACTAGAACGAGGAGTGAACTCGATTCAGAATGGGACTTTGTCCACTAAGATGGTCCTAGCAGCAATGCCTTGGCTACTATGAAAATAATAACATGTGCTTAATGGATTCCATGATTTCATGTTTTATTACCATTCTAGTTTATCATGACTAATGTTCCTTTATGATCTATGCCCTGTGTACTTCCAAGATTTATGTCGTTGCTCATGATTTTGATGTTTAGATTTTATGTTCAAGTTTTTGCATTCAAATGTTTATGGATTGTTTTATGTTATCTATGCTTACCCTTACTGAGCATTTTAGCTCACCCTTTATATGTTTTCTTTTCCCCAGGATTTAAAGAAAGGTTTTTGGTAAGAAAACAAAAAGGGGAAGATCTTTATGAGAGATGTTGAAGATCTTTCACCATGATTAGAAGATTATTTTCTAAGTTTCCAAAGACACTAAAATATTATGGTCCTTATGTGTCTATTTTAGTTATGTATTAAGTATTCCGCAAAAGTAATGTAATTTCCATGTACGTCAAGCTTTGGGTCTCTACAGTTGGTATCAGAGGAAAGGTTTAGTTAACCTTTGGAAACTAGGATGCGAAAACTTTAGTGAGATCCCTAGAGATATTTCTAAGGTATGTCTAGGGATGTCCCTAAGGTTAAGTATAAGTATTGGTTATAGTCCTAGAATTATGGTAAATATATTAGAATTAAACCTAAGATGTTAGATATTGAAGGTACTCCCCATTTATTATGTTGTTTTCCTAGAATTATTTTTTCCTCTCACACTGTTCTTTTAGGGTTTTAGATGATGGCTGGAACCCGAAGGAACCGTGTTGATCAATGTAATGGACAATGCAATGATTGTCCTCCCGAGCAACCAAATATGATGGGAGATGGTGTGAAAAATCTTATTTCTATACTTACACAAGCTATGAATCATTCTATATTTCCAAATGATCATAGAAGGGAACAATATTCTATTGAGTCCAACATGAGGCAATGCCCACCGTCTTTCAATGGGTCTTCTGATTCACTTGTTGCTGAAAAATGGATCAGTACCATTGGAAATATATTTTCCATACTTTGCTGTTTAGAACATGAAAAAGTCATTTTAGCTGTTTACCGTTTAGAAGGTGAAGCAGACCAGTGGTGGACTCTAATTAAGAATACAAGGCCCCAAGATGAAATTGAATCCATGGAATGGGACGAGTTCAAGAACTTGTTTTTTAGTAAGTAATTACCTCATATTCTTAGAACAAAGATGGAAAAGGAGTTTATTGAGATTAAGTAGAAGGATGATGAATTTGTTGGTATATACAAAGAGAATTCTACAAGACTTGCAAGGTATGCAACTGGCTTTATCAACCAACCTGAAAGTAAAGTTGATCGATTTTTCAGTGGCTTAAAACCAAGTCTTTGAAGGGCATTAGCTATAAGAGACTTCAATAGCTATGAAGAAATTGTGCATTGTGCTATCAAGGTAGAACTAGAAGTTGGTGTAACATATCCATCTCATGGTTTTGACAAGAAACGAAAGATGGAGTTCAAGGATAAATCTTAGAATAATGGTGAAAAGAAGATGAATGTTTATTTATGCTCAAAGTGTGGAAAGATGCATGGTGGAGATTGTCTTAAAGGGACTAGAAATGTTTTAAGTGTGGAAAAGAAGGTCATCGAGCAGCTAAGTGTCGAAGTAATGGAAAAAGTGTTTCTAATGATGTGAATAAAGAAAAGACTACAGAGAACGCACCACCAACACTTCAATGCTTCAAGTGCAAGGAAATGGGGAATTTTGTTAATCAATGCCCTAATCCAAGGGTTAATGATGATCAACTTGAGCAACCTCTTAAGGAAATGGATAAAGGGAAGTCACATGCGATCACTATTTGTGATGTTGAGTATGACAATGATGTTGTGTAATGATTAAGTGTTTATGTAATGGGATTTCAAAATAGTATCATGGAATCTCATCTATAGTATCGTGGAATTTTGAAATATCTGTGTATTGGTCCAGTGTGGTTTTATATAAGAATATGGTACCGGTAACCATGAAAAGTGATTCAAATATTTTGGAAAGCAGATGATATGTGCATAATGAAGGGATAAGGAGAAAATAAATTGTTTGATAGTATTCATGAGCTCATGTTTGATATAAGGACTAAGTGATATCATGGTTTGAGTATATAGAATTTTGGGGATTTTGGTATGTGGAAAGTGTTAACCTTTAATTGCATTCATTTTTTCCCTAAGGTTCAATGGGTATTCATTTTCAGGAGAATACATGATTAAGGCCTTCGAATGTTTGTAATGTGACCAACAATATATATCGTATGATATATGGGGGATAAATGATGGTATTCATGTACTTGTTATGTGACCTCTCAAGTAATCATTTTCTTTACACTATGAGATTGGATAGAAGTATTTTTAATAAGCTTAAATGTTGGAATGGATTAAGTTGAACATCAGATATAATTTTTTAAGGCTTGAATTTTTTTCTTTAGATATTATTTATGGAATGTTATAATAATGTAGTTTTAGAAAAAGGACAACCTGTAGGACGGGCGACAACCCGTCACGTCGGACAAGGCTATGGGAATCGAACCCACAAATAAAGTGCGACAGGCCTTTATCACCTACCACTGGCCTATAGGAAGTCCCTGTTTAGTAGAAACCAGTTTTATTATATTAAGAAGTATGATATATGAAGTATAATTCCATTTTAGGAACCATATATGATTAATCTCACTATAGATAGACTTATGTATTTTTGACAACTTTTTCTAACCTTTTTTTTGAGACAGATGGAATGACCCATCATTCTATCACATGATATTCTAACACTTCACGAATGATAAATTCAATTTCATTTCTTTAAGAGATGAAGTGGAAATTGTCCAAGGAATGACCAACGGTGAGACTATACCAAAATCAAGAAAGTATTTCTTCTAATTCCAATTTCTTCAACTTTAGGGAAATGATCTTGAAAACCAAAAATGTTATCCTAGTTCCCTTATATCCAATGAATCCACTATCCATCAGAACATGATGGTTAGATTTCTCTTCCATATCCATATTTTCACCTATGTTCTTCTATGTGGAAACCCAGTGATTTGTTAATTTGGTTAACCGTTACGTTTCATACTTTAGTATTTAAAGATTGGTTTTAGTATTCCTTTTTATAATGTGGGTTTCTATTAAATAAACTTTCGAGTAGTAAACCATTTATAACCCCGATGAATTTCGAGGGCGAAATTCCTTTTAAGGGGGGTAGAATGTAACACCCCAAGATTTTATGAAAAATATTCTTTTTAATTTTATTAATGTCTTGTGTTGTACGCTGCACCAAAAGAAGATTGCACTACACGCATCCCTGACTTGGCTTGCATTAAACGCAATCACGACTTTCCACGATAGCGTGTGTTGTATGCAATACAGAGTTTCACTAAACAACGATATGTTATATAAACTAGCCGTTATGAATAGTAATACCCACTTTTTAAAATTTTATAAATTTTATCTTTCGAAATGGACTTCATTTTTGGATTTGGAATATTGAAATTATCTTAGGGTGAATTTTTGGTATTTTTCTGAAAACTTTCAATTTTTGATGAATAGTGAAAAAACTGGGTTACTATTTAAAAACCGAATGTTTATTTAAATAATTATTTATTTTATTTAAATTTATTTTAGGTCAAAATTGATACATAATACCTATATAAGTTCAGTGTAATTCATCAGATTCATTTTATAATAATTTTTGATATATAAAAATTTTATTGAACTTTTCACCGTCTTTTACCCACCTCCTAGGAGAATTTGGAAATTCACATAGAACATAATTTTACCGCTTCTATGAGTGGAATTTAAAAAATTTGAGAGACACGGTTAATATCAAGGACTAAAATTTGGTTCAATGAGATGAAAATAATTTTTGGTGAATAGTAACTTTTTACGTTTGTTTACCACGGTTAAAAGTAAATAGGGTAATTAAGGGTAAAAATGATATTATTATTACCCTAAAACATGTCCTAATTCTATTAGATAAGTGTAATTCGACCAAAAATAACCTTAGGAATAAACTATGACCATTTAGGCCCACTTGGATTAGATTAGGACATTTATTATTAATTTATTTATAGAAGGGTTAAAATAGTTAAAATCAATGTTTAATAACTAATTAATTTTTAATATAGGGTTATGCATAAGATAAATTTGACTAAAAATATTCATTAGAAATATAAAATTATTTCCTACCTAATGGTATTTTATTTATAATTTTTAGACATTAAATAATTCAAGTTATTTATGACACAATGGTGATGTAGTAATTATCTAAATAATGAAATATTAAAATAATTGTTATTATAAATACCCAAATAAATATAATTTGAGACTTTTTATGAATTTAAATAATTTTATAGGTTAATATGACATGTTAGTATTGATTTAATTAACGTTTTTCTAACTAATCATGCTGTTATGATTTTCACAAAAATCAATTACCAAATAGTGTCAAAATTGACATAAAATAGTTTTTAAAACAAATATTATATTATTAATTATTATTTTATTCCTAAAAATATAAGGTTAGGAAAAATGAATTATATAAGGATATATATATTAATAATAAACCACTTGGGGTTCGTTTGTCTTGTTATAGTATGTTTATTAACCATATAGTGTAAGAAAACAGGAAGACACGGTAAAAGTTAAATTATATAACTTAGAGTTAAATCTAAATGATAAGGTTAAAATTATAACCTAAACTTGCCTAAAATCTATTGGTTGAGATTATTTAGACCCATACCCACTTTATATTAGAAATAAATCAATTTGGAGCTATTATAAACTAAATATGACTTTATTATAAAATAATATTTTAAGTTTTTCCAAAGGTGCCCCTCTCCTCCCTTTTAAAAAGGGCACCCCTTCCCTCTTCTCTTCACACCATTTTGAGCCTTGAAGATTGGCCAAAACCTACCCACTTCTCTTCTCCATTTCCCTAGAAACATTTTGGAGGTTATGTTCTTCTCAAAAGACCAACTCTAATTCCTTAAGAGGAAGCTTAAAGGAGGTGCGTCGAAGAAGAGGTGATATTTTCTTCCGATTCTTTCAAGTTTCTTTCTTTTTCTACTTCTTATTCTTTAGTTGTATCATTATAAAGTATTAAAATCAGTATTAATTATATATTTATATTTTATTATAAATATTAAGCAACCCTATTTCACCTTCTATCCATCCTACGGAAAAAAAATCAACGCACGTGCATCCATACGGAATACCGTCTTCACGCCGTGGTGTAATCTGTTTTCGACCACCACCTTACTTAGATGGGTATAATGGTGTAAATGAATAACTGTATATGATTATTGTAAAGTGATATTTATTCTCAAATATTATACATACACTTAAATAAAATTCCACGATCATGGGAATGATATCATCGCTTGTGCGTACGTACGGACTACCGTCTCCTAGACGCGATGAGATTCATTCTCCATGTTAAGCATTCAAGAATGATTATAAAGTATATATATTGAATAATAATGAAATATATGACCTAATTAAGCTACTGGATTTATGTATATATATATATGTCATCTACTTACTTCCATTCAATTCAATAAAGAAAGGAAAACAACATTCATGCGTACGTACGACCAACCGTCTCCATGAACGGTGTGTTTCATTTCATTTATCTATCTATTATATATATATAAACTGAATATATATGATATATAAATCATGTTTTACATTCTGGAAGTAATTAAATCATGATATAAGTAATAATAATATCAATAACAACAAGTCCAAACACATACGATAAATGAAACAATTTTAACCAAAATGATACTTTAACATGGAATTGAAAAATGAACGGGTAATATAAATACCTAAGTGAACCATATATGATATAATAACAATGAATATGATTCTGTAATAAGTCAATGACATTATTTAAATCATTATACAGGAGGTTCAGATACATACGAATCATATCGGACATAAGGTAAGGGAAAATTATTCCTATCTCATTCTTATCTGAGACTGTTTATTCGTAATTATTTACTGGGGTTATGTTTATTATCCATGTCCATATGTTCTCAAAATGTTTTCATAAAATGTTTACTTTTATTCCATGTATGTTTAAAGTCATTCTTACCCTTTTTTTACTTTTACCACATCGTATGGAAGGAATTTTTCTTTTGTTTACCATACGAGGTACTTTTTGACTTTTCTGACAAAAGTACGAGAAGAATGTTATTTTTAACTTATACGGCATGAACGGATTTTTATAGTTTCATAATGCCTCATTTTTATGAAGCTTACTCTAAAATATTCTATGACTATTTTCTATAAAATACTTTTCTTTTAAAATTGCAAGGAATTTTGTGAAAAGAAAATGATTTTGAAGAAGAAATGATATTTTCCTCAAGAATTCATTTCAAGTGTTTTATCAAAACAATTTTCCATATAAGATGACATTATTTCATATGTGTATGTTTAATGTATAATGTATCTATGATTTACATGGTTTAAATTTTATTATGATGAAATATCCATTTGTTTTATATGAATTATGTGATGATGGGATGATGTTTATGAAACCCATTTTATTCTTTGGGTTATGATGAATGTTTTAAGTTTATTTTGTGACACAAGTAAGAATGATTTCATTATTGGATGGGTGGGACCTATATCTCCCTCCAATGAATTGGGTAAAGATTTATATCTCATGAGATAGACATGGCTGGAATGGTAAGTTAATCCAGTTCAGTGTTGCAGGACTAGAACGAGGAGTGAACTCGATTCAGAATTGGACTTTGTCCACTAAGATGGTCTTGGAAGCAATGACTTGGATACTATGGAAATCATAACATGTGATTAATGGATTCCAAAATTACATGTTTTATTACTAAGCTAGTTTATCATGACTAATGTTCCTTTATGATCTATGCCTTTTGTAATTCCAAGATTTATGTCGTTGCTCATGATTTTAATGTATAGATTTTATGTTCAAGTTTTTGCATTCAAATGTTTATGGATTGTTTTATGTTCTCTATGCTTACACTTACTGAGCATTTGAGCTCACCCTTTATATGTTTTCCTTTCACCAGGATTTAAATAAATGTTTTAGGTAAGAAAACAAAATGGGGAAGATCTTTATGGGAGATGTTGAAGATCTTTCACCACGGTTAGAAGATTATTTTCTGAGTTTCCAAAGACATTAAACTATTACGGTCCTAGTGTGTCTGTTTTTATTATGTATTAAGTATTCCACAAAAGTAATGTAATGTCTATGTACATCAAGCTTTGGGTCTCTACAAGCTCAACCTAAAGGGGGTCATGCAACACATGAAATGAAATAATTTATTTATTTAGGGTTAATAGAAAATGAGATCAAGAACATTGGCATGCCTAAAGGGTATCCAATGATGTCACAACAATTTAAATAGTCTTAATTATCTTAGATAAGGGTGTAGTGGTTAAGTAAATCAGTTTATTTAATTTATAAATTTAAATTAATCATTACTGGTAGGCACCAATGAGTGGAATAACATGCATTTTTAAAATATGCAAATAAATGAGGGGAAAGATAGTAGACAACCTACCTCGTAATCTTAGAGGATCCTATGCTCTGCGATGATCTTTGATTTGACCTAAAACTGAAGAAAACGAATGATTTTAGAAAACCCCATATTTGGGTTAAAAAATTCTATGGAAGACTATATGATGGATAGTGGATGAGATCCTATGATTCTTGATGCGTAACGTTAGCCTTACTGAATGATTTACTACACACCTGACGGTGAAGAAATCATATGAGAAATGGAGTCACAATGAGCTTCTAAAGGGGAAGAGGAGGAGGAGGCACACCACATGGGGGGCACTATAGGAGGGGAGACACACCAAGGGAGAGAGAGGAGAGAAAGAGAGAAAAATAAAATAAAATAAAGAAAAGAGAAAAAGAAAAGAAAAGAAAGAAAATAGAAAAATAAAAGAAAAAATAAGAAAAGAAAATAATAAGAAAAAAAGGAAAATAGAAAAAGGAAATAAAGAAGAATAAAATAAAATAAAATGGATGGAATAAAAAGGACTTAAAATAATAAAAATGGGCTAATTCCCATTTTAATTATTTTTAATTTTATTGTAAACACCTTCTTATTTTATTTTTAAATTTTCTTTTTATCCCTTTTTAATTTCATTTAATTTCTTTTAACCACAATGCCATACTAGGCTGCAATACAATATTTTACAAAAAACCAGTGCAATTAATTAAATAATTTTAATATTTACCTAGGATCGGTAACAGGGTGCATAGGCATGCACCCTAGTTCACTTTAAGGATTTGTATAAAACAAATTGGTCTATACCTTGGATTAAGTTGAGATGTTAGAATAATTTATGTGGGAAATTAATAATATTTTATCTAACCCAAAAATAAATATCTACCCATATATATACATGTTATACGCACACACACACACACATATGTATATTCATATATATATAGAACCACACATGTATATGTAACTACATATATATTTATTCCCCATATATATATGTACATCATATACATATATACATAAATATTTTTTCCCAAAATATTAATAATAACAATAACAATAATAATAATTATTTAATACAATTCATCAATGATACCATTAAAAATTTAAAAACAACAACCATTAAAAATAGATAAAACCTACTAAATTAATATTGATTGCACATTTTCATATAATTTTCACAATTAATAATATCAAAATTATTACATTGTGCACTTATTATTTACACCGTGAAACAATTTATTAATTTTGAAAGTATATTTTTATTTTTTTCTTTAACTAAAATTATAATAATAATAATAAAATTATTATTATTATTTCTAATGGCCAATAAAATATTTATAAACCAATTAAACTATCTTCGAGTGCGATCTGATCAAACGTCCGATGCACGCAAAGGTTATACCCCGCCTAAGGTAAAACCAATGTTCTGGACCTAACAATGGTCTCATATTTCTCATACAATGTACTGTTTGTGAGAAAATAAATATTTATTATATAAAAAATGGAATAATAAATTAATTGAAAATATTGAGGGTATTATCACGTGTGAGGTTTCCAAACACCCGATACACATCAAAGTTATACCCTTCCTAGGGTAAACCCAACTTTTTAGACCTAACAATGGTATCTGATTTCACATAGGACACATCGTTTGAGAGTAATTTAATTTTATCAAAATAAGCACACATGCATATGAATAAAAATATTTAATATTTTTATTCTATTAATGTAAAGGGTCTATTGGTCTCAGAATCTCATGACAACTCATCATTTAACTCTAAAAATATTTCATAGAATATTTAAAAGTGATATAGAAGGTTTATAACCTTCATTTAATTTATTTCCATTTTAATTTTAATCTAATTTTTCACAACCTGTCCCCTGGGGCCCATGTCGTAACTACCCCAATCCCGCCTTGTATAGATCAGGGGATGACAACTAGCACAAAAGGCATAAATCCTTAAAATGGGAAGGCATTTCCTTTATAACTGCAAACAAACACAACCGGAGTACAAGAAAAAGAAAAATCTAAGTAAAAACTGAATACAGAAGAAGTGCTGGAAAGTACAAGGGCCAGAAATACAAGCCCAACAGTAAAGTACAAGGAAAGGACAAAGAGGTACAACTAAAAACACAAAGAGCTGGAAGGTTCATTGCAGCTCTTGGATCGTCCACCATAGATCCTACCTGAAGGGTAGGTACAAATAGCCTCCCCAGTGCCCCACGTCCGTCCGTCTCCTCCGGGTACCGACTCGTCGTGAGGTCCACCTCTGGGTACCGTCCAGTCCTCATACACTCTGCTTCGGTCAGCGTTGTCTGTCGTCTGTATCCAAAATAACAAGGTGCGGGCATAACCCATGTAGGGGTGAGTATAACGATATTCAGTAGGGACCCCGAGACCCTCAAGGTTTCATAAAACCCACAAAGGATAAACCACAGTAGAAAGATACAATCACGAAGTATCAACCAACCCTACTTAGGTATATGCACATACATAAACCTAAGTTATCAATCACAGTCTGGCTCCAACTCTCAAGACCAAGAACAAACCATTCCACAAAGGAAGTAAAGTCAATCACCACGTTAATAATGGTTAAAAGACATGACTCAACTCACACAGGTATACAACTCACTACGAGGGGTAGAGATGATTAGATGTAGCCTCTGAATCATCTCCTCTGTCAAACCCACGTAGGATTCTGGAACAATATCAGTGCTATCAAACCCGCGTAGCATCCTAGAATAGAATTCATCACTATCGAACAAACATAGGATTCTGGTACAGTAGTCATCATTGTTGAACCCACGTAGGATCCTGGTACAGAAGTCACTCTCGAGCCCACGTAGGATTCCAGTACAACAGTCGTCGCTGTTGAACCCATGTAGGATCCTGGTAAAGAATTCACTGTCGAACCCACGTAGGATTTCGGTATAGTAGTCATCGCTGCCAAACCCATGTAGGATCCTGGTACAGAAGTCGTCGCTGTCAAACCCACAGAAGATTCTGTCATCTCAGTCGCAGCCAGCATTAGGGTTCCCGCACACAGCAAGTTTGATTTCCAGAGGGTCTACTCCCCGAGCCAAGTGTCAATACATCAACTATAAAAAATTCCTGATTTAATGTATCCCATAGTTCCATATCATCATAAGGAACCCAACGCGACAGACGATGCGTCAATTAGACGTCTGGTCTGAGAGTTATTGGCATTTTCATTCCAAGTGGCCAGTTGGATTTTGAGTACAATCCAACCCGACCATACTCCAACCTCGTCCAAATCCTATGTAGAGTATTCCAAAAGGTCTGTATCATCAAAAGGAATCCAACTTAGTTGACGACACATTAATCGGACGTCCGGTCCTTAAGTTATAAGCGTTTTTGCTCCGAGGGCCCGGTTGGTTTCGGGTTCGAACCAACCCGGCCATACCCAAACTTCACCAAACCCTTGTGTGTGGTATATTGAAATGACCGTCTCGATCCAAGGAATCCAACACAACTAACGGTGCTCGATCGGAGGTCCATAACTCAAGTTATGGGTGAAAAAACAAAATTGGTCGGAAGAGGGGGGTCTGGGTCCGGTCCGACCCAGCCAAACCCACCCTGGGTTGGCCCGAACCGGGTCGACCCAACCGGGATCCAGGTCCGGCCCAGTAGGGCGCGACTCAGCCTGGAGGGTGTGGTCCGGCCCGACCCGTGCGATGGAGGCCCGACCTGCACGGAAGGTGGCCCGGCCCACGCAGCAGGCAGCCTGGCCCAAAGGCGGGTGCGGCCTGCGTGGCACGGCTTGGCCCGCGCGGCCGGCCATGGTTTGGCCAGATGGCCGAACGCTTTTGTGCATGGCACGCGGAGCAAGGGATGCCCCCCCCGGTGTCCTGTCACAGCGGCGCCGGCTGGCACCGCCTGACCTCCCTGAAACCCGCACGCGGGTTCCACTCCACCGCCGCGACCGGTGCCACAACGACCTTCCACCAGCTGCGCGCGAGGGGCACCACTGCGCCAGCGGCCCGTGCCACCTTGCTTCTCCACGGACCACCAAATTTGTTATGGTAGTCCGTCTCTCCTCCCGTCTGCGCCTATGGCCTCCTTGGGTCATGTTCTTCACTTCGACGGCCTCAAATCAAGGTTTTCATTCCGTTCACCCAACACCCATCAAACTGTGCCTCAAGAACGAGTTGGCAGAGGTTCTAGGCTTGTTCGTTTGCTCGTTCCCTCCACGTTAGAGGCTCAAACAGTAATCCAGCATATAATTGAACCAGAAACAAACCCCTTCTTAATCTTAAACCTTTCCTGAAATCAATATCCATTCTGTGGATCAACATGTTCGGGGGTTGATCCGCAGTTGTTGTTTTTATCCAAGTGAAAAGAATAATTTTAAAAGAAAGGAATTAAAACTCAAATTCAAAACCCTACCTCGATTGTCATTGACCGTTGACAAGGTCACATGATGGTGGTGTCATTTCGTTGACGTTGGAAGGAGGTGACATTGCTGTTGGCGACATTCTTCACGGGCGACGTCTTCCCTTTTGGCTCGGTCGAAAGGGAGAAGACGATGCTCGTCGTTCTTCATTGGAAGGATAAAGAAGCGTTCTTCGTTGAGGGAAAGAAGTTCTCCTTAGTTCTTCTCTTCATCTGTTCCACAAAAAGAATGCCAACAAAGTAAAATAATAGGCTCCCTATTATTTTAATGTGCCATGCATTTCAAAGAAACTCAAACAGTTGAATTAATTAATGAAAAGATTATTTAATTGCATTGTCACAATTAATGAGAGAAGATGGGAGGTGGAGAGTTTTCAAAATTAAAAAGGGAGGTGGAAGGTGGAGGGTTTAACCCACATAAATGGGGGGTTATAAGTGTTTTAAGGGGGAGTTTAAGAGTTGATGTTCGTGTGGTCCCCACAACACATTATCCTCCCATGGGAGGTTATGTGGTGGGTGAGACCCACTTCCAACTTCCCTTTGGTGGATTTAACCAACACCTACATAAAAATATGTTAATCATATATTTTATTTATTTTAATTAGAAAACCCCCCAAAATAACTTCCAACTTGTATAAACCGCAACTACGGCAAAGGTCCCCTTAAGAGAATACCGGCACTGTGAGCTCATCGGTGTCCTCAGATTTCAATTCCGGGAATCAGTTAAAAATATATAAAATCTCGCACATACGTTCATTAAACGTACCCGGAAAAAAGTTTAGAAATTGATTCCAGGACACCGGGCCTCAAAATCAGGTGCCGTTAGAAAATGCAGACTCGTAAAATTCCCATGTATTTAAGAAAAAAAATTTCCACAGGATTTCCAGGTATTTACATTCTCTCCACCTCAGGGCTTTACGTCCTCGTAAGCTAAAACACACACTAAGGAAACAAAAGGGGTACTGAGCACACATCTGAGCCTCTCACTCCCATGTGCTCTCCTTTAGGTTCTCATACTTCCAGCGAACACGCACCAGAGGAATCAACTATCCATGTAGGACATGCTCCTATTAATCCTCAATCTCCACTATAACCTACGTGAAAGTCTCCCAGTCATCGATATCTATCTCCCCATGGTCGATGATGTGAGATGGGTCGTTCACGTATCTGCTCAGCTAAGATACGTGGAAGACATCGTGCACCCGGTGCAACTGAGGTGGAAGGGTCAAGTTGTAAGCCACCTCGCCTACTTTGCTGAGGACCTAGAATGGTCTGATGAACTGTGGAGATAACTAGTCGCCTCGACCAAATATTCGTATACCTCATCAAGGTGAGACCCTTAGGAAGACATGGTCACCATCCTTGAACTTCAGAGGACTCCGTCTCCTATTAGCATATGACTTTTGTTAGCTTTTCACAATATTTATCTGCTCCTGGATGACCAACACATCCTCCGTGGTAGCTCGTACCATCTCTGGTTAGTAGGAAGTTGGCCGACATGGTAATTTGGTAGACGATCACCCAAATCGAGTCGTATCCCCTAGAAGTATGTGGAAGACCCATCACGAAGTCCATGGATATCTCATCCCTATTCCACTTTGGGACCTCTAAAGGCTGAACCAAGCCTACTGGTACCTGATGCTCCACCTTCACTCATAGACAAGAGAGGCATCGAGAGACAAACTCCACTACTTCTTTCTTCATACCTGGCCATCTGTGCTATCATCGAAGGTCCTTGCACTTATTTACCACTCCTGGAAGTACCTTTAAAGGGAATGTGTGGAACTCCTACAACACTTCCTCCTTTAGTGAAACTGCTACCATGGTATTTCCTCTGAAAGGAAAGGCGTGCTCCCCACCTTCAGAAAATCCTTCGGGTGCCTGCCCTAAGGATATCTAAGCACGTCGTGTCTCGCAGTCAGCATCCCCATGATGTGCCTCCCTGAATCGCTAAAGAAGTGGGGAAGTGATAGTGAGAGATTGTAAAGCGTTCTCCCAACGAACTATGGGTGAGACTATCCAATTTAAAAGAACTTATCTACACCCTTCTTCGCCTATATCCTACAAGAGATGCTAAGATTTCTCCTTTGCCGAAAAGAGAAATCCGGTCTCATCCCCTGGATGAACCATTCCCTTTGCCTAATATAGTCTATCCTAACATGAACGGTACTAATTCATTCCATGGATGACGTCGTAAGGTCTTGAATCTAATACCAAGAGATCCAAATGTTACTCTTGCCTCCAAGGGTTGAGTCACACTGTCGGCATCAGTGTGTGGTCACTGGGTCTCCTCCAGTAGGAATCTCAAATGTGAGGGTCAAGTCAATGGTTTAATTCAAAATCTCTTAGTATTATCCACAAAAAAGGCAGGAAATCAAACGTCATAAGGACAAGTGTCTTTTATTACTACAACTCAAAGTACATAGACATAAAGCAACCACAAAAAATGACATCAACAATGCTAGAAGATTCATGAACAAAGGTCTCTATGCCTAGAACTAGTCCCAACCCTGTCCACCTCCTCCTGGTGGTGGTGGTGGTAGGGCCTCTAAATGTCGTCCACCACCTACTACTCAGCCATCTCCTTTTCCATGTCTGCCTGCTCCCGGCGGACCACCACAGTCGAACCTATGCTTCTACCTGAGAGGTCCTTCTACTACCAGCTACTCATCTACAGGGAGGGTCAGGCAGTCTCAAGCCATGTGACCCTTACCACCACATGCATAGCACTGCCTACTCCTCATGTGGCTAGCTCTGTCTCGTGTGCTCCGCACAACCAAACCTGAGTCATGTAGTCGACCACCTATGGGTCTGGTCATCTTGGACCCCTGCCTCATCTATCTACTGCCAGCTGTAGAAGACTTTGGTGTATGTCGACTAGTAGTGGGTCTCGATGCTAGAGACTACTCATCAAGGAAACTCTCCACTAGGGGGGATCGTTCTAATACCCCCATCTACGTTGGGATGTTGAGGGAGATCATTGAAGCTTTGATCTCATGTATGAGTCTCTGCTCAAAGGTATGGGCCCTGAAGAATGGGTCTTGTACCATATTTGTGGAGTAGCACGAGAGGTCGGTGAACCTTGCTGAGTACTAAGCTACTATCATGTGACCCTGCTGTAGAAGAAGTAACTCCTGAATCCGCAACGCACAAAGAGTGGCTGGTACAAACTCTGCCTAGAATAGGCTCTCAAAGTCTATCCAGAGTAGCGATGCCTCATCATGCACCAGAAGCATCAGGCTCCACCATCTTCCTACTGCTGCTAGTAGGAGACTCGCAGAAAGGATCACCATGAGGTCGGTTGGTGTCCCTACCAATTTGAAAACTCTCACAACAACCTCCATCTAATCCTCAGCTGCTTATGGGTCTATATCTCCCTGGAACTTGGGCGACCTCTGTCGCTGGAACTCCTGCAATGCACTCTCGTAGCATGCACTCTCTACTACTGGAGTTGGTGGTATCAGTTGCACAGTGGGTAGTGGTACCACTGGTACCTCCGCTATGATGGGTCCCTCCACCGAATCCTCATTGCTCGGTGGGCTACCATCTCGTACGAAACTTAGAACCCTAGCTGGCTGCCTTGGTGGGGCCATATTGAAAAGAAATAGGTGCACCACGGTTAAAACAATATTCTTGGTGAGCTTACACAAAGTAATCACAAAAAAAACCTTTTCAAGAAAACACACACGCAATCAGTGTTTTCGTGCATTGAGTCAGATATCAGAAGTCATAGTACTAGTGTATGGATACGTCGGCCACCACACCAACACCGGTTTCCCTAATCTGATAACCACACTCAAAACACTTAACACTATTTCCTTTAATAGAATCAGATTCCAAGTTCTGTGGTAGAACCGACTCCTCTGATACCAATTTGTCACGACCCGTCCCCTGGGGCCTGTGTCATAACTACGCCAAGCCCGCCTTCCATAGGCCAAGGGATGGAAACTAGCACCAAAGGTGTAAATACCTAAACTGGGAAGGCATTGCCTTCATAATAGAAAAAATACACAACCAGATAACAAGCGGAAGAAAACTCTAAGTAAAAACTGAATACAAAAGAAGTGTTGGGAAGTACAAGGGTCAGAAATACAATCCCAACAGTAAAGTACAAGGAAAGGACAAACAGGTACAACTAAAAAGGCAAAAAGCTGTAAGGTGCCTAATAGCTCCTGGATCGTCCACCACAGATCCTACCTGAAGGTTAGGAATAGATATCCTACTCAGCACTCCACGTCCGTCCATCTCCTCCGAGTACCGACTCATCGTGAGGTCCATCTCCAGGTACCGTCCAGTCCTCGTACACTCCAGCTCGGTCAGCGCTGTCTGTCGTCTGCATCCAACAGAACGAGGTGCGGGCATAGACCGTGTAGGGGTGATTATAACGATACTCAGAAAGGACCCCAAGACCCTCAAAGTCTCACAAAATCCACAAAGGATAAACCATAGTAGAAAGATACAATCATGAAGTATCAACCAACCCTAATTAGATATATGCCCATACATATACCTAAGTTATCAATCACAGTCCAGCTCCAACTCTCAAGCCCAATCAAAAAACATTCCACAAAGGAATTAAAGTCAATCACCATGTTGATAATGGTTAAAATACATGACTCGGCTCACATAGGTATACAACACACGATGAGGGGTAGAGATTATTAGATGTAGCCTTTGAATCATCTCCTCTGTCGAACCCACATAGGATCCTGGAACAATATCAGTGCTATCAAAAAAACATAGGATCCTAGCATATAATTCATCACTGTCGAACCCACGTAGGATTCCGGTATAGTAGTCATAGCTGTCGAACCCACGTAGGATCCTGGTGTAGAAGTCACTTTTGAACCCACGTAGGATTCCGGTGCAGTAGTCGTCACTGTCGAACCCATGTAGGATCTAGATACAGAAGTCACTGTTGAACCCACATAGGATTTTGGTATAGTAGTCATTGCTTTCAAACCCACGTAGGATCCTGTTATAGAAGTCGTCGCTGTCAAACCCACAGAGGATTCTGTCATCTCAGTCGCAGCCATCCCTAGGGTTCCCGCACATAGCATGTTCGATTCCGGGAGGGTCTGCTCCTTGAGCCAAGTGTCAATACATCAACTATCATGAAGTCCCAAGTTAATGTATGACATAGTTCTATCTCATCATAAGGAACCCAACGTGACAGACTATGCATAAATCAGACGCCCGATCTAAGAGTTATTGGCATTTCCGTTCCAAGGGGCTGGTTGGATTTCGGGTACAATCCAACCCAACCATACTCCAACCTCATCTGAATCCTATGTGGAGTATTCCAAAAGGACCTTCTCATCAAAATGAATCTAACATAATTAATGGTACGTTAATCGGACGTCTGGTCCTTAAGTTATAAGCATTTTCGCTCTGAGGCCCCGGTTGTTTTCAGGTTCAAACCAACCCGACCATACACAAACTTCACCAGAACCTTGTGTGTGATATACCAAAATGACCATCTCGATCCAAGGAATCCTACGCAACTGAAGGTTCATCTATATGAGGTCTGTAGCTTAGGTTATGAGCAAAAAACCAAAAGTGGTCCAAAGAGGGGGGTCTGGGTCCGGTCCGACCTGGCCCAACCCGCCTTGGGTCAGCCCGAACCAGGTCGACCCGCCCGGATCCAGGTCTAGCCCAGTAGGGCGCTTCCTGGCCCAGGAGGCGCGGTTCGGCCTGGAACCTACAGCCCGACCCCCATGGGGGCGCCCGCCCCACGGGGTAGGCGGCCCAGCCCGCGCGGCAGGCGGCCCGACCCGGTGGCAGGCGCAGCCCGCATGGCACAGCTCGACCCGCGCGGCCGGCCGCGTCACGACCCGCGCGGCCGGCCGCGTCACGGCCCGCGTGGCACGTCTCAGCCCGCGCGGCCGGCTGCGGCTCAGCTATCTGGCCGAGCACTTTTTCCCATGGTAGGCGGAGCAGGGGAGGCGTGGCCCCCCTCCCCCTCGGTGTCCCATAATGGCGGCGCCAACTGGCGCCACCCAGACTTCCCAAAACCCGCACATGGGTTCCGCTCCACCACCACGGCTGGTGATGTGGAGGCCTTCCGCCGGTGGCTAGTGCCGCGGTGTCCTTCCACAGGGGGTGCAAGAGGGGTTCCACCTCCCCCAGGTGGCCGGCCGGTGCCGGCCGTCGTCTCCAGCCGCTGGTGCCGCCATGCCGGTGACCCACGCTACCGTGCTTCTCCGTGGACCACCGGAGTCATTCTCATGGTCCATTTTGCATCCCGTTTGTGCCTACAACCTTCTCAGGTCTTGTTCTTCACTACGACGACCTCAAATCAAGGTTTCCATTCCTTTCACCCATCGAACATCAAACCGCGCATCAAGAACGAGTTGGCGGAGGGTCCATACTTTTCCGTTTGCCCATTCCCGCTGTGTTAGAGGCTCAAACAGTAATCTATCATATAATTGAACCAGAAACGAACCCCAGATTAATCTCTAACCCATCCCGCAATCAACATCCATTTTTCAGATCGACATGTTCGGGGGTTGATCCGCAGTTTTTGTTTTTATCCAAGGGAAAAGAATAATTTTAAAATAAAGGAATTCAAACTCGAATTTAAAACCCTACCTTGATTGTCGTTGACCATTGACAAGGTCGCGAGATGGTGGTGTCATTCCATTGACATCAGAAGAAGGTGACGTCATCGTTGTTGACATTCTTCGTGGGCAGTCTCTTCCCTTTTGGCTTGGTCAAAATGGAGAAGACAATGCTCTTCGTTCTTTGTTGGAAGGATGAAGAAGCGTTCTTCGTTGAGGGAAATAAGTTCTCCTTATTTCTTCTCTTCCTCCATTCCACCAAAAGAATTCCAACCAAAGTAAAATAATAGGCTCCCTATTATTTTAATTTTCCATGCATTTCAAAAAAACTCAAACACTTGAATTAATTAATGAAGACATTAATTAATTGCATTGTCACACTTAATGAGAGAAGATGGGAGGTGGAGAGTTTTCAAAATTAAAAAGGGAGGTGGAAGGTGGAGGGTTTAACCCACATAAATGGGGGGTTCCAAGGGTTTTAAGGGGGAGTTGAAGAGTTGATGTTCATGTGGTCCTGAAAACACATTATCCTCCCATGGGAGGTTATGTGGGGGGTGGACCCCACTTCCAACTTCCCTTTTGTGGATTTTACCACCACATATATAAAAATATGTAAATCATATTTTTATTTATTTTAATTAAAAAACCCCCAAATATAACTTCCAATCTGTATAAAAAGCAACTGCGGTAAAGGTCCCCTTAAGCGAATACCGGCACTATGAGTTCATCGGTGTCCTTAGATTTCAATTCCGGGCATCATTTCAAAAGATATAAAATCCCACACGTACGTTCACTGAACTTACTTGAACAAAAATTCAGAAATCGATTCCAGGCACACAGGGCCTCAGAATCAGGTGCTGTCAGAAACTGCAGACTTGTAAAACTCCCATGTATTTAAGAAAAAATTTTCCATTGGATTTTAGGTCATTACATAATTAATTTAATTCAATTTCTTTAAAAGGAACATCGTAGTGTCAAATATGAGAAAGAAAAAGGTTTTAACACTTGGTTTTAAAATCAACCTTCCCAACTAAAAAAAAATTAATTTCCTATACTTTTTCATCTGGTTCAAAACATGGAAAATTACAACCCTCCCACCATATAACTTCTCATCCATGATAATATTTTGGGGATAACGTTACCCTAATCCAATCTACAAGGGTCATGAAGTATCACACAAAGGTGGTGCTGCATCTCTAAACGGTCAATGCACATTCAAGAATTTATTATGAAAGCAGTGTATAATCCATTAAGATCTAAGACAACACTCATTTTCCAACTGAAACATTGAGAAGTTACTTATCCAAAACCTATTTATCTAGATACACAAACATGTCATCGTATCATTAAACATCTGGTCAAAGTTACTTCCCACCTTAGGCTTTAACATTATAATGAGGAAAATTATGAGTCACGACACCTTCCACCATTAGAATTGTCTACAAGACATGCCCTTAAGATTTCTAGAAACCTTATCATGTGATTTCCATGATGAATAAAATGGTTTATTCCTATTGACCTAAAATCCCAAGTCGATCCATCTTTTAATGAAAATCCATGACTGACCCAAAATGCACTCGTCTCACTTGAGGATGTGGTGAAAAAAAGGTCCTTCACTGATCGCTTCATTAAAGAAGATAGATAACTTGTCGACCCACTCCGACCGACCATTTTAGAAGACACCCAGCTTAGACAGTGGGAATTTTACTAACTGAACTATGATGTCTTCTTCAAAGGTATCTCACACCATGAACACATCGACAAAAGTTCATACCTGAATTCCGATGAAGTTCCTTGATTTATGCATCATCGAGCCTAAAAACAAGTTCAGGGTAACGTTGGATTGGAAAAAAATTAGTGAAAGGAAATAACACAAGGTAGTCCATACTCCATGTTTATTAGTGAGATGTGGGTACAAAGACAAGATACCCATATCATAACATTGACTGATCCTAGAGTGGCATCAACCTATCAGTTAAGAAGAAACAACTTGTGTATAAGAGTTCATTCAAGGCATTCCTACAAGGGAATATAAGGTTCACTCTAGACTAACCAAATCCTTGATAAGAACCACACATTAGCATGAAACACTAAGAAAACCATCCTAAACAATCCCAAATTTTTTTAAAAATTTATCATTGGGTAAGACCGATGCTCTCTTAGTGCATGTAGGAATAAGGAAGGATAGGGGACATGCTCTTCACTTTAGGAAGAGTACAATAATAGGATTAGAAGATTACTAGAAGGAAAATTCTTAAACAATTGTCCTGAAAACCAAAACCAAACCGACCGGTGTGTGAAAACATCTTAGTCCTAGGAAGTCATCCTAGGCATTGTGAAGAACATGATTTTTTTGTTGCACAAGTCACTCTACTATGGAGATGACTTGAGATGTATTTAATAATACAAGTCTTGAGGATTATATTGATCTCGTCTAATTTGTAACAATGTTAGTCACTCTAAGGGCACCAAGTACATGAACACATACTACCCTGAAGTGATACAAAAGAAAGATGACTTTTAACTTGGATGAAGACATACCAAGTCATCAATCACTATAGAGAAGAGAGAGTCAAAAAAATTATGAAGAAAATGACCATTCTCAAGGAATGTTTGACCTATTGAAAATGAGAATTACTTGATTCTCATACCCAAAAAAAAATTAAAGGAAAACATGACAACCCATCTGAACAAGGGAGTCAATTTAAACAAGGGGTCCGACTTGAGACAATAAAACACAAATGGAACCAAAAGGGAATAAAAATCATGTAATTAGTAATGATTTTAAGTCCTAAGGGTGCTACCTACCATGGTCTATCCCAAAACGAAGAACAAGTACCGACCCTAACACCGGGTTATGCTAAAAGAAGTCACTAGGTTCAAAAGATTATCATTAAAGGCATTGTTAAAAGAAAGAGCACCTATGGAAAATACCCAAATATCCATTCTAAGGAAACTCAAGGAAGCTTTATCTACCCTTACACGAGGGTCTTAAACAGAGGACACCACTACAGGTACTATTTAAAATCCCTTTACATTTTAAAACATTTCATAATACAACATGAACACGTTCAATATTACATTCATATGGGTGGCCATTTACCAATCCATAAAGCTCCCATAAACTTTATAGGTGGAATTTAGCTCCCATTTAATTGCAACCAATAAATTTTATAAAAATCAACCAATTACACTTCAAACAAGCTAGTATGTCACTATAGGAATCTAACAGAGATAAACATGATGAAATCCTCGAAGCATGATATTTTAATCATAGAGACATTCCTAATAAACACCAAAGCATGGTATAAGGAAAATATGATAGTAAAAAAGAAGCATGGTAACATGTTGTCATGATAAATATATCACCATAAAATTATTTCTAAACAAGAATGATAAATAAATACAATACATGGCATGGAAGTCAAAGCACTCAATCATATTAGTAGGAAACCTATGAATGAAGCTACATGGAATGACATATGCATGACATTATGAATCCTTATGTGTATATTATGATGAATTTAATGATTCATCATTAAATTAATAGGCCAAGGGTAAAATACCATAAACCATATAATTCTATAAGCAGTGGAAATTACACTAATCACTCAAGGTGAAATCATATCAACTGTAATATCGAAAAGCATGAGCATCAATTCCCAGCCCTGGACACCTGGTCATTTCTCGTACGTGGGGTGATCAGTCCTAGGAATGACTATTAACCAACCACCGATATATTTCTAATCTCCTTTCTACCAAACCAAAACAGTAAGAAAAAAGAAAATAACCACCTCTGATACCACGTTGTAGCTTCCCCGACTCGGGAGCCACCTGATGGGTGCTTCGAACCGGGTTGGCCACAAGACCACAGGTGCATCTCCCTGAATGTCAGAGCCTACCAACTAGTAGTGATGGAATTTTTATCATTTCTATGTGGGAGAATACACCCTCATAGGTAATAGGTAATACATAGTGGAAGGAACAAAAATTTATAAAAATAGAAGAATCATATAAATAAGAAAACTGTAGCAGAAACAAATAAATAATCCCAACTGAATAAATAATAAGTATGGAAGCTGATAAATAAAACTAGATACAAAAAGATTTCATGATATGATGTATGTACTAAAGTAAAGGTTTGGAAAGCAGGAATAAAATAATGAAATCAAATATTTAAAGAAAATTACACAAATAAATAGCTACATATTAAGCAAAGACTCGATCCTCTACCCCTAATATCCATCATAAGTAGCATGAAACACTCAAACACTGGAAGAAGTGTACTTCCTGCTATCCATACCTGCGAGCATAAAGTCTACTTAGGTACCAAATGATGCCCGAGCAGGGATTGAGATATAATCTCAGTAGGCTGGCACCCACAGTGTCTAGGCCTTTCCATTTCATGATGCAAAGAAAATTAATGTTCCATTTTATTATAAATTTAAGAAATTAAATAAACATAATAAAATAAATATAACTTGGTTCGATTTCTCAATGAAACCCATCCCATATCACCTGCTTCAGCATAAGTTGGGAATCTGAATAAGGTGACTAGAATAAGCAGGATGCATATATATATATATATATATATATATATATACATACAAAGTCTAGAAAAATAGAAGTCAGACAAAAGGAATATAAGCCAAGCTTGTTCTTTATATTGGGTCTAATTTATTTGTCAAAAAAGTGTGCTTCAAAGAACTAGAAAATATCACAATTCACATGGAACTCAAGTAGCATCATTAATAACCTTCCATGAATTATAATTACTATTATGTTCAAGTTGAGAGTTGGAGTTCGATCCCCTCTCAAAGGTATCACTATGGTAAAGCCTTCAATTTATTTGATACCACCAAGCCCATCCAAGAAAATATAGCGAAAGACAAAGTATCACTCAAGGCATGGATTTATCATGATTCTATCTTAATATCGCACATAAAGGGGTCAATTATCACCTGAGGCATGGTGTAACCAATTTTCTAATGGTTATATCCTTGAATTTCCCTTTTGGGAACTAGTATCACTCATGAGTATTTAGAATCCCAGGGAATCCCTCATTTGGAAATACCTAAGACATCGTCTCCTTATCATAATGTGTAACCAGTCAGGAATGAAATGTCCTTGTGTAGTCCTTAATATGATACCCACATTGTCTCACCTCCATGAATTTAATTAGATTTCAAGGAAGGAGATATCACAGGGTATGAATTTATAATTGTAATAAAATAATATAAGCAACTTAAGCCACATACCAATGATCATTCTAGTCAAGCAGTTACAACCAAAGTAATTTATTAAGAAAATTATAAAAAACACACATATCAATTTATAATATCATGACATGATAATAATTTAACAAGGAAGAAAAATCATTAGATAAATATAACCAATAAAAACTCAAGGTTCATGGTTCAAAATAATTATAAATAATTTATTTAATTTAAATATCAACCTAAAGGGAGTCACACAACACATGAAATTAAATAATTTAACTATTCATGGCTAAAGGAAAATAAGATCAAGAATGTTTGCCTGCCCAAAGGGTATCCAAAAATTTTGAAAAAATTTAAATATGTTAGATTGTCTTAGAAAAGGGTGCAGTGGTTAAGAAAAATAATTTATTTAATTTAGAAAGTTAAAATTAAGCATCGCCGGTAGGCAATGACGAGCAGAACAACATGTGTTTCTAAAATACACTATAAAGTGAGGGGAAAGAGAGTAGTCTCCCCATCTTTAAAATGTAGAGTATCCTATACTCTATGAAGATCTTTTATTTGACCTAAAATGGAAGAAAACAAATGATTTTAGAAAAACCCCAAATTTGGGAAAAAACCTTATGTAAAAGTCTATACAATAGACAATGGATAAGATCCTATGATTATTGATGTGTAACGTTAGAATTACTGAGAGATTTACTTTGCACCTGATGGTAAAGAAAATAGATGAGAAATAGAGTCACAACGGGCTTTCGAAATAGGAGAGGAGGAGGCACACCACATATGGGGTGCTATAGGAGGGGCAACACACCTAGGGAGAGGGAGGAGAGAAAGAGAGAAAATGAAAATAAAAGAAAGAAAAGAGAAAAAGAAAAGAAAAGAAAAGAATAAAATAATAGAAAATAAGAAAATAGAAAAAGGAAATAAATAAGAATAAAATAAAATAAAAGATATGGAAAGAAAAGAAACTAAAATAATAAAAATGGTCTAATGCACATTTTAATTATTTTTAATTTTCTCGTAATCCCTTTAATATTTAATTTTTAATTTTTTATCCATTCTTAATTTCTTTTAATTTACTTTAACCCCAACACCATGCTAGGGAATGATGTAACATTTTAAAAAAATCTCTTTCAATTATTTAAATAATTTTAATAGTCACCCGAGATCCATAACGGGGTGAGAAGGCGTGCCCTCTAGGTCACTTAAGGATTTGTATTAAAAAAATTGGTCCATACCTTGGATTAAGCTGAGACATTATAAGAATTTATGTGGGTAATTAATAATATTTCATCTAACCCAAAAATGAATATCTATCTATTTATCTATCTATCTATATACGTGTTATATACACACACACACACACACATCTGTATATGCATATATATAAACCCACATATGTATATGTAACTACATATATATTTAATCCTAATATATATATACATCAAATATATATATACATCAATATTTTAGTCAGAGATTAATAATAATAACAATAATTAAAATTATTATTTTTAATACAACTCATCAATGATACCATTAATAATTTAAAAACAAAAACCATTAAAAATAGATAACACCTACTAAATTAATATTTATTGCACATTTGCATTTAATTTTCACAATTAATAATATCACAATTATTACATTGTGCCCTTATTATTTACAACGGAACACAATTTATTAATTGTGGAAGTACATTTTTATTTTTTGTCTTCAACACAAATAATAATATTAATAATAAAATTATTATTAGTATTTTTAATAGCCAATAAAATATTTATAAACCAATTAAATTATCTTTGGGTGTGATCTGACCAAATGTCTGACACTTGCAAAAGTTATACCCTCCCTAGGGTAAAACCACATTCCGGACATAACGGTGGTATCCGATTTCTCATACGATGCACTGTTTGTGAGAAAATAATTATATATTATATAAATAACTGAACAATAAATTAATTAAAAATAAAGAGTGTATTATCACATGTGAGGTTACCAAATACCTAACACACATCAAAGTTATACCCTGCTTTGGGTAATCCCAGTATTTCAGACCTAACGGTGGTCTCAAATTTCTCATATAATGCATCATTTGAGAGTTATTTCATTTTTTTGAAAAAAATCACACCCATGTATGAATAGATATATTTAATATTTGTATTCTATCAACATCGAGGGTCTATTGATCTCAGAATCCCATGCTGACCCAACGTCTAACATTGAAAACATTTCATAGAATATTTCAAAGTGATAAAGAGGGTTTGTGCTCTTCATTTAAATTATTTATTTTTTAATTTTAATCTAATTAATTTAATCCAATTTCTTTAAATGACACATCATAGTGTCAAATATTGGAAAGAAAAAGGTTTTGATGCTTGTTTTGAAAACTGGTCTGCCTAGGTAACAGAAAAATTCAATTTCCTCCACATTTTCATTGGGTTTAAAACACAGAACGTTACAACTTTACCACCTTAGAAATTCTCATCCATGAGAAGCCTTTGGGAACAACGTAACCCTAATCTGATCTAAAAGGTTTGTGAAGTATCTCACAAAGGCTGTGTTGCATCTCCAAATTGCCAACGCACGTTCAAGAATTGATTATGTAAGCGGTACATAATTCATTAAGATATAAGACAACATTCATTTTCCAAATAAAACATTAATACGATACTTATCCAAAACCTATTTTTATAGAGACATAACCATGTCATTGTATCATTAAACACATGTTCAAATTTACTTCCCACCTCAGTATTTATCATTATAATGGGGAAAATTCTAATCCACGACACCTTCCACCATCATAATTTCTTACAAGACACACCCTTAAGCATTCAACGACGCTTCTCATGTGATTTCCAAGATAAATAAAATGGTTAATTCCCATTGACCTAAAATCCAATGTTGAGCCATCTTTTAATGAAAATCCCTAGCCAACCCAAACCACACTCGTCTCACTTGACGATGTGATGGAAAAAGTTCATTCACTGACTGCTTCATTAAATAAGACAGATAACTAGTCGAGCCACTCTGACTGACCATTTCCGAAGTCACCCGACTTAGACGGTGGGAATTTTACAAACTGAACCATGATGTCTTCATCAATGTTATCTCACATTTACCAGAAACACATCCAATGAAGTTTATACCTAAATTCTGGTGATGTTTCTTGATTTAGGCATCAATGATCCCAAAAAAAAGTCCTGGGTAACCTTGGATTGGCACAACATGAGTGAAAAGAACTAACGTGAGGTAGTCCATACTCCATATTTATGAGTGATATGTTGGTATAATGACAAGATTCCCATATCATAACATTGACCGAGCCTAGAGCGACATCAACCTGGTTGTCAAGTGAGAAGAAACAACTTATGTATAAGAGTTCATTCAAGGCATTCCTACATGGAAACCTAAGGGTTGCTTGAGACTAACCAAAGCCTCAATAAGAACCACATGTTAGTGTGAAACACTGAGAAAACCACCCTAAAAAATACAAAAAACCATTAAAGATTTATCGTGGTGTAAGACCGACACTCTCTTAGTGAATCATGGATGAAGGCAGGACATAGAGAAGATCACCACTTAAGGAAGAGTACAAAAAGTGGATTAGAAGATTACCATAAGGAAAATTCTTAAACAATTGGCATGAAAACCAAAACAAAACTGATCGGCATATGAAAACATCCGAGTCCCAAGATGTCATCTTGGGCATTGGGAATAATGTGATTTCTTTAACACACAAGTCACTCTACTAAGGATATTACCCAAGAAATATTTAACATCGCAAGTCTTGAAGATTATATTGAACTAGTCCAATTTTTAACAATATTAAGTTCTTTAAGGGCACCGTGTACGTGAACGCATACTACCCTGAAGTGATACAAAATAAAGATGAATTTTAACTCGGATGAAGACATACTGAGTCATCCATCACTATAGAGAAGATAGATTCAACTGAATTATGAAGCATCTGACCATGACCAAGTCATGTCCAACCAACTAAAAATGATCATTAACCGATGATCATCCCTGAAAAAAAAGTAAATAAAAACAAGACCTCCCATCCGAACAAGGGAGTAATTTTAAGAAAGGGGGTCTTACTAGAGAAAACAACACACAAAAGAAACCAAAAATTAAGAAAAATAACGGAATTAGAAAGGATTTTAAGTCATAAGGGTGCTACCTACCATGGTCTATCCTCTAACGAATAACAAGCATTGAACCTAACACCGGGTCATTATAAAAGAAGTCACTAGGTTCAAAATCTAATCATTAAAGGAATTATTAAAAGAAAGAGAACATATGGAAAATGTCCATGATTCCATTATAAGGAAACTCAAGGAAGATTTATCTACCCTTATATGAGGGTCTTAAATAGAAGAAACCACTACATGTACTATTTCAAATCCCTTTACATTTTAAATCATTTCATAATACAACATGCACACATTCAACAGTCCATTCATATAGGCATCCATCTACCAATTCACAAAGCTTCTATACACTTTATAGGTGGAATTTATATCCCATTTAATTGAAACCAATAAATTTTAGAAAAAGAAACTGATTACATGTCAAACAATCTAGCAAGTCACTACAAGCAGCTAACAGAGATAAACATGATGAAATCCTAGAAGCATGACATTTTAATCACATATACTTTCCTAATAAACATAAAATCATGATACAAGGAAAATATTCTACTAAAAAGGCATCATGGAAATTTTTTTTAATGTTAAATATATCATCAAAACATGGTGTCTAAACAAGCATGATAAATAAATAAAAGACATGGCATGTAAGTCAAAGAACTTAATCATATCAAATGGAAACCTATGAATACAGTAACATGGCATGGATGATGCATGGCATATGAATACCTATGTGTTTTTTATGATGCATGTAATGATTTATCCTTGCCTTATCAGGTCAAGGGTAAAATAATATAAACCCCATAAATCCATAAGAAGCATAAACTAAACCAATCACTCAAGGTGAAATCACATCAACTATAATATCGAAAATCATGAACATCAATTCCGAGCCCTGGACACTTTGTCATTTCCCATATGTGGGGTGATCAGTCCCAGGCATGGTTATTAACCAAGCACCAACACATTCCTAGTCTCCTGTCTACCAACCCAAAACAGTAAGACAAATGAAAATAACAACCTCTTATTCCACTTTGTAACATCCCCTACTTGGGATCCACCTGATGTGTGCTTCAATTTGGGTTGGCCACATGACCTCAAGCGCATCTCCCCGAATTCCTGAGGCTACTAACTAGAAGCGAGGAACTTTTTAATGTGTCTATGGGGGAGACTATTCCTTTATAGTTAATAGGTAATACATAGCGAAAGGAACAAATTTTTTAACAAATAGCGGAAGAATATAAATAATAAAACTACAGCAGAAGAAAATAAATAATCCCAACTGAATAAATAATAAGTGTGTAAGCTAATAAATAAAACCAGATACAAAAAGATGTCATTCTATGATGTATATACTAAATTAAAGGTTTGGAAAGTAGGAATACATACATGAAATCCAAGATGTAAAGAAAATGACATAAAGAAGCAGATGAATATCGAGTAAAGGCTTGGTACTCTGCTCCTAATATCTATCCTAAGAATTAAGAAACACTCAAACATCAGAAGCAACACGATTCCCTCTATCCATACCTATGAGAATAAAGTCTAATTGGGTACCAAACAACTCCCGATCAGGGAGTGAGATATAATCTTAGTAGTCTGGAACACAAGGAGTCTAGAAATTTCCATTTCATGCTGTAAAAAAAATCAATGTTCCAATGTATGATATATTTAATTAATTAAATAAACGTAATAAAATAAATATAACTTGGTTCAGATTGTCAATGAAACCCATCCCATATCACCTGCTTCAGCCTAAGATGGGAATCTGAATAAGGTGATTGTGATAAGAAGGATGCATATATAAATATATATATATAAAGGCAATAAAAATAAAATAAAAAAGAAGGAATATACCCCAATCTTGTTCTTTATCTTGGGTCTAATTTATGCATCAAAAAAGGGTGCTTAAAATAACTAGAAGATATCAAAATTCACACAGAACTCAAGTAATATCAATAATAACCTTTTACACATTATCATTATTATTATGTTTAAGTTGAGAGTAGGAGTCTGAGCCCATACTGAAGGTATCTATATGATACATCCTTCAATTTATCCAATAATAACAAGCCCATCCAAGTCAATCTTCTGAAAGACCATGTATCGCTTGAGGCAGGACTTTATAATGAGTCCATCCCGATATCATACAAAAGGGGTCAATTATAACCCAAGGCATGGATTAGCCACTTTTATAATGCATCCATCCTTGAATTTCCTTTTGGGAACTAGTATCACTCATGAGTATTTAGAAACCTAGTGAAACCCTCATTTGGAAAAGCCTAAGATATCATCTCCTTGGGGTAATGTGTAACCAGTCAGGAATGAAGTGTCCTTGTGTATTACTTAGTATGGAACCCACATTGTCCCACCACCTAAAATTTAATTATATTTTATAGAATAAAATATCACAGGGGTGCATTTATAATTTAAATAAAACAATATAAGAAACTCAATCCACATACTAATGATCATTCCATTCAAGAAATTACAACCAAAGTAATTTATCCGTGAAAGCATAAAAAACACACACCTCACTTTATAATTCCATGAAAGGATAATAATTTAACAAGGAAAAATATAATTAGGAAAAGATAACCAACAAAACTCAAGGTTCATGGTTCTCAATAATCCCAAATAATTTATTTAATTTAAAGCTCAACCTAAAGGGGGTCACGCAGCACATGATATTAAAAAATTTAATTATTTAGGGCTAACAGAAAATTATTTCAAGAACATTGGAATGAACAAAGGGTATCCAGTGATGTTGAAAAAATTTAAATAGGCTATATTATATCAGAAAAGGGTGTAGTAGTTAAACAAAGTAGTTTATGTAATTTAGAAAGTAAAAATTAAGCATCTCCGGTAGGTACCGACGAGCAGCACAACATGTGATTTTAAATAAGAAATGAAACGAGGGGAAATATAGTAGATTCCCTATATCATAACTGTTGAGGATCATACATTCTGTGATGATATTTTATTTGAACAAAAATGAAAGAAAACATGCGATTTTAGAAAAACCCCAAATTTGATTAAAAACCTTATGCAGAAGACTACACAACAATTTGTGGATTAGATCCTAATATTCTTGATGCGTAACATTAGTCTTATTGAGAGATTTTCTACACACCTCATGATGAATGAAACATATGAGAAATGAAGTCACAGCAGGATTCAGAAGGAGGAGAGGAGGAGGAGGCCCACCACATGGGGGCGCTATAGGAGGGGAGACGCACCAAGGGAGAGGTAGGAGAGAAAGAGAGAAAAAGAAAATAAAATAAAAAATAAGAAAAAAAGGAAAACATCAAAAGGAAATAAATATAATAAAATAAAATAAAAGGGATGGAAAGAAAATGAATTAAAATAATAAAAATGGGCTAATTCCCATTTTAATTATTTTTACTTTTCTCATAACACCTTTCTTATTTTATTTTTAAAATATCTTATTATCCCTTTTTTACTTTCTTTTATTTTCTTTTAAACCCAATGCCGCGCTAGGACATGGTGTAATATTTTACAAAAAAACCATGAAATTATTTAAATAATTTTAATAGTTACCCAGGACCCGTAACAGTGTGCCTAGGTACATTCCCAATGTCACTTTAAGGATTTTTATTAATTTTTTTTCTATACCTTGGATTAATCCTAGATGTTATAAGAATTTATGTGGTAAATTAATAATATTTTATCTAACTCAAAAATAAATATATACCCATATATATACATTTTATACAGACACACACACACACATCTTTATATGCATATATATAAACTCGCACATGTATATGTAACTACATATATATTTAATCCCCATATATATATACACACATAATATATATATACATAGATATTTTTGTCCCAAACTAATAATAATAACAATAATTAAAATTATTATTATTTAATACAACTCATCAATGTTACCATTAAAATTTTAAAAACAACCATTAAAAATAGATAACACCTAATAAATTAATATTTATTTTACATTTTTATTTAATTTTCACAATTAATAATATCATAATTATTTCATTATGCACTTATTATTTACAGAGTGACACAATTTATTAATTATGAAAGCACATTTTCATTTTGTTTCTTCAACACAAATAAAAATTTTATTATTATTTCTTATGACGAATAAAATTTTTATAAAATAATTAAATTATCTTTGGGTGATATCTGACCAAACATCCGACGATCACAAAGGTTATACCCTGCCTTGGGTAAACCCAACGTTCCAGACCTAACAGTGGTATCGAATTTCTCATATGACACACCGTTTATGAGAAAATAATTATTTATTATATAAAAAACATAATAGTAAATTAATTAAAAATAAAGAGGGTATTATCATGTGTGAGGTTCCCAAACATTCGATGTGCATCAAATTTATACCCTATATAGGGAAAACCCAATGTTTCTAGACCTAATAGTGGTCTCAAATTTCTTATACGACAAATCGTTTGAGAGTTATTTCATTTTTTTTGAAAAGAAGCACACATGTGTATGAATAAATATATTTAATATTTTTATTTTATCAACTTCAAGGGTCTATTGGTCTCAGAATCCCATGATGGCTCAGTATATAACCTTCAAAATATTTCATAAAATGCTTTAATGTGATAAATAAGGTTTATACCATTCATTTAATTTATTTCCATTTTTATTTTAATATAATTAATTAAATTAAATTTATTTAAAATACACATCGTAGTATCAACTATTGGAAAGAAAATGGTTCTGATTCTTGGTTTTAAAACCGGCCTGCCCAGCTAATGAAAAAATTTATTTTACTCCACTTTTTTGTCTGGTTCAAAACATGGGACATTAAAAATTTTGGATGTTTTTCTATTTTACTTCCAGTACATTAAAACTAGTAAAGTTTATTTTTATATGTATACTATGTTGTCTATTTTACTTCTGTATTGTTAGTAGAAAATATTTACCACTTTCATTTTGTATGATGCCAGGTGCTAGTCGCTGACCAGTGGGGATCATGAACACTCTTCTAGATATGTCAAGGATGGATCAGTTATCGGGTTACTAGGGTACCTGGGCTGGTTTGTGACACAAAGGTGTTATCCACCCCTTTATTTCCACTTCTTGAGTTCGAGACTTAGAGATTCCAGTTGAGTCTTTAACTTGTCCCTTGCACTTAGAGACACCTAATGGAGGTGAATCAACAATCACAAACTTCTTTAGATAGTGTGACCTAACTATTGGAGGTGAGAGTTTCTTTTGGGATCTCATTGTAGTGGTGATGAGGCCTTATGACATCATATTAGGTATGTGATAATTATTTATAATTCATGCCCATATAGATTATTTCACACAGTGGATGTGGTGTGTCTGCAATTATGGGATGAGGTTTTCCTTTATGGGTGAAAAGGAAACCCTAGAGGAGCAATATGGGATCATTCATAGGAGGGTACAACTAATTACTCACCATTTTGACAGCATGACTCTTGGTGTAGTGGATGATATGAGCATGTATTTTCCTAGAGTGGTGGAAGAGTACAAGGGTGTCTTTCATGAGGATGTTCTAGAATTTACTACCCATTGAGAGATAGAATTATACATAAAAATAAACCTTGGTACAACCTCAATACTACAAAAGAATATCAAATTATTACTATAGAGCTTCATGAGTTGAGGTGCAGTTGGAGTACTTGTAGAGGAAGGGATTTTTCAGACCCATTGTTTCACCCTAGGAAGCCCCAGTTTTGTTAGCCAAGAAGGCAGGTGGGAGATTGAGGTTGATTGTGTATTACCTTCTCCTAAACTAGGAGACTATGAAGAATAAGTGTCCACTAACAAGGATCTATAACCTCTTATATCAGTTGAGAGGGGCATAATGGTTCTTGAAGATTGACCTCAGATCAATCTATAACTAGCTGGAAGTACGGGATGAGGATTTACTAAATAAGGATTTTTGATGTCATTATGGTCATTATAAGTAAATGTTTATTCCCTTTGGTGTGAAACACTCCCCGTAAGTGTTCATGGGATTCATGAATTGGATATTTCATCTTTTCCTAAACCAATTTTTGGTAGTTTTTATCGATTATATCCTATTTTACTCGATGTTTGAAGAGGATCATGTGAGACACTTGAGGATGGTCTTGGAAATACTCTGATGGAACCAAATTTATAAGAATATTTTGATGTGTTTTTTATAGATTCAGTGGTCCACTTTTTTGGAAATTTTATCTCAACAGATAGTGTAGAAGTGGAACCAGCGATGGTCATGACAATGATATCTTGGGAGCCACCTAAGAGCGTGACAGAGGTTTAGATTTTCCTTGGGTGGGTATGACCCATGATCTTGAACTAACAGTGGTAGTCATTTAAATAAAGGTTTGGTTACACTCCCTTATGAGTGAGTGATTTATTTTTCATTCAAACCACAAGATCCTCTAGTATATATTCTCTCAGAAGGACAATAAATTGAGACAGAGGTGAAGGATAGAGTTAATTTAATATTATGACTTCCATATTATCTATAATCTTTGGAAGGGGAATGTTTTAGTGTATTCTCTCAGCAAGAGATCTTACTCATTGTTTATGGGTGATGTGACATAGTGCTTAACCTCATTATAGTTTTCCTTGATGAACATATATGGAGAAACTTACCTCCAGTCGATGGTTGATACCATGACTCTTATGTAGCATGTTATGGAGGGTTTGCATGAAGACATTAATTATGAGATACTATGTACTCATATATCCACTAGATGTGATCTTGATATATTTTCCGAAGGTGGAGAGAATTTAATCCTCTTTATAGGATGCATGATGGTACCATTGACATTGTGGGAGGAGGTTCCAAGGTATTTTCTTAAATATCCTTTAGTGGTACATTTAGGTGTGTAGAAGAAGTATCAGGACCTATTATTTCAGTTTTGTGGCTAGGGTTAAATATGGAATTTATAGAGTTTGTCTCTCAATGCCTTACTTGTCACCAAGTGAAGTCTGATCACAAAGTTCTATTAGGTTTAGCTCAACAACTTGAGGTTCCAGAGTAGAAGCAGGATGGGATATATATAGAATTCAATATAGGGCTTTCAAAAAATATCTAAAGGATATGATGCCATCTAGGTGATTATAGACCGACTCACAAAGTAGGACATCTTCTAAGCTATCCGAGAGAAGATTTTAGTAGAGAGATTGAGACGTATCTATATGAAAGAGATAGTCCGACTCCATCATGTTCCATCAAATATTGTATATAACCCTGATGCTCACTTCATATATTATTTATAGAAGGGATTACAAGGATCCATTGTGACTTAGTTTTGTTTGAGAATATCATTTCACCTTCAAACTGATGACTTGACTGAGAGGACGATCAAGGTCCTAGAGGACATGCTACATGATTTCATGCTGACTCTGGCCATATTTCAGAGGATCACTTACCACTAGTGGAGTTTTTATACAACAATGGATAAAATTATACCATTGGTATGGCACTGCTCGAGGCCTTGTACTAGTGACCCTATAGGTCACTACTATGCTAAAATTATCTAGGAGTGTGATATGAACCATGTTGAAGGCACCAAGTGAATTTTCCCAGTAGCAGAGTAGGATTTACAAGGACCGATGATGTGAGGGAGATTAAATAAGTTTAATCCTACAATGTGAACCCATATTTCTTCATTAAAGGACTAATGGATCTTTCCTTGAATGTATGGAGAAAATGGGAGTATTATCTCACTTATTAAAGATTAAACATGATGTCTAAATCTTAGACCACATTGTTGGAAGAATTTGAAATCCTTTTCCCACATGGAGAATTCTATAATGAAATATTTGGACACGAAAGTCAAATCTGGTGGGCTATGCACTCAAATTTAAAATTGGTTCTCTATACATGGGATGTTATGTGATGCTTTTACCAAAATTCTTTGTTAGACTTTATCTTTCTTAATTTAAGGGATCAAAGTAGCTTTATCATATACAATTTTAGGGTATTAGACCCTTGACTATTCTATTACCCCTTGTCTATAAATAGCCACCCCATGAAACTTGTATGGAATTACATATTTCAATAGAGAGATTATGATTTTCTTCTATACATTGTGTGAGTATTGTTACAATTTTTCTCCCTTGTTTTTGTTCAATCTTTACTTTTGAAGCTACAAGTTAGATTGGTGATCCAATATCACAAAGATCCCAATTTCATGCCTCTGACCAAGTGCATTGTTGTGTAGATTGGATTTTACATCCTTCTATTGAGTGTGTTGTCTAAGTAGTAGGTTGTACTCCTTATATAATTGATTGTCTATTATTATCCACTATCCATACTAGTCATCTTCCACTTATCCTCGAACCTCATCCTTCATCCACTACCCAACTATGTGAAGATCAGACCACCCTGTGTGTCTCAAATCAGTTGGTATCAGAGCTCTAATTGAAAAAGTAAGAATATATCACCCTTTGTCTATCCCATATATCCATTACCCTTATCATATTTCCTTATTATCCACCCGTTAAAAAAACAAAAATAAAAGCCTTTTTCTTTGAAAACCTCAAGAATTGGCCTATTTTGTGCAAGATTGAAATATTTTTGCACTGAGAAAATTATTCATCCATATTAACTTCACATTAAATTTTATATATTTGATTTTTATCTAAAAAATGAAATTCTCTCACCTTATAATTTCATTATTCTTAAAAATAAGCACATCCTTTCTTTTAGAGATTTCAAAAAAATCTTTGTACTCTCTATTCATCATCTTGTTCTTTAAAATTCCAAGAATAAATATTCTGGGGAGATTTGACAAAAAAATAAATAAAGAGTATGTAATTACTTCTTTGTGTTCTATATTATTAGCCCTTTAAATTTCCATAAATCACTTTATCCATCATTTTACTTCATCACCATATTATATTTGTCTCATATTCTTATAAATATTTATTATCTTTCATAATATGGAAAAACTCACATACCATATTTCTACCCTTTTTTCACCTTTTACCCATTTTCTACCCTCTTTTTCACCATTTACCATTTTGTTACCTCTTAACACACAAACAGGTTGTTCCAAACCATCCTCTAACTAAATATTGATGTGGAAAATATTTGTAGAACATGATCTCCCAGTACATGGTATTATAATTTATAATATACTGGGATTTTAATTGAGTATTGATAGTGGAGATAAATTAAAAAATACATATGTGTGTGTATATGGAACATGTGAGTGTGTATCCTTGTGTGTGCGTGTGTGTATATCTTGTGTGTGTGAGTGCTTATCATTGTGTGTGTGAGTGTGTATATCTTGCGTGCATTAGTGTGTATCCTTGTGTGTGTGAGTGTGTATATCTTTCGTGTGCATGTCTGTGTGTGGGTGTCTTCACCTATGTGAGTGTGTGTGTATCACTGTGTGTGTTTCTCCCTATGTGTGTCTATGGTTTTGTAACATATCATGGAATAATGTCATGGGAAGATAATTTCTCATGCTAGTGATGAAGGAAGTCAAAGTAGATCTCCCACACCCAAAGTTACAACACTCCAAATGAAATCTTTAGTGGAGAAGTTAAATAATATTATTGATAGGATTTTTGAGGTGCTAAATGAGAGGATTGATAAGTTGGAGAATAAACTAATCCCGAGGATGATCCTTGATAACCTACAGTGTACCCCGATACCTCGTCACCCCCACATTCATGGAGGAGGGAACATAAAACATTGTTGGTGATTTTAAGGATGTCACACAATGAAGGTGGTTATACCAAAAGCCTAGAGGAGGCCAAAGGATAATAAATGATGATGAATTACTTTTCAGGATCAAGGTGAAGTTCCTTTAATTTCATGGGAAAAGAAATCCAGAAGAATACTTGTAGTGGGATATGCAGACCGAGTAGGTGTTTTCATGCCATGCATATTCTGAAGAGAAAAATGTCAAAATTTCTTCCCTTGAATTTTATGGTTATGATTTAATTATATGGGATCAAATTAAAAAGGAGAGGTATATATATTATGGATTCCCTATCAACACTTGGTATGACCTGAAGTTTTCCATGTGGAAGTGGTTTGTTACCAAAAATTACTATATAGATCTATACAACAAACTTCGATGCCTCACCCAAGTGAGTAAGAGTGTTGAAGATTTCTACAAGGAGATGTAAATTTCTATGATTCAAGAAAACATTGAGTAAGATCCGGAGCCAACCATGGCGTTGTTTTTTTATGGCCTCAATCAGGATATTTCCGATCAAGTGGAGACGTACCACTATGTGGAGATACAATATATGATCCACCAATCCACCAAGATAAAAAAAATCAAAAGGAGGAGAAAAATGAGGAAACAAAATACCCTATTCAATATATAGAGAAATTAAATTAATGACATTAGAGAATCATCAAATCCAAAAGAGGTGGTTGAACACAAAAGTGAAAATGCTATTCTTCCACCTAAGAAACCAAGTTCTGAGGCTAACCAAAAAGAAAATCAGTATATTTTGTGTTTCAAATGTCAAGGAAGGGGTCACATCACCAGTGAATTCTCACAACATCACACCATGAACATCAATAAGTATGGTGAATGGGAGACCAATGGAGAGAGCTTGAAGGAGGAAGATAAGGAATCTCCTGAAACTGATAGCGGAGAATTTGAAGAAGATGGTGAGATTCTCATCACTAGGAGAGTTTTAAGTGCACAAATGATGATTAGATATAAGGATTACTGAGGTAAAATTTTACATACATGACACAATATTAATGTGAAGCTATGTAGTGTTATTATAGATGTAGAAAGTTATAGCAATGTGGTGAGCACTGAATTGGTGGAGAAGTTGGGACTCCCAACTTTGAGACTCCAATATCCATACCAGATTTAGTGGTTGAATGATTGTAGAGAGATAAAGGTTACCAAACAAGTTAAAATATTATTTAATATAGGTAATTAAAAATATGAGTTTTTTTGTGATGTTGTTCCTATGAAGTCATTCCATTTATTTTTGGGTTGACCATGGTAGTACGATTGGCGTGTTACCCATAATAGGTACTGGAATTGTCACTCTTCTGTACTCCGAGGGGTACCTATAAACCTCATCCCCTTATACCCTCAAAAAATATTGAAAGATTATATTTTAATAGAGAATAAAAACATCAGCGATGAAGAAAAAAAGAGTAAAAATGAAAAAGGATAGAATGAGGGAAAGAGAGAAAATGAGAGAAGAAATGAAATTGCGAGCAAATAAAAATCAAGAGATTTTTTTAGAGAAGAGAAAAGTGTGATGCTGGAAAAAAAGAATGAGGTTAAGGAAGATTTGTTTTCATAGAAACCCTCAAAGTACTTATATAAAAATAGGTGTTTCTAAACACTAATTAATTACCCTATTTTTGAATGGTGTTGAGTCCTTGTTGCAGGAGTATGATGATGTCTTTCTAGAATAGGTTCCACCGGGTTTTTCACCCATTAGAGGTATTAAGTATTAAATTGAACTCATACCTAGAGCACCACTATTGGACCACCCTGCATATTGCACCAACCTAGATGAGACAAAATAAATTCAAAGGCAAGTTAAAAATTTGTTGGATGTGGGATACATCAGAGAAATCTTTAGTACTTATGTTATAATGGTGCTTCTGGGGCTGAATAAGGATAAAACATGGAGAATGTGCATTTACTTTAGAGTCATTAATAACATCATGGTTAGGAATCGTCATCCTATCTCTAGGCCAGATGCTATGCTAGATGATTTAAATGGATCTACTATTTTCTAAAAAAATGATTTAATAAGTGGATACCAACAATTTAGATGATAGAAGGAGATGAGTGGAAGACATCATTTAAGAAAAAACATGGACTTTATGAATGGTTAGTCATGCCCTTTGGTCTCACCAATGCACCCATCACATTTATGAGGTTAATGAATAATGTATTGTATACATATATTGTAAAATTTCCGGTAGTTTGATAATATTTTTGTGTATAGTAGGAATTTCCATGAACATGTAGATAACTTAAGAAAAGTTATAGAGGATTTATAGAAAGAAAAATTGTTTGGAAACATAAATAATTGTGAATTTTTCCTTGATAATATTGTTTTCCTTGGATTTTTTATGAGTGGAAATAGAGTTGAATTCAACACTGAGAAGATCAAAGTGATACAATAATGTACAACTCCAACCTCCATTGGATAGGTATGAAGTTTTCATGGGATTTCTAGTTTTTACAGGAGATTTTTGAAGGACTTCATAACACTAGTAGTGCTGCTGAATAATTTGAAAAAGAAGAATGTTCATTCTAAATAGAAGATAAGTCAAGATAAGGCCTTAAATTCTCTTTAGGAGAGACTCACCCACACCCCTCTACTTGCATTTCCTGACTTTGGTTATCCATTTTAAATTGAATGTTATGAAAGTGGAATTGGCATAGTAGGAGTACTTGTGCAAGAAGGTAACCATGTTTATTTATTTAGTGATAAGTCAAATGACCCAACTCTAAACTATGATTTATAAGATAATGATTTTTATGAATTATTTAGAGTTCTAGAAACATGGAAAAATTATCTTTGGAAAAAAGAATTTTTGATCCATTCTTATCATGAGCCTGAAATATACACTAAGATCCAACATAAACTAAATAAAAGACATGATGGATGGATGAAGTTCATTGAATCATTTTTATATGTCATCAAACATAAAAAGGGTAAATAAAATACTATTTATGATGCAATTTTATGTAGATATTATCTTTTATCCTTGTTGGATTAAAAAATTCTTGGTTTTGAGTGCATTATGAATTTATATGGCATTGATAGTGATTTTAGTGAACCTTATGGATATTGTAAACTTAGAGTTAGTTGGGAAAATTTCTATTTACATGATGGATTCTTATTCTGAATTGATAAACTTTTCAATACGAATTTCTCTATCCATTTAATTTTACTAAAGTTGTCACATTTTGGTGGGTTAATGGGATATTCTGGTGCTGAAAAACTTTAATCATTCTTAGTGATAAATTTTATTAGCCTAGGATATCTAGAGATGTTAATAAATATGTGGGAAATTTCATTCTCTATCATAAATCCAAATCAAAACTTAACCCACATGTATTATATCTTCCTCTACCAATCCCCAAAAACCCTTGGGAGGACATATTAATGGAACTTATTATGGGGTTACCAAGGGATAATAGGGGAAGAGATTACATTTTTGTTATGGTGGATCAATTTTCTAAAATGGAACATTTTATTCCTTATCATAAAACAAATGACTCCACTAACATTGTAACACTTTTCTTTCAAGAAGTAGTCAAACTCTATTTAATTCCAAGGAAGATTGTGTCATATCAAGACAAAAAATTACACAGTTACTTTTGTAAGACCTTGTGGAGAAAACTAGGAAAGAAGTTACTATTTTCTACTTCTTGTCATCCACAAACTGATGGGAAAATATAGGTGTTGAATCAGACACCATCATCCCTTCGGTGAACTATTTTAAAGAAGAACCTCAAGAATTGGTAGGAGTGTCTGCCACACGTGGAATTAACATAAAACCAGGCCAATCATTCCACTACTAAATAGTATCCATTTGAAATTATTTATGAATTTAACCCCCTGTCCCTATTGATCTAGTTCCTTTCAATTTGAAAGAAGGAACTAATATGGATATGAAAGGGTGTGTAGATTTCATCAAGAAAATACATGAAACGGAAAGGAAAAATATCAAGTGGATAACCCATAAATACATTGATCTTGCAAAAAAGGGTCGCAAGAAAGTGTTGTTCAAGCCCAATGACTTAGTCTGGATTCATACGCAAAAAATAAATATTTCCTGATAAGCAGAAATCAAAACTCATTACATGAGGAGAAAAACCTTTATGAGTACTTGAGAAGATTAACAAAAATTCTTATAAGATAGCTCTTCTAGGTGAGTATGGTGTAATTGACACTTTCAATGATTCCAATATTTCTCCCTTTTTTTGTGTAAAAGATGAAGACTTAAGGAATACTCCTTTTCAAGAGGGGGAAGATGATGTAAACCATATTAGAGGCAATGAGTCAATTTTTTTAGGTGGAGGAGTTGGATTTTCAATACCTAATGATGCTAGGGAGATTAAAGATATTGAATGCTATAATGGGCACCCATATCACTTCATTAAAGGCCCAGTGGATATTTTCTTGCATAGATGGAGAAAATGGGCCTATAATATCACTTATTCAAGCCCAAAAAGTATTTTAAAACTTTCCACCATATGGTTGAAATAATTTGGAAGCCTTACCCACATAAAGAATTCTAGAATGGCATCTTTGGACACCAAAGTCAAATCTGGTGGGTTATTCACTCAATGTAAAATCTTGTGGACTATAGTTGGAAAGTTATGTTCTACTTTTCCCAAAATTCGTTATTATACTTTATATTTTCTAATTTAAGGGGAAAAAGTAGCTTTATAATTTATGACTTTAGGGTATTTGGGCCTTGACTATTGTATCACCCCTTGGATATAAATAGCCACCCCATGGAACTTGTATGGAATTCAAGATTATAATAGAGATATTATTTGTTGTTTATCCATTGTGTGAGGATTATTTACATTTTTACCCTTTATATTGTGAATTATTTCCTTGTCAATCTACAAGTTATATTGGTGATCTAAGATCAAAAATCCCCCGATTTCTTACCTCAACCCAAGTGTATTATTGTGTGGATTGAATATCACATCATCCCCTTGAGTGTGTTTTCTAAGTAGTTGGTCATTATCCTTATATCATTGATTGTATACTTTCATCCACTATCCATACTCATCATTTTCCACTTATATCTGGACCATATCCTTTATTCGCTGCCCTATGCAGTGGATATTGGGCCACCCATTTGTATCACATCAGAGAGTTAAAACTTAGTCCTAGAGTTGGTGTGAGCCATAATAGAGAATATTCAGATCATATAGGAGTAGATTAGGGATTCATAGAGCCATAAAGTGTCTTATATGGACTGATGAAATAGGAATTTGGAGTTCCATGAGGGAGAATATGCGTTTATGTGGGTCTTACCTCAACACGAGTTATAAGGACTTGGATGGGGAAGAAACCTATATATGAGATTAATTATCTATTTCCATATACTTAGTAGAGTTGGTGTGTTGGAATACCACATGGATCTACGTCCATAGTTCAGATGAGTATATGATTTCTTTGACATGTCATAGCTAATGCGGTATGTGCATGACCCATCATAAGTTATTGACTAAGGAAACACTACTAGAAATATTATCTATACCAATAGTTTATGAAGACCATTGGTATATGTCCCCTTTCCCAACAGTTTTTCCAAAACCGTTGATAAAAGGTAATTTGACACCACTTTTCCCAATGGTTTCCCAAACCATTGGGAAAGGGTCCACTTTTCCCAACAGTTTTTCCAAAACCACTGGGAAAGTGTAATTTGAGGAAAATTTTCCCAACGGTTTTTCTTAACTGTTGGGAAAGGGTCTAGTTTTCCCAATGGTTTTGGAAAACGGTGGGGAAAGGGTATAAAGAAAGTTAGTGAACACAAAAAATTATAAATTGATGACTATAAATATTCCGCATTTTTTTTTTCATATATGGGGTTGTAAAGATGAGGTGAGATCAAATAATACTCTATTTAAAAATCCTTATCCTAAAACCATGAGTGGTTTTTTATTGGCTATTATAGAGGTTCCAAAGATAGAATATTTTATTATCATTATTAATCTCTAATAGTTATTGAGTATAATCATGATGTATTATTTGAAGAAAAAATAAATAATATCGATTATTATCCCATTCAGTATGTTTTAGAGAGGATTATATTGAATTAAAATTACAACCAAATTTATTTCAAAATTATGTTTTACCCCTATTAATGATAAGAAAACTCTTATAGATGATGATGTGATTACAACATCATTGGGTAAACAAATTCTTGATAATATTGGGGAATAAGTTCCATTGATGATATCTAAAACGGTTTATAAACCTTCTATACCTAATGAATATGTTTTGTATCTTAAAGATCAATAGTTTTATTTAAATGATGATGATCCTATCAATTTAAAAGACTTATTAGTATCAAGCATGGTAAATACCCTGGGGGGTGGGTGAATCAATGTATGATGATTTATTTAAATAACCCTCACCAATGATATTGTTCCACAATTAGTAGGAAAACCTCTCCCTCTAATGACATATACAAAGTGATACATCACATAATTGGGATACAAGCATTTTTACTTGGTTTGGCCACACTAGGATAATCCATGGAGCATGAAATAAATTAGTGTGGGATGAATTAGATAATATTAGTATCTCAAAAATATGAAGTGTTTAAGTGTTTTAAAAATTATCAGAGATGGGTAGGGAATATTATTAAGATAAAAAAATAGAAATTCTAGTTTTGTAATGGAATACAATTCACTAATAGTCAAGTATAATAATATCTTGAGAAGCATAATATAAGGAAACATGTTTAAATGATAAAGTATCCTAAAAAAACAATATTATTGAGAGGATTAACCAATTCATTATGTTATGAGTTGATCGATAATACTTCAAAGGAAGGTAACATCATGTTCTTGACCCATGTTATAGGCATGTTAATGGATAATATTTTTGTGTATACTATTATAATTATCAAATATATCACAATATTATATCTTATATCACGTTTTAATTATGTATAATAAATTTCCTCCTCCTCCTCCTCATCACCACCACCACCACAACCATCATCATTGTAATTATTATTATTATTATTCCCACACCTCACTATTCATAAT
This sequence comes from Viscum album, assembly GCA_963277665.1. Classification (NCBI taxonomy): domain Eukaryota; kingdom Viridiplantae; phylum Streptophyta; class Magnoliopsida; order Santalales; family Viscaceae; genus Viscum; species Viscum album. Next base: position 75,901,264 of record OY728165.1, on the reverse strand, counting down.
AATAATATGCCTTCTAAAATTAAATATCTATTATAGTTAATTTCGAATTCTATAACTTCTTAGGGAATATTTTAATTAGTCCTCCCATCTTTGAATGGTGTTATCTATTAGGGAATAATTTAATTAATTTTTTTATTCATGAAAATAAATTTCTAAAGGTAGTAAAGACCAATGGTACATTAACTATGAGTGTTTTAGGAAACTATAATGAAAGTGGGGGAGAAGGGGAATACACTATAGTAATTATATGGGGTTTAGTATAAAATGGTGGTTGTCAGTGTATAAACAATTCCAAAGTGTAGGATAGCTTATATGAATGGGTTCTTCAGTGCCTATAAAATAGAGACTTTATTGGATATGAAAATCATTCCATCAATTGAAAAGAACTTGGAATCCCACTTCTAAATTGATATTTATATCAAATATTTGACAAAATTCAAAGATTATTTATTGGTAAAAAATATAAAATACTCTTCCATTACTCTCTTGATTATAATTTCTCTTCATAGGTTATTCTACACTAAGTACTATTATAGAGTATCAAGGCACCATTTATTCCTAAATAGGATTCTCTTACAACCCATAGTACTACCCGTTTGGTGGGGAATATAATCTTAAAGAGAGTGACATCAAGACATGCCTTAGTGGAATCTATCTATTAACATTTGAGCTATCCATAACATAATCACCCACCCATATCCCCAATAATCATAATAGTATATTTTAATATGATGGATACGACATCCCTGAAAAACATGATGAAGGGAGAGAAATATGATGGAAATGAATTCAAAAGGTGAAAAAATATAGATCACTTTCTACTTGAGACTCTCAAATCGGTGTACATGATCTCAACTCTAATGCCCCCATATCTAAAAATGGGAAAATCTAAGTCTCTTATATTAAGAAAAAATGGGTGAATTATGATATCATATGTTAAGAAGATATAATCTTTATATTATTTAGTAATCTCTTTGACACATATCCACATTTTTATGGAAATTGATATTTGGGATACATATGGAAAAGGAACATCAATTGGGAGATGAAAATGCATAATTTCTTAGTAAATAATTTTATTTCTAATAATAATTTAGTTAGTAGATCTATTGTTGATAAATTTTATGGAATTATATGCATTTTACATCATTTAATGAAAAAATGACATGGATGATTCTATCATTGTCACATCCACCATATATATACTACCCCCTTCAGGAAAAAATGTTAAACATTATCTAAAACATAAGAAGGAATACAATTCACTCAATAAGTTTCTCAACAATAATCAAATTGAGAAGGAATATAAAAAGCACAGGGATTAAAATGAACTAATGGATGATAAATCTAAGCTACTTATAGTAGAAGTTTTAGGTGCATATGATTTCTCAAAAGAGCCTAAATTTTCAATCTATATTTTAAAAATGAATGTATAATTTAAGAATAAGGAAGAGAAATGTTACTTCTTTGGAAATTCACAACACTTCAACTACAGTTTCCATCCCTGTAAGAAGAAATATGGAAACAACACTCTAAAGGAGAACATTAAAGACATGATATTTGAAGCTACTGTGAATGAGTATAAATCTTCAATGAAGATCTATTATAATGATATATAATATATATGAAATAATAAATCTCTCTTCAATAGAAACAAAATCAATAGGGGATCATGATAATAAGAATATTTTTAATAAGATATCACGTTTATGGTTTATTAATATTAATTATTATAAATTTATACATATGACTTAAACATGTATATATTTTAATAAAATTTTTAATTGATATTATATAATTAATTACAAACCAATTATAATTTTAAATTATTTTGTTTACTTTGAAATATAAAATAAATTTTTATTTAAAGGTTAAAGATGTTTTCTTAAAATTATTTCTCATTAGATATTTTATAAATAGATATTTATGTTAATTATATAAAATAATATTAATATATTTTATTATAATATTAGAAATAAATATATTAAGTTAGGGAATAATAATATGGGTTTTTATTTGAAAATTAAATAGTTCTTATTTTAAAAATTTTCTTCTGTATATGATATATTTTTATTTAAAAGTTAAATGTCTAAATTTTAGAAATTTAATTTGATAAAAAAGGTTTTATTTTTCATTTCATCATTTCAAAAATATATTAGCATGCTTATTTGATATTTTTCAGAGCAAGATGATATTTTAATGAAATATTTAAAATACTGTTTTAAAGAATAAAATATATTTTATGATCTGGGGAAAACAAAAATATTGATTAAAAACTTATGAAACTTATAGAGTAAATATGAAAATCATTATCGATGATGACAGAGTGCTTATGTAGCACTTGAAAAGTTAAATTCGGTGTCCTAGAGAAAAAATTTGAGAATTTAAATTTTCTTGTTATACACGAGTAATAAATATGATGAATAATTAATTATTTTTTGGATATTTACTAATTTTATAGTTATATAACAAGTAACTTATCCAAATTCTTGTGCTAAGATTGTGCAAGATGTGAAAAGTTAAAATAACGTATGAATTAATTTTTCATGATATGGATGGGAGTAAATATACATTATGAACGAATATATATGACTATAATGACGAGTAAGAAATTATATTGTTGTTATTAATTTATTTTTTATTTTAAGTAATATTATAATTATCTAAAACACTAACACGGTGTCAACACAATGTTTGTGCATGTTGTAGAAAAGACAAAGTAAATGATTTAAAAAAAATTAAAAATGATATGATTTATATTATTTAGGGTATTAAAATAATTTTAAAAATGATAATATGAAGGATAAATATTTATTTAAATTTTCATATCAAAATTACATGGTTATCTAGATATTTTTTAGAAATTTAAATTATTAAATAACCTTAAAAATATATTTAAAGAGAATTTAATGTAAAAAATGATCTATAATTTTATTAAAAAATTATAAAAAATTATAATTACTCAATTAGGATGGTTAAGTGTATATAATGTCATTATATGTCCCTTTATGAACCAATAATCATTTTAATATTACATTTTTACCCGTAAAGACTGTGTATTTTCAAAAATGCCATTGGATTTTTCCTATAAAAGGGGACCCATTATACCATTTTTAAAACACCTATAATTTTTTTTCTCTTTTTATTCTACCAAAATAAATCTCTAATGTTTCCTTCCCACATCTAAAAGATTCAAAGCTTTATAAAACTCCCTTATCTAAAGGCTTTGTACTCATTCCAAACAAGGTGGTTCAAGAAGCTAGGTAAAAGTTTCCAAGACTATATCTCATTTCATATTTATGATTATTGATCTTAAAACTATTTTAAAACTATAATTATTATTCTAAAATTATTCAATTTAAATTTATTTTCATTTTTTATCCATAAATGATGAAATATTATTGAATAACTATCAATGATCTATTTTCTTAAGTCGTTACTACATTGAATTAAATATATTTTTTTTTCAAAATTGTGTATTTTAATCTAAATTACCCTCTTATTATTTCTAGTAAAATAAGTAATATTTAAAGATAACTATAAAAATATATATTGGTTATAAGAAAATTTTTTCTATAAAACTAAAATATTTATTGGGTTTAACCTTCCTTTAAAATATTTTGAAAACAATACTTACTGTGTTTGTTTTACACTACTTAAGTGAACAATGATGTTTTTATAAACATATTCCTTTCACCGATATTATTAAAAATTAATTTTATGATTGAATATATAATTAATACTAAATTAATTTTATTATTATGATTCTACGATGATAAAATATCTATCATAACAATGGAATTAAAAGTAAACAATCATGGTTATTTTATTCCATAAAAAACATTATTATTAAAGAATATTCACAATAATGTAACTATTTCATGAACTATTGAACTAATTTTATACTATAATGAAATGTAGAATATATCTTAAAAATTTTAGATCTTATAAAACCTTTTTATAATAATATTTTACCATTAAAAAAAATATCAAGGTTATTTTAGAGATTAAGAATTGAACGACTCTAAAATGACCAATGTGAACTATAATGAGAAACATGATAATAAAGGAAATAAAAGGAATATTAATAAACAAATTATCACAAACAAGTTTATGAAATAAGTAAATAATTAATATAATTTTCTTATTTAAGAGGGTATAAGTCATAAAAAGTGATTCAAGACTTGAGGTAATATATTCTTCTTTTAAAACTTATTTTGAATGTTTTAAAGTTTTCTATTAAAATATTTCTCTTTCATATCCATATTTTTTATATTTATTTGTAAAATTATTTATCTAAACTTTTATGGTTGATTAATTTCATTACCTATTGTCCTTGAACTTATAAATATTGTAACAATTTTGTCTACATGGTTCAATTTGGACATTCATTACAAAAATGTGAAAATAATGTTTTTTAATGTTTACTACATGATCACCTTTTCCCGTCCTCATGTTTATTCTTTTTTATGAATCATACTCTTCATTTTTTGATGGTTTTACAAAGTAATTTCATTTCCATTTTTAGTGAATTTCTCATTTTAAGGTTTTATCTAAGAAAACGATGTTTCCTTTTATTTTTGTGGGATAATTATAATTACTTATGCCAATGGGCTCAAATGAATGTTTTTATGAGTTTTATGATGAAAGTATAAGAACCTATATGTTTTATTCATGTTATGGTTCTTGAATATTAAATATAATGATTAGTGTAAGAACTCAGTTTTTATATTAGGTATTGATCCTTTTAATTTTGGTCTAATTATTTATTATAGATCTAATATAAATATCTAATGAGGTTATAAAGGTTTCAGGGTGTATTGGTATTGTTTGGATCTCAACACCTCGACTAGTGGAGAAAAATAATTGTGCCACATGGTTAGTAGAAATTGTGCGACCCCACCTGTGCAGTCTCTCTTAACTATGCGGGGCTGGATAGTGGGGTGAATCAGGATGCACAATTTTACCTAACCACTTACTTGGGGTTTCACACCCATGAAGAAACAACAAACATTGTTGTAGAGGAGTTTTTCAGGTTTGGCACATGGTTTCCATAACCGTGCAGCCAAATGATGTGAAGTTACCCTCTCTTGAACAAAAGGAACATGGTTTGCGCACAATATATCCAATAATGTGACCAAACCTTGAAACACCTGTTTTTGGGGGAAATTACAAAAACAAACTTAATGAAAATATTTATTTCAACTTATCTTCTCCCTAGGATCATTTTAGTGAAAACACCATCCTTTATCCCTTTTGAAGCTCTCAAGCCATCTTCCATGGAATTTGATCTCGTTCATCCATCTAGAGTCCGATTGAAGCACCATTCATCTTGTTGGATCTGCACTAATAAGATATTGATTCTTTTTTAGCTATTATTAATTATTATTTCTATTTATAATTCTATTTTGATGTAGGATCATATGCCCTATTTTTAGGGTGTTTGTCCATTTTTCTGATCTCTTCCAATCCAGGACAAACTAAAGGATGGTACTAAATAATAAGAGTCATACGAGTTCAAGGTAAGTGGTCTATAAGTTATTCATAAAGTTTTTATGTTTTATAATATATGTGGTTGTGCCAGATGCTAGTTTTAACATGAATTTCTCCCAAATTGAACTTTTATTAAATTGGTTTTTGTACTTAGAACCTAGTGATTGTATTATACCCCCTTGAGATCAAATACCTTAGATGGTTTCATCCCTTTAGGTGTGCCCACATGTCTGCCAAATTGGATTTAATGGAAATAAATCCAAAACACCTATTGGTGTGATTGTATTTAAATTAAAACAACAATACCATGCTAATATGGAATGAAAGTAGTAGCATATCATGACTAGTTCCCTTGACAATTATAATGAATTGAATTTAAGTGAGTGGTGAGCCCAAATAAATTGATTAAACTGAATGATGGTTACACCCTCATTAGTTATTGAATGTAATGAGTTATGAATTTACTATGTACTCTTCTTGAAGACTTGACTACTTCTAATAGCCTATGAACCAAATAGGAATGATGTACCTTATTCATATTAAATGATAATGAGAAATTTTTTATACCTTGGATTGTATTAAGGCCAATGGTTATTCATTATTGATATGACATAAGAGGCTATAGTTTCCCAAAGACCCCATTGAGTGATGAGGTTGTGAAATATCGGGGAATCTAAACAATTTTGAAGGACCTTCCAATATATTTTGAGTGGGAGAAGATCAATTACAACTCCACCTTCAGAATCAGGTTTAGTAGAACCTTTCCAGGAAGGCAGCTAGAGTACCACTGGTTATACAAGCAGAGGAGGAGGTTGTGGTCATAGTATTTAGACATCATATTTTCAGTGAAAATAGTGTAGGACTGCTCTAGGTAGTCCGGTTGAAGCACAAGTCTAGGGATCATGACATATATATTTAGTGTATCCTATATCATAGGAGTTAGATGTTGGGCCATCTACTTCATAAGATACTATTTTAGTATCCTGTAATATAATTTATACCTTATTTTATACAAGTGCATCTCTTTCCTTCATATCTGTGGCTGTTGTAGAGAGTCTTAGACTTCATGTTGAGTACTTGTATGAATTCATTATGCTAGATATACCTTTGGGTATATGATCAGAGAGCATACACCAGTGAAAGGATTATTCTCTTGAGGTAGGAATCTATTGTTTTACGTGGAACCTCTTTGTCCTTGACATGATTAGATTTTACAACATTCTTGGGATGGACTGGTTGGTTCCTTATCATGCCTATGTGGACTTTTGTCACTATATGGTTTCATTTACATCATCATAGGGGGGTATGTATATTCACAAAGGTGAGTGGGATGTAAAATACGACAGATATGTACCATCACATCTTTATCTAGGTGGAGTGACCACCTGGATTGGTAGTCTTTACATTAATTATTCGGGAATACATCAGATTGTGTTTCCTCATGTAGTTGATTGAATTAGGGATGTCTTACCTAAATAATTTTCATCACTACATCCTACGATATAAGTAGAATTTACTATTGATCTAGTGGATGGATTTTCATTAGTATCCATTCCTCCTTACATGATGGCTACTACTGAGTTGCAAGAGCTCAAGAGGCTATTAGAAGACTTAGAGGAAAAAGGTTTTATATGGACTAGTTCTTATCCTTGGGGTTCACCAGTCCTTTTATCCAAGAATGAATATAGGACCCACATGATTTTCATGAATTACTAGAAGTTGAATAAGATTACAGTGAAAAAATAGTATCTCTTAACTCACATAGATGATCTTTTTGACCATCTCAGAGGGGTGAGGGAATTCTCAACGATGAACCAAAGATCAGGATTTCATAAAGTTCGCGTCAAACCTTTAGATAATTTACATACTACTTTTTGATGTCAGTACGACTTATATGGGTATCTCGTGATTCCATTAAGTATTATGAACACACCATTCATCTTCATGTATTTTATGAATAGGGTATTTAATCCCTATCTACATTCATTTTTCATGGTATTCATAGATGACATCTTGGTGTATTATCATACTCAAAGAGACCATTCCACACATCTGGAGATCATTTAGAATACATTAAGAGAGCACCAAATATATTCTAATATTAGTAAATATCAATTCTGGATTGACAAGCTACACTTCATGGGTCTCCTTATCTTAGAGGTAGTAGTTTTATTTGACTAAGAGAAGGTGAGAGTTGTGGTTACCCAGGAGAATCCCACGAACTTCTTTGAAATACAAAGTTTCTTAGGGATATATGGTTATTGTAGGAGTTTTATATAGGACTTATCACACTTATAAGAACCTCTTAAAAGATTGACTAAAAAGGGTGTCACTACTGGAAATACAACCTTTCCCAACAGTTCTGAACTATTGGGAAAGGCCGCAGAACCGTTGGTATATGTTATACCAACGGTTCTGCAAACCGTGGGGAAGTAAGCCATTGGGAAAGCTTTTCCCAACGGTTTATTCTGAATCGTTGTCATAGGGTAGGCAAAGCTAACCTATCCCAAAGGTTGTGCCAAACCGTTGGGAAAGGATTTTTTCCAATGGTTTGGCCTAAACCGTTGGTAAATCCCAACAATTCTCCTTTTTTCCAATGGTTTTAAACCATTGGGAAAGGATTTTTACCAACGGTTCAATGAAACATTGGTAAAAAAAGCACTAGAAATGCTATGCCAGCGGTTTGAAACCGTTGGCATAGCCTATGCTCTGCAAATTGCACAGCAGCCTACAATTTGCAGAGCAGCTATATAATTTGACAGCATCCCTCATTTTATGCATTCCCTCCCATTTTCAATCCAATTATTGTACCTGAAATAAACTAACACAAACATATACAATTATTGTACCTGCAATAACCAACACATACATATAGAGAACAAATTCATACACATTTAACATATAATGCATCATGGAACTATACACATCCATAATTATATTAGAATTCATAACGTAATTATAAACATAAATAATTAATTTATAATTCAATTTAAAATTAAGATGACAATTATATGTGGAATCTGGAATTCAATTCATAATTTGATCGGTTTTTTGTATACCATATATTTTTACCTGAAATGATGCCCATTTTAAACAAAATACATACACAAGGAGTGATCCTGCCACACAATGCCTCGGGTTGAAGTGAGGTTAACTCATACACATCACAAATGACCCATCGATCGTTGTCCTAAAGTATCAACATATTCCGAAAGCGTTTGCTCGGTTTTCCTTATGTCAGTTGATGTTCTTCACTTAAAATGATGTCCTTTTGAAACAAAAGATAGACACTTTGAGTGGTGCTAGACACACCACGTCTCAGATTGAGGCGGGGTTGATTTGTACACGTCACATATGACCCATGGATCATTATCCTAAAGTTTCAATGGAAACCGAATGCGTTTCATTAGTTTTCTGTATATATTTAAAATGTTGTCCATTTTAAACAAAAGAGAGAAACTTAGACTGATCCCGACCACACCACGACTCGGATTGAGCCCGGGTTGGCTCATACAGGTCAGATATGACCCATGGATCGTTGTGATAAATTATGAACAAATTCTAAATGCGTTTGGTTAGCTTTTCGTATGCCAGTTGTTCTTTTCACTTATAATCCTCTCCATTTTAAAAAAAAGAGACACAGTTAGTGTAGTGTCGGCCACACCACACCTTAGATTCAGGAGGGGTTGACTCGTACACATCACATATGACCCATGGATCGTTGTGCTAAAGTATCGACACAATCCGAATGCGTTTGGTCGGTTTTCCGTATGGTAGTTGATGTTTTTCACTTAAAACGACGTCCTTTTGAAACAAAAGATAGAAACTTTGAGTGGTATCGGCCACACCACATCTCAGATTGAGGCGGGGTTGATTCATACACGTCACATATGACCCATGGATCGTTCTCCTAAAGTTTCAATGGAAACCGAATGAGTTTGGTCAGTTTTTTGTATGTACTTAAAATGTTGTCCATTTTAAACAACATAGAGCCACTTAGAGTGATCCCGGCCAAACCGTGCCTTGAATTGAGACCGGTTTGACTCGTACACATCACATATGACCCATGGATCTTTGAACTAAAGCATCAACAGAATCTGAAAGCGTTTGGTCAGTTTTTCGTATGTCAGTTGTTCTTTTCACTTATAATCTTGTCCATTTTAAACAAAAGAGAGACATTGTGAATGGTGTCGGCCACACCGCGCATCAGATTGAGGTGGAGTTGACTCGTACACGTCACATATAACCCATGGATCGTTTTCCTAAAGCATCAACACATTTAGAATGCGTTTGGTCAGTTTTTCGTATGCTAGTTGATCTTTTCACTTATAATCTTGTCCATTTTAATCAAAAGAGAGACACTTTGAATGGTGTCGGCCACACCGCGCCTCGGATTGAGGCAGAGTTGACTCATAAATGTCACATATGACCCTTGGATCGTTGTTCTAAAGTATCAACTCAATCAGAATCCGTTTGGTCGGTTTTCCGTATGTACTTAAAATGTTGTCCATTTTAAACAAAAGAGAGACACTTAGAGTATAAACACAATCCAAATACATTTGGTTGGTTTTTTTTTACGTCTGATTGATGTTCCGTCTGCTCAACTACTTCGAAATTCACTCACTTGTATTTTTCATCTGATTTCAGGCCATTCCGGCTTCATTCGGCCCGCTTGGACCCCCCATGCGCGTTTATGAAGCGCGCGCATCACTTAAAACATGCATATTAAGCCGTACCGTGCAAAACGCTCGTACGATTGATGTTCCGTCTGTGCGTACACATCACGAATAATAATTATATTGTTTCACGGTGGTTTCAGATCAATCCGAGGTCGTCCGCTATGAATTTGACCGTTAGACTCCCATTTTGGCTGTTTTTGACACTAGAACTGCGTTCTCGGTCACCGCAGGCACACGACACATCCGATTGACGTGCCGTCTGCTTGGCCACTTCAAAAATTATTCAACCATTTTTTTCCTCTGATTTCAGGCCATTCTGACTTTGTTTGGCCCATTTGGACCCCCCACGCGCGTTTATGAAGCAGGTGCATCACTTAAAACACGCATATTGAGACGTACCGCACAAACCGCATGTCCGATTGACGTGTCATATACACGTACACGTCACGAATAATAATTAGAATGTTTCACGGTGGTTTCAGGTCAATCTGTGGTCGTCCGCTATAAATTTGACCGTTAGACGCCCGTTTTGGCCGTTTTTGACACCAGAACTGCGTTCTCGGTCACCTCGGGCACACGACACGTCCGATTGATGTGTCGTCTGCTCGAACACTTTAAAAATAACTCACCCATATTTTTAGTCTAATTTCAATCCATTCCGACTTCGTTCGGCCCGTTTGGACCCCCCCACGAGCGTTTATGAAGCGCGCGCATCACTTAAAACATGCATATTGAGCCTTACCGCGCAAACCGTACGTCCGATTGATGTTCCTCCTACAAATACATATCAATAATAATAATTATATTGTTTCACGGTGGTTTCAGGTCAATCCGCGGTCGTCCTCTATGAATTTGACTGTTAGACGCCCGTTTTGGATGTTTATGACACCAGAACTGCGTTCTCAGTCACCGCGGGCACACGGCACGTCCGATTGACGTGCCCTATGCTCAAACACTTCACAAATCACTCAACAGTATAGGTCGTCTGATTTTAGTCCATTCCGACTTTGTTCGGCCCGTTTCGACCCCCCACGCGCGTTTATGAAGCGCGCACAACACTTAAAACATGCATATTGAGCCCTACCGTGCAAACCGCACGTCCGATTGACATGCTGTCTATGCGTACACATCATGAATAATAATTATATTATTTCACGGTGGTTTTAGGTCAATCCGAGGTCGTTCTCTATGAATTTGACCATTAGATGCCCGTTTTGGCCGTTTGTGACACCAAAACTGTGTTCTCGGTCACCGCGGGCACACGGCACGTCCGATTGACGTTTCGTCTTCTCAACCACTTCAAAAATCACTCAACTGTATTTTTCGTATGATTTCAAGCCATTCCGACTTCGTTCGGCCCGTTTGGACCCCCCACGCACGTTTATGAAGCGCGCACATCACTTAAAACACGCATATTGAGCTTACTGCACAAACCGCACGTCCGATTGACGTTCCGTCTATGAGTACACATCAAGAATAATAATTATATTGTTGCACAGTGGTTTCAGGTCAATCCGAGGTTCTCTGCTATGAATTTGAATGTTAGACGCCCGTTTTGGCCATTTATGACACCAGAATTGCGTTTTCAGTCATCGCGGGCACACGACATGTCCGATTGATGTGCTGTCTACTCGAACACTAAAAAAATCACTCACCCATTTTTATCATCTGATTTCAGGCCATTCCGACTTCATTCATCCCGTTTGGACCCCCCACGCGCGTTTATGAAGCGCGCACATCACTTAAAACACGCATATTGAGCCTTACCGCACAAACCGCACGTCCGATTGACGTTACGTCTGTGCGTACATGTCACGAATAATAATCATATTGTTTCACAGTGGTTTTAGGTCTATCCAAGGTCGTACTCTATGAATTTGATGGTTAGATGCCCGTTTTGGCCGTTTATGACACCAGAACTGCGTTCTCGGTCACCACGGGCACACAGCACGTCCAATTGATGTGCCGTCTACTCAACCACTTTGAAATTCACTCACTCGTAATTTTATTCTGATTTCAGGAAATTATGACTTCATTCGGCCTGTTTGGACCCCCCCATGTGCGTTTGTGAAGCACGCGCATCACTTAAAACACACATATTGAGCCTTACCACACAAACTGCACGTCTGATTGACGTTCCGTCTACACGTACACATCACGAATAATAATTATATTGTTTCACGATGGTTTCAGGTCAATCTGTAGTTTTCCTCTATGAATTTGACCGTTAGAAGCCCGTTTTGGCCGTTTATGACACCAGAACTGCGTTCTCGGTCACCGTGGGCACACGACATGTCCGATTGACGTGACGTCTGCTCGAACACCTCAAAAATCACTCCCTTATATTTATTGTCTAATTTCAGGCCATTCAGACTTCGTTCGGCCCATTTGGACCCCCACACGCGTTTATGAAGCGCACATCACTTAAAACACGCATATTGAGCCTTACCGCGCAAACCACACGTCCGATTGACATGCCGTCTCCACGTACACATCAAGAATAATAATTATATTGTTATACGGTGGTTTCAGGTCAATACGAGGTCATCCGCTATGAATTTGACCGTTAAACACCCGTTTTGGCCGTTTATGAAACCAGAACTCCGTTCTCGATCACCGCAGGCACATGGCATGTCCGATTGACATGTCGTCTACTAAACCACTTCAGAAATCACTCAACCATATTTTTCGTCTTATTTCAGGCCATTCTGTCTTCGTTCGGCCCATTTTTACCCCCATGCACTTTTATGAAGCGCGCTCATCACTTAAAACACACATATTGAGCCTTACCGTGCAAACCACACGTCCGATTTATGTTCCGTCCGCGCGTACATGTCACAAATAATAATTATATTATTGCACGGTGGTTTCAGGTTAGAAATACTAAAACAGTATAATCTAGGTAAAAAAGGAAAATTATATTCACCATGGATATAAAAACTTCTAGAGAATTCATCAACTCAAATGAAATTACCTCATGCATGGGGTTCATTCTCATCTGGATCACCCCAGATATCCCCCCAGCCCTCATACAACCCCCTACTCCTCGAACAACCCCCTAATCACCTCGGACAACCCCCACCCCTCATAAATCCCCCACTCACCCCGGAAAGCCCCACACCCCTCGGACAACCACCTGGACAACCCCCCCACCACCTGGACACCCCATCCCCCCCACATGAACATCCCCCACCCCACCCCACCCCCCACCACACCTGCATACTCCCCCTCCCTATCCAGAAAACATGAAACTTAAATTAAAAATATATTAAATATGATTTTTTTCATGAAAAAAACGAAAATATTATGCCTCTACTCCAAATACTAAAAACGATGAGATATCTTTTGGAAATACGATGTTGTTCAAAACCTTCAAGGATGAATAAAATCAAGTTTTCTAGTGTAATGAAACTATTCAAAGTGCTCTAAAATTAAATAGGTGGGTTTAGAAGAGAAAATTGAAGTGTTAGAAGTAGGATTTTTGTAGAGAGTTTTGAAATTTCTAATTAAACATCTCCAACTCATATTGAAGATAAAGATTTAAGATTATCCTATAACCAAATCATAATTTTAAATGAAGAGATGCTTCAAAGTGGTGTTAAACGAGGATAATTGAATTTGAAATCCAACAAGGGAGGTATAAGGAGAACACCCTAATGGATTAAGAATTCCTAAGGAAATTGATTAATGATAATGATATGAATCACCATTTATATATTGAAATTGGTTTTATTGATGGATAATGATTTTAATTTTCATGTGTGGAGTTGCGTTGACCTAAAAACACCAAATGGGGTTCCACTCTATATTTCTGAGAATATATTATCCAAATCTACAAAGCTTCCAACTGTAAACATGATAGCTTTAAATTAGTGCCTACTGGAATTTCATGACATTTAAGGGATATGTGTTTTTTGAAATGCCTATGCATTATAGGAATGTTCATGAATGGTGGTTTTTTTCCATATGTGTATGTAATTCAGTTATGAAGATGGTTTATTCCATTTAACCATTGTTATAGTGTATGTTTAGGATGAGTTTTTGCATTTAACCAGTGTTTTTGTTTATGTTTTGGTTAGGTGAGTTAGAAACCATGTTAGGCATGTCATTAGAACACGTGTTCTTCCATTTTACCATGTAGTATTAGATTTCAGGGATAAAAGGGTTTTGGCTGAGCTAATTACTACCCACTATATAGTATGGCCAACACATCATGTGGCAATATCCATGAAACAAAGGCATGTGTAAATGGGACATTTTCAGCAACCCATTTGGATAAACATACTTTTCACCAGAAGGGATTGGCCATGTATATTTACATGGCTATCTAAGTCATGTACTGTGTGTACATTCCCAGGACCCTAGATTATCGTAGACACGATGTGAGCCCTTATACCATATCGTCATTATTACAACCATTAATAAAAACTTATTAAACAACATCATTTGTCAAAGATAATCAAATTGAACATAAATCAATAATACTATTGGATATATCAAGTAAAATTAAGTCACACTATCTTACATCCTAAATGACCATCCACAACCAAGATTAATGACCACATACCTCTCTTTTTGGCCAAATCATAAGAGAATACATAGTTTCAGAACAAAAAAACAAAGGTATCACTTACAGATTTGAAGTGCAGAAGAAAAAATTTCCATGATTGAAGATGGATTGATCGGTGGAAGAAGTTTGGCAGAGGGGGATTTGATTTATGGCAGCAATCGAGCGGAGGGGGACTACAATTGAGCGGAGGGGATACTGGACACCCGATCTGGATTTAGGGGAAAACTTTCCCAATGGTTTTTAAAAACCGTTGGGAATGTATGTTTACCTAGTCCTATACCAACAGTTTCTTTAAACTGTTGGTAAAAGGTGGCCAAACAAGGCCTATACCAACGGTTTGTGTAAACCTTTGGTATAGATTCCAACATATACCAATGGTTAGTGTATAACCATTGGTAAAAGTATCTTAATTGAGGCCTATGCCAATGGTTTGTAAAACCGTTGGTAAAATTCTTCATAAAAGCTTTTATACCAATGGTTTTCTTAAAACCATTGGTATACATAACCATTCCCAACGGTTTGAAAAACCGTTGGGATATAAGCGTTGGTAAAAATGGGATTTCCAGTAGTGTGTGAAGTTTGTTTGGCCTGAATCTTGCGAGACATCCTTTCATGATTTGAAAGGGAGATTAACTTTAGCATCGATATTGATTCTTCTAGAGTCCGAAAAAATATATACAACCTATTGTGATGCATCAAGAATCAGGCTAGGATAGGTTATAATTTTGGATGATAGAGTCATTGTGTATGGTTCATAGAAGTTAAGTCCTATTGAGTGGAATTTCCAGACACACGATCTTGAGTTGAAAGGTATTGTACGGACCTTGCACTTTTGGAGGCATTAACCACAAGGAGTGCATTTTGTGGGTTTTAAAGACCACAAGATACTTAGGTATATTTTTTACACAGTGTGACTTAAATGCTGGGCAGTGAGGATGGGTCAAATATCTACAATCCTTTGGATTTTAGGTAGTTAATACACATGGTAAGGGAATTGTAGTTGCTGATGATCTGAGCAGGAGGACTCATAATGTAACACCACAAGATTTTATGAAAAATATTCTTTTTAATTTCATTAATGTCTTGTGTTGTACGCTACACCAAAAGGATTTTCACAATATGCATCCCTGATTTTTCTTGCATTACACGCAATCGTGACCTTCCATGATAGCATGTGTTGTACGCAATACCGAGTTTTGCTAAACAACGATATGTTGTATAAACTAGCCATTATGAATAGTAATACCCACTTTTTAAAATTTTATAAATTTTATCGTTCAAAATGGACTTCATTTTTGGATTCAGAATATCGAAATTAGCATAGGGTGAATTTTTGGTATTTTTCTGAAAACGTTCAATTTTTGATGAATAGTGAAAACACTAGATTACTATTCAAAAACCGACTTTTTATTCAAATAATTATTTATTTTATTTAAATTTATTTTAGGTCAAAATTGCTACATAATACCTATATAATTTCAATTTAAGTCATTGGAGTCATTTTATAATAATTTTAGATACATAAAAATTTTATTGAACTTTTCACCATCTTTTACCCACCTCCTAGGTGAATTTCCAAATTCACATAAAAATTAATTTTACCACTTCTGTGAGTGGAATTTTAAAAATCAGAGAGACATGGTTGATGTCAGTAAGTAAAATTTGGTTCAATGAGAAGAAAATAATTTTTGGTGAATAGTAACATTTTACTTTTATTTACCACGGTTAAAAATAAATTTGGTAATTAAGGGTAAAATGATATTATTATTACCCTAACACATGTAATAATTCTATTGGATAAGTGTAATTCGACCAAAAACAACCTTAGGAATAAAATATGGCCATTTAGGCCCACTTGGATTAGATTAGGAAATTTAATATTAATTTATTTAAAGACGAGTTAAAATAGTTAAAATCAAAGTTTAATAACTAAATAATTTTTAATAAAGGGTTATACATAAGATATATCTGACTATAAATATTAATTAGAAAGATAAAAAGATTTCCTACATAATGATATTTTATTTTTAATTTTTATACATTAAATAATTAAATTTATTTATGACACAATGATGATGCAGTAATTATCTTATTAATGAAATATTAACATAATTGATGTTATAAATACCCAAATAAATGTAATTTGAGACTTTTTATGAATTAAAATAATTTTATATGTTAATATGAAATGTTAGTATTAATTTAATTAACTTTTTTCGAACTAATATTTCTGTTATGATTTTTACAAAAATCAATTACCAAATAGTGTCAAAATTGACATAAAATAGTTTTTTTAAAATATTATATTATTAATTGTTATTTTATTCCTAAAAATATAAGGTTCGTCCAAATGACTTATATAAGGTTATATATATTAATAATAAACAACTTGGGGTTCGTTTCGCTTGTTATAGTAAGTTTATTAACCTTATAGTGTAAGAAAATAAGAAGACACGGTAAAAGAAAAATTATTTAACTTAAAGTAAAATCTAAATGATAAGGTTAAAATAGAAACCTAAACATGTCTAAATTCTATTGTATGAGATGATTTCGACCCATCCCCACCTTAGATTCTAAATAACTCAATTTGGAGCTGTTAAAAACCGAATATGATTTTATAATAAAATAACATTTTTAGTTATTCCAAAGGTGCCCCTCTCCTCCCTTATAAAAGGGCACCTCCTCCCTCTCTTCCTCACACCATTTTGAGCCTTGAAGCTCGGCCAAAATCTACCCATTTCACTTCCCCACTTCCCTATAAAAAACCTAGAGGTACTGGTATTCTTCAACGACAAACTTTAGTGCCCTAAGTGGAGGTCTCAAAGAGGCGCTTCAAAGAAGAGGTAATGCCCGTTACCGATTCTTTAAACTTTATTTCTTCTTCTACTTCTTCTTCTTTAGTTGTTTAATTATGAAGTAATAACATAATTATCACTCATATAATGATATGTTAATATAATTATTAAACAACCCTAATTCACCATCTATCCATCCTACGGAAAACAAAATCACCGCGCGTGCGTACGTACAGAATACCGTCTCCACACCGTGGTGTAATCTATTTTCCACCACCACCTTACTTGGATGGGTATAATGGTGTAAATAATGACTATATATGATTATTGTAAAGTGATATTTATTCTTAAATATTATACATACACTTCAATACAATTCCACGGTCATGGGAATGATATCATCGCTCGTGCGTACGTACGGACTACCGTCTCCACGACGCGATGAGATTCATTCTCAATGATTAACCATTCATGAATGATTATAAAGTATATATAATAAGTAATAATGAAATATATGACATAATAATGATACTGTATTTATGCATATATATATTTATGTCATCTACTTAATTCCATTCAATTCAATAAGTAAAGAAAAACAACGTTCATGCGTATGTACGGCCTACCGTCTCCATGAACGGTGTATTTCTTTCCATTTATCGATATATTATATATATTTATATTCTGAATATATAATATATATAAATCATGTTTTATATTCTAGAATTAATTAATCATGATCTAAGTAATCATATGAATAATTACAAGTCAAAACACAGACAACATATGAAACGATTTTACCCAAAACGCTCTTTAACATGGAATTTACAAAAGAACGGGTAATATAAAGTCATAAGTGAACCATATATGATATCATAACAATGAATATGATTTTTTAATAATTTAATGACATTATTTAAATAATTATATAGGAGGTTCAGATACATATGAATCATATCAGACATAAGTTAAGGGATAATTATTCCAATCTCATTTCTTATCCGAGATTGTTTATTTGTAAGTATTTACTAAGGTTATGTTTATAATCCATGTCCATGTTTTCTAAAAATGTTTTCATAAAATGTTTAGTATTCTTACATGTATGTTTAAAGTCATTTTTACCCTTTTATGACATTCATCAAAAGTTTTGGAAGGAATCTTTCTTTTATTTACCATACAAGGTACTTTTTGACTTTTCTGACAAAAGTACGAGGAGAATGTTTTTTTAACTTATACGGAATGAATGGATTTTTACGGTTTTATAAATCATTATTTTCATAAAGATTACTCTGTAATATTTCCTGATTATTTTCAATAAAACCCTTTTCTTTAAAAATTGAATTGCATTTTGTGAAAAGAAAATGATTTCAAAGAAGAAAGGATATTTTCCTCAAGAATTCATTTCAAGTGTTTTATCAAAACCATTCTCCATCTAAGATGAAATTATTTATTATGTGTATGTTTCAAGTATAATGTCTCTTTTATTTAAATAGTTTTCACTTTTTTTTATGATGAAATGATATCCATTTCTTTTATATGAATTATGTGATGATGGGATGATGTTTATGAAACCCATTTTATTCGTTGGGTTATTATAAATGATGTATGTTTATTTTGTGGCACAAGTAAGAATGATTTCATTGTGATATGGGTGGGACCTATATCTCCCTCCAATTCATTTGTTAAAGATTTATATCTCATGATATAGAAATGGCTGGAATGGTAAGTTAATCTGGTTCAGTGTTACAGGACTGAAACGAGGAGTGAACTCGATTCAGAAAGGGACTTTGTCCACTGAGATGGTCTTGGCAGCAATGCCTTGGCTACTATGGAAATCATGACATGTGATGAATGTTTGCCACAATTACATGTTTTATTCCCATTATATTTTATCATGATTGATGTTCCATTATGATATTTTCCTTACGTACTTACAAGATTCATGTCTTTGCTCAAGATTTTGATGTTTAGATTTTATGTTCAAGTATTTGTATTCAAATTCTTATGGATTGTTTTATGTTCTCTATGTTTACACTTAGTGGGCATTTGAGATCACCCCTTTTATGTTTTCTTTTCCCCAGGATATAAAGATAGGTTTTAGGTAATAAAAAAGGGGGAAGATCTTTATGGGAGATGTTTAAGATCCTTCACCACGATTAGAAGATTATATTCCGAGTTTCCAAAGACACTAAACTATTACGGACCTTGTGTGTCTACTTTTGTTATGTACTAAGTATTCCGCAAAAGTAATGTAATGTTCATGTACATCAAGCTTCGGGTCTCTACAGTTGGTATCAGAGGAAAGGTTTAGTCAACCTTTGGAAACTAGGATGCGAAAACATTAGTGAGATCCCTAGAGATATTTCTAAGGTATGTCTAGGGATATCCCTAAGGTTAAGTATACGTATAGGTTATAGTCCTATAATTACTCTAACGATCTTATAATTAAACTTAAGATGTTAGATATTGAAGGTACTCCCCCTTTATTATGTTGTTTTCTCTAGCATGATATTTTCTTCTCACACTATTATTTTTGGGTTTTAGACGATGGCTGGAACCCGAAGGAACCGTGTTGATCAATGTTATGGACAATGCAATGATTGTCCTCCTGACCAAACCAATGTCATGGGATATGGAGTGCACAATCTTATTTCTATACTTACACAACCTATGAATAATTCTGGACTTCAAAATGAGTAGAGAAAGGAGCAAAATTCTGTTGAATCCTTCATGAGGTAGCGTCCAACCTCATTCAGTGGGTCTTTTGATCCCTTAGTGGATGAACAATGGATCAGTACTACTGAAAAGATATTTTCAGTTCTATAATGTTCTAAGCATGATAAAGTCATCTTAGCATTATATCGTTTCGAAGGTGATGCTGATCAATGGTGGAATCTTATCAAGAATACGAGGCAAAGAGATGAAATTGAGTCCATGGAATGGGACGAGTTCAAGAACATGTTTTTCCGTAAGTACTTCCCTCGTATTCTTCGAAAAATATGGAAAAGGAGTTTCTTGAGCTTAAACAGAAGGATGATGAATCTGTTGGTATATACAAAGAAAATTTTACAAGACTTGCAAGGTATGCATCTGGCATTATCATCCAACCTAAAAGTAAAGTTAATCGATTTTTCAGTGGCTTAAAAACAAGTCTTCGAAGGGAATTAGCTATAAGAGACTTCAGTAGCTATGAAAAAATTGTGCGTTGTGCTATCAAGGTAGAACTGGAAGTTGGTGTAACATATCCTTCTCATGGTTTTGACAATAAACGAAAGATGGAGTTCAAGGATAAATCTCAGAATAATGGTGAAAAGAAGATGAATGTTTCCTTATGCTCAATGTGTGGAAAGAAGCATGGTGGAGATTGTCTTAAAGGGACTAGAAAATGTTTTAAATGTGGAAAAGAAGATCATCGAGCAGTTGAGTGTCGAAGTAATGGAAAAAGGGTTGCTAATGATCTGAATAAAGAAAAGACTGCAGAGAACGCACCACCAACATTTCAATGCTTCAAGTGCAAGGAAATGGGTCATTACGCTAATAAATTCCC
The DNA here is from genome assembly GCA_963277665.1 of Viscum album. Lineage (NCBI taxonomy): Eukaryota > Viridiplantae > Streptophyta > Magnoliopsida > Santalales > Viscaceae > Viscum > Viscum album. The sequence continues at coordinate 75,880,180 of OY728165.1, read as the reverse complement.
TAATCCACGGGTTAATGATGATCAATGTGACCAACCTCTTAAGGAAAAGGATAAAGGGAAGTCTCATGCGATCACTATTTGTGATGTTGAGTATGAAAATGAAGTTGTGTAATGATTAAGTGTTTATGTAATGGGATTCCAAAAAAATGTTGTATATACTATCGTGGAATATTGGAATATTTATGTATTGGTCTATTATGGTTTTCAATAATTTTATGGTACCAGTAACCATGGAAAGTGATTGAGATATTTTTGGAAAGAAGATGATCTGCACATAATGAAGGGATAAGGAGAAAATGAAATGTTTGACAGTATTCATGAGCTCATGACAGATATAAGGAAATAATTATATAGAATTTTGGGGTTTTGGTATGTGGAAAGAGTTAACTTTTGACAGCACTCATGTTTTCACAAAGATTCAATGGGTATTCATTTTTCAAGAGAATACATGATTAAGGCCTTCGAATGTTTGGAATGTGACCAACAAGACATATCTTATGATATATGGGGATCAACGATGGTATTAACATTCTTTTTATATGAAATCTCTAGTAATCATCTTCACTATAATATGAGAATGGACTGCAATATTATGGATAAGCCTAAATATTGGATTGGATTATGTTGGACATAAGTTAGTATTGTTTAAGGATAGAACTTTTTTCGATATTATTGATGGGATGTTATAGTAATGTAGTTTTAGAAAAAGGAAAACCTACAGGATGAGTGACAACCCATCACGTCGGATAAGGCTGTGGGAATCGAACCCACAACCGATGTTTGACAGGCCTTTATCGCCTACCACTGGTCTACAGGATGTCCCTGGTTAGTATAAATTAGTTTTAATTTTTTTAAGTGGTATGAGATATGAAGTATAAGTCCATTTTAGGAAACATGTACGATTAATCGACTTATGTATATTTAATAACTTTTTCTAACCTTTTGTTTAAGATAGATGGAATGACCCGTCATTCTATCACATGATCCGCTAACACTTCACGAATAACAAATTCAACTTCATTTCTTTAAGAGATGAAGTGGAAATTATTCAAGGCATGAACAATAGTGAGATTGAACCAAAATCATGTAAGTATTTCTTTTAATTCATCAAATTTAGTGAAATGATCTTCAAAACCAAAAATGTTGTCCTAGTTCCTTCATATCCGATGAATCAGATGGTACCTTAGATCATCACAAATCTATGGCTTTGTGATTGTTGGCTTTTTCAAAGCCATGTTCTCTACCACTCTCCATCAGAACTTGATGGTTAGATTTTTCTTCCATATCCATATTTTCACCTATGTTCTCCTATGTGGAAACCCAGTGATTAGTTAATTTGGGTAACCGTTAAGTTTAATACTTTAGTTTTTAAAGCCAAGGTTTGGTATTCCTTTTTACGATGTGGGTTTCTATTAAAGAAACATTCGAGTAGTAAACCATTTATAACCTCGACGAATTTCAAGGGCGAAATTCATTTTAAGGGGGGTAGAATTTAATACCCCAATATTTTATGAAAAATATTCTTTTTAATTTCATTAATTTCTGATGTTGTATGCTACACCAAAAGGAGCTTGCATAACACGCATCCCAGATTTGGCTTGCATTACACGCAATCGCGACCTTCCATGATAGCGTGTGTTGTACGCAATACAGAGTTTTGCTAAACAACGATATGTTGTATAAACTAGCCGTTATGAATAGTAATACCCACTTTTTGAAATTTTCTAAATTTTATCTTTCAAAAATGGACTTCATTTTCAGATTCAGAATATTGAAATTAGCCTTGGGTGAATTTTTGGTATTTTTCTGAAAACTTTCAATTTTTGATGAATAGTGAAAACTCTGGGTTACTATTCAAAAACCGACTTTTTGTTTAAATAATTATTTATTTTATTTAAATTTATTTTACATAAAAATTGCTACATAATACCAATATAAGTTCAATTTAATTCATTTGGAGTCAGTTTATAATAATTTTAGATATATAAAAAGTTTATTGAACTTTTCACCGTCTTTTACCCACCTCCTAGGAGAATTTCCAAATACACATAAAACATAATTTTACCGCTTCTGTGAGTGGAATTTCAAAAACCTGAGAGACACGGTTGATGTCAGTAAGTAAAATGTGGTTCACTGAGATGAAAATAATTTTTGGTGAATAGTAACTTTTTACTTTTATTTACCACGGTTAAAAGTAAATATGGTAATTAAGGGTAAAAATGATATTATTATTACCCTAATACATGTTCTAATTCTATTGGATAAGTGTAATTTGACCAAAAACAGCCTTAGGAATAAAATATGACCATTTAGGCCCACCTGGATTAGATTAGGACACTTAATATTAATTTATTTAAAGAAGGGTTAAAATAGTTAAAATCAAAGTTTAATAACTAAATCATTTTTAATATAGGGTTATACATAAGATATATTCAAAAATAAATATTCATTAGAAATCTAAAAATATTTCCTACATAATGATATTTTATTTGTAATTTTTATACGTTAAATAATTAAAATTATTTATGACACAATGATGATGCAATAATTATCTTATTGATGAAATATTGACATAATTGATGTTATAAATACCCAAAATAAATTTAAAATGAGACTTTTTATGAATTAAAATAATTTTATATGTTAATATGAAATGTTAGTATCTATTTAATTAACTTTTTCGAACTAATCTTTCTGTTAGGATTTTCACAAAAATCAATTACCAAATAGTGTCAAAATTGACATAAAATAGTTTTTAAAACAAATATTATATTATTAATAGTTATTTTATTCCTAAAAATCTAAGGTTCGGCCAAATGACTTAGATAAGGTTATATATATTAATAATAAACAACTTGGGGTTCGTTTGTCTTGTTATATTAAGTTTATTAACCTTATAGTGTAAGAAAACAAGAAGACACGATAAAAGAAAAATTATTTAACTTAAAGTAAAATCTAAATGATAAGGTTAAAATAGAAACCTAAACTTGTATAAATTCTATTTGATGATATTATTTCGACCCATCCCCACCTTAGCTTCGAAATAACTCAATTTGGAGCTATTAAAAACTGAATATGACTTTATAATAAAATAACATTTTTAGTTATTCCAAAGGTGCCCCTCTCCTCCCTTATAAAAGGGAACCTCCTCCCTCTATTCCTCACACCATTTTGAGCCTTGAATCTCGGCCAAAATCTGCCCATTTCACTTCCCCACTTCCCTAGAAACATCTTAGAGGTCCTGGTCTTCTTGAAAGACCAACTTTAGTGCCCTAAGAGGAGGTCTCAAAGAGGCGCTTCAAAGAAGAGGTAATGTCCGTTACTGATTCTTTCAACTTTATTTCTTCTTCTACTTCTTCTTCTTCAGTTGTTTCATTATGAAGTAATAACATCAGTATTAATCATATACTGATATGTTATTATAATTATGAAACAACCATAATTCACCATCTATCCATCCTACGAAAAACGAAATCACCGTGCGTGCGTACGTACGGAATACCGTCTCCACACTGTGGTGTAATCTATTTTCCACCACCACCTTACTTGGATGGGTATAGTGGTGTAAATAATGACTATATATGATTATTTTAATGTGATATTGATTCTTAAATATTATAAATACACTTCAATACAATTCCATGATCATGAGAAGGATATCATCGCTCGTGCGTACCTACGGACTACCATCTCCACTACGCGATGAGATTCATTCTCAATGATTAACCATTCATGAATGATTATAAAGTATATATAATAAGTAATAATGAAATATATGACATAATAATGATACTGTAATTATGTATATATATATGTATGTCATCTACTTAATTCCATTCAATTCAATAAGGAAAGGAAAACAACGTTCATGCGTACGTACGACCTACCGTCTCCATGAACGGTGTATTTCTTTCCTTTTATTGATCTATTATATATATGTATATTATGAATATATAATATATATAAATAATTTTTTATATTCTGGAATTAATTAATCATGATCTAAGTAATCATATGAATAATTACAAATCAAAACACAGACGACATATGAAACGATTTTAAGCAAAATTCTCTTTAACATGGAATTTACAAAAGAACGGGTAATATAAAGCCATAAGTGAACCATATATGATATCATAACAATGAATATGATTCTGTAATAAGTAAATGACATTATTTAAATCATTATACAGGAGTTTCGGATAAATACAAAGCATATCAGACATAAGGTAAGGCATAATTATTCCAGTCTCGTTTCTTATCCGAGATTGTTTATTCGTAAGTATTTACTAGGGTTATGTTTATAATACATGTCCATGTTTTCTAAAAATGTTTTCATAAAATGTTTAGTATGCTTACACGTATGTTTAAATTCATATCTACCATTTTATAACATTTACCACAAGGTTTCGAAGGAATCTTTTTTTTGTTTACCATACAAGGTACTTTTTGACTTTTCCGACAAAAGTACGAGGAGAATGTTTTTTTTAACTTATACGGAATGAATGGATTTTTACGGTTTTATAAATCATTATTTTCATAAATATTACTCTAAAATATTGCATGATTATTTAAAAAAACCCTTTTCTTTCAAAATTGCATTGCATTTTGTGAAAATAAAATGATTTTGAAGAAGAAAGGATATTTTCCTCAAGAATTCATTTCAAGTGTTTTATCAAAACCATTCTCCATATAAGATGAAATTATTTCTTATGTGTATTTTTCAAGTATAATGTCTCATTGATTTAAATAGTTTTCACTTTTTTTATGATGAAATGATATCCATTTCTTTTATATGGATTATGTGATGATGGGATGATGTTTATGAAACCCGTTTTATTCGTTGGGTTATTATAAATGATGTATGTTTATTTTGTGGCACAAGTAAGAATGATTTCATTATGAGATGGGTGGGACCTATATCTCCCTCCAATTCATTTGTTAAAGATTTATATCTCATAATATAGACATGGCTGGAATGGTAAGTTAATCTGGTTCAGTGTTACAGGACTGAAACGAGGAGTGAACTCGATTCAGAAAGGGACTTTGTCCACTAAGATGGTCTTGGCAGCAATGCCTTGGATACTATAGAAATCATGACATGTGATTATTGTTTTCCCCAATTACATGTTTTATTACCATTATATTTTATCATGATTGATGTTCCATTATGATATTTTCCTTATGTACTTCCAAGATTCATGTCTTTGCTCAAGATTTTGATGTTTAGATTTTATGTTCAAGTTTTTGTATTCAAATGATTATGGATTGTTTTATGTTCTCTATGTTTACCCTTAGTGGGCATTTGAGATCACCCCTTTTATGTTTTCTTTTCCCCAGGATATAATGAAAGGTTTTAGGTAAGAAAAAAAGGGGGAAGATCTTTATGGGAGATGTTTAAGATCCTTCACCATGATTAGAAGATTATATTCCGAGTTTCCAAAGACACTAAACTATTACGGTCCTTGTGTGTCTATTTTTGTTATGTACTAAGTATTCCAAAAAAGTAATGTAATGTACATGTACGTCAAGCTTCGGGTCTCTAAAGTTGGTATTAGAGGAAACGTTTAGTCAACCTTTGGAAACTAGGATGCGAAAACATTAGTGAGATCCCTAGAGATATTTCAAAGGTATGTCTAGGGATATCCCTAAGGTTAAGAATACGTATAGGTTATAGTCCTAGAATTATGCTAACGATCTTAGAATTAAACCTAATATGTTAGATATTGAAGGTACTCCCCCTTTATTATATTGTTTTCTCTAGCATGATATTTTCTTCTCACACTATTATTTTTGGGTTTTAGACGATGGCAGGAACCCGAAGGAACCGTGTTGATCAACGTTATGGACAATGCAATAATTTTCCTCCTGACCAAACCAATGTCATGGGAGATGGAGTGCACAATCTTATTTCTATACTTACACAATCTATGAATCATTCTGGACTTCAAAATGAGCAGAGAAAGGAGCAACATTTTGTTGAATCCTTCATGAGGTAGCATCCAACTTCATTCAGTGGGTCTTTTGATCCGTTAGGGGATGAACAATGGATCAGTACTACTGAAAAGATATTTTCAGTTCTATAATGTTCTGAGCATGATAAAGTCATCTTAGCAGTATATCATTTGGAAGGTGATGCTGATCAATGGTGGAATCTTATCAAGAATACGAGGCAAAGAGATGAAATTGAGTCCATGGAATGGGACGAGTTCAAGAACTTGTTTTTCAGTAAGTAATTCCCTTGTATTATTCGAAAAAATATGGAAAAGGAGTTTCTTGAGCTTAAGCAAAAGGATGATGAATCTGTTGGTATATACAAAGCAAATTTTACAAGACTTTCAAGGTATGCATCTGGAATTATCATCCAACCTAAAAGTAAACTTAATCGATTTTTCAGTGGCTTAAAAACAAGTCTTCGAATGGAATTAGCTATAAGAGACTTCAGTAGCTATGAAGAAATTGTGCGTTGTGATATCAAGGTAGAACTGGAAGTTGGTGTAACATATCCTTCTCATGGTTTTGACAAGAAACGAGAGATGGAGTTCAAGGATAAATATCAGAATAATGGTGAAAAGAAGATGAATGTTTTCTTATGCTCAAAGTTTGGAAAGAAGCATGGTGGAGATTGTCTTAAAGGGACTAGAAAATGTTTTAAGTGTGGAAAAGAAGAGCATCGAGTAGCTGAGTGTCGAAGTAATGGAAAAAGGGTTTCTAATGATGTGAATAAAGAAAAGACTGCAGAGAATGCACCACCAACATTTCAATGCTTCAAGTGCAAGGAAATGGGGCATTATGCTAATAAATGCCCTAATCCACGGGTTAATGATGATCAACGTGACCAACCTCTTAAGGAAAAGGATAAATAGAAGTCTCATGCGATCACTATTTGTGATGTTGAGTATGAAAATGAAGTTGTGTAATGATTAAGTGTTTATGTTATGGGATTCCAAAAAAATGTTTTATATATTATCGTGGAATATTGGAATATTTATGTATTGGTCTATTATGGTTTTCAATAATTTTATGGTACCGGTAACCATGGAAAGTGATTGAGATATTTTTGGAAAGAAGATGATCTGCACATAATGAAGGGATAAGAAGAAAATGAAATGTTTGACAGTATTCATGAGCTCATGACCGATATAAGGAAATAATTATATAGAATTTTGGGGGTTTTGGTATGTGGAAAGAGTTAACTTTTGATAGCACTCATGTTTTCACTAAGATTCAATGGGTATTCATTTTTCAATAGAATACATGATTAAGGCCTTAGAATGTTTGGAATGTGACCAACAAGACATATCTTATGATATATGGGGATCAACGATGGTATTAACATGCTTGTTATATAAAATCTCTAGTAATCATCTTCACTATAATATGAGAATGGACTGCAATATTATGGATAAGCCTAAAGATTGGAATGGATTATGTTGGACATAAGTTAGTATTGTTTAAGGATAGAACTTTTTTCGATATTATTGATGGGATGTTATAGTAATGTAGTTTTAGAAAAAGGAAAACCTACAGGATGAGTGACAACCTATCACGTCGGACAAGGATGTGGGAATCGAACCCACCACCGATGTGCGACGGGCCTTTATCGCCCACCAATGGTCTACAGGATGTCCCTGGTTAGTATAAATTAGTTTTAATTTTTTAAGCGGTATGAGATATGAAATATAAGTCCATTTTAGGTAACATGTACGATTAATCAACGTATGTATATTTAATAACTTTTTCTAACCTTTTGTTTGAGACAGATGGAATGACCCGTCATTCTATGACATGATCTGCTAACACTTCACGAATAACAAATTCAACTTCATTTCTTTAAGAGACGAAGTGGAAATTATTCAAGGCACGAACAATAGTGAGATTTAACCAAAATCATGTAAGTATTTCTTTTAATTCATCAAATTTAGGGAAATGATCATCAAAACAAAAAATGTTGTCCTAGTTCCCTCATATTCGATGAATCAGATGGTACCTTAGATCATCACAAATCTACGGCTTTGTGATTGTTGGCTTTTTCAAAGCCATGTTCTCTACCACTCTGTATCAGAACTTGATGGTTAGATTTTTCTTCCATATCCATATTTTCACCTATGTTCTCTTATGTGGAAACCCAGTGATTAGTTAATTTGGGTTACCGTTACGTTTCATACTTAAGTTTTTAAAGCCAAGTTTTGGTATTCCTTTTTACGATGTGGGTTTCTATTAAAGAAACTTTCGAGTAGTAAACCATTTATAACCCCGACAAATTTCTAGGGAGAAATTCATTTTAAGGGGGGTAGAATGTAATACCCTGAGATTTTATGAAAAATATTCTTTTTTAATTTCATTAATTTCTTGTGTTGTATGCTACACCAAAAGGAGCTTGCACAACACGCATCCCTGATTTGGCTTGCATTACACGCAATCGCGACCTTCCACGATAGCGTGTGTTGTACGCAATACCGAGTTTTTCTAAACAACGATATGTTGTATAAACTAGCCGTTATGAATAGTAATACCCACTTTTTGAAATTTTATAAATTTTATCTTTCAAAAAATGGACTTCATTTTTGGATTCAGAATATTGAAATTAGCCTTGGGTGAATTTTTGGTATTTTTCTGAAAACTTTCAATTTTTGATGAATAATGAAAACACTGGGTTACTATTCAAAAACCAACTTTTTGTTTAAATAATTATTTATTTTATTTAAATTTATTTTACATAAAAATTGCTAGATAATACCAATATAAGTTCAATTTAAGTCATTGGAGTCAGTTTATAATAATTTTAGATATATAAAAATTTTATTGAACTTTTCACCGTCTTTTACCCACCTCCTAGGAGAATTTCCAAATTCACATAAAACATAATTTTACCGCTTCTGTGAGTGGAATTTCAAAAATCCGAGAGACACAGTTGATGTCAGTAAGTAAAATGTGGTTCACTGAGATGAAAATAATTTTTGGTGAATAATAACTTTTTACTGTTATTTACCACGGTTACAAGTAAATAGGGTAATTAAGGGTAAAAATGATTTTATTATTACCCTAAAACATGTTATAATTCTATTGGATAAGTGTAATTCGACCAAAAACAACCTTAGGATTAAATATGACAATTTAGGCCCACCTGGATTAGATTAGGACATTTAATATTAATTTATTTAAAGAAGGGTTAAAATAGTTAAAATCAAAGTTTAATAACTAAATCATTTTTAATATAAGGTTATAAATAATATATATTCGACTATAAATATTCATTAGAAATATAAAAAGATTTCCAACATAATGATATTTTATTTGTAATTTTTATACATTAAATAATTAAATTTATTTATAACACAATGATGATGCAGTAATTATCCTAATAATGAAATATTGACATAATTGATGTTATAAATACCCAAAATAAATGTAATTTGAGACTTTTTATGAATTACAATAATTTTATATGTTAATATGACATGTTAGTATTTATTTAATTAACTTTTTTCTAACTAATCGTTCTGTTATGATTTTCAAAAAAATCAATTACCAAATAGTGTCAAAATTGACATAAAATAGTTTTTAAAACAAATATTATATTATTAATTGTTAATTTATTCCTAAAAATCTATGGTTCGGCCAACTGACTTAGATAAGTTTATATATATTAATAATAAACAACTTGGGGTTCGTTTGGCTTGTTATATTAAGTTTATTAAACTTATAGTGTAAGAAAACAAGAAGACATGATAAAAGAAAAATTATTTAACTTAAAGTAAAATTTAAATGATAAGGTTAAAATAGAAACCTAAACTTATATAAATTCTATTGGATGAGAGTATTTAGACCCATAACCACTTTAGCTTTTAAATAACTCAATTTGGATCTATTAAAAACTGAATATGACTTTATAATAAAATAACATTTTTTGTTATTCCAAAGGTGCCCCTCTCCTCCCTTATAAAAGGGAACCTCCTCCCTCTATTCCTCACACCATTTTGAGCCTTGAAGCTCGGCCAAAATTTTCCCATTTTACTTCTACACTTCTCTAGAAACATCCTAGAGGTCCTGTTCTTCTTCAAAGACCACTTTTAGTGCCCTAAGAGGAGGTCTCAAAGAGGCGCTTCAATGAAGAGGTAATGTCCGTTACTGATTCTTTCAACTTTATTTCTTCTTCTACTTCTTATTCCTTAGTTGTTTCATTATGAAGTAATAACATCAGTATCACTAATATACTGATATGTTATTATAATTATGAAACAACCCTAATTCACCATCTATCCATTCTACGGAAAACGAAATCACCGCGCGTGCGTACGTACAAAATACCGTCTCCACACTGTGGTGTAATCTATTTTCCACCACCACCTTACTTGGATGGGTATAATGGTGTAAATAATGACTATATATGATTATTTTAATGTGATATTGATTCTGAAATATTATAAATACAATTAAATACAATTCCTCGATCATGGGAATGATATCATCGCTCATGCGTACGTACGGACTACCATCTCCACTACGTGATGTGATTCATTCTCAATGATTAACCATTCATGAATGATTATAAAGTATATATAATAAGTAATAATGAAATATATGAAATAATAATTATACTGGAATTATGTATATATATATATGTATGTCATATACTTAATTCCATTCAATTCAATAAGGAAAGGAAAACAACGTTCATGCATACATACGGCCTACCGTCTCCATGAACGGTGTATTTATTTCCTTTTATTGATCTATTATATATATGTATATTATGAATATATAATATATATAAATAATGTTTTATATTCTGGAATTAAGTAATCATGATCTACGTAATCATATGAATAATTACAAGTCAAAACACGGACGACATATGAAACGATTTTACCCAAAATGATCTTTAACATGGAATTTACAAAAGAACGGGTAATATAAAGCCATAAGTGAACCATATATGATATCAGAACAATGAATATGATTCTGTAATAAGTCAATGACATTATTTAAATCATTATACATGAGGTTCAGATAAATACGAAGCATATCAGACATAAGGTAAGGGATAATTATTCCAATCTCGTTTCTTATCCGAGATTGTTTATTCGTAAGTATTTACTGGGGTTATGTTTATAATCCATGTCCATGTTTTCTAAAAATGTTTTCATAAAATTTTTAGTATTATTACATGTATGTTTAAATTCATTTCTACCCTTTTATGAAATTTACCACAAGGTTTCGAAGGAATCTTTTTTTTTGTTTACCATACGAGGTGCTTTTTGACTTTTCCGACAAAAGTACGAGGAGAATGTTTTTTTAACTTATACGGCATGAACAGATTTTTACGGTTTTATAAATCATTATTTTAATAAAGATTACTCTATAATATTGCATGATTATTTAAAAAAACCATTTTCTTTCAAAATTTCATTGCATTTTGTGAAAAGAAAATGATTTTGAAGAAGAAAGGATATTTTCCTCAAGAATTCATTTCAAGTGTTTTATCAAAACCATTCTCCATCTAAGATGAACTTATTTATTATGTGTATGTTTCAAGTATAATGTCTCTTTTATTTAAATAATTTTCACTTTTTTTATGATGAAATGATATCCATTTCTTTTATATGGATTATGTGATGATGGGATGATGTTTATTAAACCCGTTTTATTCATTGGGTTATTATAAATGATGTATGTTTATTTTGTGGCACAAGTAAGAATGATTTCATTATGAGATGGGTGGGACCTATATATCCCTCCAATGCATTTGTTAAAGATTTATATCTCATGAGATAGACATGGCTGGAATGGTAAGTTAATCTGGTTCAGTGTTACAGGACTGAAACGAGGAGTGAACTTGATTCAGAAAGGGACTTTGTCCACTAATATGGTCTTGGCAGCAATGCCTTGGCTACTATGGAAATCATGACATGTGATGAATGTTTTCCACAATTACATGTTTTATTCCCATTATATTTTATCATGATTGATGTTCCATTATGATATTTTCCTTACATACTTCCATGATTCATGTCTTTGCTCAAGATTTTGATGTTTAGATTTTATGTTCAAGTTTTTGTATTCAAATGCTTATGGATTGTTTTATGTTCTCTATGTTTACCCTTAGTGGGCATTTGAGATCACCCCTTTTATGTTTTCTTTTCCCCAGGATATAAATAAAGGTTTTAGGTAAGAAAAAAAAGGGGGAAGATCTTTATGGGAGATGTTTAAGATCCTTCACCACGATTAGAAGATTATATTCCGAGTTTCCAAAGACACTAAACTATTACAGTCCTTGTGTGTCTATTTTTGTTATGTACTAAGTATTCCGCAAAAGTAATGTAATGTCCATGTACGTCAAGATTCGGGTCTCTACACATGAACAAATATTTTAGGAGTCCAGTAGAAAATGGAGGCTCATGAATCTATTTTCTAAGATACATATTGATGTACAGGGCTATCATGGATAGTTTGTACTTGAATCACTATGAGTGACCTTTTTAATTCTAAAAAAAGAAAATATGAGACAATTTTTAGATCCACAGGGCTTGGTATTATGAGAGATTATTGTTGGTGAGGACCCACATTTGGATTAGACTATCAATTATGAAAATATCCTATATATAAATGGTTGTATCTGGATTCCCACAGATATGAGAGAAGAGTTGATTCATGATTCACATGTTTCTTTGTGGGATATACACCTAAGTATCTCCAATAGCTACTAAAAAATAGGCCTTTAACAGTGCTTAAAATGGACTTTATTAATGCTGGAGAAGCTCTAAACATTAGAGTGATATTAAAATACATAGGATTTTGTCATCTCTAAAAACACAATAATAAAGGGGAATACTATGATGTGATGTGACAACACACTGAAACACCAATTCCATGTGCTGCAACAACACACTATAAACCAAAAACACCATCATAAATCATTATAATAAACTACCAATATAGAATTTAAATGAAATAAAATATAAAACACAAATAAAAGAAAAAAACACTATATTATATAAATTTAAAACATTGTTTTATACAATTTTATAAGTATAAATTATTACATACATTAAAAAAAAATATTTTTACTTTGTCTTTTGATCCTAACCCCAACTCAAGCTATTCCCAAGAAAAAGAAACCTACTTGATAAAAATTATTCACTTATACAATAAAACTATTATTATATTATAATATAAAGAAATAATTTAATATAAAATGTTAATTTTACACTAAAAATTGATTCATACCAGGAACATTAAGTATCAGATTGAGTTGTGGTTGATTCTTCCACATTAAACCATTTCTTGTTTGTATTAAATAATTATCTATGTGAAAATTAACTAAATAAGTATATTATAAAAATGATAAGTAAATTAATTAAGTAATAGTATATAGAAAGATGAGAAAATAATCTAGAATCATTTTCTTAGTTTTGGTGATGTGATGCACGCTTTAATCTAAAATGACATGTATATATTGTAAAGATGAACTTGGAGTCATACTAGTTTCAATGTGAATTGAATTGATTTGAATATGATTCCTACACATATCAAATGAATTATGGACCATTTTCCTAAAGAATAAAATGATCTGAATGCATTTTCTCAGTTTTGAGTACGTCACTTGTCTTTTTTACTAAAATATCATTTTATGTTGGAAACAAACACTTTGAGTCATATCGGTCACATTGGGTTTTATTCTGACATAAGAACAATTCCTACATTTCAAAAATGACTTATGAATAATTTTCCTAAATTATCAAGACAATTCAAGTGAGTTTTCTATGTTTTCAATGAGTGAAACTTTTTGAACTAAAATATCAATTTTAAACTAATAACAAACACTTTGAGTCATATTGGCCACATCATGTATCATATTGAGGTATGAATGATTCCTACATTTCAAAAATAATATATGGATATTTTTTCAAAACAATATGAATGTTCTTTCTCGGTTTTGAGTATGTCAGTCGTTCTTAACTAAAGTTAATGTTAATTTTAAATAAAAAGATGAACTTGAAGTCATACTGGGAATACTGTGTGTCATATTGAGGTGTGGATGATTATTAAATGTCTTAAATGACTTATGTATATTTTTCCTAAAGTATAAAAATAACTTGAATTTGTTTTCTCAGTTTTGAGTATGTTAGTTTTTTTACTAAAATTAATGTCAATTTTTAAAAAAAGTTTTAATTAGAGTCATACCAGCCACACCATGCATAAGATTTAGGTGAATATGATTAATACAAATTCCAAATGACTTATGTATCATTTTACTAAAGTAAAAAAATAATATTAATGTGTTTTCTTGGTTTGGAGTATGTCGTGTGTCTTTTTTACTAAAATTAATGTCAATTTTTAATAAAATGAAACACTTGGAGTCATACTAGTCACACCATGATTTGGATTGAGGTGAAACTAATTAATACCCATCACAAATTAATTATGCATATTTTTCATAAGGAATCAAAATAATACAAATGTGTTTGATTAGTTTTGATTACATAAATTATACTTTTTACTAAAATTTCATTTTAAACTGGAAACACAAACATTAAGTCATACCAATCTCATCGTGTATAGGTTTGATGTGAGACTGATTAATAAACATAAAAAATGACTTATGAATCATTTTAAGAAATTATAAAGACAATACAAGTGCGTTTTCTCATTTTTTAGTGAGTGACTCATTTTAAACTAAAATATCAATTTTAAACTGAAAACAGACACTTTGAGTCATACTGGGCACACTATGCATCTTATTTTGGTGAGAAAAATTCATACATATCAAAAAAAAAAAACTTATGAATCATTTTAAAAAAGTATAAAATTAATAAAAATATGTATTCTTAGTTTTGAGTTTGTTAATTATTTTTTTACTAAAATTAATTTCGATTTTAAATAAAAAGACACACTTGGAGTCATATCGATCACACCATGTATCAGATTGAGGTGAGGATAATTAATACACTTCAAAAATGACTTTTGGATGATTTTACTAAATTATAAAAACAAACCAAATTATTTTTATCAGTTTTGAGTATGTTACTTTTATTTTTTACTAAAATGTCATTTTAAACTGGAAATAAACACTTTGAGTCATACCGGTCACATCATGTTTTAGTTTGAAATGATACTAATTAATAAATGTAGAAAATGAATTATTAATTTTTTTAATAAATTATCAATTCAATCAAATCATGTTTTATCAATTTTCAGTGATTGACACTTTTTGAACTAAAATGTCAATTTTAAACTAATAACGAAAATTGTGAGTCATACCGGGCACATAATATATTATATTGAGGTGATGATAATTTCTATACATCGAAAATGGTTTATAGATAATTTCACTAAAGTATAAAAACAATATTTGTTTTCTTAGTCATGAGTATTTCAGTTGTCTTTTTACTAAAATTAATATAAATTTTAACTAAAAAGACACACTTGGAGTCATACCAGTCACACCATGCATCTGATTGAGGTGAGGATGATTCATAAACATCCATAATTACTTATGGATAATTTTGATAATGTATAAAAATAATATGAATGCGTTTTATCAGTTTATATTATGTCATGTATCTTTTTTACTAAAATTAATGTCAATTTTAATTAAAATGATGCACTTGGAGTCAAACCGGTCACAACATGTGTCATATTGAGGTGAATATGATTAATAAACTACAAAAATGACTTATGGATAATTTTAATAAAGTATCAAAACAATAAAATGCATTTTCTTAGTTTTGAGTATGTTAGTTATCGTTTTTACTAAAATTAATGTCAATTTTAAATAACAAGATGCACTTTGAGTCATACTGGTCACACCGTGCTTTAGATTGATGCGAGACTAATTCATAAACATCCCAAATGACCTATGTATCATTTTCATAAAGTATTAAAACAATACTAATGAGTTTTATCAGTTTTGAGTATGTCACATGTCTTTTTTTTTACTAAAATGTCATTTTAAACTTGAAATACACACTTTGAGTCATACTAGTCTCATAGTGTATCATTTTTATGTGACACTAATTCCTACATGTCAAATATTACTTATAAATTATTTTTCTAAATTATAAAGACCATACATGCATGTTTGATTAGTTTTCAGGGAGTGACACATTTTGAACTAAAATATTAATTTTAAATTGATAATAGATACTTTAAGTCATACTGGGCACACCATGTATCAGATTGAGGTGATGCGAATTCCTACACATCAAAAAATGACTTATATAATTTTTTTATGATGTATTAAAACAATAATAATGTGTTTTTTTAGTTTTGAGTATTTGAGTGGTCTTTTTTACTAAGATTAATGTCAATTTTAAATAAAAAGATGCACTTGGAGTCATACCAATCACACCGTGCATCAGATTGAGGTGATGATGATTCCTACACATAAAAAATGACTTATAGATTTTTTTACTAATGTATCATAATAATAAAAACGTGTTTTCTCAATTTTGAGTATATCACTTCTGTTTTTACTTAAATGTAATTTTAAACTAGAAATATGCACTTTGAGTCATACTAGTCACATCGTGTATCATTTTTATGTGATACTAATTCATATATGTAGAAAATGACTTATGAATAATTTTCAAAAAATATCAAAAAAATTAGAATGTGTTTTCTTAGTTTTTAGTGAGTGACTCACTTTGAACTAAAATGTCAATTTTAAACTGATAACAAACACTTTGAGTCATATCGGCCACATTGTGCATCAAATTTAGGTGTGGATTATTCTTATATGTTAAAAATGACTTATGGATTAATTTATAAAAGTATAAAAATTATCAAAATGAATTTGATTGGTTTTGAGTATTTCTGTTTTCTTTTTTACTAAAATTAATGTTAATTTTAAATAAAAAGATGCTCTCAGAGTCATACCGATAACACTATGTGTTGTATTGAGGTTTGACTTATTTATACACATCCCAAATTACTTATAGATCATTTTAATAAAGTATTAAAACAATATGAATGTTTTTTATTGGTTTTGAGTTTGAGACTTCTAATTTTTACTAAAACTAATGTCAATTTCAAATAAAAAGATATACTTAGAGTCATACCAGTCACATCGTGTGTAAAATTGAAATGAAAATTATTCCTATACAACCAAAATGACCTATGGATCATTTTACTAAAGTATTGAAACAATATGAAAGTATTTTCTTGGTTTTGAGTATGCTAGTTGTCTTTTTCACTAAAATTAATGTCAATTTTAAATAAAAAATACACTTTGATTCATACTGGTCACACTGTGTATTAGATTTAGGTGAGAGTGATTATTACACATAATAGATGACTTATGGAATGTTTTCCTAAACTACAAAAAATAATATTAATGTGTTTGATTGGTTTTTAGAGTACATCACTTTCCTTTTTTACTAAAATACCATTTTAAACTAGAAACACACACTTTCTGTGATACCGATCACATCGTGTATCAGCTTGATATGAGACTA
Organism: Viscum album; assembly: GCA_963277665.1. Taxonomy (NCBI): domain Eukaryota; kingdom Viridiplantae; phylum Streptophyta; class Magnoliopsida; order Santalales; family Viscaceae; genus Viscum; species Viscum album. The sequence goes on along the minus strand of OY728165.1, from coordinate 75,862,721 downwards.
ATTATTACACATAAAAAATGAAATATGAATCATTTTCATAAATTATAAATAAAATATGAGTGTGTTTTCTTGTTTTTAAGTTAGTGACACATTTTGAACTAAAATGTTAATTTTAAACTGATAACATACACTTTTAGTTATACCGGGCACATCATGCATCATATTAAGGGAAGGAATATTTTTAGATGTCAAAAATGACTAATATATTGTTTTTCAAAATTATAAAAACAATTATAATTCTTTTTCCTAGTTTTAAGTATGTCAGTTGTCATTTTTACTAATATTAATGTCAATTTTAAATAAAAAGAAGTACTTAGAGTCATACCAATCACATTGTGTGATAGATTGAGGTTAGGATGATTCATACACATACCAAAGTCTAAAAAAAATCCCAACCACCAATGTTACCTTGATTCCCATTGAATTTCTTTATCAAACTTCCAACACTACATATGGATAATTTAACCACAGTATTGGAAGTTTCACAAAGAAAGCCAATGGAAAGCATGGTAACATAGGTAGAAAGGAAAATGTTATCTCTTTTATAGTTTTTTGTAGATAGATGAAAGAAAAATATTACTTCATAAAAGTTATATGAAAAAACTATATAAGTATTATATAAAAATAAAAAGTAAATTAACTTAGAAATAGTAGGTAAATCTATGAAAAAATTAATTAAAGAAGTAGTGTGAATTCAAATTTTCATAATGATTGTATACATTCTTAATCAATTTCTTTATTATCATTATCTCAGTTATAGGACCAAAGTCCAATCTCTCATGATCATGGGAATATTCAAACAAACCACCCCAAATCGAATAAAAGAATACACCTATATAAGGAAAAAAATATTATGTGAGTAATACTAAAAAGAAATAAATTCAACATAAATATGAAACAATAAATGAATTCTATAGAAAATTATTTTACTGTGAAAACATCAAGCTTACCTTTATTATTGAGTAAAGGCAGCATCCTTGATCTTTTTGCAAATCCTGTGGAGGGAACTTGAAGTAAAGTAATAAATTCCAATACTGTAAGGGTGAAAAGGTTTTTAGGGAGAAGTCTATGGATGTTTTGGTAAAGAAATGCATAAATGATAGATAAATATATTATAAAATAAATGAAATGTGAAAATATGAATTCCAAAAATATCTATGAAAACAACTAAATAAGTATTAGATAAAAACGATAAGGAAATTAACTTACAAATAATAGATAAAACAATGAAAAAATTAATTAAATAATTATTATGAATTAAACTTTTCATGATTGTTATATGCATTATTGACCCATTTACTTGTTGTAATTATCTAAGTTATAGCCCTAAAGCCCAATATATCATGGGAATGAGCTTTTTAAACAAATCATCCCGAATCCAACAAAAGAATACACCTGTATAAGAAAACAATTATTACGTGAGTAGTAGTAAAAAAAATAATAAAACATAAATAAAAAATAAATTATTTCTATGGGAAATAATTTTACTCTGAAAATATCAATATTAACCCTATGATTGAGCATAGGAAACTTCATTTCTCTTCCTACAATGTCAGTAGAGGGGATTTAAAAGAAAGTGATAAATTCCAACATTGCAGGTGTGAAAAGGTTTTGAGGGAGAAGAATTCTAAGGAAGTTTTAGTACAGAAAGGCATGAAAGATGGATAAAAATATTCTAAAATAAAGAAACTCTATAGGGAATAATAATAATTAAATCAACGTTTTATTATATAATTTTTTGATAAAATAGAGAATGTATATCATAACATTACCTTTACATCTTCCCAAAGGGTTTTCTTAATTATAGTTTGTTCTTTTATGATATTGGCAACATCATCATGTGTTAAATACATTGTCTGTATGAGTAGTAAAATATTTAATTTAGATTATTTTAATGTAGTAGAGAATATAAAATATTATGAGGGAAAAATTGTATATTAAAAAAAACTTTTACCTTTTCATTGAACACTATTTCTTTTTTTAATTGTTTTAGGGATTTGGTTTATCTATTTAGAATCCAAATACCCTATTTATGGTCCCCTATAACATACAATACATTGTATACATTGGGAATAATATGAAATGATTTTGATCTCCCAATGAAAGGGTCATACTTGATTGAATTTTCTTTTGACCTGAAATTTGTTTCAGTAGACACTAGGATAATCAACCAATTATTTTTTTTAGATCTGAGACATAAAATACTCAGACTACTTGTTATTCCATTATTAATGGCTCATTTTCCCCTTTTACATTTAAATTCAACTTCATAAATCCCATTTAATCAACTTTTACTAAACTCATATTATCAACCCATTTGGAATGGAAAATTAGAACTTGAAATATTATATAATACTTCTAATATATCAATTCAATAATGCTAAAATATGACATATTTTCATAAATTGGATTTCTATCTTTGGAACCATATATGTGCATCACTTCTTCAACAAGTGTAACACCACTATTTTTCATGGTACTACAGTAATAATGTTCTTTTTTATATAATGTATAAGAACTTATTACAAAACCAATTTAATATATAACATTTTTTAGTCACCTAGCTATCCATCAAAGTCATTCATCAACTGAATTCATATTTTCAGATAACTCCTTATAAATTTGATCTTATAACTATCCTATAAAATGTTGATTATGTATATTTGATATCTATCCTCCAACCCTTGATGGATTGAAATATCTAAGAATTTATTTGTGGAATTCAATGTTTGGATTAACATATTAAATATTATGTAAAATGTAAATCTCTTATTTCTCCTTCTCTATCAAGGTAATTGTAACAACAACTATTCTAGAAATCCCTGCACCCATAAGGTGTCTACTGTGATGAGACTTTGGGAGACCAATGCTGTCAACATCATAGAGTTAATCAGTAATTAATTTAACAACTTCTTTAATAATATATCATTCTATAATAAAACCTTCTATCCAAATTCAATTCTTGACATACCCTTTCAAAATCTTCATATACTATTCAATAGGGTACATCCATCTGTAATGGATAGGACGACATAGTTGAACCTCTACAACCAAGTAAACCATCAGGTAGAATATTTTAAAAAATAATAATGATGGTAAGAATATCTATAATTCACATAATAAGACTGCAACCTTCTTATTCATGATTAGAAACTTCATCGGGTATATAAATTTACTGCATAGGGATTTGAAAAATAAGTGGAGTCTGTTTAATGTATGAAATACATTTTGAGTTAGAATGAAGTGAAAAGAAAAATGCATGGAATCTTACATCAAAATATGAAAGTCATGTGATTTTATTCCTTATAACTCTAAATTAGTCATTGATATGATATTATTGATATTTTATGAATACCCCTCTAGAACGTTTTCACTATTATAGAAAAGTTAAAAATGAAAATTTTCCTATCTGGATAGAGTGTAAGTAGCTGGAAAAAAAATTATGCCTTTTACCCTTCACCAGTGAAAACTCTTTCCTTATCCCCATGTCAGTCAAGTCCAACCTATCTTTGATGCGATATTTCATTTTTCTAGGAAAATTTAGTAACGTGCCAATAACACTATAAAATATTTTTTTTATACTTTCATGACATTAAGAAAATATCTGACATACAAATAATTCTAATATGGTAATTCAAATAAAATTTATCTCTTCTTCCAACTCAATTTTGTAAAGTTTTTCAAAAATGGTATACTGAAAACAGTTTCAATATATTTTACTTTATCGAATATTTGATCAACTCTTAGTGGAGATGGTATTGTACCCTATTCAATATTCCCATTGAATATTGTCATCCAAGATCTATATTTATGTCTTTGAGGTAAGAATTTATGATTTCCTAAAAACATAGTCTATAAGTAATGTTTCAAAAAAACTGAGTGTGTGCATTTTTCACCAATGGGACAACCCAACATTCATTTAATTATGTAGGATGATAAATATACATAAGAAGGGGGTTCATTTATCATCCTATACAACACGACCGTCAATTTGAATTCTTTACTTCTATGATCATCATATATTGTAAAACTTGTATCCCACATCAATTTCAGATCTTCGATCAATGGAGTCAAATAGAAATCAGTAACATTACTAAGTTTCTTTGGTCCAAATATAATATGGGACAACATAATGTATTTGTAATTTTGGCATAACCATGGCGCCCATTTAAAAATTTACCATCGTAACAAGACATATACTGTGATTACTACTTTGTACAACAAAATTATTTATTCCATATGTAGATAATTCAAGATGAAAGTTTCTCATATTATTTATAAATTCAAAATACTTGATATTAGTTTTCATACACCTAGGAGAATCTGTTAGATGACATAGGTTCCCATCTTTAATTATTGTATTCTCATGCCATGCCAATTTTCTCAAGGTTTCTTGACATTAATATAGTCTTCTAAACCGTGTAATGATAGTAAAGTATAATAAAAATTTTAAAGGACTTGATTCATTTTTCTTATATCAATTTGCGCCAAACTTAGGGAATTTTATAAGTGATTCATGGTCCTTAAGAAATAATATGCTATCATTTGGAAAAGTATGAACTTTTTAGAGATCATTCCCATTGAACGTAACATTTGTTTAAAATAATATGTTTGATATGGTAGCTCATTTTGTTTTTGTATCATATCATTCAGGAGAACAAGTAGTTCTATAAATATGGTGTCACTCCATCCATTGACATATTTCAAATTATATAACTTCAACATAGATGACAATGTTGTGTAATTAGTAAAACTAATATACAATGGTCTCTTAGCAAAACTATTTAACTTCTAATTTTTTTTGGATAATCACACAGGTCATCTTTAATTTCCATTTTCATTTCTTCCATGCGATCTCCATCATCATTTACACTAGTATTTATATCAAGTGACCTATAAACCACTATATCATCCCAATCAGTGTGCATGTTTGGGTTTTCTCCATATTTAGTCAATAATTTATAGATATGATCTATTCTATGAAAATTGAAATGTTCTTCCAACTCTTCCAAAATAATATGTTTAGAATAAAAATAAATTAAACATAAAAAAAGGATTTGAGAATGGTTGTATACCTACTCTATTACAAAATTGATGAACTCTTTAACTCCATCTTTATACTAATTTTTCAAAAACATTTCGTGCATCCATTTTCAATTCATATCCATCCAATTAGGTACATATAAAATTAATTTTTTATAATAAATAAATAAATACACATAAGATATTCATTATCAAAGTTGAAAGTTATAGATCATTCTAATAATTGAAACTCAACATTCAATTTTTTAAAATAATATTAGTATTATTTGAAGAAAATGGGTAATTTAATTTAATAAAATAATTACTTCACTATGGTAGGTGTTATCCAATGAATTATTTTAAATGTGAAAGTTATAAATAACTTTCATCCTCATCATCTCATCTCATAAATAGTTATCATTACATTTTGTTATTTTACACTCATCCTCTATATCTTGTGAACACGAACCTATGTTTCTTGAAATACTCTGAGAATTAGTCATCCATGGGATGACTTTTTCTGAGAGTAGTACACACAATAAAAATAATATGGGGGATGTATCTTAAGTAATAAATTGCAATAATAACTATTCGAGAGATGAAGATGACAAGGATGAAATTTTTACTCCATGTTTTCTCTAGAAGGGGTAATGACTCCAATTTATGATAATTACATGGATTGTAATCATATATTCCTAAGGGTGGAACCAATACATGTAGACCTAAATTATGAATACCTAAAAATAATTTCTAATATTATTCAAACATATATAGAATTTAATAACATCCATTATATTATTTGTAACAAGTGATGTAGCAACATAATGAATTATTATATTTAATATTAATTATATATAAAATATTTGAAAACATATCAAAATTATAATTTAAATTTTAATTAAAAATAAAAAAGGAATTGAAAAAATAATTTTAGGAAAAGTATATGCCTAATAAAGATAAAGGTTTTAAACATCACGAAATTCTTATTTGATAAATTGATTCAAGAATATGTATAGATTGGTTGAAAAGAGAATTATTTTCAAGAATAAAAAGCGTATGATTTATAAGAAAATTTCATTTTCATGGACATTATGGGTTCTATGGTGATTTTGAGAATAGAGTATAAAATATTAGTCATATTGAGATAAATAATAGTAATTATGGAAGATATAGAGGTTTTAAGTTAAAGGGGAGATGACCAACTATTAAAAAAATAGTTTCGAAGTGAGATAAATCTTCATAAGTAAAATTGAATGATGGATTTCATCCATTTAATGACATTTACTGAACATGTGAAAAATTAAATGGTTGTATGAATGATTATCAAGATTTTCTAAAAACATAGACGAATGTGAGGAAAGAATTAGAAATGTATTATTTGAAAAACAATGTAATATAAGAGGAATTTATTATTGATTTCACACTAAAGTATTTACAAAATAAACATAATTTTACATTAGATATTGGTTGTTCATCTCACATGATAGGAAAATTGATGTAATGAAATTTTTTTGACAAGCTCAATGGGTACTTATTATTTTAGAAAAAGGTGGATCTCTTAAGATAAATTGTTTTCATTTAAAATATTTTGGTAATATAAGGCAATGTTAAAGAATGATATATTTTTAAATAGATTAAAGTAAAACATATATAGTGTTTATTAGATGTGTGATGAAGGAAATGAAGTGATTTTTAAGATGTATTAATGAGTGGGTTATCATTTCAATGATGGATATATTTTTAAAATGGTATAGATAACTAGCCAAACCATATACTAATTTGGGGTTGGTAAAAACTTATGGTAAATGTGTTTGAAAGAGGAAATTGATTTGTGGTCATGATTAATTGATCATATTAGATAACAATACATTTAAATACCAATATAAAAAGTTGTTTTGAGATGTTTTTATGATGAAAAGATAAAATTGATAGATATTTTTTACTAATTAGAATGTGGATATAGTTAATAATTAAATTAATAAAATAGAGATTTAAATGAAAGAACCCTTGGTGTTTATTTACTATGATATGTATGGACCCTAAATGTATAAGTCAATTCATTGTGATCGTATTTCATTTCACCCATTTATAATTATACTTAGATTATATGTATTACATTTTATTCATATATATACAATCTCTAAAGTGGATTATAATTTTAAGGAGATGTATTAAGATTGAGTTTAATTACATGGAAAATAATTCTATATTAGATTATGGGGTTGATTATATGACACACCTATTATGAGGTGGTAAAATATAATATTTATATTCCTCATTAGTACAACACAATTGATGGCGATGGTCATTCCCTTATTGATTTTATTTTGGATCACTCACTATTCCGACCACATTATTATATTTATGTTATTTTATATATATTTTGAAAAAATGAAAAATATTGGGTATTTTAAAAATTGATGAAAAAGTAGCAAAAATAATAAAAATATAAGACTATGAATATAGTATTACCAAAAACAATGATCAATCCTTAGGGGATTTACCAAATATGTTTTTAATTTTTTTCTTAATGTGTTGTCCCAACTTAACCATCAATCTATAGAAACAATCAATATCATTCACTTAACAACTTCTGACTATTTTTCCCATATTAGTAACTAGTGTATTAATATCACACGTGGACTAGGAATAGTATTTCTTAAGTCTAATGATAGGAGGAATCCCTTAATTGAGTAGAATAACCCTTGGATTCCACATCCATCGGGCTGAATGAATGAAGGAACCCCATTGTTCATGTCCAATGGCCACTAAGTCATTCAATATATTACCACCAATATATATCGTATTCAAGATAAATTTGGAAGGGGAAGCATTTATCAAACTATAGTGTGTGAATAAATAGTTGTTTAATTATTAAAAAAAATAATGATTATAAAAAAATCCAACAAATCACTGATAAAAAATGCTACTACTCACAAATAGATATTTCCAAGGAAGCAATGAATGAGTGAGGAGGAGGAGAAAAAAACATACATTGGATTGAAGCTTTGAATCATACTAGAGAAAGTAGAGATATCACCTAACCAAGATTTTGTTCGAGCCTTGGATTTGTTCAACCCATGAATCATTCAAGCCTTAGATTCAAGCCTTGTAATTGTTGAAGCCTTGATTATAGCCTTGATTCATGTATGGATTCGACAAGGAGCACCAGCAAAAGGTGGCTTCAACAGAAAACTTCGAATATTGCGATTGGTTTGCAACAGTTAGAGTTCTTAAAATAGTCTGGGACACTTTTGTCAGTGCTTCCAAAAAAGTGGTGATAAAAGAAATATTTATCAGTGCTAAAAACTACTGATAAGGATTCCTTTTATCAGTGCTAATTACTTAAGCACTGATAAAGGATTTATAATTATAATTATAAATGAAAATTTATAAATATATTTATATAATTATAAATATATATAATAAATATATATAAATACAAATATAGTAAATATAGTAAATATTTAAATATATTTATTATAATTTCATAATTATTTAAATATATAATTTTTTATTTATATTTATATAAATACTTATTTTTCAAAAATAATATTTATATATTTATATATATATCATTATATAAATTTATATAAATTTATATATAGTAAATATATATAAATATAAATATAGTAAATATATTAATTATTTAAATAAATTTATTATAATTTTATAATTATTTAAATGTATATAATTAATTATTTATAATTATATAAATACATTTTAAAAAAATGATTTTAATTTATTTATAATTATAAATTTATAAATTTATAAATATAGTAAATATAAATTTTCAAATATTTTTTATAAATAATTTTTAATATTATTAATGAATATTTAATCTTAAGTGTGCGCATGTAAAAAATGTGTGAAATTCAATAATTAAAAATGAGTACACTTTAAAAATATTGAAAAAATAGATAAGTTTTATTAATTAAATATAAATTATTAAAAAAATATGGATATATATTAGAATAAAGATGAATACATATTGAAAATATTAAAACATAATAAATAAATATATATATTTATAAATAATATAAATTGATTGAATACCTAACAAAATAAAAAATAAAAAATAAAAACATATTAAATAAAAACATATTAAAAATCAATTAATTACAAACTATAATAATATTAAAAATAAATAAATAAAATTTAATAATTAAAGATAAGATATATTAAATATATCATGGTATAATGAAAGTCTAAAATGAATACTAAAATTTGAAAAAATTATATAAATATTAGGTGTATGTGTTTTTATAAAAGATTTCATTAATTACATAAATATTTGTTTGTGTGCATTGTATATAAAAATACATTAATTTAGTATATGTTTTTGAAATCAATATAACACAGATTTGATATATGTTAAATTGAAAAATCAAACAATATTCAATTATGTCCATTACTCAATGCAATTAGTCAGTATTCATAATTCGTATTAATTTTTAATTATAAATCATTCTTCACTAAACATATGCCTATTTAATGTAAAACATAAATATTTTGTATTATATAAATCATATTTATATAAATTCATATATATATATCTATATATTTAATATATACTATTTATTTATATTATCAATAATTATTTAATTAATAAAATATTTAATATTTTTCTTAATTTACTTATTTTAATTTTTATTTGTTTAATATTAATTTTACATACATCTCTATATTTATTATATACTATCTATTAGTATTTATAATTTATATATATTTTAATAAATTTATTCATTTTTATCAATAATTATTTAATTAATAAATTTGTATAATATTTTTTAATAAAATCATTTTTATTTTTATTTATTTAATAATTTCATTTTATTTGGGACCTTTATTAGTATAAATAAAGGATCCCTTTATCATCATGAAAAATAAAGCGCTGATAAATGCCAACAATGTTAAAGGCTTATTTTGTAGTAGTGAAGATGTATCGTGATATGCGTTGAAGGTATTGGAAGACATGGATGAAGCATTAAATAACAAGCTTTATTAATATGTGTTACACCTATTAGTAGGTGAAGGCCGATCAAAAGCGACCTGTAGGCTTGATATAGCCATTATCAGTTTCGAAATGGAAAAGGGAGGATGTTGCAATGGATTTGTCATTGGCTTACTAAGGTTGCCTCAAGGTAGTGGCACAATTTGGGTAGTTGTGGATCGAATGATGAAAGTATCCCACTTCATTCTTATCAAGGAGACTTTCTCAGTTGATGATTTTGAAAGAATGTATGTATCTGAGATTATACGACTGCATGGGGTCCCTCGTACTATCATTTCAGATAGGGACACTTGCTTTACATCGAGGTTCTGGTACGGGTTATAGAAGGCTATGGGCACACAGGTGCTTATGAGCACAACCTTTCAACCTCAGACCGATGGCCAGTTATAAAAGTCTGTATAGGTTTTAGAGGACATGATCCGATCATGCATCCTTGGTTTCTGTGGTTCTTGGGAGAGGCATAAAACTCTCGTCGAGTTCACCTAAAATAACAGTTATGAGAAGAAAATTTATATGGATCCTTATGAGGCCCTATATGATAGGTCATTCCATTCACCCCTATGATAGTTAGAGATAGGAGAGGCAGTGCCACTAGGTCCTTGTCTCATTTAGTAGACTTTGGACTACATTCAGCAGAATAGGAAGCAGATTTCTACTACTCAGTCTAAGTATAAATCATATGTTGGTCACCATTGATGACCTCTAGAATTCAACATCTAGGATCATGTATTCTTATGGGTATCACCTATACTTGGTCATAAGAGGATTTAGAGACATGGGAAGCTATACCATGTGTTTTAGGGCCATTTGAGATTCTAGAGAGAGTTGGGCCGGTAGCCTATTAGTTGATTTTTACTCTAAGGTACTATTCCATTCATGACATATTCCACATTTCATAGCTTTAGCATTATAATACTAACCTGTCTTATACTTTTGATCCTAATGATGTTGAGCTTGATGATTCTTTTGAGTAGTATCCTATATGCATTGTTGAATAAAGTACAAATGCTCTATGAGGCTGGTTTGTCCCTTTATTATGATTGATATGGAAGCACGACCATGAATTGGATGAGACTTGGGAGAGGGAGGCTGACATGCATCCTCAATCGTTGGGATTATTCTCAGATGAAGTTTTTTCACCCTTATAAGGTGGAATCAGGGATGAGTTACTTTAATGGGGGAATATTGTAAGAACTTGATTTTTATCTTTGGTATGGATTCTTTAAATTTTGGTCTAATTATTTTTTATAGACCTAATGTGGATTATTAATGAGTTTTTAATGGTTTTGGGGGTGTTTGAGGTTTGATCAGATCTCAAAACCCTGACTGGTGAGGAAAACCACTGGGCCAAATGGTCCCTCCTAAACATGTAGGGATGGAAAGTGGGGTGAAGCAGGGCACATGGTTTTCCCTAACCATGTTCCAGGGGCCGCACACCCATACAAACACTACAAACATTTTTTCAGAAGAGTTTTTCATGGTTAGCGCATGGTTTCCCTAACCATTAAACCTAACTATTCAAAGTTCCCCTCCCTACAGTAGAAGGTGCATGGTTTGGCAAACCGTGTGGCCAAACCATGCAAACCCTATTTTGGGGTGAAATTATGAAAACACCCTTAATGAAATTTTTATTTCAACCCATATTCTCCCTTGGATCATTACAGAAAACATCACCCTCCTTTCTCTTTTTTTGTAGATCTCAATCAATCTTTTATTGGATTTTATCTTGTTCATCCATATGGAGTCCGATCGAAGAACTGTTCATCTTATCGGATCTGCACCGATAAGATATCAATTTTTTAGCCATTCCTCGTTCTTATTTCTATCTATGACACTATTTTGATGTAAGATCATATGAAATATTTTTAGGAATTAGTTCATTCTTCAGATCTCTTCCGTTCTAGGCCAAACTAGAGGCTGATACTGGATGAGGAGAGTCATACAAGTATGAGGTAGGTGGTCTATAAGTTATTCCACATGTTTTGATGTTTTATAATATGTTCTTTTGTACCACATTCTAGTTTCACTATGCATTTCTACTAAAATGATATTTTATTAAATTGGTTTCCATACTTGGAAACTATTGATTGTATTAGACTCCCCATTTAGATTGAATACCTTAGATGGTTCAATCCCTTTCGGTGTTCCCACATGCATGCCTAATTGTATTTAATGGAAACAAATCCAAAACACCTATTGGTGTATTTTCTTTAAATTAAAATTATAATACCATTTTGATATTGAATTAAAGAAGTTTCATTGCACAAACAATTCCCTTGATAGTTATAATGAATTGAATTGAAGTGATTTGCGGTCCCACATCACTTGCTAAAATTGAAAAATAATTATTCCCTCATTAATTATTTAGTGTAATGAGTTATGAATTTATTTTTTGATCTTCATAAATCCTTAACCGCTTCTAATAGATTATGAACCAAATAGAAATGATAACCATAGTTATACTAAATGGGAACGATGAACCTTATGTATTATATAAAATTTGAAATCGGAATGATGAGCCATGTGAATTATAATGAACAGGCATGGAATACCAAGTATAAATGTGATACAAGAATTCTATCCCTTGTGATAGTATATGGCCATTGAATCCATTATGATATGGGCATGGACTCCCTTTTTTGATACTATATGGTCATGGAATCCCTAGTGATACTGGGCATGGAGATCCTATATGTGATATTTGGCATGAAATCCCTTATAAATGCAATACTAGGAATGACATTCTATACACTACTGTGATACTAGTCATGATGTCCCTTATAAATTTGATATCAGGGATAATGAAACTTGATACTATTTCATAGTCATCCTGGGATGGGATGAAGTTGGTAGTGTCAGTATGGCTTCCTTTCATGTACTAGAGCCGACCCATTTTTACAATTATTGTTATTGCTTTACTTATTGTATCTACACACTTCCATATTGTATACATGACTTGATAGTTATATACCTTTAGGTGGTTAATTACTAGGATCGTATCTCATACCCTATTCAAGAAACCGTTGGGTACTCGAACTGACTACATTCTTGCAGGTGTAGATAAGGGGATGATTTCTCTTATAGATGCATGATTTCTTGCATGACATAGGATATATCTAGTAGTAGATGATTAGGCTGGAGCTCAAGATACTGGATATAATTTTTGTCATTTTATACCTTTTTTATAGTACTGCTATTTCAACTTATATCCATATTTTCCCTCTTTATACATACATTACATACATTATCATCCTTCTGTATATGGATCAGTTTACCGACATTTTTTATTGATATCAGTTGTATGGCTATTTACATATATTTCCAATGCTTATCCATTGTTATACTAATTCTGCTATTTATTTGTCGATTTAACCACTATGCTACTATGGTAATGAGGGAATAGTCTCCCCACACGCACACCCAAGGCCCTCACTTGTAGTTGGAAACCTATATATTTTGGGGTTTTGAACTTGAGGCCATGTAGCCCACTAGTCTCAAGATACCATACAGTGAAATTTGGGTCTGGGATGTCACAATGAGTGGGTTTGATATATCCCTTCAATGCATTGGGTAATTATTTCAGAGATAATTGGATATAAGTTACTTCTATAAAGTTGATGAAATTATTTGGTTAGGTGATTCCATTAATATATGATATTTAAATTAACCAGGTAGGTTATTCCTTTATAAATTATGTTTGAATTAACCAGGTATGTTATTTAATTTTAAGAGTTATATGTATATAATTTCCAAATTAACCTTCACAATTATGTTTTTTTCCTTTATGCTTTATTATAGAATGTTTTATGAAATACTTTTGGGAAATGAAGTTGATATCAAGATTAAGTAAGTGATTATTTAAGATAAAATATTATTATGTAAAAATAAAAACATTCTCATGGATTTTTATGTTTTTAAATGGTATAATAGGTTTCCTTTATTTTTATATTCCTTACAGTGTTTTATATTCTTATTCCATATTTTCAAATGATTTTATGAGATTTAAGGACATGTAGGAACTCTAGAAAGGTCAATATTTTAGTTGTTAAGACTCAACTTGAATTAAGAAAGTGTGTCATGAATGAAACACATGTGCCAATTTAAGAACCTATTTTTATTGCAAAAAAATACACTTTGTGGAACTGTACTCTTTTTTAATTTAATGGTTTTCCTAATTATCTAAAACTCTAAACCTAAAAGTTCAAGGGGATGCAATTAAATGAACTCCTTATTATAAATTGTGTAATTATGGGTTTTTATGTATGATATGTAATTATTGTTATCCAAGAAAGGTTGTGATAACTTTATAGGCTAGTATATTATGGGTTGATGATAATTTTAGAGTTGTAGATATTATCATGAGTTGATAATTTTGAGGGAGATCATAAGTTCAAAGGTACATACACTCTTTTGAGATCATATGAAATTTGGTTTCAATGTGGTTGATGATATTTTTGAGGCATTTATTTAGTTTTATAAATAATATATGATTAAGGTATATATAACCCTTAGGTTTAACTTGTGATTTGGTGTGAATTTTATTTTGGAATAATTTTATTATATTTTTATGGACATAAGATGAAAGGTATAGATAACCTTTAGGGTTAAATTTATTTTATAATGTTTAGGTTATTATGGTTAATTGTTTTAAAGGATTATTGGATTTTTCAAAAATAAGTTGAGTAATATAGATAACCTTTGAGATTGAAAATTGATTTGGTGATAAGATGAAAAAAGTTATTTTTAGGAAAGTTTTGTTTTAGTTTTTAGTGAATTAAATAATTATAGTATATTTTTTGGATAGTATTTGATTTTATATCTAAGTGGTTTATATTATTTACATCATAAATATTGAGTTAATTTTGATAAGAATATATAATTTTTTATGTTTTATGTTTTGGTGATTCAGGTTATTTTGAGAAAATGTTATTATATTTTTGAAGAATATATAATTAAGGTATACACATATTCAGAATGTGACATTGTGAGTGACTTTATTTAATTTGGGGATAAAATAAAATTTGATTTTGGAAGAATATATAATAAGTGTTTTTGGGGTTTTTAATTTGGTCACACATGCATTGAATAGTTTTAGGGTCAATTATTTATGGAATGGTTTAAGTTAAACAAGGGTTGTTATTGTTTATATTAATATTTTAAAAATTAAAGTATTAATTCTTCACATGATGGTTTATTCATATTTAATTTGGTATTATATTTACTCATTCTAATCCTTTTGGTTTGTTGTAATTGGTTATAAATATAATGAATGAATTGTTATAACAAAAATCCCCTATATGATGAGGAACATTATATTTTTTTTGGATTTCATAATCCATTAAGAGTTTATTTTTATGCTTTAAGTATGAAAAAATAATTTGAATCTTCATAAATTATAATGTGAGATGAAATAGAGGTGTAAATTGATCAAAACACACAAACAAAGGATGAAATTTCACTTATGGAATGGAAATAGATTAATTAAGTATATTTTCCCATATACCCTATCTTAGTTGTTAAATAATTCCTCAATATTAAGAAAAAGGAAAATAAATATAACAAATATTTTATGAAAAACATTAGTAAGATATCAAAATAAACCTTAAAACCTCATTCACAAGTATGAGTTCTATAAAAGTATAAACATGGTTAAAAAATATTTATTATATGTGTCCTAGTATTGAATTCAAAATAATGTCATTGATATTTAAGGTATCTTTTCTAGATATTTATTATTTTCATTTATTGTCCTTTTATTTAATATCTTCTCTTTTATGCCTCAAATAAAATATCTTTAAAAGAAAATTTTATCTTTTACAATAATTTATGACTAATTTATGGTCTCTTCTTCTCTCTTATTGATTTACATTTCACACACCATTTTTTTAATATGTTTCTTTGACTCAATGTACTTTTATTGAGTCATGTACTCTCTTTACTGAATTTTTTATTATAATATTGGTTTACTCCACCCTAATACTTTATTATATTATAATCCCCTATTATTTTTTTGGGAATTTACATTTATTTCTCAAAATTCATAATGGGTTTTCATATCAATTTTCTTTCTTTGAGACATGTTTTGTATAGTGCACACACTTATCTATTGATATCACTTATCATAATTAACATATGACTGAAGTTATTTATAATTACATTTCTGGATTTTATTTTTCATTGGACTTTGATTCATACTTTACCAAAGTTGTATGGATTTTTTGAGTCAATCTCTTTTTATTATGTCATAATTATTATTCTTCGACCACATTCTTCTATGATATATTATACCATTATATTTTATGAATAATATTTTCTTTTATCTTTTACTCTAAATTTCTTATTTTTTCTTCATTTCTATTCAAGGAACTATTTTTGGGGATTTAATTAAAATAAATGGTTTTTAAATTTCCACTTTCACAATTTAAAATGGATTTTGAAATTGTTTTACTTTATTTATGCACTTTATAAACCCTTACTCATCAGACCTAAGATAAAACTATGAGGGTTTAATATCTTTAAGGGTGGGGGGGGGGGGGAGAATGTGACAAACCAAGTATTTTTAATAAGATATCAATTTTAAGGTTTATAAATATTAATGATTATGAATTTATATATATGATTTAAACATGTATATATGTTTTTAACATGTTCAAAATGATATTATATAATCAATTAGATTATAATAATATATTTAAAATGAATACTATTTACTTTGTGATAGAAAAGACATTCTATTTAAAGGATCAATATTTTTTATTGAAATGATTTCTTACCAGATATTTTATAAATGGATATATTTTTTTATATAAATTTTTATTAATATTTATTATGATAATATTGGAAAGAATTTTATTGATGTATAGAAAAAAGAATATGAATTTTCATTTGAAAAATCAATAGTTCTTATTTAAATTTTTTCCCATGTATGATATGGTTTTATTTAAAAGTTAAATTCCTAAATTTTACATATTTATTTTAATAAAATGACTTATGTTTTGGTTTTATCACATCAAAAATACATTATGATTATTTTTTGGGATTTTCAGATTAAGATTATTTATAGTGAATATTAAAAAATACAATTTTTTAAGAATACGATATATTTTATGACACCATCACAAAAAAATTATGACTTGAAAACTAATTAAACTTGTGTAATTAATAATATATTATAATATATTCAAAAATATCATATTAATATTATGAAATAACATACATTAAATCATTTTTCAATATAAATATGAAAATCATTTTCGATATTGGCGCAGTGCTTACGCAACACTGAAAAAGTAAAATTTGTTGTCCTTGATATAAAATTTGAGATAAGAAAAGTATATGATCTAAGCTAGCAATAAATATAATGAATAATTAATTATTTTAAAATATTTATGAAATTGAGG
The DNA here is from genome assembly GCA_963277665.1 of Viscum album. Taxonomy (NCBI): domain Eukaryota; kingdom Viridiplantae; phylum Streptophyta; class Magnoliopsida; order Santalales; family Viscaceae; genus Viscum; species Viscum album. Next base: position 75,845,285 of record OY728165.1, on the reverse strand, counting down.
GTTATATAATAAGTATCTTTTCAAAATTCTTGTGCAATGATTGCGTAATGTCAGAAAAGTTAAAATAACATATCAAATAAGTTGTAATGATATGGACGAGAGTAAATATAAAATATGAAAAAATATAAATGAATATTATTATATTTAAGAAATTATATTTTTTTAGTCATTTATTTATAATTTTAAATAATAATATAGTTATCAAAAACAATTATACAACATCAACATAATTCTTGGGAAAACATTAGAAAAATCAAAGTAAATGATTTTAAAAACGTTAAAAGTGACATTATTTTGATAATTTATAGTGTTCCATGAATTTTATATGTTATTATGAAGTATAAGTAATGATTTAAGTGTTTATATTTGAATTATATTTTTATCTATATATTTTTGTTAAAATTTAAATTATAAAATTACCCTAAATATGATTTTAAAGAGCATTTTATCTAAAAAATGATTTATAAACTATTAAAAAAATTAAAAAAAAATCTTATAATGACTCAAGTAGTACAAGTAAGATTCTATAAAATCATCTACTATCACTTTATTATCCACTTTTAATTTTAAGATTACATTTTTGACCCTTAAATATTATGTATTTGAAAACATTCCATCAGATTTTTCCTATAAAAGGGGAATCATTCCACCATTTTCAAACCAAATATTACATTCAGTTTTATCTCTCTATTATAACAAAATCCATTTCTAAACTCCCTTTCCCACATTTACAAGGTTACCTCATTTCGAAAACCTCCTTCTCCAAAGTCTTTATACTCATTCTGAACATGATGGTTCAAGGAGAAATGTAAGAGTTTCTGAGAAACTTTCTCATTTCATATTGATGATTATTTATCTTACAACTATTTTAAAATTATGATTATTTTGTTGAAATGATTTTATTTACATGATATTGGAAAAAATATATCCAATAAATATGAAATTGTAACGCTCAGACCTGAATCACCCGGTATGGGCCAAAGTGGTACATGACCTCATGTGTGCCTCCCCGTACACAGGAGGCTATAGACTAGAAGTGGGGGCCTAAGAATCAATCTAGGGAGACTATTCCTTTTTTATTATATGTAAATTATAGTAACACATATAATAAATTAGTATACAAGCGGAATTAATAATAAATTCAAGAAACATGATAGTATAATAGAATCCATAATATCACCATAATATGATATAATATAATTAAATATCAAGGTTATACAAAGTAGTCAAAAGGGGTCACCATATATGGAGAATCAACATAAATAATGTGAAAAAAGGAAAAAATTAATATATAGGAATCATTGAGAAATATCTCTAAGTATGTATCAGTATCGCCACTACCCCTATCCACTAGCACCAAGTTAGTAGTATGATGAAAATCCCTTTCCCTTGTATGGATACTAGATTAAGAAGTCTTCACATGTATTGAGATTCTTGTTTAGGCTGTGAGAATAAACTTAGATTATAGATACCCTAGACTTTTACGTATAACATTACATGATTTTAAGCATAATTATATATCAGATTACAAACTAAGGATCGCGAAGTCTAGTGTCTTGGAAGACTAGGAACATAAAAATAAAAACATATAAATAAATATAAAATTTATTTTTTTAGTCTTGGTAAAGATACCCTAACTTCCATTGTGCTCATACATCTTCATAAGATAACCTAGGGATATCATGAACAATGGGATGAGCTAAAAGCCCAGTAAGGGGATAATAATAAGAATAAATACTTAGAACATGGGTTATAAAACATGACATAAAGAAATAAAAAGGTATGTAAAATAAGGGATCATAACATATAAACATGGATTCATATAAACATGGAATCATAGAAATGTGGCATAAACTTAAAACATGACTTTAGTATGGGTCAAGGCTACCCGCCAAGATCGTTTCCCATAGTAGCACAATCTAAGGCTAACCACCAAAACCATCACACATAACATCTCATGAGACCTAACTTTACCCAATGAATTAGAGCGCTATCTGGATGCAACCGTCTTAACATGTTCATGATTATTATTTCCATATAAATAATCATACATAATCAATCATACATAAACGTAAGGGAACCCATGGAGAGAAATGAGCATCATATTCATAACATAAAGCATAATGAATGACCGTATCATAAGAGTGTCTATGAGTGGAAGGAATTAAAACATACATTGAAATTAACAAGGTAAACTAGTCATATATCATGGTATGTGATGTAAAATAAAAGTGACAACATGTAAGAAGAGTATTTAGTAAATTCTTAGCATTAAAACCTTTTAGTGCGGTTTTAAGCAAAACACTAAAGATATTTTAAAATAGAAAAGGGAAAAATATTTTATATAAAACCAGAAGTGAATTAAGAAGGTTTTAATAATAAAAATACTGATTTTATAAATACAATTGTGGCTTAAAATATAGGATAGAGTGCACTTGTAATTGGGTAAAAAATTGGGAAGTTTCCTTAAAATGGGTTTGCTTACTGGGAAGTATTGAGGAGGGAATCACTTAAAATCAAGTATATACCCATAAGATAATGAGGGGTGAATATTGAAAAATAATTTTGGTTAATATAAACACCATGTATAATTTGTACATAAAAAGAAAAAAAAAACTTCATTTGGGTAAAAGGAAAGAGAGAGGAACCCGAAAAAATAAAGGCGGTTTGGGTAGAATTCCTTACGGATTATCAACATGATATTGGATGTACTTAAGAGGGATTAATGAGATAGAAATTGATTTCTCATCTTTTATAAATCATGAGGATAGTATGGGGGAGGTGCGTAATCATACCCCATCACTTTGAATTACACATAAAAGGGTATAACATAGAGGAAGATATTGAATAAAAGTGAAATAAAGAGGATCCCTTACCTTAAGTCTGGTGGTGTTCTCCACTTGTTTTTAATGACCTAAATAAAAAAATTAGGTTTATTAATTAATAATTAAATAACCTATTATATATTTAATTGACTTATTATAACCTTTTTTAGTTCATTCAGGACCTTTTTGATTGGTTATAAGGTTCAATTTCATTGTTTGAGTCTGTTTTCTTACTTGGTTTTAATGATCAATTCACTTATATTCATGTTCTAATAAATATGTAAGATGAAATTGGTTTTCCATAATTGAAGTTGTATGATATCAGTGAACACCCAGAAGATTACATAGTTTTAAATTTAATTTTTTTACTTATAGTTAAGTGGAATAATCATATAAAACATCAATGATAAACACTTGAATTAGTTTTAGCGATTTTTCTCACTACTCACTTGTTTTGTATTATTATTTTACACGATGAGTTAATAATGATTAAAGAACATTAAATACGATAAAATAAAAATATAATAGTCTGGTTTAACCATAAAAATTGTTTTAGGACTATAATTGAAGTTTGTAATAGAAATTGATAAACGGTTGTCCTTGAATGTGCTAAATTATCACATCTCAAATGGTGCTTTCATTTCCTTCAAAAAAAATGTGGGGAAAGGAGAGATGATAATGAAATATCCCATTAGCATAAAAAAATTCTATAACATGTATGGTACTTGATTTTTTATACAATATGGATGAGTATAGGTTAGAAAAGAAAAGAGAACAAAGGAACTTAAAAATGAAAGAAAAGAAAAGAGTAATTTTATCTCTTGAATCAACCTTCCTTGAGAGCTTCTTAAGGGGAGAGATTTTGGTCTTTTTAGGAGACCAAAGGATGTTGGACGTGGGAAGGGAGATTGAGGAGATATTTGGGTAGAATATAGAGAAGGCATAAGGGTTGAGAGGATTGAAGAGAAGAGGGATTGAGGGGGGGGGGGGTTATATTGAAGGAGAGGAGGGTTTTCATAATTTTTAATCATTAGTTTATTAATTTCCCTCAAGAACAGTACTAATAATGATTCCATGAACAAAAAAATTAATGTGTGCATGTGATTTTGAGATAATGGCATAACATTATCCATACATCAGCTGATGAAATCATAATTCATGTATTTAGCATTTATTGTAAATTATCGTATTTTACTATTCACAAAAAATTCAAGTATTTTAGAAAAAATTTCAAAAATTCACCCTAACCATTTTTCAATGTGTAGAATCTAAAAATAAATTCCATTTTTCAAAAATAATTTTATAAATTTGATTAATTTACTATTTAATTGAAAGCACAATTTACTCAAGAAATAACAATTTAAAAAAAATTATTTTCTTATTCTAAGATATAGGTATATCATACTTTTACATGAATATTATTTATATACAATCATAAGCAAGGTTACTATTCATCATGGTATATCACTATTCATAAGGGTATGTTACTATTCACAAGGGTAGGTTACTATTCACCAAAAATTATGTTTTTCTTATTGGTCTCTAAATAACTTATTGATCACAACCATGTATGTCATATTTTTGAACTTTAAAACACAGAAGTGAAATAATTATGTTTAGAGGTCACATAGAACTTAGTAGTTCATTATGTTTTAATTTCATGTGATTATGACATATTTATAAGAATGATATTCCCATTGAAAAGTATTGGGTTGTTACATTCTTCCCCCCTTAAGAAATTTCACCCATGAAATTTCATTTTACATTCTAGGCACAAAATATGCGCAGGTACTTTTCCTTCATTGCCTCCTCCAGTTCCCATGTTGCCTCTTCGTACTTATGGTTCTGCCACAGTACCTTGACCAGGTGAGTAGTCTTGTTATGTAGAACTTTATCTCTACAATCCAAGATCTTTACTGGCTACTCCTCGTAAGAAATATCATCCTCCAACTATACCACCTATGAAGAGAGTATATGTGAAGGGTCTAGTATGTACTTCCTTAAGAGGGATACATGAAAAACATCATGTAATTTGGCCATGGTAGGTGGAATTGGTAGTTGATAGGCCACAACCCCGCCACAATCAAGAATCTCAAAGGGGTTGATGTACCTAGGACTTAACTTCCCTTTCTTTCCAAAACTCATGACCTTCTTCTATAGAGATATTCATAGAAATACTATATCTCCAAATTTAAAATCAAGGTCTCATCGATGATTTTATACATAACTCTTCTATCGACTTTGGGCTACCTTGATATGTTGCTAAATGGTTTTCACCTTATCCACCATTTCATCAACCATTTTAGGTTCTAGAAGCTTATGCTCATTGACTTCATCCCAACACACCAGTGTCCTGCACCTTTTTCCATAAAGGGCTTCATATGGTGTCATTCAGATGCTCAAGTGGAAACTATTGTTATAGGATAATTCAACCAACAGAAGATATTGGTTCTATCCTCTTTTGAAGTCCATAGAATATTCTCTCAACATATCTTCCAATTTCTGAATAGTTCTCTTATATTGGCCATCAGTTTGAGGATGATATGCCGTAATGAAGTCCAGTTCTATGCTTAGAGCATGTTGGAGACTTTTCCAGAAGTTTGAGGTAAATTTTGGATCATAATCAGATACAATAGATAATGGTAATCTATGCAGCCTTACCACTTCTTTTATGTATATCAGTGCAAGTTGATCCAATGGGAAGTCCTCTCGAATTGCGATAAAATGATATTTCTTCGTAAGACGATCCACAATGACCCATATAGTATTGTTTTCTATGGATGTCTTTGGAAGTCCAGTGAAAAAAGTCAATGGTAATGTTCTCCCACTTCCATGATAGTATGGGTAGTTGTTGCATTATCCCCTTATAATTTGCCTCTCATCCTTCACTTGATAACATACCAGAAACTTTGATTTATATTCATCAATATACCTTTTCATATTGTCACACCAAAAGTTTTCTTAGAGATCTCGATACATCTTTGTGCTCCCTGGGTGAATAGAGAATGTTGAGCTATGTGTGTTATTCAAAATATCATTCTTTATCTCTGGATCATATGGTACACAAAATCATGACCCAAATATTACAACTCCTTCTTCATAAATCTTGAACTCTGAGGATTTCCCATTTTTTATAGCTTCCACCCTTTTCAAAATTTCCACATCTTTTATTTGAGAATCCTTTATTTTCTCCATGAGAGATGGTTGAGAAATATTTTGAGAAAGGATTGATGATGTTCCTCCCTTAATGATTCCCATGTCCATACTCAAAAAATCTAAGAAGATCAGATCCTTCTCAATTCCCATAATTGATAAAGATGCATGAATCTTTCTACTTAGAGCATCTGCTACCTTGTTTGGCTTACTGAGATTATAGTGGATTGAGAATTCATAATCCTTGATGATCTCTATCCATCTTCACTGGTGCATATTAAGATCTTTTTGTGTGAATATATATTTGAGACTCTTGTGGTCAATATATATCTCACACTTCTCCCCATAGAGATAATGCTGCCATATTTTCAATACAAAGATCACAGCTGCCAACTCCAGATCATGCACGGGATAGTTTTTCTCATGGGCTTTCAGCTGCCTTAAGGTGTAGGCCATCACTTTATCATTTTACATTAGCACACAATCTAATCCCTTATTTGAAGCATCACTATACACCATAAATATTTCTCCACTTATTGGGATTATGAGTATTAGTGTTGTGATAAGCCTCATTTTCAACTATTTAAAACAACCTTCACATTCCAGATTCCAGACAAACTTTTATCCCTTCCATTTCATCATGGTCATTGGGTTTGATAATCATGAAACGTTTTTCACAAATCATCGATAACACCCATCTAGACCCAAAAAGATGCGGATCTCCATTATATATGTTGTCCTGGTCCACTCTTTAATTGCCTTTATCTTGGAAGGGTCCACAAATATCCCTTTGCTGGTGATAACATTCCCCAATAATGATACTTCCTCCATCCAGAACACACATTTACAATAATTTTCATACATATTATCCCTTCTCAAAGTATTTAACACAATATTCAAATTCTTCTCATGTTCCTTCTTTCCCTTGGAGTATATAAGAATATCGTCAATAAAGACTACCAAAAATTTGTCGAGGTAATCTCTAAAGACTCTATTCATTAAATCTTTGAAAATTACTGGAGAATTAGTGAGTCCGAAGGGAATCACTATGAACTCATAGTGTCCATACCTCATTCAAAGGGTAGTCTTGGGAATATCTTCCTTCCTCACCTTTAATTTGTGGTATCCTAACCGAAGTTCCACCTTAGAGAAATAATTATCCCCACAAAGCTGATCGAACAAGTCATCTATCCATGGAAGTGGATACTTGTTCTTTATCATGATTTTATTGAGTTCACGAGAATCAATGGAGAGGCGCATTTCTCCATCCTTCTTATTGATGAAGATGACTAGATCACCCTATGGTGAAGCACTCGGGCGTATAAAACCCTTCTCTAGATTCTCATGTAACTGCTTCTTCAAATCTTCCAGCCCTACAGTTGCCATTTTATAAGGTGTTTTTGATATAGGTAGAGATCCATGACTAAGTTAAATTGAGAACTCTACCTCATGATCAAGAAGAAGACCATGAAACTCTTCTGGGAATACTTTAGTGTAATCCCTCATGATAGGCATGTCTTCAACCATGATTCTGTCCTTTGACTCAATCATTCGAGCAAGATATGCCTGCTCACAAGGCAACAATATCCACACAAGAGATGATGATTCTAAAAGAGATTCACATTCCTCCTTACACTTGTAAAGACTCAGAGGGTGCCTTGGGATGTGAAGAGTGATCTCCCTTTCCTGAAAGTTGATGTCAGATTTGTATAAAGATAGCCAATCCATGCCCAAGATAGTGTCGAACTCCACTAAAGGAAGTATGATGAGATTTGATGGGAGATTTAGTCCACAAACTTTTATTAGGGAGGAGTTATAAACCATGGATGAAATAATTTCCCCATTCACTGTTCTCACAAAAAACTTTTCCTCTAAATTTTGAGGTGGTGTTTTAATAGTTCTACTAAACTTGAAAAATATGAAATAATGCGTATAACTATAATCAAATAGTACATTCTCTATTATTGAATGAATAACTAGAGTACCTATCACCACATCATTTTCTATCTCCACCTTAGCAATAGTGATAGCATAAGACCTTCCTTTCTTCCTTGTAGGTTTTTTTATTGCCTCCAACAACCCTCGACTTAGGGAAATTATTTTCATAATGCCCATGCTCATAGAAATTGTAACATCACACCACTGGTTGAGAAATGATCTGATCCTTCCTTTCTTCTTATACATTAGCAGGATTTTTCATATCCCTTTGGTAGTTCTTGGAAATATGTCCCTAATTTCCTCATTTTAAGAAATTATTGGTTCCATTTAGAAATTTCATAGGATGATTCTTCCCAAAACTATTACAAGTGGGATGTTTGGGCTTATTTCCATCATGATATTTGTTTGTTAAACCACCCATGTTGTTGTACATTTTCCGATTCTTATCACTAGTACCATGAGACCACTAAGAGTCTCTAATCTCTATTTCTAAATTGAGGGAACAAAATATAATCACCTCATAACTTTCAAAGTATCGGACCACTAACACCTTCCTTATACAAGGTTTTAGCCTACTAAAGAATAAATCCACCTTTCTTTTGGTGTTCATGACAAATCTGGAGGCATTCCTTACATGCCTTGTAAAGTTTGCTTCATATGCCTTGATGGAATCATCTTCCTTCTTCTTGGGAGTAAGGAAATCTATTTACATCTTGAGATAGAGGTTTTGAGGAAAATATTTTTTGAAAAACATCCTCATGACTTCCTCCCAATCCATGGAATCAATTTTCTATTGGGGCTTCATATTTTTGATCAGTGTCCACCACTAATTAGGTTCCCACTTAAAAAGATAGACCACCAGTACAACTTTCTCTTATTCCAAGCACTGGAGTATGGATAATATTTTTTCAATGGAGTTAATCCACTACTCCACGAGGAGGGGATCAGAAGATGCGCTAAACATGGGAGGCCTTTGCTGCACGAAGGATTCTACAACAACTTGCTATTTCCTTAGAGAATGAGGGAGTTTGATATGATTCAAGTTATTATTCATAACCTGAGATAGCTGAGCAAGTACTATCATGAAGTTTTGACCACCTGTTCCCATCATATCAATAATTTCATTAGGGAAATATTCACATTTCCTATCACATTGGTTGTTGGAACGTGTTCTTCTATTTACCTCTATTAACTAATAAAAAGAACGTACAATTAGAGGGATTTAATACTTAGTTATTGGATATAAAAAGGAAACTCTTGAACATAAAAGGATAAACCTTTAAAGGATAAGTATATCCTAACTTGTGATTTCTTAGGTTTAAATCTAGGTTATCCTCGATCTATTTCTTATATTATATTCTTATGGGTTTTTTATTCCCTTAATAATGGTTTGTACTAAGATCATGAATTTACCAAAGTATATCCCCTGGGAGTATCAATACCAAGAGTAAAGCAAGGCCCATTGTCATATACTTGGATACCTCGAGTCAAGCCTGAAACTCCTTGTCAGAGTTTTCACTCCTAGGTACATCTCTGCAAGATCTGGATCTACCTGTTTGTATCTATATAGGGACGCATTTTCTTGATAAACCACTTAATCTATACTTACCAAACCTTAGGGGTGTTTTCTTATACATTGAATCATCCTTAAGGTTTTCCCTATGGTTCACTTTTACTAATCTCCAAAAATAAATAGTCCATCCTATGATACCAACAATAGCGACCCTAGCCTTTACATATAACATTACATGATTTTAATCATAATTATATATCATAGTACAAGCCAAGTATCGTGAAGTCTATTGTTTTGGAAGAATAGACACATAAAACTGAAAACATGAACTAAATAAAACTTTTCTTTATTTAGTCTTCATAAAGAGTCCCTAAATTCCATTGTGCACATACATCTTTATAGGATAACCTAGGGATAACATGAACAAAGGGAGGAGGTAAAATACTAGTAAGGAGATAAGAATAAGAATAAATCATTAGGAAATGGGTTAGAAAACATGAAATAAAGAAATAAAAATCCATGTAACATAAGGGATAATAACATATAAACATGGATTCATAAAATCATGGAATCATAAAAATGTGGCAGCAACTTAAAACATGACTTTAGTATAATTCAAGGCTAACCACCAAGATATTTTCTTATAGTATCACAAGCCAAGACTAACCGCCAAGACCATTGTACATAACATCTCATGAGACTTAAATTTACCCAATGCATTGGAGTGCTATCTGGGTGCACCCATATTAACATGTTCATGAATATGCTTTCCACATAAATAATCATACCTAATTAATCATTCATAAATATAAGGTAACCCATTGAGAGAAATGGGTATCACATTCATGATATAAAGCATAATGACTGGGTGTATCATAAGAGTGTCTATAAGAGAAATGGATTAAAAAATACATTGAAATTAATTTGGTAAAATAGTCATATATCATGGCAAGTGATCTAAAAAATATGTGATAACATATAAGAAGAGTATTTAGGAAATTCTTATCATTAAAACCTTTTACTATGGTTTTAAGGAAAACACTAAAGAAATTTTAAAATAGAAAAGGGAAAAATATTTTATATAAAACCAGAATTAAACCAAGAAGGTTTTAATAATAAAAATACTAATTTTATAAAGACAATGATGGATTAAATTATAGGATAGAGTGAACTTGAAATTGGGTAAAAATTTGGGAAGTTCCCTTAAAATGAGTTTGCTTACTGGGAAGTATTGAAGAGGGAATAAATTAAAAGCATGTATATCCCTATAAGAGAATGAGGGGAGAATCTTGAAATATGAGTTTAGAGAACATAAACAGAATTTAAAATTTTAACATAAAAATAAAAAGAAAACTTCATTTGGGTAAAAAGAAATATGAAGGAACCTGAAGGAATAAATGCGGTTCAGGTAAAATTCCATACGGTTAATCAGCATGATATCAAGTGTACTTAAGAGGGATTAACTAGAGAGAAAGGGATTTATCATCTTGTATACATAATGAGGATAGTATGGTGGAGGTTCTTAATCATACCCCATAACAATAAATTACACATAAAATGTCATAACATAGAGGACAATCTTGAATAAAAGTGAAATTGAGAGGATCACTTACCTTAAGTCCAGTGGTGTTCTCCACTTGTTATTAATGACCTGAATAAATAATTAGGTTTAATAATTAATAATTATAGAACCTATTCTATATTTAATTTAATTATTCTAACCTTTTTAGGTCATTCAAGAACTTTTTTATTGGTTATAAGGTTCAATTTCATTGTTCAAGTCTGTTTTCTTACTTGGTTTTAATGACCAGTCAACTTATATTCATGTTCAGATAAATATATAAGATGAAATTGGAAGTCTAGAATTGAAGTTATAAGATATTAGTTAACACCCATGAGATAAAATTGTTGAAAACTTAATTTGGTTACTTAGAGTGAAGTCGAATTATTATATAAAACATTAATGATAAATGATTGAATTAATTTTAGCGATTTTTCTCAAAACTAACTTGTTTTGTATTATTGTATTACATCATGAGTGAAAAATTATTATCAAACATTAAATAAGATAAAATTTACATATAATAGTTTTGTTCAACCATAAAAATGGTTTCATGAACATAATTGAAGATAGTAATAGAAATTGATAAAGTATTGTCCATAAATGTGCTAAATTAACACATCTCAAATGATGTTTTCATTTCTTTCAAATAAAAGGTCGGGAAAGGAGAGATGATAATGAAATATACCATTATCATAACAAAATTCCAGCACATTTGTGTTACTGTATTTTTCAAACCATTTGTATGAGTAGAGGTTAGGAAAGAAAATAGAATAAATGAACTTAAAAAATAAAGAAAAGAAAAGAGGAATTTTACCTCTTGAATCAACCTTCCTTGAGAGCTTATTAAGGGGAGAGGTCTTGGTATTTTTAAGAGAACAAAGGCTGATAGACGTGGGGAGGGATCTTGGGGAGATATTTGGGTAGAATATAGGGAAGGAAAAAGGCTTTAGAGGAGTAAAGAGAAGAGGGAGTTGGGGGGGGGGGTTATAGTCAAGGAGATGAGGGTTTTCATAATTTTTTAATCATTAGTTTATTAATTTCTCTAAAGGCCAACACTAGTGATGATGAAATGAAAAAAACAGTAATGTGTGCATGTGAGTTTGATATAATGGCCTTACATCAGCCATACATCATCTGATGACATCATAATTCATGTATTTAGCATTTATCGTAAATTATCGTAGTTTACTATTCATAAAAAATTCAAGTATTTTAGAAAAAATTCCAAAAATTCACCCGATAAATTTTTTGACATTTAGAATCTAAAAATGATGTCCATTTTTCAAAAATAAATTTCTATATATGATTAATTTAATAATTAATTTAAATCACAATTTACTCCAAAAATAACAATTTTAAAACATATATTTTCTTATTCCAAGTTATAGGTATATCGTACTCTAAGTTGAATATTATTTATATACCATCATAGGTAATGTTACTATTCATAAGGGTATATCACTATTCATAAGGGTATGTTACTATTCATAAGGGTAGGTTACTATTCACCAAAAATAAGTTTTTCTTCTTAGTCTCCAAATAACTTACTAACCACCACCATGTATGTCATATTTTTGAAATTCCAAGCACAGAAGTGACAAACTTATGTTTAGAGGTCACATAACACTTAGTGGTTAATTATTTTGTGATTTCATGTGATTATGACATATTTATAAAAAGTAAATTTCCATTGAAAAACATTATTACATAGCTAGTCAACACCAATAATCACTTAACATACAAAAATAAAGTTTATAAAGTTTGATTCATTAATATAAAATAAATTCATAAATAAATGCATAAATAAATAAGAAATTCACAAGTTCATCATAAACTTACCCAGCCTCCATAAACTCTAAACCTACCAACTTCAGCCCAATGTTGGATGGATTTTTTAAACCATAATAGTAAGGCATGACCCATAGTCCATGCTTATCCCATAGGCCACAACCAAATCAAAACCCCAACCCATCCATTCTTACGTAGGGAGGTCATCTCAACATGATGACTCATCTTGAGTATTTTAGGGAGGCCAACTCAACACACTTACCCATCCAGAGGATTCTAGGGAGGTCTCGTCATGCACACTAACACATCCCGAGGATTCTAGAGAGGTCACATCGAATAGAAAACATATAGTAACAATACACATCAATAAGCGATATCAAAAATAAGGGAAAAATCACTCCAACACATACATCATATATCCCAGTCATACTAGACCTAACAGAGCCCAAACAACTTCTGTATTATAGCTTTTACCCAGGTGTAAATCCGATACATTACCCATAGAGCAAATCGAGAAATTGTTAAGAACAATCCATAAACCTATCTATCCCCATATAAAAGGTCTACGAAATCAATAAAAACATACCCAATCAATTTAATACCATATAAAAGTGTCCCAAAGGGATACACATGAAAACACAAGAAAAAAAGTCATAAAACTTTATGTAAACACTGTAAAATGGTAAGGGACTTCCTACATTAGGCGTGATGAAGGTAAATCACCGTGAATTACCACAAAAAACAAACCCACCATGCCAAAACAATAAAAAAACCTAAAATCAGACATTAGGGTTGTAGTAAAGGGAAAACAAAGAGAAACTAAGTGAAATAGCGATTATAGTCTAGAATAAAATTAAATTTACTAAAGGAGGACCATCACAACAAAGGATATTTCATATCAGTGAAGAAACAAAGAAGGTATATCTAAATCTTCCCAGAGACGCCCCCAATATAGAAAAATACCATAATGTATTTTATGGAGTTTAGGGAAGAGATTATGGGGGTTTTAAGGGAGAGTTATCAAACTAAATATTTTTAAAAAACTACCAAGGAGGGTTTCACGGTGTGAAATGTGGTCCAAAACATAAACCATTGTAGGAAGAAGCATCCTAGGGGGTTTTCATTAAAATTAATTTCCTGAATCATGCTTTCACACCATGAATTCCTACCTATAAAAACATTCAGCTATAGGTCCTGCCCATTCCTCTTGAACACACTCATGAGTTGTCCTGATACTAGAAAAAAGAGTAAAATACACTTGTGTAGGTTTAAATTATATAGTAAATCACATGAAATATAATGGGTGTTAAAAAATCCCCCTATAGTGGCTTATTGCCCCTGAGAATCATTTATAAGGGTCTCCTTCATGAAACATTGGCCACTAGGCCTGGATGTCCAACACCCATTCCAAAGTCTGCTCCTAGATTTATCCATTCTGCCAAAAAACTAAACAAAATGCAATATTTTCCTACATAGTTACTTTCTTCAATACACAATCTACACTATATATTCTTCAAATGAATAATTCACCTCTAACTCAAAATCATCACCACCAATTAAATATACGAGGTTTATTATTACTTAAGGAGTTGTGAAACATGAAACCCATGATTAATACCTTGATGTCACAAAAAAAGATTTATCTAGTAATAAAACTTTATAATTTATTCTCTAAACTGAAAAAGACCAATGAACCATCTTTTTAACTTTCCCTTACTCCTAAAATGTTGATTCCCCCACTAAGGTGATACCCACAAGAATACACGGTCACCCACAGTGAACTTTAAGGGCTATCACCTCCAATCAGCATATGAATGTTGCATACTTTGAGTGATAACCTGCCACTTACCTATCAACTATACTCGCTCAGAGTTTGCCTATATTAGGCTTAAGGTGATCATTAACATCTTCTCTACCTCAGACCAACACAATAATGAATGATATGATCAGTCATAAAGAGTCGAAAAAGGTTCCATTAAAATCAAATTTTGAAAGCTGTTATTATATGAAAATTACTCCAAAGATAGAAGGACATCCCATGAACCACTAAATTTGAGTAAAAAATCCCTAATAATATCCTCTATTATCCATATCATCTTCTCATACCATCCATCTATCTATAGGTAATATGCTACACTGAGCCTTAGCTATGATCTGAACACTTTCTATAGGCCTTTCCGAACCTATGATGTAAAACACGCATCTCAGTAATATATGATATTTGTAGGCACTCCATGTAATTGAAATATTTTCTATATATACAGTCTTCCCAACTCATGTATATATTGAGTCTCTTGAATCAATAATAAGTGTTAAACCTTAATAAGTTGATCAACCACCACCCACACAACATCTTGACTACTCAGAGTCCTATGTAGTCCTATGAAGAAGTCCATCGTCACGTCATCCCACTTTCATACAAACACTATAATGGGATGGAGAAACCCACCTGGGATGTGAAAGAATCATCCTCACCTCAATCTGATGCATGGTGTGACTGTTATGAATCCAAGTTCATTTTTTCAATATATAAGTATCATTTTAGTTTAAAATGTACATCACATCACCAAAAGTGAGAAAAAGAGCCTAGATTATTTTCTCTTCATTTAAATTATTTATCTATACTTTATTTTTATGATTTTGTGGTGTTTTTGGTGTTGAGGTGTGTTTTTACAGCACACTACAGTATCCCCCTTTATCAGTGCTTCTAAAAGCACTGATAAAAGACCAGGGCTTCTAATCTCACTCTAGTAGTCAGTGCTTCTCTAGTGCTATTAAATGCCATTTTTAGCGCTGTTAAAGGAATATTTTGTTGTAGTGTATCCTTGCTTACTCAGGGAGGTCATATCAGAATTCTAACCTATCTTTACAATTCTAGGGAGGTTACCACAACACATAAACACATCTTTAGTATCTACGTAGGTCCTTTTATAAACATAAATGCATCCCAAGGATTCTAGGGAGGTTACATCAATAAGTTGGAATATAGAAACAATACACATAAAAAAGAGATATCATAAACAAGGGAAACATTACCCCAACCCGTAAATCATCTATCCTTCCACAACACACTATATAATCCCAAATTTCTCTCATAAGGCCACTTTAACTGAGCTTACAACCCCTACATCACTCATAGATCAAGTCATAAGACCACTAATAACAATCCATAAACCTATCTCTCCCATTCTAGGGGGTCTACCACATCAATACAAACATACTTAGTCACATTAGTTCCATAGGAATAAGTCCCATAGGGCTACACCCACGCCCACATGAAAAGTGAATCATATAAATTTATGCAAGCCTTATAAAATGTAAAGGTACTTCATACCTTAGGAACAAAAAAGGTAAATCACCATGAATCGCCACCTAAAACGAACCCAAAACACCAAAACCTTAAAAAACCCCAAAGTTAGACATTAGGGGTATAATATAGGGGAAACAATAATTAACCAAGAAAAATAGAGATTAAAGTATAGAATATAATTAGATTTACCATAGGAGGACCATTGTAAAGAACAACATTGAAATTGGTGAATAAACGAGTAATTGAAAGAGAAATATTCCAAGAGAACCCCCAATGTTGAAAAATCCTTTAAGGAATTTAAGGGAGGTGAGAGAAGATCTTAAAGCGGGTTTAGAGGATACTTACCAGACAACACCTTTAAAAAAACTTCCCAGGAGGGTTTCATAGTATGAACAGTGGTTCACACCATAAAACACTATAGGTAAAACCCTACTGAGGTTATATCATGAAAATTATCAGTGTGAAAAATTCCTTCACACCATTAATTTCTATATATAGAATCTTTCAATTATAGGTCATTCTTATTCATCTCGAACTCACTCCTGAGCTACCCTAGCACCCCAAATAGCCAAAAGGAGTAATATACACATGTTTAGGATAAAATTAAACAAAAACATGCATGAAATATGAGGTATTTTTTAAAAATACCCTCTAATACCTCTCACCAATATGTTTTCATAAGCTGTTACTATATAAAAATATTATTTTTTAAAAAAATGTATTTTTTGTCTCATTTCACATGTTTTCTAATAACATAAGTAATCTTATAAGGAAACCCTAAAACAACATATTGGTTATAAGATTTTTTTTATAAAACTCAAATATTTATTGGTTTTAACTTTCTTTTAAACTATTTTTAATACATCTCTCACCTTGGTGGTTTTACGCTACCTAAGTGAATGATAATGTTTTCATAAACTTAATACTTTTGCTGGAGTTTTACAAAAATTATTCAATGATTGAATATAACATTAATATTCAAGTAATTTGGTGATTATGATTCCAAGATGATGAAGTATCCTTCATAATAATGTAATTAAAAGTGAATAATCATGGTTATTTTAAGCCATAAAAACAATCTTATTAAAGAAGATTAATGAAAAAGTAACTATTTCATGAACTATTAAAATCATTTACTACTCTAATAAAATGTAAGAAATACCTTATCAATTTTGGATCTTATGTAACCTTTTTACAAGAACCTTTTACCATTATAAAAAAATAAATATTTTTTTGGAGATTATGAACCAAACAACTCCAAAATGACCAATGTGAACTATATCAAGAAAAATGATAATAAACGTAATAAAAGGGATAATAATAAAGGAATAAATATGATAATGTTTTCAATAAATTAAATTTTCAACAAAATTTTCTTATTCAGGATGGTAGAAGTCATACGAAGTGATTTGATACTCAAGGTAGGAATTTTTTATTTTAAACCATATTTTAAATGTTCTGAAGTTTTTTATTCAAAAATTTATCTTAAATATATTTAATATTTATTATTATTTTTAAAATTATTTCTATATAATTTTATGATCATTTAATGTCATCATCTATTAGCCTTTATTTTATTTATAAATATTTTAATAAAGTTTTCCACAAGTATCACTTTTAACACTCTTTACAAAATTGTGAAAATAATGTTTTTAATGTTTATAACATTACCACATTATGCTGCCAATATTTATATTATTCATTATGAATATCACTCTTCATGTTTTTATTAATTTAAAAAGTATATTCAATTCCATCATTTGGTGAATTTTTCATTTTAAAGAGTTATCAAAGAAAATTATATTTCCCTTTATATTTATAAGATATCTATAGATTCCTATGCTTATGGGATCAAATGATTTTATTATGACTTTTATAGTGAAATTAAATTCCTTTATATGTTTAAATAATTTTATAGTTCTTGGATATTATATATGATGATGTGTGGGCCTGATATAGCCGTATAATGCATTTTTTAATGATGATAGAGTTAACTACATAAAAGTTACTCCTATAGGGATGATGAAATTATCCGGTTAGGTTAATCGATTAAGATATTATTTCAGAACTGACTAAGTATGTTATTACTTTATGAATGACTTTGGAATTAACTAGGAAGTTTATTCAATTATAAGAGTGATATGAATATGATGTCCCATGTAACCTTCATGATTATGTTTTTACTTTATGATTTCTTATGATATGTTTTATAAAATTATTTTGGGAAATGAAGTTTATTACATGAGTATATAATTTATTATTTATGATCAAAGGTTATTATGTAAAAATGAATATTTTCTCATGGATTTTTATGTTTTTAAATAGAATAATAAGTTTATTTTATTTTTTATATATGTTACTAATCTTTATTTTCTCATCCCATGTTTTAAAATTATTTTAAATGATTTATGGATGTGTAATAATTCTAGAAATTTAAATCTTTTTATTTATAAAGACTCATATTTAATGAAGAAAGAGTGTCATGAATGAAATAATAATGTCAATTTAAGAACCTAATTTTAAAGGAAAAAATGTACACTATGTATAATTTTTCTCCTTTTTAATGTAATGATTTTCCCAATTCTGCATAACTATAAACAAAAAATTTCATCAAAATATATGGATGTGAAATCCTTACTATAAATCATGTAACTATGGGTCATTTATAAATGTGTTGTTAAAGTTATGGGACATCACTCTAAATGGGTAACTCTATAAGAATAAAAATACAAGTAAATTGTGTGGTAGATCTTATGTTTACATATAGAAAGACTCTTATTTAAAATGATGTCTTAAAAGTGTTGTAAGTTCTTATAAACTTAGTTCTGGAGCACTGGTTAAACACGAATATGTTAAAAATTGTATTTTAGGTAGATAATTTTTTTATTTTCCAAGGGTTGGTTATTTATTATTAATATACATTTATATGATAGATTATTCAAATTAAATAAAAATGATGTTTCTTATTACTTTTTAGAGTATTTTGATTTATTCAATAATCATTTAGGAAACCCAAATCATAAGAAAATACATGACATAGAAGAAATTTAATTATCACCTATCATGTATACAATTAATCCTATATGTGTTACAATCATGTAAATGAAAATATTTAAGAAACCATTTTTAACTGTAGAAATAAATCTAATTTATTAGAAGTAATAAATTGTAAGGGTATAGATCTTTCCCAGGCCTTTAACTTTTCGTTCAAGGTGTTTAGTGTCTTGGATGAGTTTTTTTTTTCATTTTAAAAAATTATTGTGAAATGTTTTTAATATTCATAATATAAATATTAAATTAGTTCAATTATTTTTTTGGTAATTTAGTAATTTTTTAATAATCCATTTCCTTCTTATTTATATGTTTTTCCAATTGAAAATAATTTTTTATTTAAATTTTTTATTACCCATACATTGTCCTTCTTCCATATATAAGTGTAGTGTTTCAAAGCTTCATAAGAATATATTTCTTTGGATGTGTGAGTGTTTTTTAGTTCTAGTGCAATGGTATTTTAAGGATATATCATTTCATATAGGTCCTTCATTCATTATGTAAGGGTAGATGAGAAACTATTATATGGGTGGTTCCGGTTTATATTAAAAGATAGTTTCTTATTTTTTACTTTTGTAGAATAAAGGTTCAAAAATTTTATTTATGTTACATGAATGTAAATCTCAATTTTAAAGAGCTATGTATAGGTTAGTCCTAAAATTATTCATTGATTAAGGGTAAAATAACTTACCCTTATATAAATCATCATGGTTATGTAAGGTTACTCTCAAACAGATAATTCATAAAGTTAAATAAATTTAATTTTATGTAGAGACCCCTTCTCATGTAGGGGTATTGTTTAAAATCCATAATATTTGATTTTTATTCCTGTTTCACATTTGAAATGATAGTTTCACAATTTTAGTGGAAATATATTTTAAAAATATTGTTTTTTAAATCTATTTTGAGTAACATAATAAAATTTTCAATTTTTTTATTTTTGAAATATTTTAATGAATTTTAATCATGATTTAAATGGGTATAGAATATAATGTGAATTAAAATAAGAAGTTCGATGGGTATCTCTAAAATATATAGAGAACATATCTTCTATATTGTAAAATTAGTGGTTCCTTATTGTTTGAGTTTCTTGTGTTTTTATTCAAGTATAAGAAACTAGAATTATTTTTTATAGATTTGTAGGACTCTATTGACCAGTTTGAGTATCTTATTAATGTTTTCCATCCCATGATCAACTTGATTTATCTCTCCTTTCTTATTAATGTTGTAGTGTGTAATGATTCCAGGAGGTAGGGGATCTGAATTACTTATTTTGTTTTTTCATATGTGAATTTATCATTATTTTCTATCCTTTAGATAATTTTTTTGAATTTATTATAAAAATATTTTAAACTAAACATCTAAAAAAGGAAGAGGAATACGATAATTGTATATAGTGAATATATTATTTTAAATTCTAGAAAATCACCTGTAGTAGAATATGGTTAATATATTATTGTTATTATTTCAATAATTGAAATAAAATATATATCATATGATATAGTTTTTTAATATTATTAATAATATGGAAATCACATGCCGCAACTGATGTTATGAATTCACAATATAGTGTTTATTAAAGAGAGAGAAAAAGGTAAAATCACATGATACTTAGATAATATTTAGTACCTTAGAAAACACATGTATATTAATGTATATTATTTTATAGCATAGAATTAGATAATAACAGTATATTTTAATTTGGTTAATTAAAGGAATAAGTTATTATCAAATTTTGTATATAAATAATGTTAATTCTTTATTTTGGTAATTATCTAGAAAAGAGAAAAAATAAATGAATACAAAATTATTGATATTAATCTAGAGCATGTAATCTAAAATAATAATCATAGTATCAGATATTATAGTGTATCTATTTATTATTTTATGATTATAATTATTATATAATTTTGTTATTAAAGAATTGAAATGGGATAATTTTTATATGTCTAGAAAATTAATATTTTGTATTGGAGATTAAATAAATGGATATGTTTTGTGTGACCACTTGTGTTTGAAGCATGTTTATGTTTTCTATTGATATATACTAGATAGTGTGGTATTTTCTTGGAAGTGTTTTTTTGTTTTTGATTATCATATACTAACTATTTGAATTGATAAAAATATAAATCCGAAGAATGTTATAATTTAATTGAAAGAGGAATAAATATAATATCTACTACTCTCCTTAGAATTTATTAAACATGAAAATAATGAACAACCTATGTTAATTTTGTTTTTATTATCTAATTATCTATTTCCTATAGTTTTATTTATGAGAAAGACCTATATATAATAAACCAATTAATTAAAGATGGAATTAATTAGTTTGTTTTATAAAGAATAAATTTTTGTGGCTAAATGAGCCCATTCTGTATTATAGGAGGATTAACAGCCTTGATTACATTGCCTTAACATATTTTTGTGTGTGTTGAAAATATACATAATGTATATATATATATTCTCTATGATAATTAAAGACTTTATGTGATTGATTAATAAACCAGTATGGTTAAAATGGTTTAATGAGAAAGGGTTAGAAATTCTGGGATATATTGATGGTTGGTTATATGTTTAGAAAAGATATGGGAGCCTGGGACTATAATGATGGTTGATTCTGGTGATGGAGGGATAAATTATACAATGTGAATGTTGTGGGAATGACACCAAGTGTTCAAGATGAGTTTAGGGTAGGACTTTATCACTGATTCTTAATCTTTCTTAATTATTTTAAATTTTTGGTTGATAAGATATTATATGTTTGGTTCCAATATTCTCAATACAGTTTGAATTTATGCATTCCAAGTGTATTTTTAATGTTTTAACTTAAGATGAGTCCTAAATAACTTGAAATAATTCAATGATAAATGAACTAAAAAATTAATGACCATTTTTAATATTGTTTCTAAATAATGATGAAAGGATTGAGAATTTAAGAAGAATTAATTATGGTTCCACTAAAACTTGGATTATAAGATTTAATTATTATCCATTGAAATGAAAATGGAATAATATTAATTAATGGTCAATTAATTAATAAATAACTAAATTTATTCTTGTATACTTGTTTGAGATCTAGACCCATGTAGTGGCAGTCAGGGGTCCTATGTAACAATAGTGACAGATGAGTTTATGGCCTAGTAGTTTCCCTTAGTGTGGTCATGTGTGGTATTATTTATATTTTATGATTTCCTATGCTTCACCACCTATTTTGGTAGGGAAACTGACACCCAAATGTCTTAGGGGTGTTTTATCCAACATCCAATATAATGGGGGAATGGATGACTGGATGCTCCCTCTCTCTTGCTCTCCATTTAGATATAGTTGGTGTAGGAATATACTTGAATATAATGTATTATAGTATAGGGTGCATTATTAACTATATGATGATGTCTATTGGGTTTCAATACATTTATGTACGACTTGCAATGACTTGAGATATTACACATACCTATGTCCAGTCATAGTGGTTATAGATTCCTATACGTGTATTTACATGGGCTATGATGGATTGAGGTATAATTTATTTACAAAGGCTGTGGTAGATTTTGAACATTCCCTTGGTCACTATTGGGTATGATAATGAAGATGATGTGTCAGACTACATAGGATGAAATATTCCAATGATACGTATGTCTGAGGTGCAAGATTAATTATAGAATGGATGAGTATAGGATGCATGGAATTGGGGAATGAGAGTGACAAACCATTGGGGAAGTTAAAGAACAGTACCTTTATTGAGTATAAGATACACACACACATATATATATATATATATAATATTTTTCATGTATTTAGGATATGGTTAGTGATATAGTTGGGCATTACTAGCTCAAAAAGTATTTTAGGAGCTATTAGAGATTCACAATCATTGCTGAGATTTTTCATCATTTTCAATTTTTTCAGTTTATATATTAATTTGCATTCATATATTAGGATTGATTATTTAATTATGTATTAAATTTGGTTGGTAGTTTTCTAATCCCATCCCTTATTCCTTAAATCTATATTGAAGGTAATACCTCCCATATGTGTGGTTTTTATACCCTTGGTGACAGTCTCTAAACCGTGGCCTATTTGAGGTAGGATTTAGGAGTTATATCCCTATCTTTATTTCCATCCTAGGAGGGGAATTAGTGGGGGGGGGGGGTCATGATAGAGTGGTATCAAAGGTGATGGTTGATATATAGGATAGAGTTCGGAGATAGGCACTGGTGATAACTACATGAATTGGTTGGGAAATTACGACACCTAAGTTTATCACATGATATAAACATGGAAGATTGGTTATGACATGAGATTTTAGGCCCCCTCTGATCTGACATAAGAATGTTCAATTTTATTGAATGTACTAGTTGAAGTGATGCAGTTTACAGGGTATAGACCAAAAATAGGATTATACATCATGTTTTTATATTCTTGTTATTGAATTGGGTATAAAATGGGAATTGGGTTAAAAATTGAATTAATTTATTAACTATAAATAATCTATGCCCATGTTAGGAGTCCTAATGTTTTTGGTAGAAATGGATCTAGGTTAATGTCATATCATGTTCATACTGAATATGTTCTAAAAAATTCCACAGAATAGAGGATGATGAATAAAACCCTTAGAGGAGTACACTCTGAGAGTTTTTGAGCCAGAGTCTATTGAAGTATGTGGTTTCCATTTCTGATCATGATATGGATAGTTAGTTGGAGGAGGTGAATGTAGCCTTTAGTTCAGTTTTTTCTTGGAGAAATCACTAGGTTTACATTGAATATGATGATTCTTCATAGTGATACATAGAAGTGGAGGTTCTTGTTCCTTAGTGATTATAAGGATTTAGCTATATTATATATAATATTTTGTGATCTGTTACAGGATGAGTTTCTTTATTTGACCGTAATGGTGTATTGTTGGATGATGATGTTTTCCATTATATTGAGGGTTTTTGAGTTCTTTTCTTGATATATTTGGAACCTTCTACGCCTGTTTTGAACACAATCCTTTAATTTTAGGTCTCAATTATTAAATTAATCATATTATTATAATTTATTTTCAATTTTCATTTCTTCACATGAATGATTGGTACTTCCATCATTCTCTCTAGTTGAAATCCACTTGTTGAATCCTATGAGCCAATTTTTTGTACCCCTACAAAATTTGATAACAAATCTAAACCCAAATTACTTTCCAAGATGGTATGTATAACTAATTCCTTAGGCTTAGTGTTGAGATTAAGATATGGTTAGAGGAAAGGGTTTCTCTAACTATATTCATTTCATTCCACAAATCTATCCTTAGGAACATTTTTGGGAAGATATGGTCTTTGGGGGAGGTTCTTCTATTATCATATTCATTATCTAACTCTTATCTTAGGCTCAATGTGGTGGATATTTAGTTTGGGGAGTTGGTCATTATATATCTTCCATTATTCTATTATCAAACTCTTCTCTCAAGTTTGGTGTTATTGGCCCTAGTTTTGGGGAAGGGGATATTGTATATATTCTTATTTTCAATATGTTATACCTAGTATTAGATTATTTTATGATTTGTTTTGAGTTAAATTATTTCATGTCATGGATTGAATATATGATTCTATTTTTGATGTGTTTATGACTATATGTGCTATAATTTTTGGATTGTGTTTTCTTATAATTGTAACATATGTTATGTCTTCAAACATATAAATATAGGGGAAACTACACCCATCATGGTAGATTTTTTTTCATGATTCTTTTTAAATATACACAGGCATGTTTGGGCCACCCAAATAGGACAATACTATAGTGTGGTGGATGGGTTCCCTTGATTTTTATTCTTACAGAAACCCTATTTATATTGATATAAGTGCTTGTATTGGTTGAAGAATACTATGTGGTGTTAATTTAAAACTATAAAAGTAATGAAATTCACATTTAGTGAAGAGTAAATAGAGTAATTAATTTTTTTAGTATCTTCATGAGTGTGTTCTTGGTTTATAAAGGTTTTTTAATAAACATTGAGTTTTTAAGATTAATAAAGTGGATTATTTAAAACTCATTTTTTATGATTCATGTTATTTATTAATTCAGATTCTATTGGTTTGAATTTATGAATATTGATACTAACTTGATAAAACACATGGTAAAGGTGAGTTAGGTGAATAAAAATAATTTTATAAAATCATGTAACTTTTTTAGACATGTCAGTTGTTATGGAAACATATTAATCGTGAAAATTTAAACACCATAATTTGATGTTTTTTAATTAATAAAAATTATCAACCAGTTTAACATGAAACTTGATAAAGTTTTTAATTACAATATTGGGTGGGTTAGATTAATTATGAGATGGATGAAAAATTAAATTTGTTAATATAGTGATAGTTTTTCTTGTTTAATTAATGTTGGAATGTTTTATAGATCATCTACCTTGAGTAAGTTATATTTGGGAATTTTCTAAATATTGTGTGATAATATGTGTAAAAATATTCATTTTTAGTCACTTGAAAAAAATTAGTTCTTGGTAACTAGTTTTCTTAGATATATGATAATGGTTCATTCATGAAATGTAAATTTATTTATAAATATATTTTTTCAAAAAGGATTTGGGGTATTAAAAAAAATAATTTTGACGACACATTGTTATGAAGAAAGATTTAAAATGGATTTAATTTAAATATATTCCGCCCCAATAGAATTTAAATGAAAAATTATTAGATAACATACCTTAGAAGCATGATTTAAAGTTTTAATAAATTTTAATTTGATATATTATTAAAGTGTTAACCCAATTAGTTAAAAATAAAACCTATTAAAATTTAATAAAAATAAGAAATTGTTTAAAAATAATGTTAACATTTTTAACTCCTCAACCTAAATGACTCAATGAAATGTTTTTATGCATGTCTAGCAAGTAATTAAAGAAAATTAAGAATGAAAATTTTTAAAAAAAGTGTAGTGGTATACAGGGAAAATTGTTGTATGTAGAATTTTGAATATTATTTATAAATTTTAATGAAAGTATATTAATATATATTGTTCATGAAATGTTAATATTAATAATTTCTTGATGTTATGAACACTTGTTTTGTATAATTTATTGTTTCATATTTGATTAAGTATAAATCATGAAAGTGAGATATTTTAAAATTAAGTGGTAGATTAAAATAATGATACATGAGGTCAAAACTTGAACAAATTTCTTTTAGATATTTACTAAGTATAATTGTTGAGTTACTATATATGATGATTCATATTAAATTAATTTCTATGATTTTTTTTAAATCAGTGTGAAGTGATTTTTTCTGAAAGGTGTTTCCTACTACAAAGGCTTTATTTTATTTGTAATAACTCATTGGAATTTAGTGATTATTGGGGTTTTTATGGATATATATGTATAATATTGTTTCAATTTAGTTAGGAACAAGACTTTCATGTGCTTTCTCTGTATCCCAATATATTCTTGAATTGATACGTGTTTAATGCTTAATCAATTTCCTTTGTACTTTTTAAGAGGTATCTGCTATGGTAGAGTGTTTTGATGTGGATTTATAATTTTTAATGAATATATAATTGGATCCTCTAGTGTATTGACTGTATTCTAGATATATCAAGATCCTTGAGAGTTATTTTGTTGGGTGGTTGATTTATTACCCCTCGTTTTCTCTGTCTTTCTTGGTTTTATTTTAATTCTCAAGGATGATAATTATTTGAGATGTATCTAATGTAAGTTTTTGGATCTTTCTTCATACTTTTATTTTTCCATTCCAGGTATTTGGTGGTGTGTGGTAGTTTTTTTGTAAATTTAAAAAGGTATTTTGAAATGTTTTTAATATTTATAAGAGTAATTATTAATCTATTCAATTATTTTAGATTAAATTTTAGAAATTAATAATAATAATAAATCACTTTCATTATTATTTCTAAGTTTCTCCAATGGAAAATATAATTTTTCCTAAAAATATTCTTACTCTTATGTAGGACTTCTTCCACGTGTAAGGGAAGTTTTTCATAATTTCATTAGAGTATATTGCTTTATCTGCATGGGGACATTTTAGTTACAAAGTAAAGGTTGTTTAAGACTTTAACACTATATATAGGTCGTTTATTGTATGCTTAAGGGTAGAGTGAAACCTATGTATTAGTGGTTCCGATTCATGCATGAATGTATGTCCTTATTTCTCCTTATGTAGTGTAAAACTCGGGAAAATTATATTCTTAATGTATAAAGGTAAAAGAATATTTTTTAAAATTTTTATATAGATAAGTCTTGGAGTTATTCACTATGTAAGGGTAAAATAGATTACCCTTACAAAAATCAAGGTAATTATAAAAGGTTACTCTGAAACCTGGATTGTGTAAGGTTAAATATATTTATCTGTATATAGATTCCCCTTATCATATAGGGGTATCATTTCAAATCCAAAAAATCCAAATTTTCTTTCTATTTCATATCTGCACTGATATTTTCATGATTTTAATGGAAATAAATACGAAAAATCATGTGTTTTAAATATGTTTTATATAAGATAATAAAATATTTTAATTTCTTTATTTTAGGAATATTTAAATAAATTATAATACTACTTTAAATGAAAATATAATGTAAGTTCTCTACCTTGCATGGAGGTACATACCTATTTAAATTTTAGTTAAACTTCCTTTTTATGGACAATGTTGTGGTTCTTGGGTTTATAAGAAGTTATCGGGGTGTGGAAAATGAAAGGAGGAGAAAAGAGGCCAAATAGTGAGCAACACACGGTTGGCACACTTTTAGTACAAACTGTGCACCTGGCAAGAGAAATCGTGCATCCAGACCTCCTTTTAGACAAATCTTGGCACACGGTCACCACATGGTTTTCAAAATTTTATGGGTGCTTCCAAGAGGCTGTGCGGCTCATCCCCACTTGGATAGATGAATCCTCATGGTTTGTGCATGGTTTGGCCAACCATTCGACCAAATTGTACAACCCTTAAAAAGTGTAAAATTCTATTTCCCCAATGATCTTATTTCTTTCTCCCCTAAATTTCTCCCCCATTTGACCACCTAAATATACGGTGACGAAACAATAGACTCTTCCTTCTCCATGGGTGATTATACTGTGATTATTAGGCTTTTAGAGTGCCATGGGGTGAAAATTGAAGCTCTGGGTATGTCTTCGACTCCGTTTCCTTCCATTTTTTGGAAAAGTAATGTTGTGTGGTATCATCTTCTTCAAAATCCCTAAAACCCTATTTTTTTCTACAAGATTATTCTATGGGGCTTTTATAGTTGTTTTATTTCAAATCAAGGGACAAATATAAGTGAGATGTTTTCTACAAGAATGATGTAGGTGGTATTTGTAACATCCCAAGTAAGTAATGAATAATAGATATTTTTATCTATGTCTATTAATGATTAAGATAGTGTTATAGAGGCTTAAAATGAAAATAAATACAATCTTATGCATGGAATACACTAATATTCTTAAAAGATTTTTTTACTGCCTTTTGAAGGCAAACCATTTTTGAATCTATATTTTAACAATTTTATAAACTATGTTTGTCAAAATAAACTTATCCTTTATGATTGGGACATCAAAATTTACCTTGTGTGGATTTTTGGTATTTCTCTGACAATGTTCATTTTTTAATGAATAGTGAAAAATACTGCATTTTACATCAAAACTGCTTTTTAATCTAATTTATTTATATGATTAGATTATGTTTTGAATTGGTTTTGAAGTGAAATTAGAATATATTTTTACCATTTTATCCAATGGTGGTCATTGGAATCAATTTCACTTTGAAATTAGACTTAAACCGGTGTCAATCTTTTGATACTTATTGTTTTGTAAAAACACGCTATTTGCTCTGGCAGCGGGAATTAATTATTGAATTAATTAATGTGACTTATATGATTTGAATTTTGTAAAATGGACTTCATTTTTGAATTCAGAATATCAAATATAGCTTAGGTTGAATTTTTGGTAATTTTCTGAAAAACATCAATTTTTGATGAATAGTGAAACCACTAAGTGGTAATCAAGCAAACTGATTTTTCAGTTAAATGAAAGTTTACCACTAATGTGTACTGAATTTTGAAAATCCGACATACATGGTTGTCATTAAGAAGTAAAATGTGGTTCAATGAGATTATAATAATTTTTTTGGTGAATAGTAACTTATTAAGTTCTTAATCGCGTTTAGTGGTAATTAGGGTAGTTTAAGGTATAAATAATGCTTTAATAATAGGAAATGACCTAGACACATGTCCCAACCTCACTGGTTGTGTCATTGCCGACCATGAAATGCCATGGGTCAACTTGGGGACCCCATGGATCCACTTTTGTTGGGAAATGACATAAATTACTTTTTATTTAATGTTAAAGTGAAAATGACACAAACATAATATGTTTTACGAAAACAATTTTTAAGTGGGGTTATACAAGTCCAAATTTTGATTATAAATAGTCATTGGAAAACTAAAAAGATTTCCTATATCATAGTATTTTTTTTATAATTTTTAGACATTAAATAAATTAAATTATTTATGACATAATAATGATGCAGCGATGACATCATTATTTGACGATTTAAATAAAATTTAAAGATAATGTACAATCTATGAACTACACATGTCCAATACTTATTGGATGAGTGGATTTCGAATCCTTATCACCTTATCCACGAATTATATCAATGTGAGACCTTTTAAAACCGAAACACATTTTCAAATAAAGTAATATTTCTTTACTTTTCAAAAGTGCCCCTCCTCTCCTCTTATAAAAGGCCCCCACCTCTACCTCATTTCACACACTCTTCAAGCCTTTGGCTCGGCCAAACCCTTCCCTTTTGCTCTATCCAAATCCCTCTCCTCATCCTAGAGGATTACCTTTGGGCAGAATCCTTTTAAAGGAAGCCTTTAGGCTCAAATCAAAAGGAGTTACACTTTTAAAGGTAATTCATTCTCTCATGTTCATTTGTTTTATTTTGCTTATCCAACCCCCTAAACTCTTTTTATTTACTTCTTTTGTAACAACACCAGTATCTTCAATATACTAGGATGTTTTTATAAGATTTATTTGAGCTACACTCTCACACAACTACATCAAATGGTTAAAGAACATACGGTTTCTGTGGATGGCGAAATTCTGCCTCCCGAAACGATGATTGTTCAATACTCATTTAACACCTTCAAAGGTGGCCATTATGATGTCAATATTTTTATATATGATATATAATATTTTTATGTTTTCCTTAAGCTTCTGTTTTTTTCATTTTTGGCATACCTTTATGGTTTCCATTATGGGTAAACACGATATCTTCATTTTAGGAAGTGCGGACTACCGCCCCCTGAAAGTGATTTGATTCGTTAACACCATATGTGGGATGTGTAAAGGATAAAGTTAATGATATTATATATGTTATTATACTGGAATTATAATATACTCTTATATCATTATGATTCCATTCCAGAAAATATGAAATAGAAATGGAAGTAGCGTTCATGCGTACGTACGGCTTACCGTCTCCATGAACGGTGCATTTCATTTCTTACCTCTAAATGATTATGTAATATTATAAGTGCATGTATGTACTGGATATATATGACATATATGATATCTACATCATGAATACCATTCTGGATATAAGGAACCTTTGACCAAATTAACAACATGTAAGTGTAATAAGTCTATTTTTGACTTAAGAACCAAATACCGACAAAATGAACATTATTAACTTAACTGATTACATGATGTTCATAACATGGTATAAAAGGAATAATGAACTTTAAAAATATTCATAAGCAAGTAGATATTAACTC
Source organism: Viscum album (assembly GCA_963277665.1). NCBI lineage: Eukaryota > Viridiplantae > Streptophyta > Magnoliopsida > Santalales > Viscaceae > Viscum > Viscum album. The sequence goes on along the minus strand of OY728165.1, from coordinate 75,814,370 downwards.
AAGTTTATTATTTAGGAGATTAAAGAACGGTCGGGTCAAGTCGGATATGAGGTATGGGACTTCGTCTCAATCTCCTTTCGTTGAGGCATATTTTATTTTATACACAACTTTCTTTTATACGGTGTATAAACCCCTTTTACTTTTATGTTTATTCAAAAGGAATATTTTTTATACGAAGCGTTTACTAAACGACAAAAGGGAATGTTTTTGTCGTACGTATGCAGCGACAACGACTTCTCCGCCGTCGTGACCGTTATTTGAGTTTCGGATTCCTCTACAAGCCATACCTTCTTTTTAAAAGAAAAATAAATACCACGTTTTACTTTTCTTTTATTTTGGTATTAAAAATGGTTTTCATAATGTTTTTATATCAATGTGTTGTATTGATATCTCGTGATTGGAATGTGGAAATTTTATGTTTCCTTTATGCACGTTTTATGTGATATGATTATGTTATGGTTCTTGGGCATTATTATGAAGACGGGTGGTTCCGTGATAAACTAAGGGCGGGTGAGCCCGTTATAGCTCTCCAATGCATTGGGTAACGCGAAGGAGTGAAACGTTAAGGTTTCTCCGAAGAGATTTTAGGGAATATACTGTGATGGGTATTCCAAACGTAACCAAGAGGGTTACTCCCTACGTAAGAATGTTATGAATGCCTCAAGTTACCTTTATGTCTTATGATTTCTATGTTTTATTCGTGATTTTATGAGGTATGTTAAAGTGCCTATGTTTTATGGGTAAAGTATGATTTCATTCTTATGTATATATGAACTCATGTTTCCTTTCCATGTTTTTTTTAACACCCATACTGAGTTTTTATGCTCATCCCAAGTTTTTGAAATGTTTTTCACAGGTCAAGGGAAAGGTACATGATAAGATGATATAGTCAAGGATGTGTTAAGAAATAATCCATGTTTTATTTTAAATGTGTTTCCATTGATGGGAATGAAGAATACTATCTTTATGTAACCACTTTGTTTATATGTGGAATGTAATGCAAGTTTTATGATCTAATTCTCTAAAACTCTAAACCCGAAAAGATCCTCAATGTGTAATCTTGTAATAACTCAAAATTAAGTAAGGTTTAAGGCTGGGGCCTTATAGTTGGTATCAGAGCTCGGTTTAGATAACTTTAGGAGTTAGAATTATATTAAATGATTATCCAAAAATATTTTTTTTGAAATGATATAGCATTTAAAGATTACCATGTTGCTTCATCTAAGACATGTTTGTTCAGAATGGTTTTCCGCAGAGGAAACAGGGAAGCAGTGCTAGGAAGGCATACAGAAGGAAATAACCTTCCCAATCAGCATCCAGAAATGGTCGGAATTGGAACTGAAAAGTTTGTTGCAGTAATGGCGCAGTTGACTCAAGCGATAAATGGCGGTGGTATCCATGCACGAGATCAGCCAGATCAACCGCAGAGGAACATGTCAGTGGTGGAAAATTTTATGAGGCAACATCCACCATCATTCAGAGGATCATCTGACCATGTGCTAGCTGAAGGGTGGATTAAAGCACTGGAGAAGATTTTTGATGTCATGGGGTGTTCAGACAATCAAAAGGTTAGTCTTGCTATTTACCGTTTGGAGGGTGAAGCAGATCAGTGGTGGTCTATGGTTAAAAATATCAGGGACGCCGATGAGATTGATGCTCTTGACTGGGATGAATTCAAAGGTATGTTTCTTGAGAAGTATTTTCCTAAGGCTGTTCGACTTAGGATGGAAAAGCAATTCTTGTAATTGAGGCAAGAGGAAGACTCAGTGGCTGCCTATGAAGAAAGGTTCACAAGGTATGCTCCAAATTTTATCCGGGACCTTGATAGTAAAATCAATCGTTTTTACTCAGGATTAAAGCCAAAGTATCGAAGGGCATTAGCTTCTCGTGAGTTTAAAAGTTATGAAAAGCTTGTTCGATGTGCTGAGAAGGTGGAAATGGAGTTTGCCGATGACCAAGTTTTCTATAACAACCAGCAGAAGAAGAGACCGAGGTGGCAGGAGAAAGGTAAGAATTCTTCAAAAAAGTCTGATGGTAAGAAAACTAAGTTTCTAGTTTGTGATAAATGTGGCAAAAGGCATGCTGGGGAATGTCTTCTGAATTCTGGGAAGTGCTACTGATGTGGTAAGATGGGACATAAGGCTCGTGATTGCACTGAAAAGGATCAAGGTGAAGGTAAGAACAAATTTGATTTACAGTTAGTGAAATGTTATAAGTGCAATGAGATGGGTCACTATGCAAACAAGTGTCCGACAAGGAGCTTGAGTGATGGGAAGCAGTTAGACTACAAGCAGAAAGGGGTGGTGAAATCCTTTGCAACTACTTCAGCAGATGTCGGGCCATCAAATGAAGTGGTATCATGTACTTTGTTTGTTTTTTCAGATTATGCCAGTGTGTTGTTTGATTCTGGGTCTACACATTCTTTCATCTCGGAAACCTTTTCTAGTAAAATGGGAATACCATCTTAAGAAATGAATCCTGAACTTTTGGTAAAAACACCTGGGGGAAGTGTCGAGGCAACAAGAATTTATAAGAATCTTCCTATCCTTATCTGTGGAAAGAACCTACTTGCAAACCTTATTGTTCTACCTCTAGTAGAGTTTGATGTTATCCTGGGTATGGATTGGCTCTCTATTTACCATGCTAATATTGACTGTAGAGCTAAAGAAGTTTCTTTTCAGAAAGACTTTCAGTTTGTTTACAAGAATGAACCCTTACTTTTGATAAATATCAAGAGGCCGAGAAACTTGTAAAAGATGGAAATGAATGTTACCTTGCACACGTCGTTGAAAATAAAGGAACTGTTCAGATTAATGATGTGCCAGTGGTAAATGAGTATCCTGATGTTTTTCCAGATGAGTTGCCTGGAATAATACCAGATCGGGAAGTTGAGTTTACTATTGACTTAGTTCCTGATGCTAAGCCAATTTCAAAAACCCCTTATCGAATGGCACAAATTGAACTTTTAGAGTTGAAGGAGCAATTGCAAGATTTATTAGAGAAAGGTTTCATTAGACCTAGCACATCACCATGGGGTGCTCCTGTTTTATTTGTTAAAAAGAAAGATGGTTCTATGAGACTTTGCATTGATTATAGAGCCTTGAATAACATCACTGTTAAGAACAAATATCCTTTGCCTCATATCGATGATTTGTTTGATCAGCTCCAGGGAGCTTAGTTTTTTTCAAAGATTGACTTGAGATCGGGGTACCATCAGCTGAAGGTCAAGGAGGCAGATATTCCAAAGACCGCGTTCCGTACGAGATATGGCCATTATGAATTTGTAGTAATGCCTTTTGGGCTAACCAATGCACCTGCTGTATTCATGGACTTAATGAATAGAATTTTCCATGAGTTCTTGGATAAGTTTGTGGTGGTTTTCATTGATGATATTTTGGTGTTTTCTAAAAGTAAAGAGGAGCATGAAAAACATTTAAGGGTTATCTTGCAAACCTTAAAAGAAAAGAAACTGTATGGGAAATTCAGCAAGTGTGAGTTTTGGTTGCAACAAATTTCTTTCCTTGGTCACATTGTTTCTAAAGATGGAATAACTGTTGATCCCGCAAAAACAAAAGTTGTGGAAGAATGGCCAAGACCCACAAATGTAACCGAGATTCGTAGCTTCCTTGGTTTGGCGGGCTATTACCGAAGGTTTGTTAGAAATTTTTCACGGTTATCTAGTCCAATGACTAAGCTAACTCGAAAGGGTGTTAAGTTTATATGGACAAAAGAATGTGATGATTGTTTTCAGGAATTGAAAAGAAGATTGGTGAATGCTCCAGTTTTGGCACTACCTTCCAGGAATGGTGAGTTTGTCATATACAGTGATGCTTCATTGAAAGGACTTGGTTGCGTCCTAATGCAGAATGATCAGGTAATTGCTTATGCTTCACGACAGTTGAAAACTCATGAGGTAAATTACCCTATACATGATTTGGAATTAGCTGCTGTTGTTTTTGCTTTAAAAATTTGGAGGCATCATTTGTATGGAGTAAAGTGTGAAATATATACCGATCACAAAAGTTTAAAGTATATATTCACTCAGAAAGAGTTAAACATGAGACAAAGGAGATGACTGGAATTAATCAAGGATTACGATTGTACAATTCATTACCATCCGGGAAAAGAAAATAAAGTGGCTGATGCTTTGAGTCGAAAAAGTAATGCTTCATTAACAATGTTGCGTTTAGAACGTGATCCTTTGGTTAAGGATTTGATGAACTTTGGCATAGAAGTTGTTGGTGCAGGAAGTCCTTCTGTTTTGTTTCAGGTATCAGTGAGATCATCTCTATCAGATAGAATCAAGCAAGCACAGAAACAAGACAGTGAGTTGCAGAAAAGGGTAGAGCTGGTTCAGAAAGGTAAGTTGCCTGAATTCAACATTGATAGTGATTGTGTTTTGAGATTTGGGAAGAGATTGTGTGTGCCTTGTGATTCACAATTGAAGAGAGAGTTGTTATGTGAAGCTCATAGTTCTCCGTTTTCAGTTCATCCGGGCAGTACTAAGATGTATAGAGATCTTCGGGAGTATTACTGGTGGGATGGAATGAAAAGAGATATTGCTGATTTTACTATGAAGTGTTTGACTTGTCAGCAGGTTAAAGCAGAGCGGCAGTTACCGAAAGGGATGCTTCAGCCTTTACCAGTGCCAGAGTGGAAATGGGAGAATATATCCATGGACTTTGTTGTTGGATTACCGAAGACATCTCGAGGTAATAATGCAATCTGGGTTATTGTTGATCGCTTGACCAAATCTGCTCATTTCCTTGCTATACGAGATACTTTCTCTCTTGATCAACTTTCCCGTTTGTATCTTAAAGAGATAGTCAGGTTACATGGAGTTCCTCTATCCATTGTATCGGATCGTGATCCCAGGTTTACTTCTAACTTTTGGAAAGGCCTTCAGAAGTCGTTGGGTACTGAATTAAATTTTAGTACAGCTTTTCATCCTCAATCAGATGGGCAGTCAGAACGAAAAATTCAGACATTGGAGGATATGCTACGAGCTTGTTCTATGGATTATCAGGGAAGTTGGGACCAACAACTTTCTTTGGTTGAGTTTTCATATAATAACAGTTTCCATTCCAGTATACAGATGACACCATTTCAGGCATTATATGGGAAGCGGTGTCGAACTCCAGCTTTTTGGGATGAAGTGGGTGAAAGGAAGTTGATGGGACCAGAATTGGTAGAAGAGATGGCAGAAAAAGTTCAGCTGATTCAGAAACACATGAGAACAGCTCAGAGCAGGCAGAAGAGTTATGCGGATAACCAGAGGAAGGATCTATCTTTCGAGGTAGGTGATCATGTTTTTCTCAAGGTTTCTCCTTGGAAAAGTGTGATGAGATTTGGTAAGAAATGAAAGTTGAGTCTGAGGTTCATTGGACCATACGAAATTCTGGAGAGAGTTGGATCAGTTGCATACCGAGTGGCTTTACCTCCGAGTTTATCGCAGGTACACAATGTTTTTCACATTTCAATGTTGAGAAAGTATATGCCAGATACATCTCATGTTTTGAGTCCAGAGGTAGTTCAGCTGGAAGAGAACCTATCTTATGAGGAACAACCGGTCCAGATTCTTGACCACAGGGAGAAAGTGTTACGGAATAAGGTGATTAAGCAGGTAAAGGTTTTGTGGAAAACCACATGATTTAAGAGGCAACATGGGAATCTGAAAATGCAATGAGGGATAAGTACCCCCATTTATTTGATAAGTAAATAAATTGTGGGGACGCAATTTTCTAAAGGGGGGAAGGATGTAACATCCCAAGTAAGTAATGAATAATAGATATTTTTATCTATGTCTATTAATGATTAAGATAGTGTTATAGAGGCTTAAAATGAAAATAAATACAATCTTATGCATGGAATACACTAATATTCTTAAAAGATTGTTTTACTGCCTTTTGAATGCAAAACATTTTTGAATCTATATTTTGACAATTTTATAAACTAATTTTGTCAAAATAAACTTATCCTTTATGATTGGGACATCAAAATTTACCTTGTGTGGATTTTTGGTATTTTTCTGACAATGTTCATTTTTTAATGAATAGTGAAAAATACTGCATTTTACATCAAAACTGATTTTTAATCTAATTTATTTATATGATTAGATTATGTTTTGAATTGGTTTTGAAGTGAAATTAGAATATATTTTTACCATTTTATCCAATGGTGGTCATTGGAATCAATTTCACTTTGAAATTAGACTTAAACCGGTGTCAATCTTTTGATACTTATTGTTTTGTAAAAACACGCTATTTGCTCTGGCAGCGGGAATTAATTATTGAATTAATTAATATGACTTATATGATTTGAATTTTGTAAAATGGACTTCATTTTTGAATTCAGAATATCAAATATAGCTTAGGGTGAATTTTTGGTAATTTTCTGAAAAACTTCAATTTTTGATGAATAGTGAAACCACTAAGTGGTAATCAAGCAAACTGATTTTTCAGTTAAATGAAAGTTTACCACTAATGTGTACTGAATTTTGAAAATCCGAAATACATGGTTGTCATTAAGAAGTAAAATGTGGTTCAATGAGATTATAATAATTTTTTTGGTGAATAGTAACTTATCAAGTTCTTAATCGCGTTTAGTGGTAATTAGGGTAGTTTAAGGTATAAATAATGCTTTAATAATAGGAAATGACCTAGACACATGTCCCAACCTCACTAGTTGTGTCATGGCCGACCATGAAATGCCATGGGTCAACTTGGAGACCCCATGGATCCACTTTTTTTGGGAAATGACATAAATTACTTTTTATTTAATGTTAAAGTGAAAATGACACAAACATAACATGTTTTAAGAAAAAAAATTTTAAGTGGGGTTATACAAGTCCATATTTTGATTACAAATAGTCATTGGAAAGATAAAAAGATTTCCTATATCATAGTAGTTTTTTTATAATTTTTAGACATTAAATAAATTAAATTATTTATGACATAATAATGATGCAGCGATGACATCATTATTTGACGATTTAAATAAAATTTAAAGATAATGTAAAATCTAGGAACTACACATGTCAAAAAATTATTGGATGAGTTTATTTCGAAGCCTTATCACCTTATCCACGAATTATATCAATGTGAGACCTTTTAAAACTGAAACACATTTTCAAATAAAGTAATATTTCTTTACTTTCCAAAAGTGCCCCTCCTCTCCTCTTATAAAAGGCCCCCACCTCTACCTCATTTCACACACTCTTCAAGCCTTTTTATCGGCCAACCCCTTCCCATTTGCTCTCTCCAAATACCTCTCCTCATCCTAGAGGATTCCCTTTGGGCAGAATCCTTTCAAAGGAAGCCTTTAGGCTCAAATCAAAAGGAGTTACACTTCTAAAGGTAATTCATTCTCTCATGTTCATTTGTTTTATTTTACTTCTCCAACCCCCTAAACTCTTTTTATTTACTTCTTTTGTAACAACACCAGTATCTTCAATATACTAGGATGTTGTTATAAGATTTATTTGAGCTACACTCTCACACAACTACATAAAATGGTTAAAGAACATACGGTTTCTGTGGATGGCGAAATTCTGCCTCCCGAAACGATGATTGTTCAATACTCATTTAACACCTTCAAAGGTGGCCATTATGATGTCAATATTTTTATATATGATATATAATATGTTTAGGTTTTCCTTAAGCTTCTGTATTTTTCATTTTTGGCATACCTTTATGGTTTCCATTATGGGTAAACACGATATCTTCATTTTAGGAAGTGCGGACTACCGCCCCCTGAAAGTGATTTGATTCGTTAACACCATATGTGGGATGTGTAAAGGATAAAGTTAATGATATTATATATGTTATTATACTGTAATTATAATATACTCTTATATCATTATGATTCCATTCCAGAAAATATGAAATAGAAATGGAAGTAGCGTTCATGCGTACGTACGGCTTACCGTCTCCATGAACGGTGCATTTCATTTCTTACCTCTAAATGATTATGTAATATTATAAGTGCATGTATGTACTGGATATATATGACATATATGATATCTACATCATGAATACCATTCTGGATATAAGGAACCTTTGACCAAATTAACAACATGTAAGTGTAATAAGGCTATTTTTGACTTAAGAACCAAATACCGACAAAATGAACATTATTAACTTAACTGATTACATGATGTTCATAACATGGTATAAAAGGAATAATGAACTTGAAAAATATTCATAAGCAAGTAGAGATTAACTCAAGTTTATTATTCAGGAGATTAAAGAACGGTCGGGTCAAGTCGGACACGAGGTATGGGACTTCGTCTCAATCTCCTTTTGTTGAGGCATATTTTATTTTATACACAACTTTCTTTTATACGGTGTATAAACCCCTTTGACTTTTATGTTTATTCAAAAGGAATCTTTTTTATACGAAGCGTTTACTAAACGACAAAAGGGAATGTTTTTGTCGTACGTATGCGGCGACAACGACTTCTCCGCCGTCGTGACCGTTATTTGAGTTTCGGCTTCCTCTACAAGCCATACCTTCTTTTTAAAAGAAAAATAAATACCACGTTTTACTTTTATTTTATTTTGGTATTAAAAATGGTTTTCATAATGTTTTTATATCAATGTGTTGTATTGATATCTCATGATTGGAATGTGGAAATTTTATGTTTCCTTTATGCACGTTTTATGTGATATGATTATGTTATGGTTCTTGGGCATTATTATGAAGACGGGTGGTTCCGTGATAAACTAAGGGCGGGTGAGCCCGTTATAGCTCTCCAATGCATTGGGTAACACGAAGGAGTGAAATGTTAAGGTTTCTCCGAAGAGATTTTAGGGAATATACTGTGATGGGTATTCCAAACGTAACCAAGAGGGTTACTCCCTACGTAAGAATGTTATGAATGCCTCAAGTTACCTTTATGTATTATGATTTCTATGTTTTATTCATGATTTTATGAGGTATGTTAAAGTGCCTATGTTTTATGGGTAAAGTATGATTTCATTCTTATGTATATATGAACTCATGTTTCCTTTCCATGTTTTTTAACACCCATACTGAGTTTTTATGCTCATCCCAAGTTTTTGAAATGTTTTTCACAGGTCAAGGGAAAGGTACATGATAAGATGATATAGTCAAGGATGTGTCAAGAAATAATCCATGTTTTATTTTAAATGTGTTTCCATTGATGGGAATGAAGAATACTATCTTTATGTAACCACTTTGTTTATATGTGGAATGTAATGCAAGTTTTATGATCTAATTCTCTAAAACTCTAAACCCGAAAAGATCCTCAATGTGTAATCTTGTAATAACTCAAGATTAAGTAAGGTTTAAGGCTGGGGCCTTATAGTATTTATTATTTTCCCATAGTCTTTATGTTTTACAAGTGTATGTGGTTGTGATAATGTACCTACTTGTTGTTTTTAATGTATTTGGATATGGAAAGTTATTTGGGACTTATATTTATGTGATATTCCCTTCACAAACCCCATTGGGTTCATTGATGATGTGATACCGAACCTAGGGCTACCAATGGGGTATTCCAAATTCATGAAAATGGTGAAATGTGTGGGGAATCATTGAGATAGGTTCATTATGGAAATTAATGGGTTTTTAATTATATTTGGCTTTATGGGAATTTTTTTAATAGGATAACCATGATGCTTTCATGTTAGTTTTTTTAATTTCCCAAGGGGTTTTTGTAATGCTTTAAATGATGTGTTTTGGGTCTTAATCAGACCATGGTTTTCAATGAATGAATTGATGTTTTGAAATTGAGTAATGTTTTGAAAGGAGGTTTTGACCACAAAATAATTTGAAAAAGGGTTCTTCTTAATGGATTTCAAATGATTATTTGAAGTGGGGGGGGGGGGTCCCTTTCATGCCAAAAATTCTTAATGATTGTTTGATAATTAGAATGAAATCATTGGGACACATTTTATTTTTTATTTAAAGATGATGTTCCACATTTTAAATGGTGGATTCAAGATGATTTTAAAAGAGTAACCTGATTTGTGTGATATCATTAAATTTTGAAATGATGTTGATGTAAATTATTGTATAGTGGATGATATAGCATAAGGGGTGTTTGGAATATTGGTAAATTTTTTAACGGGTTATGCCTTATAAGTGGGGTATGTATAATGAGTTACGATTACAATTGATAAATATGTTTAATGGTTATGATTTTTTTCGGTAAATTTGATATGGTTAAATAAGCATGTGCACATGTATTAGTGGTATATGGGGTATTGACTTGAGGTTATATTCCCATAGGTCAGGTTATATTGGGGATCTAAACCCCACCCCTATAATGCATGGGTTAGGGAGTTAGAATGGGGATCTATTCCCATAACAATTTCATTTGATGAGACTACTATGATTGAGGCACCAAGGTAAGTGTTATGTAATTTATGGTTGGGATGTTGGACTGAGGCTCTATGCTTCCCAACATATGGACATGGTGTGGTTTGGGATGTAGGATTGAGGCTCTATTCTTACCAAACAAATGGACATGGATTGATTACTAGACCGGGGCTCCAAGGTATGTTAATATGCTATGTATAGTGAATTACTTTAGGATTAAAAGTATATGACCCCTTTAGTTTATGGATTAGGCCCTCGGTATGGCTAGAGTTAGTTTTTATTGATTGGTTGGTGTTATAGAACTTAAAGGATAAAATGGTTATGAATGATTTTTTAAATGTGAAATATATTTCATTGATGCCTTTTTTATTTATTGCATTTGATTATCTTGTATAGACTATTACATAGATTGGATATTGATTTTGACACCATTGGAGGAAGACTACTGAGTTGTATTCACACCCTTGTTAGGCCTCTATGGTACTTGGGTACCCAAGAAGATGCTACTTGTTTTCTAATATAGGTTCAGGACAGGGACCTGGTGTATGGTTGTGCATGGGATGATAGGTTGGAGCAAGGGAGGCCAAAACTGTGCTGGGACTTGGGTCTGTGTTTGGGGTATTTTGGTAGTTTTTGTTATAAATTTAGTTTGTATTATTTCCTGACATATAGAATATATAAATAATTATTATATTAGGTCTTCCCTTATTATACTTGGCATTTTTCACATGTTGTCCATTCATTTCTTCCTACTCATTATAATATATATTGATATTATTTATATTGTGGAATTACTCTGATAAGAAGGTATAGTCTCCCTAACATTTCTTTATATACTTGCATTTCTAGTTGGAATCCTATGGTGTATGGGGAGGCACACATGAGGTCAAGTGATTAACTAGATCGAAGCACCAGATATAGCAGAAACTGGGGCATGTACATTAAAAAGTGGTATTAGAGTAGTGTATTTTTTCTTACTCTTTGGGGGTATGGTTGAGAGGAGACTACAATCTTTTTGAGACTTGGTAATACGCCCTTTCCTTGGTTTTTGCAGCCCCACGTATGAGGGAAACCCCATTTTACATAGGTGGGAATTGATATTTTGTTTTGTACTTTTATGTTTGGTTGATACTTCCACCATGAGTGGTGCACCCAGATGTGATTTTATTTATTTATGACTTTGTATCTCTTAGCCCAGTATGGAAAGAGAGGGTGTGTGAGTTCATGCATCATTATAGGAACATAAGAGTGAGAGATCAACCGTTTTTTGTGATTGATAGTTCTTTGGGACTTACACATTATTAGTGTGCCCTCGGTCGGTGGTTTAATCTTGTTCATATTTCTCTAAAATGTTTTTAATGAAAGATTTTTAAAAAAATTTAATTTGTATAAATCTTTTATTTTTGAAATGTTGGCTAAATAAAGGTTTTTCAAAGTGTAAATTCTTGGGTTTTGAAATGGAATGTTTTGAAATGTGAAACTTTGGGTTTTAAATGTTAAAGTTTAATTAAGAATAGAAATGGGAAAATGATGGAACTTTTAAGGAAACTAGTGGTGGGTATCCCTTGTGCTGGTTATTAACCCTATATATTGGTGGTTTTGGTAGTGAGATTTCTTTATTTTTGAGACCATGGTATACAACATGTGAGACTATGATGGGTTTGGATTTTCTTGTAAATGGAATTTTGATTGTTGTTTCTTTAGACAGGTTGCGACCTTGATGTTGTGAGATAATGCCCGTTAATGTGTATATGGTGACTCTTGTGGGTTTAGATCGTGCGAGTTGTGTTTTTGACCCTATATTTGGTGTTTTTTCTAATGGTGATGATGTATGTGTGTGAGTATCTTTGGTGCGAAACCTAGAGTAAATGATTTCTTGGTGAGTTAGATGCAGTGTGTTTGGAATGGGGGTAGGATTGCTATCTGTGAGGAGTAAGTTGTTTGGGGTTTGATGTGTATGGATTATATAGAGAGACAATGGACCTTGTTAGGCACGAATCTAGTTTAGGGATTTCGTATCGTTTGAATTTTATGGTGACCCTAGAGAGGGGTCATCTAGGGTTTCTAGTGCTTTTGGGTGTGTATGGGACATTTGGATATTTTAGACTTTGGTAGTGAAACACAAAGAGTGTTTGCTAGTGTGGGTTTTCCCTAGAGGGATAAGAGGGAAGGTTGATGGTTTTGGTGAGGCAAATCGAGTGGTGGGTATGATTTGATAGTATTAGGAAATTGAGGGTATCCTTGAGGGAGGTTAGCCTAGTGTTGGAGGTGCATTTGAATGTGAAGAATGCGAGGTTTCTTTAAAGATTGATTCAATGCACGATTAGTATCATAGAATTTTATAAAAGTGCATAGTTAGGCCTTGGTCTCACCTTAGGAAATATACTTAGTTCTTATGTATGGTTGTAAATGTATTTGTAATGGAAATGATCATTTAGAGACCCGACCCTATGTTTTAATGGTTCTTGGTGCGGAAATTGATGATGATTTGCTGTAGAGAAGGCAAGGGTGACTAAAAGGTGGATGGGAAGTTTTTATAGGGGAAACCCATGGGTGAGGGTGGTCACGTCATTGGGATTGGTCATATGAATTGTTTGGTTGTTGGGTGAGATGTAGAGAAATCCTTGAGTCTGATGAGGATGATAGATCAAGTGGTATGTTCAGTTATGTGAGCATACATTTGGGCCTAGCTCTAGTATTGCAAAACTTTTGTGACCTATAGATGGGTCTAGTGCATGGTAACAGGAAAGTGTGTGGCCTCGAGGGCTCTGATGAGGTCTAGATGTGGGCATGTACTGAGAAAGCATGAGGCTATTTGGGATGGATGGACAAGTGGCTCAAGATAAGAACCTACTGTTTTCTATGAATCCAAAGGCTGAAGTGTGGTTGCACGATAGACTGTTGGTTTTTTTGATGTGGTGGATCATTGTGTTTCTATTTTGAATCTCTGGGGTCATTATATAAGTAATTTAGAGGTGTGGTTGTGGTATTGACAAAGGAAATGTGAGTACATGACTCCTTGACAGAGAGTCATGATATAGTGGTGAGTTTGGTTGTAAAATCCTCTTTAGTTGTGATGGTCTGGTGTTGATGATATGTTAGAAGGCAGGTAAGCCTGAGACATTTGACGTGTCATGGTTTCCCCATAGTGGGAGGTGACATCTGTGATGGATAATTTTTGGTGGTGTTCCTGGATACCTTCTTAGTGCACTTTTTCTAGTGAAAATTACTCTCTATATCTTGAAATCACCTCAGGTACGCTAAGAGAGATTTGGATTTACTCCTAGATACTTGAACGTGTTTTGATTGGATATAGGACCTCGTGGAGGTTATTTTCAATGAGCGATATACATGGAGCTGGATGGTGGGAAGTGAACCATATAATGGTCATAAGAGAGGTCTTTGACATGGATCAAAAGTCAATGAATGCCATGAGTGCAGTTCTCGAAATTCAAGAATGGGTAGTAGTTAGTGATGTTTGGTTATTCTAGTGAAAGCTAAATGGCCATGTCCAAGATTCAGGGTTCATATTGTGATCAATGTTCCATATATGGTGGTTTTAATTTCATGAGGGAAGTAGTGATAAAGAAAATCTAAAGGTGGGGAGTATTGTGTAATTCATAGATGTATAGAGAAGGCCGTGGAGTGGATTTGGTGACATTTGGATTCCAATAAGAAACATGTGTGGTACACATTTGGGATTCTTTAGAATGGCCTTGTGGGACTCAATTTTGGTGTTCGATTGACCTGAGTGGTAGATTTGGTCTTTGTATAATTCTATCAAGAAATATTAGTGGTTGTATCGAAGACATATTGGGGGGTGATATAGAGCCCAACAATGGTTTGCAGAGTAACGAATGCTATGATGGTGAAGTTTCCCTATAGGTCAAGAATCGACTCTAGTGGGTGTGGGAAAATGATATAGGTATTAATTATGTGAGTATGAATCATGTCTAGGTAGAGAGGTGAGATTTCAACAAAAGAATTTGGGCACCAATAGAGTGAGTCAGACGAAATATCATGACCCAGTTGGGTAAAAGGGAAAAGATGTGGTGGGATGTAACCGGCCTTAGTTTAATGTTGGGATTATACGTGCATTCAAGTAATGGAAATGTATTTTTAGGAATAACCAAGTAGTACTTGGTAGATTTATAGATGGATAAAGTGTGACCAATCTGGGTAGTTTTGGTAGTAAGGATGAATGCTAGAGGGTAGAGTTCTCATTGACATTTGGGTGAAGTGAGTTGAGAAAAACATCTGGTAAGTTGTGAAGGTTGAGTTGTGGTTCTGTTGGTTTTTTTCAATGATGAAAGTCTTTAGCACCAGAAAATGGTGTTCGTGAACTAAGTCATATGGTGGGGAGAACCGTAGCAAGAATCTATTTGGTTAATGACATGACTGGTGTTTTGAGTTTGATGAACTTGGGAAGGAACCATCTTGGTGTATCAATGTTGGTGCCAGAAATTGGCTCAGGTTTTGACTGGATGAGTAACTTGATATAAAGGTTATGCTTCAGTTGTACTTTGGATGTTTTGAAATGGAGTGAGGGCATTAGGCCTTGAGTTGTAGACTGATGTGGGTTAGGAAATATGGTTGTAATTTGTGTGTCCCTCTGGTGACACCGAGCTTGGGTCACCATTAGAATTTTAGAAATAAGGTTAGATGGTGCCAAATGATTTGGGCAATGAGTTGAGGATAAGATTAGACTGAAGGTGTTCCAATTGTCTTTCCCAAGGTAGTGTAGTTCTTTTTAGGTATCATATTGTGAAGTGGTTCAGTGACATTACCTAGAAATTTCTCTTATATTGATGTTGGTAATGATGAGTTGAGGTGGATGCATCCTCAAGGAGCATGGGGTTGTGATTGGGATCATATTGGGGGACTTTTTTTGGGATTGGACTATTTCCTTGGTCTGAGTGTTTTCATGAAAAGACTGAGTTTAGGGAGAAACTTGGAATATTAAAGTTTATAGGTGGGACCATGTCCTGAACTTTGGACTTGGAGGCTTAGAGATGCTTGGGAAGTGTGGCTTAAGGACAGTCCATTATAAGGTGGGGAGGCTGTAAGATCTTACCCTTGTGTGGAGGTACTTCCCTATTTAAATTTTGTTTAAACTTTATTTTTATGGCTAATTAATTAGTTCTTGGGTGTATGGGATGTTTTGGGGGTGTTCTGGGGGTGAGGGAAATGAAATGAGGAGAAAAGAAGGAAACAATGAGTAGAAAATGGTTGGGGCACAATTATTACAAATCGTGTGTCTGGACAAGGAAACCATGTGGCCAGACCTCCTTTCGGATAGAGGCTGGTGCTTGGTCACCACAAGGTTTTCTAAACTGTGTGGGTGCTTCAAGGAGACTATGCATCTTGGTCCCTCTTGAACAGAGTGTGCCACACAGTTGACGCATTGTTTGTTTAACCATGGAGCCAAACCATGTGACCCTTAAAAATAGGAAATTACTATATTCCCTTTAGATCTTATTTATTTTTCCCTATTCAACCCCTACAGTAAGGGTGATGAACCAATTTCCCATCCTCCTCCATGAGTGATTCTCCCTTGATTATTAGGCATTTGGAGTGTTGTGGGGTGTGAATCGAAGATCTGAGAAATTTTTTGACTTCATTTCCTTCCAGTTTATAGAAGAGGTGTGGTGTGTGGTTTCTTCTCATTCAAAATACCTAAAACCATCTTTTTTCCAATAGATTCTTGATTGTAAATTTTATTATTTTTTGAGTTTGAATTAAAGGATAAGTGTAAGAGAACATTTGTGTGTGAGCATAAGGTAGGCGGTATATAAGATTTTCCCCATAGTCTCGTTGTTTTATAAGTGTATGTGGTTGTGAAAATGTACTTCCTTATTGCGTTTTAATGTATTTGACTTTGGAAAGTGATTTGGGACTTATATTGATGTGTGAGACCCTTCATAGACCCCAGTGGGTTCGTTGATGATGTGAGATCGAACCTAAGGCTACCCTGGGGTATGCCAAAACCATGAAAATGGTGAAATGAGTGAGGAAACATTGAGATATGGTAATTATGGAAATTAATGGTATAGGAATTGCTTCTGGGAATGCGATCTTGGTTAATAAGATAATTAGGATGCCTGAATATTAGTTTTGTAAGTTCTTAAGGAAGTTTTGGAATAGTTCAAATGATGTGTTTTAAGTGTTGACCTGGCCATGGTTTTCAATGAAGGAATTGATGTTTTGAAAGTATGTAATGTTTTGAAAGGAGGTTTTGACCTCAAAATGATTTGAAAAAGGGTTATTCTTAATCAATCTCTAATGATGATTTTAAATGGGTGGGGGTTCCCTTTCTTATGAAAAAATCTCAATGATTATTTGATAATGGGAATGAAATCCCTAGGGAATGTTGTAGTTTTTATTTAAAGAGGAAGAACCATATTTTAGGGGATATCTTCAAGATTATTTTAAATGATAATTTGATTTTTTGTGATATCATTGAATTTTGAAATTAATTTGATGTTAATTGTTGTCTAGTGGAAAATATAACATAATGGGGTGTTTGGAATAGTGGTATATGTGTTAATGGGTTATGCCTTGTATGTGGGGTCTATATAATGAGTTATGATTGTAAATAATAAATGTGTTTATTGGATATGGTTTTTTTGGTAAATGTTTTATGGTTAAAGAATCATGTGCACATGACTTGGTGGTGTGTGAGGTATTGACTTGAGGTTCTACACCCACTGGTTAGGTTGGACTGAGGACTAAACCCTACCCCTATGATGCATGGTTTAGGGAGTCTAACAGAGGGTCTATGCCCCAAACAATTGAATTCTATGAGACTACCGTGATTGAGGCTCCAAGGTAAGTGTTATGTAATTTTTGGTTTAGATATTAGACTAAAGTTCTATGATTTCCAATGTATGGACATGGTGTGGTTTGGGATATTAGACTGAGGCTCTATGCTTCCCAAACACATGGATATGGATTGATTACCAGAATGAGGCTCTGAGGTATCTTAATAAGTTGTGCATAGTAAATTCTATTATGAATAAAAGTATGTGACCCCTTCAGGCTATGTATTAGTACCCAGTATGACTAGAGTTAGTTTTTTTTATTGGATGGAATTATGGAACTTAAAATATAAAATGGTTATTAATGATTATTTAAATGTGAAACATATTTCCTTTATGCCTTGTTTATTTATTGAATTTTATTATCTTTTATACATTATTGTATAGACTAGTTATTGTTTTAGACACCATTGATAGTGGCATACTGAGTTCTACTCACACCCTGATCGGTCCGCCGTGGAACTTGGGTACCCAAAAATATTCAACTTTTTTTCTAATACAGGTTTAGGATAGGGACCTAATGTATTATTGTTCATGGTACGACGGGTTGGATCAAGGGTGGTATAGACCTGGTTGAGACTCAAGTCCGTGTTTGGGTTCTTTTGGTAGTTTTAGTTTTAGATCTCCTTTGTATGACTTTTTGATATATAGAGTATTTGTAACATTATTGTATCAGGTTTCCCATTTTTATATTTTCCATTTGTCACATGCTGTCCATTTATATGTTCCTACTAGTTATTATATCTATTGATATTATTTCTACAGTGGAATTACTCTGACAAGTGAGTATAGTTTCCCCATCATTTATTCATATACCTGCATTACTATTTTGCAACCTCTAGCATATGGGGAGGAGTTCCTGAGGTCATGTGATGACCTGTCTTAGGGATCCAAATATAATGGACACTAGGCCAGGGATGTTACACATAATTTAATGTGAATTGAAATAGAAAGTTTGATAAGTATCTCTAAAATATCCAAATAGTGTATCTATTATCTTCTAAAATTGAAGATTATTTATTATTTAAGTTTCTTGAGTTCTTATTTGAGTATAGGTGACTATATTTCCTTGATTAAATATATGTAATCCTTCATTTAGTAGTAACATTTTCTTATTATTGTTTTTAATTCCATGATCAACTTGTCATATCTCTCCCCTGTTATTATTACTACCGTATATGAAGCTTCCAAAGGGTAGGGGATATGAATTATATCTTTTTTTTGTGAATATTTGAATTTATTATGCTTTGGTACCCTCTAGATAAATATATGTTATTGATTATAATATGATTATAAACTGAAAATATAAAAATAGAACCAGAATATGATAATCTTGTGTTGAGAATGTATTATTTCTAATTCTGGAAAATGACCTGTAGAAGAATATGGTTAATATATTATTGTTATTGTTTCAAGAATTTAGATAAAGGATATATTATATGAATTAGATTATTAATTTTATTAATAAAATTGAAATCACATTTTGCAATTAATGTTATTAATTCACAATATGAAGATTATCCAAGATAGAGGAAAAAGGATAATCACATATTACATAGATAATATTTAAAAATTTGGAAATCTCATGTATATTGGGGTATATTATTTTGTATCCTGGAATTAAAAAATAATAATATATTTTAATGTAGATAATTAAATTAAGAAATTATTATTACATGTTCTATATAAATAATGTTAATTATTTATTTTGGTAATTATCTAAGAAAGAGAAAAGAATAACCATTTGTTGAATTATTTATATTAATTTAGAGAGTGGAATATAAAATAATAACGATAATATCACATAATACAATGTATTTATTTATTATTTTATTATTGGAATTATTATATAAATTTTTATTGAATAATTGAAATGGAAGAATTATCACATTTATTGATAATTAATACGTTTTATTTTAGAGATTAAATAAATGGTTGGTTTTGTGTGATTACTTGTGTTTGTAGTATGTTTATGTTACCCATTAATATTTACTAGATATTGTAACATATTCTTATCTATGTTTTTTTGTTTAGCATGGACTAATTGATTAAATGGATAAATTTTTTTAAAACCAGATACTATTATATTTTAAATGAATGTGTCATGGGAATTATAACTACTGCTCCCCTTATAATTGATTAAATATGGAAATAATTCTCAAAGCATTTACATTTTGTTTTATATATTTTATTAGCCATTTAATATATGTTTCTTGATTCATAAAACATATTCATAATATAATGGTCAATTCAATATGGAATTAAAATAATTTTTCTTCTTCTAAAAAATAAATGTTTGGGGGTGAATGAGCCCATTATTGATTATTGGAGGATGCAGAACCTTGATTTCATGGCCTTAGTGATTTTTGTGTGTGTGTAAAACACATTTCATATATATTATTTCTATTAGATAATTCCATCCTTGATGTGATTGATTGATTGATAAAACAGTATAGTTAGAATGATTTAATGAGCAACATAATAGAGGTCTAGGGATATATTGATGGATGGTTATATATTTAGAAATAAGATAGGATCTTGGGGCTAAAGTGATGGTTGATGTAGGTGATGGTGGGATAGATTGTACTATATAGAATGGTGTGTGAATGATACAAGGTGTTCTATTTGAGTTTAGAGCGGGAATATTTGGTCAATTCTTAATATTACTTAATGATTTTAGATGGATAGTTGTAATGATATTGTATATTTGATTTCCAACTACTGGAGATAGATTGATACTATGAATGACATGTGAATTTTTGATGTGGTAGCTTAAGATGAGTCCTCGTGTGCCCAAAATCATGAAATAATAAATGAACTTATAAATGAATGGGGATTATTCATATTATTTATAAATGATTATGAAATACATTAGAATTTAGGCAGAATAAATTATCATACCACCAACACTTGGATTGTATGATTGAAGTATTAATCTTGGAAATGAAAATGGAGAAATATTAATTAATAGTTAATTAATTAATTAATATGGAGCTTGATTCTTGTATGCATGTTTTTGATCTAGGACTTAGTAGTGATAGTTGAGGGTCATGTGTGATGATATCAAAAAATGAGTTTAAGGCTAGGTAATTTCCCTTAGTATGGTTATGCATGATATTATTTACATTTTATGATTTCATATGCTTCACCACCCATGTCGGTAGATAAATCAATAGAAAAATGTTTTAGGGGAGTTTTCTACAAAATCTAAGATGTTGACGAAACATATGGATTAATTCTCCCTCTCCTCAAATCTCCCTTCAGCAATAGTTGGTTTAGGTATATATCAATCTATAATGTCTTACAATGTGGTGTGTGTTACTGCCCATTCTATGATGGATTTCAATTTACTATAAATTTATTTACAAGATGTAATGACTTGAGGTATAAAGAATACTTATTTCTTGTTATGGTGGCTTCGATACCCCATGAGTGTACATGTATAGGATGTGATGGATTGAGGTATAATGCATTTACACTTGCTGTGGTGGGTTTTAGGAATACACTTAGTTACTAATGGGGATGATGTTGATGAGGTGTTGGGACTCACTTGATGAAATAATGGATATGATATTTATGAATGGAGTATAAATTAATTATAGAATGGATAGATACATGATTCATGGCATTGGGTAATGAGAGTTAAAAACTTATGGGGAAGTGGAAGTGGGGTACCTTCATTTATATATTATTTTTATACAGAATGATTTATTTCCATGCATTACATGGTGAGTGATCCATATTGAGGTTGTAAAAATAATATTATTAGTTTAGGTGATGATTTGGTTTTATTTATTTATTCATTGGTCTTTATTATACTTAGTTCACATTTTTCATGAGTAGTTTGATAGAGGATCCTACTGATTATACACATTATGCTCACCCTATGTGTATTTAATTTTTTTTAAAGATCCATAGGATTTGTTTGGTGATCGAGTTAGTCATTATATGACTGAGGAGTTTTTTAGGATATTTTAGAGAATCATGGTCACTACTGAGGATTTTGTTTTAATATTTTCAATGTTTTCAGTTTGTGTATGACATTATATTCCTTTATTGGGATTGATTCTTTATTAATTTATTGGATTTTGTTTGTGGTTTTATAATCTTATCTCTTATTCCTTAAATATATATAGAGGGTAATGCCTTATATATGTTGGGTTTGTATACCCTCAGTGTTAGTCACCAAATCATGGCCTATTAGATGCGAGATTTAGGGGTTTCCTCCTTTTTCCCCAGGAGGGGTACTAGTTGGGGGGGGGAGGGGTTATGAGATACAATGTGATATATTTAATTTTCCTCATACACACACCATTATTTATAATAATTATATTGAATCTTTCATTTATTATTGTTTTATATTTTTCAATTTCAATCTTTTACATGGTAAA
The DNA here is from genome assembly GCA_963277665.1 of Viscum album. NCBI lineage: Eukaryota > Viridiplantae > Streptophyta > Magnoliopsida > Santalales > Viscaceae > Viscum > Viscum album. Next base: position 75,792,817 of record OY728165.1, on the reverse strand, counting down.
GATAAAGATATAAATAAAATTTTTATCCATAAAAATGGGGTGGAAAACAAATTTGGATTATAATTAAATATATTAGAATTGAAAATGAAGGATAATACTATAGTCATTCATTGTTTTAATCCCAATGGTTTATAAATTATGTGAAAAATCCCTCTACACCATAACAAAATGGTGCAACAGAGAGAAAGAATAGAGAATTAATAAAAATTGTTAATTCTATGATGTCTATCTTAGGTTATTTAAGAGGATTTTGTTGAGATTTATTAATAACCATATATCATATCATAAATAGAGTTCCAAAAAAGGGAAGTCTATGACTCCATATTATTTTTGGAATAATATAAAACCAAACCTCAATTATTTAATAGTTTTGGTCTATCAAAAAAATTATAAGAGTACCTAAAACTAAAAATAAAAAGTTCAGAAAAAGATGTTTTTATTGCATATTTATTGAATATGATGATAATTTTAAGGCTTATTGATATATGATTATAGAATATAATGATTTATATATCTATTTATTATAGGTAGAGGGGATTATATATAACCAAAAAAACACACAAACACACACACACCTAGGAACCCCAGTTGGCCAAGCCTCATCCATCCACAGAAGGAATAGAAATAACCCACAAGATCTATTTTATTAAATTACATGGCCCAAAGTCCTAGAAGCCCAAAGGCCTTAAATATTTGGTTTCTTGAAGGCCTAGTGTTACAAAGGCCAAATAAATGGGTTTCCTTTACATTAGAGGTTTGCTACATATCTTTCATCTAGTCAATAGCCACGCCACCCCTTACCCAAGTCATTGAACCTGTGGTGCTATTTATGAGTGTTTTATTTCCCCTACCAAGGATCTTTCATTATTCTAGTTTGATCCACCATGAGAAATAATTCCTACAACCCATAATAGCATGTGAGATTGAGGCTAGATGATATGTTCTAGCACAACTATCTCTCTTTTTTTCTTCTCACCAGAAGATGCTTGTGTATAACCTTGCTGAACCACCGACATATTAATCCATACCACCATATTAGTCCCACTATAATAAGATCCACCAGGTAGGGAACTAATCCATCCCACATTATAAGATGTATGACTAGTTTATGGGTGTCTGCACACCCATCACTCTTTCATGGTCCCACACCCAGAGATAATTGCATGTCACTATGCTAGTGTTTCCTTATTGATTCTCTAAGATGAATCCAAGTCCTTCCATGTACATTATTAACCAACTATTAATGGACCAATGCCCATTCAAGAATGTCCTAGAGGTTTAAGGGGCCCAAATACCTAATAAATGTCCTGAAAATTCATTGATTAATTGTAATGAGGTTGATAAAATACTACTATAATACAAAAATACAATACTTCTACAAGATACATGTATTTCATGAATATATTTTTGGTCATTTTAATAAATTAATTTTTATATTATAATTGATATTTTTTCCAATATTTTGAATGTTTAACTTGTTTTATGATTTATGGAAAGATACAAACAATATTTTTAAAAGAAAAATAAAAGAGGTGAATATAAGGACAAAAATGCACTTCACGCTGGGGTATGAAGTTCCATGACATGAAATCGAAAAAATAAGGCTTCACATAATGATAAATGATCATGAAAAACTTCCAGGTCATGGAATGGAGCTTTCGAAGCTATAATTTCAAGATTCACATCCTGAAAACATTACAAGACATGAAAACATTAAATGAAATGAATAAAATAATAGATGTGAAGTGGAGAAAAATCAATTATATAAGGGCTCAATACTTTCACATTGTGAAATCCACACACGTCATGAAAGTCCCAGGACAGACCTAGTAGTGAGGATATTTTGATGTATCATTCCATAGAGGCCACCATTGAGGACCTAAGACCACCATTTAGACTGAGGGAAGACTTGTGATCCATTATGGCCCACATTAATGGAAAAATAAATTAATCAAGACCACCCTAAAGTTATATAAATAGAGAGGTATGCTAATGCTACCAAACAAAGATCCATAGATCAAATCTTGGGGCAAGAAGATATGTTGTGAAGGGTCCTCACCAGTTTAATATTTGTATTTCATTTATATTTTAATTTTCTTTCTTCTTTCCCCCTTACTCCCTTGTCATTAGGATGAGGTCGTAAAACCTGCCTTGTTCTAGGGCTATATAGCCAAAGGGGAAGGATCCATTGGATTTATTTATTTCTTATTCATGTATATGAATTGTTGTAGATTATTTAATCAATTGCCAAAGTATTTATTTTTATTTTATCATGAAAATTAGTATTTTAATTTGAAATGAATGCTTAATAATGGAATATCTAGTTTATCTGAATTAAGGCATGGCCATTTTCTCATTCATAGTAACTAGTTTTAAAAATGGTGTCAAGACAAACTCAATTTGGATATGCCCTAAACTACCTAACCAAGGGAAAATAAGGATTATCACATTTAGGAGAGGATTTAATGACCATTGATTCCTCCTCATCTCAAATTCAAGGCCATAGTTGAATCAATTAATTTAATTTCCAAGATTTAGTTTCACCCAAACCCTAAAACTATAAAACCCTGATATGCCTTCAATCTTTATTTACAAAAAATAAATCTACCTTTTTCTATAAATTTATTTATATTTATTTCTGTTCAATCAAACAACCATGTTTTGATATTCCTAGAATTATTTTAGAGTATACAGACCATCTCTGTGTGTTTGAAACTCAGATAGAATAAGTATCATACTTTTCTGAGTTATGTTGTCCAACTTTTATAAATTTATAAATTTTTGTAGTCCTGTAGTAAATTAATAAAACCCTATATTTTTTCACTATAGTAACTACATCTGTTAGGGTTAAACCCGCAACCATATAGATTCTAAGTAGGAGCCTATACCACTTAGGTATAGACTCATTGGTATATAAAGATTTATTTATTATTAATACAGTTATTTACTAAAGAGATTGAATATTTGACGAATCAATAACTATGTCTTTAACTAAGCACATCATAATGAAGGAATTTGTATCGAATAAAAAAATATATAGAGAATATATGGTAGGATATGTATTTAAAAGAAAACATGAAATGAACCAACTAGGGATACTAACTAAATTGGAACCCAGTCTAGCTCACTAATAGCTTGAGGTTGCTTCTCGATCATCATAGCCTACTGACAAGCACCAGGGTATCGACAAAGTGTAAAATAGAAGAAATTTTATCCAAGAGATATAAATAATCAAATAAAACTAGAGTAAACACAACAAGAGTAAATAAAAAATATATAAACTAAATAATAATAAATATAAAACATCATGAACATTGATAAGACTAATAAGACCAACTGATATAAAGTAATATCAATAATAAAATACAACAGAACCATAACCCACCAACTTAATGTGACCCTTGGTCACTCTCTACATCCCTATCCAGTCCTAGAAAACCCATTCCTCCAACCCAAAGGATATAAAATTCATGTAATTGAATGGAACTATGATAACTACATACACCAAGTAGAGTATGTATGGTGCGAGTGAAAATGTTCCTAGTAGGTAAGAACTATAGAGACTACAAAAATCATTTCAAATGAAAAATAATTTATGCATGTTTGAAATACATATAGGAAATATGTTTTTTTCATATTTAAGTATATAAAGATAATAAAATTTCATAATGTAATTAATAAGTTTTACAATTTATTTTTCGTAAATGAAAACAATAACTTTGAAAACATTTATTTAATGGCATGCATACCATGAAAAGAATCACTTTAATTTTTTAAAAAATACTTTACTAAAAACAATTGCAGAATTATTTAGGAAACCCTATCACTATATAAGAATAAATGATCAATACAATGGAACTAAAATAGTAAATAATATAATATAAATAATTAAAATAAATCAACCACGGGATCTATGTAATTAAATATACCAAGTGATATAATAATAAGTTAATAAATACCCCTAATTAAATCATTAACCAAGGAATGGGTATCATGGGATCCACCTTAGGTCTTAATAGGATAATTTAATATACTTTACCAAACATGGACCAACCTAATCACTAATATTGTGTAATACACATAAGAGATCTGATTATCTTATATCCAACCATCATCAAAGGCACACCCCATCTAGACTTATTTTACACTAAAGGGGACACTTGTAGCATGAAACTATCCAGTGAAACATAAGTTTAGACTTACTACTAAACTACAAGGGTTACCATAATAAACCATAGTGAAGGTAAAAAAGAAATCCATAAAATCATAAATAAAATATATATAATAAAAAAACCATAACCCCAACACCCTTTTAAGAAAAAATCCATTTAGATTCATCACCTGATCACCACATACATGAATCACCACCCATTAGAGGGAAGCATGAATAAGAGATCAATGAGATTCCCACACATCCACACATTTGAAAATCCATTTAAAACATCCAAACACAGATTATTAAAAACCAAAATACTTGGTTTTCAAATCATTTTTTTCAATAATTTAAATTCAATTTCAAACAATTACTTTAGAAAATTTCACTTAAAACAAATTCAAAACCATTTCAAAATATAACCCCCTTTATTTAAAAATCATTAAAAACCATAAAACTTACTTTAATCCAATACAAAACCTAAAAGAGGTCAAATACCATTTGAAGATGCAATAAAATTTAAATAATTACTTCAAAAAAATTATAAAAAACGGCATGAAAACACCCCCATTAAAAACTAAACAACACCAAAAACACTTTACGACTTGTGTGAATTCACTAAAAACATTTATAAACCTCATTATAAATATCCAATATAATTCTAACTTGATAAAAATATTGTTTTAAAAAATCAAAAATAAATGACAATCTAAATAAAGTAAGAAAACAAACACACATACCTCAGTTCATTGGTGGTCAATTTGGATGTCATCACCTTTGATGGAGGATGCCCAAACAAGCCTTAAGGGGACCTGTACAAGTCCTAAAAACAAAAACATCCATGTTTAACTCTCCCTAAACACTAAATATGACTGAATAAATCCCCATTGTTCATTGTGGAAGATGAAACCAAGAATAAATGATAGAAAGAAGGAATAATATAATAATAACAAGATAAAGAAGTGTTTATCTTTGGTTTTCACTTACATAATTAAAGGAACATATCTTGGGAATCAAAGGAGGGGTGAAAAATCCACCTTAGTTCTCCTAGGATGTTTAGATGATCCCAGTGATATAAAAGGCAGAGTAAAATTGGATAAATATGGGTTGGGGTAGAATATAAATTTCACCCCAATAAAAACTGGGGAAGCTCACATGGTTTGGATACAAAGTTTGCTAAACCATGTTCTAACCATGAAACATGCACTGCAAAAACATTAAAAAACCTTAAAGTTTGTCTAAAAAGTTTATCCAAACCATAAACCAGCCACGTTAGTCACCCTAAGAGAAAAGTGTCACACAACTATCTAGAATAGCAGTATGATTTAGTAAACTATATAAAACTACTATATCAATATCACAAAACCTTATACACAGTTACCACTTTATTACTACAAACCTTGTGGAAACCACAAAAAATCCAAAAACCCTCCAAAATTTTTATTTTCCAACCCAAAATTCCTAAAAAATTATGAAAAATATCAAAATCCTAAAATAACATAAATTAAAAGAAATTAAAATACCACAGTAACATGTGAGGTGTTACAATCTCACCGCTATGATACTTTTTACCAATAAAAATTATAGAATAATAGTGGGAGATAGAGGAAATATATCAAATGATTCCTCAAGATATGATGTGGGTGAGAAGGGAAATTATCTAAAGGATATCCTAAAGAAAGAAAACCTGAATAGAATCAAAACTCTATAATGACTAGATGAATCCCAAAATTCCACAAAACATCTCCAAATGAAACTTACCCATTACTAAGAGTCATAAGATCTAAAGAATACATAGACTTCTCATGGGACTCGCTACCATTTTTAATTTCTATAAATGATGAGATTAGGTAGAATGAAAAAGTTGACAATATCAACAATAATAATGAATTTACATAATTAATCAAGAAGAAAATTATTTATCCCAAACACATGAATCACTAAAGAAAAAACTCTATCTCCCAGAATAAACATGAACTAAAGAATGAAAAACCTCCTCAAAACCAACCACAACAAAAATAATTCAATAAAACTGAAATTCCAAGACAACTTTCAAAACATAAAACCAAAATTCAATGGAATAAATAAATAATCCAAACAAAAAATCCAATGAAACCACATTCAAACACATCAATTCACCATAAAAACTCCCTTGATTAACATCAAACTAATGGTAAACACCATTTGGATAATATTAGAATGAAAGGAAGAAAAAAAATATTTCTAGAGGAGAAATAAAAATATGAATGGTTTAGACACACATGAAGGTAAAAGTTCACCAACCATGTGGTAGGATATTTAATTATAACACCTCAAGATTTTAAAAGAACACTATATTTGATAGCATCCAAGATAAAAAACACCGATCCAGAAAGAACCATGAAATATTATTATTTAAATATAACCATTGTTGAAAATCCATTAAATTGATGGGTATGAATATGATTTACTACTTTATAAAATATACATATAGTTTCTACTAAATATAAATATATTGATACATGTTTAGTTAATAATCACTAAACTTTTAATTAAGTCATTTTATTCTTTAAAAATATGATTTATTCAAAAATTGTTTCTATTGATTTTTGTGAGAAAATATTATAATTAACTTCTATAAATTTTAGAAATTATATTTGATAAAAGGTATATTTTTCTAGAAAGATAAAATTAGTTTAGGATGAATTTTTTAGATTTTTTTTGAAGAGTACTATTTTTCAATGAATAATAAAAAATACTGATTTATTTTGAAAATAGTATTTTGATTTCAAACATCTAGAAAGTTAAATTTTGTTTTGAATTGGTTTTAATTTATATATATTTTATTTTAAATAATATAATTAATATAATTGGAATAATTTTTATATTTTAATTTTTTATAAATCATTATTACACTTAGGGATGTTTTTTATGAAAAATAGTTTTTATGAATGCAATGTGTTTTAATCTAAATCAACTAAATTGATCGATAATGCTGAATTATTTTAATAAAATTTATAGTTTATATTATAAATATTTTTTTTACATTCATCTAATCTTTTTTCCATGCGTGGGATAAGAATAAATCCAATTTTATTCTTAAAACTATATTTTTTTAAAAAGCGATTCTCATCCTGTTTTGCACAATTATTTTAAAATTAATTCCTTCCACTTATAGGTATTAAATTTAATAAAATGGATTAAATATTTTGAATCATGAGGTATAATTTTTTTTAAATATATCTCTTTTATGTTTGGCCAATATGAATAGTTACCATGGTAAAATTTATCAACTCAATAAAGGGTAAATCTGATTGATCTAGGTTAAAACTAAGTGATAAGGCAATAATTTTTTCATAAAAATTATTATTTTATGAATTATATCTGATTATTATAACCTTCACCTCAAAATTTATTTGTTTAATGGACACTTGTCGATGAAAACGACCTATAAAATATTTAAAGAAAATAAAGTTATAAAATGCCATAGTCTTAGTTTTAAATACCTCTTATGTGACCACATACGAGAAAAATTAAGTAATTAATTAATCTAAATATCTATTTTGAGATTAATGATATTATTTTCCTAATGTGAATTTATTTCTAATGTTTATAAAATTTATAATTACAATAAATTCTTATGAAACATTGACGTAGTATTTATTCAATTTGTATAAAAATAAAATAAACAATTTAAAAAATATTAAATGTAATTTAATTTGAGGTATTTATAGAGTTACATGAATTTTTTAGATAAATAAAACATTTTAGTGATTTTTAAAAGGATTAAAATAAAATTTAAATGTTTTATTTTTGTCTTTTAAGTCAAATTAAATGAATAGTGTTAAAATTGACTTAATTGATATTTTATAAAAAAAATATTTTATTAAATTATTTAAAAAATATTTTAATATTGAAAGAGGAAAATGTGGGTATGATATGTTAGAAAACGTCATAAGTTTTCCATTTATTAAACAATTTTCACATTATATAAAAAATTATAACCCTTCAAGAGTGAAAAAGATGTTATTGTAGTTAATGTAAAATGGGTTAATTATGGGGTCAAACCAAAAGGTAAGGTTTTAAAGACAAATTCAACCTATCAAAATTTTATTTTATGATGGAATTTAAAATAAATACTATATAATATTAAAACAACGATCATTTTGGATGAATTTGATCTTGATAATGAGTTTATTATATTTTAATCATTTAAGAAATTCCAAGAGTGTTGCTCCCCTTAATTATAAAAGAGAACCTCTCGTTTCTTTTATTCACACCACTTTGATCCTTATATATCAACCATAAACAAATTAAATATATTATAAACATACTTAAACACATTATATATGTTTTGGTATTCCCAAAAACAAGCTCTAGGTACCTTAAGATGAGATCTAAAAGAGTTATTTCAAAGTAGTGGTAATCACCTCAACCGATCAGTTTCTTTTTAATAACTATTTTGACACCTTTAAATCTGTTATATTATTCATAAAATAATAAATTATATATCCTAAAACTGTATAAATGTTTATATTATTATTAAAACATATTTATTCACCAACTTTCCATCAAATGGGATGTGAAAGTATTGCTCGTTTGTACATACGACTTGCTGTCTCCACATAGCGATACAATTCATTTTCCACCACCAAATTCCATGGATATTTATTATGATGGTTTTAATATTTTTATATGATAATTATGATATTATTATAAATTTTTAATTATTATATATCATCTAACTTCTGATCTTATAATCCATTATAAAATGATAATGTCACTCATGCATACACGTGGACCACTACCACTATGAAGTAATGTGATTTGTTTTTCATTTCAATTTCACTTGGATGGTAATAAGGATATATTTAATAAATATATATGAAATATATAATATAATAATTATTATATAAGGATTAATTATTATTTACCTTTCTTTCAGTTCATCGTTTAAAAAAATGAAAACAATATTCATGCTTATGTATGCCCTACTGTCACCATGAATGGTGTAATTAAGTTTTCTATATCTAAATTTTATGAATGAATATAAATATATATAATTAGTATATATGATATTAATATAAACAATAAAATTATAAAGATTATTTAACAACTATAAAGGTACATTAATTAGAAATCCATAACTAAAATGCTCAAAAACAAAATGAAATAGTTAGCACCGATAAATAATGATTTTAATTAGGAATTATTAATAAATGGGTGTTTAAATGTTATAAATATGATTTATATGATATTATAAGTACTTAAAAGTTTTTTATATATAATTATAATAGATTTAAATTAATTATATATGAGTTTATATTAGTTTTGAAGTAAGTGGTACTCGAGGTAATAGATTTTCATCTCACTTTTATTTCTGTGAGAAACATGAAATATTCATCACTTATTTTGTTTCTGTTGTAAATATATTACCCATGAATTTATTTTATAATGTTTCTTATGAATTTAATTAGGATTTAAATATTTATATAAGGTTCTTTATTTCATGGGTATTATTATTTAAATCTTACCAAAGTGATAAGGGATTTCTATTTCAATTCTACTTTAATTGGGATTATTTTCGATTAAATTTCCATCGAGGAAATTATATGATCATTATCTAAGAAATAAATTTAAGTTTTATTTAAAATTGGTTAATTCTGGTTAATATATGTTTCCATTAATTTTCTTCACTTTATATACTCAATATAGTGAAATAATGTTTTTAAGGAAAACCAAATTTATTTCTCTCTTAATTCAAAATTCCTTCCCAATCCATGTACATGCTCTCTAAAAATGTTTTAAATAATGTTTTTACCATTATCAAATGATTTTTAGATTCATTTTTACCCATGATTGAATTTTTTTAAAATGGTTTAAATGGAATCTTATTTTTGTTTTCCAAATGAGGTACTTGGTGTCCTTTTTACCAACTATGTGAAAAGAATGTTCTGTTTTAACTTATACGACATGAACATAATTTCACACCATTATTTAAAATTAATGGTTTAAAGCTTACTTTATATGTTTATATATTTCTTTTCACTGAAATTTTTTTCCATAATATTTTGTAATTTTTTATATTTTAAATAATTGTTTTCAAAATTGAAAGGATATTTTCCTAAAAAATTATTTCAGTTGCTATTTTAAAGGAATCTTCATTTATGAAAACCACATTTAGTTTTAGTTATGTTAAAATTAGTATATTATCAATTTTTTTTAAAATAATTTTTTATATAATACTTTGGAAATTTTTATATTTTAAAGTATTGATTTTAAAATGGAAAGGTTATTTTTGTTAATAAATATTCCAATTATTCTTGTAAAGGAATTTTGATTCATTAAAAAAACCTTTGGTGTTTATTATGTTTTATTAGAGATATGATCAAATTTTATTTTCAAAGAAAATGATTTCCATAATATCTGGGAAATTTTATATTTTGAATAATTTATTTCTAAATGAATAGGGAATTTTTCTTAAGAAATATTCATGTAATTATTTTAAGGAATTTTCATTTATGAAAACATACTTTTCTTTTTCTTTTGTTTTACTAGAAATATTATCCAATGATACCATCCATATTATTCTTATGTATGTTTTAGGATTATAATGATTATATTTTCATGAAACCCATTTATTTTCATGGGTTATGATATGTTGAATTGATTAAATGATAATGAAACCTATTTTATTTATATGGGTTACGATATGATGATATAATTAATGTTATTATGATCTTATGGATCAAACATGTATGATTTTCATTATGTTATGGTTGGGCTAAGAATTATATATCCCTCCAATTCATTGTTTAAAATATTATATCTCATGAGATAACTATGGGAAACAAGTTGATGTGATTGATCCATTATGGACAACAAGTCGATATGCCTAATTGATTTTGGGAAACAAGTAAATGTGTTTGATCTATTATAGCAAACAATTCAACATGATTAATCCATTAAGGGAAAAATTTGACATACATGATACACCATGGGAAATATGTTTGAGGCCTGATCCTTTATGATTTTATGGTCCTGGTTGTTAACCTTGATATATGAAATGGTTTATGCAATTATGATGGTTCCACACATATTTGACATGAACTTATTATTCATGATAAATTTTTGGTATTTTATCACTCTTATGAATCATGTTTTTAAAAATGGTAAATATTTATTACATGAATAATGTTTATGATTTTTTGGAATATTTGGTATTAACTTTGAAAGTTATTTCCATGATCTCATAACTTTATGCTTATCTTATGATTTTATATGAACATTAATTAATATCTCCGATATTTACCCTTACTAAACATTCGAGCTCCCGATTTCTTATGTTTCCTTTTCCCATATTTTGAAGAAAGTTATTAAGTATGATATGTCTAAGAAGGGTTCTAATTATAAATAAATTCATGGTAGATAGTGTAGATCTTATATGAACCAGTTGTTAATGTGTCCAAGTTTCCAAAGGCACTAAACATATAAAATTATAACATTGATCATTACTATATGTAATGAATTTTCATATGAATATATGTAATATCTATGTATGAAAATTATGGGTTTCTATAGTTGACATAGAAGTAAGGTTTAGCTAACCCTTATAAACTAGGATGATAAAATTTTTTTAATAACCCTAGGGATAAGTCAAAGTATGTGATAAAATCCTAACTTTTTGGTAATAATAACGAATGACATAGGTTTAACCTATGGTTTCATAATGGTTTTAATGATTCCTCAGTATGACTATTAAAACTCACACTATTATTTTTTTCATTAGTTAATGAATGTATGAGAATTTGTGTTAATGCTAATGGACAATGTAATAATTGTCCTTATGAGAAAAAAATGAAATAGGAGATGTAATATAAAACCTTGTGATTATTCTTAATTAGTTATAATGATGTATGATTATTAAATTTCACCTTAACAAACTCTCTGAATCACTAAATAAGAGAAGGATAGAGTTCACTGGGTTCTAAAGTGGTAGAGATTATAAAGTAAAGAAGATTCAGATTCCTATATGTTAAAAATGTGAGAATAATCACTCAAGTGAATTTATGATAAAAAAACAATGTGTTTTATATTCGGAAATTAAGGACATAGAGCATGTAATTACTTAGAAAAAATGAAGACTTTGATGGATAAAAATTATGATCATCATAAGGTACCATTTATAGTTCAATGTCTTATGTGTTGGAAATATGGAAATTATCTATGTCAATGCCCAAAACCAAGGGTTAACTCCAAGACTAAGTAAGGAACTATTCTATCCTAAATGATAAATTTAAAGGATTGAAGTGTTTATCCGGATTTGAGAATTTTGTTGTAGAAGTTTTATATAAATGATATTATAGATATAGGAATCATTAAATATCTAAGGATTCTTCCACAATAGTTTTTATGCAAGGATTAAAAAATATATGTTGAATAGTAACAATAACCAAGAAAAGCTATATGGTGATAATGTTTAATTGGAATAAAGAAATTATTGAAATTTATAAAATAAATGGGATAGTATTGGTGACCATGAAATTGGTTAGGGATATGATGAAAAATATATTTAGGCCATCTTTAAAGATGTTTATTACATTTTTATACTGTGATTTTATTTGAGGAATAATTATTTTGAAAGAATATATTTTCTCATGTGAGGTTAACTTAAGAGATATTGATATCATCATTGGTTTGTAGGTATAAGTTTAATCATAAGTTCAAAAGCATAGATACCCCTTTTTGAGGTTTTATGTGATGGTATTTTGAGGTTATTTGAATGTTTTACTGGGTTTTAGGAAGAATGAACAATTGAGGTTAAAAAAACCTTTAGGTTATTATATTATTTAATGTGATGTTAATTTTGGTTTATTAGGTTGTAGTAAATAGATAATTTTGATTTTTGAAAATTGATTCATTGACAAGGAAATATTTTTGGAGATATTTATGGTCATGCTAAGGATTACCTTCTATATTAGAATTTAAATTTGATCCATGATATCTTAGTGAAGTTAACTACATTAAAATATTTATAATGGTGATTAATGATATTTTTGGAGATGTTACATTTGGTTGAGTTTTATATTACCCTTAGTATTAAAATGTGATTTAACATGAAATATTATTTGGAAAGAACGCAATTAAAATTTTGGTCATGTAAGATGAAAGTTATGAGATCTCATTTGAGGTTAAAATATTATGTAATGTTGTGATTATTGAGGTTATTTGGGATTTAGGGTTATTTATAAAATGATCTAAGTGGAAGCTTTATAGTTGTTATGAAATTTTAGAGTCAAATAAGAAAGTTTATACACTTTGGATATTATCTTAACTTATGCTTACCATTAAATTTATTTTAATATTTAATGATAGGAGCAATAGATTAATATAATTATGGGGAATATTATGTTTATTTTAGATATTTTTTGATAAACAAAATTCATCTTTAATACTCATGATTTGGATAAATCGATGAGTTTGTGGTGGAAATTGATTAATGGATGAAATATTACTTATAATGTAAGAATAGTTTATTATGTTCATAGTCTAGGTAATATAGGAATGAATCAATTCAAGGTAAAAGATCTTTAAAAAAATTGTCTCATTACCTTCAATTATGATGAATTGCTGGAATTTTCACACCACATCGATTCATGGTTTTGTGGTTGTTAATTGTCTAATGATCATTAATTTTCCTGTGATCAATGTTCTCTATCAATCTCATAATTATATGGACATTATGTTAATATTACATTTAAATATTTTAAATTTCTACTAATTTTTTCCTATATAAAAACACACACACATATATATGTTATTCCAGATGACTTTCATTTGTCTCTTTCCCTCTTTTCAAGATGAAGCATTATTAACCCTTTTTATGACATAGATTTTCAAAAAATGATTTTAAAATATTATACCATTGATTACCAAGAACAAGTTAGAATTGCGAGGGTCAAATTTAATGGGGGCATGGAATAATTTAATACCCAAAAAATTTAAAAGGATGCTATTTTTGATAGAGTACACGATATGCAACACATAGCCTAAATGAACAATGAAATATTATTATTTAAATATGACCATTATAAAGTAACCGTTAAATTATTGTATAAATAGTATTGATTAATATATAATTATATTTAAATAACACAATAAATATAAATTTATTGATAAATGTTTAATAAATAGCCACTCAATTTTTATTAAAGTCATTTTATTCTTCAGAAATAAATTTTTGTCAAAAATTATTTTTATTTATTTTTTTGAGAAAATATTATAATTAATTTTTATAACATTTATAGATTTTATTTTATAATATGATTTTTTTCAAGATATAAAAATTATCTTAGGATAAATTTATGATAATTTTCTAAAAAATATGATTTTTCAATGAATAGTGAGAAATTATGATTTTTATTGAAAATTATATTTTCATTTCTAGAATGTAAAAAGTTATAATTAATTTTAAAATAGTTTCAATTTAAAATTTTATCTATTATATTATAAAAAATTTAATTAAAACCATCAGAATCAAATTTATGTTTTAATTTGATATAAAAACATTTTGATACATAAAAAAATATTTCTCTAAAAAAAGTTTTAATGCCTGAAATGTGTTTTTATATTGATAAATTAAGTTAATAACTATATTAGAATTATTTTATTAGAATTTATAAATTATATATTCCATAAAATGTTTTAAAATTCATCAAATATTTTTTTATGGATGAGATAAGAATAAATCCATTTTTATGCTTAAAACTATATTATTTTAAAAATTGATTTTTTTCATGTTTTATATACTTATTTTGAAATTAATTACTAAAAATTCTAGGTATTGAACTTGATAAAATTAATTCTATAATTGGAATCAATAGATTCAACTTTTTTAAATAGATCCGTTTTATTTTTGGTCAATATGAATAGTAACCATGGTAAAATTTATCCCCATGATAAAGGGTAAATTAGTTAAATCTATGTTAAAACAAAGTGTTAAAGCCATAATTTTTTCATAAAAATTCTTATTAGATGTATTTAATTTTACCCTTATCACCTTAGGCTCTAATTTTTTAATGGAAACTTTTCCATTAAAATGACCTCTCTAATATTTAAACCAAAGAAAGTTACAAAATGTAACTCTATTAGTTTTAAATATCTATTTTATTTCCATATAGGGAAAAAATAAAGTAATGAACGAATATAAAAGTACTTTTTGAGCTTAATGATTTTTTTTGAAACTTATCTCTAATTTTAGAAATTATATAATTACCTTAAATTATTATGAAACATGAGTGTAATATGTATTCAATTAGTAGTAAATAAAATAAATGATTTAAAAAATATTAAAAGTAATATAATTTGAGGGATTTATAGAATTTAATTAATTTTTTAGATAAATAAAAAATCTTATTTATGTTTAAATGGATGATAATAGAATTAAAACTTTTTCTTTAAGTCCTTTAAGTCAAATTAAATTAATTGTGTCAAAATTTAAACTAATGATATTTTATTCAAAGAATATTTTATTAAATTATTTAAGAATAATAGAATTATTGAAAGAGAAAAATTTGGTTAATATATGGCCAAAAATGTTATCCCGTGGACATTTATGAACCAATTTCACCTAATATGTAAAATTATAACACTTTAAGACTAAAAAAGATGTTAATGCAGTTAATGTAAAAATGGGTTAACTAAAGGGTTAAACCAAAAGATAAGGTATAAAACACCAATTAAACCTATCAAAAGTTTATTTGTTGAGGTATTTAGATCCCATACTATATGATATTTTAATACATATCCTTTAGGATTCATTTGGTATAGATGATAAATTTATTATATTTTAATATTTTAAGAAACTCCAAGAGTGGCCCGCCCCTAAATTCTAAAAGGGCACCCATCCTTTCTCTTCTTCACTCAAATTTTAGACTTATATATTGACCATAACCTAAAAATACCTTATAAAATTCTTTATCCACATTTTATAGTCCCTATTATTCCAAAAAACCAAGTTTATATCCATTAATAAGAGATCTAAATGAGTTGTTTAAAATAAGAGGCAATCACCTTAAACAATCAGTTTCTTTTTAATTATCATTTTACCATATATAAATTAGTTATATTCTTTAAAAAATAAAATATTCATTATCCTAAATATAATGAAATTTTATTATGATTATGAAACCAATTTTATTTACACTCTTTCCATCAAAAGGAAAGTGAAAGTATCGCTCATGCGTACACACGACTTACCATCTCCACATTATGATACAATTCATTTGCCATCACCAAATTTCATGTATGTTTATTATTATTGGATTAATGTTCATATATTATAATTACTACATATTAATAAATTTTTAATCATAATATATTATCTACCATCTTACCATATAATCCATTAAAAAATGACAATGTCACTCGTGCATACGTGTGGACTACCACCTCCATAAAGCATTGTGTTTTGTTTTTCAATTTCCATTTTACTAGGATGGTAATAAGGATATATTTAATGAATATATAATATATATATATGATATAATAATAATTATTTAAATGTAAATTATTATTTAACTTTCTTTTATTAAACCAGTTGAAAAAATGAAAAGAACGTTCATGCGTACTTATAACCTACCATCTTCATGAATAATGTAATTCATTTTTATATATCTAGCTTTTATGGATGACTATATATATATATAATGAATATATATATGATATTTATATCATGATTAATATTCCTTGATGATGTAACCATGGTAAAAGTTAAAGTATCAGAAATACCAGACTATAATTCTCATGTAAAATTAAACAATTAACACCAATGACTGAGATTTTTTATAAGGAATTATTAGTAAATGGGTTTTTAAATGTTATAAAGGGATCATATATGATATTATAAGTATCTAAATTATTATTTAATATAATTATAATAAATTTAAATTTATTATACTTTATTTTAGAGTGCTTTTTAAGTAAGTGGAACTCGAGGTAAGGGATTTTTGTGTAACTTTTATTTTTGTGAGGTACTTTATATAGTTAACACTTATTTATTTTATGTAGTGTATATAATGACCAATAATTTTTTTTATGATGATGATTTTTAAATTTATTATTATTTAATATATATCTAAGTTTCTTTCTTTCATGAGGACTACTATTCAAAAGTAACTAAAGTTGTAAGATATTTTTGTTTCAATCATATTTTAATCGACATTGTTTATGATTTAATTTCTATCAAGGAAATTATATGATCATTATATTGGAAATAAATTTCATTTTTTCTACCCTATGGTTAATAATTGAGAATAAATTTTTTCACTGTCATTTTCCTCACTTTATGTATTCAAGATAATGAAATAAGATTTTTAAGGAAAATCGACTTTATTTCTATATTTGGTTGAAAATCCTATCATATATTTTTCCATGTTTTCCAAGAATGTTTCTTTTATTTTACCATTATCCAATGATTTTTAAATTAATTTTTACCCTTTATTTACTTTTTAAAAATTAGTTCAAAATGAATCCAATTTTTTCCGAATGATGCACTTTTTAACATTTTTACCAAAAAATTGAAAAGGAATGATATTATTTAACTTATACAACATGAATGAAATTTAACTCTATCATAAAAACTCAGTGATTTAAATATTAATTTAAAATTTTCCATATTTATTTTCAATGAAAATATTGTCTATGATATTTTGTAATGTTTTATATTTTAAATGAATTACTTCAAAATGGAAAGGGTATTTTTTTCAAGAAATATTACAGTGATTATTTTAAAGGAATTTTCATTTAGGACCAAATTTTTTAAATTTTATTATGTTTTAATGGGTATATGATCCAAGTTTATTTTCAAATAAAACATTTTCTACAATATTTAGATTTTTTTTATTTTAAAGAATTTATTTGAAAATAAAAAGTGTATTTTCCATCAAAAAATATTTTTGTAATTATTATAAAATAATTTTCATTTATGACAACATCATTTGAGGTTTCTTATATTTTATAGGCGATACAATCCAAGATTATTTATAATGAAAATATTTTAAAAATATTTGAGAAATTTTTATATTTTAAGGAATTGATTTCAAAATGAAAAGGTTATTTTCCTTAGGAAATATTCCAGTGATTCTTTTAAAGGAATTTTCATTTATGATAACATATTTTGGTGTTGCTTATGTTTTACTAGGGATATGATCCAATGATACAATCATTATTTTTTCTATGGTTGTTTTATCATTATTATGATAAGATTTTTATGAAATCCATTTATTTTCATGGGTTATTCTATATTGAAATGTGGAAATGCTTATGAAACCCTTCTTTTAATGTGTTATTATGTGATGATATAGTGAATGTTATTATCATAATGCGGGAAACATATGAATCATTTTCATTATGTGACTGGTGGGTCCAGAATTATATATCACTCTAATGCATTGATTAAATTATTATATCTCATAAGATCACTAAGAGAAAAACGCCAATGTACTTGATCCATTATGGGAAAAAGTTGATATGATTGATCCATTATGGGAAACAAGTCGATGTGATCAGCCCATTGTGGGAAGAAAGTCTATATTATTGTTATATTATTTGAAATAAGTCGATGTTGTGATCCACTATAAGAAAAATTATTGTGTCTTGATCCATTATGAATCAATTATCTTGGTAGTTAACCTTGACATATGAAATAGTTTCTAAAGCTATAATGGTTCCACACTAAAATGACATGAAATCATGGTTAATGATTTTTTTAATGATGTTTTATCACTCTTATAAATCATGCCTTTTGAAATGATAAAGATTTATGACATGAATTATGTTTATGATTTTTGACAGATTGGTTATGAACATTGAATGTCATGGCCATGATCTCGTACCCATATTCTTATCTTATGCTTTCATATGGTCATCAATTAAAATCTCCCATATTTACCCTTATTTTGAATATGAACTCACCCTTTCTTATATTTTCATCTCCTAGGTTATAAAGAAAGGTATTAGATATGATATGTTTAAGTAGGGTTCTAGTTATAAATAAATTAGTGGGAGATGATGTAGATCATTTATGAAACTGTTGTTTACATGTTTAAGTTTACAAAGGAACTATACCGATAAAATTATATCATGGATCATTATGATATGAAATGAAAATTCATATAAAAAGATTTAATATATTTTTTAGGAAATGTTTTGTTTACTATCAAAATTGTGATAGACCCATTCCACACAAGATCTCCACAGTGTATGGGACTATGTTGGATAACTGTGCAACCCTGGTATGTTCACCACTTTCACTTCCAAAACCCAATACGACCCCTAAAATCATCAACACACTCATAAAAGATCAAATAATAATTTTTAATATCAAATTACATTTAATATTATCAAAAATGAAATCAAAATCAATACTCAAATCCCTAACAATCATTGAAACTTGAGGATCAATATGAGAAAAATATGGAAAAGAACTTTCTCAAACCCTCTGTAAGAGTCCGGACACATTTCTAGTCTTCTTACTATATAGAAGAATTAAAAATAATAATAGGGTTACTTAGAAAACTATAATATTCATTGAACCTAAGATCTAATAACATTTATAAGAAATTAACTCAAGATTCTAACAAAATCGGTACCTATCTTAGCCTACCACTGGCTAAAGGTGAATTCCCAAACACCCTAGGCGATAATAAGTTCTAGAGTATCAATAGAGCAGATAGTATGAATGATTTCACCCTTGAGATATAAATAAATACCTGAAACTAAAGTAAAAACAACTAGTGTGAATGAAAAAAATACATAAATTGAACAATAATAAATAAATAACATTATACACATAGATAACACTAATAAGACCAACTGATATAAATGATTCTCAAAAATAAAATAAAATAGAACTAGAACCCACCATCTTGGCATGATGCTCGATCACTCTCAACATCCCAATACACTCATAGAAAACCTAAGACACCAAACCAAAGGATAATAATGCCAAATATTTGAAAGGAACCATGTTAACTGCAAACATCGAGTAGTGTATATAGGGTGTGAGAGAAACCAAGCCTAGTAGGTGAGAACATCAATGTTTTTAAAAATCCTTTCAAATGAAAAATCATTTATGATAATTTGAAATATATATATATAATATATTTATCACATTTAAGTATAAAAATCCAATAAAAATTCATAATATATTTATAAACTTTCCATTTTATATTTATTAAATGAAAAAAATTACATTGAAAACATTTCTTTAAATGAATATATGACCTAAAATGAATCTCTTTGCTTTTTAAAAAATAATTTCTTAAAAACATTTCCAAAATAATTTATTAAACACACTCATTATAAATGAATAAAAGATTGGTCAATTGGAACAACATAAATATATAAAATAATAATAATAAATAAAAAACAACCAAGCGTTCCATGCAAGTCAATCAATCAGAGGATATAATAGGTAGACAAATAAACCCGCTACATTAAACCACCCACCAAGGAATGGGTTTCAACAGCTCTACCCTGGGCCCTAAATAGATACATTCATAGAATTTACTAAATGTAGAAAAATATATAAGCCAATGTTTCATCTTATACACAATACATTTGAATATATTTCATGTGTTCATCATTAAAAGAAAAAAATATTTAGTCCTATTACACTCTAGAGGAGACACTAGTATCATGAAAAAGTTTACTAAAACTTATTTCTAGACTTCCTGTTGAGCTACCCAGATTCCTTTAACCAACCATAGAGAATGTGAGCAAGAAATATATACAAGAATCAATAAACATTAAAAATAATTAATCTTCACCTCCAACACCCCCCTAATAAACCACCCTTTAGATCGATCACCCTTCTAAAACATACATAAATCACCACCCATTAGAGGGATACAAGCATAAGAACTCAATGAGGATTACACACACAAATGTTTGATTTTTTTTAAAATCACCATATGAGACGTATTAAAAACCAAATGACTTGGTATTCCAAGCCTTTTTAACAATGGTTTTAAATTAAATTTCAAAACATTACTTAAAAACACTTCACTAAAAAGAAAACTTAAAACAATTAAAAATATTAACCCATTTCATTAAAAAACATTCAAAAACCCAAAATCATCCAATAATCCAACCCAAAACCCAAAAAGGTAAAATATGATTTTATTTTTAAATTTAATGTAAATAATTACTTTAATAATTTTTAAAGACACATGGCATGAAAATATTATATTGGAAAACTAGAAAACACTATTAAACCCTTTATTAAGTGTGTTAATTCACTCCAGAAATTTATAAAATTCATTAAAAATATCACATATATTTATAACTCGATATAAAATTAGTTTTAAAACATAAAACACAAAATTAAATGAAAATAAAACAAAAAAATAACTATCTTAGTTTAATGGAGGTTGAGTCAAATGCCATTACCTTTGATAGTGGATGCTTGAACAATCCTCAAGGAGACCTAAACAAGCCCTAGAAAGAAAAAAAATTCCCATTTTTAATTCATCTTAAACCTTAAATATGATTTTAAAATCCCCTATGGTTCGTATGGGGAAGACGAAACCCATAGGAAATGGGATCAAGATGGAAAAAAGAGATTAATAACTAGAGAAATGAGGGCTTACCCAGAGTTTTCACTTGAAGAATCGAAGGAACATAGTTTGGGAATCAAAGGAGGAGGGGAGAAAAATCCCCATTTGTGCACCTAGGGTGTTCAAATAAGACACATTATGGATAAGGGAGGGGAAAATATTATAAATAGAGGTATAATAGAATAATAATTTCACTAAATTTAGATCCCATGTAACTTGCATGGTTTTGTAAATCGGGAACCAACCATGCATATTTCACTAGACACATATTGAACACCCACATGGATTTTCTACATGGTTAATATTAACCATTCCTCAACTATTTGATTCATAGCTTAGAGAAACAGCATTTCACACAACTAACAAGGTGACCCACACTATATAGCAAACCATTAATATAAAATGCAAAAAACTCTGTCAATATTGAATCCCCCTATGCACGGTAGCCGCATGGTTACACCTAACTATGATCTAAACCATGTGCAACCTATAAAACCTCAAAAATTTTGAATTTTTGGCTCAAAACTCCTACAAACTCATTAAAGCATCATGATATATAAAATAACCTAAATTAATATAAAATAAAAGACCATAGTAACACATGGAGTATTATAAAACAACCTTGGATACCCAAAAACTATGGATCTAATTTATTTATGTAATTATTGAAAGGTAGTAATGATATTATTTTCATAAAAACTATGATTTTTTATATCAATTTTGATAAAAAAACAATCGAAGAATCTAGGTCATATTCTGAGGTATCTCATTAGAAGTAAACTATAAATGAAGAAATGGTTTCTATTACCAAGAAAAATACTTGGATATTAGTTGATATTAACCAATAATCAAAACCAATAGGTATTAAATGGATATTTATAATTAAAATAAAAATAAAAATTATAGTTTAAAAATAAAATATGTATTGGAATCTGAGGGATTTACTCTAAAAGTATGAGTTGATTATATTGATACACATACTACCCTGGAAATGAATTATTCTATTAGAATACTTCTCAACATGGATTACATTTTTTATTTGTAAATTCACTAGTTGAATGCTAAAATAGAATTATGAAATAGTTAATTAAATGAATAAATATAAATGAAATAATCAAATGGGTTCATAATATATAGAAAAGGAAACTAGGTATAAATTGGTACAATACCGAAAATAACGATATGAAAACTTTATAAAAGTGATTGTATCAAATAAATTTATGGTTTAGCAAGCCGATAAATGTGTTTATCATAGGTTACATAATAGTCATAGTGTTTTTATCTATTTATAATATGATGATATGTTAATATTTATAACTAATTTAAATTCCAATGAGTATGTACCTAAGTAGTAGAGGCTCCGGCTTGGCATCCAAGAGACCCAGGATCAAATCTGAGTGAGGGTGAATTTATAGGTTACTATAGTAGTACTGTAGCTGGTTCTATTCAGTATTGTAGTATCCATCACTATTCATCTGATTTGGGCCTTTAGGCCACTAGTTTGGGCCTACGGGTCTCAGGGTCTTCGAGCCACCAAAGGCCTTCGGGCCATAGGGCCTTTAAGATGCAGGTCCTTCAGGCCACTAATGGCCATCAGGACACAAGGCTTTTGAGCCATAGAAGAGTAAAAAGAAGCACATACCACATAAGGGACGACCTAGATGAGGATTCAGAGAAAAATAAGTAACCATCAGAGTAGAGCTAACCGGATTGGAAGAATGAGAGGGTGTGATAGATGCCATCGGGACCGTGTGTCTTGCAGGTCTGCACGAGGTATTCTAGCCGACCAGCCATGCGAGGTGAAAAGCTAGGTGCCTTCAAGAAGCATATTCTAGTGAGGGACTGCTTCAAGTGTGTTAGGCCTTGGGCATTTGAGGTCATGTATTGAGTCTTGTATGGGACTTGTGCTTTGGGATTATGGGAAATCTAAGGGTTACCCTTCAACCCTTAAAATGGGGATTATCCAAAATCAAATAAAAAGAATGCCTTAAAGCCATTCGGGGGTTATAACTAATTTGAATCAACTAAATGAGGCATAATATATTTTATGTAAAACCATTGATAAAAAATATTTACTAAAAAATAATATTATATTGAGAATAAAAATTGTTATTAAAATTATTTTTTTTCTGGTTCTCATTATGTTGAAAAGTTTTTAAAAAGGTTTGAATAATTTTTTTATTCATAGGTTTCTACTATATACGCTTATAAGAGTATAATTTAGTCAAATCTTGATAGAACTATCGCTCAATTAGAATACACAAGGCTTATTGGGTGTTTCAAGTATGTTATAACCAGAAAAGGACTTGATATTTAATTGTATTTTGAAATGTTGTAAAGGTATACAAGTGATATAAGTTATATATAATAGGATGCGGTTAAACGAGTACTCAAAATATCTAAAGGGAACTATGGATTAATTTATATTCTCTAATGAAAAAACATTAATTTTAAATGTTTTTTTCTTATGTAAGAATGAATACTAATCTTGAGGACCACTCCTATTTAATTGGTTGGGTTTTCACAGTTAAAGGTGGAGCGATTTCTTGGGGATTAAAGAAGAAAAATTGAATAACAGAGTTCGTAATGACTTATAATTTCAACAATTTTATAACTAGTAGAAAATTAGTATAATGTCTTGTATATATTTTATTAGATCTACCACTATGGACTATGTTGGTATCTATAATTTCTATACATTGTGATATTTAATAATTAATGGATAGGGAATATAATGATACTTATAATGGAAGATTAAGATACATTAGTCTCAGACATAACTTGGAAATTCAGTTGATACAAGATGATATCAAAACTATGACTTTTTTAGATCAATCCAAAATTGGGACAATCTTCTAAAAAAGTGACTTTTAAGGGAGTTTTTATAAGAAAATTTCTTAAGGATGGGTTTATAATCCCTGTAAAAAATTACTAATTATGGGGCCTCAAGTTTACATGTGATAAATTTTTATGTCTATATTTAGGGTGGGAAATTATATCATATGTGTGGTAAAAACTAAAAAGAATATTACAACTAAAGAAAATGGTGTTTGGATTACCTGATAAAAATTGGATGAGTTTAAAAATCATAATTACTCAAGGATATCAAATAATTCTTGAAATAAGGAACACATTTATGCTCACCTATATGAATTCATGAATGAGGTCACTCCAAATACCATTTGTTTTTTCTCTAAAAAATAGTTAAAGGATAAGAGACACATAGACACAATGGTGTATGAAATTAAATTTTGAACTATAGAACTTTAACAATCTTTTATTGGAAGAAATTTATTAATAATAAGTTATATATAATCAAGGTAGTTTTTTCCTATTTCATTATTTATTTTTTTCCAATAATACTTTATAAATGTTCAAATAGAGATACATTTTTATTTATACATATTTTCTCCAAGACAGTAGGATTATTTATTTATAAAATATATATTTAAAATATTTTAAAATGGTGGGTAATTACTAGAGTATTTATTTTTCTTTTAAAATGTCTTAGTTTTATTTTTAAATTGGAAGTTAAAGAGTTGGAATCCCATATCTAAAATTTATATGGGGACGGGGTCCCATTTATAAGATTAAATTTTTTATAATTATTAAATAATGATAAAAATGAGATAAAATATTCTAGGAATTGTTCACCGTAATTTTCATATAGGTGTTCCCAAACACATGAAAATGGGAAATGTGGCACTATGATGGAACACTTTTCACTTTTCATGCCAAATCAGTGTGAGTTTCTCAGTGGTGCCTTTATTTTTATAATAAATTGGTTGGTAATACTAGTTAAATGTCAAGCCTAAATGAGGGAATCTAGTGGGTCAAACCAGTTCACCAAATTGGTATGACATAGATTGTTAATATGATTAAGTGTGATTAAGGCCATATATTCAATTAGCCATGCTTTGATTGATTGGTTTAAAAATATTATAATATATTTCATTCTATAATATGTGTCTATATAATTAAAATGGGTGAGCTAACTTATGTTAATAGGTACTTCCATGCCTATAAATTAAAGTCTTCATTAGATGTGAATATCATTACATCATTTCTTAAGCACTCTAAATCCCTCTTTAAATTGAGATTCCTCTATAGTCTTTGATATTTTTTCATACAAAATAACTAATTCTATTTCATTTCTCCCTTAATTATAAAACCACTTTAAGGTTTAGTCCAAACTATGTACTAGTGTAGTACACCTAGCCACCATTATATCCCAATGATGATTCAATTTCAATTGAGAGTACTACTATTTTATTTGGGAAAATCAACAGTTAAGTAGAGTGAAATCATAACATGCCTCAACAAACTCCATTTACTACCTTATGAGTTATGCATGTCATCATAATCTATCTATATCTGTAACATAATAAAAAATTTTATCATGATTTGAATTTGTTCAACATTATTTTCCGCACTATTTTTTAATATTTTTGTATATATATAATTTTTTTCACATATTCTAAACCAATTTTAGTATTCTTCTATAAATAATTTTTTTTTAATTTAATAATATTTCAAAATTTTGGGACAAAAGGTTATATGAATACTTTTATACAAATGTTATTATATTTATTAGTGATAATTTATTTATTTTAACAATGCCTAATCCATGTAAAAACCATGTTATATATGATTGGTATTATTTTCTTTGAGTCTATAATCAAATAGAAAACAATATTATAATATAAATAACATATTTCTTTAATCCAATAGACTAGGAATATAATAAACAAAATAAATATAAAAAACATTATGATTATTATGATAAACACTGAAGATTACATTTTTATTATGATCATAAGAACACATGATAATTGAATTATTGCAGATTCACTTTTTAAGTTGAAGAAAATTAGGTTTGAGACCTTTATAAAAGGTTTACAAGGAATAGACTTAAAAGAAAAAATTATTTTATGTTTTTTAGTTTTTTTGTTGGGATTTTATTTTACCATTAATTCTTGTTGGATTTATGATATCAATCGCTTGTGTTCAAATTATATGTGATAACAAAAAAATATAATCTTTTTAAATAATGGATCACATCACTCAAAAAATAAAAAAATAAAAAATAAAAAATAAATTATTATTAGTTATTCTTACAAATGGGAAATTAATATTGTGTTCAATAAGAAAGATAATTAATTTGATGATATATTTATCAAACCCTTGAAGTAAAAAGGTGTAAGTAAGATATTTCCCTCTCCCTTTCGCTCTCTTTTTAATGTGTTCTCTCGCTTTATTTTAAATTCTCATAATAATAAAAATGTATTACATACCCAAGTTAAATGATAATATAGAAAACCATAATATTATATAAAAACTCACATTTTATAAGATAATGATCTTATTACACCATAACCATTTTTCATACTTCATTATTCTTCACATTATTTTAGAATCAAAGTTTAGTAATGGAAACAGGTTGTAAGAAAGCTATCCTATAACACCCTTTGATTTCAAAAGAGGAACATAATGTTTGATAGAATATATGAGACACAAATCCAATATTAGAAAAAAAATATCACCCCAGTAATTTATGATATATTTATTTTTTAAATAAATTAAATCTCTTTAATAACTTGAAGAACATGAAACCCCGATTCTAAATGAATAATAATATAGTATAGCATTTTAACCTAGTAATTAAATAGAAGGGTATGAATAAGACTAACTAATTTATGGAAATTATATGTTCTATAAATGAATAAAATAAATTAAATGCTTATCTATTTTTTATAGATAAAAAAAAATTAGTTGAAATAAAAATAATTGTTTCCAAAAAATGTATTTTTCAAAAAGGCCATTTAGTTGAGATTTTCTCACAAAATATAAAAAGAAAATTTACCAATTTTATAAAATTTATTTTAAAAAATAAAGTTAATTTTTTAAAACTACATGTTTGATTAATTATTGGGTTAATTTTTGAGAATTTTCTGAAAAGATTAATTTCATTGATGAATAGTGAAAAATACTGATTTTTAAAGAAAAATGCATTTTTGTTAAAATTATATACAAAGTTAAATTATATATTAAAATGATTTTAAAGTAAAATTAGTTTAGTTATATTAAAATATTAATAATTTAGTTAATTTTAATATATTTAATATTGAATTATTATATAAAAACATTTTAAACTTTTGAAAGTATTTCTTTGGAAAACCCATTTTTATAACGTATCTGTTGGTTTAATGTTAAATTGAATTATTAAAATTTTGTGAATTTAATTTAAAAATATGGTTTCCATATTTTTAATAATAATATTTTTTATTATATAATAATTTAAACTTAATGTTTGAACATAATTAATAGTGAAAACAGTAAAAATTAATTATCACGATTAAGGAAAAAATGGATTTACTAAGGGATAAACTATAGAGATAAGGGTAAAATATGAATGAAATATTATCTAAAACACATTTAATGGCCATAGTTAGACCTTATCACCTATAATTTTAAATAATCACCCATTTTTTATGATTTTCTCATGATAAAAACATAGATGTAACTGATTCTTTTTAAAAATTCCATGTGTGTCCTCTTTACCACTTCTAAAGGTACACTCCCTCTACTCCCCTCTCACAAATTCCAAACATTTATTTGGAAAAGAACTATCAAAATACCATTCTTATTAATGTTAAAATATACTAAATTACTTGTTTTTTATTATAAATCCAACCTAGGAAGGATTTTTGGTGCAAACCTAAAGAAGTTTTCCGTAGAAAAGGTAATGTTCTTAAACGATAATTTTTATTTTGTTTCTTATTCCACATAAAAATCACAATAATCCATGATTATATAATACCCTAAGTATTTATAATATATTTAGATTTTATTTTTTTATGATAATGACCTATATACATCACATATTCCATCAAATGGGAAACAAAATTGTTGATCATGTGTACGACAAACTACTTCCTCACGAACAAATTTAATTCATTTTCCATCACCACCTTTCAAGGATGAATATAATGATATATTTAAAATATTTATATGATATTTATGATATTATTATACTTCTATAATTTTAATATCACATATAAATTCTTACTTTCTATTCTATGTAATATAAAATGGAATTGCTCGAGTGTACGACATACTACCGCCTCACGAAGTGATGTGATTATTTTTAGACTTACACTTTACATGTAAAGTAACAATGATATATTTAATTATTATATGTGATATTTCGTACATTATATTGATAATTTAAATTTAAAATATCACCCAATATCCTAACGTTTCACTCTTTAAGGGAATAACATCATTGTTTATCCATATATATGACCTACCATCTCTATGAAGCGATGCGATTTGTTTTCCATGTCCAATATTAAAAAATGGTTCTAAAAATGTATATAATAATTAAATATGATATTTAACACATTAATATAATTCTTTAGATAATGGATATATATATATATATATATTCTATTCATAATAAATGAAACTTTCACGATAAAACATGCATGAGAAAACAAGACAATTAATGAATGAAGCAAGGGGTAAATATGAAATATTATTAAATAATATTTCATAATATGTTATTAAAAGAATCATATATGATATTATAAATATAAATATGGTTTTTTATAAATTAATAACATGATTAAACCATTATATAAGAGGTTAAGCCATATTGAACCAAAAGGAAGCCCGAGGTAAGGGACTTCAACTCAATTTCCGTTCATTAAGGAATATCATAATGTTATGAACCTAATGTATTTTATATGGTGTATATATTTCCAAATTTTAATATAATATCATTAAAAATTCATACATAATTGTATTTTAAGTTTTTTAATTATTTCATATAATGGGATTTGACTTGAGAATTACAAAGGGGTAAATAATTTCATAACTCAATTTATTTTTATTTGGTTATATTAAATATTCATTGTATTTGAAATTATAAGATTATATGTGTAAATGATTTATACTATATTATGTTTAATTTTCAAAATTTTAGGTGGAGTTTATTTGAAACACATAATCAGTTCATTTATTAATCCTCACATCAATATTATGATCGTTATAAGGGATTTCATATCAATTTCCATTTCATTGAGACATATTTGTTTTTATGAACTTATTCACTTTTCTGTGGTGTATATACTGCCACTTTGATGTATTTAATATGAATAAAATTTATTCATTATGATTAATGTTTTTTTCAAGTTTATTCTTAAAGGGGTTACAATTTAAAAGTTACCAAAGAGGTAAAAATTATGGTATAATATCATTTTCTTTTTGGATTGTTTAATTTCTTATTGAAACAATCACTTTCTTGTGATCATTTTTCATTATAAAATACATTTATCTTAAATATAAATATTCATGTGTTATAAATATAATTATTTCCTAAATCGTATATCATTTTTACATATGATGTTTACTTTAAAATTTATTTTATTATGTAGGTAAATATTGTTAAATAAGTATTCCTTACACGATATAGAAATTTTTTGATAAGAAATATTTTTCATGAATTAAATCAATCGTTAAATATATGAAGAATTATTTGGATAAGAAGTTATGGGTGGGGCCTGGTTATAGATAACCCCTCTATTCATTGGTAGTATCATGAGATGAATTAGTTGGCTAACCTTAGTTAAATGTGTTTCTTATGTATACCTACCCATCAGTTTTAAACTATCTTGTGAAGGATCATAGAAGTAGATGTATCATGATTCCCTATGTCATGACATCCAATAATTAAGCATTTTCTTCATTAAGAATTATATTATTAACATACATGATACTTTTTTAATGATATTAACTATATATGAATTTTATTCCTAGTTTATTGATTAAATGATATGTATTTTTAGTTATTTACCTCACTATATTTATTATTCATTATCTAATACTGATAGTAAAAATATTTTAATGGAATGTTTGTTCAATTATTTACCTTTCCATGTTGATTATGCTTATTGATTCATGATATTTTCCACTGTGTTCAACCCTTATTGATTAGTTAAGATCACCCTTATTTTTTTTATTTTCCATGAATCCATGAAGTAGCCTATGACTGACATGAAAGGATATTCTATAGGTAATAATTATATTCTCAAAATAAATATGTTGTAATTTTTATATTCAATTATAATTTTTGAATAATATATGTTTCTAGTTTACCCAAACTACTAAACTATTTAGTGATCCAGGATGCAATTCCTTATATCTTATGCCAATGAAATAAAGTATTTATTATCTTTGGTTTATTCGGGTTGAGGTCCCTATATATTTTTTATTTCTAATATTTTTTATAAAAAAATTCTCCTTGACCTTAATTTTATAAACTCCTCAACCTAATTAATCTACTATACAATTAATTAATTATATTTCATTATTTATAGATGATAGTTTTTTAAAAAATAGTCACAAACATATATATATAATTAATTTAATTCCATGGATTTATTACATATAAATTTACATGAATACTTTTCAGTTCTTCTTATTTCTTGACTCTTGATCAATTTTTTTTCTAAATTTTCCTAATTCTAGGACACACACACACACATATGCATATATATATATATAAGTATGTATGTAGGTATATATATAAATGTTTTACTTTAATTCCATCATATATCATATGTGATATTTTTTTTAAAAATCCATCATTTATAATTATATATAACAATTATTAGAGAAAACTATCATATATTTTTACATAAAAAATAACTGAAAATTTAGAATTAATTTTGTATTTCTTCTAGTATATAACCCTATATTAATCTCAAACTCCATCAGAAACCCTTTTATATTCTTCCTATCTTCATAAATTAACTTATTAGACTTATTAACTGTTGTTTAAAAACCCTTGTTAACATTAGCGTTACCCCTCCCCTTAGATATCAGAATTTTTCATCTCACATTCTTCGGTATTTCTAATACATGGCGGATTATATTTATTTTTCCTATATCATTTATG
The DNA here is from genome assembly GCA_963277665.1 of Viscum album. NCBI lineage: Eukaryota > Viridiplantae > Streptophyta > Magnoliopsida > Santalales > Viscaceae > Viscum > Viscum album. The sequence goes on along the minus strand of OY728165.1, from coordinate 75,761,106 downwards.
TTTTAAAAAATTCTCATTACATTACATTTATAGTTTGAATATATATATTTTTTATTATTATATTTTATTCTTTTAATGTGTGTATTTAAATGAAACACACAAACACATGCTTCCATGTGCATGCTTAATTAAATGCGTGTGTATGTTTTAATACAAAAACACATACACACAAGTTTATAATGTATATTTTATAAATTTAAGTTCTCTTGTACATTACATTATATTTTTTTGAATATATTTCATGCTTGATAAGTATAATGAATAATATATATGTATGTATGTTTGTCATTGTGTGAGTGAGTGTGTATTTGAATATATATATATATATATATATATATTTGTGTGTGTTTTGAATATATATATATATACATGCATGTGTGTTTGATTTAATATATATATATATATAGTTCCATTTTCGTATTTTAATACAAACCTAAACTCATGAATACATACATACATACATACATGGACACATACATATATACATGAACAAACATGCATGCATATAGCCTTGAATATGTGTGTGTGTGTATTGAATGATAATTTATAAAAACATGTATTTATTTTAATTCAAAGGGAATAAAATATTCTTATAATATTTAAAAAAGTCATGTACTACATTCGAAAGAAAAAATACACATTGAAATCGCTAAATAAACTGAAGAAGAAAAGGATGATGAATAAAATATATATATTATTAGTGTAAATAACCACTCTTAAATTTTTCATTATCATAATTGGGTAATAAGAGTTTTAAAGTATAATATGACCTCATTTGGAGAAATAGTGTGCTTCATGTAAAGGTCAACCTCTTCCTATTAATCCTAGGGTACTCCAATATTTTATTCAACATGAAAGTTTTATTTATATTCATAAATATATTTTGAAATATCATATCACTGTCCTCATTGACCGTATTCCTTCATTTATGCACTACATACATTTATCACTTTCTTTAAGTTATATTTGATAACTTTAAAAGAAATTTAATGGTACAACATCTATTTAATCACAAAAAAACCCATGTTTTAAATTTGGTTCTTAAATTTCCCTTAACATAGGGTTGTTAGTCACTTATACATTGAGACCACCTCACTATATTGGTCAAAGACCCTATGCTTAGTTAGTACACTAATAGTCTCATAAGAGTGGATAAATTCTACTATTTGAGATCAACACATTTAAAAAATTTCAATAACAAATGTAGAAGCATATATATAATGACATAGGTAAACAAAATATAAATATTAATTTTAATGTAAATATATATTTATTGTTTCTAATAATTATTTATATGTTTGATTTTTATAATTTAAGGAATGTATACCACATATTTATGGTACCATAAATCATTAAATCTTTATTTGATGCTTCTAGTTTTTCTTTTATAAATAAATACAGTTAAAAAATAAAATATTTAAATTGAATATATTTTTTAGTATAAAAAATATTCATTTAATGTTAATAAAATCATTGAATGTTGAAAATAAAATAAGAGGAATAATTTTGAGACTATTAATAAAAATATTATATTAATATTCTATATTCTAATAAACTATTGATATAACATATCTATTAAACATCATTTTATTTATGTAATATTATAAAATAATTATAATAATAATGTATTGATTACCAATTTTATGGTATATGTAGAAAATAAATCCAAAATCACACATATATTAATTATTATGTCCCATAAATTTATAATTAGATTATTTATGGGTGTTCTATAAAAAAACTAGTTTAACCACCTTGCAATCCATCTACATTTATACTACATAATGAAACATTCAATTTTACGTATACATACTTGAAATGTATCTCCTAAAATGAGTTAAAAATTCAATGATAAAATTCTATTTAGATAGAATCATGAAAAATTTGATCGTATATAATATAAATACATGTGAAATAAATATTCATTTTTCCATACTTTGTAGCTTAAAATATTCCATGAAGGTTCCTTTGAGTTTATGTGAATAGTTTTGTTTTCACTATAGTGATGGAAAACATTATAACTCAATCTAGGATATAATGATTGGAATAATGTGATCAGAATTGATTTTTCCTGAAGCTTATAGATCTAAGGATAACATAAAGACCTAATAGTTGTTATCTATGTGAAAAGGGATAAACAATATGCTTTGGAATTCCTTCAATAAAACCTTAGAGATCAAGGTATATTTGTATAAAACATTTAGAGTAAAAAATATTATTGTATTTTTATCAATGATTAATCAACTTAAATTTTTTATAAAATAAATATAGATATTTATGTTTGGATTGATGATCGTACATGGAATATTTCATTTTTTTTTCTTCCCAAGATAATGATTTTTGAGACTTTATGTTATTCTTATGACTTTAATATTAAAAATTTTATTATAGTATTTATAGCCTCTATATTTCCTAAACTTTCATATTTCTATAACTAAATAGAATCTATTCAGCTACAATGATATGAATCTTCATGAAATATTTGATAATATTAACTATTGTTAAATGAATATTAATCACGCATGTATTCATATTATCTATCGTAAAAGAAAAAATGAATATTTCTAAATGTTTTTTTCATTTTAATTACAACTCATTTTATGTGCATAGATTTAATATATATTGATCTCAATTTGAAATTTTAATTTTATATAATAAATGAAGTTACATTGGAAGGATGGTAAAATAGTTTATTTTTTATTCAAAGGCTCATAAATTATATAATAACTAATTTTTTAGACTGAATATTTCAAATATATTTGCGAATATAATTTCCTTTTCTTGAAAATGTACATTAGAATTGTTTTTAGTATATAAGTTTGATAATTAGTGTTCATTTTTACATAAATAATATATTTTAAAAAATACTAAATTTTAATAGTTTCTTAGAAATTAGAAGACTCATATTCTTTGTTATAATGGGAGTCTTATTATGTAAAATTGATTCATATTTCAATATTTTAAATTTTCAACCATTTTATTAATTTAAAATAATGATTTGTATGTTTATAATAACAAATCTATTATTTATTATTAAACAAAATCTATTTAGTTTTAGTAAAAAATAGAAATAATCAATATATATTTGATCATACAAGTTCTAATAAAATTAATAAATATTAATGATAATAACAAGTATATTTATTATTTATTCACTCATAGATAAAATTTATTTGCAATTTAATTTACATAGTGTCTTATTCAATGTTTTTTTATATTTTAAGGTTAAATTTAGAACTAATAATGTAGAGTGGGATAGATATTTATTTATTTATTTAGGTTTTTTTATTCATTAAAATATAAATTAATTTTTTTTGTCATGGGTATTTTTAATTGACATGTTCTTAATATTTTAATTAGACAACTATATAGTGATGTTGATTAAATTTTTTATATCCATACTTTATGAAATACAATTTTAATGTGTTTATATGTGTAATTATTTTTAATTTCATGAAATTTAGTATATATGACATATTAATTCTCATTTTTTGATATATAATGTGTTTACTATCCTTAAAATTATGTTTACCATTTTTTAGGGTGAAAAAGATGCACAATAAGTATAAAGTTAAAATGAAAAAAGAATACGTTTTGTAAGAAATTTTCATTTTGGAGGAAAATTAAGTATTAATTTAATAGTAGAATTAGTATTTTGTATATGATATCCAAATAAATTTTGTGACATGACTGATAGTTGATGTTCATGTTTTGGTTTAGTTACGAAATGTATATCTAGGAGTTTTATTAGTGGTTTTGAATGGTTGTGGATTTTTTTATCATTTGATGGGTTGTTTTTCTCTTCCAAACCTTAATTTAATAGACAAAAACCGACTTCTTGACAAAGATTAGTGATTGCCTCAGCTGGTCAACATTAATGAATTTGATTCAAGGTTCACAAGAGGGGTTTTTAATGCTCAAGGTGTGGTGCTATGTTGGTGTTGGGATTGATGTGATAAGAAGTTTATGTGGGTCATGTCAGACAGTTAACATGGTCTACCATAACTATATGGGATGCTAACTGGATTTTCATTATTTTTGGGAATTTTTTATTTTATAGTTTCTAGTATGTTGATTAATGATGTGTTTAAGGTTTTGAAAATTAATAAAGAATTTAGGGGGGATATACAAAAAATAAAATAAAATATAATAAAATTTGATTGAAAAAAATAAAATAGAAATTTTTTATTTAGTGTTTTATTACATTGAGGGACCTAATTTTTGGAATTTTTATATTTCTCAAGCTATTATTCTACTTTCATTTTGATGTTGTTAGTGTTTTATTCTATTTTTAGTAAATCATTAAGAGAAATATATTTTTTAAAATATTATAAATATATGATTGTTAGTTTAAATGACCATTTTATATAATCTATTTAATTATGTTTATTTGAAATTAACCATCATTTATAGCTTATAAAAAATCAACATAAATATTTGGTGATCAATATAAATGACATTTATACAGAAATATATATGTAAATATTATTAAAATAACCCTCATATATAGATATACTACTTTCTAATGTATCTATCACAGTCACCATCCACATATTATGAGTAATGAATTACACACAACATGCATGCATCCCAGTATACCAGAGGATTCTAACTAGTAGTTATGGTCATATATATATTTGTGGGGATACTATACCAATAGTGTTTTTTAAGAAATAACAAGTAAATATTAAATAATCCTTAAAAAAGAATAACATAAAAGTTAAAAAAATAGAACCATAGTGTTTAGTTATATATAACTAAAATTAATCATATTTCTATAAAAAATGGAACCCTTATAGGTTATACAATCATACATCAATATAAAACTTCATGATGTTATATCAATATAAAATGAAAAAATAAATTTTGAAAATAAAACAAGGGGACCCAACATCCAAACCCCAACCTAAACTTAGACCTGTTTCCATTTCCCACACTAGAACATACACTTTCTTTCCCACCACTTGGTCCTTTTTACTATATTTAATGATTTTTTTCTTTCTACATTTCTACCAATGTTCACATATTGGGTTTGATAAAAAACATAAAAGGACACCACCAATATTTCCCCTGATATAGACAATATATATGTAATACATGTATTATATGAAACAAAATCTATAACCAATCACATGCATTATATATGCCATACCATAAAATTCTCAAAAGTCCATTCAGATGGTTTAATCATACCTACATAAACTAGTAATATAAATAGGATAAATTTTTTCACATTAATTGATACCTTGAATAGCTAGTGGTTTTTCTAATCATCTAGTCATGATATTATTTCTATCTTAAGAACAAATTTTAGAGTAATGGTCAATAGGTAGAGGCTTTATAATAACAAGGATAGGTTGGAACAACACCCAACTTACCAAGGAATATATCAACAAATTATATAAAAAACATATAGTTTAGGAAATATTTTATTATATCATTGGATAGTTGAAACATTGCATATAGGTAGTCTCATATCAGACCATTGGCTAGTGAATTATCCAGTTTATGTAATCTTATATCATACCTCATGGTGGTGAACTATACAATCTAGAAAATCTTGTATTATTCCATTATAAAATGAAAAATCTAATCAATTAAATCCCATATTATTCCAATATATGGTGAAGTATTCAATCCAAGAAAATATATATCATACCACTAGATGGTAAAGTAACATACCCATGGATGGTACATTCAAATATCAAATAGGAAATATTTCTTATCATGCAATGATAATAGGTGAAAAAAAATCATATAATAGATGTTACAACCACATATCTTAATGAGGGGATGTATCCCATCCGAAGTATTATATCCAAATATCATGGTGGGAAAGTATCCAATCAGGGATGTTATATTCACATAACACAGGTGGGAATCACATCCCATATTGAAACTCCTATCACAATACCATAGGTGGGAAATCCATCCTATCATAGGATTCATATAACATTATCATAGGTGGGAGATGCATGTCATTTAAAATATGTATTAAAATTTTAGATGAATTATGCATCTCCAATTCTCAAAATTTTCTTGAATAATATGATATACATGATTTTTTATCCCTCAATCCTCAACCACCACATGAATATCAACATCAGTAATAGTCATCATGATCATGATTTGGAGAATTGCACCACCCAAATCCCTTCCCTAGGTTATAACCCATCACACCTCATGCATCATAAATCATGACATACCCATAATTTATGTATTTTAATCATTATCCATAATCATTATTCTCTTGGGTTATTGATTTGATCAATTTTATCCAACCACATGGAAATATTCTCCTTAGTAAATTAATACTTATTATTCATGAAAAAATACCATTGGTCTGCACTATTTTTCTTTCTCACCAGTCACCTATCACTTGGAGACCTAGTTAAATGGACCACTTATATCCCATTATATTCAACATTTTCTTATAAAACCTTATATGAGAACTAACTAGGATATTAGAATCATTACCTAAGGCTAGAAACCCTTTGTGGTATCTCTCACTAGTAAACCCAAGTTCTTCATCCACTCATAGTTGTGTAGATACTAAACAATTAAGGGAATGTGTGTGGGATTTACACTCTGGATCAAATAGATCATACAAATTTCACTTTACATATTAAATCCCATAATATCTCACTCATTTTAATCACACCCACTTACCCCAACTTATAAAACATACAATATAAGAATTTACATATAAAAGAGGTAAAATATTAGGTACCTACCTTAATCATGGATTTTCAACTCTTTAAGAACTAAATTTCACTAATATAAACATGAAAAAGTGATAAAAGATCATAATTTTCACACAAAAGTACCTATCTCACCTAAATATAGAATTAATTAACTATAAATCAATTATAATTAATTTACTTAAATTAATCACAATTAATTCAATTATGCATAATTGGGGAAAAATTATTAGACTGTGTATACTCAATGAAATCCCAAGAAACTAATAGTAGAGGTCTCACATACTATTTTCATCCACTTTGTGAAGAAAATACTTAATTACTTATTTTAATATAACCGTTAATTTCTCCCATATTTCACCTAAATTAATCAATACATTCACTAGATGATTTATTAAAAGTGAAATGATAAGAAAATATTGCATGAACCCTTCCTGAACCTCCTTTAACATACAAACATAAAATACCCATGTACTTTATTTTATTACACCAAGCCCTAGTGGAAACATCATCAAATACTTAATCCTATTCTCACCAAATCTGAGGAAAAAGGAGAGGAAGATGAGATAACTAATGAAGGGAAATAAACTAATACTCACCACTAAAAAAATCCATTCTAAAATCATTAAAACCATGGAGGAAAAATAAGGGAACAGGGATAGTAAATTATGTGGGCCCTATATCATTCTAGTCCACTACTACTCTAAAACATGAAGGCATAATCAAATGCATCCCCTAAAATTTTTTCATTTACCTTATAAAAAATAAAGAAAACTAGGAATATTAGGAACTTAGTAACACTCCACAAGCTACATTGGGATAACCTAGTGGAACAACACCACAAGTATCCTCATAGGTAACTGTAACACCCTAATATTTTGTGAGAAATACTTTTTTTATGTTATAATCAGCACCAAAGGAATCTTTCACAGCACACAATACGGACTTGGCTTGCATTACACGCAATCGCGACCTTCCTCGATAGCGTGTGTAGTACACAATACCGGGTTTCACTAAACAATGATATATTATTATGGACTAGCCATTATGAATAGTATTAAATACATTTTTAATTTTATAACATTATTATTCATCTTACACATTTTCTAGAATATGGTAAGAGAACAAAATAAATTTTTCGGGTAAAATAAGTATTTTTCAAAAAATGCATTTTTGTCGCCTTTTGATGGAACACCCAAATTAAATCTAGTTTTGAAACGTTTATAAGTTCAATTTGACAAAATAAAATTCTTCTTTTAAATTAGGATATAAAAATTTTATTTGGATAAATTGTTGATATTTTTCCGAAAACTTTCATATTTGGATGAATAGTTAAAATATGCTAATTTTTAATTAAAAACAAAATTTTTTCACTGAGATAATTTATATGGTTAAATTATAATAATGAATTGTTTTAAAGTATATGTATAATATATTTTTACTATTTAATATAATGAATTTCACTATCATTAATTTCACATTGAATTCATAGGTAAAACCATTTCAATCTTTGGCAATGTTTTAACTTCTAAAACCCATTTTCTTAACAACAAGATTTATTTTAAATTAATTACTACAACTTATGTGTTTTGAATTTTGAAAAATGGATTCCATATTTGGAATCAGTGGGTCAAAAGTATGTTAATAGACTACTTTTTATTTTTGGGCACTTATGAATAGTAACTACGGAAAATTTTATTTACCATAGTTAAAGGTAAATCAGGTAATTAAGGGTAAATATAAGATTATAAAATTACCCTAACACCTGAAAAAATCCTATTGGATGACTAAAAGTGACACATATCAACTAAGGTTCGGATTAGATTCATTTAACAGACTTTTTTCCATGAAAATAATTTAATTATTATTAAAACCAAAGAATGTGACAACATGTCATTTTCTTAAATCTTATAAGTATAATAATTTTAATTTAGTGATAAACTTAATGAAACTTAGAACATAAAAAGTAACCAGAAAGCTAATACAATTATCTAAATTATAGGAATTTATTTATAATTTTTAGGGATTAAATAATTATCATTAATTATGACACAATAGTGATGTTGAAATTATTTTATTAATTAAAATATCAAATAAATGGTTTTAAAAATATTAAAATAAATATTATATGAACTATTTAATGTGATACACTAATTTTCTAGATACATATGACATTTTATGAATCTATTACAGTTTTTAGTTTGAACATATCTTCTGTATATATTTTATTTAAATTCAAATAAATGAATAGTGTCAAAATTTACACTATTATTATTTTATAAAAATAACATATTATAAAATTGTTTAAAAATCACTAAAATATTTAAAAATTATAAATTAAAATTTATATGGTCTAAAATTTCATAAAGTGTCAAATTATGAAAAATTCACAACACATATGTAATTATTTTAAATAATTTAAAATTTAGAATATTATTACCACAAATAAAATTAAATTGATAAATAAGGATAAATCAAGTTGATAATGTTTTAAATAAATTACAAACATGTATAAATTTCATTGTTTGATGATATTAAAAGCCTATCTCATCTAAGTTTAGGATATGAGTCATTTTGGAAGTTTTTAGGTGGGTTTTGGATTTATTATAAACTAATATTTCTTATATTTCCAAAGGTGCCCCTCTCCTCCCTTATAAAAGGGCACCTCCTCCGTCTCTTCCTCACACCAATTTGAGCCTTCAAGCTCATCCAATACCTGCCCATTTCACTTCCCCACTTCCCTAGAAAAGTCATAGAGGTCCTGGTTTTCTTCAAAGTCCAATTGTAGTGCCCTAAGAGGAGGTCTCAAAGAGGCGCTTCAATGAAGAGATAATGTCCGTTACCGATTCTTTCAACTTTATTTATTCTTCCACATCTTATTATTTAGTTGTTTAATTATGAATTAATAACATCAGTATAAATCATATAATGATATGTTATTATATGTATGAAACAACCCTATTTCACCATCTATCCATCCTACGGAAACGAAATCACCGCGCGTGCGTACGTACGGATTACCATCTCTACGCCGTGGTGTAATATATTTTCCATCACCACCTTACTTGGATGGGTATAATGGTGCAAATAAATAACTATATATGATTACTGAAAAGTGTTATTTATTCTGAAATGGTATACATACACTCCAATACAATCCCACGATCATGGGAACGATATCATCGCTCATGCGTACGTACGGAATACCGTCTCCACAATGTGATGCGATTCGTTCTACATGATCTTCATTGCATAATGTTTATATAAATGAATTTAATGAATAAATATGATATATATTACACTAATACCATTCTGTAAATGAGGTATCTATAACCTAAATAGAAGAATAAGAATTTATTCGACCAAACACGCATAAGAACAAAAAGTAATAAACACCCAAATAACAAGTAGTAATGAAATATTACTAATAAGAAGCTAAGAATATGACCATATATGATATCATAACAATAAGTATGATTCTAAAATAAGTCAATAACATTATTCAAATCATTATACAGGAGGTTCGAAAACTTACGATGCAAATTAGACCTAAGGTAAGGGAAAATCTCGCAATCTCAATTTTTATCTGAGATTGTTTATTATTCAGAATTTACTGGGGAATATTTATCATCCACATCCATGTTTTCTTCAATATGTAAAATTATTTCCATCCACCTACAATTTTTTAAATCCAATTTTACCCTTCGGTGAGTTTTTAGTAAAAGATATGAAAAGAATCTTTTGTTGTCTTTCGTACGAGGTACTTTTTGACTTTACTGACAAAAGTACGGGAAGAATGTTTTTTTAACTTATACGGCATGAATGGATTTTTAAAACATTATTTCCAAGAATATTACTATACAAGTTTTCAAGTTATATTTAATCAACTTATTTTAGTTTAAAATTGTATGACATGTTAAGAAAGATGTTTTTGAAGTAGATAAGATATTTTCCTCAAGAATGGAGTTCAAGTGTTTTATCAAAATTATTTTCCATCTAAGATAATATAGGGTTCTGTTTCTAGACCTATTATTACAGTGATTTGATTATGTTGTGATGGAAATATTTTTATGAATTCCATTATCTTATATGAATTGTTTTATGATGTCACGATGTTTAAGATTCCCATTTTTATTACATGGGTTATGCTATAATGTATGGTTTATGATTTTGTGGCAGACATAAGAATGGTATCAGTATGAGATGGGTGGGACCTATATCTCCCTAAAATGCATTGGGTAAAGATTTTATATCTCATGAGATAGACATGGCTGGAATGATAGGTTAAACTGGTTCTGTGAAATGAGACTAAAACGAGGAGTGAACTTGGTTCAAAAATGGACTTTGTCCACTAAGATAGTCTTGGAAATGAGTCATGACTAATAAGAAATGATTCTATATGATTATGTGTGTATGCCACAAAGTTTCATGTTTTATGTTATGATTATTGGGATTATATTTCACTACCATGATTTATCCCATGTTATGAAATTGTGATCTCTTTTGCAGGGTAAGATTTCCAAAATGTTATGTTCTTATGAATTTGATGTGATTGATATTTCTTTTGTTTACCCTTACTGAGCATTTGAGCTCACCGTTTTGTATGTTTTATTTCCCTAGGTCAGGAAGAAGGTTATTATGTAATATATTCCAAAAAGGGACTATAGATATGATGAAATAAATGGGAGAGTGTAGATTATTTATAAACCAGTTGATTATGTTTCCCAGTTTCTAAAGACACTATACCTATACGATCCTTTCATGGTTTTGTTATATGATGTAATAAGTATGCTTCAATTTTGAAGTATTAACCATGTATGTAAAGTATGGGTTGCAATAGTTGGTATCAGAGGAAAGGTATAGCCAACCTTTGGAAACTGGGATGTGAAAGCCTTAGTAAGAAACCTAAGGATATGTCTAAGCATAGAACACAATCTTAGTGTTTTATAAATGGCCATGAACAACCAATGATAAGACATTAAGTGTGAAATTTTATTCTTGATTATGTGGTTTTCCTATTATAATTAGTGTTTCTCACACTATTCTTCTTGGTTTTAGTCAATGGATGGAACTCGAATGAACCGTGTTAATGAGGAATGTGACGAGAAATGCAATGATTGTCCCCCTGAGAAACCAAATGTTATGGGAGCTGGAATGAAAAATCTTGTAGCCATGCTCACACAAATTTCTCAAGCTATGAATCATGCCGGACTTTCAAATGAGCAAAGGAAGGAGAAACATTCTGTTGAATCCTTCATGAGGCAGCGTCCACCTTCATTCAGTGGGTCTTATGATCCTTCAGTGGCTGAACAATGGATCAGTACCACTCAAAAGATATTTTCAGTTCTTCAATGTTCTGAACATGATAAAGTCATCTTAGTAGTGTATCGTTTGGAAGGTGATGCTGATCAGTGGTGGAATCTTATTAAGAATATGAGGCAAAGGGATGAAATTGAGTCCATGGAATGGGACGAGTTCAAGAACTTATTTTTCAATAAGTATTTCCCTCAAATTCTTCGAACAAAGATGGAGAAGGATTTTCTTGAACTGAAGCAAAAGAATGATGAATCCGTTGGTACCTAAGAAGCAAATTTTACAAGATTTGCAAGGTACGCTTTCAGAATTATTATCCAACCAGAGAGTAAGATCGATCGATTCTTTAGTGGCTTAAAACCAAGTCTTCGAAGGGCGTTAGCCATAAGGGACTTCAATATCTATGAGGAAATTGTTCAATGTGCTCTCAAGGTTGAGATGGATATGGGAGTAACTCATCAGTTATATTCGTTTGATAAGAAGAGGAAAATGGAATTTAAAGGGAAATATAAAGACCACACTGAAAAGAAGATAAGTTTTCCCTTATGCTCAAAGTGTGGAAAGAAACATGGAGGAAATTGTCTTAAGGGGAAAAGAAAATGTTATAAGTGTGGAAAAGAAGGTCATCGGGAAATTGAATGTCGAAATAATGGGAAGAAGATGTCTAATGATGAAAACAAAGGAAGGGATACACAGAATGAACCTACTACACTTCAATGTTTCAAGTGCAAGGAGATGGGGAATTATGCCAATCAATGACCAAATCCAAGGGTTGATGATGATGATAGACTTCAACAAAATCTTAAGTCAAAAGACAAAGGAAATTCACATGCAATTACTATCGACAATGTGGAGTACGACAATGAAGTGGTGAGAGGTACACTTACCATCCAATCTAAAGTAGAAATTGTTTTATTTGATACTGGATCCACCCACTCTTTTATTTCTGAAGAATTTTCTAAGGGTATCACCTTATTACCTCAACAATTAGATGTTGAGTTGGCTGTGACAACTCTTAATGGAACAACAGTCGCATCAAAAGTTTACAATTCTTCTCCGATTGAAGTTTGTGGGAAAGTGCTTCCTACAAATCTTGTGATCCTTCCTATAGTGGAATTTGATGTGATTATTGGCATGGATTGGCTTTCTTTATATGGATCTCATATCAATTTCCAAAGAAGGGAAGTCACGTTTCATATTCCAGATCAATCTATGATTGTCTATCGATGCAAGGATGAACATAACCTTCCAGTGGAAATTTCTTCTCTCTTATGGGTCTTGATTCCACTAAATGAAGGTTATTTATCTCAAATGGTTGGAGAGAAACTCATGATTAATAATATTCCCATTGTATGGGAATTTGATGATGTCTTTCTAGAGGAATTTCCAGGTCTTCCACCAAATCATGAAGTTCAGTTTTCAATAGAACTCGTACCGGGTGCTTTGCCTATTTTAAAGACACCATATAGAATGGCCCTAATTGAGTTGAAGGAATTGAAGAAGCAACTCCAAGAGAATATTGATAAATGATTCATACGCCCTAGTGCGTCACCTTGGGGAGCACCTATTCTATTTGTTAAGAAGAAATATGGATCAATGAGACTCTGCATTAATTATCGAGAACTTAACAAGATCACTATCAAGAAAAAATATTCTCTCCCACGCATTTATGACCTATTTGACCAACTACACAGAGCTCAATACTTTTCCAAGATTGATCTCCGTTTAGGGTATCATCAATTAAGGGTCAAAAGAGAGGATATACCAAAGATGGCTTTCTGTACAAGGTATGGACACTATGAATTTATAGTGATTCCATTTGGTCTTACTAATGACCCTGCTATCTTCATAGATCTGATGAATAGAGTCTTTAGAGACTATCTTGATCAGTTTGTGGTAGTCTTTATAGATGACATTCTTGTTTATTCAAATAGAAAGTAAGAACATGAATATCACTTGAGAATTGTATTAAATACCCTAAGAAAGGAGAAGATTTATGCCAAATTTACCAAGTGTATATTTTGGCTTCAAAAAGTTTCATTTTTGGGTCACATAATCTCAAAAGAGTGAATATCTGTGGATACAACAAAAATAGATGTTATAAAAAGATGGTCGAGACCAACAACAGTAACTAAGATCCGATGTTTTCTTGGTTTGGACGGATATTACCGACGTTTTGTGAAATATTTTTCAAGGTTATCTAACCCACTCACCAAGTTGACTAAAAAAGGAGTTAAGTTTGTTTGGATGGAGGAATGCGAAGAGAATTTTAAAGAGCTAAAAAGAAGGTTAGCCAGTGCACCTGTGCTCACACTACCTTGCAGTGGAGAAAGGTTTGTGATCTACAGTGATGCATCCAAGAAGGGACTGGGGTGTGTTCTCATGCAAAATGATATGGTGATAGCTTATGCATCACGACAGTTGAAAATCCATGAGCAAAATTACCCAACACATGATTTGGAGTTAGCTACGGTAATCTTTGCATTAAAGATTTGGAGGCATTACCTTTATGGTGAAAGGTGTGATATTTATACTGATCATAAAAGTTTAATGTATAGTTTCACACAAAATGAGATGAATATGTGTCAAAGAAGATGGTTGGAGCTAATTAAGGATTACGACTGCTCAATTCATTACCACCCTGGGAAAGCAAACAAGGTAGAAGACGCATTAAGTCGACAAGACCATGCTAGATTATCCATGACGAGGATCACAAAAGATCCAATATTTATGGATTTACAAAGGATGGATCTTGGAATTTTAATGGAAGGGGAGAAATCTTATCTTTCTCAAATGAATGTTCAACCATCTATACATGTGAAGATTAAAGAGGCATAGAAAGAAGATGTCGAGTTACAAAAGAAGGTGAGAAATGTTCCTGAATTCAACCTTGATTCTGATGGGATAATAAAGTTCATGAATCGGGTTTGTGTTCCTCCCATCCTCGAATTAAAGAAGGAGCTGCAGGATGAGGCTCATAGTTCTTCATTCTCTATTCATCCTGGATGCACGAAGATGTATAGGGACCTGAAAGAGTACTTCTGGTGGAATGGAATGAAAAGAGATGTTGCTGAATATGTCTCTCGATGCTTGGTTTGTCAGCAAGTTAAAGCTGAGAGACAGAAGTCTAAGGGGATGTTCCAACCATTACCCATACCAGAATAGAAATGGGAAAACATCACTATGGACTTTGTCACTGGACTTCCTAAAACATCCAAAAGCAATAATGTTATCTGGGTCATAGTTGACCGTCTTACAAAGTCTGCACACTTCATTGCTATTAGAGAGGATTTCTCTCTAGATCATCTTTCCAGGATATATGTAAAGGAAGTGGTAAGATTACATGGAGTACCACTTTCCATTATATCTGATCGGGAGCCGAGGTTTACCTCGAAGTTCGGGCGAAGTCTTCAGCATAATCTGGATACAAAGTTGAGTTTCAACACTGCTTATCATCCTCAGATAGCTGGTCAGTCTGAGAGGATAATTCAAACTCTAGAAGACATGTTGAGAGCTTTCTCTATGGATTTTAAAGGTGGTTGGGATCAACACCTACCTTTGGTGGAATTTTATTATAATAATAGCTTTCACTGCAGTATTCATATGGCTCCTTATGAAGCTCTCTATGGAAAGAAATGTAGGAGTCCACCTTACTGGGATGAAGTTGGGGAAAGAAAGCTATTAAGACCTAATATTGTTGATGAAATGGAAGAAAAGGTAATATTTATTCAACAACACATAAGAGCAGCTCAGAGTCGACAAAAAAGTTATGTCGACAACCGAAGAAAATACCTAGAGTTTGAAGTGGGTGATAAAGTGTTCTTACAAATATCTCCCTGGAATAGGGTCATGAGATTTGGAAAGAAGGGAAAGTTGAGCCGTAGATATATCGGTCCTTTTGAAATTCTAGATCATGTTGGGAAGGTAGCTTACCGATTGGCACTTCCCCCAAATCTCACTCAAGTTCACGATGTGTTCCATGTATCTCTCCTGAGAATGTAATTACCTGATCCTTCACATGTACTCAGCTCAGAAGTTATACTGCTAGAGCAAGATCATTCTTATGAAGAACATACGATAGAGATTCTGGATCGTAGCAAAAAAGTCCTACAAAACAAGACCACTCGCTTGGTGAATGTTTTATGGAGGAACCACAAATTAGAAGAAGCTATATGGGAACTTGAGGATATGATGAGGGAGAGGTATCCTCATCTGTTTGTAATGAAGTGACGAATTTCGACGAAGAAATTCATTTTAAGGGGGGTAGAATGTAACACCCTGATATTTTGTGAGAAATATTTTTTTTATGTTATACGCAACACCAAAGGAATCTTTTAAAGCACACAATACGGACTTGGATTGCATTACATGCAATCACGACCTTCCTCGATAGCGTGTGTAGTACACAATACCGGGTTTCACTACACAATGATATATTATTATGGACTAGCCGTTATGAATAGTATTAACTACATTTTTAATTTTATAACATTATTATTCATATTACACATTTTCTAGAACATGGTAAGAGAACAAAATAAATTTTTTGAGTAAAATAAGTATTTTTTAAAAAATGCAGTTTTGCCGCCTTTTGATGGCGCACCAACATTAAATCTAGTTTTTGAAATGTTTATAAGTTAAATTTGACAAAATAAAATTCTTATTTTGAATCAGGACATAAAAATTTACTTTGGATAAATTTTTGATATTTTTCTGATAACTTTCATATTTTGATGAATAGTAAAAATACACTAATTTTTAATTAAAAACAACTTTATTTCATTGAGATAATTTATAAGGTTAAATTATAATATATAATGGTTTTAAAGTATATATAGAATATATTTTTACCATTTAATATAACTAATGTCATTAGCATTTATTTCACATTGAATTCATAGGTAAAAATATTCCAATCTTTGGCAATGTTTTAACTTCTAAAACCCGTTTTCTTAACAACAAGATTTATTTTAAATTAATTACTACAACTTATGTGTTTTGACTTTTGAAAAATGGATTCCATATTTGGAATCAGTGGGTCCAAATTATGTTAATAGGCTACTTTTTATTTTTGGGCATTATGAATAGTAACTACGGAAAATTTTATTTACCATAGTTAAAGGTAAATCGGGTAATTAAGTGTAAATATAAGATTATAAAATTACCCTAACACCTGAAGAAATCCTATTGTATGACTAAAAGTGACCCATATCACCTAATGGTCGTATTAGATTCATTTAATAGACTTTTTTCTATGAAAATAATTTAATTATTATTAAAACCAAAGAATGTGACAACATGTCACTTTCTTAAATCTTATAAGTATAATAATTTTAATTTAGTGATAAACTTAATGAAACTTCGAACAAGAATAGTCTCAAGAAATCTAATAAAATTATCTACATTATAGGAATTTATTTAGAATTTTTAGGGATTAAATAATTATTATTAATTATGACATAATAGTGATGTTGAAATTATTTTATTAATTAAAATAACAAATAAATGGTTTTAAAAATATTAAAATAAATATTATATGAACTATTTAATGTTCTTAACTACTTTTCTAGATACTTATGAAATTTTATTAATCTATTAAAGTTTTTAGTTTGAACATATCTTCTGTATATATTTTATTTAAATTCAAATAAATGAATAATGTCAAAATTGACACTATTATTATTTTATAAAAATAACATATTGTAATTTTTTTTAAAAATCACTAAAATATTTAAAAATTATAAATTAAAATATATATGGTCTAAAATGTCATAAAGTGTCAAATTATGGAAAATTCACAACACATATATAATTATTTATAATAATTTAAAATTTAGAATATAATTACCACAAATAAAATTAAATTGATAAATAAGGATAAATCAAGTTGATAATGTTTAAAATAAATTCCTAACATGTCTAAATTTTATTTTTTGATGATATTATAACCCTATCTCATCTAAGCTTCGTATATGAGTCGTTTTGGATGTTTTTAGGTGGGGTTTGGATTAAATATTAACTAATATTTATTATATTTCCAAAGGTGCCCCTCTCCTCCCTTATAAAAGGGCACTTCCTCCCTCTCCTCCTCATACCAATTTAAGTCTTCAAGCTCTGCAAATCCCTACCCATTTCACTTCCCCACTTCCCTAGAAACATCCTAGAGGTCCTTGTCTTCTTCAAAGACCAATTTTAGTGCCCTAAGAGGAGGTCTCAAAGAGGCGTTTCAAAGAAGAGGTAATGTTCATTACCGATTCTTTTAAATTTATTTCTACTTCCACTTCTTCTTCTTTAGTTTTTTCATTATGAATTAATAAAATCAGTATCACTCATATACTGATATGTTATTATATGTATGAAACATCCCTATTTCACCATCTATCCATCCTACGAAAAATGAAATCACTGCGCGTGCGTACGTACGGAATACCGTCTCCACGCCGTGGTGTAATCTATTTTCCATCACCACCTTACTTGGATGGTTATAATGGTGAAAATAAATAACAATATATGATTATTTTAAAGTGTTATTGATTCTGAAATAGTATACATACACTTCAATACAATTCCACAATTATGGGAACGATATCATCGCTCGTGCGTACGTACGGAATATCGTCTCCACGATGTGATGCGATTTGTTCTACATGATCTTCATTGAATAACGATTAAATAATTGAATTGAATGAATAAATATGATATATAGTACACTAATACCATTCTAGAAATGAGGTATCTATAACCTAAATAGAAGAATAAGAATTTATTCGACAAAACACGCATAAGAACAAAAAGTAATAAACACCCGAATAACAAGTAGTAATGAAATATTACAAATAAGAAGCTAAGAATATGACCATATATGATATCATAATAGTAAGTATGATTCTGGAATAAGTCAGTAACATTATTTAAATCATTATACAGGAGGTTCAGACACTTACGAAGCAAATCTGACCTAATGTAAGGGAAAATCTCGCAATCTCAATTTTTATATGAGATTTGTTATACATCAGAATTTACTGGGGAATATTTATCATAAAAATCCATGTTTCCTAAATATGTAATATTATTTCCATCCACCTAAAATTGTTTAAATCCTATTTTACCCTTCGGTGAGTTTTTAGTAAAATATATGAAAAGAATCTTTTGTCGTCTTTCGTACGAGGTACTTTTTGACTTTCCTGACAAAAGTACAGGAAGAATGTTTTTTGAACTTATACGACATGAATGGATTTTTAAAACATTATTTCCAAGAATATTCCTATACAAGTTTTCATGTTTATTTTTAATCAACTTCTTTTAGTTTAAAATTGTATGACATGTTAAGAAAGACGTTTTTGAAGTAGAAAGGATATTTTTCTCAAGAATGGAGTTCAAGTGTTTTATAAAAATTATTTTCCATATAAGATAATATAGGGTTATGTTTCTATCCCTATTATTACATTGATTTGATTATGTTGTGATGGAAATATTTTTATGAATTTCTTTATCTTATATGAATTGTTTTATGATGTCACGATGTTTAAGATTCCCATTTTTATTACATGGGTTATGCTATGATGTATGGTTTATGATTTTGTGGCACACATAAGAATGGTATCATTATGAGATGGGTGGGACCAATATCTCCCACTAATGAATTGGGTAAAGATTTTATATCTCATGAGATAGACATGGCTGGAACGGGCAGGTTAAACCAGTTTAGTGAAACATGACTGAAATGAGGAGTAAACTCAGTTCAAAAAATGGACTTTGTCCACCAAGATAGTATTGGAAATGATTCATGACTAATAAGAAATGATTCTCTATGATTATCTATGTATGCCACAAAGTTTCATGTTTTAAGTTATGATTATTGGGATTACATTTCACTTCCATGATTTATCCCATGTCATGAAATTGTGATCTCTTTAGCAGGGTAAGATTTCCAAAATGTTATGTTCTTATGAATTTGATGGGATTGATATTTCTTTTTTTACCCTTACTGAGCATTTGAGCTCACCCTTTTGTATATTTTCTTTCCCCAGGTCAGGAAGAAGGTTATTAAGTAAGATATGCCAAAAAGGGACTATAGATATTAGGAAATAAATGGGAGACAATGTAGATGCTTTATGAACCAGTTGTTTATGTTCCCAATTTCTAATGACACTATACCTGTACAGTTATATGCTGTAATAAGTATGATTCAATTTTGAAGTATTAACCATGTATGTAAAGTATGGGTCGCTATAGTAACCTAGTGACATGATGAAATCTAAAACCACCTATCTATTCTTATTAATTTACTAAATATCCAAATACTCACTATAAGAATTTTATAAATAAATTTTCACCTTCAAAATGATATTATAATCATTTAAAACACATACATAACCACACAATATTATTCAAAATTTTGAAAATCAATGTAACAATAAATTATATTCCACGTTATTCCATCCTTTATTTGGTTCCACTAACTTCCAATGATACATGAAATTAAAAACTTATCACTATATTAATTCCACTCTTATAGAATATGCCTTATATATATTCTATGAAACTTATTGGTCAATATGATCTAATACATGATATAAATCCTAGAAGTCTTTCTAGTTAAAATATACTCCACTACACCTAAATTATTTAAATATTTAAATCTTCATATACTTCATGGTTTGATCCATCTTATATAGTTGCATTTCCTTGAACAACACACTTAACTAGTTTCCATGGGATCATTATTGAATGAATGAAAAATAAACCAGCCAACATCCTACTATATTGACTCCCAATAGAATATCATTATCCCATACAGTGTGGAACTAACCATTTCACTAACTCAATGATGATTTCTTAATCCATATGATATATGTGTTTTCCCTAATCATCGATGTCACACTCTAATTGTTAAAGTAAATAGTATATTCCAAACTATCATTTACTCAGTTCTATAATATCACACATTCTGATCTCCCAATAAAAATTTATATTCTATCACCCAATACTATATATATGACCTAAATATTTACACTATCAAACTAATGCTCATAATTCTATGTGATTACTTCCATTCTCAAACCTGGTCACCAAACTATAACATTCTCAAAATTTTACACCTAATCTAATACTAAACATAATTTCTCTCTGTAGAGACCCGAAGCTTGACGTACATGGACATTATGTTACTTTTGCGGAATACTTAGTACATAACAAAAACACACACACAAGGATCGTAATAGTTTAGTGTCTTTGGAAACTCGGAATATAATCTTCTAATCATGGTGAAAGATCTTCAACATCTCCCAAAAAGATATTCTTTTTTTAATACCTAAAACCTTTTTATATATCCTGAGGAAAAGAAAACATAAAAGGGTGAGCTCAGATGCTCAGTAAGGGTAAACAAAAGAAATATCAATCACATCATATTCATAAGAACATAACATTTTGGAAATCTTAACCTGTAAAAGAGAGAATAATTTCATAACATGGGATAAATCATAGTAGTGAAATGAAATCCCAATAATCATAACATATAACATGAAACCTTGTGGCATACACACATAATAATAGAGAATCATATCTTATTAGTCAAGACTCATTGCCAAGACTATCTTAGTGGACAAAGTCCCTTTCTGAACCGAGTCACCCTCGTTTCAGTCCTGTTTCACTGAACCGGTATAACCTACCATTCCAACCATGTCTATCTCATGAGATATAAAATCTTTACCCAATGCATTGGAGGGATATATAGGTCCCACCCATCTCATAATGATACCATTCTTATGTGTGCCACAAAATCATAAATCATTCATCATTGCATAACCCATGTAATAAAAATGGGATTCTTAAACAACATGACATCATAAAACAATTCATATAAGATAAAGGAATTCATAAAAATATTTTCATTACAACATAATCAAATCCATGTAATAATAGGGATAGAAACAGAACCCTTTATTATCTTAGATGGAAAATAATTTTGATAAAACACTTGAACTCCATTCTTGAGGAAAATACCCTTTCAAATTCAAAAACATTTTCCTTTCTTAACATGTCATACAATTTTAAACTAAAAGAAGTTGATTAAAAATAAACTTTAAAACTTCTAAAGGAAGCTTCTTGGAAATAATGTTTTAAAAATCCATTTATGTCGTATAAGTTAAAAAAACATTCTTCTTGTACTTTTGTCAGAAAAGTAAAAAAGTACCTCGTACGAAAAATGAAAAAAGATTCCTTTCATATCATTTACTAAAAACTCACCGAAGGGTAAAATTGGATTTAAAAAATTGTAGGTGGATGGAAATAATATTACATATTTAGGAAACATGGATGTGGATGATAAAATACACCCCAGTAAATACCAAAGTATAAACAATCTCGGATAAAAATGAGATTGTGATATTTCCCTTACCTTAGGTCCGATTTGCTTCGTAAGTGTCCGAACCTCCTGTATAATGATTTAAATAATGTCATTGACTTATTTCAGAATCATATTCATTGTTATGATATCATATATTGTTCACTTATGACTTTATATTACCCGTTCTTTGGTAAATTCCATGTTAAAGAGCATTTTGGGTAAAATTGTTTCATTTGTCGTCCGTGTTTTGACTTGTAATTATTCATATGATTTCTTAGATCATAATTACTTAATTATAGAATATAAAACATGATTTATATATAATATATATTCATAATATATATATATATATATAATAAATTAGTAAATGGAAAGAAATACACCGTTCATGGAGACGGTAGGCCGTACGTACGCATGAACGCTGTTTTCGTTTCCTTATTGAGTTGAACGGAGTTAAGTAGATGACATACATATATATACACATAAATCCAGTATCATTATTATGTCATATATTTCATTATTACTTATTATATATACTTTATAATCATTCATAAATGGTTAAAGTGGAGAATGAATCTCATCGCGTCGTGGAGACGGTAGTCCGTACGTACGCACGAGCGATGATATCGTTCTCATGATCGTGGGACTATATTGGAGTGTATGTATACTATTTAAGAATCAATATCACTTCAAAATAATAATATATAGTTATTATTTACACCATTATACCCATCCAAGTAAGGTGGTGGTGGAAAATAGATTTCACTACGGTGTGGAGACGGTATTCCGTACGTACGCACGCGCGGTGATTTCGTTTTCCGTAGGATGGATAGATAGTGAAATATGGTTGTTTCATACTTATAATAACATATCAGTATATTAGTGATACTGATGTTTTTACTTCATAATGAAACAACCTAAGAAGAAGAAGTAGAAGAAGAAATAAAGGTGAAAGAATCGGTAACGGAAATTACTCTTCTTTGAAGCGCCTCTTTGAGACCTCCTCTTAGGGCACTAAAATTGGTCTTTGAGGAAGACCCGAACCTCTAAGATGTTTCTAGGAAAGTGGAGAAAAGAATTTGGCAGGGGTTGGAATATCTTGAAGGCTCAAAGTTGTGTGAGGAAGAGAGGGAGGAGGTGCCCTTTTATAAGGGAGGAGAGGGGCACATTTGGAATAACTAAAAATATTATTTTATTATAAAGTCATGTTCGGTTTTAAATACCTACAAATTGATTTATTTCGAGGCTAAGGTGGGGATGGGTCGAAATACTCTCATAAAATAGAATTTAGACAAGTTTAGGTTCCTATTTTAACCTTATCGTTTAGATTTAACATTAAGTTAAATAATTTTACTTTTACCGTGTCTTCTTGTGTTCTTATACTATAAGGTTAATAAACTTACTATATCAAGAAAAAATAACCCCAAGTTGTTTATTATTAATATATATAACCTTATATAAGTCATGTTTCCGAAACTTAGATTTTTAGGAATAAAATATCAATTAATAATATAATATTTGTTTTAAAAACTATTTTATGTCAATTTTGACACTATTTAGTAATTGATTTTTGTGAAAATCCTAACAGAATTATAAGTTCGAAAAAATTTAATTAAATCCATACTAACATGTCATATTAACCTAGAAAATTATTGGAATTCATAAAAAGTCTCAAATTATATTTATTTGGGTATTTATAATATCAATTATTCTAATTTTTCACTATTATGGTAATTACTCCATCATCATTGTGTCATAAATAAATTAAATTATTTAATGTATAAAAATTATAAATAAAATATCATTATGTATGAAATCTTATTATATTTCTAATGAATATTTACAATCTAATTTATCTTATGTATAACCCTATATTAAAAATGTTTTAGTAAATAAACTTTGATTTTAACTCTTTTAACTATTCTTTGAATTAAATAATAATAAATGTCCTAATCCAATCCAAGTGGGCCTAAATGATCATATTTTATTCCTAAGGTTGTTTTTGGTCGAATTACACTTATCCAATAGAATTAGGACATGTGTTAGGATAATAATAATAACATTTTTACCCTTAATTACCCTATTTAATTTTAACCGTGGTAAAAAAAAAGTAAAAAGGTAATATTCACCAAAAATTATTTTCATCTCATTGAACCACATTTTACTTACTGGCATCAACCGTGTCTCTCGGATTTTTGAAATTCCACTCACAGAAGTGGTAAAATTAAGTTTTATGAAAAATTCATTTTTTTTACTACCACTTAGTGGTTTCACTATTCATCAAAAAATGAAAGTTTCCAGAAAAATACCAAAAATTCGGCCTAAGATATATTTGATATTATGAACTCAAAAATGATTTCTATTTTACCAAATTCAAAACATATCAGTTACATTAACTAATTTAAAAATTAATTCCCGTCGTCAAAACAAATGGCGTGTTTTTAAGAGATAATAACTATCAAAAGATTGACACTTGTTTATAACTGGTTTAAATGTGAAATTACATCCAATGACCAACATTGTATCAAATTGTAAAAATATATTCTAAATATACTTTAAAACCACTAAAATTAACAATTTATCACTATTAATTATTTCGATTGAAAAAGTTGTTTTTAATTAAAATTTATTAATTTTCACTATTCATCAAAATATGAATGTTATCCGAAAATCACCAAAATTTCACCCTAAGATAATTTCGATATTCCGAATCCAAAAATGAAGTCCATTTTGAAAAATAAAATTTACAAAATTTCAAAAAGTGGTTATTACTATTCATAACGGCTAGTTTTAATAATATTTTAATAGCATGTCGTTGTTTAGCGAAACTTGGTGTTGCGTACAACACACGCTATCATGGAAGGTCGTGATTGCGTGTAATTCAAGCCAGGTCATAGATGTGTGTTGTGAAAGCTCCTTTTGGTGTAGTGTATAACACAAGACATTAATGAAATTAAAAAGATTATTTTTCATAAAATCTCGGGGTGTTACATTCTACCCCCCTTAAAATGAATTTCACCCTCGAAATTTGTCGGGGTTATAAATGGTTTACTACTCTAAAGTTTCTTTAATAGAAACCCACATCATAAAAAGGAATACCAAAACCAATCTTTAAAAACCAATGTATGAAACGTAACGGTTACCCCAATAAACTAATCACTGGGTTTCCACATAGGTGAAAATATGGATATGGAAGAGAAATCTAACCATCATGTTCTGATGGAGAGTGGTAGAGAACATGGCTATGGAAAATCCAACAATCACAAAGCCATAAATTTATGACGATCTAGGGTACCATCTGATTAATAGGATATAAGGGCACTAGGACAACTTTTTTTGGTTTTCAAGATCATTTCCCTAAAGTTGAATAATTTGAATTAGAATAAATACTTACATTATTTTGGTACAATCTCACTGTTGTTCGTGCCTTGAACAATTTCCACTTCATCTCTTAAATAAATGAAGTTGAATTAGTTATTCGTGAAGTGTTATCAGATCATGTGATAGAATGACGGGTCATTCCATCTGTCTCAAACAAAAGGTTAGCAAAAGTTATTAAATATACATAAGTCGATCTATAGTGAGATTAATCATATATGGTTCCTAAAATGGACTTATACTTCATATATCATTCTTATTAATATAATAAAACTAGTTTATACTAAACAGGGACTTCCTGTAGGCTAGTGGTAGGCGATAAAGGCCAGTCGCACTTCGGTTGTGGGTTCGATTCCCACAGCCTTGTCCGACGCGATGGGCTGTCGCCCGTCCTGCAGGTTGTCCTTTTTCTAAAACTATACTACTATAACATCCCATCAATAATATCGAAAAAAATTTCTATCCATAAACAATACTAACTTATGTCCAACATAATCCATTCCAATCTTTAGGCTTATCCATAATACTGCAGTCCACTCTCATAATATAGTGAAAACTATTACCAGAAATTTAATACCATCGTTGATCCCCATATATCATAAGATATGTCTTGTTGGTCACATTCCAAACATTAAAAGGCCTTAATCATGTATTCTCTTGAATACCCATTGAACCTTAGTGAAAACATGAATGTAGTTTAAAGTTAACACCTTCCACATACCAAAATCCAAAAATTCTATATACTCAAACCATGATATAACCTTCTCCTTATATCAGTCATGAGCTCATGAATACTATCAAACATTTAATTTTCTCCTTATCCATTCATTATGCACATATCATCTACATTCCAAAAATATCTGAATAACCTTTCATGGATACTGGTAACATTAATCATACACTTTCAAAACTCAAGGAAAGGTAAACGTGTAACAATCCTTAGATGTCTCTTTATTCCATAGTACCATGAGATTACTTATACAACATTACACATGATAAACATGTAATCATTCCACTACATTCTTAAACCATTAACTGAGCTTCAACAATTATTTCATCTCACATATCATTTGTAGTCTCTTCATCATCATCCACATAAATACTACCCATATGACAATACTGATTCTCTTCATGAGACTTTCCCTTAGGGCATTGGTTTGCATAATGCCCGTACATTCCACATTTAAAACATTTAACCATTGTTGATGTCGTAGCAATACCATTATCTTCATCCCTGGTGTTAACTGAACCTTTTCCTTTGCACTTACTGGCTTTGTGTCCTTCTTTTCCACACCCAAAGCATCTTCCAGTTCCTTTGAAACATTCCCCTTGATGCCTCTTCCCACATGATTTACATAGGGGAAATTGAACTTTCTTTCCTCTATGATCATCATGAAACTCCATCTTTCTCTTATTAGCCGAGTCAGGAAACTTACCAAATTTGAGTTTATTGATCATATTATGAGATTTCTGATTCGGCATAATAATGATGGTTGGACTTCCAAATCCCATTTCATTTGGTTTCTCATGAAGAATATCATTCCATTGTCCATAATATCCTCCATTATCGTGAATCATTTTGTTTCCAGCCATTTTCTAAAACCCAAAAAGAATAGTGTTAGAGGCAAAAATCATAATAAAGGGGGAGTAAATTCAATATCTGACATCTTAGGTTAAATTCTAAGATCGTTACCATAGTTCAAGGACTATATCCTATACGTATACTTATCCTTAGGGGCATCCCTAGACATACCTTAGAAATATCTCTAGGTATCTCACTAACGTTTTCGTATCCTAGTTTCCAAAGGTTTACTAAACCTTTCCTCTGATACCAACTGTAGAGACATGAAACCTGATGTACATGGACATTACGTTACTTTTGTGGAATACTTAGTACATAACAAAAACACACACACAAGGATCGTAATAGTTTAGTGTATTTGGAAACTCGGAATATAATCTTCTAATCGTGGTGAAAGATCTTCAACATCTCCCAAAAAGATCTTCCTTTTTTTATACCTAAAATCTTTCTTTATATCCTGATGAAAAGAAAACATAAAAGGGTGAGCTCAAATGCTCAGTAAGGGTAAACAAAAGAAATATCAATCACATCATATTCATAAGAACATAACATTTTGGAAATCGTAACCTGCAAAAGAGAGAATAATTTCATAACATGGGATAAATCATAATAGTGAAATGAAATCCCAATAATCATAACTTAAAACATGAAACTTTGTGGCATACACACATAATCAAAGATAATCATATCTTATTAGTCAAGACTCATTTCCAAGACTATCTTAGTGGACAAAGTCCCTTTCTGAACCGAGTCACCCTCGTTTCAGTCCTGTTTCACTGAACTGGTATAACCTACCATTTGAGCCATGTCTATCTCATGAGATATAAAATCATTACCCAATTCATTGGAGGGATATATAGGTCCCACCCATCTCATAATTATACCATTCTTATGTGTTCCACAAAATCATAAATCATACATCATTGCATAACCCCTGTAATAAAAATGGGATTCTTAAACAACATGAAATCATAAAACAATTCATATAAGATAAAGGAATTCATAAAAATATTTCCATTACAACATAATCAAATCCATGTAATAATAGGGATAGAAACAGAACCCTATATTATCTTAGATGGAAATTAATTTTGATAAAACACTTGAACTCCATTCTTGAGGAAAATATCCTTTCAAATTCAAAAACGTTTTCCATTCTTAACATGTCATACAATTTTAAACTAAAAGAAGTTGATTAAAAATAAACTTAAAAACTTCTAAAGGAAGCTCCTTGGAAATAATGTTTTAAAAATCCATTTATGTCGTATAAGTTAAAAAAACATTCTTCTTGTACTTTTGTCGGAAAAGTAAAAAAGTACCTCGTACGAAAAATGAAAAAAGATTCCTTTCATATCATTTACTAAAAACTCACTGAAGGGTAAAATTGGATTTAAAAAATTGTAGGTGGATGGAAATAATTTTACATATTGAGGAAACATGGACGTGGATGATAAAATACACCCCAGTAAATACCAAAGTATAAACAATCTCGGATAAAAATGAGATTGTGATATTTCCCTTACCTTAGGTCCGATTTGCTTCGTAAGTGTCCGAACCTCTGGTATAATGATTTAAATAATGTCATTGACTTATTCCAGAATCATAATAATTGTTATGATATAATATATGGTTCACTTATGACTTTATATTACCCGTTCTTTTGTAAATTCCATGTTAAAGAGCATTTTGGGTAAAATTGTTTCATTTGTTGTCCGTGTTTTGACTTTTAATTATTCATATGATTGCTTAGATAATAATTACTTAATTCCAGAATATAAAACATGATTTATATATAATATATATTCAGAATATACATATATATAATAAATTAGTAAATGGAATGAAATACACCGTTCATGGAGACGGTTGGTCGTACGTACGCATGAACGCTGTTTTTGTTTCCTTATTGAGTTGAACGGAATTAAGTAGATGACATACATATATATACACATAAATCCAGTATCATTATTATTTCATATATTTCATTATTAATTATTATATATACTTTATAATCATTCATAAATGGTTAAAGTGGAGAATGAATCTCATCGCGTCGTGGAGACGGTAGTCCGTACGTACGCACGAGCGATGATATCGTTCTCATGATCGTGGGACTGTATTGGAGTGTATGTATACTATTTCAGAATCAATATCACTTTAATATAATAATATATAGTTATTATTTACACCATTATACCCATCCAAGTAAGGTGGTGGTGGAAAATATATTTCACCACGGCGTGGTGACGGTATTCTGTACGTATGCACGCGCGGTGATTTTGTTTTCCGTAGGATGGATAGATGGTGAAATAGGGTTGTTTCATACTTATAATAACATATCAGTATATCAGTGATACTGATGTTATTACTTAATTATAAAACAACCTAATAAGAAGAAGTAGAAGAAGAAATAAAGGTGAAAAAATCGGTAACGGAAATTACCTCTTCTTTGAAGTGCCTCTTTGAGACCTCCTCTTAGGGCACTAAAATAGGTCTTTAAGGAAGACCAGAACCTCTAGGATGTTTCTATGGAAGTGGAGAAGAGAATTTGGCAGGGGTTGGCCGAGCTTGAAGGCTCAAAGTTGTGTGAGGAAGAGAGGGAGGAGGTACCCTTTTATAAGGGAGGAGAGGGGCACATTTGGAATAACTAAAAATATTATTTTATTATAAAGTCACGTTCGGTTTTAAATAGCTCCAAATTGATTTATTTAGAGGCTAAGGTGGGTATGGGTCGAGATCCTCTCATCCAATATAATTTAGACAAGTTTAGGTTCCTATTTTAACCTTATCATTTAGATTTAACATTAAGTTAAATAATTTTACTTTTACCGTGTCTTCTTGTGTTCTTATACTATAAGGTTAATAAACATACTATATCAAGCCAAAAGAACCCCAAGTTGTTTATTATTAATATATATAACCTTATCTAAGTCATTTGGCCGAAACTTAGATTTTTAGGAATAAAATAACAATTAATAATATAATATTTGTTTTAAAAACTATTTTATGTCAATTTTGACACTATTTAGTAATTGATTTTTTTGAAAATCTTAACAGAATGATAAGTTCAAAAAACGTTAATTAAATCCATACTAACATGTCATATTAACCTATAAAATTATTGGAATTCATAAAAAGTCTCAAATTATATTTATTTGGGTATTTATAATATCAATTATTCTAATTTTTCACTATTATGGTAATTACTGCATCATCATTGTGTCATTAATAGATTAAATTATTTAATGTATAAAAATTATAAATAAAATATCATTATTTAGGAAATATTATTATCTTTCTAATTAATATTTACAATCGAATTGATATTATGTATAACCCTATATTAAAAATGTTTTTGTAAATAAACATTGATTTTAACTCTTTTAACCCTTCTTTGAATTAAATAATAATAAATGTCCTAATCTAATCCAAGTGGGCCTACATGATCATATTTTATTCCTAAGGTTGTTTTTGGTCTAATTACACTTATCCAATAGAATTAGAACATGTGTTAGGATAATAATAATAACATTTTTACCCTTAATTACCCTATTTACTTTTAACCGTGGTAAAAAAAGTAAAAAGTTACTATTCACCAAAAATTATTTTCATCTCATTGAACCAAATTTTACTTACTGACATCAACCGTGTCTCTCGGATTTTTGAAATTCCACTCATAGAAGCTGTAAAATTATGTTTTATGAAAAAATCATTTTTTACTACCACTTAGTGGTTTCACTATTCATCAAAAAATGAAAGTTTCCAGAAAAATACCAAAAATTAGGCCTAAGCTATATTTGATATTATGAACTCAAAAATGATGTCTATTTTACCAAATTCAAAACATATCAGTTACATTAACTAATTTAAAAATTAATTCCCGTCGTCAAAATAAATGGCGTGTTTTTAAGAGATAATAACTATCAAAAGATTGACACTTGTTTATAACTGGTTTAAATGTGAAATTACATCCAATGACCAACATTGTATCAAATTGTAAAAATATATTCTAAATATACTTTAAAACCACTCAAATTAACAATTTATCACTATTAATTATTTCTTTTGAAAAAGTTGTTTTTAATTAAAATTTAGTAATTTTCACTATTCATCAAAATATGAAAGTTATCCGAAAATCACCAAAATTTCACCCTAAGCTAATTTCGATATTCCGAATCCAAAAATGAAGTCCATTTTGAAAAATAAAATTTACAAAATTTCAAAAAGTGGTTATTACTATTCATAACGGCTAGTTTTCATAATATTTTAATAGCATATCGTTGTTTAGAGAAACTTGGTGTTGCGTACAACACACGTTATCGTGGATGGTCGCGATTGCGTGTAATTCAAGCCAGGTCAGAGATTTGTGTTGTGAAAGCTCGTTTTGGTGTAGCGTATAACACAAGACATTAATGAAATTAAAAATATTATTTTTCATAAAATCTCGGGGTGTTACACTCTCCATAATCATTCTAAATACATGTCCATATCGAAGAATTCTATTCTCACTAGACACATCTAGGCCTCTTTCATCCACATTCCAAAGTGAAACCTCAATCACTACTATTCTGGGTTCTCCCTATACATCATTCTCAGCATTCATTCCTATCTAACCCAAAATAAGGGAAATAATCATAAACATTTGATAATGTTCTTACAATATAGGATTGTCCATATCCCCATTCAATGAACACATAACTGTCCATATTTCATAATTATCAAGATATCACTACTAATGATCCATGATCATCCTAACATGATAAACCCTTGCGATGATCCTTACTATAAGTTATATATTTATTAAATTACCTCATGCTACTATGAAAAATTTCATCCAAATTAATTCATCGATATGGTCAAGTACTAGTGTATATGTCCCTATAGCATTAAATTTACTCACAACTACAAAATTATCCCATTAATACTTGTTGTGGATTGTGCACTTCCCCACTGACAGTTCGATAAACTCACAATTTTATAACTCAACATAGATGAGGAATTACTATAAATTTATTAATAACAATATTGAATAATAAATATACTTAGTGTTCAATAGAACCTAGTGAATGTCTATTATAATAATAACTAAGGTGTGATTGTTTACTAAATCCTTTTAGAATTCCAAAACATAGAACCAATTAGTCAAGGAAATCTAAGGAGTCCTTGATTATAGCTCAATATCACATTATAATATTCATATTTATCCTCCAATCAGTATGTCTCATATTCTATCAGAGGTTAATAATTTTTTATTTGTCACTAATCTCACCATTACAAGGTCAAACATAAGTCATCCAGAACCACATACCACATATTTCAGGTAAATTCTCACTATTAAGTATATATTGTGATGAATGGAAGCTATGTTACAAATTTATAATATTCCAGAGCCAATGTATCATATATTATAGGATAAGAATATAAAATCATTGTGGTGTAATGAGCGTTGTGATCCAAAATTTATATAAATAAGTTTTATTAATATAACTTTGTTATTTTATTGTCTTTATGAATTGAATCAAATGATTACAAACTCATTTGATTAGGATTTATTGTTTTTAATCAATCGAACAATTAAGACACTATTGATATTTTTTAACATTGTTTCGAGTGAGGAAGACAATGAATCATGATAAAGATGCATTGTTAAAATCCAAAATTGTATTAGGATTTATCCAAATGTTGTACAAATCCAACACATCCAACATTGATGATATTGAGGTTGAGATAAGACAAAAAAGATTTATCAATGTGGTTTTAAGTGTTGAAATAGATAGAAATAATTTAAATTTAGTGTAAATAAGTCAAAACATTCTATGTTGGATGGTAATGAGATTATGAAATTTGTCATGAGACAAAACTTTCTCATTAACAGACCATGGGAAACTTATATGAGACAGAGTAGTGAAGGAAATATAATGCCAACATAATCAATGTGGTAAGAATTGGAGAGAAAATTCCATAAAAGTACAATCTAAAAACATCATTATGTGAAAAATATTATACTAATAATTTGATATAGAATATGTTACCAATCTAACACAAAATTTAGTACCAAGTGTTGTTATATATTCATTAATATGTTGTTAATTTGTATCTAAAAAAACATCAGGGCACTAATAGGTTATTATTTAAAGATTTTAGAATTATATTTATTTTCCTAATCCAATGATTAGATCATTATTTTGAAACCATGAGTTAATGAACTATTGGTACAAGAAGTTAGAATCATTAAAATATTGGTGGGAAGAATATTATAGTGAAGTCCACCAAATGATAGGGAAGGTAACTAGAGACACAAATTATATAGATTAATGAGTTACGAATTCTGATCACTAATATTATATGCTTCTAAAATTCCATTTCAGAAAAAAACGTGCTGAAACCAATATTTTCTGGTGCTATTAAGCTACTTAAACTATTTAATCCTTAGTTGTTCAATTATGGTTCTTATTGTATTATTTTTTTATTTCATATATTTATCCATTATGTTATAATTGATATTATTTATTCTTTTCCAATTAAAATTAACATTTGAATCAATTATATACCCATAAAAGTCATGTCACATTGTATTTAGATTTCCTACCTAACAAAAAACAAAGTTTTTTATTGGTTGTTCCTCGATAAGAAAAGGTAGTTTTAATCATGCAGTGAATCCACTAGAATTATCATGATTTAGTGTGATATATACCTCTTGATGAGTATATATACTTTAAATATAATATTTAAGATCTGTTTTTCTAAAATACGTTTAAATCCATATGTTTTTCCGCCACTACATTCTATATTCAAATATAAATATCATCAATTCAAAACCTATTGACATCTGGATATGAAATCATCTATAAAAAATAAATTGTATCAAAACTATTGGATCATTTTTATTTAATTTATATTTTTACTAACCATATCCTAATGTCTAAAATTTAAAAAGGAAATATCTTTATTTTATGAATGTTTAAAGAAACAAATATAGTTGGATTCTATAGAATCAATCATACATTGATGGAAATGTCTATAGATTCTAAAAAAATAATTGAGGCATGCCTAATGAACTTATGAATTGGGCACTAGAGTTTAAGGGAAAATCAACACAAACTACCTAATGTATATCTCGATACATGCATTATTAATTATGCAATAATGTATATCCTAAACTATAAGATCATGAATATTATTTGATATGATATTATCAAAAATTTCTTTAGTCATGTATCTGGTTGTAAGACAACACATGAAATTTTATATATTTTATAATTAATTCACTAGAACACTAAAAATATGAAGATGCTAAATATTAGTATACTTTATGTTGTGTAATAAAAAATAAAAATAAGATTAAAATGAAATGGTTAATCAAATTTCCTACAGATTCATAATAAATGTGAATGGTATCAGTGTTTTGGGAGAAACACTAGAGATATCTATTATAGTAAAAATATTTCTTAGATCCTTAATAATTAACTAAAATTCCTAGAATGTGTACATAGTTGAATATATGAATTTAAAGTACTAAACACTGTATAAGATCATTATAACTCTGCTATAATATGAGTTAGAGCTATAAAATTGAGCAAATTAAGAACTTACATGAATAATGTATTGAATTTAAATATACTATATTTGTTTCTACCAACTCTTCTAATTATGATACCCAAGAAATTAATTAAGATGTGGTATCATGAATAATGAAAAGTGAGTATAGATATATGAAGATAAAGTGGGGTTAAAAAGTTTTTTAAAAGAGAAAATAAAAGGGATGATAGGATAGAAAAAATAAAAAATAATTATAATTATAATTGTAGTTTTATATATGACAATTTATTTGAATGATGGATGAAAGGTAATATCCAAAATGAATGGAAAAAAATTTATAATTAAAGAAAAAATTATAATAAATAGAAGAAATGAAAAATGAATGAAACATTAAGTTATAGTGAATATAGAAATTCATGTGATGAATTAGAAATATAAAAGGAGTGTATGATCACACATCTAGAGGGGTTGAAAATTTAGAATGAATTAGAATTTTCATTACAAGATAGGTCAAATATTGAGTCAAGACTCAGAATGGAGTTATTTGAGTTGGAATGTCTCAAAGTGTTTTTATGAAATGTAGAATGACGCTCAGAAGTTATTTGAGTTGTTAAAAGGATATTTGGAGAATTTTGGTTAATTTTATCTAAGTCTTGGATTCTTCTAGAAAGGGTGTAAAGTTTGGTGAGCACGATTTAGAAGAAACCATGTGACACCTTGATAATGAAGAGGTTTTTAGTTATTTTTGAACTAATAATGGTTGGGTTTCATGGTTACCAAATGGTTAAGGAAAACCAGTACGTGGTACAAGGTCAAACAATGTGAGGTTGAGGAGTTTCTAAGGCACAACATATGGGCTGTGCACAGTTTTAGATGAACTGTGAGCCTTGCTGTATAAGGGAGGTAGTGCAGAAAACATGGTTGGTGCATGGTCTGTCAAACTATGTAGCCTAACCATGTGATTCATGTGTTTTGGTTAGTAGGGGTGTTCATGGTGGGAGCACGGTTTGGCCAAACATACAACCAAACTATGCAATTCAGTCAGCCTTAGATAGATACAACAACATAGTTAGTTCATGGTTTGGAAAACCATGCAACCAAACTGTTCATCGACACCGAATTTTATTAAAAGGGGGATTTGAACAAAATTCCCCATTCAATTTTTTTAACTTCTCTACCTCTTTTCTCCTCCAATAGATGCATGTGGAATATAGAGTTCCCAATTTACTTCCTCTTATTCTTACCCTTGAACTTGGGGTGTGTTCGTGGGAATTTCATTGCATTTTAGGTGATTTATCCTCCTTCGATGATTTCCTTTCTTCCTCTTCTTATTTTTATCTAATTTTGGTGATCTATGGATTACGTATTGTTGACTATTCCACCATAGTATGTGGAATCATACATTTCTATTGGTAATTTTGGTCATCTTTGGTAGAGGAGATCCTAAGATGAATTCCACGAGTCATTATATTGTATTTAATCAAGTTATGTGTTTTTAGTGTATTTTACTAGGTTTTCCCAGTTACATTAATTTAATTAGTTGTCAAATTTGTATCAACTCTTAAGGATTTGGTTCAGAATGTTGTTTGGGTTATACTGTATGTCTTCAATGAGACATTAGCTTCAGTTTTGGAGTGGCATGATGGACCAATGAGTTTTACAGCATTACGAAAAGTTTGGTTTTTTAAATTAATTAATTATAATGGTTATAATTGAGAAAATTTTGTTGCTTGGTGTAAAACTAGAGCTTGGGTGACCATGAAGAGCTTGGTTGGGTGCTGAGGGGTTTGGAATATCTTTGTATGGGCATTGAAAATGCCTCCTTTCTTTGGAAATTTTTTGGAATGCTTCGTTAATGACGTCGATGGTCTAATAGCTTTACCCATAGTCTTGTTAATTGATTTTCATGTGTATATTAGATGTTTCATAAATCCCATGAGTTATGTGTTCTCTTCCATAGATTATGTAATTTAGTTTTGTTATTTGGATTAATACCTAAGACATTCTATAGATCCTGTTGGATCTATGGGTGTTTATAAGACTGAACCTACTGTCTCCCATGGGGTGTTCCGTTTAATGGAAAGGGGTAAGTTAGGGTTAAAAGGGGATAATTTGAAATGATTTTATGTGTTAATTTTTATGTAAATTTCTATGTACCTTTTGAAATAGTTTTAATTATATGCGTTGGGTTTTGAACAGTTTGGGTGTAGAAAGGGGTAAATCTATATGTTGATATGGTTTTTGATTTGAAATGAGTTTTGACCTCAAATAAGGCTATAAGAAAAAGGGTTTTAAATGGGGTTTGAATGTAGATTTGGAATTATTGTGTGGTGACCTATTTAGTGAAAATGTCTTGATAACTATTTTTAATAGTTTTTTGGGAGATGAAGGTCTTAGATCTTGTTTATATTTTCAAATAGGGATACCAATGTTTTAAAAAGGGGGAATTCAAAGTGTTTATGAGGATTTATATTTTTTGATTTATGACATGTAGAAAGGGGTGGGTTTTAGTTGATATGTATGTTGAATTAAAGGTCCATGGGACCATGATAATTATTTTCATAAATAAAGGATAAAATGATTTAATTATGATTTTTTATGTGTTGTAAGAAATTGATCATGTTAATGTTGAAAAAATGGTATTAATTGATAATTTAATGGTTGGGGATGGTCAGACATGATGTTCTGAATCCTAGTTGGATTCATGGACTAATGCTCCGTGTTTGTCAACCCGCGACTAGTGATTTTTTGATGTTAGACTAACGTTCAAAACCCTAGTTTTGGGTGGGAAAAACTAATGCTCCAAGATACCTGGGGCATTGTAGTTTTTTTGGGGAAATTATTGATTCTCTTGAACCCAAGTGTATGGAAATGGTGTCCCATATTGTGGTTGGGATGGTTAAACATGGCATTCTGAGTTGGATTCATGGACTGATGATCCATATTTTCCGACTTATGACTTAGTGGTTGGGATGGTTAGACATGGAATACTAGATCCCAGTTGGATACTTATACTGAGGCTCCTTATTTTTCAACCAGTGATCCCTATGGTATATGGCTGAGACAACCAGCATTGTCCAAGAAGGTTTGATGGAAAAGGGTAACTTTTGGGATAAAGAATCAAAGTGATTAATTGAAAATTTTAAAATAATAAAACTTATTTTATTTAGCTTCTTGTCTATAGTTGTTTCCTTATCCTGTATGCACTATTATACTAAATAGCATTTTCTCTAAAAAATATTGGTGGTGGATTACTGAGTTTTACTCACCCCCTGCTCAAGACTCCATTTCACTTGAGTACCTTTTTTGTAGGAATATGTTTTCAATGAGGCCCATGTTGAGTTTTGGTTGATCAAGAAGGATTTCTAAAGTGGTATCAAGTTACTGAATGGGTTTGAATCAGTGATGTTGGGAATCAATTTCCTTATTTTATTTTATTTTGGGATGTTATTTTTTTGTCCTAGTGGGTGGATGGTTGTATATATGACATGGATATTTAGACCCTTATTGAATTTTATTTTATTACTATATGTTTCAGTTTCAATTTATTTATTATTTCCATGTACTATAATATAAATTATGTTTGGTTATCTACTTATGGTTGTGCACTCTAATATGGGTGGTATAGTCTCATCATAGTTCTAATTTAGATCACCGATGCTAGTTAGTAGCCTCTGATGTATGAAGATGTGTGTTTGACATCATGTGGTGGTCCATCTTGGGGCACCGATCTAGTGGCACCTGATCTGAGAAGTTACAATGTGGTACTAGAGCAATTTAAATATCTATATTTTACTATTTGGGGTTTGGTATACTAGATATATAGGAATGTGTTGGATATTTATATTGATACTAAGCTGGTGCATCATGAACACCTATTCTAGTAGAAATTATAAGTTACCATGGGATGAGATTGATGTTTTAGAATTGTGATTTTATAGTTGTATAATATTTTCTCTTTAAAAAACACACGTTGTTTAGATTTTATGACTTATTATGGATTTTTGGTTCTTAGACCATGGGAATGAGGTTTGTGATTTGGTTTTCGATCTTGTCCTGTAAAGTCAAGACACACCTCATGGAACATGATATGGATGTGGGATATATAAGTTATAGGCATTCTAGAGTGCAATTTTATGGGTTCCTTTTTATGGAAGGTTATGTGGATCTATGGTGAGGACGTTGGTGTGGAACTAATGCACAATTATTGTAGTGACCTTAGTGGGTTAGTATGGTATAATTGTAGTATTTTTGGAACCCTTATGGGTAGTTTTTGTTTGGTATTACTTGAATTTATGGGTCCTATAGGGAGCAATCTAATGTGTTCATTCTTAGAGAGGATAGACACCATAGTTTTTAGAAGTTGGTTAGTATATGCCCCCTTTATGGTGTGGGACCCTAGAGGAGGGTTTTTTGACTTTTTTGTGTTGTTTGATAATGAGATGGGTGCTTGTTTAGTGCCTTATGAATTATGTCCTTTCGTGAGATGGTGTAAACCTTGGGTGGTTGGACATAGTGACCCTTGGATGTGACTCTATTTTTGGGAGTGGTGTCGAGTTTTGAGGGTGACCCATGAGGGAGGATAGCCTGGTAAAGTGTGATTTTTGTAATGTGTGGTGAAGATGAATGTTTTTGGGACTTTTTATATTCTTTCATGAGGGCTTCAAACTATTTAGAGGTTTAAGTGATTATGAAACCTTTGGTTTTGAGAATGAGAACTTGAATGGTAGTGTTTTATCCTTGTGGTTGGTTTCTAGAGGGGAATGATTGTTTGGGTTACTTGATCGGGTGATGGTTGTGAGTGTAGGATGTGCCTGGTTGATTTGAGCTAGGATAGTAGTGAAAGTTTATTAGGGTAATGGCTGTATAGGTGAGATAGACCTACCACGATTGAGTTTAAAGACACATGATGGAGTTTGGTATCAATTGGTTGGAAGGAATTTGGAGTGTTGATGCTTCAGTGGCTCTTGTAGTATCTAAGGGTAGCACTAGTTAGGAATCTGGCCCAGTTAGTTCTGGACGTGTCTTTAGGAATGTGGTGAGATAATAAATGACCTTAGGGTAACATTGAACAATGATAAGGTTTTGAGAAATAAAGTAAGTGGTTTTGGATCGTGTGTTGATTTTCGTTTTGGAAGGCACAAATGGTGCTCTACGACAAGTTAGATAGGTATGTAGGGTTGGCATGGCTATTGGGTAAGGTTGATGAGACACAGTTTTGTAAATGTTGCCTCATTAGAGTCAAAATCTGGTTATTTGGTGGGGTAACACAAGACTTTTTGTGATGGTAAAGTGTTAATGAAATCTTGGAGGCATGAATAGATGATGGTGTTCAATGTAATTTGGTAGTCGAACAGATGTTATGAGAGAATACGCCCATGGTGCTTGAGTATATAAGGCAACCATGAGTAGGATGAAAACTGATGTGGGTATGGTGAGATACTTATGGTTAGGGGTACTAGGTATTTTGAATGGGTTTTACAAGTCCTTGCAGTTAGAGGTGACATTATAAATATATGAGATGTTATGGTATTCATTGATGACATATTATCACACCCATATTTAGTGATGATCATGCCTAATATCTTGACATTTTTCTTGATATTCCAAGGGATATTTAGCTTTAAGACTGTCTACCTAAATTTATTTTAGTATAAAGAAGTGACTATGAGGAAGTGGTTCACATGGAGTGGAGTTAGTGGGAATTTATGGTTGTGTTACCCCAATGATTATCCGTGAGAAGGTCCTTGGGATGGATTGGATTTTGGAAAATACCATGGGTGACATTCTCAATAGTTTATAATGATTAATACTTGATGTTTTTTCTATAGCTGTAGTGAGAGAGAGAGAGACATCCAAATTCATGTTTTTGGGTTTGGATTTTGATTGAAGCATGGTCCATGGTGGTTGAGGTTTTGTAAGTGAGGCGATGATGACACTCTTATGGTGGGGAGTGAAACATCATCTGGGGTGGCACAATGATGCTAGTGATAAATCACTGAGGTACATTCTTAGACTCTATAGTGTATGAAAAAATAAATTATATGTGGTGGATGATCGAACCGAGCATTGAATTTGTCTCTAGATGGTTTTAAAAATCAATCTGAGATAATTATGTTGTAGGTAAATTGATGTGTGTGGTATGACATGATCACTGTTTTGAGTTAGTGGGGGATTTGACTATGGAATATCACTTGGAGTCAATTATGGAATCCAATGGGAATGTTTGTGTGGTTGTAGAATGAATTTTGGATTTATGGTATTGTGATCAATTTTGATGGAAATATAATGGTAGTTGGAGCTGGGTGTTTTTGGGATGAGTCAACTGAGGATAGTCTAACTGGGGTTAGCACGCAATGTGGGCATGAAATGTTGAAAGCTATGTATGGTGTGTGGTTTGGGAATGATGGATGTGTTTCATATTTGAGTTGGGATTTTGAGGAAAAGACGATATGTTCTTAATTCAAGCATGGATAATATGTATGCATCCACTTTAGTTAATTTTTGATGACATGTATGGGTGATAATCATGATTGATGTTCTCATGGGTGTCTGTGAGCAATGAGTTGAGAACTATGTCAGGTTCATGGAGGGAGTGTGAGTTTAGGTTCATTTGGGCCCTCTATATGACAGGGGTGTTAAGTATCAAAAGTTGGTGGTTATAAGCTAAAGCTTATGGTGGTGATAACCATAGCTCAATGATTGATCAAGTGATATTGTAATCAATTTTTCCATTGGATGAGTTCTATTAAACACCATCATGGTGTTTTAGTTTTGGTAACTGGTGTTATCTCAGAGTGTTTTCTAGTTATGGGACTTGAGTTGGAGGTTTTTCTGTGGTAGAATATTAGGATATTAGAAGCCAAATAAGGATATTGGTTAAAAAAATTTGTGAATGATAGGTTTGGTGGTCTAGTTGGATGACCTCATGACTTCTCAAGGAAGGTATTATGGTGGGGAATTTGTAAGATTTCACATCTGGATGGGTCAAAAATTCACAAGGAATTTGAATTTTCATTACTGTATGGATTGGATATTGGGTCAAGAAATGGAATGAATTTATAAGAGTTGGAATGAATCCATGTGTTGTTTTTATATGATGAATTATTCTTGAGAGGTATATCGGGTGTTTATATGATCTTCATAGGCTTTGAGTTAAGTTTCAGGATTTTTGGAGTCTTCTAGAAAGGGTGAATAGATTTCTGTGCACAATTTAGGAGAAACAGTGTGACAACTTGATGCTTAGGAGGTTTTTAGTTCTTTTTGAACTGAGCATGATTGGGTTTCATGGTTACCTCATTATTAAATAAAAATAATTAATGGTCTAAGGAGAAACCTTGTGAGGTTGTGGAGTGTCTGAGGCATAGCTCATGTGCTATGCATGGTTTTAGAAACATTGTGTGCCTTGTTTTAGAATGGAGGAATTATTGATAGCATGGATAGATAATGGTTTTAAAACCATTAGTCTTAACCATATGGGTCATGGGTGTTAGATAGTAGGGGTTCACACAATTAGAGAATGGTTTGGCCAAACGTGACCCCAAAATATGTGATTTGATTGACCTTAGATAGAGAAAACTGCATTACACAGTTTGAAAACTGTTTGGCTACATAGAATTTCATTAAAAGGGGATTCGACAAAAATTCCCCTTGGGTTTTTAGATACTCCTCCCCCTTTCTCCTCCCATGGATTCACATGGACTAGGGGTTCCCAAACCCCTTACTCCTCTTTTCGCCCATGATTTTGGGGTGTGTTCATGGTGTTTTCTTGGTGTTTGAGGTGAGTATCCTTCTGCAGTGGTTTCCTTTATTCCTCTTATTATTTATCTCTATTTTTTATGATATCTAGTTTGGTTATTTTTTAAAATTCCATCAGAGCATGGTGTAATTTTCCATTTCTCTTGGGGATTTTGGTCATCTAGGGTAGAGGATATGCTAATCTGGATTCTGCATGTTGTTGTGTGGTGTTTCATTAAGGTATGTGGACATGGTGAATTTTATTAGGTTTTCCTAGTTAAATTAATTTAACTATTTGTCGAATTGGTATCAATTCCTAGGGATTTTTCCTATAATGTGGTTGGGGTTATACCATAGGATTTTGGTGAGTGCTTGGATTTAGCTTCAGTGTGGTATTATGACCGAATGAGTTTTCTAGCATTATTCCATGTTATGATTTGGTTAATTTAACTTATAATAATTTTTTTAGTTGATTAATTTTTTTGGGTGTAATACTAGAGATTATGTGATTGTAATGATATTTGTTGGGTTTTGATGGGTTTAGAAGATTCTTGGATAGGATTGAGAAGTCCTCTATGTTTTATAAATGTTTTAGAAAGATTCATTAATGAGGTAGGTGGTCTATGATCTTTACACATAGTCTTGTTAATTGATTTGCATGTGTATATAGGGTGTCCCATAAATACCATGAGTTATGTGTTTGATTCCTTATCTTAAGTAATTTTTTTGGTATTTTGATTAATACTTTACACCATCCATCGATCCTGTTAGATTCATGTGTGTTTATAAGATTAAACCTATGAATACCCATGGGGTGTGTCATTTTATGGAAAGGGGTAAGGTGGGGTTAAAAGGGGATAAATTTAAATTATTTTATGTGTTAAAATTTAATTTAAATTATTATTATGCTTTTGAGATTTTTTTAAATGTGTGCATTGGAATTTGAGTTATTTTTGTCTAAAAAGGTAGATATATATGTTTTGAAAATATTCTTGATTTTAAAAGAGGTTTTGACCTCCAAGTGGGTTATAATAAAAAATATTTTAAATGGAATTATAATGTTGATTTTAAAATAGTGTATGGTGGCCACTTCATTGAAAATTTCTTGAGGACTCTTTTGAATTATTTTATTAGTAAATTAATGTGTTTGACCTTGTTTATATTTTCAAAAAGGGGGAGCCATTTTTTAAAATGTGGGGCTTCCAATTGTTGATAAGTATGCATATTTTTTGATTTATGAATTGTGTAAAGGGGATGATTTTAGATGATCCATGTGTGGAATTAACATTCTATGGGACCGTGATAAATGTTTTGATAAATAAAGGATGAAATGATTTAATTATGAATTTGGTTTTATGTGTTGTAATTAATTGATCACAATAATGTTAAACAATATGATATTAATTGATAATGTAATGGATGGGGACAGTCAGACGTGACGTGCTGAATCTCAGTTGGAATCATGGACTGGTGATCTATGTTTGAAGACCTATGAATAATGGTTTTGGGATGTTGGATGGATACTCCACTCCCCTATTCTGAGTGGTCCTAAATGATGATCTAGGAACCCCAATGCACCTTAGTTTTTTGAGGAATGGATTGATGCTTTTGAAACCAAGGGTATGGACATGGAGTTCTATATCATGGTTTGGATGGTCATATATGTCAATCTGAGTCTCAGTTGGATTCATGGATTGATTCTCCATGTTTTTTGACATGCGACCCAGTGGTTGGTATGGACACACATGGTGTACCAGACCCTAGTTGGATACATAGACTTAGTCTCCTTGTTTTCCAACCGGTGACCCATGTGATATATGTATTAGGAGGCTATCTTTAGCCTATTATGTCTATTGTAAAAT
Source organism: Viscum album (assembly GCA_963277665.1). NCBI lineage: Eukaryota > Viridiplantae > Streptophyta > Magnoliopsida > Santalales > Viscaceae > Viscum > Viscum album. Next base: position 75,716,646 of record OY728165.1, on the reverse strand, counting down.
GAGTAAATTTTTGGATAAATAATAAATTTGATTAAGTGAACTTTTTCAAATAATAAAACTTATTTTATTTACCCATTTGTTTATATTTATTTTATTCTCTTACATGCACTTAAACTATGACTGGTATTTTCTCTAGACATCATTGGTGGTAGCCTACTAAGTTTTACTCACACCCTACTAAGGCCACCATTGCAATTGGATACCCTAGAAACTCTCACATGTTTATTATAGGAATACGTTTTGGAAGAGGATCATGTTTAGTTTTGGTTGATCGGTCATGATTTCTCAAGTTGTATCAGGTGACTATATGGGTTATTCATAGGGATGATGTGGTACCCCTTCCTTGGTTTCATTTTTTATGTTATGTTTCCATCCCAGTGGGTAGATGGTTTTATTTATGACTTGGAATTTTAGGACCTTATTGCATTTCATTTTATTATAGAATGTTTCATTTTCATTATATTTATTCTTTCCTCATACTCTATTGTGTATAGTGTTTGTTTATTTACTTTTTTTTGGTCACTCGGATATGGGATGTATATTCTCATCACAGTTCCATTTTAGATCCCAATTTCTTTTCAGCATCATCTGGCATATGAGTAGGCACACTTGAGGCCATGTGGTGGTCCAACTCAGGGAACAAGTCTAGTAACTCCTAGGCCAGGACATTATAAAGAGTATCTAAATATATGTTTTATGGTAAGTGTAAATAAATTTAATTATTATATTAATGATTTTTATTATGATTATAATTATGATTCTGAATGTGATCATCCAACTATGAAATATTTTATTGAAAATTATAATAAATGAAAAAATGGTATTATTAATATATCGAATTTATAAATGAAATATAAGGAAACTCAAACAGTTTTTGAAATTAATAATTTTATTCAAGTTATTAAAAATTTATTGAATTTTACTTCTATAAGAAAAAAATTATATTCTAATGATATTATAAGATTAAAGATGATATTTAAATTTTTAATAAGGCTCTGTATAAATTTAGCATTGATGGAGAGAATTTGGATAAGATGGTATTATTATAGAGAATGAGTAGGACCCATAATATAATTGGGTATAATGGATAGAATCCCTAACTATACACAGAATTATTTATACAGAGTTATAAAGGTATAATTTCTTCTATTATGTGTTTTAAAAGTATAATAAAAGGTAACTATTCTAGTTAATGTTCTCTTAAAAACACTTCGTATTTGGGTCATATAAAACAATTCATCTCTAAATTTATTTTTAGTACTCTTCAATTTGTTTTTATTATTTAATATATTTGGATACCTAAAGGTGGAATGAATATACAAGTTAGACCCAAATTTTTATGAGTACAAAAAAATAGTATTGTTTTATCATTTTAGGAAAATATCCTAAGATATCTCAAGAAGTAAATATAATAAATGGATAGAGATTTATTAAGTAACATGACAAGAGATCACTTAAATTTCAAGTCTTTTATTAGATGTAATGAAGGCATTGATAATTTAGGATATAATTCCAAATTCATGAAAAAAGGTTTTAGTGAGGTTAGATTTTCATTTTCTAGTATTATCAATATTAAATTGTATGTTTAAGGTTTTGAACACAAAATAATTATTATATCTCAACAGTATGATGGTTCCATGTTATTTATTTTAGAAATAATAAATTCCATGTGGTTATGAATGAATTTATTTTGTTTTATGGTAACTATAAGGAATTTTTTTTACTTTTAACCTTAAAGATATAATAACGAAACAATTAAATTATTTTCATAATGTATGGATAAATAAAATCTTATGGAACAAAATACTTTGAAATGTTAATTTTAGAACTTTTCACATGTTGGATATAAACCTAAGAGCTTTAAATTTTACTAAATTAAAATCAGTCAAGAATTAGTTCCATAATCCTTGTATGAAGGGTATAAAATATAGGAATCCATTCTATTTAATTAACTAGGTGAAAATTATTAGGCATATTCCTTTAGTTTATATCAATTTTTAGGCTGACACAGATTTCTAGTCTAGGAGGGAAAATATACAACTTTGTTATTGTGGGAGTTTTCACTAGATTTTCTCTGGTTTATTTCCTGGATCACAAGAATGAAAATCTTATCGAGTTTATTACCTATTGTAATATACTATAAAATTATAAAGTTTATATGATGGTTTCAATAAAATCTAATCATGTAGGTGTGTTTTAGAACCATGAATTTGGAAATATTTATGAAGAAAATGAATATTCTCATAATTTTCAACACCAAGGACTCTATATAAAAATTGATTAATGGAGTGAAGAAAAATTATAACTCAATATATAGAAATAATAAGTTGTATTAATATGAATTTCTAAATTATCTAAATAATAAGATACCCATATAGTCTATTTTATAAGAAATTGAATATTTCCAAGAATAAGTATCAAGAATTAATCTTATGATCTTAGGAAATAAAGGTATGTAAAGGTAGGATATTTTTGAGTTTTTAGATGTAAATTATTAAACCTTAACACAAATAAAAATCTTGATATGTCTTATTCCAAGTCTGATGAAGGTATAATTTTGGTTTAGTCTAACCATATTAGAGCTTATCGTGTTTACATCAAGGGAACCATGGAATTGGAGGAATCTATTCATGATAAATTTGATCATAAATATGATTTTTCTAAATATAATTTATTGGATAAGTATGGAAATAGTTTTTTAGTTATCTAATTCAATGTGTTGAAATTTAAAGAAAGGAAAATCAAAAGAGAATATCACTTATTGAGGGGTATACTTAACATGCTCAACAGAGAACATAAAAAACTCACAGGGATTATCTTATTTATAAAGTGATTGGATATGTTTATTTAAGGATTTAAACAAGGAATATAGTAAATAATTTCTATGAAAATTCAATTATCATATTAATAGTTGTTCTAAATGTTGTTCTATAAGAGTTAAAAGACCAATTTTTAGTGTTTCCTAAGGAATATGAGCTAAATAAGTTCATAAAGAATAATGTATGGTAGTTAATTATCTATTAGATCAACAAGAGACTAAAACATAGTGTATCTTCATGAATAATTTGTATAAGTATGTATAGATAGTATGAAATATAGTTGGATTAGTGGATCAATGTTATAGTTTGAAGGAAATATTAATTATAGAGATATGTTTGTTCTAATTATAAGGATGGAATATACTAGAATTATTTAGGAATATGTTCCTCATAATATATTCATGTTATATTATATGGATGTGAAAATTTATTTTCTAAATGGGGTTATTTTGTAAAAATTTTATGTTAGAAACCCCCTTAGTTTTGTGCATGAGAAAATATAAAATCAAGATTTCAAGCTTACCAAGGTATTATATAGACTAAAACCAAACCCATAAGTATTATATAAGATAATTTCATAGTTTCTATAATAGAATTATTTTAATAAAAGTAAGGTGTATCCTATTATATTTATCAAATATTACACTAAACATATTCTGATAGTCCATATTTTTATAAATAATATAATTTTTGGATCATAAAGTGATTATATTTGAAAGGAATTTTCAAATTTGATGTCCAATGAGTTTAAGATGAGTCTCATAAGGTAACTCAATATAGTTTATGATTTTCCAATTTATTTGACTTGTAATGGTACTTTTATAAACCAGAATATGTACTATATGGTGTTAGTGGATTGGTTTGGTTTAGATTCAATTAAAATCATGGGTAAACTAATGAAAACTACTAGTAGATTACATATGGACTTTTTAGGAAAGTCTATTTATTATAATATTTTTAATGGAATGATTAGGAGACTTCTTTATTTAACTTCATTAAATCAATATGTCACATATAATGTGTATATGTGTGACAGGTTTTACAAAATCTTTAATAATATCATTTATTAAAAATTATAATGATTCATAGCCATGTAAAAGGTATGATAAACCTTGGGTTATTCTACTATGTAAGAAAATCATTTTAAATAGTGATTTATTTTGATAAATAATTTATTGGACTCAAGAATCTAGATGGGTTCTTCACATTGTGAAAGGTTATGTTCCAACTGTATATCACCAGAGATGAGAACATGCGTTGGGTCTGACATGTACTTTCCTAGCATAGATATATGGAACACATTGTGTACATTTGATAGATTTGGAAGAATTTCCAAACAATAAGAAACAACTATAACTATTTTGAGAATCTAAAAGGTTCCTATATAGCTATGACTCAGTTTAACTTTCTTTCCAAACCTTATAACACCCTTCCATAGAGATACATTCAAGAAAACATATCTCCCACTTGGAACTCCAAATTTTTCAACCAATTATCTGTATAACTATTTTTTCTACTTTGAGATGATTTTATATTATCCCAAATAGAATTTACCGCTATCATTCTCTCTTTAACAAGTTCTAGGCCTATGAGTTTACTTTCACCAGCTCCATCCCAAAAAGGTGTAGTATGATGCCTCTTTCCATATAATTCTTCATATGACACCATTTGAATACTTGAATAGAAAATATTATTATAAGAAAACTATACCAAAGTTAAGTACTGATCCCACATAACTTGTAAGTCAGGTGAGTTTGAAAAAAACATTCATTCCATTGTTTTAATTGTTCTCTTAGACTTTCCACCAGTTTATAGATTAGGAAGTGCTTAATTGAAGCTCAGTGTTAAGAGCCTTTTGAAGAATTTTCTACAATTTCGATGTAAAGTGGGGATCTCGATCAGAAAAAATTGATAGTATTGTGTTGTCAAGTCTTAAAACTTTATTAATATTAATCTTCATGAGGAACCAAAGAGGTTGGTCTTCTCTTATGGCAAAGAAATATTTAGACTTGGTTTGGAGATCAACAATTACCCATATTTCATCATTCTTCCTAGGAGTCTTCTATAGTCCCATGATAAATTCCATATTAATTTCATCCCATCTACACATAGGAATTGTAAGAGGTTGTGGGAATCCTTTAGGATGATTCCTCACATCTTTCACTTGTTTACAAACTAAAAATATGGACACATATTCAAATATTTCCTACTTCATGTTATCCCACAAAAAATATTTCTTCAATTCCATATACATCTTTGTGCAACTTGGGTGTATAGAGAAGTTTGAGCTGTTAGGATCATACAATATTTCCATTTTATCTATGGTATGGATGGAACACATAGCCAATTTTCAAATATAAGAACACCATATTCACAAAAAACGTTGGCTAATTTCTCTTCATTCACACCTCTAACTTTCTTTTAAAAGTTCTCATCATCAGATAGAGAATTTTTTATCCTCTCTAATAAAGATGGTTTTGCAATAATTTGAAAAAATATTTATATCTCCACTTCCTTAAAAATTACCATATCAATATTTACTAGATCAATTATAATTGGATATTTCTCAATACTAATTTATGTTAGAATTCCATGATCATCCCTACTCAATGAAGCCTCTATATTATTTTCTTTTAATTGGTGGTAGTGTATTGTGAAATCATAATCCTTGAGTAGCTAGATCCATCACCTTTGTCTTATATTGAACTCTTTATATGAGAATATTTATTTCATAATTTTATGATATGTTTATATCTCACACCCTTAATTATATATATAATGTATCTATATTTTCAAAACAAAATTCATAGCTGCTAACTCAAGATTTTGAGTTTTGTAGTTCTATTAGTGAGTCATCAATTTCCTTGATTCATATGTAATAAATTTATCATTTTACATTAGAACATTACAAAGTACCATCTTCTATAAATCACTGTATATGAAAAACCCATCACTTTAAAATGGAAGAGTCAAAATCAGATCATTAACTAATATTCTATTTAGTTTATTAAATAATTATTTACATTCATTTTTCTAAACAAACACAACCACTTTACAGGTAATATTGGTTAATGGGTTATCCAATCAAGAAAAATTATGAAATTACGAATAGTAACCTACCAAACTAATGAAACTACATACCTCAGTTACATTTTTTGGTGTAGGACTTTCGCTGACTGCCTTAATCTTTAAGGAACCAACTAACATTCCATCATCAAAGACAATATGGCCAAGAAAAGAAGCATCTTGAATCCATAAATTGCACTTTCTAAATTTACCATATAACACTTCCCTCCTAAGAGTATTAATAATGATCCGAAAGTGATTCTCATGGTCCTCATAGATTTTATAATACCCCAAAATATCATCAATGAGTACCATAAAAAACCATCATGATATTCCTTGAAAACTATACCCATTAGGTCTATAAAAAAAGAGGGTTCATTAGTCAATTTAAATGGCATTACTGTAAACTCATAAAGTCCATACCTCGTCTGAAATTCTATCTTCGTAATATATTACTTCTTCACTTGCAATTGGTGATACCCATAACAGATATCAATCTTTGAAAATATTGGGCTCTATGAATTTGATCAAACAAGTAATAAATGTGAGGTAGAGGTTAATTTTTCTTTATTTTAATGTCATTGATTCCCTATAATATTTGCACAACCTCATGGATTCATCTTTATTCTTAATAAAATGGGCATGGGATCCCCATGGAAAAACATTAGGGAAAATAAATACTTTACTACCAAAATACTCTAGTTGTTTCCTCAATTCCACTAATTTAGTAGTTTTTATTCTACAGGGATTCTTTGATATTATCCCTGCATTAAGAATTAAATCAATTGAAAATTTAACTTCATGCTCTAGGGGATGTTCATGTAATTATTTATGAAATATATTAATGTATTACTAAAAAATAGGTACATTATCAATTTAAATATTACCATATTCATCACTAGATATTATTTTCTCTTCTTCCCCAAGAATTTTATTCAGTGGAGCTACTAGGGTGCATAAAAGTAAGAATAAGTTGAGGAATATTCTAATCTATAGATTAGGATTTCTACATATTTCTCATAGATTAAAATTTTCTTTCTCTTGCAATAAAATTTTAATCATATTTTATGATTTGGACGATACGAGAGATTATATCAAAGTCAATCAAAGGTCTGATTACATGGATAGCATGTAAATCACGTTTATGTGTCATAATGGGGACTTACCATCACATATTTGTTACAATGATACTTACCTTAGGTGTTTTTACCTATAACTCCCTTATTAAATCAAAAGGTAAATTTATAATTATCTTGGAAAATTGGGTAGATATAAAAGGGAGTGATGATCAAAAATAAAATAATGCATTGGAAAAATTTCATGATAGGATGAATGTACCTACCAACTCGATATTGGTTTCTTCTAACACAATTATTATGATTTCATAATCTTGGCCATCTCCACTTGGCCTCTTTTATGACATATTTCCTAGATGCTTAGGGAATTTTCTTGCATAGTGACCCATTTTTTTATAATTCTAGCACTTGAAATCATTGATTTGTTTATTCTCCATGCATTCATGAGCCTGGTGACCCCTATCTCTACATTTTTAACAAACTTCATATCCCTTCAAACATTTTCCTGGGTGTTTCTCCAATAGTTTTCACAAGGTGGAAAATATTAAGTTTTCTTATTATTATTGAATATATTCCCTTTTCCATGATTTTGAGATGACCGCTTCCTCTCTAGGTTTTTCTTGAATTTATTGATTCTATATATTTCTTTCATTCTTTTGATGAAACATAAAACTATTTCTTTGTATTATGAAAAAGTATGAGAAACCAGTTCCCTTCAGATATTTTTCTTAAGAACTCCAAAGAATTAGTCAATCTTGAACTTCTTATTATATATGCAACCTATAGCATACCCGACTAACCTTGAAATGGTAGATTCATAATATAAAACACTTTCTTCTTACTTTTTATTTAAGATAATATAAAATTATCTTCTTTTTAATTTTTTGATCACAAGGGAAGTATTTATCATAGAATGCATCCTTAAATGTTTTCCATTCCAAGAGTTTTATATTCTTCTTCCTCCCTATTATTTTAGATCAGGGACCAACATTGTTTAACATCTCATTAGAGATAATAAAACTCATGTGTAACATTTTCTATTCCATTGAATCCAAAGGTCATATATATCTTCTCTATAGACTTAATTAATTTTTCATATACAATTAGATTAATAGTCTCACTAAAAGATGGGGATTATGTCATATAAAGTGATCCATGCTAAGATATTCTCTCTATGGAAGAGGTCACTCTATTCTGGTAAGGTTATTTATCATAAACAAATTAATTTTCCCCAATATTGCCACAATTTTCTCTATTCCAATACCAGTTGTATTGGTATCTTCAGTAGGTAAATCAATGTATTTTCCATGAGTATTGACACCATTAATCCTTCCAGGTTCTATTTATAAACAATTTAATATACTAGATTAGATCAAAAAATCATAATGTATAATTCCAAATATGGTATACCACATATTATAAATTTGTGCATAAAAAATAATTGAATCATAAACTATAATTTATTTTAGTAAATATTTAATTTATAATCTTTTATAGGGGTTTGTAAAAAAATTTGAATTATCATAAATGTATCCCCTGAGAGTGTAAAAAAGGGCGTTGTAAGGCATGTTGTTCTGTACTAGGTTATGTTTGAGTTAGGATTGACACACCTTACCGTAGTTCTTATCCCAAGGTATATCTGTGCTTGAACCAATTCTACTTGTAGTTTCCAGAAAGTGATGTATTGCTAATAAGACTCGCAAATATCTACCTTACCAAAATTATAGGAATTTATTTTATACTTATCCTTAAAGTCTATCTTAGTATTATGTTCCATAATTTAAGTTCTCTAAATCTAGTTTACAAGGTTGTTGATAAACTTTCTTTGATACCAACTGTAACACCTCGACCCTAGAAGCCCAGAGCTAGTGTACTATTTAATTACATTAAAATGATTACAAGGAATCAAATCCCGAAGGGTTGATTAGTTTAATAGACTTAGAATTCCAGATTACATACATGATACCCATAATACATAGGGAAAATAAAATAAATCATAACATAATTATAAGCTCATAATATTTGAAATTCATTCAAAGGATTCTTCTTCATGACATGGGGAATGGAAACATAATAAGGGTGAGATAAAATTATCAGTAAGGGTTTGTAAGGTGGAATATATAATGGATCAATAAGAAAAAATCAATATTCCAAGGTCAATAACTTAGAACACATTTTTTTTAAATAACTAGATAATTCATAATCAATATGTAATGGTAAGAAAATGAAAACTAGTGACATTTAATTAATAAAATGAGAATGAAAGACATCCATAGATTTTATCATATGAAAACCACATGGATAATAAAAAAAATAACTAAAATATTTTTGAAGGAAATTCTTAATTATTGGATGTCATGTATTAGTCAATGGAAACCCCTACTTTCAAGATCTATCCTTCATAAAGTTTAAAACTATAGGAAGAAACCTATTTAATTTGGCCCATTGATTTGTATGAGGAGAACTATTTGATCCATCTAGAAGCTATATAAATTTTGGGTCCCACCCATCACTACATTTTTAAATCATTCTTCATATTGAGTAATCTATTTAACTAATAAACAATATACCTTATCAAATATCCATACTGAGTAAAGAATATATATTTATAAATATTTCCTGAGATAAATAGATAACTTTCAAAGAAAACCCCATATGTATAATAGTATATGGTTTAGGAAATAATAATATCAAACACCCAAGAATGTGGATATTTAAGGAAATTTTCAATGAAAAATGATTATAATAAAGTGATTATTTTAGGAAAAAGTTAACAATAACAAAATAAAGTGAGATTGAAAGATAACTTTCTCCACTTGGTAATTTTCAAGATAATCCTCTTGGGTGAGATAATTCAAATAGAAACATAAAATAACATGAATTATTATTGAATAATGATATTAAATAAAAAATGGAAGGTATATACACCACATTAAATATAATTGGTTCATAACAATGAATAAGTCTCAATGGAATTTAAATTGAGATGAAATCCCTTACCGTTCATTTCCTTTTGGATGAAGGTCATTTAAACTCATATAAAATTAAACATTTCACTAACTTATAAAAAAAATAATATCATTTATAATTTCATATATAATGTTCTTATAATATCTTATTAAATTTTTTAATAATATTTCATTATTTTCATTATTTTGAGTGTCAATTATCATGTTTTCTGAGTACGTCTTGACTTTTTATTTTTTGTTCTTATTATTTTGATCACAATTTAATCCTATATAGGATTTAAATCATGAGGTGAATATCATATATATTCAGTATATATGTATTTTAAATAATTCATAAATTTTGGAGATAGGAAATGAAATTCACCATTCGTAGAGATAGTAGGTTGTACTTATGCATGAACAATAATCTCATTTCTTGGCCATGTTAAAAGAATGAAAATTAAATGATATATATTTATATTATAATTACATTATCATATATATGTCATATATTTAATATATTTTTATTAAAACTATCCTTTATGTGTTCCATATATAGTTTGAATGAATCACATCACTTTGAGGAGGCGATAGTCCACACATCCACAAACGATGTTATCATATTTAGAAAAAATGGAAAGCATGAAGGTATGTCTTATATAAAAATTAAAAAATATTAATACAACATAAATATCATATATATAATATATAAATATGGTTTCTATCATGATTTCCACCTTGATAGGTGGTAAAGGAAGAACGAACAATCATCATTTCAGGAGGTTGTAGTCTGCCGAACACATGAACAGTAAGTTTGTTACCCATTAGAAGGAAGTTTAAGTAAGTGTAAGTCAAAACTTTATAATAAAAACATATTAGTATATTTATGAAACTTATTTTATTATATAATCATGTAATACAAATATTTTAGGGGATAGAGAAGGAAATCGAATGAATGTGATCGTTGAAAAATGCTATCTTGTCTTTAGGTATCTCTTTTTGGTTTATACCAAAAGACTTCCTTGGCGGGTTTTATAAAAAAGGTGAGGATTATAATTTTATGGGATGTATTTTTGGAGATTTTTTGATAATATTTTGGGAAATAAAAATGTCTTGATAGGTGTGAAGAAGTGTGAGGGGTGAGTGTCTTTTCATAGTGGGGGAGGAGTGGCATTCTTGTAAATTTTGGAAAATGGAATTACACTAACTTTTTTACAATGTAAAGTGGCTAAAATAATAAAAAAAAATTATATAAAATGGAGTATATGGTTTAAATATGAACATCAAATGGATTTTGTAAAATTTTAGAAGTTATTTTTGGCCTAAAGTTTAATGTTTAGTTCCTTTTAAGCTTATTTTCCTCTTAATCGCTGTAATTAATTTCAAACACTTTCACTAAATTTTTTGGCCAAAGACTAATTTGAAATTATTATTATTATTATTATAAATATATAACCCATTTTTCCAAATTCTAATCAAATAAGTCACATCACTTTTTTTAAAAAATTAATCATGTAGATGGAATGGAAAAGTAGGGTTTTAAAGTAAAAATATGAAAAAGTTTTCCAATTTATTTATCCAATATAAAAGTGAAATTGACTAAAATTAAATAAATTAGATTAAATGACATATAAATTATCTAATATGACTATAGAAAAAATTTATAATATAATTTAAATTTATAATTTACTAAGTTAAAAATACAGTTTTCAATTAAAATTCAATATTTTTTCTTTATTCATTAAAAAAATTAATCTTCTCAGAAAAATACCAAAAATTCACCACAAACTAGTTTTTACATTTTTATTTATAAAAAAAAGTTTATTTATTCAAATTAAATTTATAAAAGTTCCAAAATTCATATTTTAAATAGGTTAACCCTTAAAATGTGGTAAATTTTCCTTTAGAAAAAATATAGGGTTTTATGCGTAATATTGGGTCTATTATTATCTTATGCCCATAAATTTTTTTTGGATGAATGTAAAAAAATATTTTTTGAATATATAGAATATAGATTTACTATATATATTCTATAAAAGTTTTATAATTTAATCAAATATGAAAAACATGACTAAATAGTGTTTTGTTTAAATTGGGTGTTGCGTGAACTACAAACTAACCAAATATTGCATGTTTTGAAGGAATAAATAAAACTAAATCTATTATAAAATAAAAATATGGAAAATTATTGGGGTGGTACATTTATTTTTTTAATACAAATTAAATATTTTTTTCTTGTTATAAGATTATAAAATTTAAATACCTTTGTATTCAGTTCTTCCATCTAATAATAAATTCCGAGCCATATTAATTATGAATCCATTGGAAAAGGTTTTTGTAATAATGTTTTGAATCCCCTAAAAAAATAAAATATTTTATGTGATATACACCTGTTGATGAGTATAGAGGATATAAATTATATAAATGTGATGGTTTCATATGAACAACTATAAAAATCATTATGCATAGCCTTTACTATTTTATACCTTCAAATATAAATTCTAAAATTAATCCTCTATTTGAACTATGGTTTTGGAATCATATGGAAAAATAATTCTACTAATCATGAGAAATAATAGAAAAAATTCCATATTCTATTTCATAAAAAAAATGAATCCCTTGATTATATCTCAGCATAAGTACCCTTACCTTATCTACGAACTATACACCCCTATATATCAAAACTCTTAAAGAAATTACAACATTTACAAATTAAAATACTCAATGGAACTCATATTACATTGAAATTGCTATAAAGATATTATTCTAGTGTCATATAACTCATGCTACCCACTCCAAGGTCATTATCATCACATCAATGTATATATAAAAGATATCACTTTCAACATATTTTCATCTAGGAAGTCATCACATAACTGAATTAATTAATTAAAGCACCCAAAATAGGTTTGTTTAGAAAAAAAAATTAATAGGTTATTATTAATGCATTAAGTCACCAAAACTCATTTTCAATACTGATTTTCTCAATCACACCCAATCATTAATGTAGCACCCCAAAAATTTTATGGTATTTTTCTTTTAAATACATTATATTCATCACTATGAAACAACACTAGGATATTTAGGAGATAGTCAAAACCTAGCCATTAAATATAAATTTTACACTTCTATGTTTTGAATTTCGAAAAATGGTCATCTAGAGTTGTGATCAGTAAGTCATTTGGATTCTGATAGAATAAACTTGATTTTTGGTGAATATTAACATACCCTTATGAATAGAAATATGAATAATAATATGAATCTTATGAATAGTAAATATTATTATTATTTTATTTTCTTAAGGAAATATGATAATGGGATCTTAATTAATTTTTCAATGTCACATAAAACTAACTGCACTTCAAGATTGTTATTTTTCAAATTTAATATGACCTTATTTAAAAATTAAATTACTAATATTTAGAAAATTATTTTTGAAAAATTTATTTCACTTTTGAATTCTACATGTCGAAAAATGGTAGGGGTGAATTTTTGTGATTTTTCTAAAATTCTTTAATTTTTTTATGAATAGTGAAATACGGTAAAATACCATATATTCAATTTATCAGTTAAATACACTATTTATTACATAAAAAGTGATGAAAGGACACTTTTTTTGAACTCACATTCCATTATTACTATTAGGGGTCACATAAAACAATACTATTGGTTGTCCTGATGGAAATAATAAAATAATGAAATTAAATATTCAAAATTTACCCCTCTCCCCCACTATAAAAACTCCCCACCGCCACCTCTTCTATTCACTTCTATAATCATTAAAGCTTCTCAAAGTTCTGCCCAATAATCCTCCCAAGTCTCTTCCCCATGTCCTAGAGCTGCTGGTCTCACCAAAAGACCAAAACCGAAGCCCTTAGGAACTATCTCAAGGAGAAGAGATCAAGAGATAAACAACCTCTTTTATTTTCTTTATTTTCTTTCATTTTATGTTATTCTCTTCTATTCACTTTGTTTTGTGTTGGGATATTTCATTAAATATTCCCCCTTAATATCCATATTACGTATTAATGATAATATATTCCATTCCTCTCATCAAACTATTTTTATGAAATTTTAAGAGACGTCGTTAGGCTGCCGAATTTTTGTGAGAAATATATCAAATTTTCTTTCATTTTAAGATTCCTTTATTTTATTATTTTTTATTCACCTCATCTTAATCAATAGGAATGTATGCTCCATAATATTGTATATTATGGATGTTCTAATGTTTATTGAAAATTCCTCATCATTATTCTTCTTCTCTCCCACTTATTTAAGGAATAAAAACATTGTCCGTGATGTGTCGAATTACCAACATCGTGGACGTTGTAATTTCAATTTCCATTAATTATTTAAAGTCTGGTAATGAAACCAAATATATGGTTGAACTAGTTCATAATATATTTGCTTCATCTTGATTAATGTTCTGGAATATTTATACGTACATAGTATGGAATAATAATATGAAACAAGTTTATTGAGCACAAAACTGCCAAGCCAAATTCTAGCATTTTTTAACTCATCGAATGAGTGATTATCATGGTATATAACAAGAATCATTATGAGATCATTTATATCTATTTAATTCGTCTAATAATTTATATTAACAATTCTGTATGTTTAACCATATTTCAAACCAACTTCTATTCATGAATACAAGTAAACGAATCATAAAACCAAGTAAGAAAATGCTTCCAAGACTATAAGATTTAATCTCTTAAACCCATAACAAAGGACATTAATGAACTTAATAAGGTTATATAATATCAATTAAATGTTTGTCAGGTTCTTTTATTATTAATTAATGAATCTAAATTTGATTATTCAGGCCATTAAGAACAATCAAGAACACACTAGAGCAAAAGGTAAGGGGTTTCTCATATCGCTTTCATTTCTGTGAGATTTCCATTATTTTCCAATTATTCCTTATATTTGGTATATGTGTAATTTATTTTGTTATATAATAACATTATTGTATTTATATTCATTTTATTCAATGATTCTCTTGATGTTCATTAAGTTCTTGTCATTTAATTCGACTGATTACATTGTGGTAAGGGACTTTGTCTCAACTACCTTTTTGTTTTGACTAACTTTGTATTGGGAACCTAATAATCCTTAGGTGGTGTACCTACTTTCCATTTGAGATCACTTTTCATTTGAAATTATATTTATATTAAATATCCATAATCTCATGTTATGTATATGTTAGTTGTCTAAACCGTATACCATTTTACATAGGGTGTTTATTTGGAAAGATATTTTAATTATGGAAATATTGATGAATCTGTATACTCTACTCTATAAAGATATTGAAAAGGTATATTGACCTTGTATTTAATAAATTTTTAAAGAATTATTTTGAAATACAGTTGTGGGTGGGGCCTGCTACAACCCCTTGATGCATCGGTAGGCCTCTTGAGACAAAATAGTTTGGCGATAAACCCTTCGAGTTTGTTTCAAAAAATCAGACGGGTTTCTACCCACAGAGCTAAACCATTTCAATGGTATTATGGTTTTATATGCTAGATACATGATGTAAAATTAATAAGAATTCTCTTTATTCATTATCAGTTATTTTTATTATCCATGATATTTTCACTATGACAAAATCTATGGATGGAGTTTCATTTTCAGTTTATTAATGGCATTAGTTATTCATTTTTTCACTATGCCATATTGATTATGTTAGCTTGATTATGATTCACTTATTATTTTACTCATGATTCTGCTTTTTTAGCCCTTACTGAGCATTTTATCTCACCACTTTCATTGTTTACCTTCAATACTTCTAAACTGAGAATGTCTTTTATTGAGTTCGTGTGGTTGCAGTTTTTAGTTTTGTTATGTATTATATCTTGTAACCTTTTTCAATGTAATTTGTGTTACATCTATGTATATAGTTTCCTAAAGACTAATAAAATGATCATTCCTTTGGTATTTTCATTCCTTCTAACCATGCCAATACCACAAGTAATGCATCGGCTCCAGCCTAGAGGGGTCAGGGAGTTATAATGAACATGGCATATGAACTTATGTGTCAATTATGATGCATGCATTGAAAAATTATTACTCTTAATTATAATAGAATAATCTTTATAAATTACATTATAATATCATATTTTTAATAAAATATAAACTTTTATAGGGAAATAAATAACAATAATCCTAACTAAGTACCTGAATTTCCCCCATACTTGTGCTACCCAACTATAAAAATGGCTTTCATCTCATAATTTGATAAATACTTTATTCATTCCCCAAATCCCAAATGATAATATAATTTTAAAAAATCTTCTTATACTACTTTATAACATCCTCGGAGAAGTCTCCCCCAATTCTACCAATGTCATATCACTACACGACTCATGTGAACCTCTACGTACATCAAAAGTCATTGACTGTAATAGAAAGTTAGATGAAATCACATGGTAAGGCTATTACATTTATATCATTCAAATAAAATACAATTATGTAGTAAAATATCCATAAAATATGAATAATATAAAAGTAAAATAATAAATGATTATGTTGGTAAGAAAACTATAATGAAAAACATACACCATGTTATAAAAAATGCTATTAATATTGGTTATACAGCCATACATAAATACGATATTTTTTTATGGGATAATCAGATACAATGAAGAAATAAAATTAAAAATAAAATAATGTGTCCCATCTACCATTCCTTAATAATTATTTAGACTTACCACTATATCTAAGATAAGATCCTACAACAAACTCAATATTTACTAAGGTAATTTGCATGATAAAATAATTTTTGTATGTCCACTAAGATACACATCTTGTGTGTGAGAATAAGAATTAGTAATCTACCACCAATGGCCACCCTAATAATAACCTATATATATATATGCATGTACGATATGATGTAAAAGTAGTAACCAATCACATTAATCACATACATCATTTCAAGGGATTTTTTAAAAACAATCATATTACTCAACTCATACCTACTTTTACTAGTACAAGAAATGGAAAGTATTCTCCAATTTCCTAACATACCTGTTATAACTGGTGGGTGAGCTACCTGATCTTCCATGATTTTATATAAAATTCAAAACAATATGTTGGAATAATTTAAAACTAGTATCTAATTAGTAATATAATGTCTATATTGACAATATTCCCAACCATATCATAAATATAAAAACCAAATAGACAAAAAGGTATCCTATCAAGGTAATACTATATCATGAAACTAGATGGAAATATATCTAGTCCATGAGGTATCATATTATACCATGGTCCAATCAAGCATCCATTATAGGAAATATTTTATAATAATATTGGATGACCAATCATGTAGTCTAATTAATCTTATATTATACCACTATCTGAAGAATTTATAGTCTAATAAATCTTGTATTATACCACTAGTAGGTGAATCCGCCAGCTAAGTAATTCCAGATTCAAACAAATATCTTTTGAATCATCCAACAAATAGATGGTACATATATAGATAAAATTGTAAATATAACCTACCATATATAAATTTTAACTGGAAAACATGTCCCATATTATGTGTCATATCCATATATCCTAGGTGGATGATATATACCTCATTGGGCACCATATCTAAATATCACTGGTGGGATATGCAACTCCTTCTGAATATTTCAATTCTATAATACTTATTGTAAATACATCTTATCTTGTAACTCATATCTCAATAGAATATATGGGAGAACCTTCCCATCTTGGAAATTATATCTCACTATTATAGACAGGAATTGAATCTCGCCTTGACTGACCTAACCCGACCAATCATGACCCCACCAAGGCTAACAGTAAGACAGGTGTCCTTCACCGATACTACTTCCAATGGGCCAAGGGATGATGACTGGTACCAAGTAGAAATATCATATATGATGGGGGGAATTAGATTAATGAACCTATACATAAACCCACATCTCCACAGAGGATATAATAACATAGGATAGACAATAAAACCAAATATGATATATAATTAACATTAAAAACACTAAGATACATTTAATATGACATGTATATAATAAATAGAGTAAAGGGTACAAATATATTCCCAACCAACCTAGTGTAAATCCAACCTAAAAAAATCGAGGTGAAGGGTATCTACAATGAACTAGTATTAGACATGAATGTAATCCACTGTTTTCATCTATGGGTACCACTAAAATCATGTAGTCCCAACACCACATATACTAAATACACCACCAAGCTATCCATAATCAACATAAGTTCGGATACATGTGGGAAAATGCTCATGATGGGGTGAGTATATATATACCCCAATGGATACCCCAAAAACCACAAAGAAATGAATAAAGACCCAAGTTATCCCGAAACCAAAAAGTTAGAGGATAATCCACTTAGGGAAGAATAAAACAAAAAGGAATACCTAGATATGGTTTTATGTCAATGAGAAAGGGACTTTGAGTCTTATTCATCAACAACCCAACTTCATAGAAAAAACTATCACGCCAAAAAAACCAAGAATCATAGATACACAGCTGAACGATACCCATGTGATCTCACTGACTATGTTGGGGAACCCAATACATTAGAAGAAGAAATTTGATGGAGGTAATATCACACCCTAGATGGAGGACCCACTCCTCATTGAAAAAGTTCATTGAATGGGGGATTTCATGAATTAATGAATAGAGGAACCATACCTTGATGAATCATAAAACATCAATACTAGGTATTACCAAAATTTATTGAACCTATGGGGAACCAATGCCTTTTCTGGTGAAATGGATCATTGACTCCACAGATAAATTATATAGGTCCTATAACCCATGAATCTAGGGGAATAATAAACTCTAAAACCCTATATAGGACCCATGCCTTTTCACTGACATATATCTAGAGGAGTACTAAATCATGAGGCATGCTCCACTCATCATTCTCAAACCTCATCATCAGAACTATCTATATAATTCTTAAAACTACCCAAAACATGATGTGAATGGCCCCGGTAAACCTAAAGGTCTTGTTCCAAGTCATTCTCTCTAAGACTCAACATAGTCATTATGTGAGTAATACTATCATGTTGCAATACGTGAACCATTGATTTTATGCTATAACAAAGCTCTATATTCTATAGCTAAATCTTTTAGCCATCTTCCCCATTCCTCAAATACTATATTCAAAATGAAACTATTACCACCATGCCACAACTAGAATCATCATATCAGAATACCATTTTTATGGTATTAACTCAAAGCTTATGGAATCTATGTAAAATTTTCTTTAAGAACACACACCATTGAGGAAAAAGAGGTAGACATGGAATAACATGGAGTTCTGTGACATGATCCTTCACATCAAGGATGATGGGAGATTCAAGAGACCCCTTCATCTTGACAAGACAAGAACTATCAAATTGTAACTAGACACCATACATTATAGTTTCACTACTCTTTCTATTTGCATCTTTCACTATCATCTCTATACCATGCCTCCACTTTCAAACACATACATTATAAGCCACCATTAAAAGGGTTGGTGTATTCCCATAAATAAAATCATTAAAATAAATAAGGGATTCAATATAATGATTCTGATATACCATATATTATAAAATAAAATACAACCGACGGTTTCAATCAAAATGTTGAATCATCATAATGATGAATACGGATTCATTAAAGAGATATAGTAAGGTGTAGTTAATGAAAAAGTAGGTATAATAAATACTATATCATGTGACAATAGAGAATGAGATGAAAAAAGAGTTCTTCCTTAAATCTATTTCATTGATACTATATAAATCTACACTCCAGAATAACCAAGGGATCACCACATGTTTTTTGTTGGTTAAAGGATCTTCCAAGATATCTAGGGATCAAAAAATGCACCTTTAGAAGTTTAAAGGTTGATCAAGGAAAATAAAATTTAAGGGATATAGGTATTGGAAACTATTTTTAATAAAAAAACATGTATATAACTCTTCTAGTGTTACTCACCATTTCAAGTCACAATGAACTAATTTCTATGAAAATCATTACACAATCCATAATATCACTTTGTAACAAACTCTCGGTAAAAAAGATTAAAAAATGACGGTGAGATAAAAAATCATTCTCAACTACCCAAATAACTCTATCCACCATTACTCTACACAACTTCATTCCCATTACTATAAAAAACTATTCACTATGTCACAATTCTACAAAATTAGACAAAACCAGCAGATCCACACATCTCATATCATGCCTCCCGTGTGAGATTAACATAAGGGTATATTACTCTTTACTCTAAAACATAGAATACCCTGATACAAGGGAATAATCATGGAATATAATATAAAACCACACTATGATAAGACCATTCATTTGAAAAATTCTAAAGTATTTAAGAGAAAATTTCTAGGTCAACACATCCTCCACAACTTTAAGGATTTTCATATCTAAAAAAATGTTTTTCTCAAACAAGTAGGGCTAATGAGTCCAAATAAAACTCTAATGACACCAATATATCTCCTAAATAATCCTATACATTCATACCACTCACACTATCTCTCTTAAATATTCCCAAGAGCTCTCTTCAGAGTCACTAAAACATGAAGTGTCCTCTTATATAGATCGTCATTCACCATTGGGTACTCCAAGAAGGTATAATCATCCTCAATATATAGCTCACCTATATTGATGATGTGTTTTGTGTCTTATATATATATATATACCTATAAATGACACATAAAATATGTTTTTCACCTTGTTTAACTTTTGGGTTGTGACATGGAATAATAAACTCCACCCACATGTCATAGAACCTAGAACACTTTGATTAAACATATCAAAAAATTTCTTCCCTGGACAAACCAATAAAAAATGTTTCATCACTATACCATTGGCGACACATGATATCACCACCTTGAACACCAAAATCCTCATTGTTTAGTTTTCATAGTACTTCTGATGGCTCTAAGATATCCTTATCCACACCATGATAACTTACACCTTCATCGCCATCAGTCACACAAACTCTAAACCCATCAATGAAAAATATCAAACCTTAGTCCATCATAAGGGTGACCTTTAGAGTATCCCATATATGGCCTTGAAAAATTCTTTGCCAATAATTTAGTTGTAGATATTTTTATATGGGAAATCCACTAAGGGTAAGTGATCTAGTGAGGTTTGACCAAAACTCAACACACAAGCCCTTAAAATATTCTTCTAAACCTGTGTGGTTCAATAAATCTTATAATTTTTCTATGGGTTGAATTCCATAATAAACCATAATTTAATCCTAAATGACTCTTGAAATATCCTATATAATTGAGATGTTAAATAAGATTCATGGTTGGATATGATAATTGATGATATTCCATGTAACCAGATGATATCATTCATGTACATTCATTACAATAGTTACATCGAACTCTACTCTCGAATATAAAGGTAGTGGGATGACATGGAAAATTTCAATGATAATCCAAATCACATAATGACACTTTTTGATTAGGTATG
Source organism: Viscum album (assembly GCA_963277665.1). NCBI lineage: Eukaryota > Viridiplantae > Streptophyta > Magnoliopsida > Santalales > Viscaceae > Viscum > Viscum album. Next base: position 75,695,251 of record OY728165.1, on the reverse strand, counting down.
TCCTATCACGAATTCCATTAATATACAATCCAACTTCCACTTATGAATCTCAAGGGGTTGAGCCAAACCCCCTAAAAGTTGGTTCTCAGCCTTCAACAACTAAGAAGTGAGGCACCATAAGATAAATTCAGCCACATTCCATTTCATACATATCCAATAAAACTAAAACCCAAGTTAAAAATGCCTTATTTTCACACCTGGATGTTCCTCTAAGGGGGAATTATGGAACTCTCTCAAAACTGCATCTAACAACTTGAATGAAACCACTATTTATCATAAATTAAGGATGATGTTCTCTCTACATTGGAATATACATATGGTGAATCACATGAAAATATATGGCCATGAAAAAAATAAAATAAATGTATCCAAACTATGCCTATATTATACACTAATGAAGATGAGGATCTACTACTATTGATTAAATATAATCCACTTCCACCTCACCCCTTAAAGAAAACTGCATCACCAGGGATTGTACCTACACCTCTTATACCATCCAAGTATGGGATTCACTACTAAGGTAATTATCCACAAAATATCCCTTCCAAAAAGTATAGAACATTCCAATGTTATAGTCTTGCTGGAACACTAAAAAATATATCTATCCGAGATTAAGATCTTTATAGGTGAAGTTATATATAAAACTCTTAAGGTCTATGTAAACTATGAACCACTAACAAATAAGGAAATGTATACTTTTATTCAAGTAAAAAGACCACTTCCAAATAAAAATTTAACACCATAATATTTTAGAATCTATTTCATTATGTAATGTATTTGATAGTGTGTGGTATACACAACACTGATCTCATACAAAATGTGATATACTATTATTAAAATATGACCATTATGACATAGTCATTGGTTTGATGGGTACGAATAGGAACAATAATAATATGATATATATATATATAAAGTTTTTTCTTTATAAAATGAATAATAAGTCATACATTTATTATTATTTTGTTAGAAATAAAGATATAATATTTTAGAGGTAAAAGAGATATTTCTCATAAAACTATTTTTATGTGAGAAATGTATTTTTTACTTCATAGATTAAATTAACAATTACTGAAAAATGTTTCTAATTAGTAAAATTTAATACACTAACTTCAATTTAATTATAGTTATTATACAATTAATGTGAATAAAGTTAATTTATGCTTCGAATATATATTTTCTTCAAAAATGTCTTTATTGTATTTTGTACATAGATATTATAATTCATTATGAAACTTTTATAAATTGTATTTTATAAAATGCATATAATTTTTATAATAATTTTGCCATAATATTATTATGATTATATTTTGTATTTTTATAAAAAATATTTATATTTTACTAAATAGTTTAAATTGACGATTTTTGAAAAATTGTCATTCATTTTGTTTAATAAAGTACTTTTAAAGTCACATTCATTTTTGGATTTTGTATTAATGTAATTTATTAAAAATTATATTAAAAACAATATAAATAATTTTATAGTAATAAACATTATATATGGTTTGGTATAAGATTATTTTTGAGCAAAAAAACACATTTTTCTAAAAACTGGTTTTGTGGTGTTTTGCACATTTTTTTTAAAAATTGATTCATTCCACTTATACAAATATAATCTTGAAAAATTTATTACATATTATGAATTAAGAGGTGATTTTTTATTAGTTAAACATTATTTTTGGTTTTAATTAATAGTAAAAATGGTATATATTTTTCATCTTGGTAAAAGTAAATCAGGTAATTATGTTGAAAAACAAGGTGATAAGGCTTTAAAAATATATCTACCACCTACCTTTTTTATATTGGGAAATTTATGTTTGGACACCCCATTCATATATTTTAAAATATATCATTTTTGTGCTATTTTTAATTGATAAATAACTTTATATTATTTTAGGTAAAGGACAATTCCAAAAATGTTACTCACTTGCTTTCAATTCCAATTATAAGATCACTTAGAGATAAGAATATTTTATGAATAAATATTAAAGTTTATTTTAAACTTAATTAATTTATTATATTTAATTTAATTAATTTTAAATTTTTATTTACTATATAATTACTTTAAATTCTTATACAACGTTGACATAATGCATGTCAAAATAATAGAAAAATAAATTTAAATAATTTTTAAAAACATAAAAAGTAATATTTTTATAATAATTATAGTGTAACATGAATTTTATGGTTAATAATAATGTATAATTTATTATTATATAGTTTATATTCTAATTTCACACATTTATTGACGCCTTTAAATCCAAAATAAGTTAATAGTTCTTTAAATGACTTTAATGGTATTTTATGTCAAATAATATATTATTAAATGATTTAAAAATCATAAAAATATTGAAATTGGACAAGGGGGATCAGATATGGTATAAAATTTTATCCATTGACCATTTTGAGACAATTATTACATTTTAGTTAAATTCACAACCCTTTAAGAATGAAATAGTTGATACCATAGTTAAGGTTAAAATTAGCCAATAAAAGTATTAAACCCAAAAATAATGTTTAAAATGGAATATAAACCTAATATTTTTTATGAAATTATTTCAAACATAAACTATATTATCTTAAAAATTTTGGCCAATTTTTACCACTTTCACATGAGGAATAATTCATTATATTTAAATATTTTAAGTAATTCTGAATACATCTTTTCATTCACTATAAAAGGACACAAATTCTCCTCTATTATTCTCACAACCTTGATAAAAATATCTTGAACAAACACTAAAAACAAAAATATTATGAATATACTTATAAAAGTTTTATTGGGTATATTCTCTCAAAATTCAATCCCTAGGTTCTCAATGAGATATCCAAAGGTGGTTTCTCAAAGTGGAGGTAATCATCTTAACAAAGAGTTTTCTTTTTACATCTTATTATACTTTTTAAATTATGTAATAACATTTAAAATATAATTATATAAATGTATTAAATATTATTATATGTTATTATATTAATTTAATGACATTATTAATATCATTTCATATCCTATGGGGAACCAAAATATCATTTCAGTGTATGTGTGGACTATCGCCTCCACAAAGAGATATGTTTTGTTTTTAATAACCAACTCACAAGGATGGTTATTATGATAAATTTAATAAATATTTATGATATTAATGGAATATTTATGATTCTGTAAATATAATATATTACTCACCTTCTTACCCTTCCATCCTTTAAAAATGATAACATCACTCATGTGAATGTGTGGAATACCACCTCCATAAAGTGATATGATTCATTTTTCATGTATGAATTTTGTGGGTTATTATAAAATTTAATTTGATGTATAAATATGATAACTATTTATTTAATATGATTATGGAGATTATGGAATAATGAAATCATTGAACATGGTCAACACATCAAAGTAATTTTGAAATAATGAACCAAACATCCTCAAAATATCCAATGTGGACTTAACCAATTAAGCACATAAATATATCCTAGAAATAAATGAAATAAATAATCTATTGAAAATTTAAGTAAAAGAGGTTATTAGTAATTTAAATAATTAATATAACTTCATTATTCATGTTTTAAATAATTCATGTGGAAAGTTGGGAAATGAGGTAAGGGATTTCTAGTCTCAATTCTGTTTCTTTGATACGTAAGATATTTTCTCCACATATTTTATTTTTTTGTGTTGTATAAACTTCCTTATAGATGTATTTTATCATTAATTTTTGAAATCAATGTTTTTTAAAAAGGATTATATGTTATTTCCTTTAATTTCTCTTGGGTTCAAAAGTTATGACATTATAAGGGACACTTTTCCTTAAAAATTTATTTTAAATGTGTTAAAGGATTAATTTAGTAATATTTTTCCTCCAAATAAATATTCATAAAATAATTTTATAGATGTATTCATATTGTAATAAATAAATTATAAAGTACATTTTATGTCTATTTTGAAATTATTTCAATGTTTTTCAAAAGGAGTCTTTTTAAATTATTTATACGGGACATTTTGACTTTATTTAAAAAAGGAAAAATGAATGTTTTATTATAACATATATGACATTGAAATATTTTATTTTCACAAAAATATTATTTTATGTATGAATTAATTTATAATTCTCCTGTTATCTTCAAATAAAAACACCCTTACCTTTTTATAGGTACTTTTAGTTTTAAAAATTTGGTATTAAAGGAAAGGGATATCAATATACAAAAATGTATTGCATATGGGTTTAGAAGTATATTTTAATGAGTTTGATAATGGAAATCTAATATTTATGAATTTTACATATGTTATGGTACTTGAGAGTTATTTATGATTATGGGTAATCCTGATATATGTCTCTAATGCATTGAGTAATGATTATGTTCCCCAGAGAATTATGATGGAATTAACTGAGTAGATTATTACATTTGTAAGGGTTATTATAAGGGTTAAATGAATATGATGTATTAAGAAGCATACATGAATTTTATTTTCCTAAAAATTTATTTTCATTGAATTATTTTTATTTCATAAGGTAAGATATTGGTCACCTATTTAATGGAATAATTATTCCATCTAAGTGTAAAAAAGTATGTTTTAATAAAATGTTTTCACGGGTTCATATTTTTTTTCTAAGAACCCTCACGATTGTAATTTTAACTTTATGATTTTTTTAAAAAAAATTTATTGAAAATAATTTGTTACTAAGGTTGGTTTCACGTTGAAGACAATTATTAATTGACCTTAAAGCTTATTATATTAAAGGAAAAATCTCTTATAAGTTCTCATGATTTTTTAAATGGAACAATGGGTTACTTTTCTTATTTGTTTATATAACCTATTGAGCTTTTTATACTCATACCATGAATCCAAATGTATTTCATAGGGTTAATGGACGTGTAGTAATAGTGATGACTACTTAATATGGAAAAATAAAAGTTGGTAATAGTTGAAAAAATTCTGACATAAAGACATGTGTATTGTTATGTAAGAGTTGGTCCTCATTCTATAAAACTGTAATCCTGAAAGGTCTTTGGGTATGTAAGTGATCTAATATTTATATTTGATGTTTTATATGGATAAAAGTGGATCAAATTTATCAGTATTAAAGCTATAAATTTAAATATTATCTTTTTAGAACCGGATCTAGGAGTGCATGTTCAGGGATCCTTATAGTTGGTATCAAAGCAAGGTTTGATAACTTTGTAAATTATGATGTTTTCACATGAGGTTAACTTAAGAGTTATGGATAACATCATTTATTTATAAATTTAAGGTTGATCATAAATTAAAAGGTATAGAAATCCATTTTTATATTTTAAGTGATGTGATTTAAATTTGATTAATAACACTTTGGGGTACATTTATTTATTTTTTATAAATATTTGATGTATATTTAGCCCTAATGTTTAACTTTTGTTGCAGTGAAAATTTTATTAAAGGAATAATTATTTTCTATTTTATGGGAATAATTTTAAACTTTTTTATAACCTCTTGGTTTAGGATTAACTTTGATGTTGAGGTAATTATCATTAATTATGATAAAAGTTTTATCACACTTTGGGAATATATGTTTTATTGTATAGATAACCGTGAGATTAAAAAGTGATTTGGTGATTATTTGTTTAATGTTATTTTTTTAATGAGTTCACTATTTGGGAAACAATATTTGATTAAGGGAAATAGAAATAATTTTGGCTATGATGACAGTTTATTTTTGGAATAAAGGTTGAATTATCTTTTAGAAGTATATATGATTTTTTATTATGGTGATTTAGGTTATTTATGGAAAATATTAGTATATTTTTTAGATTATATGATTAGTACACATTAATTTTTCACTATATTACTTTTTTAGTGACTAGTGTGGCTTGTAAATTAATGCTAAATTGATATCAGAAGAATATTTGATCAAGTACTTTTGATTTTGGGGGTTTTCACTTGGTAAGGAATATTTTGAAGTTTTTTAAGGTTATTTATTTATAGAAAATTTAAAGTTTAATCATGGGTGATATTTTTTAGGTTTCTAAGTTTAATTTAGTATTTATTCATATTAGATATTATCTTACCATGTTATATCCTTATCGGTCTTGGTTAATGTCCAAATACAAAATTAATAACTTTTTATCATTGTGTGTATCATGTGATCCATTCGATGTTAATTTTAGTGATTCAGACATGAAAAATTATTTTACTATATTCATTTATTGGTGTAAGAGATGATATAAAAGTGAAAATTTATTGAGTAAAAAACAAAGGAATAAATTATTCTTATGAAACAGAAATAGATCAAGTTTGTTTGTTTTGTCATGTTCACTATCGTAATGGTAAAAGAATCCCATAACTATAGGCAAAGGATATTGAAATAAAATTTTTATCATTTTAACTTCATTTCTAATAAATTAATGGTATTATTTATCATTGCGTTAATCTTTGATGGATTAAATATATTATTTATCCCCTAATTATTTTTGTTTTTAGGGTCATTAACTTTCTCATGATCTCATTCTACATCACTCCCCGTCATTATTTAGACAATACTTTTCTCCTTTAGTACCATATTTTAACTTCCTTGTAATGTTATACTATTTGTAAACCTAGTTATTTTTTATTCTATGTGACCTTTATATTTTTTTTATCTTATAAACTTTTTTATTATCCTTTTTTATTAAATGGGTTTTCAATAAATGTATTTTTAAATATTAAAAAGGGTTTTCTTTTCATGATTTTAGGTTTTATCTTATTCCCCTTGGAATCAATTTATTTAAAATATTTAAAACCCTTTTTATCTAAAGGACATAAATTTACGAGGATTCAATTTTTTAAAGGGGTAGAATGTAAAACCCCACAATTTTGTAATTTAGTTTTCAAGTAATATATTTTACAGCTTGTGGTATACGCAATACCGAACTCAAATGAATCACAATATACTCTTATTTAAACATGACCATTATATCTTTGCCATGTTTTTGATAGGTATGAATAGGAATAACCATATTATGAAATATATGTAATTTTTTTCCTTAATAAAATTAATAATAAATTATATATTTATTATTAATTGGTTGGAAGTAAATGTATAATCTTTTAAAGGTAAAAGAGATATTTTTCATAAAACTATTTTTATATATGCAATGTATTTTGATATTAATATATTAAATTAATCATTACTATTAAATGGTTCTAATAATTACATTATATATCAGATTTTATTAATTAATATTAATTTATTTAAGGTTATTATACAAGTAAGGATAATAAAGCGAATTTATGCTTTAAAAATACATTTTCTTCATAAATGGTTTTACTTTTATTTTGGGAAACGATATTATAATTAGTTTTCACCAATTTTATAAATTTTATTTAATAAAATTAATATTATATTTGAAATAATAATTTCATAATAGGATTTATATGAATTTTTATGATTTTTTGAAAAGATTAATATTTGAGTGAATATTTAAAAATCATGTTTTTTTTCAAAACTACCATTTTTTATTAAATTAATTAATTAAAAGTCCCATTATGTTTAGAAATTAGTCATAATGTAAAATAATATCAATTTTATTAAAAATATTATAAATAATTCCATAGGAATCAACACTATATGATTATGGTATGAGTTCATTTTTAAGATTAAAAACAAATTTTAAAAAAATTAATTATGTTTTATGAATTTATATTAAAAATGAGTTATAAAACTTATAAAAATTGAATCTTGAAAAATTGATTCTATATTTATATTATATAAATTCAAATTTGGTAAATAAACTAACTTTATTTTTAGTCATAATGAATAGTTACTATGATAAATATTTATCACCTCGGTAACAGTAAATCAGTTAATTAATGTTAAAAATAATGTGATAAGGCCTTAAAAATATATATAAAACTAGAATTATATATTTTGTTTGAGTTTAGTTTGATCAAAACCTTCAAATATTTTAAAATATTTCATTTTTGTGCTATTTTTCATTGATAAAGACCTTTATATTACTTCATGTAATGGAAAATCCCAAAATGACATTCTCTTACTTTTAATTTGTATTACAAGTTCACATAGGGATAAAATATGTTATGTATGAATAAAAAAATTTATTTTTAACTTAATTAATTAAATTTTATTATGGTAATTTATTTTTAATTTTTAGTGATGGTATAATTACCTTAAATTCATACACAATGCTAACATAGTGCTTCTAAAAGTAGTAGAGAATTCAAATTAAATGATTTCAAAACCATAAAAATTATTATTATTTTTAATTAATTATGGTTTCACATGAATTTTGTGGTTAATAATAATGTATAATTGATTTTTAAGATTTTATATTAAAATTACACACCTTTCTTGATGTCTTTAATCTCAAAATATGTGAATAGTTGTAAAACTAACTTTAATGTTATTTTATTTCATGTAACATTTTATTAAATGATTTAAAATCATTAAAATATTGAAATAGTAAAGGGGTGGTGAGATATGATCTATAATATCATAATTTGACAATTTTAGAGAAAAGTTTTACCTTATAAGTAAATTTTGATCCCTTTGTGAATGAAAAAATTATTACCACGATTAAGGTTAGAATTTGTTAATGAATGAGTTAAACCCATAGACAGGGTGTAAAATACCATATATAGCTATCCAAAACTTATTTTTGGAAATTATTTAATCTTCATCCTTTCTTATCTTTTATATTTTGGCCACTTTGTGCAAATTTTATAAAAAAAATATTAATTATATTTAAATACTTTGTGTAATTCCAAGCATGTCCTTTCTTTCACTCCAAATGGATACCACCTTAGCTCTACTATTCAAACCATATTGTGACACTTATATTTAAAAAAACATAATTTTTTTTATAAAAATACTTTTACAAGTTATAGAGGTTATTGTATCTTAAAAATACCATCCCTATGGTTCTCAAGGAGGGATGTAAAAGATGTTCTTCAAAGAGGAGGTAATCATCTCAACTAAAAATTTTCATTTTACTTATTAATATACCTAATTAACTTACATAATAACCATTAAAATATTAAAATATAAGTATTTAAAATATTATAATATTTATTTTTAATTTCATATCTTAATTAATTTCGTTTTCTATCATATATGGAACAAAAACATCATTCGTTCGTATGTGTAGACTACCACCTCCATGAAGTAAAGTGTTTAATTTTTCACCACCACTTCACAAGTATTGTTATTATGATAGATTTAATACATATATATTATATTAAATAAATTATTATTATTATATAAATATATAACACTAATTAAATTCTCACCCTCCCACCTGTTAAAAAATTATAATTTCGTTCATGCATATGTGTAGAATACCACATCTACAGAGCAATGTGATTAATTTTTCATGTTTTCCTTTCATGGATGACTATAAAATCATGTTTTATATATATAAATAATAATAATATGATTTTAATTATTAATTATATGATTAAATAGTTAAATCCTTGACCACAGTTAACACACTAAAGTTATTTTGAAATTATGAATTAAATGTCCACAAATTAGTCAACACAAACTTAACAGATTAAGTAATTAAATATTTTGTTAGAATAAAAGAAATAAATCATTTAATTATAAGGGATTAAACCTATAAAGTTTTATCAATAAATTAAATAATTAACATTTTTACATTATACAATAGTTAAGGATCTTATGTGGGAAATTGGTAGATGAGTTTAAGGATTTCTAGTCTAAATTCCCTTTCGTTGAGACTTAAGCAATTTTCACCACAAGTTTTATTTTTTAGGTGTATAAAATACATTATGGATATATTTTAAAATTAATTCCTAAAATTAAAGTGTTTTAAAATACATTAAAACGTCTTTTATTCAATTTTTCATTAGTTCAAAAGTCATCACGTTATAAGGGACATTTTGCCTTAAAACCTAATTTTAAATGTTTTTAGGATATAATTTAAAAATATTTTTCTTCTATGTAAATAATAATAATTTAATTTTATGGATGTATTTATATTAACATAAATAAATTATAGATTAAATTTTATATCTATTTTCAATTTATTTCAATAATTTTCAAAATGAATCTTTTTTATGTATTGGCACAAGACTTTTTGACTTTATTCAAAAAAGGAAGAAGGAATGTTTTAATTTAATGTATATGATGTTGAAATATTTTTTCTCCACTACAAAAGTTATTTTATGTTTATATTATTTTATAATATTCCATTTTTTCAAATAAATACACTAATTTTCTTTTTTCTATGTATTTTTAGTTTTGAAAATTGGGTTTTAATGTAAATGGATAAATCAATATTTGATTTTTTTTGTTATGGGTTCAGAAGTATATATTTTTTATGTTTGATGATATAAATGAATAATTTTATGTTTTTTATGTAGTTTATGGCCCTTTTTCATTGATTATGATGTTGGGTGATCCAGATATAGCTCTCCAATACATTGAGTAATGATTATGTTTTTTGGAGAATTATGTAGAAATTAACTGAGCTAATTCTTCCATTTTTAAGGGTCTTGTAAGGCTTCTTATAAGGGTTCTATTAAGATGATGTAATAAAGAATCTATATTACTTTTAAATTCTTGATAATTATTTTTCATAGAAATAATTTTATTTCATAAGGTAAGTTATTATTATATTGTTTAAAATAATGAATATGTACTTTAAGGATAAACATTTATGTTTTTAAGAATATATTTTCTTGGGTTCTCATGTTTTTTTCTAATAAACCATCATGATTATGATTTTTAATTTATTATTTTTTATAATTTGTTTTATGAAAAATAAATATTGGGTGGTAAATATGATTTCATGTGTAAGTAAATGATTATTTGATCTTAAATTTTATTATATTAAAGGAAATATCTCTTATATGATCTCATGATTTTTGAAATGGATTAAAGAGTTACTTTTACTCATTGAATATATCTGTTACTAATATTTTTATTTACATACCTTGTTTTCAAATGTTTTTAATTGGTCTTAAGGATGAGTAGGTACAATTATAAAGACTTAATATAGAAAAATAAAATTTGGAAATAGTGCAAAAAATGATCACTTAATGACATAGGTATTGTTATGTAAGAGTTTTTCATAATTATCTATATCTATAAACAAAAAATTTCCTCAATTATGTAAGTGATATAATATTCCCATTTTAAGTTTTTAAAAAATAAAATCGTTCAGGTTTATTTGTATTAAATCGAGAAATATAAGGATTGTATTTTTAGCAGTAGATGTTGGAGTACAAGTTTAGGGATGTTATAACAAATCATGGGCTGTATAGTTCTTATATTGAGGTAATGAATACAAGGACCCATAAATAATAAATTTATACTCTTTTATTATCACAAAACCAAACCTATATCTTGAGTCATTTGTGAACACTACATACTCAACTCTTTCCTCTATAATCATTAGAATTGAAACATTTATCAATACCTACGTTATCTCCTAAAAATAACCATGGAATTAATCAAATAAAATAAAAATCATAGTTTTTAAGTTATGGGAAATGATGGTAATAAAAATCTTAGAGACTTTCAACACAAATTCCTAGTAGTATCCCACCAACCCATAAAATCTTATCTCCTAAAACATGATCTTGGGTGTCTGCAAAGAAAGAACCACCTCAATCATCACTGGTTCTGCAACCACTTCACACTTTGAGATGATTTACAAAGAATTGAAAATCTAGAATACAAAATCAACACTTCAGGAGCTTACAATAGAGCTGATTCTATGAATTCTTGTTTAGAATAGTCCTAAAATTCTCAGAGTGCTCCTCATAAAACACTAAATATAAAAGGTTTTTGTTGATGAATAAAAATAAAAACCATTCTATAAAAGGATTTCATATTCATTCTATGAGGCCTATAAACATAATTTGGGTATTCAATATTCCAAATGGTATCATAGTAAACAAATATTTTCCAAATAAATCATCTGAATTACATATTTGGTATATCCCCCTCAAAAACCCAAAGTTGGCTATAACTGGAACTAAGATCAATATTTTATAGTTAATTATTAACTTTCAGCTGATTTAAGAGGTAATAAATCTTCATTATATGGTGTTGTTTCTTGACATTCACCTTGTTTAAGAGGAAATAATCAATAAAAATACTTAAAAACTTTTTCCATTAGTAATATGACTTCCTTAGGGACAACACTAGAGACACCTAGTGGGATAAAATGATTCTACCAAAACCTTTATTCATAAGTTCCTCTAATTAAACCATAAAATCTATAATAATGGTAGGTATCCTCGTATATAATGAAGTAGAAATCAGGTTAGTATTGGGGTATTGATCAATATAGAATTTTATCTCTAGAAGAGGGGAAAATCCAATTTCATCCTCTAGGAATACATAAATGTACTCTACCATGATTATATAAACAGAAAAAAATATTAAGTATCCACCATAGAAAGAGCCATACTCACCAACTAATGGGTGATCATTTGAAACTTCCCACCTATATGCCATTATTATCTCAAATGAAGTTCCCACTCCAAAATGAAGGAAACATTGATCTATGTACTCAAAATCAAATTGATATTTAACTTTAGTATCCCATAATAGAATATACCTAGGAAAACGTACCTATACCATAGATGAAATAATAGGGTCCCATCATATCCACTATAAGGTCCATTGAGAATCTTACTCACTAAGATAAATCTTTCATCGTTAACATATGTGGGTGAGAAAGAGATCACTTTTAATTGGAGTATCTAGAAACATTTTTTGGGATAAAGGCTCTATCAGTATTTATAACTCTTTGACAATGGATTAAATGATAATATAATTTCATGTAATAGTATATATGAGTATGTGTTAGAGAAGAAATAGATCATATATAAGATCATATTGAGAATTACATTTCCATAACAATATAATGATTTTATTTGGAAATGTCCTTGGCTACTATCTCCCTGATCTTAGAATGGATAGACTAAGGGTGGCAGTGGTAGGATATAATCATAATGTACTATACCAAAAAATACTCTTCATGGTGCAGCATCTACTCTTCCAACATAATTTTATCCTTGAATAAAACCCATTCAATCTCATGGAGGTATCTGGTTGCATAACATTGTTTGACATGGAGGCTCATTGTCACGACCTAACCCAATGAGGATGAGCCCCAACTCCCCAAGGAATCCTCTATAGGTTTGGGTTTGTTGTCTACCACCGAGTAAGATTCCACACACATGGGAGGCCTTATTCTATCGTACCAGTACGCACACACCAACATACACCTCCATCCAACAATATATAGATATATAGAAACTAAAATTAAATGCATACATAAATCTTAGCAGAGTAAAAAAAAGTAAAAAAATGGTAAATACAGGGCCCAAAAAAAATAACTATAAAATAATCCAACCTGTTCTGATGATGGAGATCATTGTCAAATGCACCCACTAGAAATCTCCTCGGCAAGCTCTGGTAAACACCCCAGTTGGTCTAGCTCATTAATCTCCACATCCTATAGGTCCCCCTGGGACTCCATTGAAAGGAATTCAGTCTATAAAAGACACAAGACATGTAGGAAAATCCCATTCATAGGTGAGTATAAAGATACTTAGTAAGTGCCCCAAATTACCAAAAGAAAGGGAGGTATTGAAAGGAAACAATTCCCTCAAACCAGCCAGAGGGAACCCAAATGAGAGACAAAACCCATATTGAGACCATACTTAGCTAAAATCGACGATTCAACTCATACCACATGGTGTGTCTTCTAAGATGCGACAACATCGCAAGGAAACCCAGAAAAACACCCAAATATACTCATCTCAGGCACCGACCCTCATGATTTTCTAACCTCATTACCAGAGACAGGTTCCTACTAATTTATCTAAAGTGATACTCACCTAGGAGCACACCCACACACCTTGAGCCCAGTTATCCCAGATGACACTCATCGAATAGATACACACCATTGAGTACAACTCAATCATCCCTGATGGAATATCTGAGAGATACCACTCAATAGATTATCATAAAACTATGGAAAAGGCCACCATCACAAGGGGTATACATATGAGAGAACATTATATTTGGAGATTACCACTAAGAATATCACACTAGAATATAAAGGATCTTGATACTCAAGTAGGGGATCCCTTCCAGGATCTGTTAAGGGACACAACGAACCCATTCTAGAAAATCATAAGCCACATCTCCTTAGATAGGGGATCACTCCTAGGATCTACTAGGGGTCACCACAGCCCTAACTTGTAACCCATGGACTCTCAAAGATGGGATCAAAACCTTGATCTACTGGGGGATACTACAACCGGATATGACAACCCTAATATCATATCCCTTAGATAGATGATCATCTCCTTGTATAGTGTTGGTTACGATGATACCAACAAACCATACATGGAATAACTCGTCACGTAAGGGATCATATACCTAATGATACCACAAATACTACATAAAACACCTACTAAGTAGGGTATTTTATAACCGATAATGGAACAAACCTACAGAAACTACTCGGTGCATAGGGGACTATACTACCAATGATACCCCAAACCCTATAAAGTTATCCTGCTAGATAAAGGATCACCTCCCACGTAGAGCTGGTCACAAAGATTTTGAGAACACGATCTAAGGAAAAAAATATGCTAGAGGATCCCCCCGACCTCTCTATAGAGATACTACAACTCTAATGATATAGTAGAGGATCCCACCCTAACCTCTCGAGAGGGATACTACAACTCTAATGATACGATAGAGGATCCCACACTGACCTCTCCAAATAGATACATAAAATATATCAATAAAATCCTATCAAGGGGACTACAATCCTTTACCAAAGATGTAATTCCTCACAAACCCTCATATGTATGAACTAAGGGAGTTCACTCAACTGCTGCTGGTCCAAATGTCACTAACCCAAGTGATCCACAACATCGCCCAACCTGCATCTCATTGAACCAAACCGTGTCCACCATTGAATTATAAGGTAAAAATAGATTAGGGTTGGGTACTCACATTCCTGAATTTGAGCCCCTAAGAAGGATATATGCTAGGTGGAAACTCCTCCAAGAGTAGATGACACAACGTGTAAGGGGGTCATAGTGTGTGACCCCGCTTAACACCAGGACATGTCCTCTGACTGCATGACTTGGATGAGTGTGTGGGACCACAAGGTGTGTACCGATGGTACATGACATGTCTCACCTCACCTAGGCCCTAGCTGTGTATTCCCTTCACATGGATCAACAAGCCATGTTCACCACACGACATGTACCCTCGAGCAAATGGCATGTCACAACTACATGACCCCTTGGTCGTGTCTCTTACCGGTGTCACCCACATGACTTCCCTAGACATGTTATAAGGCCACATGACTTAGGTTCACTACATGATGTGTAACCCTTAGTACATGACATGTATTGCCCAAAACTCATATTCTCCAAATGGAAAGAACACATGACATGTTCCACTGGTCTATACAACTTGTAGACATGAAATTTCATCAGGAATTACCTACGAGCAGCCTGATTCACCACCGTTCACCCTGAAACATATAGATAACACATGTAGGGTTCCTCGAAGACGTATAAGGGTTCTACAACCTTAAAATGATGTATAAAAAAGGGTATTGGGACATAAAACTCAAACTTCCTACCTTGTGGAGAAACATTGAAGCTTCAAGGTCGAATCAGTGCTCAGAAGATACTACTGCATGAACTGAGACCGATCTCCAATAAGATCAAAGATCGACAATGCCTCATTTCCTTGGGTTTCCCTTCTGTTCATGCATCACTAAAGGAAAATAAGAGTGGATTCATATCCTCTTATGTGCACACCAAGGGGCAGGGGAGGAGGAATATTGGTTTATTTTTATTAAACCAATATCCTCCATTTAACACCCAGCTCATGAATTGCCTCCATCCCAATGCCTAGAGTTGACAAATTTTATGTCACACCTAGGGAAAAACGACGTAATTAACTCAATCATGATCTCATAAATCTAAACTGAGACTCCAATAGGAAGTTATTCCATGCTTCCAAAGAAACTGTGTGTGTGTGTGATAAAATATATTTAATATTTTTAAAATCATCATTTTGAGACTCTCCAGACCTCAAAATACCACACCGACTTAGCACCTAGTTTGTAATTATTCTTTGGAATATTAAAACGTATTATATGTAAAAAATTGAGTCACTAAATCCTCCCCAACTTGATAATTTTCTACCCTAAGAAGAGAAATCCCAGGAACATAGAAATAATATGAGCTCTGAACTGGGACTCCCACGCCAGCAAGATCACCGAGACCACTAGAAAGGCCACTATGAGTTCTAGTGATGCCCACAATCACAAACCCATGGGAAACTCAAGGCTCAACACACCAAAGTTTAGATTAACCAAGTCAAAATCATGCAAGTGAGTAGGCACATGTCTCCTTAGCTATGATAGGTGGGAACCACCAAACACTGGGTCCAACTACAGTCACAGGGTATAACAGTATACCACCTTTCTAATCAAAAACAGAGGACAAAGAAACCCAACTATGAAGACAAAAGTCAAAGGAACTCATCCACCACACCTAAATAATATATGCTTTGGGTTTCAATGACTCGCCCACATGGTTTTTCATCATGTCTTAATAATACATCTTTGTGGGGAAATTATCCCTTATTATTGGGATTCCAAATACATGTCAAACCAAACCACACCCTCATCAATCGTCTCATATAAAAAACTGAAGCTAAACATGCCAGGTTACAAATGAAAAAAACAAGGTGACCCAAGAACACACATTGGGTCTTACCAAGACATCAACACAAACCACTAACACACAACCCCTCCCGAACACAGAATCTGGAGGGACTCATCCAACACACCTTGATACTATCTGATTTGGGAGGCACATACTCCCCCTCATGGTTTTACTCTCATAACAAAAATGAATCTATGTGGGTGAAGGATGTCTCTTTATTTTTTATTCAATGCTATGTTGAAAACCAACAATATAGGGTCTTACCGACGTTCTCAAAAAACATCAAGTATGAACCAGAATGAAAAGAGTACATCTCAACAGTGTCTATCAATAATAATGTAGAAAGTATAAAAGACATGTAGCATACCTATATCCATTTAATCCTACGGGTCAAAGGCCTCTATGTCCTATATAATTCCTCATCCTCATCCTCCAGCTCCCTGAGCCTGGTTTGAATCACATGGGGGGGGGGTAGAAAATTGTACCATCTTCTACCTCCAACTACTTCACCCACTCCTCCTCTATGTTTTCCACCCTATAGGACTCCATGATCAAAAAATCACCTGTGTAAAGGAGTTCTATAGACCATTCCCTATCAACAACACGATGGGTTGGAAAATCTCTAGCAAAATTCCCCCGACCGTCATAAACATAGAACCACCTCTCTTGTGGCTGACTAAAACCTGTTTGGAATCCCTGAGCCTTAGATCCTTCATACTAGGATCACCTAATGAAGTGTTACAAACATACAAATCCCTAATCCTCTCATTGGATACTATATTTCAAGGTATCAACTCTCATGTTCCACGCATGGGCGGTCAGAGTTTGCTGAGCCAAAAATATCTCCACCACCAAGACCCACTCTAGCACTCTAACATAGGTGGGAAAGCATGGTGGAACCATTAATGCCATGATCTCCCTACATAAGCCCTACTAAGAGGTTTGTAATCAGAAAATTGGATCCCAAACCATATTCTTGGAGTAACTTGACATGTATTTTAACCTATCCATAAACTCCTTCCTAGTCATGCTATTCTACCCAATCTACAAAAGTTATTGGATCCGAACTGACCCCAACATGGCTGGATAGAACTTCTCCTTGAAGAGCCACTCGAACTTAGACCATGTGACAATAACCTCATCATAGGATTGAATCACCGAACTCCACTATCTCTTAGCTGAAACAAGAAAAAGACTAACCTCTAGAAACACCATCTGATTGGAAGGTGTTCTCAAAAGGATGAAAACACGTGTGACTACCTCAAGCTAGTCATCAGTTTCCCAAGGCTCTAGATGACCATGTAACATCAATTTCACTACCTATGGAACTTGTGCAGCACACCCAACCTACGTGCATCCTTAACCATCACTTCCAACACAACCTATTGCGTGACAGGTGGTGACTCAGCTGGAAGACCACCCAGAGGTCCAACCTTAGAACCACTGCCCTACATTGAACCCTCCTTATGGGGCAAATCATCACTATAATATTTCCACATAACCCTACCTATATGTCTTCACAAAGGCATCCTGAAATACAAACAAGGTGCACCGTAGTCAAATAGTATATATGTGGAGCTTACTCAAGGACTAGAAAAACTCAAAACTCAGTCCTATATGATGTATGTACCATTATTTCCCTACAACTAATGTTCTAATGTACTGATTTGAATAGAAGGTTATCTGAGTCACGGTGAATGGATACGTAGGCCACCACTCTAACACTGGAGTCCCTAGCCTGCAATATGAAATCGAAACACCATAACATTTTCCCTATACAACTCAAACCAAACTCAAAACACTACAGTCCCAAAGTTGAACAATCTCAGATACCACTCTGTTATGACCCAACCCAATGGGGTTTGAGCGGTGACTCCCCAAGCCTTCCTGCAGAGGATGGGGGTTGGCATCTAACACCGAGTAGAATATCACCCACGTTAGTGTCCTTAGCCTATAATACCTATACACATTCACCCACATACAAGACCATGAAATAGTGAAAAGATATATAGAGACTAAAAATAAATGCATGTATACAAATACCTCAAACTATAATTCAATAAAAGTATAAAAAGGGAAAATATAGGCACCAGAAAAAGAAAACTGTAAAGGAATACAACATGCTTAGATGGAGGGGATCACTGTAAAATGAACCTTCCCGAAAGCTCCTCTGTCAAGCTCTGGTAAACACCCTGGTCGGTCTAGCTCACTATGCTCCACTTTCTCTAGGTCCTCCTAGGACTCTGTCAAAAGTAATGTGGGTTTCACAAGAAATAAGACATTTGGTAAAATAACACGAAGGGGTGAGTATAAATATACTCAGTAGGTTCCATAATTACCCAAAAGAAAGGGAGAAATTGAAAGACAATAGTCTACTCAAACCAACCAGAGGGAACCCAAAGGAGTGAGAAACTCCATCTCAAGACCATACTCAGCTAAACTAGACTATTCAACTCATACCATAGGGTGTGTAATCCAAGACGTGTCAACACTACAAGGAAACATAGAAAACACCCAGATATACTCAACTTAGGAACCGAGTCTTATGATGTTCCAAACTCATATCCAATGATAGATTCATACCCAAGGATCTAAAGTGACAATCGACGAGGAGAACACACACAGACTATGATCTTATTCATCCCAAATAAATATCATCTGATAGATACACTCCATCATGTAAAACTCACCCATCCCTAATGGAATCTCTGAGAGATACCACCCAATAGGGTATAAAAAATTGATGACCCCACAATGCCATCACAATGAGCATAAATCCAAGAGAAAATGATCATCCCATAATTCCATCAAGAATGTCATGTTGGAACTCAATAGATATCGATACTCAGGTTGGGGATCCCTCTCAGAATCCACTGGGGACATTATGAATCCTACTGGAACCATGAAAGGTCTGATTCCTTAGAAAGGGGATCCCTCCTAGGATCCATTAGGGGACACTAAGAACCTAGTCTTGAAAACTACAAACCACATCTCCTCAGTTAGGGGATCACTCCTAGGATCCTCTAAACGATACCACAACCCTAAATAGTAACCCATGACCTCTCATAGAGGGTATCACTCCCAAGCTTTATTATGGGATACTATAACCCAATTTGACATCCCATAGATCATATCACGTAGATAGAGGATTTTCACCCATGTAATGTTGGTCATGATGATACCAACAAAATCTATATTAAATAACTCACTGCCTAAGGGATCATATACCCAATGATACAAAAAAACCATAAATAAACCACTCGTTGGGTAGTGGATCATATAAATATTGATTCCACAACCCTACATAAACTGACCACTACATAGGAGATCATACTACTGACGATACTAAAAACCTTATAGGGATACCATGCTGGATAGGGGATCATCACACACAAAGTTTTGGTCACGATGATTTCGAGAACCTGATCTAAGGAAAAAATACACTAGAGGATCCCACTTCGTCCTCTATAGAGGTATACTACAACTCTAACGATATGATAGAGGATGCCACCCTGACCTCTCTAGAGGTATTATACAACTCTAACAATATGATAGAGGATCCCACACTAACCTATTCATAGGGATAAAAAAACTCTATCAAATGAATCATATCGAGGGGATTAAAATCTTATAACAAGGATGTAATTCCATAAAAATCCTCATAGAGATGAACTAAGGGATTTCAATCAACCACTGAGGGTACAAGAATCACTAACCTAAGTGATCCAAAACTTCACCTCACCCTGTATCTCCTAGTATTAAATCATGGCCCCCATCACATTCTACATGGAAAACTAATCAGGATAGAATACTCGTAGGCCTGAATATGATCCCAAGAGGAGGATATATGTTGGATGAAAACTCCTCAAAGAGTAGAATACACAATGTATGCCCCTCCAGACACCTGTTCATATCCTCTGAATGAACAACTTTCCTAGGAATGTGGGACCACATGGTGTGTACCAGTGGTATATGACATGTCTCACCTCACCTAGGACCTGACCATATATTCTATTCATAGGACTCAACCATTCATGTTCACCACATGGTGTGTAACCCTGGGTACAAAACATGTCATGACTACATGGCCCCTTAGCTATGTCTCTTGCCCATGTCACCCACACAGCTTCCCTGAATATGTCCTCAGGCCATACGACTTTGGGTCACTACATGACATGTAACCCTCAGTACATGATGTAAAGTCCCAAAAATCATCTTCCCCAAATGAGAAGAACACACAATATGTTCCATTTGTCTATATTCCATTTAGATGGGAAAATATTCCATAAATTCTATGTGAGAAGCTTAATTCTACCCCGTTCACCCTGAAACACACAGATCGACCATCGAGGGGTCCCTAACTAGAATCTAAGGGCCCTCATACATTAAAATGATGTATAAAAAAGGGGATTAGGACTTAAAACCCAAACTACATACCTTATGAAAAAATGCCAAAACTTTGAGGTTAAATCAGTGCTTGGAATCTACTACTTCATCATCCAAGCGCAATCACTATCAAGATCAGAGATCGATGGTGCCTCATTTCCTTGATTTTCTGTCTGGGTTTTCCATTGCTAGGGGGGTGAATAGGGTATTCATCTCCTCCTAAATTCACAAAAAGGGATGTGGGAGGAGGAATATTGGTATAATTTTATTAAACCAACATCCTCAAATCTACACCCCTCTCATGAATCGCCTCCTACCCCACAATTGGTACCGATACAGTTTATATTGCTCCAAGGGTTAATACAACGTTATAAACTCAACTGTTTCATTAGAAATATTATCTGAGGCACCAATTAGGATTTAATCAATATTTCCTATAAACTGTGTATGTGTGATAAGACATATCTAATATTTTTAAAATCACCGCACTGAGCCTATCTGGGCCTAAAAAACCCACACCGACTCAGTGCATGGATTTGGGAACATTCCTAGGAATATTCCAAAGTCTTACAGTTAAAAAACCAAGTCAATATATCCTCCCCACCTTAAGGCTTTTCATCCCCAAAAAGATAAATCTGAGGAACCTAGAAAGATACTCATCTTGCAACTGAAACTCCCACACTAGTGAGTTCACCAAGACCACTATAAAGGCCACCAATGGTTCCCATGAAACCGAAAACCATGAAATCAATGAATCCTCAAGGCTCAACTCACCTGTGTCCAGCTCAACCAGGTCAATATCATGCATTAAAGAGGAAACATGTATCCTTAGCTGCGACAAGTGGTAATCACCAAGCACCTAGTCTATCTGCATTCATAGGGTCTAGTGGTACACCACCTCACTAACCCGACATAGATTCCAATGAAATTTTACTCCCAAAAAAATTAAAATGAACTCATCCACCACACCTCTTTACTATCCTCTTTGGGGGGCACTGGCTCACACACAGGTTTTTCATTGCGTCTAAAGAACATGTCTTTATGGGAAAGTGTCCCACATTTTCGTGAGTCTGAATCCAAGTCAAACAGATCTACGCCCTCCTCAAATGTCTCTTATACAAAACTGATGACAAAAATGGGATGATACCAATGAACAAATAGGGTTTCCCAAGCACACACATTGGGTCTTTCCAGGCCCTTCACAAAAACCTTGAACACACAACCTCACCCCAAACACACAAGTTGGAGGGAATCATCTAATAAACCTTGATATTATTCTATTTGGGTGGTACTGAATCAAACTCTTGGTTTTACTCACATCATAAAAACACAACTCGGTGAGGGAAGGATCCCTCTTTCTTATGCATTTGAAGCTATTTTGAACACCAATAATAAATGGTCTTACCGACACCCTAAATTAACCTCAAGAAAAAAAACGGAAAGAAAAGAGTTCCTCTAAACAGTGTCTGTTAATACTAATACATAAAGTAAAAATGAAATAGAGCGTACCTATATCCCTTAGATACTCTAAGTCTAAGGTGTAAGGAAATGACCTTTAATATAACTTACTCTAGTGGATTTTTACTATAATTTATTTTCATTTATTCCAAAATATATTTTATGTATAGTATTTTAAAGAATTATGAAATTATATTAAATAGTAAACCTATAAATTAAAATTGGATACTTATACTTAGTAACCATTTTTTTCAATAATGGAAACCCTTTTAAAATAAAACATGGTTTCTTTTCCTGTCACATCTTCAATACTTTCATCATGAAACCTTCTTTTCCCTTAACTAAATTTAATCCATGTGATTTGTTTAAATCATTAGATGGGAAAAAATATTAGTAAGGGATATAAAGAAAGAAAACCATTATTCTAGTGAAAACCCATAAATCATTTCCTTAAAATAAAGTATACCTTTTTACCTAGAAAAATATATCATTATTTCAAAAAGATCCTTATCTTACATTTTTAAAATAAATTATTTTCATGAAAAATTATAACAAAACAAATAATATATAATTAGGTAGAATATGACATAATTATACTAAAATATAATAATCATATGGTCAAATTCCATACATGTCACTCTTCCAAATTGAATATTCATATGTTTGAATTCCAAACATGTCACCCTTACAAATTGAATAACCATACGACTAATTTCAAAACCCAATGCATTGAAGGTTATAAAATAACCACCCATCCTTGGTTTATCATGGAACCACCAATCCTTGGTTTATCATGTAACCACTCATCAAATATCCATGTACCATTACACAACCATAACACATAAAAGACTGTAATTTTCAATATTTCACCAAAAAAAATTCTTTTGAAATCACATGAAATAATTTCAAGGTATTGAAATAATCAATACATTTACAAAAAAAATTAAATACCAAAATACCTAGAAAATGGGAATAAAAGATGTATTTTTCTTTTAAAAACATTAAGTCTTATAGAAGAATCCAAATATCAAATAATGGTTGCGGCGGTGTAGAAGTCATTGTCATCGTATATGTTAAAAAAACATTCCTTCTATTATTTGTAAAGAAAGTTAAATGATCCGTATAAAAGGATTAAGAATATTACTTTTCTAAAAACTTTTAATTGAATTAAAAATTCCAAGAGGTTTTCTATACACCTCAAAAAAGAAGGTGGTTTATACATCAAAATATGCCTCAATGAAAGGAGATTGAGATGGAGTCCCTTACCTCGAGTTCGAGTCATCATATATGTTCTTAAACATCTTGAATAATAAACATAGGTTAATTATTCAAATAATTTATAACAATTTTAAGGTTTATTATTCCTTTTATATCACTTATTAACATGTTATAACAATTACTAAATTGATTATGTTCAAGTGATATGTTTTAATGATATTCGGTACATGATTCCAAAATAAAATTGGTATGATATCAATAATCAAGGTGGTAAAAATTCCATCATATACCAAATAATATTCATGAAATAATAATCAATTTCCTAAATCAATTATACTTTTAATTCTATCCATTAAAAATGAATTTGAAAAATGAACAATGTTACCATCATGAAGACAGTAAGCCATACATACACATGTGTGACATTTTCGTTTTTCAACGATCATTATCGAATGAAGGTAAATATTATATAATATTTATATAATTATAATAATATAATAAATATCATATTAATTATATAAATATACTCCTATATATTATCCATATGATGTGGTGATTAAAAACAAATCACATCTCTTCGTGGATGTAATAGTTCACACGTATACACGTATGCCACTAACATTTTTATGTGCATGAAAAGTAATAATGTAATTGATATATTATTATATTATAATGATAAATATGTAATTAATATCATATATAAAAATTAATTATATTATTATAACCATTTTTAGAGTTGAAAATGGAAAAAGAATTATATAGGATCGTTGAGGTGATAGTTCACACATACACATGAATGATTAAATCTTTTCATATTTGATGGAATTGGATGTGGATATGGGCCATGATAAAAACATAATAAACTCTAAGTAAATTTTGGATACAAGATTTATTAATTTATCATTTTTAAATAGATTTTAAGGATGTGAAATATGAAATAAAATAGAAACACTTAATTAAAAGTGATACCACTTCTTCAAGCGATCTATTTTGATTAACACCTTAACATCTTTAAAGATGGGTTTATGCATAAGATATGGACTCTATAATGTGGTTATATATTCTATGACGGTATTTTGGAAGATATTAGCTTAACCAAATAGGTTTCAAGGTGTGAAGAAAAGAGCAGCATGGGTTCCCATTTATAGGAGAAGGGAGGGGCACTCTTGGAAATAGTCAAATTATTAAATTAATGTAAATTAATTTTCTGATATAAATGGTTAAAAAATTATTTATTTTCAATATAATATTATTATTGTTCTAAATATAATCATCAAATGAAAATTAGAAAATTTTGTAATATTTTTTCAATCCATGCCTTTTTGTTTTAGCCATTTTAACTCTTATAGTTTTATTAAGTAATATAAACTTTAAGGGTCAATATAATTATCATAACATGTCAAATGACCAATAAAAGAGTAATTAACGACATTTTTTGACTTATAAAAACTACTTTACCAAATATTGGATTTTTATAAATTTTTTAATATTCAATAAAATAGTGTATATTTTAAAATACTATTAGTGTCAATTCTGACACTATTCATTTTATGAATTTTTAAAAAATTTATAACTACAAGATATATTTGAAAAAACTTTTCTAAAAAATCACTAACATGGAAAATCCGTCCAAAAAAATATTTTATCGAATCAATTATGTTAAATTATATTTATCATAATATTTTTAGTATCATCTATTTGATTCTTCTATTAATGAAGAAATTTCTGAATCATCATTGTGTCACCATTTAATTTAATTATTTATTTCCTAAAAAGTATAAATTTATTAAAATTATGTATTTAATAATTTTATCTTTATAAATAAAATATATATTATAAGATACTTGTAACACCCCGACCCCTCTATACTAGAGTCGGTGCATTACTTATTTTATTGGAATGGTTAGAAGGAATAAAAATCTTGAAGGAACGATCATTTTAGTAGTCTTGAATGAACTAGATACAAATATGTAACTCAAAATATAATGGAAAATGTTACAAAATAAAAAACATAACAAAAACTAAAAATTGCATCCATAAAAACTCAATAAATGATATCTTCTTCATCACCTATTAAAGGTAAAAAACTGAAAGAGGTTAGCTCAAATGCTCAGAAAAATGGTTAGAAATAGCAGAAGAAAGAACCAATAATAAGGGAATCATAAACAATTTGACATATCAATATGTCTTGGTGAATAAATGAAAAATCATGCCTCTAATAAATTGGAAATGAAACTGCATCCATAGATTTTTTTCAAAGTGAATATCTCATGGATACTAATAATTGATAATGAAAACAGTGAATGATTTCTAATTGGATGTCATGTATCTAGAACATGATACCAGAATACTGTTAAAATAGTTTAGTTCTGTGGGTAAAAACCCTTCTGATTTTTGGAAACAAACTCGAAGGGATTGTCACCAACTGATTTGTCTCATGAGACATGTCGATGTATAGAGGGGCTATAGTAGG
The DNA here is from genome assembly GCA_963277665.1 of Viscum album. NCBI lineage: Eukaryota > Viridiplantae > Streptophyta > Magnoliopsida > Santalales > Viscaceae > Viscum > Viscum album. Next base: position 75,669,005 of record OY728165.1, on the reverse strand, counting down.
CCCCACATTCCACTGAAATCCAAATAATTCTTTATAAATTGATTTAATAAAAGATCAATATGTCATTTCAATATCCGTATAGAGTAGAGAATACAGATTCATCAATATTTCCTTAGTTAAAATAACTTTTCAAATATACACCATATGTAAAATGGTATACAGTTTAGACAAAAAACATATCCATGATATGAGATTATGGATATTTAATATAAATATAATTTTAAATTAAAATTAATCTGAAATGGTAAGTTGGTACACCACATAAGGATTATTAGGTGCACAAAACAAAGTAAGTCATAACGAAATAGAAAATTGACACAAAGCCCATTACCACATTGTAATCAATCATTTCATGTGACCAATAATTAATAATTATCCAATGAATAATTGAATACCATGGAAATATATATAATAATAATATTATATATTGAATATAAGAACAAATATACCACATTCAAGAAATAAGTGGTGAACAATGGAAATCTCACATAATTAAAAGTGAGATGAGAAGCCCCCTACCTTATGCTCGAGTGTGTTCATTGTTTGTTTTAATGACCTGAATAATAAAATTTATCTTAATTAGTTAATAATAATATATACTACTATACATGTAATTGGTTTGTTATAACCTTATTAGGTTCATTCATGGCCATTTTTATGGGTTTAAGTGGTTCAATTTTATTGTTTTGGAAGCATTTTCTTCCTTGGTTTTCATTATTCGTTTACTTGAATTACTGAATGGAAGTTCATTTGAAATGTGGTTAAACATCTAGAATTGTTAATATATATTATTATTGACATTAAATAGATATGAATTATATTATAATGATTCTGGATTATATACTTGGGGATGAATCATTAGTTAAAAGTTATTGATAACCGCTTTGATTTAGCTTGGCAGTTTTGTGTACAATGAACTTGTTTTGTATTATTATTAAATATTATGAGTTAGTATGGATTACAGAACATTAATGAGATGAAATAAATATGTTATTATCTGGTTCAGCCATAAAAATGGTTTCATGACCTGAATTAAATATGGTAACAAATATTGAGAACTCGTCGTCCTTGAATGTGATAAATTAACATATCTCGGATGATGTTTTTATTTTTTGTATAAGAGGAGGGTGAAGGAGATATTATGATTAAATATTACACTAGAATAATATAATTATAGTTAAATTAGGGTACTATAATTATCATAGCATTTGGATGAGGTGAGATGAAAAAATTATTATAACAGAAAGCAACTCAAAATAAGAGAAAAATTGAGAAATCTCTTACAAATATTCGGCAGCCTAGCAGTGTCACTTAAAATATAATAAAAAAGTTTGATGAGAGAAAGGGGGTATCTCATCACTCTTAAATAATATGGGAAGTAAGGGGAATATGGAAGGAAATATCTCCACATAATCCAATTGAAAATAAAATATAAAAAATAAAATGAAATCTTTAAGAAAAGAGAAGAGTGGTTGATTCTCTTACCATGTAGAGTAACTCCCAAAACTTGAATGTTGGGACCTTGGGGGTTTGAGGAAATATTGGGAGGACTCCAAGGGAGATAATACCACCAGGTATTTTAGGATAATGAGTTTGGAATGAAATAAAATGAAGGGGGTGAGTGGGTATTTATAGTAATTAAGAGGGAGTTTTTTATTTATAAAAAGGGACACCTCATTTGTGGTTTTTGCAAAACCATGGGCTTGACCATGGTATTTGCCCATGGTTTTTGCCACTTGAGACACCTTATGTAATAAGTTACTGTACAGAAGTATACCAGCCTTTTATATTCAATTATTACATCATTATGATGTCATTAAACTATCGAAAACTCAAAACTATATTTTTACTATTCACAAAAAATTCAAGTATTTTAGAAAAATCCCAAAAATTTACCCTAGCCATTTTTTGAAGCGTAAAGTTAAAAAATGAAATTATTTTTTTGAAAATAATTTTCTATATATTTTTAATTTAGTTTTTAAATAAAATCATAGTTATTTCAAAAAATAACCATTTTAAAGATATAATTAGTTCTATATCACATTGAAAAATTAATTAAGATCTCATTATATTATTACCTTAAGAAAATAAAATATTTTCATTATTTACTATTTATAAGGTTCATATTACTATTCATATTACTATTCATAGAGGTATGTTAAGATTCATCAAAAAAATCAAGTTGGTTCTCTCAGACTCTAAATGACTTATTGGTCACAACTCTAGATAACCATTTTTCAAAATTTAAAACATAGAAGTGGTAAATTTTTGTTTAATGGCTTGATTTTGATTATCTCTTAAATAACCAACTGTTGTTTCAAAGGAACATAGTGCTTTATGAATTATAGGATATGAATAGAATTTATTTAAGAGAAGCATGCCATAAAATGTTTGGGTGTTATATTATTCTCTAATTTAGAAATTTCATCTTCAAAATTTTAGGTATAAATCCCACCAAAAATATGTGGGTGGTTATTCTTAATAACATCCTCAAGTTTCCCTGTTGCTTCCTCTATATTTTGGTTTCTCCAAAGAACCTTTTCTAGATGATTCATCTTGATTCTCAATACCTTCTCTCTTGTGTCAAGGATCCCAATAGCCTCTTCATAGTATGACAAATCAGGTTCCAGTTCTATTTCTTCATAGGTGAGTACGTGCATTGGGTATAGCATGTATTTCTTCAACAATGAAACACGGAATACATCAGGAACATTGGAAAGACTTGGCATCATTTCTAAATAGTATGCTATAAATCCAATTATTTCCAAAATCTCAAATGGTATGATGTAATTGGGGCTCAGTTTCCCTTTCTTACCAAACCTTAAGACACCCTTCCATGGAGTTACTTTTAGAAAGACATGATCTCCCACTTGGAATTCCGAATCCTTTCTTTGGTTGTTAGAATAACTCTTCTGCCTACTTTGGAATACTTTATGATGGGCTTGAATTGTCTTCACCTTTGTCATGGTCTCTTCAATAAGTTCTTGGCCTATAAGTTTTCTCTCACCAACTTCATCCCAACAAGTTGGAGTTTGAAATCTCTTTCCATATAATGCTTTATATAGAGTCATTTGAATACTAGAATGGAAAATATTGTTGTATGAAAATTCCACCAAAGGAAATTATTGATCCCACATACCTTGGAAGTCAAGAAAAATGACCTCAGCATGTATTCTAGAGTTTGAATAGTCCTTTTAGACTTTCCATCAGTTTGGGTGTGATAAGCAGTACTCATACGAAGCTCATTATTCAAAGCCTTTTGGAGACTTTTTTAGAATTTTTATATAAACTAGGGATCTTGATCAGACACAATCAATAAAGGTGAACCATGAAGTCTTAAAAATTCCTTAATATAATGTTTTTTCTAGGCACCCAAGTGGTAAATCCTCTCTTATAGGAAGGAAATGTGCTGATTTTGTGAGATGATCAATAATTACCCATATTGCAACATTCTTTCTAGGTGTCCTCGATAGTCCAATGAAAAAATCCATCGTAATGTTATACCACTTCCACATAGGAATAGGTAGAGGTTGCATCACTCCTCTAGGATGTTTTCTCTCTTGTTTTACTTGTTGAAAAACAAGACACCTTTACACATAGTCAGCAATTTCCCACTTCATATTATCCCAACAGAAATATTCCCTCAGATCCGTATACATCTTTGTGCTACCCAGGTGTATAGAGAAATTTGAGCTATGAGCATCATCTAGTAGTTCCTTTTTAAGCTCATGTGCTGATGGAATGCATAACCTCTTCCCAAGGTTTAGAACTCCTTCCTCATATATGAAGTCTTCCAATCTCCCATTCTTATTAGCAATAATTTTCTTGTGTATATTTTCATCATCAGATTGAGAGATTTTTATCTTCTCTATTAAAGATGGTTTATCAATCATTTTAAAGAGTAAATATATTTATCCTTCCTTAACAATTACCATATCCTTATTTAGTAGATCTATGAATATATGAACTCTCTCAATCCTCATTTGAGTTAGTAGTCCATGATCTTTTCTGCTTAATGCATATGCTACCTTATTTGTCTTTCCTGGGTGGTGGTGTGTTGAACAATTGTAATCTTTGAGTAAATCAAGCCATCTACATTGCCTCATGCTGAGTTATTTTTGTGTGAAAATGTATTTCAAACTCTTTTGATATGTGTATATCTCACATTTTCATTGTAAAGATAATGTCTCCATATCATCAAAGAAAATATTATAGCTGATAACTCAAGATCATGTGTTGGATAATTATGCTCATGATTCTTCAACTACCTTGATGCATAAGCAATCACTTTTCCATTTTGCATAAGGATACAACTCGATCCATTCGTTGACGCATCACTATATATTACAAACCCATCACTTTCAGATGGAAGAGTCAAAATTAGAGCATTGAAAAATTTTCTTTTCAATTCTTCAAAACATTATGTGCATTCTTTTGTACACACAAACATAACTCCTTTATGTGTGAGCTTGGTTAGTGGGTTAGCCAATCGGGAAAAATTATGAACGAAACAACGATAGTAACCTAATAAGCTAACAAAACTATTCACCTTAGTTATTTGTGTTGGTGTGGGATAATCATGGATTGCCTTTTTCTTTACAGGATCAACTAGGATTCCATCCTTAGAGAAAATATGGCCTAGAAAATAAACTGATTGAAGCCAGAATTCACACTTTCTAAACTTCCCATATAATTTATATCTTCTAAGAGTTTTCAGAGTAATCCCCAAGTGAGCCTCATGATCTTCATAGATTTTTGAGTATACCAAGATATCATTGATTAATACCACAACAAAGTTATCAAGATATTATATAAAAAATATATTCATTAAATCCAAGAAAATATAGAGTGCATTAGTCAGCCCAAAAGGCATCACTGTAAACTCGTAATTCCCATACCTGGTTTGAAATTCTTTCCTAGGAATATCTTCCTTTCTCACACGCAGCTGATGATATCCAGATCGAAGTTCAATCTTCAAAAAGTATTGAGATCCATGAAGTTGATCAAATAATCATCAATCTGAGGAAGAGGATACTTATTCTTTATTGTAATAGCATTGATTTCTATATAATCAATGAATAGCCTCATGGATCTATCTTTTTTTGACAAACAAGATAGGGGCTCCCCATGGAGAAACACTAGGTCGAATAAATCTATTGTCACTCAACTCATCTAGTTGTTTCTTTAGCTCCACTAACTCCATAGTGGCCATTCTATGGGGGGTCTTTGATATAGGTCTTTCACCAGGAATTATTTCAATTGAAAACTCAATTTCCCACTCTAGATTATGTCCAGGTAAATCCTCTGGAAACACATCTATGTATTCTTTCACTATATGAAAATATTCAATTTGAATATTTCTTTCCTCACCCATAGATATTGAATTCTCTTCCCCTCCAAGAATTGCATTAAATAGATCTACTGGGGGTGGGTCTAGATAAGAATTAGGTGGCGAGGTCTATGCACTAAAGATAAGAGATTCTATACCATTTTCAAAAATTGTAACTTCCTTTTTCTTGTAATAAATCTTTGCATCATAGTTTCACAACCAATTCATACTGAGAATTATATCAAATTCGGTCACTAGTATGATTAAAATGTTAGCAACTAAAGCACATTTATCTGTCACAAGGGGGATTATTTGACAAGCCTTTATTGCAATGATGCATCCCCTATGAGTTTTGACTGATAACTTTTTTTATTACATCAAATTGGACATTTATAATTTTCATGGAAAACTGGGAAGATATAAATGAATGTGATGATCCAGAATCAAATAAAGTGTTGGATCAATTTGAGGAAATAATTAAAGTACCTTCTACCATATCATTAGGAACTTCAACTTCCACAGTTGTAATCGCATAAGCTTTCTCTTTCTCTCTTGGATTTTTCTGAGGCATGTTTTCTTGGCACTTAGGACACTCATTTGCATAGTGTACCATCTCTCTACAATTGTATCATTGAACATAATCAAATTTTTTCTTCCCCTTACATTCATGAGATAGATGACCCTTTTCTCCACACTTATAGCAGACTCCCATGCCTTTCAAGCATTTCCCGAGATGATTCTTTCCACAGTTCTTGCATAATGGGAATTTATTTGTTCCATTGTTCTTCTTTTGCATTTCTAATTTCCCTTGGTTATCAGAGTACCACTTTTTATCTTGGTTTCCCTTGAACAAATATGATCTAGAAAATTATTTCTTAGTTTTGATGGCCCTTGAGACAATATACTGCTTGTACTACCTTTTCATTTTCATTGCATCTTAATGCCATGAATATCTTTCAAGGGACTTGATCCATTGCTCAGAAACCACTATATTATTAGTCCTACTAAAATATGGGGGCTTCTGCTGTATGAAATGATCCAACACAGGTGTGGAATGGTTATTTATTACAACCTGAGTAAGTTGTCCCAAGTTGGTCATGATCTGATCTGCTCCAACATTGACGGGGTTGACTTGCTCAGTGGGGAGATCCCTATATTGCCCATGATTATTGATTCCCCTTCTTCCTTTAGACTCCATTTCTAAATAATGGAACACAATATATTAGGGTATAAATCTTAATGTTTAATCTTAATTAAACAAAATACTTATCATAAATTGAGATCCTACGCATGGCTAATCCCATAATTAGAAAAATGGTTTATTTGAGGAATAATTTACATTTCAATCCTTCATAATGGATTATAAGGAAAATATGAATTGTCCAAAGCATATCCCCAGGAGTATCATAACCAAGAGTGCAGCAAGGCCCGTTGTCGTGTACCACAATACCTTGGGTCAAGCCCACAACTCCTTGTTGGAGCTTTCACACCTAGGTATATCTGTGCCAGAGCCACCTCTACCTGCTCGTATCCAGATAGCGATGTATTTTCTAGACTAATTCACACAATATATTCCTTACCAAAAAAACCAAGATATTCATGTACGTTTATCCTCAAATACAACCTTAGGGATTTGTTCCCTACTCTAGTTTCCAAGTTTTCTACTAAACTTCCATTGATACCAACTCTAACACCCCGACCCCTCTATACTAGATTCAATGAATTACTTGTTATATTGGAATGGTTATATGGAATGAAAAATATGAAGGAATGAACAGTTTAACAGTCTTGAAGAAACAATATACATAGATGTAACTAAAATTACATTGGAAAAGGTTAAAAAATACAAAACATAACAAAAACTAAAAACAGCATCCACATAAACTCAATAAATAATCTCCTCTTCATCACCTATTGAAGGTAAAAAATTGAAAGGGGTGAGATAAAATGATCAGTAAGGGTTAGAAATAGTGTAATCATGAATCAATAGTAACTAAATCATAAACAATTTGACATATCAATATGGCATGGTGAATAAATGAAAACACACGCCATTAATAAACTAAGAATTAAACCACATCCATAGATTTTTTCATAGTGAATATCTCATGGATAGTAATAAATAATAATGAAAAAAGAGAATTCTTGCTAATTGGATGCCATGTATCAAGAACATGATACCATAATACCATTAAAATGGTATATTTTTGTGGGTAGAAACCCTTCTGATTTTTGGAAACAAACTCAAAGGGTTTGTCACCAACTGGTTTGTCTTGTGAGACCTGTCGATTCATCGAGGGGATATAGTAGGGCCCAACCCACCACTAAAAGTCCAAATAAATATTTATAAATTTATTTAATACAAGTGCAATATTCCTTTTCAATATCTGTATAGAGTAGAGAATACAGATTTATATATATTTCCATAGTTAAAATAACTTTCCAAATTTACACCGTATGTAAAATGGTATACGGTATAGACAATAAACTTATACTTAATATGAGATTACTGATATTTAATAAAAGTATAATTTTAAATGAAAAATGATCTCAAATGGGAAGTAGGTACACCGCATAAGGTTTTTTATGTTCACAAAACAATGTAAGTCGCAATGAAATGGAAAATTAACACAAAGCCCATTACCACATTGTAATCAATCGTTTTGTGTGACAAAAATTAATAATTATCAAATGAATAATTTAATACCATTAAAATATATATAATCATGATATTATATATAAAATTTCAGTACACATATACCACATGCAAGAAATAAGTGGTGAACAATGGAAATCTCACAGAATTAAAGTGAGGAGAGAAAACCCTTACCTTATGCTCGAGTGTGTTCTTCATTTATTTTAATGACCTGAATAATAAAATTTACCTTAATTAATTAATAATTAAATAATCTCCTATACATGTAATTTTTTTATTATAACCTTATCTGGTTCATTCATGGCCCTTTTTATGGGTTAAATAGGTTCAATTTTATTGTTTTGGAAGCATTTTCTTCCTTGGTTTTCATGATTTGTTTACTTGCATTAAGGAATTAAAGCTTGTTTGAAATGTGGTTAAACATCCAGAATTGTTAATATATATTATTAGTTAAATTAAATAGATATAAATGATCTTATAATGATTATAGGTTATATAATAGAGGATGAATCATTAGTTAAAAGTTATTGATCAATGGTTTTATTTAGCTTAGCAGTTTTGCGTACAATGAACTGGTTTTGTATTATTATTCTATATTATGAGTGTGTAGGGATTATAGAACATTAATGAGATGAAATCCATATATTCGGATCTGGTTCAACTATAAAAATGGTTTACTAACCATAATAAAATATGGTAACAAAAATTGAGAACCTGTCATCCTTGAATGTGATAAATTAACACATCTCGGGCGCTGTTTTTATTTTTAGTATAAGAGGAGGGGGAAAGAGAGATGATGATGAAATATTCCATTAGAATAATATAATTTTAGTTAATTTAGGGTAATGTTATTATCATAGAATTTGGATGAGGGGATATGGGGAAATAATTATAAAATAAAGTAACTCAAAATAAGACCAAAATTGAAAAAACTGTTACGAAAATTCGGCAGCCTAACGACGTCACTTAAAATTTATTAAAATAGTTTGATTAGAAAAATGGGCTATCTCATCACTCTTAAATAATAAGTTCATTAAGGGGAATATGGAATGAAATATCCCCACATAATCCAATTAAAAATAAAAGAGAAACATAAAATGAAATCTTCAAGGAAAGAGAAGGGTGGTCGATTCTCTTACCTTTTAGAGTAACTCCCAAAACATGAAGTTTGGGGCCTTGGGGGTTTGAGGATACTTTGGGAGTACTCCTAGGAAGGTAATACCACCAGATATTTGAGTATAATGAGTTCTGTATGAATGAAAATGAAGGGGGTGCATGGGTATTTATAGTAATTAAGAGGGAGTTTTTTATTAATTAAAAGGGACACCTCATTAGTGATTTTTTGCAAACCATGGGATTTCCTATTGTATTTTCCCATGGTTTCCACCACTTGGGACACCTCATGTCATACCTTACTATAAAATAGTCTACCATACTTTTATATTTAATTATTACATCATTATTGTGTCATTAAACTACTAAAAACTCAAAACTGTATTTTTATTATTCATGAGAAATTCAACTATTTTAGAAAAATCCCAAAAATTCACCCCAACCATTTTTCAACGTGTAGATTTAAAAAAAGAACTCAACTTTTTGAAAATAATTTTTTATGTATTTTAAAATTTATTTTTAATTAAAATCGCTGTTAATTCAAAAAATAACCATTTTAAAGATATAATTTGTTCTATATCACATTGAAAAAATAATTAAGATATCATTATCTTATTACCTTAAGAAAATAAAATATTATCATTATTTACTATTTATAAGGGTAATATTACTATTCATATTACTATTCATAAGGGTATGTTAATATTCATAAAAAAAATCATGTTGGTTCTATCAGACTCCAAATGACTTACTGGTCACAGCTATAGATGATCGTTTTTGAAATTCAAAACATAGAAGTGGAAAATTTTTGTTAATGGCTAGGTTTTGACTATCTTTTAAATAACCATGTTTTGATTCAAAGGAACACAATTCTTTATGAAATATAGGTATGAATAGAATGTATTTAAGAGAAGCATACCATAAAATGTTTGGGGTGTTATAATGGCACTATAAAACCCCATATTAAAATTGTTGTAGTTATGAGAGACCTGGTTATGACATTTTTGTCTTTAATTTAATGAAAATATTATAAATTTCATAAACACACCAATGTGGCCTCCAATGGCCATAATTTCTGTCAAAGGATTGTTTTGGTCAAAAATAACTCATTTAATAAAATTTCGACAAGTGTTAGGATAGTTTTACAATATTTGTAATATTTTTTTACCTTTAATTACCTGAATTACCCTTAACTGTGGTAATACAATTTTTTATTAAAGTTACAATTCATATTGCCAATAATTAAAGGAAACTATTTAAATAATTTATAAATTTTTATTCCAAATATGTAATCCATTTTTCCAAATTCAAAACATAGAATTCTCATAACATTATTAAAACTTAATCCCATTGAAAGAATAAGAAAAAATTTGTTTAAAGTAAAACATTCAAATGTTCACATATATTTTATATCCAATTTCAGAGTGAAATTGTTTCTCATGACAAAAATTCGATTAAATTATAAAAAAATAATTTAATTATAATTTAAAAATAATTAAAAGGATAATTTAAAAATATATATAAATTAGATGAAAAAGCAGTTTGAATTAAAATACAGTATTTATCACCATTAATTCAAATATGAAATTTATCAGAAAAAAATTAAACCAAATTATATTTTTATATAATTATTCTAAATAAGAATTTTATTTTTTCATATATAATTTATAAAAGTTAAAAAATTATATTTAAAATAGGTTCCCCATCAAAAGGTGGAAAAAACTACCATTTTTTAGAAATACTTTTTTTATATATAAAATTGGATTTGTTGTTATATAATGTTTATAAAATTCATAAAATGAATTTGAAACTTTATAATGAATATATATATATATATATATATATATATTTCATCAATATAATCAAATTAGAGTAATTTGTTTATTTATTAGTATAAAATAGACTTGGTATCATTTAAATATTTTTTTTAAAAACTTTTCTTTTTATATTTAAAAAGGTTTTACATTCATTTATAATTATTTTTTCACTAAATAAATTATTATATATAAATTTTTTCACTAAATAAATTATTATATATAAATTTTTTAACTATATTTATTTAATACTATTCATTACCTCCATTCAAACTGCTAGGTTTTAATGGAAACATTTAAATATTAATTAGTTGTCTGCCAAAGATTCACATGGCGTATCATATACGCTATGAAACATAGTCATTAATTTAAAAAACTCAAGATATTAAATTCTCCACCCCTTTTGGAAATTTCATCTACAAAATTTTAATTCGAGGTTAATAACTAAGCTATGAATTTTCAAAATACCTTTATAGCAATCCTACATCAGAAGAAGGATTAATAAAACTACCACTTTAAAGGAATGAAATAGAAGTAAAGAGATCACATGAGATTAATAAAAAATAGGGTTCTATATAGAAAAACATGGATATGGAAGGGAAAGATAACCACAAATTTTTTATGGAGAGTGATAGAAAGTATTTTCAAGAGAATGTTGAAAATCAAAAAAACATTAATTTGTGATGGGTTAAATGATCCTTGATTTAGTAGTAGGAAAATTAAATGGAAAATGTTTTTACTTTAAGATCCTTTTCATAGAGTTGAGGAATTATATTACTACCTAGAATAAGATCATATCGAAATTTACTTAATTGAATAGTAGTGTTTTATCCTTTAATCAATTTCCACCAAGAACTCAACTTTTTATTTAAACGATGAGTATTTAATATGAATTTCTCATGCCTTAAGCACTAGAATCATCTTCTAAAGAATCACATAATCCTCAAAAGATTAACTATCTATTTATACAGTAATATAAAATTAATCAAAAACCAAAATTTTTAGGATACTATAAGATATTTCCCAAAAATAATAACCCTTATATAGTAAAAAACTAATTTAATCTCCAAAATTAAAATATAATACCCAGAGTTCAACATAGAGAATTCAAAAAATATCTTCCATAAAAATTTTAAAAAGTATATTAATTAATATTTAAAACCAAAATTTAGAATAATTTTATCACATGGTCTCCCAAGATAAATTTTAACATTTATCTCAAAATAAAAACAATTACCCTTGAAGTCTCACACTAAAAAGTAATTTCTATAATCCAAAATTCTCCACGTTAGCTTAATTATTTATATAAAAAACCTAAATCACCATAAGTATAAAATAAAATCATAGATTATTCTAATATATAATTCAAAATTTAATTTTCTAAAAAAATTCCATAGTATTGTATTTACCACAATCTTATAGGATTATAAAGATAATGACCATCTTCCAAAATAATATTAATCACTTAATCACCAATTTTTTTCCAATATCAAGGTTATATATTTGATAAAACATATATTAACAAAATAAACATATTCTTCATACATAAAAAATTTTAACTAAAAATAAAAATTCATAATAACCTGTTACTTCACGTTGGGAAGTTGTAGGTAATTCACGCTTGTCGACCTAAAATTGTGGGTTCGATTCCCATTTCATTAATGAACACGATGGGTTGTCTTCCATCCTACGGGTTTTCATTTTTATAAAAATATAAAATTATTATAACATTACTGAAACATGGTAAAGTCCAAAAAATAACCATATCATGTTTTATCCTTAAATATTATCTGATTCATTTCATTTTTCATCCAAAAATGTAATAACCTTAATTACATCAATAATAAAAATCTCCGAATATACTATTATTCACCTTATTATTTCATAACATAATGACTAAAAAGAGTTTATAATACATTAATTATATAATGAATTATAATATTGTAAACTTATTATGATATCCATAAATGTTAATAAAACATCATATTATCTAATGTTGTCTAAACCCTACTCGGATACCAACTATAAGGACCTGACCTTAAACACAACTTACTCTTGTAACTTTTGACAATAATTTATTTTCATTAATGTCCAAATATCTTTTACAAGTATTGTTTTAGAAAAATTTTAAAAAAACTTAAAAAGTAAATCTATACATTACAAGTGGATAATTATACTCATTAACCATTTTTTCCACCAAAGTAAACCATTTTAAAATAAAACCCCACTTCTTTTCATGTCATATCTTCAATACTTTCACCATGACACCCTCATTGTAATTTCCAATCTTTAAGCCCTATGAAAATCATTTTAAACATTTTGTGAGCACAAAATATTAGTAAGGGACATAAATAAATAAAACCATTAGTCCATTGAAAACCCATGGAACATTTCCTTAAAATAAAACATACATTTTTACCCAGAAAAAGAGATCTTAATTTCAAAAAGATCATTATCTTACCTTTTCAAAATCAATTATTTTCATGAAAACTCCTATGAAAAAAATAATATATAAGTATGTACATTTATAAATAATTAGACTAAACTATAATGACAATATGGTAAAATTCTATTCATGTCATTCTTGAAAATAGAATAACCATATGGCTAAATTACAAACATGTAATCCTTACAAATAGAATAGCCATGCGACCGACTTCCATACCCAATGAATAGAGGTTATAATGTTACCACCCATCCATGGTTTATCACAAAACCACCCATCATTAGTTCATCATGTAACCACCTGTCAAATGTCCAAGTACCATTATATAATCATAACACATAAAAGATTTCAATTTTCAACATTACACTCATAATGTTTCTTTTGCAATCAGAATAAATCATATAAGTCATTGAAATAATCAATAAATTTACAAAACCATTTTCAATACCAAAATAAAAATATAAGGGTAATAATAGATGAATTATTATTTTCAAAACATTATGGTTTATAGGGGAAGACAAATATTAAATTATGGTCGCAGTGGCAGAGAAGTCGTTGTCATTGTATATGGTAAAAATGTTCCTTTGTCATTTATAAAAAAAAGGTAAACACTCCATATAGAAGGAATAAAGATTTATTTTTTAAATTTTTCTGAATAACATTTAAAATTAAAAGTGGTTGTGTATACACCTCATAAAAGAAGGTTGTGTATGTTATCAAAATATACCTCAATAAAAGAAGATTGAGACGAAGTCCCATACCTCGAGTTCGAGTCTTCACGTATGTTCTATATCTTCCTAAATAATAAAAATAGGTTAATTATTCACATACATTATAATAATTTTATGGTTCATTATTCCTTTTACATCACTTATTATCATCTTATAACAATTACTTAATTGTTTATGTCCATATCAATTGTTTTGATGACATTTGGTACATGTGTCCAAAATGAAATTGGTATGATGTAAATAGTCAAGTGTTTATAAGTACATCATCTCCAGAATTATATTCATGGAATAATAATTACTTCAATACATAAATTATTCTTTTAAATTCAACCATAAAGTATTTATATAAAAAATGAACAATGTTACAATTATGGAGATGATAAGCCGTATGTAATCATGAGTAACATTTTCATTTTTAAAGGTTCATTTTGAAAAGAATGTAAATATAATATTATCTTTATATAATGATCATAATAAAATTAATATAATATTAATCATTTAAATATACTCATATATATTATCCATGTGATGTGGTGATTAAAAACGAATCACATCACTTCGTTGTGGTGATAGTTCACACGTACGCATGAACAATGTTATCATTTTTATGTTCTTGTAAAGTAAGAATTAAATTGATATATTATTTTATTATAATGATAAATATTCCATTAATATCATATATAAAAATTAACTCCATAATTAGAACCATTCTTGAAAGTCGATAATGGAAAATGAATTATATGAGTACATAGAGGCGATAATTCACATGTATGCACGAACGATTAATTGTCTTCCCGTTTGATGGAATTGGAGATGGATATGAGTCATGATAATAACACAATAAAATATAATTATATTGAGGATACTAGATTTATTAATTTATCATGGTTTATGGATATTTTAAGGAAGTGGAAGAAAAAATTAAAATAGAAACACTGAATTAAAAACGATACCTCTTCTTCGGGTGTTCTCCTTTGATAAATACCTTAACAAATATAAGTAGGGTTTTATTAAAAAAATAATGACCCTATAATGTGGGTATGAATTATAGGAAGGTATTTTGGAATATCTTGGATGAAAAAATAGGTTTTATGGTGTTAATAAAAAATAAGAATGAGTGCAATTTTATATGAGAAGGGAGTTCTACTCTTGGAATTCTTCAAATTATTAAATTAATATAAATTATGTTTATAATATAAATTTTCCCAAAATAATTTAGTGATAATATAGGATAATTATGGGTCTAAATATAACCATAAATTGAAAATTATACATATGTCGAATATTTTTTTAATCCTTATCTTTTTGTTTTACCCCTTTTAACTCTTACAGTTTTATCAAGTAATTTACACTTTGAGGATCAATATAATTATCGTAACATGTAAACCGACCAATAAAATTTCCATTTATGAAATTTTATGACTTATCACAACTAGTTACTCAAATATTTTATATTTATAAAATTAATAACATTTAATAAAATAATTTATATTTCAAAATACTCTTAGTGTCAATTTTGATAGTATTCATTTCCTGAGTTTTTAAAAATATCAAAACATCAAGATGTTTTTTTGAAGAAGGTGGTGCCTTGATCAAATAAAAAATTAAAAAAAAAATTATACAAATAAAAGGGGTTACATGAGTCTGAAATGATGGTATCATTTTAAAATCCTTATCATAAAGAGTAAGTAAATCAATAGGAAGGTCATCAAACTAGGTTATGTCATGGTTAACTCCCTTATTAGAAAGACCGTACGCAACCATGTTCACTTAATGAATGTTTTGAGTGAAAATTTAGATGATATATATGATAAAAATGAGCCATTTAATCCAGTGGGATGTATGCGGCCAAGAAAGATGCACCACACCGTTTCAAATAGCCTAAAAAATAGTGGTCGAATCACTTTAAATCCAAATATTGTTCTAACCCCATTTCATAGAAAAGGAAATATAATGCATCACACACATAATTTCATATTCTAGATATGAGTAAATTCCACAACTTTTAATGAAGAATACAGGAAACTACCAAAGATGGTTTCTAAAAATAGCACCACAACCCGAGGGTCCTTGATTGCCTTTATAAGTGCCATCAACATTCACTTTAATCCAACCTAGGAGTGGGGCATTCCAGAATAATTAAAAAGTCCATCATGGTTTATGATATATTCTATAAATCTAAAGTTTTTGGATGATCCCAAATTCATTTATAGTGTTTTAATAATTTTACTTCTGAATCGAGGCGGCTTCCTAAATGACAATGAGAATCTGCGTCTGACCTGCATATACACTTGATGAACAATTATTATAAAGAAAATCATTTCTATAATACCAGATCACATTGAAAATCTAATTAGAAATTGATAAATAATATTTATTATAATATTATTAATTTCATTTATTTTATTCATCCATAATGAAGAAATTTCGGCATCATCGTTGTGTACCCATTTAATTTAATTATTTATTATATAAAAATTATAAATATATTACCATACTGTAGGTAATAATTTTATATTTCAAAATATTATATATAGTCGAAGATAGAACTTATAAAAAACCATAGTAAATTTTTCATAATTATGAGAGACATGACTAGGACATTTTTACCATTACTTAAAATAAAATATTATAAATGTCATAAACACAGAAAAGTGCCCTCCAAAGGCCATAATTTTAGAAAAAAAAGTCTAAATAATAACTAACTATTTTAATCAAATTATTACAAGTTTTAGGGTATTTTTATAATATTTATAAAATTATTTTTGTCTTTAATTACCCGATTTACCCTTAACTAAGGTATAACATGTATTACTAAAATTACTGTTTATAATGTCAAAAAGGGAAATATTTACATAATTTGGACCTTATGATTCAAAATATGGAATCCAATTTTCCAAATTCATAACATATAATTATAATAAATTAATTTAAAATTAATCCCATTAATGGAATAAGAAAATGGGTTTCTAAAGTAAAACGTTCAAATAGGTTTTTATCCAACATCAAAGTGAAAATGATTCTAATGACTAACATTGAATTAAATGATAAAAAATTAATCTAATTATATTTTAAACCAATTAAAAGTATAATATAAAAAAATAAATAAATTAGCTGAGAAATAATTTTTGAATTAAAATGCAATGTTTTTTACTATTCATTAAAATATGAAATTTATTAAAATAATACCAAAAATTTATCTAAAGTATTTTTTGATATCAAAAATCTATAGAAGGAGTTTATTTTTTCAAATATAATTTATAAGAGTGAAAAAACAAGATTTATAATAGGTGCGCCATCAAAAGGCAGCAAAACTACCATTTTTGATAAATACTTCTTTTATACGTAAAATTGGATTTGTTGGTATATAATGTATAGAAAACACATAAAATGAATATTAAAAATTATAATGAATATATATATATATATATATTTCATTAATATAATCCAACAAGAGTTATTTTTTATTTATTTTTATAAAACCCACTTTTTCACATTTAAATAATTTTTCAAAATAGAATTTCCTTTTATTTTAAAAAGGGGATTACATTTAGTTGTAATTATTTTGTCACTAAATAATTAATTACATAAACATGTTTAAACTATATTTAGTTAATAATATTCACTCCCTCTATTATAACATATTGTTTTTAATGGTAACATTTATAAATTAATTAGTTGTTCACTTAAGCTTGATGTGGCGTATCATGTACGCTATCGAACATAATGTTTCCTTTAAAAAAATGGGATGTTACATTATCCACCCTTTTTGGAAATTTAATTTTTTCTATTTGAATTCAGGGTTTGTAAGTAAGATATTACTTTTAAAAATACCTTTATTGAAAACCCATATTGGAAAAAGAATTAATAAAAATACAACTTTTAAAGATAGAAAGGGAAGTAGAAAGATCACCTGATATAAAAAATATTATAGTTCCATATAGGAAAAATTAGATACAGAATAGAAAATGAGTGTTTAATTTCTGATGGGGAGTGATAGAAAAGATTTTTAGGAGAAATTTAACAATCATAAAACCAAAAAATTGTGATGGGTTAAATGGTCTTTGATTTTGTGGTTGGAAAAGTAAACAAAAAAAGTTTTTTTTAAGATCCTTTTTATGGAGTTGAGTAATTATATTACTAAATGTACTAAGATCATAAATAAATATACTTACTTTACAAGAATAGTTTCATCCTTTAATCAATTTCCACCACAAACTTATCTTTTTCTCGAAACGATGAGAATTTAAGATGATTTTTTCATGCATGAAGAACTATAATCAACTTATAAAGAATCAAATAATCCATAAAATATTAACTCTCTATTTCTCTAGGTGTGAAACATTAATAAAAACAAAAATGGTTAGGATAATATAATATCATTCCCAAAAATAATAAACCTTATATGATGAAAAACTAATTCAATATCTAAAATTAAACAGTAATACCCAAAATTGAACAAATACCATTCAACAAATAACTACCCTTAAACATTTAAAAAAATTTGATTTAATGTCTCAGATTTTCCATATATTATTTTTAAATGTTATGTGGTATTATTACGAGACTATCCTTTTTGACGGTGTACTATTCTAAGGCCCGAAGTTCCCAGAATAAATGTTTGAAATAAATCAAACTTTTAAACTGCACATGCGAGTAGTTTTCCTAAAAAACAGAATAACTTTTAAATGGGTACCCAGAAAAAAAATACAAGGGCACTGTTGCATTCTATGTAGTGAATTTACCTTATCCAGGGCCTAACATCGACCGACATGGGTCGACTGTAAAATTTAGTTTTCTGAAATTTTAAAGGAAATAAAATAAATAAATATTTTATTTTATTTTGATTTCATTTTTGATACAAAGAGCTAATTCATCCTCTTTCAAATACTTGCTAATAGAAAAATTATGTGGTTATCCGCATGAACCTGTGAATTGAAGAATGTTTTTAGAGCTGTAGAGGAGAAACTGTTGGCAGATGACGTTAGAGTGATCCATCAATGCAACTCAAATTCAATGAACATTGTAAACCAAAACGATGTGGTGATGGTTCTTAAACCGAATCGAGGTAGGGGTAGTTATTTTGATTCTTATTTTCCCCGTTCTTCGATTAAATGATGAACGTGGATCAACCCACGAACAGGTTGATCCACGGATCATGCGTTCTTGTGGGAGGGTGTTATTTTCTATTTCTTTTGGGGGTTTGATTCAGTGATTGTGTTTATGATAATTGTTGTATTATAATTTGATTCTCCATTAAACCTACTAACAAGAGAGAATTGACACTGTGATGAATGACGGCAGAGGTGCATTCTTATTTTTCTTATTGGATTCCTTCCCCTTTTCTTGTCGTGCTCTTCATGTTCTTCACGGGGTGATGAACAACATATCTTTTCAAACCCATTTCACAAAATAAAAATCTTACATCGGAGAAAAAACATCATGAAAACCAAGAGGAGCTGTGATGACGATGGCAGACGACGAATCGACTTGGATTGGGATAAACCGTTCTTCGACCATTCCTCATATGGGTGGATTGAAATGAAGTTTTAGGGCCGATTGAACACCTACAACATCCCGAAACATTGATAATGTGGTGGGGTGACCTTGGATCCTTGGTTTCGTGGCAAACCGATTGCTGGAATGAGCATTGGGAGATCGATGGAAGGACAATGATAGAGGTTTGCATTTCTAGAAATTTTTTAAGAACACTATGTGTTCTCCAATGAACATGTCGTGTGGGGTCATCATGGTGGTAGATAGGTCTTTCACGCTACATATAATGTTCTCTTGGAAGGACACGACATGTGGGCCCACCCACCGGCACATAGAGCTCCGGGTGATAGGAACAGTAGACACAACATGTGACCACTGTCACATGGCATGTGGGTCCTTACAGAGGACTCGATGTGTATCTCAGAAGATACACTAACACTGGGTGGAGTACATGCCATGTACTTCACCAGATGGACAGATGAGGCTGGTATGTGGTCGCTCTGTATACAGATTACACAGGTTGGCATACATGAGTTGAGATCGTGTACGGGTACATGGCTAGTGTACATGGAGCAGACCCCAGATACCTTAACACGAAATGTGATCATTTCTACATGTCATGTATATTCGTCTTTACAAGACATGTTCTCCAGACTCGGTCCGTTCTACATAGGTGGTACCTGGAGTCAAGGGACACCGCGTGCAACCACTCCTATACACTTTTTACTCCCTTCTACATGGATTTATTCTCTTGTCCACCATTTCTTGGATAGGTTTTCTATTTGGGTTAGTTCCCCTTTCTCATTCCCATAATGGTCAGGTATTGATTCCTTCTAAAGGAGTTTGATCCCTTTAGAAGGAATTCCTGAGATAGATCCAGGTATCCCTTTGAGAGGCCTAGAGCGAGATCATCTATCCCTTCTTGAACATAAGTAGAGTTAGGTATCTACATGACTAATCCTACAGGATTCTGATCCTTTAATCAATAGGTGAATTCAGATGGGTCGCGGTATCCTCCAAGGTCATGGCTGTGATCCTCATATCTATGCCATGATCTTTCCCACTCAGGAGTGTGTTCTCCCGAAATAAGTGTATATGTTCTCTCTTCAGACCTATCATTCCATCTATCTATCTCATGGATTTTACCAATGAACATTACTTCTTGTATGGATGTCATCGGAGCTATCAGAATCTTGGTGCAAGTTATCCCAGATGAGTGCTTCAAGGAATATTCAAACTGAATCCCTAGTGTGGGTATGCGGTCATTGGGACTTGTCTCTAGACTATGGGTCTGGGTTTTGAGTATATTTGGATGTGTTTATATTTTTATATGTTCAGTAGACATATACTATGTAGATTTGAGTGTACCTTTACTTTGTGTATTGCTTTGCTGTCCCCTACTAAGTATTGTTATACTCACTCATGCATGGGCTTTTCCCGCAAGTGTCGTGTCTAGTGTAGATGAGAAACCTTTTTACAGATTCCATGGTGGACTAGGACCGGACTGAGCTTTCTAAGTTCCCTATATGCCTACATATTCCAACAACTATGAGTAGTAGTCCCAGAACCTGTTTGCTCTTACAGGTTGGACTTTGTAGTTTACATACTCTTGTTTTTGGTGGGCTTGTATTCTAGACCATTTTACTTTCTACACTTTACTTTCACTGTACTTTATTGGTTGGGTTTAGTTTCATGCATTTATTTTGTTCTCTAGTGGTTTTTACTTTTCAAAATTTGTGAGCTAGGAGATGTGTGTGTGTGTGTGTATACAAGTACTTAGTAAATACCTCCTATGTTAGTGTTATGCATACTCAGTTCTAGTCACCTGCCCCCGACCTATTGGAGGCGGGCTTGGGGAGTTACTACATCATCTCCATTGGTATGGGTTGTGATAGAGTGGTATTAGAGGTGGTCAGTTCTACCTTAGAACCAAGAGTCTATGAGATTGGTTTGGAGAAAAAGTGTTATGTGTTTCAAGATTGGATTTTAGGCTAGAGACTTCAATGTTATGGCAGGAAACTGACATATCCATATGCTAGGACTCTGGTAACCTAATTTTCAACTCGGTACATGAAAACACTAGTCATGGGGAAATAAAATAATGGTACATGCATCATATAAAAATGGGTTTTGTTTTCCATGTCCTTTAATGTCAGCTGTCCAGGTATACTCTTCACCATGGTACATCTTGTTTCCTTACTGGATGCCTCCATGATGCATACCTGCTAGGATTCAGTAGCTTGATCATGAGGATGACCCCCTCAGTAAAGAGGCTTTGATATAGGTACTAGTTCCCTAGGAATTACCTCTAGGTGGTGCACCTATTATACCACCACCAGTGGATCAAACGGTGGTACCTACAGTACTAGCAGACAAAGGGGCGTAGGCTGAGCACCCGCCATGAGTTTCAGAGATAGTGACCCCTCATATTCTGAGGTGATCCTAACCCTCAGGTCGCTGCGGACTAGCTTGAGGTGGTGACCCGAGTTTTATGTCTAGTGAGGACACCGGCAGACCAGATGGAGATCCTAGGAGAGAGCCTTCTTTTGGGTTTGTGGGGAATATGGTGGATTTTGACCACGTAGACTCACGATGAGGAGACTCTTTCATGGAAAAAGATCAAGATACTCTTTAAGTAAGATTTATCTCTAGTTACACTGAGAGAAGTTCACATCCTAGAGATTTGATGGCGTTGTCGAGTGCGTCAAATTAGTTGTTTAATTTTGACTAGAATTTCTGCAGTATAGCAGCAACCCTAGGTCGTCTCTCGATGGAGCCTTAGATCATTAATTTAAAAAGAGGGTTTTGATCATGAAAGTAGAAGGTGAATGAGGTTTTTTTAAAACTTGTGGGTTTGATGATTAAAGATTAAAATAGAAAATGAAAGCGACAAAACAATGTATAGATTAACAAAATTAATTAAGAATGATCAACCAGGGGTACTCTCATGATGTTTATCCTTCATCGATTCATGATATAGGGTTATAATATTTTAATCCCTGGTTTTTAACACCTAGAACCAGAATTTTACTGATTTTATTCTAGGATTCCTCCTAGGGTTTAGTCAAAAACACAGAATGATTCACCGGACACTGCCGAGGATTGGGTGAATTGTGTTTGACTTCATAACCGAAACTCAACATGGAAACACATGATGAACTTGATGCGCTATCCAGGTTTGTATGTTATTTCTTTGTGATACCATGAAATAATTGTACATGGCCTTGAAAGTTCTTGTGTGAGTTCAATTGACCAATATGAACCACACAAACAAAGAAATTGAAAGGGGGAAAAGAAAGTGGTGAATGGTGTGAGAAACATCACATTAATGGGTACCCCCAAACATGATCATATGAGTTGATCATGAAATACCAGTACATAACTCAATAAAATAAGAATAGATGATGATGAAAAACAACACAACAACCTGGAATTCAAAAGATCATTCAAATATTACAAACATGATGCTTGGGATTTACATCACGTTCCTCCCCGAGTGATCACAAGGTGTTTAGAAACCCATGGGAGAGGAAGAAGAAGAAGATGTTGAAGTATAAATTCCCATAGCCTCCAGAAATTCTAGGGATGTTGAGAAGACTCATTGGGGACTCCAAAATGGAAAAACCTTTCCTCCTATCTGAACATTCAAATGGGGTGCCCAAGGTGTCTTTTTATAGCCAAAATGAGAAGTGGTTTTTGGCACCCAGATTTTGATAAACCACTTGCAGAAAGGTTTCAAACTCTTAGATAGTAGAATCTCCCTTTTGACTAACCTGAAAAGTTGTATCCCCATGTCTTAGATATAACCACTGAAAGTTCAGCACCATTTGGAAAAATAAATCTCGAGATATTGATAAAATACAGAACACCACTTTTGACTTTGTGCATATTCGGTGGCTTGGACAGATCAGTTCGGATAGGCCCCTTAGAAGAGGAATCAGGATTGGGTTCCTTGATATGAAATTTAGAAAATTATATTTTGGATCATCCCAAAACATATCAGCCCATTTGGATTCACGGATTTTACGTACTCTTCAAAACAGTGGACAGATGTCCATGTATCCATGCAATTTTGGACCATTTTTCTTCCACTTCATCAAGGGACCTCCAAATCATCTCCACCTACATTGATATAATAAAAACCAGTAACATTGCCCATTATAATATTTATTAACATTAATTAATTGATTCAAACATAAAGTGAAATTTATTATTATATTTGGAATATTCATTACAAAACTAGATTAAAACAATGGTGTAAGGGTGGAATAAAACAATGAATCATGGTACGATCACACCCACACACCTAAACATTTGCACTCCTGGGAAAATTCACATATCCAAATAAATTGATGAATATATATATATATATATATATATATTTCCAACATCAGTAAGATTTAGCATTTGAGGAAATTTTAGATCACTTAAGTAATGTGATCAATGCACGAACCACACCAAGGAGTTCTTCCCAGTGAAAATGAAAAAATATGTCTCATAAATCATATCACAATAAAATTCAAAGAGATTTATGAAACCAACATGAGAAAGGAATTAAAAAGTAAACCTTTACACTAACTCTCCATGTGTATGTGTGAAAACCATTCCATGCCATTCTTACCACTTTCTAACAAATAAATATAGGTTATTTTAACATTATTCAGATTTACATTATTTTTCACCGAACCTATCCTACATCCTTTGCAATCATATTTGAAGACACACTCACTTAAGAATTCCCAAAATTCAAACCATAAGCTCTTGACCTAGATATACACATATGTTGTATATTTCATCACTCCCCTCATTTATTTATTTTTTTAGAAGTGTATTTGGAACAAATCTCACACTCATCTCTCAACTCTTGTTTGATCTCCTCACGAAATTAATTGCAATAGTTATAACAAGATCAAATGTTGAGGTGGAGTGGTTTCTGGCCTACCCAAGACACAACAATTTTTTTTGAGGGAGTACAAAAGTCGAACATTAGGTACACACACATAGGTCAATCTATTATAGTAATGAAACAAATCAGATAAGGAACGAAAATATGGAAATATCATATAAAGCTGAAAAATAATAACCCAAAATATATTTACCTTATATTAAGTAAGAAATAATCACACTTTGTGGTTTGGTGAAAATATTTGTCGAGATATTAGTGACACCATTTTCCCAAAAACCACTCACACAGGGGGCATCAATCATCTCATTGTTTTTACATAGATACGACCATTTATATCATTGACAGAAAACTAATTCACTAAAAAAAATCACGCCTTGATGTTAAATTCATACTAATATTATTTTTAGCCTTCGTTATGGTATTTTTACTTTCCCCCCTTTATGGTCACCAAATAATCGAACTTCAAAATTGTTGATGGGGAAAAATGAAAATGCCATAAAGAAGGCTAAAAAGAGAAGAAAGGAGAAAATGATGAAAATTCCAAACTAACCATGGAATGTATCCACCCCACACCTTGAATGTGTAGTGTCCTTACTAAAATAATTGAGAATGTGAGAAGGAAGGATAAAACTAAGTGTGTTTTATTGGTATGATGCATTGAGAAGGTGGATTTAATCATCCTGATTCTTCGGAAAATCCTTATAGAAGTGTTTAAGTCGTTGGCCATTAACGGTAAGACTTCGTCCACTCTGCTCATGAAAAACCTGTATTTCCACAAAAAGGTAAACATTAGTAACAGTATTAGGACTGAGCCATAGAGAACGAAGCTTACCTGGGTAGAGCTTAATCCTGGAATTGTATATGAGGACCTTCTCACCAATATAGAACTTCCTCTGGTGAATCAGTCATGAATAGCCTTTGTCTTATCTTTATAGATTCGAGAGTTTTCATATGCATCACGTCGAATTTATTCCAACTCTTGAATCTACAACTTTCTTTGCTGACCTGCATCTGAAAGGTTCATATTATATTTTTTAATAGCCCAATATGCACGGTGTTCTACCTCCACTCGGAGGTGACAAGCCTTTCCAAACACAATTCTGTATGGTGACATTCCGATTGGGGTTTTAAAAGCTGTACGATATGCCCAAAGTGCATCATCTAAGCACAAACTTCAATCGTTCCTATTGGGTTGTACTATTTTTTCCCTGATTCGTTTAACTTCCCAATTTGATATTTCTGCTTATCCATTAGTTTGGGGGAGATATGCAGTGGAGACTTTATGATCAACCCCATACTTATGAAGAAAATTTTTCATGTTGCGATTGCAAAAATGTGAACCCTGATCACTAATGATGAATCTTTGTAAACCAAACCAACTGAAAATTTGGGACCTCACAAAATCAACAACCACTCGAGATTCATCGTTACTGGTGGTCTTTTCTTCCACCCATTTGGATACATAGTCAACATCCAATAATATATACACAAAGCCAAATGAATTTTTAAAATTCCCCATGAATTCAATGCCCCATGCATCAAAAATTTCACAGAATAACATGGGTTGTTGGGGAATTTAATTCCTCTTGGAGATATTCCTTGTGAATTGACAATGACTGCGTGACTTAAAAAATATATGGGAATCCATATACAATGTTGGCAAATAAATTCCTGAGTCAAGGACCTTTCAAGCTGTACGTTGATGGCCAAAGTGGCCCCCAAATGGAAAAGTGTGGAAGAAGGTAAAAACAGAGGTGAACTCATGGTCAGGGACACATCGACGAACTCCTTGGTCACTAAAAATTCTCCACAAGTATGGGTCATCCCAAATGTACCAATGAGACTCATGCTTAAGTCTCTGGAATTGTGCAATGCTAAAATCAGTGGGGACCCTAGATGTTGCTAGAAAATTCACAATGTCTGCATACCAGGGGGTACGGTCCACAAAATCACAAAGGTTCTCATGAGGGAAGAATTCTCCAATGGGTAGGGGTGAGTCAACATGATAGTCCAATGGTGGGGAAATCCTACTAATGTGGTCAGCTACCACATTCTACACCCCCCTCATATCTATAATTTTAAGGTCAAACTCTTGGAGTAGGAGCATCCACCGTATGAGATGGGGTTTGGCTTTAGGTTTCCATAAGAGAAATCGAAGGGCAACATGGTCAGAAAACACAATCACTTTTGAACCAAGAATATATGAACAGAATTTTTCCAAGGCAAACACAATAGAAAGGAGTTCTTTTTCTATGGTTGTGTAGTTTACCTGGGTAGGGTCAGGGGTACGTGAGGCATACGCAATGACATGAGGAGCCTTTTCAACCCTTTGTGATAAAACTACCCCAACTACAATGTTAGAGGCATCACACATAAGCTCGAAGGGGAGATCCCACCTTGGTGTTTGGATGATGGGAGGTAAAGTGAGACTCTTTTTAGCAAATTTAATGCATCCTCACAATTTTTATCAAACACAAACTCATAATATTTTTGCAATAACCTGTACAATTGAAGTGCAATCTTACTAAAGTCTTTAATGAATCAGCGGTAAAAACCGGCATGACCCAAGAAAGATCGCACCTCACGAAAACATTTTAGATATGGAAGGGTTGAAATTAATTCAATTTTAGATCTATCAACTTGAATTCCCTTATTTGAAATGACATGCCCAAGAACTATCCCCCGCTCAACCATAAAATGGCATTTCTCATAATTTGAAAGAAGATCTTTTTCAATGCAGCGGCGGAGTACAGAACCTAGGTGTTCTAAACAATCATCAAAAGAAGATCCATATACTATGAAATCATCCATAAAGACTTCCATACAAATCTAAAGGTACTCAGAAAAAATACTCAACATACATCGTTGAAAAGTACTAGGAGCATTACATAGACCGAATGGCATCCTTCTATATACAAATGTGTCGAATGGACAGGTAAATATTGTTTTTTCTTGGTCCTCAGGGGCTATATGGATTTGGAAATAACACGAATAGCCTTCAAGGAAACAATAATGGGACTTACCTACCAATCATTTTAACATTTGGTCAATGAAAGGTATTGAAATGTGGTCCTTCCGTGTGGCTTGATTCAGTCGACGGTAGTCAATAAAGACTCACCAACTATTTTGCACATGTGTTGGAACAAATTCATTACTTTCATTTGACAAAACTGTTCTTCCTGTTTTTAGGCACAATTTGCACTGGGCTAACCCATTTACTATCAAATATTGGATAAATGATCCCCACAGCCAGTAATTTACTAACTTCCAATTTTACCACTTCAAGGATAGTGGGATTCAACTAGCATTGACATTGTCTTAAGGGATTAGCCTCATCATACCAAAGTATATAGTGCATAAAAATAGATGGGATAATCTCGGGAATATCAGCCAATGTCCATCCTATTTCCTTTTGACACTCTCTCAAAATTTTGAGTTGTTTCGATTCCTGTTGTGGAGAGGGGTTATTAGCAATAATGAAAGGCAGTAGGTTAATACCCACAAGATATGAATATTTTTAATTAGAATGAAGTGGTTTAAGTTCCAACACAAGTAGTTTCTGGATTGATGGAGTAGATTTAAGTGGAGTGAGGTCTATTAAACTGTCTATATGCTCATGTTTATTCTCTAAAAATAAAGAATCTATAGAAATGAGATTTGCAGAATCATCGATGGTCATGGTTACCTCAGAATGAACACACTCATCAATTAAAGAACAAAATTTACACTTTTCAGAACCCACACAACACTCAAAACATGAATCAATACTCAAATCATCCAAGGGTGAAGAAGAAGAAAATGAATCAGAGTATGGTTTGAGAAGATAATTGTGTGTGTGTGGATCGTTTGAGAGAACTTCCATTGAATAGATATGAAGAGTGGAGTGCTCTTGAACGGGGTGTTTCATAGCCTCAAGGATGTTAAAACTGACCTTTTCTCCTCCGTTTTCCATGGATAGTGTACCATTGTGATCATTTATGATCGTCTTTTCTATTTTTAGGAATGGCCTCCCAAGTATGAGAGGAGCATGTCCTTGGGTTCAAGTATCTTTCATCTCAAGAATATAGAAATTAGTAGGGAAGATGATATTCTTCACTCATACAAGGACATCCTCAATCACTCTTTTTGGATGCGTTTTACTCCGGTTGGCAAGTTGCATGACAATACCCGTTCGTTGAAGCTCTCCAACCTGTAGATAAGTATACACAAAGTGAGGCATTACATTAATAGAAGCACCTAAATCTAGCATAGCATCAGAAAAGAAGGTCTCCCCCATGGTACACGGTATCGTGAATGTGCCCAGATCCTTGTATTTGGTTAGCATTGCTGGTTGAATCTATGTCGAGACATTCCTACCCAAGTTGACTCTCTCATTCCCCTTCACCCTTCGTCTATGGGTGAAAAGTTCTTTAATAAATTTGGCATAATGGGGAATTTTATTGACTGCATCCAATAAAGGACTATTAACTTGAACTTTTTAAAATGTATCCATTATCTCATTATTAATATCACCATCAAAAAATTTCTTAGATTTAGATAGTCTTTGTGGGAAATGAAGAGGAATGGATTGTTCATTTGAATCATCAACGGTAATTTGATTTCCATTTTTTTTTGTTTTTCATTACATGAAATTTTTGAGGGTTGGGAAAGAGTTTTTTCAAGAGGGGGACATACCTGTTTCATAGAATTAGTAGAATTAGAAGATTCTTTACCACTAAGAAGTGTAATTGCACATACATTACCTTTGTCCTTTGGATTGGCAATGGGTTGGGATGGTAGTTGTCTAAACCCTTGCATCTTAATCTCACCGATGGTGTTCTCCAATTGTCCCACTTGAGTTCGTAGGTCTTAAATTGCCGATTATGTGGTCTATTGGAACTGAAGGTTCTAGGTTGCCATTTTCTTCAACATATCCTCGAGGCTTGGTTCAGATTTGGGAGGAGGAGTATAATTGTTTTGAGAAGTTTAAGGATAATAATATTGCATACCTTGGCCTTGTTGATACTAATTCTTCTTGGGGTAGCTTGAGTTTTTTCCTTGTCGGTACTGGGGTTGTGCTTGCCACACTGGATTTGGATTTGGCCTGAATTGTTCTTGATTAATGGGAGGTGCTGATTGGAATAGATGACCTGGGAACACTGCTGCACAAGACTCAGATGAATCTGGAAGTTGTGGGTACTGGTCAGAAAAATGAGTGTTATCAGAACAAATACTACAATGCAATGGAATAAAAGTAGAGTGCGAGTTACCTTGTGCTTGAGATAATTTCCTTAGAAGGGTATGAATATCATTAGGTTTAGTATATACCTTTTGCTCTAGGGCTGAATGACTTACCTCATGAACTCTTTGTGTTGGTGCAGTTGCTCGTGTATCAAATTTTTGTGCATTTTGAGCCATGTTGGCTATTAAGTCACGAGCAGCAGAAGGAGTTTTATCAACTAGGGAACCACCAGCTACAGCATCAATCATTCCACAATCCATGAGAATAATTACCTCATATAATTATTGTATTAGTAGTTTTTCACTAATCCAGTGGTGGGGGAAGCTTGAGCAAAGTCTTTTGAATCTCTCCCAGAATTCATGAAGGGTCTCTCCTTGTGATTTCCAAATTCCACAGATTTCATTCCTAATTGATGCAGTTTGGGAGGTGGGGAAGAACTTCTATAGGAAGTGTCTTTTTAGGTCATTCCAGCCCCTAATTGTGGAAGTTAAATAGTATATCTATTATTTTTCTACACCGTCATGGGAGAAAGAGATGGCCCTAAACTTAATTAAGTCCTCAAACACAATTTGGGGTTTCATGGTAGAGCACACTACGTGAAATTCCTTAAGGTTTTTATGAGGGTCCTCACCAGGAAGACCACAGAATTTAGGAAGAAGGTGTATGAGACATGATCTAAGCTCAATGTTGGCTGCTTCCTTGGGATATTGGATGTATGCAAGTTGGTACTCCACATTAGGGGTGGTTAGTTCTTTTAAAGTTCGGTTATTTGCAGCCATGTTTTATTGGGTTTGACTGGGTTCAATTTTGGATTGGTTTTGGAACACTTGAGGTTACACAAGGGGTTCCTCAATTTTACTTGATTGACCTTCTCTAGATTCCTTGATTTGTGTGTGAAGTTTCTTTTCAATTTCAAGATCAAATTCAAGTAGTGTTTCTTTACCAGATCTTGTCATGCAACAATAATGTCCAATTTGATTGATTCATTTTTTGTTGTGTTTTTTTTTGATTTGATATGGATAAAAAAATTAAGAAGGGTGAAATAAGAATATAATGTTATAATATAGAATTAGGGAGGGATACGGAGAAGAAGAGAGAGAGAGATAAAGAACACACCAAAAACAACCAAAAATAAAGACAAAACCAAAAACAAAAGCAATAAAATGGGGGTGGGGTATTTAAAGAAGTACTAATTAAGAATTAAAATAAAAAAATAAAAATAAATAAAGAAATAAATGATCTTATCTCTCCGGAAATGGTGCCAAAATTCTATCACGTTGTCGAGCACGCCAAATTAGTTGTTTATTTTTTACTAGAATTTCTGCAGTATAGCAACAACCCTAGGTCGTCTCTCAACAGAGCCTTAGATAATTAATTTAAAAATAGGGTTTTTATTATGAATATAGAAGGTGAATGAGGTTTTTTTAAAACATTGGGGTTTGATGATTAAAGATTAAAATAGAAAATGAAATCGATAAAACAATGTAGAGATTAACATAATTAATTAAGCATGATCAACCTGGGGTACTCTCATGATGTTTATCCTTCATCGCTTCATTATATAGGGTTATGATCTTTTAATCCTTGGTTTGTAACACCTATAACCAAAATGTTACTGATTTTATACTATGATACCTCCAAGGGTTTAGTTGGAAACACACAATGATTCACTGGACACCGCCGATGATTGGGTGAATTGTGTTTGACTTCATAACCGAAACTCACCAAAGAAACACACGAAGAACTTGATGTGTAGTCCAGGATTGTATGTTATTTATTTGTGATACCATGACATAAATGTACATGGCCCTGAAAGTGGTTGTGTGACTTCAATTGACTGATATGAACCACACAAACACCGCAATTGAAAGGGGGAAATGAAAGTGGTGAACGGTGTGTGAAACATCACATAAATCAGTACCCCCAAACATGATCATATGAGTTGAGCATGACATACTAGTACATAACTCAATAAAATATGAATAGAGGATGATGAAAAACAACACAACAATCTCTAATTCAAAAGATCATTCAAATATTACAAACATGAAGCTTGGGATTTACATAACGTTCCTCCCTGGATGATCATAAGGGTTTTAGAAACCCATGGGAGAGGAAGAAGAAGAAGATGTTGAATTAGAACTTCCCATAGCCTCCAGAACTTCTAGGGATGTTGAGAAGACTCCTTGGGGACTCCAAAATGGAAGCACCTTGCCTCCTAGACGAACTTGCAAATGGGGTTCCCTAGGTGTCTTTTTATAGCCAAAATGAGGAGTGGTTTTGGGCACCCATATTTTGATAAACTACTTGGAAAAGAGGTTTTCGGCTCTTAGATAGTAGAATATCTCTTTTTACAAAATTGTAAAGTTGTATCCCCACGTCTTAGCTATCACCACCGAATGTTTGGCACCATTTGGAAAAATAAATCCTGATATATTGATAAAATACAGAACGCCACTTTTGACTTTGTGCATATTTGGTGGCTTGGACAGATCAGTTTAGATGGGCCTCTTGGAAGACGAATCAGGATTGGGTTCCTTGATATTCAATGTAGACAATAAAATTTTGGATCGTTCCACAAAATTTCATCCCATTTGGATGCACGGATTTCACATACTATTCAAAACAGTGGACAGATGTCCATGGATCCATGCAATTTTGGCCCATTTTTTCTTCCACTTCATCAAGGGCACTCCAAATCATCTCCACCTACATTGAAATAATAAAAACAAGTAAAATTTACCATTCTAAAATTTATTAACATTAATTAATTTATTCAAACATAAAGTGAAATTTATTATTATATTTGGAATATTCATTACAAATCTAGATTAAAATAGCGGTGTAAGGGTGGAATAAAACAGTGAATTGTGGTACGATCAAGCTTCTTCATCTTTAGAAGGACAGTTTGACTGTGGCTGACTATTCATCGAGGTTCATCAACCATGATAGGTACTAGATGGATATGGTTAGGGATCATTACTTTAGAGCATGGACCATCTAATGAGGTCTATGATCAGATATCTGAGCTAGTGTCGTGCCTCTATGCATTTTTACTTATGCTGGAGTGCTCGAGTGGGAATTGGTGATTTAGAGCATCTTGGTGGAGCAAAGACATCTAGTTGCAGTCCGTAGTAGGAAGATAGGTGCGGAGACCTCAGCAGTAGGGATCCGACATCAGGTATAAGGAACATGATGTGGGAGGCATTATAGGAGGACCTAGGACAGGGGATCGATAGTCCATGTCTCTCAAGATGGATCCATTTAGCCTAGGGAGATAAGATGATACTCGTGTGATGGTAGATGACATCTCTCTAGAGATTTTCTATCCTATGGGGTTGTTAATAGAGAGGTGGTGGATGGACCACCGAGGTAGAGGTAGAGAGTGGAGCAGACAGACCCTCTAGGCAGCAGGCATGGTAGAGGAGTAGGGAGAGCTGCAGGTGGTGGCATGTGATTTGACCTAGTTCCACCACCACCCCCAAGAGGTCCACACCAGGCTTATGGAGCTAGAGGAATGGGGGGGGGGGGGGTACAACTGTATTTGGTCGAGGTGTATAACCTGGGGACTCCCGGGATGATTCGAGGTATGATATTTGTCTTTTCTACCTTAGTTGTCGTACTTATGGACACAGGTGCTAGTGATTCTTTCCTCACCACATGTCTTGTGAAAAACCTTGAGATTCTAGTAGAGTTGTTGAATCAACCCTTGAACTTAGAGACACCTACGAAAAGATACTTGATGATCACGCACCTTTGAAGGAGTGTGATATTTTCCTTAGAGGCAATAGTTTTGGTTGGAACCTCTTGGGGGCAGCATCAAGGCCTTACAGTGTAATTCTCAGTATAGATTAGATATCTTCGGTCCATGCCCAAATTTACTCCTTTATGCAAAGAGTGTGGTGTGTCCATAGTGATGGAATGAGGTTTTCCTTTGTTGGTGAAATATAAACACAGGCAGAATAGAATGTGATCATGCATATGAGGGTGTAGTCGATCACTCATGAGTTGGATAGCCTTACCCTTAGAGGAGTAGATATTACGAGCTTGCACTTCTCAACAGTTGTGGAAATGTACAAGGATGCCTTTCTATAAGATGTTCTAGGGATACATCCTCACTGGGAGATCTACTTCTGCATCAACTTGCATCATGGGATGACAATGATATCCTCACCAACGTATCATATGGCTCCCATAGAGATTCGCCAGCTAAGGGTGCAGTTGAAGGATTTATAGAGTAAGGGCTTGGTAAGACCCATTGTTTCACCCCAGGTAGTCCCAGTTTTGTTTTCCAAATAGGCATATGGGATGTTGATGTTATGCATGGATTACTGGTGACTAAATTGGGTAACAGTTAAGAACAAGTATCAATTTCCAAGGATCTACAACCTTTTTCGATCAGCTGAGAGGGGAATGTTGGTTCTCAAAATTTGACCTCATGTTGGGTTATCACCAACTTTGAGTATGGGATGAGGACATGCCAAAGATGGATTTTAGATGCCACTATGGTCACTAATATTACTTGGTGATGCCTTTTAGCATGAAGAATCCCCCCGTCGTGTTTATGGGACTTATGAACCAGATCCTACAACTATACTTATACTAGTTCATAGTGGTCTTCATTGACGAC
Organism: Viscum album; assembly: GCA_963277665.1. Taxonomy (NCBI): domain Eukaryota; kingdom Viridiplantae; phylum Streptophyta; class Magnoliopsida; order Santalales; family Viscaceae; genus Viscum; species Viscum album. The sequence goes on along the minus strand of OY728165.1, from coordinate 75,634,663 downwards.
ATCCTTGTGTACTTAGCGTTGAAGGATGAGCATGAGAGACACCTATGGATGGTTCTTGACATACTTTGATAGAACTAAAATTATGGGAAGCTCTCGAAGTGACAGTTATGGATACAGGAGGTTCACTTTCTGGGACATGTTATCTCAACAGATTTAGTAGTAGTAGACCCGGCCAAGGTTGAGGTCGTGTTAGAATGGGAGCCACCCCATAGTGTGATAGAGGTGAGAAGATTCCTTGGGCTAGCAAGATAAAACCAGATATTTATCCCTGATTTATCCTAGATATTGTCATCGATGACATCCTTTACCCCAAAGGGGAAATCGTTCGTCTTGATAGAGAATTTAGATTAGTATTTCTAGTAGTTGAGGTAGAGTTTGAAGAGCACACAGATCTTTATTTATCCAAAAAAGGGTGTTGGGTATGTAGTTTTCTGTAAAAAATCAGGAACTAGTCTTGGTTGTGTCTTGATGCAAAGACAGACGGTGATTGCTTATGGTTTGCCCCAACTAAGGACACATGTGCAGAACTATGTGAACCATGATATTGAGTTGGAAATGGCAGTCTTCACATTGAATATATAGAGACAATACTTGATGGGAAAACTATTTATCATCTACTTTGACCATAAGATCCACAATTACATCTTCTCACAGAAGGATCTAAATTTGAGGTAGAGGCTATGGCTAAAGTTTCTCTATGATTATGACTTTTAGATCATCTATCCTCCTAGGAATGGGAATGTTGTGGAAGATTCTATCAGTAGGAGATCATGTTCGTAGTTATCGAGTGAGGTGATAAAGCACTTGGACTTGCTACAGTTATCCTTCGTGGATGGAGATGATATAGCCTATCTCTAGTTGATGGTTGTCACCCATCCACTATTACAATGATCTAGGGAGGCACAACTGGAGGATATCGACTGTGAGACTTTAATAGCTCAGTTATCCAAAAGACATGCTCCTGATGTATATTCGCAAGGTGGGGAGCCCATTGTCTTTTTTAAAGGATGCACAGTTGTTCTAGTGGCATTGTGGGAGGAGGTTATAAGGGAGTTTCATACATCCCCCTTGGCAGTACATACTTGAGTGAAGAAAATGTATGAGGACCTATAACATTAGTTTTGGTGGATAGGTATGAAGAAGGTAGTGACAGAGTTCATTTCTTGATGCCTTACGTGCCACCAGGTGAAGGCTGAGCACCAGGTTCCAGTAGGGTTATCTCACCCCTAGAAGTTTCATAGTGGAAATTGTATGGAATATTGATGGGATTCATGATGGGATTGACACAAATGTCCAAGGGACACGATCCATTTGGGTGATCGTTGACCAAATCACCAAGTCGGACCACTTCCTAGCTATCAGGGAGCAGAGTTACGTAGAGAGCATGGGGCACCTATACATGCAAAATAAAGTTTATCTTCATGGTTCCCCTTCGACAATAGTCTTAGATTATAATGCTTGTTTCACATCTTGGTTGTATAAGGGATTTTAGGAGGCCTTTGGGACTCAACTACGCTTGAGCACGACGTTCCATCCCTAGACCGATCGTTTGATAGAGAGAAATATTCAGGTTATGGAGTATTTATTTTGATCCTATATCTTATAATTTGGTCACAGTTAGGAGGACCACCTACCAATAGTGGAGTTTTCATACAACAACTTCCACTCCACTATCAGTATGGCACCAGTCGAGGCATTATTTGGGTGACCCTGCTGGTCACCACTTTGTTGGAATGACCCCAGAGAGTCAGAACTCATGTGTCCAGAGTTGGTGTGACCTACCACTGAGAAGGTAGATATCATCCAATTGAAGATGAAGACTACACAAAGCTAGTAGAAGTCATATTCTGACAAACGACGTAGACCTCTGGAGTTTGAGAAGGTGGGACCATGTATTCCTTCAGGTCTCACCTCGACGAGGGTTGAGAAGATTTGTCTGGGGTGAAAATTTGTCTATGAGGTTCATCAACCCTTTTTATATTGTTTACAGAGTTGGAGAGGTGGTGTACCGCCTAGCTCTACCGCCATAGTTGCATCGGGTACACGACGTCTTTAATGTCTCATAGTTGAGGAGGTACGTGCATGATCCGTCACACTTCATCAACTGGGGAGATCTAGAAATAGAGGATAGAGAAACCTTTATAGAGTACCCAGTGGAGATCGAGGATCAGCAGAAGAGGATCCTTTGTGGGAAAGCAATTCCCTTGGTGCGTGTCTTATGGTAGCATAAGAATCTTTAAGTGGGAAGGTGGGAGTAGGAGGCTCAAATTCATGCCCAGTACCCACATCTGTTTGAGTAGGCTTTTGTTTTAGCTTTTTAGGGACATAAATCCCTAATTTGGGGAGAATTTAATGTCTTGAATTTTCCTTATATTATTTTTAAATATTATATGGAGTTATTATGAGACCAGGGTTTTTGACGGTGTGTGATTCTAAGGCCCAGAGTGCTCAGAATAAATGTTTTAAATAAATTAAAATTTTAAAGAACAGGCACAAACAGTATTCCTAAAAATGTGTAATAACATTTAAACAGGTTCTCGGATCCTAAATCCAAGAGAACCATTACATTTTGAGTAGCAACTTTACCTTAGGCGAGACCTAACAACAACTTGCACGGGTCGAATGTAAAAGTCAGTTTTCAAACGTTTTAAAAGAAATAAAATAAATAAATAATTTATTTTATTTTTATTTCCTTTATGAAACAATGACATAATTATTCCTCTTTAAATAATTTATTATGGATAATTCACAGGGTTAGCCGCATAACTCTACGAATTGACGACTGTTGTAGGAGTCGTGGTGGAGAACCCATTGGCAGACGACATCAGAGTGATCGATCGATGCACCTAGGATTCGACAAAACTCACCAAATAATGCAACACTGTGAACATTATTCAACCAAATCAAGGTATGGTTTGTTATTTTGATTCTTATTTTCCCCGTTCAGCTATTAAATGATGAACACAGATCAACCCATGAATAGGTTGATCAGCAGATTTTGCGTTCTTATTGGAGGGTGTTATTTTCTGTTTCTTTTGGGGGTTTTATTTTGGGATTGTGTTTATGATAATTGTTGGATTATCATTTGATTATCAATTAAACCTAATAATAGGAGTGAATTGGATCTGTGAAGAACATTGAAGAAGGTGTGTTCCTTTTATTTGTATTGTATTTCTTCCCCTTTTCTTGCCGCATTCTTCACGTTCTTCGCAGGGCGATGAATAAAAGATTGTTTCGAACCCGTTTTGCAATGAAATGATCCCAAATTAGAGATCCAACATCATGACGACCTATAAGAGGTGAGAAAATGATGGTAGATGATGAATCTACTCTGATCGAGAGAAGTTGTTCTTTGACCATTCCTCATGTGAGTGGATCAAAATGAGGTTTTGGGGACGATCGAACACCCCAAACCTCATAGAACATTGATTTCATAGAAGGGAGACCTTGGATCTCAAGTTTCATGGTAAAATGATCACTAGAATGATCATAAGAAGATTGAAAGAGGCGCAATAACAGATGTTCATGTTTTTGAAAATTTCAGAAGAACATAACTTGTTCTCCAATGAACACACTAGGGTTAGCATGGTGAAAGCTAGGTCTTGCGTACTGCACACGGTGAAGAACAAGATGTGCTTCCAGAAGGACATGGCATGTGGGACCCACCCAGCGGTGGTTGGAGATCTGGGCAATAGGAAGCATAGAAATGGCGTGTGACCACTATCACATGGCGTGTGGGTCCTTACAAAAGTCTCGGTGTGTATCTCAAATGATAAACAGACACTGGGTGGAGTACGATCCATGTACTCCACCACACGGCCAAACGAGGTTGGTACACAGGTCACTCCACGTACCAGTTACATGGGTTAGCATACACATGTTGAGGTTATGTATGTGCACATGACCAACATACACGGAGATGACCCCGAATACATTGACATGACATGTGATCCTTCCTACATGCCATTTTTATGTGTCATTACAAAAAATGTTCTCCAGACTTAGGCTGTTGTACATGGGTGGTACTCAGAGTCAAGGGACATGGTGTGTGACCACTCCTACACGATGTGTACTCCATTCTACATGGCTTGATTCTCTTGTCCACCATTCCTTGGATAGGTTTTCATTTTGGTTAGTACCCCTTACTCATTCCCCTAAAGGTTAGGTATCGATTCCTTCCACAAGAGTATGATCCCTTTAGAAAGACTTTCCGAGATAGAGTCAGGTATCCTTCTGAGAGGCCCGAAGAAAGATCATCTATCCCTTATTGAACCTAGGTAGAGTTATTTGTTGACGTGAATAATCCTACAGGATATTGATCCTCTACTTAGAAGGTGAATCCAAATGAGTCATGGTATCCACCAAGTCCCTAGTAGTGATCCTCATCTATGTATCATGATCTTTTCCACTCAAGAGTGTGTTCTCTCAGAATGAGTGTATCAGTGATCTCTTCAGATATATCAGTGCATTTATCTCTCTCAAGGATTTTTCTAATGCACAGTACTTATCGGACAGAATTCATCAAAGCTATCAGACTCATGGAGTGAGTTCTCCCAGATGAGTGCTTCTTAGAATCTTATAACTGAATCCCTAACATGGGTATGCGGTCGTTGTGACTTGTCAATAGAATATAGGTCTATGTTTTGAGTATATATTTATTTGTTTCCCTTTTTATATGTTCTGTAAATATGTACTATGTCGAGGTGATTGTACCTTTACTTTGTGTATTTCTTTATTGCTTTCATGATCCCCTACTTAGTATTGTTATACTCACCCCTACATGACCTTTTCCCGCACGTGTCATGTCTTGTGCAGATGACCTACCTTTTGATGGAGTCCAGGGCGGACCAAGACCGGACCGATCATTCTGATTTACCTGTAGGCAAAGGTGTTCCTATGGCTATGAGAATTAGTCCCACTACCTCTTTTTTCTTACATGTTGGACATTGTAGTTTTCAGAGTCTTGATTTTGGTGGGCTTCTATTCTGGCTCAGTTTACTTTTCACACATTACTTCCATTGTACTCTATTGGTTGGGTTTAGTTGTATGCATGAATTTTGTATTCTAGTGGTTTTTACTTTACAGAATGTATGGTCTTGGGGACGTGTGTGTGTGTATAGGTAAATAGGAAATTCCTCCCATGTTAGTGTAATGCCTACTATATGCTAGTCATAAGCCCCTGGCCTATTAGAGGTGGGCTTGGGGAGTCACGGTGTAGGCCCCGCTGGGACAGGTCATGACATTTCTTGACTAATATTAGAACAATAAATTTAGAATAATTTTATCACATAAACTTCTAAGATAAATTTAAACATTTATATCCAAATAAAAAAAATTCCTATTGATTTCACATACCAAAAAGTAATTTCCCTGATAAAAAATTCTCCAGGTAAGATTAATCATTTCCGTAAAAAACCTGAATCACCCTAAGTCCACATTATTTTAATAGATTATTCCAAAATATAATTATACCTTAACTTTTAAATAAAATTCTATAGTATTATATTTACCATAATCTTATAGGAATCCTAAAACAGAGAACATATTCTTAAATAATATTAATAACTTAATCACAAAAATAATGTTCCAATCCCAACGGCTATCTATTTGATAAAACAAATGTTACCAAAATCAACTTATTATTCATCCATCAAATAGTTTAACTAAAAATAAAAAATCATACTAACCCAGGACATCACATAGGCCAGTGGTAGGTAATGCACCCTTCCCAGCCTTCGATTGTGGGTTCGATTCCCATGGCCTTGCCGGACGTGACATGTCCTCACCCATCTTGTGGGTTGTCATTTTTATAAAACAATAAAATTATTATTACATTATTTAAATATGGTAAAGTCCTAAAAAATAACTATAATATATTTGAACCTCAAATATTATCTCATACCTTTCATTTTTAATCTAAAAATGTTGTAACCCTTAATTAACTCAACAATGAAAATATCCAAATATACCGTTAGTCACCTTAAAATTTCATAACTTAAAGACTCAAATGGGTTTATAATATATTAAAAATATGATAAATTGTCATATTATAAACTTAACATGATATCAAAAATGGTTAATAAAACATCATACTCTCTAAAGTTGTCTAAACCCTACTGTGATATCAATTGTAAGGACCCAACCTTAAACATAACTTACTCTAGTGACTTTTGACTAGAATTTATCTTCATTCATTCCAAAATATATTTTAGATCTATAGTTTTATAGAATTAGGAAATACTCTTAAATAATAAACCTATATATTATAAGTGGATACTTATACTGAGTAAACATTTTTTCAGCAAAGGAAACCCTTTTAAAATAAAACATGGTTTCTTTTCTTGTCACATATTAAATACTTTCATCATAAACCATCTTTTTCTTACCAATATTTAAGCCCTGTGAATTTTTTTTGAAATATGATATGTGAACCAAATCTCAGTAGAGGGTATAAAGATATAAAACCATTTGACCATTGAAAACCCATAAAAAATTTCCTTAAAATAAAATATACGTTTTTACACTAAAAAAGAGATAATTATTTCATGAATATCACCATCTTACCTTTTTAAAATCTATGATTTTCATAGAAAATAATAGGAAAACATATAATATATAAGTATGTAACTTGATACATAATTATACTAAAATGGAATAACCATATGGTTGACTTCCATACATGTCACTCTTCCAAATGGAATAACCATATGGCCTAATTCAAAACATGACACCCTTACAAATGGAATGACAATACAGAAGAATTCCATACCCAATACATTAGAGGTTATAATATAACAACCCATACATGGTTTATAATAGAACTAACCATCCTTTTTTATCAGGTAACCACCCATAAAATTTCCAAGTACCATTATATAATCATAATACATAAAATATTACAATTTTCAACATTTCACTCATAAAATTTATTTTGCAATCACAAGAATTTATTTCAAGGTATTGAAATAATAAAACCATTTAAAAACTCATATTAAATAATAAAATACCCAGAAAAGTGGAATAAGATATGTCTTTTTCTTTTAAAAACATAAAGTCTTGTAGAGGAATCCAAATATCAAATAATGGCCATGACGACAGAGAAGTCGTTGTCGTCGTATACATTAAAAAAACATTCCTTTTGTAGATTGTAAATAAAGTTAAATGATCCATATAGAAGGAATAAAAATATTACTTTTTTTAAACCTTTTAATAGAATTAAAAATTCTAAGGTGTCTTTTATACATCTCATAAAAGAATATGGTGTGTAACATTAAAATATGCCCCAATGAACGAAGATTGAGAAGAAGTCCCTTACCTCGAGTTCAAGTAATCATGTATGTTCTTTATCTTCTTGAATAATAAACTTAAAACTTTATTCACATACATTAAAATCATTTTATGGTTTATTATTCTTTTTATATGACTTATTAACTTGTTATAATAATTACTTAACTGTTTATGTTCACATCAGACGTTTTGATGATATTCGGTACATGAGTCCAAAATGAAATTGGTATGATGTCAATAGTAAATGTGGTAATAATTAAATAATGTCTATAATAATATTTATTACATAATAATAAATTTAATAATTCAATTATACATTTAAATAAATACATTAAATATGTATATTAAAAATGAAATACTTTACAATCATAGATATAGTTAGCCATATGTATGCATTAGTAAGTTTTTTATTTTCCAATGATTGTTATGGAAAGAGGGTAAATATTATATTATCATATAGAATGATAATAATATCATAAATATAATATTATTAATTTAAATATACTCATATATATTATCCATGTGATGTGGTGATTAAAAGTGAATCACATCGCTTTATGGAGGTGATAGTTCACATGTACGCACAAAAGACGTTATCATTTTTATGTTCATGGAAATTAATAATTTAATTGATATATTATTATCTAATAATGATAAATATGTCATGAATATAATATATAAACATTAATTCTATCAATACGACCATTATTGAGAGTTGATAAGGGAGAACAAATTTTATTAGTTCGTGGTGGTGATAGTTCACATGTGCAGACGAACGATTAATTCATTTCCCATTTGATGGAATTGGATATGGATATGGGTCATGATAAAAACATAATAACATATCATTATATTGAGTATACAGGATTTATTATTTTATCATGGTTGAAGGATATTTTATGTAAGTGGAAGAAGTAGAAAAATAGATAAACTTAATTAAAAATGATACCTCTTCTTCAGACGATCTCCTTTGATTAACACCTTAACACCTCTAAGGAGGGTGTAATGATCAAAATAAAGCCTCTATAATTTAGGATGATATTATAGGAAGTTATTTAGATATATCTTGTGCACACCAAATAGGTTTTTAGGTGTGAATAAAAGAGAATAATGAGTGACCTTTTATAGGAGAGGGGATGGGAACTCTTGGAATTCTACAAATCATTAAATTAATATAAATTAATTTTCTAATCTAGATGGTACCAAAATGATTTAGTTAGAATATATGATGATTATGGGTTGAAATATAATCATCCAATTAATATTAGAAAAGTTTTTAATATTTTCTTAATCTTTATCTTTTTATATTACCCCTTTTAACTCTTACGGTTTTATCAAGTAATTTACACTTTGAGGATCAATATAATTATCATAAAATGCCAAAAGACCAATAAAAGAGTAATTTATGACATTTTAGGACTTATAAAAACTATTTGGACCAATATTAAATTTTTAGAAATGTTATAATATTTTATAAAATATTTCATATTAGGAAATACCATTAGTGTCAATTTTGACACTATTCATTTCTTGACTTTTTAAAAATGTAATAAATTTAAGATATAGTCAATTTTTTTTGAAAACATCACTAAAATATAAAGTTTATCAAGAAAATTTTTACATGGCATCAATTAGGTAAAATTATATATATTATTATATTTTTATTATCATTTATTTTATTCTTTCATTAATGAAGCAATTTCTGCATCATTATTGTGCCACCATTTAATTTAATTATTTATTTCAAAAAAATTATAAATAAATTTCCATGATGTATGTAATAATTTCATATTTTTAAATATTATTTATATTTGAAGATATCACTTATAAAACCCCATATTAAAATATTTATAGTTATGAGAGACATGATTATGAAATTTTTGTCTTTACTTTAAATAGAATATTATTAATGTCATAAAAACAACCCACTGTCCTATAAAGGCCATAATTCTAGAACAAGGATTTTATTGGTTGAAAATAACCCATCCAATAAAATTATAAGAAGTTTTATAGTGGTTTCATAATATTTATAATATTATTTTTACCTTTAATTACCTGATTTACCCTTAGACGCGGTAATAAAATTTATTATTATAGTTCCTATTCATGATGTTTAAAAATTAAAGGGACAAAATTACATAATTTAATATTTATGATTCAAAATATGTAATCCATTTTTCCAAATTCAATACATATAATTGGTATAAATTAATTAAAAAATAATATCATTGATGGAATAAGAAAATGAGTTTTTAAAGTAAAACATTCAAATGTTCACATAGGTTTTATATCCAATTTCAAATAGAAATTGATTAAAATGACCTACATTTTATTTAATGACAAAAACTGAATCTAATTAACTTTAAAACCAATTAAAAGGATAATCTTACAATATAAATAAATTAGATTAAAAAATTGTTTTGAATTAAAATGCAATATCTTTTACTATTCATTTAAATATGAAATTTGTCAATAAAATTCCAAAAAGTCAACCAAAATAAATTTTGATGCCAAAATTTAGAAGAGGAAGTTTATTTTTTCAAATAGAGTCTATAAAAGTTATAAAAAGTAAATTTAAAATATGTTCACCATCAAAAGGAGGCAAAACTGCCATTTTTGAGAAATAATTCTTTTATATATAAAATTAAATTTTTTGTTATATAATGTCTTGAAAACACATAAAATGGATGTTAAATATCAGAATGAATATTATATATATATATATATATATATCATTAATATACTCTAATAAGTGTGATCTGTTTATTTATTGGTATGAAACACACTTGTGCACATTTAAATAGTTTTTCAGAAAAAAAAATCTTTTTTAAAGGGTTTTATATTCATTTATAATTAATTTTTTAGAAAATAATTAATTATATATAAATTTGCAAACTATATATAGTCAATAATATTTATTCCTACCATTCTAATAACTAGTTATCAAAGGTAACTTTTAAATATTAATTTATTGTCCATTTAAGATTGGCATGGCATATCATGTACGCAATCTAACAAAGTGTTTCCTTTAAAAAATCAGGATATTTAAAAATTCATCTACATCCTAAGGTGTATTTTCCCCCATCTTCCTGATCCCTATGCCTGGTGTGGACCACCCAGAGTCGGTGGCGGTAACTCACACCATATGCCTCCTCATTCTGGTCCACCCACTCCTCTGCCATGCCCACAACCTTGCAGACCTACACGATCAATACGCTACCACTACTAAGGAGGTTTGTTGATTGAAAACCTCTCAGCAGTACAAAGGGTCCGAAAATATCTAGCAAGATTTCCCCAGCCACCATAATCCTTGCACCGCCTCTCCTATGACTGTCCAAAATCGGCATGGAATCCCTGAGCCTATGATCCCCTATATGGGGATCGCCTTCTAAAGAGTCACAAATGCATAAATCCATAAGCCTTTCATTGGCTGCCAGCTTTTAAGGTGTTAGCTCTTGTGTTCCCATCTCCAATGATTAGAGTTTCCTTAGAGAAAACTTTCTCCACCACTAGGGACCACTCTAGCACTCCAGTATAAAAGGGAATACAGAACGGCCCCACTGACACCCTGATATCCTGGAACAAGCCCTATTTAAATTTTCATGCTCTGAATAATGGATACCAAACCATGTCCAAGGAATAATGTTAAATTTTGTTGAACCTTACCGAGAACTTTTCCAAAATCTTGTTATCCGGTCAAATACATAGAATCTCATAGATACACACTTACCAGAATGTAGCCTAATAGAACTCCTCCTTGAAGAGATTCTCAAACTCAGGCCAATTGAGTGTCGCCTCATCATGGGTCTGCATCACCAAACTCTACCATTGATTAGCCAAACCATGAAAAAGGCTCTCTATTAGGACCAATATATGATCATAAGGTGTCCTCATAAGGAGAAAAACCCACATGACTACCTCAAGATAGTCATTAGCTTTCTAGGGATCTTGATCACCCCAAAACCTCAAAGGTCACTGCTTGTAGAACTCATGTAATGAACATAGCATATGTGCATCCTCAGAATGATTTTCCAGCATAACATTCTACTCGACTAGAGGTGGCTCATCTGGAAGACCACTCAAAGGTAGAAACTCAGAAATAGTTCCCTGAACTGAATCCTCGTCATGTGGTAGATCATCACAAAAATCCTATTGTGGAACCCTATCTAGCTATCATTTTTAGAGAAACCCTTAAATAAAATCAATAATCACCAATGTAAAAGATTATATCCATGGATATGGATTAATAAGGATAGGAAAAACCAAAAAATTAGTCCTATATGATGCATCTATCATTATTTCCCCACGATTATTATCCTAATACACCGAGTCGAAAAGCAGGTTATTAGAGTCATAGTGAATGGATATGTCGGCTATTGCACCAGCACTGGAGTCCCTGGCCTAAAAGAAGAACTAGAAGCAACCTAAAATTATCTCTATGAAACCCAAACCAAACTCACGACACTAGAATCCCTATGTGGAACCCGCTCTGATACCACTCTATCATGACCCGACCCAATGGGGTTCGAGCTTCAACTCCTCAAGCCTGCCTCCATGGGTCTGGGGTTGGCATCTAGCACCAAGTTGGATATCACACACATGATATGTCTTAGCCTATCATACCTATATAAACACCCCCACAAACTCTTACATGAAACAGTTCAGATATATATAGAAATTGAAAATAAATTCATGCAAACATACATCCCAAAACAGAGTACATAATAAGTACAAAAAGTGAAGATATAGGACCTACCAAAAGAAAAATGTAAAAGAATCCAACCTGTTCATATGGAGGGGATCGCTATTAAATTCAGCCACTAGAAATCTCCTTGGTCAATATCTAGAAAAAATCTTGTTCATTCTAGCTCACTATGCTCAATCTACTCTAGGTCCGCCTAGGACTCCATCGAAAGGCATGTAGTCTGCAAAAAAACAAGACATGCGGGAAAATATCATGAAAGGGTGAGTATAAAGATACTCAATAGGCTCCCCAAATACCCAAAATAAAGGGAGCGCCTAAACGGAAAAAACCCCCTCCACCCATCCAGAGGGAACCTAAATGAGTGATAAAATCCATCTTGAGACCATCCTCAACTAAACTTGGCTGGTTAGCTCATAACGCATGGTGTGTCATCTAAGATGTGACAAAACTTCAATGAAACGTAGAAAAACACCAAGATATACTCATCTCAGGCACTAATTCTCATGAGGTTCCAACCTCTAAGCCACGATAGGTTTCTAATTGATGCTCTAAAGTGAAACTCAACTAGGATCACACACACACACACATCGTGATCCTAGTCATCCTAGATGATAATCATCCAATAGATACACTCCATCAGGTATAACTCATCCATCCTTGATGGAATATCCAATAGATACCACTCAATTAGGTATCACAAATCGATGACCAAACACCACCATCCCATGGAAAATACATCTAAGAGAACACACTCTTCAGGTATCGCCACTAAGCATGTCACTCTAGAACTTAGCAGATCTCGATACTCAGGTAGGGAATCCCTATAAGGATCCACTGGTGGACAAGAAAAACCCTACTAGAACCATGAGAGGTCTTATTCTTTAGAAATTAGATCCCTTAAAATATCCACTAGGGGGAACTAAAAACCTGGTCTGGAAAACCGTAAACCACATCTCCTCAGATATGAGATCCCTCCTAGGGTCCTCTAGGGGATACACCAGCCCTAACCGATAACCCTTGACCTCTTAGAGAGGGAATCACACCCCAGATTCACTGGGGGATACCAAAAACCATTATAATGTTTCAGAGATCATATCACTTAGATAGAGGAACATTTCCTAGGTAATGTTGGTCATGATGATACCATCAAACCCCATCTTGTATAACTTACTGTGTAGAGGATCATATACTCGATGATACCACAAAACCTACATAAACCACATGCTGAGTATGGGATCGTATAACTGACGATGTCGTAACCCTTCTGAAATAGCCTGCTACATAGGGGATCATACTACTGACAATAATACAAACCATATTGGGCTATCCTGCTAGATAAGGGTTTGCTGATAGTATAGTGTTGGTCATGGAGATTCCAAGAGCCCGATCTATGGGAAGAAATGTGCTAAATGATTCGACCCCAACCTCTCCCGAGGGATACTACAACTCTAATGATATGATAGAGTATCCTTTCTTGACCTTTCTAGAGGGAGACTAAATCTCTAATGATATGATAGAGGATCCCTCCCTGACCTCTATATAGGGATAATACAACTCCAATGATACAACAGTGGATCCCAACCTAACCTCCCTAAGAGGATACAACAACTCTATCAAGAAAATCCTGTTGAGGGGATTACAATCTTGTACCGAGGATGTAATTCCACACAATCCCTCATAGGGACACACTAGGGGAGTTCAATCAACAACTGCTGGTCCAAAAATCTCTAACTCAAGTGATCCAAAACATCACATTACCCTATATCTTCTAGGACAAAACAGTGGCCCCCATCACTTTCTACATGGAAAATAGATCAATATAGGCTACTCACAGGCCTTAATCTGATCCCTAAAGGAGAAGATGCGCTGAGTGTAAACTCATCCAGGAGTAGACTACACGACGTGTAAGGGGGTGTACATGATGTGTGGCCCCTCATGACATCCGGACCTGTCCTTTGACTATATGGATTGGATGGGTGTGTGGGACCACATGGCATGTACTAGTTGTACAAGGCATGCCTCACCTTACCCACTCCCTAGCTATGTATTCCATTCACATGGATCATCCAACCATGTTCACCACATGGTGTGTACCCCCAGGTACATGGTGTGTCATGACTACATAGACCCTTGGACATATCTCTTGCCCGTGTCACCCACAAGGTTTCCATGGACACAAGACTTAGGGTCACTACATGGTGTGTAACCATCAGTACATGGCATGTAGTCCCCAAAACCCATATTCCTCAAATGGTAAGAACCCACAACCTATTCCACTGGTCTACAAACCATGTAGATGGGTCACTATAAGTCATATAACAATTAATACGTGGAGTGTAGTCCCTAAATATCATCTTCCCCAAAATAGAAAGAACTCCCAACCTGTTCCACTGGTCTACACACTGTGTTGATGGGAAAATCCATCATAAATTCTCTATGAGCAGCCCGATTCTCCCCAATTCACCCCAAAACACACAGATTGACCCTCGAGGTGTCCCTAAAAAGAGTTTAAGGGATTTAAAACCTTAAAATTATGCGTAAAAAATGGAACAAGGACATAAAACTAAAAACACCTAGCTCATGGTGAAACACATAGTCTTTGAGGTTGAATTGGTGCTTAAAAGATTCTTTTTCATGATCTGGGATAAATCATTGTGTGTCTACCTATTACAAACTGTGCACCACTTGATAATAGATGTGCATGATTTGGTTCCATAGTTTTTCTAACCATGAATACCATCTAGGAAACCATGCATGCATACTTTTAAAATGTTTAAAATTTGATTAAAAATTTCCTGACTCATAGTATTTATTCTTAATCACCCCCACTTAGCCTAATATTTTTTTCATTTCCTTTTAGAGGCCCACTAAAGGATTCCTAGGATCCTCAAACTCCTTCCTTTATGAATCGAAGTTCTGGTGGAAGAAATCGACCTATATTAGGTATGTGATCTCTCTCTAATTTTAGGTTCTTTCTCTCATTTATGTTTCTCCCTTTGTAGAGGGATGAATCCTCCTATTGTTTATGGTTTAGATATAAGTTTTAATGGTTATTGTTTTTTTGGATCTTGATCCATGATTTTTATCCTAGATCTTCTTCACCATTGTGATTTCAGCCATTTTACCATGAATCAAGGACCAAGGTTAGTGGATATTCATATATGACCCTATGGTAGGTGGCCTATATGCAATTTCCCAAATCCATGATATTAATCTTGTGTTTCTTGTTGTATCTTTTAATTTATATGTTCTGAAATTACTTCAAAATTAGGCAAGTGAATTGAATCCCATGAATTTGAGAGAACCTTCTCAGATCCCACTGATTTTTTTTGGTGATCCTAAAGACATACTTGATGGTAAGCCTTGGGGTGCACCAATTTTTCATAAAATGATAAGGTTATAATTAAAAAGTGGAATTATAGAGTTTTTAAAATTAAGCCAATTGTGAATTTGTAGGCATGTCAAATAATTATAAGTATTGTTTGACTTATCCTTTAAAGGTTAATTATTTATATAAATTGGGTTAAACAACTAGGGGTTGAAATGATTATAAAGGTTTTGATTGAAAATAAAATTGTGAAGTAAGTTGATAATAGTTTATAAAAGGTTTATTGATGTGTAAACCTTACATGTAGTTGTAAACCATGAGGTTTTGGTGTTGTAATGATGCTCCTCATTCGTGGGTTTACAAGAATATACTCTAGGCCCCCAATGTATGGATGGAAATTTTTTCTAGACTAATGATCTAAGTACTCGAGTATTGGTTCTATACTGACACTCTAAGTACACGAGATAATGATATTGGACTAACACTCCATGTATTCATGACATGGTACCTAAACTGACACTCCAAGGTACCAAAATGAAATTGGAATTGAATAAAAATTAAAACCCAAAGAATTATGTTTTTAACTTATGAGAGATGGTTCAGGCTCTGGCACGGGATATGGAAAGTATGATTGGCTTGGGTGTCACCTTGAACACGAGGTCCAGTGGGTATAACTAAGGATTAATAAATGGGAAACCTGTTTTCTTTTATCATTTTCCTTTGTTATTTATACAATTGCATACACTATTATAGATTGAATGTTTATTTAGAAACCATTGGTGGTGGCTGAATGAGTTCTAATCACACCTTACTCAGGCCACTGATTGGTACCTGAGTAGACTTCATGTTTGTAGTTCCGAATAAAGGAAAAGACCCAATGATAAAAAGATGATTTTGGATTCATGATAGAGCATGGATGAGGTAACAAGACATGATTTTAGAACTAGTTTTAGATTTGTCATTTTGTATTTTTTTTGGGTTTTCCAGTCAACACTTTCGATATATTGTATGACATATCTACTTCTTTGGTTTATGGGAATTTCCCCTATTTTGCGATTCTTCATGTTATTATTAGTATTTATTGGTCCAGGGAAGTCATGAGACTCCATAAGACCTGGTTTATATTATCAGAAGGTGTGCTATGGAAACTACCTCAGGTCAAAGCATTCATCATAGTTAAAGAGAGACTAACTTTGTTGCAGACACCCTTACAAGTATCGAACGATTAGAAGAGGGGATAATCATTTTCAATGGTTTGAGGTCTCCTCTGTTGGAGTGTCAAATTTTTATGAAGAAAGACTCACTTGGCTTACATTATATTCATTATCCTTGAGGGTTTTTTTAACGGAGGGACTAAGACTTTTTCCTAGTTGATAATAATAAAAAATCACTTTTCAGTTATTATTATTTTATTTTGGATATTTTTAGGATTTACATTGTTGTCTTTCTTTGATTAAGAGGGTATATTCTCCCCACATAACATATTATACAATCACTACTAGTCAGCAACCTTTGACATATAGGGAGGTGTGCTTGAGGTTACTTGGTGAACATACTAGGGGAACCCGTATGTGTCACCCATTTAGATACATTAAAAAGTGACAGCAAATGAGGTTTTCTTTTGGTCATTTTACTAATTTTGGGTATTTAAATATGAGACTAAGATGATTCAGGCCTTGGTTATGAACTCATGCATGATAATATCTAACCCATGTGTCGGGGAAACCCAAGTACATAGGGTGGGTATTTTTTTCATGATGTTTGTTGTTATATTTGAATGTTTTTTCACGTTAGGTGATTCACTTTCAATGTGATGTTATTATTTTCTAATATTTCACTCATAGACCATAATGGAATGAGAGATTAGTATGTATGAATCATTATATTCACTCAAGGACACATGTGACCTGAATCATTTTAGGAACGCATCTAAAAGAAAGTTATGAGTGAGTAGAAGGATAAGAAAATTCACTTCTTTATTTTTACTATTTAAAATAAATGGTGATATTAATGAATTTATGATTGTTAAAATATGTTGAAATGTGGTAATTTGAAATGGTTAAAAAGGGTGTCTAATGTGAAACCTATAATTATGAATGTTTTTTTCCTAGTCATGTCCAAAGTTAGGGATGGTTGAGGGTAGTGATAGTGTCATGGTTTTGATTATGTGGTAGTTTATAAGGGATGATTTATTATTGATTTATATGAAAATTTCTTATGAAAATGTGAAACTGATGATTTATGTGTCAGGAGATGGGTTTTTGAAATTGTAGATACATGCCTCCATGATGACATTTTTTTTATATGAAGTTTGGAGGAAATTTCTAGTAATGAACCTATAGCAGCTGGACAATAGGCCCTGGAGGTTTGAAGAGAGGGATAAGAAGTGTAGTTCCATTAGAAATTTACTCATTTTACTTAGTTCATGGAAAGAGACCTGGGGTGGGTTGTGAGTAATATGTATGATCTGACCATTGAGTTCTAGCTATAGCACCCTGTGATATCCACTGGAGATAGTGGACTTAAGGTAGATCAATTTTGGTTAGTGTCTATTAGACAATCCTGAATCATTTAGAGACTCTGGTGGAGAAAAGAGTCAAATTATCAGCCTATATGTTATGATGACCAACAAAGAACTTGTGGGATATTCAGGATTAGGATGAGTTTTTGGAGGGACTGGTATGGAATGGATTCCATGAGAGGTACATATAATAATTTTACCCTGTGACACTAAGATAAGAGGGGAGGTAGAGTTTATACTGTCTTCTAAAGGACTGATGTTAGTTATGGAATATGATAGACACTCCATCGTATTCTAGTAATTTTTTACAACATTGGTAGGAGATGAGGTAGCAATGGTGAGAGGTTTCCATTATAGAATTAAATGTGAGATTAAGTCCCAGTTTAATATCTTTTGATTGAAGAAGTTTGACGAGGTAGGGAATCAGTCTCTCATTTCTGAGGGGATACCAAAGGAGGATTCTAGTGTATTATAGGTGGATCTTGCTAGAGGACCAGGAGGTACATATTCAATGGGTAGGAAACATCATTATGAGAACATTAACTAGAGTAGTGGAGGACCTAGTAGCCAAGGGAGAGGATCAGTTACTCAAGGAAATGATTGAGTGTTTTTCTATTAGTGTGATAGGTTGGGTTACATTCACTGACAATGTCCCCAACCACCAGTGGAGTGATAAAATTTTGGAAATATGGGGAATCTATAAAGGTTATGTATAAAATCAAAGCATGCGGGAAATGATGGAGGACCTAGGCTGATATAGAGAACTAAAGGGGGTCTTCTACACCATACCCATTTTATAGTTGGAGTATTACTAGGCATGCCAATTGTGAATAGTTTGGGTCTGATGGTGGAGTTTGTGTGTGGGGTTATGAAAATCAACACCAAAGTGGGGATTATTTATGTTCCCATATCATTGTTTATCATGATTATTTATGATTATACTTATAATGATGAGATTTTATTATACACCACTCCAAAAACTCTTGTATTTTATTCTTATATATTTATTTATTGAAATTACATGTTTTGCATTCATTTTATTTTCTATATGTACTAAATATTCAAAATTAGTGTTTTAAAGTAAAAAAAAATTATTTATATATTTGGATAAATTTTTTTCTTCCATGTCCATGTTTTATAAAAAAAATTAAATAAAGTTTTAACTATTCTCTAATGATCATTTGAGGTAATTTTTACCCATTTATTAATTTTTACAAAATGGATTAAAAGGAATCTTCTTTTCATTTTCTGATTAAGGATCTCTTTATTTTTTACCGAAAATGAGAAAGAAATATTTATTTTAACATTCATGGAATGAATGGTATTTTCTTCGGTCATGACCACTCAATGATTTAAAGAATAATTTAAAATTTTCTAAGAGTATTTTCAAAGAAAAAGTTTTATTTAATATTTGATAAATTTTTATATTTTAAAGATGTGTTTTCCAAATGGAAAGGATGTTTTCCTCAATAGTTTTTAATGAAATTTTTGCCGAATTCATATTCATCAATGACAAAAACCTTTGTGTTTCTTATATTTTATTGGGGATTTATCAAATTGTACCATATTTTTATTTTTTTGATGGTTTATTATTATAATGAATAGATGCTTATTAAAACTATTCCTTTTACATAGGTCGTGATAAGTTGAATTAATTAGATGATTATGAAAATAATTTCCTTTCTATGGGTTATGATATGATTAAATATTTAGGAAACCCATTTCCTCTTTATGGTTTTGATACGATTAAATGTCTGGGAAAATCATTTCCTTTTGATGGGTCATGATATGATCAAATGTTTATAAAACCCATTTATTTTTTATTGGTTATGATATGATGAATGTTTTATGGTATTTTGGTACATAATTGTTTGAATGATATGATGTATACGACCTATATCTCCCTCTAATGGATATGGTAATTTTTTATGTCTCGTGAGATAATGATGAGAAACAAGGTGATGTGCTTGAACAGCTATGGGAAATAAGATAATGTGATTTATCCACTATATGAAATAAGGGATAATGCTTGATATAACATGAAATCAGAAATAGGTGTTGATTCTTGATTCATTATGATTTTACAATCTTGGATGTTAACCTTGACATGGAATCCCTATGTCTTCTCCCCTCAAGAAGGCTTCAGGGGTTTATATAATCTCTTAGTTTTAATAGAGATCCAAGAACCCAAAAGATAACTTCCCTTACTTTTAAAAACAATACAATAACTAAAATAGTTCCTTGATTTGAATGAAGAAACAAAGAAACAAAGAACCCTTGATTTTAATGGAAATCTAAGAAACAAAAGAAACCTTTCCATTGAATTGAAAAAAAATCAAGAAACCAATTACAAGAAGGGGGAGAAAAAAGATTCACTAGTAGAAAAACATATTTACAAGTTGATTTTTTTTATTCTTTAATGGCATTTTTAACATATTTTTATACCAGAAAAATTATAAATAAAATTTTAAATGTGGATTTTAAAAAAACAAATGTTTATACATTAACTTAAATAAATTTTCAGGGGTCTTTCAACTTCATTTTTCATTATAAATCAATGTTGAAAATATATTTCCACATCAATTTTACTATAAAACCAATATAGAAATGATTTAATATAAATTTACACATCAATTTTTCGTAAAATAAACATTGAAATTTGATGTGAAAAAACTAGCTTAAAGCTTTCAACATCAGTTTTTTTTGTCAAAACCAAACTTAAATGTAAAATAATTTAAATTCCTCGTTGGATTATAGAAAAACTGATGTGTAAATTTTATTTTTTTAAAAAATTAAACAAATTACATGCTCTTAAAATAAAAACATTTAAAATAGAATATATAATATAGAAAAATAATATATAATAGAGAAAAAACTTATAAAAACAAAAATATTTTAACAACATAAATTAGAAAAAGATTTTCTAGATAATATTTTTTATAAAAAATAATAAAAATACAAATACTTAAAAATTTATAATTTAATCTTACTTTTTTTTCTTGAATCATTATTTAGAGATCATTAGGTTGATACATATTTCTAATGAATACAGTGGGGGGGTCCCGAATCAATGAGTGAATTTCTAAGATAAACCTGGGACATGCCTTCCAGTTTATTACCCCAAGGAATGATAAAAATAACTCATTAATTTCATAATTATTAATATATGGGTTTTAAATATATGTGTATATATATGGTAAACTAGTACCTAATATTTAAATATAGTATGTTAGAATCTTACAAAATAAAACATGGACTGAGTGAAAAAATAAATATGATAAAAAATGATTATTCCTCTTTCATTTTATGTACTTATTCTAACATCTAAGGAGGAAATGTTTATCATCTTCAAATATCAATGATTTAAATTCAAATATTTTCAACATGTACTAATATAATGACTTATAACAATTTGAACTAAACAAAAAAATGTAAAACCACCACCATGGGATATGAAAACAAAATAACAGAGTATTTTTTTAAGAAAAGAGAATAATATAAATGTTTAAGGGAAGACAGTAGTAATTTTTTTTATTAATATGCATAAAAAAAATTAAAAGTTATTTTGATTACAAATTTATGTGCATGCTCAATTACATGAAATCCTTAGACTTCATTTATCTTTATTCTCACAAATCTATCTATTGATAAATTTCATGAAGTGATTATTAATTTAAAAAATGATTAAAAATTACAAGTTAGACCCATGTGAAAGAATATATTGTTATCATTCATCCATTCCCCATGTTTTTAAATATTTACCAAATAATTAAATTATTAGTAGAAATAAATGAGAAGTATGTGACCTAATATTTGAAATTATTTTCTAATGAGGATAGTAGGATGTTGATGAGGTGAGATATACATAAGAAATGTTATTAGTCCATGAGAGTAAATGAATGATTATGGAATATGAATTTGATCAATTTAAACTAAGGAAATGGTGGAATAACCTAAAGTCAACTCTGATCTAAATTAGAAAATAATTCATCATTTATACCTAATGGAAAAACAAATTGAACATATCCAATATAATCTAGTGAAATAATCTTTATAAAACTCTACTAAAAATTAGATAACATAACACTTGATTTTATATAGCTAAAGGTTTAATAACTTATCATTAATTAGATCAAGTATATAATTTTTTTGAGAACTGGGAATATATTCATAAATAGTATTAATGGAATGAGTACATAAATATAATTACATAAAACATTAAAGATGAGGATTTGATATGCTTCATGACACCACATGAAACATACCATATTCTATTGGGACCCTAACAAGATAATTAAAATGAATAGTAAACAAATGGATCCAAACTATAGGTGTATAAATAAAATAAATAGGAAAAAATTAATCCAAACTAAATATGGAATGTTTGGTTTTCAATTTTATGAATCCTATCAAAGTATTTCAAGATATGCCTTGATTGAGGTCAGAGTGACTATGTTCAACTTTCCATGTGTAAATATAAAATTTAAAAATATTCATTCCCTTCATTTATTTAATCAAAATGAAATATCTATCAATCATAACTCCGTGTTTTTAGATCCTAATACTCGATAGCCCCTAAAATCACAATAGTGAAATCAGTCAAAAGCCACATCAAAAAACAAAATTTATAATGAGAAAACTTTAAACACTCTAATAAAAGAACATGAAAATCATATTATGAGAAATATAAATGATTTTATCATAGAACAAATGTCAAAAAAACATATCACCCTTCCATTTAAATAGAAGAAACTGTGTAAACATAAAACTACTAGAAATATGATCTATTCCAATGGTTTTGGACAAACTGTTGGTATAGTTCACTAATTTGGACCTATACCAATGGCTTGGCCAAAACCGTTGGTATAGGTTACTTATATGGACCTATACCAATGGTTTTGGACAAACCGTTGGTATAGAGGTGACCTATAGCAACGGTTTAGCCAAACTATTGGTATAGGGTCCCTATAATGGAATTATACCAACGATTTTAGCTAAAACATTGGTATAGCCCCCCCTATTCCAACGGTTTGTCCAAAACCGTTGGTATAGGTCCCAAATTCAAAGAACCTATACCAACAATTTTGAGAACCGTTGGTATAGGTACATGTATTTTTAATGGAATATTCTTACAGTGGACATTAAATAAATCAAAATTTAAAATACTTATGACAATACATATATATATTTATGAAATTATGTTCACAAAAGTACATTAGGTTAGTGGTTAGGTACTTCAATCACAAACGGGAGGTGCTGGGATCAAAATCAAGGAGATGGTTATTTTTTGAATTACATATACCAACAGTTTATGGAACTGTTGGTATAGATTTTCATATTAATTATACCAACGGTTTTCAAAACCGTTGGTATTAGTATATACCAATGGTTTTCCCAAAACTATTGGTATAGAACTATCCTCATGGATTGCATGGAAACGGTTCTCCAAACCATTGGTATAGCCTATACCAATGTTTTGGAGGACTATACCAACGGTTCCAAACTGTTGGTATAAGGTATTTTTCCTATAGTGTAAATAGTAAAAAATGATATCATTCATACCTTATTTAACAAATTAGTCAAATAGATTAAAACTAATACAATTTGAAAGGTTATTGTTGTATGGTAAGTAAAAAATTAAAAATATATAGACCAAAAAATAATACTGTAAATTTGAAACAATAGAAAAACAAAATCAAAAGGGCCATGAAGTATATAATATGAGTTTTATATGTTGAGGATGAGTGATGTCATTTAATACTAGAAAAATAATCTATATATAGGTATACAATTCTTGATTCTTAGATCCAATAGATCAAAGTAAAAAAAGGAAAAAATTAGGATTAAAAAAAATTGAAGGTGAGGGAAGAAAGATAAAATTAATACTACATTGCCTAAGGATTCTTCAGAACATGAAAAAAAAATTACATTGAAAATGAAAGAAAATAAAGTCACCATAACATTATCATGAAAAATAGTAGATGAATCAATTAATTTTAATAGGAGGAAAAGACACTTTTTATGGCATAAGTCATACAAAGATGAAGCAGAAGAATAAATTTAAACCTTGAGATGATGAATTTTAATATTTTTACTAGTAACTTCTATGTTGAAGTAACAATAAAAACATTAAATTCCCCAAACATTACAAAGACACTAATCTATGGTAATATTAAAAGTAATTAGTATATAGTTTCATTTTATAGTGGTGGATTTGGTTTGAAAATTTAATATCATGAATATGGGAAAGTAATTTATTTTTATATGACTCAAAATAATTGAAATTTTATAATAAATATGACTGTTATAAGATTAAAAAATTGATATAAAAACTAAAATAATTATTATAACTTACCTTAAATATTCAGAGATCGCCCCAATTGCGATTATATCAAACATGAATATGAAAATAAAATAACTACATTTCACCATTCCTTTTTAATGATGACACTAAGATTATAAAACATTAACTTGAAAATAAAAAAACAACACACACACACATGCAAATATATATATATATAAATATAAATATAATACAAAACATATATTAACTAATACAAATATATTTACCAATAATTTCATGTAATTGATTTTATTTGGAGTCTCTATCAAAGGTTTATTATCATTATACCTTTTCCATAACCTATATTAATTTATTATATCAATTATAAAAACACATATAAACACTATTAATTAATAATAAAGAACTTATAAAAAAAGAGTTAAACATACTTTTTTGAAAATTTTCTAAATGATTTATGTACTCTGCCTAAGAAATCAACTTAAAGAAAAGAACAACCCTATAAAATCAAACACAATATAAAAACTAAAAGAATAAAAAAATTGGTATAAATATTTATTTATTTAAATTTAATTAAAATAGACATACCTAAAAGATATAAAAAATTTGAAAACAAATAAAATATAAAAACATTATAAAAAGAAAAATTGTATAATTAGTAATTTTTTAAAAATAAATTAAAATTTTTATACCAAAAAATGAAAAATAAAACCTAAAATAATAAATAGTTTCAAACAAGAAACCAGTATAAACAGAAATAAAAAAAAATTAATAATAAATGATTGTCTAATTAATAATTTTTTAAAACTTAAATAAAATATATATAGCTTATAATTTAAATTTTAACTATACATAAACAATAGTTTGAAAATAAACTTTGAATATCGGAAAGGTAATCATTTGTATATGACTCGAAATCACTAAAAATATAAAATAACAATGAATGTTATAATATTAAAAAGAATAATTGTAAGAACCCGGTTATTCTTTGTGGTATGGATCCTTTTCATTCTATAAATTCTAAGTTTAATTTCTTAAGTATTACCAAATATGAATTCCCTTTGGGATCATGGAGATGTTGTGGGTGTCTAGGGATGGTCTAGAGCCCAAAACCCAACCTTTTGGGTGAAAATGTCCTAGAAAATGGTTATAAAAAACCATGTGATATAGGTTGCATAGTTATATAAAACTGTATAGGGATGGTTAGTGGGGACCTATAGGACACATGATTATATAAAACTGCGCGATTTGGGGAGCATGACCATACGACCATGTCTAAAATTTTGACAAAGGAGTTTTTCATATTTTGCGCATGATTAGTCCAATTATGTGTGAAAACTATGAAATTTATTCCCTTACGATAGCTATCAATGCATGGTTGGTGCAAGGTTCGGAAAACGAAGGGGAAAACCCATGAAATGTCCAATTTTTGGTGATTTTACTTTTTTACCCCCACTTAAACCTTACATCAAACCTAGTTTTCTATTTCTTTGAATAAAAAAGCTAACTCTTTGAAGCCCTCTTTGAAGACTAACCGAGGAATTGAATGATCACCTTTTTACAATCTCTAATTCAAGTGTCTATCATCTCATTGGTTCTACATCAGTGAGTTCTCAATTCCTTATCATCCTTTGTTCGTTTTTCTTGGTACTAATAACTCAATTTAGGTGAATGCTTATTTTCACGATTAACAGGTTATTCATCTGTTTTATGATTTTCTCCCAACATGAATCAAATTCGGTGCTAATAACATAAGAGATATTCTCTATGAACCTACAGTAGGTGGCATCGTGACTTTTTTTAATTCTATGTGTTTATATATTCCATTGTGCCACTCATCCTTTTTCTAGGCATCACATAGAATTGGATCTTAATACATGAATTGAATTTTTAGGCATGAACTATGTAATTAAAGAGGTCTGTTAATGAATTATTAGAGGTTTAGAACCTTGATTTGAACCACTAATATGGGTGTGCTGTATAATTTAAAGAACCACCAAGGGTGGATTGACTCTGATAACTTAGGGCGTTCTCTTTTCCCCCTTATCATGAGTTGTTGAATGTTAAATTTTTTATTGTAATTGACTTTTCAATTAATAAATTTATTTGTGAATTGAATTGTAATATCAATTATGAATTGAATTGGTAATTGAAAGGTGATGGATGCCATGCTCCTAGAAACATTCCACGTATTGGTTAATTAAGCATGAGATTGTTGTTTTAATGAAATTCCCATGTGGGTAAACTAAAGACTAGTCCTACTAAGCTTAGAAAAGAATTTAGATACCTTTTTAGGTGAGGTATAATTTGAATATTTTTGGTTTTGAACTTTACATGTTTAAATGAAATTGATTAGATTGTATTTAATGGTATTAAGTTCCTATATGCCTTGGGTGACACATGGATACAACGAAGAATTCCATGGATGGACTCAACTAGCTTGTACCTTGATTATTCTTGAGTGGCACTTGGACTCCATATATGGTTTTTCAAGGACAGACTCATAGGGGTTGACTATTATATGTCAAGTGATACTTGTATTCAAAATTAGGAATGAGAAGGATGATATCAAAGGGAATTTGACCATATATTCCATGCATGACACTTGGGTTCCCATAGTGGACCGCCAAGGGTGGACTCAATTGGAAGTGAAATTATAATACACCTAGAGTGATACCTGAGTCCTTGTGAGGATCACCATTAATGGACTTGTATGGTATTTTTTTATATTATACTTGGAGTAATACATAAATTCTGAATTAGTAATTACATGGATGGGCTCAGGTTCTAAATTGAAAAATTAATGGAATGAGCTATGTTATGAGTTTTCCAAGCCAAATCAAAATCTTGGATTCAGTCTTTGTCTGATAACTTTTTGATGGTCTATTTAGGAATCATTTGACCATTCTATCATGGGGTATGCTAGGAATTATTCTAGGTTCCAAGACTTACTTATTTAATGGAATTAAATCATTAAATTAATTGGTTCTAAATGAGAACAAGGACTTTATAGAATGTTTACTTGTAGTAATTCCTTTTATATTACAATACCGCCTGCACACTGTGATTTATATATACTCACTAACTAGATGGAACTATACCTTGGGTAGTTTCCTACTAGTATTACGTCTCACACCATGTTTGGTACACCATGGGTATCCGAAAAAAATACGATTGGGGATATGGATAAGGTAAAGCACCCTATTACTGGTTCTTGATTACTACTTAGAAGTAGGGGATAATGGGATCAAGATGAGGCTCATGATGCTAGTTAGATTATTTTGACCTTTCTAGACTTTTTTTAATGTATTTTACAGTTTATATGTATACATGTTTTGCTGTTTTGTAGAGACATATGACATGTATCATCATCTTCTATATATGAGATCGTTGTTGGTTTTATTTATCTATTCTTGTTCAAGTTTGTATTTTATAATTGTCTTATGACTTCTGATAGTCATTTGTTATTATATTTCTACTATGTTACCCTATAGTGATGATAGAATAGTCTCCTCATGGACTATCTTGGACCCTCATTTCTAGTCGGCATCCCATGAAATTTGGGTATATGCACTTGAGGCCATATAACCAACTAGAGATCGGGGCACTGTTGAGTGACATTTAGTTATGGGATGTTACAAAGTGGTATTAGAGTGAATCTTTTCTAGTTTGATTTATTTTTTCCATAAAATAAATATGGATATGAAGGAATATAAATATTTTAATGACATATACCTAGGGGTAGCTAATTCACATACAAGAAAATGATAAATTAACTCAAATGAAATTGTTTTTTCTGGATTTTTTACTACTATAGTTGATTTGATTCCACTGTTGGGATATACAGTAGATTTGAGATGTTATTATTGATATGATTGTTGTTCTATTGTGTTGAAAACTAATGAGATAAGGTTATTCTATACCATTCATCATTTTAGGTACTTTATAGGAGTCATATTCCATGCATTATGCCTTTCCATTTAAGATTCATTACTTATTTCATTCTGTTGTGATAGGTGTTGTGATATATATAACTTTTATTATGATAGGTATTCTGGAATGTGTTATGGTGTGAATTAGGTAGACCTCCTGATTTGGTTCCTAATGATTATGGGCCCTCATGGATTAGAATGTGGCAAACCATTTGGTTCTACCTATTGAAAGTAAATGGGATATACATGTGAAATGAATGAAATGGGAAGTGAATGTGTGAATGAAATAGAAACTAAAATACTTAAAACATCGAACTTGACCCAGACTTGACCTTATTAGTGGGAAGTATATTATATCTTTGACTTATATACAAATTTTATGTCACCTAGACCAAACTCATGGAACATGAAGATAGGTGTGTTCTTATATTGGAAGTCTTATACCTATCCTATTTCTATAACTATGATTTTGGGATGTGAAATTTGATAAAATATTGATCTAAGGCATGTGTTCAGAATTGTAGAGGAATTCCACCAAAATAACCTATAGTCATACACCAGGAGGGTGGAAAAGAACAAAATCCATTGGTGGTGGGCCATAAGCTACCAGTGGATCCTCTAGTAGTGACATGTATGACACTGGTTATTCTACCAAGCACAGGTTTTGAGGTATAGTTCCATAAAGGCTGTATACGGTATATGCAAACTATTCAAGGGGCACTGCGACCTACCTCGACTTTGGAAGAGTTAACATGTGAGATATAGAAGCAGAATATTCCTAAAACTTTTGAGGGATAGAAGACTATATGTTTTAGATTCATGGCCAAAGGTCGTGCTATCAATCTTATAGAATCTTGGGATGCCTCTTGAGAGTAGGTTAAACCTCACTACGAATATGCTTCATGATTCCACCAAGAGATGGTGGGATGTCATGACTCAGATATATGATCATCAAGATATGGAATGAGGGGGTTTTCATATGGAGTTCTATGATTAAATCCATCTTGAGATGTTCATGGATGATAGAGCCTGGTATTTCATTCATATGGAGTAGGGAACACTATTAGTTATGGATTACTCATCCCATTTTACTGATCTCTAGTGCTTTTCACCTGTTCAGCTGGCTGACGAGCTATATAAAGCTAGCTAATTAGAGGATGGTATCAAGTATTACATTTGATCATAGGTAAATGTATTTCAGATGACTACCATTTTTGGAAGAGTGAATCTAGCGCTTATCATAGAGCATAACATTTGAGAGGCTAGAGGTGTGATCCATGTCAGTTTGACATCTAGATCTCATACTACATTGACATGTAGTAGGAAACATCATCTAGAGCTTCCACACTATGATATTAGCATCTAGAACACATACTCAGGTATCCAGGTGATGTTATACTAGTGAGATAGGCTGGGATTTATGAGGACATATTGTACGATGGACCATGTCGAGTGCCGATATTGCGACATGATGGGACATCTACAACAATTCTACAATGAGATAGAGTCTTCACCAACTCCACATTCAAAATCAGGGTCAAAAGATTCTAATTATGAATTAGTTAGAGTACATATAGCTAATTAGGATGAGATGGTTTCCATGAAAGTGATAGTAAGACCCTAGTTTTATAGTGATAATATAGTGGATCTATTAAAGGAATCCAAATAGTATCACAGGGATGCAATTTAGGATATATATACTCAGTGCAAAAGACCCTTGAGGAGAAGGATCCAAGACCCTCTACTATTAGAGGTAATATTATAGTATATTCTACTTTATATTATGAATTTTTTAATATAGAGGATTCTTATAGATTTATATTTATTCCCATTGTAGAGATCATAGGGATTAGTTTTCAGACCTCTGATGGTGTTATGATGCATGATACTCCATTGGGGATCATTACAGATGATTTGCATTAGTGCAGGGAGTTATCCAAGATATTGGTGGGTATCACTTCATATGGGACCTCTTTGACCTCAAGATTAAAGATTGTAACATGATTATCAGAATGGATTAGTTTTCTCTCTTTCATGGTTTCATTTATTACTATCATCGAAGGGTGAATTTCAAATCACAAGGAGGTGGAGAGTTTATTCGCATGGGTGAACGAGATGCCCAAGAGAGCCGATCTAAAACTGAGCATCAGGGTTTGGGTGGGATGAAAACTTAGAATGCGAGTTTATATCTAGATGATCATGGAACCCTTTAAGAATATTTCCCTCTAATGGTTGACCCTTTTTGGGACATCTTTCTGAATGAAATTTCAGGATTGCATATAGTGAGATTGGAAGATTTCTATATCTAAAAGTGTCAAGAGTTTCACCTGTATCAGTTACTCCTTACATTATGGATACTACTGAGATACAAGATCTCAAGAGGTAGATAGAGTATTCAAGGGAAATTGTGTTTATCCAAAACAATACTTCTCCATAGGGTTCTCATGTCCTTTTTATAAAAACAGAGGATGGTGACCTTAGACTATTTGTGGATTAACAGAAATTGATCTAGCTGATGGTTAAAAACTAGTATCCTCTCTTTGTTGACAGATGATATATTCGACCATCTCTAAAGATCTTGGGTCCTCTCAAATATTGATTTGAGATCCAATTATCATCAAGTTTGTTTTAGAACATTAGACATACCTTGAAAACCATTTGTAGAGGGAATGGTATTTATGAGTATTTGGTTATTCCATTCGATCTCACGAATTCACAAGCGGTCTTCATAGAATTGATGAACTGATTTTTCTATCCTTATCTTGATTTTTGCGTTTTTTGTGGATGATAAATTATTGTATTCTCACAATCAACAATACCATGACAATAATCTTAAAAAAATATTGGATTCACTATGAGAGAATAATTTATATGATAAGATCACTAATTACCACTTTAGGATGGATTAGATCCACTTCCTAGGTCACATCATCTCAGATATAGGAGTATCAGTTGACCTAGAGAAGGTGAGAGTTATAGTTTCCTAAGAGAATCCCAAGAATGTATTTATGGTATGTAATTTATTATGATATCTAGATATTATAGGCATTTTATACTAGAATTATCATGCCTAGAAGAACCATTCAAATGATTGAATATGAACGGTGTGAAGTTCTTATGGTCATATTCGGGCGAGATGTACTTTTAGGAGCTGAAAGAGAGATTGAATTCAGTGAAATACTGAGTTTTATAGAGCTAGAAATGAGTTACAATGTATACTGTGATGCATCAGGTATCGGGCTAGGAGGTATCATTATATAGGGAGATAGTGTCATGGTGTACAGGTCATGGTATTTGAGGCCTCATGAGGGGAATTACCCAATGCAAAATATCAATTTAGCTACAATTATTCATGCGTTATGATGTTGGAGACACTATTTACTGGGAGAGTGTTTTATTGTGTACACAGACTATAAAATTTTCAAGAACATATTTACACAGCATGATCTGAATCTAAGGTATAGAAGGTGGGAGGATTACATACAGTATTTTGAATTTGGTCCTTCCTATACACTTTGTAAATGCAATTTAATGGCGGATGCACTAAGCATAAGGAGTCAGATAAAGGAAGTGTACCAGGCCATTGGCGAGTGGTAGATTATGGATTTGTTCTATAAAATTAACTTAGAGGTATGCGATTTTCAAGGGAAGATTTTTAAATCATACTTATCTATTACCCCTACCCTATTGAATCAATTTAAGATGAGGCATCTATCAAATTCTATGGGCCTAGTTATATGGGAGAGTGTGGCAGGTGAGAAACCTCCTCCTAGTTGAATAGTAGGCAATGATGGAATTATACGTGTTTATGGTCATGTGTGGGGTCCAACATACATCCATGAGGAGTTGATGGAGGATTTTTATGATTTAGGTTGTGATGTGAAACCTAGAATCATCAATATGTATTGGGATTTACATCTCTAGTACTGGTGGCCATGTATGAAAAGAGATGTAGTTAGTTTTCTCATGAGGTATTCCACCAGTTAGTAGGTGATGAAACTCCTTAAAAAGATTAAAAGAGTAAAAATGAAACATCAAAAAATACTACCAAGATCTATGCAATATCGTAACATCTATCAACTTCATGAGAGAGCTACGTAGATGAGCTTCGTGAGAGAGCTGTGTGGCCGAGCTTCGCGACAGAGCTACGCATCCGAACTACGCGCAAGAAGATTTGGGATGCCTCTACGCGGATCACCTATGTAGTGTAGCTACATGAAATACCTGTGTGACCAAAGTTTCTTTGGCTAGGCCCATCCGTGCCTATAAATAGGGTCCTTGGGCTCCCCATTTTTAGACTGAATAAAAGTGAAAGATTCTCTAAAGCTCCCAGTGTGGAGATCTTTTGCCTAGACCTCTCAAATTTTCTCAAGTGGTTATCTAAACTACAAAATATGGGATAATTTAAGGGTATAGGAATGTATTGAAGTTCCTCACATTCTCTTTAGTCCTCATCCATACCTATGCGCTATACCTGCGCGGCACACCTGTGCACCATAACTGTGCAATAGGGCAACGCGGGGTACCTACGTGGCACACCTGTGTGAGGTACCTACGTGACCAGTTGAAATAACCATTAAAAAATTTCATGGTAGGGTATCTCTTTCCTTGGTTCCCTTTTTCAAAAGGGTCTAAGTTGAAGCCTCCCCCAAAACCTCTGTACTTCTCAGACCTTTGGGTAAGGCACATCAGCGTGTCTCTAATTTCAGTTTGTATTTATGCAGTCAGAGGTTTCCCACATTTGTTTCAAAATGGGGTTAAGATTCATGGGATGTTTGTGGGTTTTTATATTCACAGTCACATGGACTTTTCTCCCAGAAACAATGTTGGGAAGTTCCCGGTTTGGAAGAGGGTGGGCTTCTAGCCTCTCCCTTTTCAAAGAGGTGACCCGGGACCTGAGTTCTCCGTTATGGAAGGCACACTTCACACTTTCCATTTCATGAAAGTATTGGAGAAGCCTCCCTCCCCTACCAGAACCAATTTCAGGGTATCCATCAGGGTATCCATCAGGGTATAAGCCCCTCACTTTCAGCCCTTCTTCCTTACATTGGACCCTTGTCCAATGTAAATAGAACAGTGGGTAGGCTCGTCACCCCGCCATCTTCCATGGTCGACAGGCCTACTTCCATAACCATGGAAGAAAAATTTGGAAGTGTGAATGTCATTGTTGAATCTTTTACATCCTCTTGTTTCTCACACCGAGCATGAGTCACGTGGGATTAGAGATATGTGATGATTGCAACATGTGCACAAACAGTCCCTGAATAAACTACGAGAACTCTGATTCCTGTTCAAACCAGGATACATAGGAAGCCCTTTCAAGGCCCGAGCTCACTAGATATCCTCCTCTAAAGTCCAACCTTAATTCCCCCAATTTTGGCATCCTCCTTATTAAATAATCCCCACATTCAATCCTCAAATCATCAAGACATCCTTTTTAGGAAGTAAGCCCAAACTCATCTCTCTCAGAGGAATATACTCTCCTATGTGGCACATTGAACTATGTGGGATTTGATTCCCTTCCATGTGGGATATGTAGAAAGCCTCTTTGAGGTTCAAACCCAACACTTCAAATTAACCCTGTTCTCTTTGGTCCATATTCCCAATAGGGACTGATCCTACTTAGAAACCTATATCCTTTACAAAGTTCCTTGGGCTGCTTCAGCATAAGTCTCACACTAAATTTCAATTAAGAATCTTCTGCTTAGAGGTCCTTATCAGATGACCTTAAAAGGTATGATGTGTCCTATTAAGTGTCACCGAAATATGAGGGTTATGATTCCTTTCACAAGGATGTGTAGGTAGCTCATTTTATGAGTACGATCCCAATATTCAAACAAACTTTCATCTCCTTGGATGACAATAAATTTTAGAGTTCCCCACTGAGTGGCTTAAAAACCAATATAATCATAACGATGATTAAAATAATCTCCAATAGACATATTATAGGATAAAATTGATGGAAAACCTCTAATATATATAGATGATTCCATTGATAATGAACCTTGAATACCGGCTAATTATTATAAATTTTACACATGTTAATAAGTGATTGTAAATTCTAAAGGATACTTATGACATATTTGGTAAATTAATAAGGATTCATGAAAATATTTTAATCTTTCAAAGAGAGTCCCAAAGTAAACAATAATTCCCCCCAAAAGGGTGAGATGAGTCTGACCTCCCATCCTCTCAACCGATGAACGTTCTTAAGTATCATAAAGTTCAAAACATAATGAATTCCTTCTATTGGAAAGTAGGTCCTCTTTGGATAAAGAATTGTTAGAAGTTTCCAGTTCCATGAATAATTCCAATGGAAACTTCCTAGAAATAATTATTCTTAAATCTAGAATGCACGTTTCAAGGAACTACACAACAAAAATGGTAAACCCAACATGAATACATAACCAATTTAATAATGTAACCAATATGTTAGACCCCTATCAATTAATAAAGGAAGGCCAGACAAAGGAATTAATCATGTATGTATCCATCTGATAAGATGACACTTTAATATAACTTGTTGTTGTTCTTAGTTTTCCACAGAATTCCCTTCAATCCAAAGAATGGATTTCTCCAAGACAACATCTGTGAACTTCCCGACTACTACTCAAGCTGGATATTCATCCATGGGAAGGATGTTATCACCAACCCAACATCTTCAATGTTGGGTCTCCAATGTGATGATAAAGGAATATCTCCAGCACGGTACAATTTCTACTTTGGAGGCTTCTTGACAGGCCCTCCAAGTCGACAATAATCCTCGATCATCTAGCCAACAACAACCAATGATCAAGAAGAAAATGGTTCCAACCACCATTTCCATCCATTTCGGGTATTTATCCTCAGAACGCAATAATCATTCTCTCTCATACTATAGGGAGGTAGATCAAGAGGTCACTGAAGGCCTCACTTAAAGAATACAGGAGTCCTTATTGAAGACTCCCACCACCAATCACCGCCAGAATAATGAGGTATTATATCCCCAACATGATAGGGGTGTTGCCTCTAGACGTTTGGCCCAGGTCACTCAGACCCAGGAATGCAAGACAAACCACCAGGGACATCGTCCAATTAAAAGGAAGCAGGTTCTCACCTCTACCTCCCCCGGAGGAGTCCATCGATCAAAAATGTTGGCAAACAACAAGCGGGCACGTGAACCCATTCGTCCTAATTTTGTTGCTCAGAAATATCATCTGATATAAACACACCAATCCCATCAGGTAAACCCAGTGGAGAACAGTGAACAGGCACATACACCTCTTTACAAGATATCAGCTAGTCAGCAGGCTCGTCTGACTGCATTTAAAGAAACCTGCCAATCTTCTATGGTGGAAACTGGTAAGCAGGAACATATACATGTTTACAATCACCAATTCTGTTAGCAGTCTCATCTGCCAGTATTGAAGGAAACCCATCAACCATACTTGACGTAGAATATCTAGCAGGCACATACACCTACAAATTTTCATCAATTTTGTCCATAGTCTCGTTTGGTAGCACCCAGAGAAGTCATTCGAGAAGCTCCGACGAAAAATTTAGAGCAGACTCAACTCTCTTCCCCTATGCATAAGTACTGTAAATATTTGTTGACTGGAAAAAGAGGATAAGAGTAGGCACATACACCTACTCCAGATACAGAATGGACATATATTCTTGTTCCAAATTTTGAAATACCTAAACACATCTTGTCAATGGTGAAAGGGAAGACTCATATCCCATCACATATTCTGAAAGCATGTCAGGATATTTTAACAACTACTTTAGTAGTATTAGGGGAACAGACACATAAATCTATACCCACACATGGGATGACACATCGACATGCCATCCTAGAGAAAATACACACCTCTGTTCTAGTCCAGGAGGTTCATGGTGTATACTCCCCCATATCATACAGACAGCAAGATCGGGAACATACACCCTTTCCAATTGGAGGTAAATGGTATGTTCCAGTAACCAATCAAGACAGCTACACATACCTGCCCATGATAACCACTTTTCCCATCATGTGGGCCCAAATAAGTATAAGATAACATCCAAGAATAAATCTCACCAAATACTATTGGAAAATCAAGTGTCAAGCTGTAATTTAGCTCCTCTAAATGTTGAAGTTCTTGAAGCCCTTAGACATTTATCTATTTCTGTTCAAGATCCTTACTTCTCATTACCAAATTTTGGGAGTGGTAATTTTAATTATAAAGTTTCTCACCAGACACTTCATCATGAAGGCTTGCCTCATGAAAATTCAGTCAATCTAGAGTG
The DNA here is from genome assembly GCA_963277665.1 of Viscum album. Taxonomy (NCBI): domain Eukaryota; kingdom Viridiplantae; phylum Streptophyta; class Magnoliopsida; order Santalales; family Viscaceae; genus Viscum; species Viscum album. Next base: position 75,598,324 of record OY728165.1, on the reverse strand, counting down.
CATATCTTTGGATGAGATCCCCGACAACACTCCATGTGGCCAGAAGACCAAGGAACAAGAATATTTATCCTTTGTTGTAATCTGTCATGGTGATCCTCCCTATAATGGCATTCGCTGTGAAAGTCCTCTCTAAAGTAGATTTTTGCATTGTCAAAACATTTCTATAATTGACAATGTAGCAACAAAAAAAACCTCCTATCTCAAGGTACTTGCAAACACAGGGCCAGTCATATATGATGCCTCATCATTGACAGGTGAAACACTTTCTCAATTAGAATACATCTTAGGGGAACAATCGTTCTTTGAACCTCCCTTGGGCCATTTATCCTCAAATGTAGAGAATCCACTTTGGTTAGACCAAGTGGAGAAAACTCTAGTATAAGATGATGAAAATATGTTGAACACGAGGAAATAATTAGATAAAGGAGAAATACCAGTCTTGTTCTGGCTTTCAGTAAATTCTTAGTTTGATATTCTATAATTGATAATAGAAGATTGCATTCATGAAATTCATATCAACTTATGGAAAACTCTTCATAATTTGAAAACTAAAGTATTACCATATCATGAATATAAAAATCATATAAAGGTAATAGAAGGATTACAGTGCCAAATTGATTTGGCATCTCTTTCAGTTTCCCAACATCCAAGGGTTGAAAAACAACAGATAACCCTTCAGCACGCATGTCTCAATGCTCTGAAGAGTCTATGCCAATTAATTTATAATTCCCATCTAATGTTCACATTAGAGGATGGGGTGCATATGGAGCATTGCATTTCACTACACTTCAAAATAATCAAAGTCTGCCCAAAGTGGTTTCATGTAATTTTATTTCCCACATCTGTCCACAATCAAATGGTTTTCTGTGTAATCAAATGTATGCTCAAGAACAAGCCTCAACCAGTTCTCATCAAAATCAAGCCCAAAGAAAAGAAATTGTTGACCTAATTCTATATCAAGTCTCTGAGAATCATGAGAAGGCATCCTGTTTAGAAGATGTAAGGTGTCATAGGATGAAAATGTACGAAATATCACAACAATCTTCTAAAACATGTGATTTAATTAATTATCAGATGATGTATCCAACTAATTTCTGAACCAAAATCCACAAAATCAGAAGAGAAGTTGCACGAATTTCAGCTGTAGCAGTTCAAGAATTACCCCAGATTTCCAGGATGGGGGCTCATTTAATGCAACATTCAAACTTGTTAAACAATGTTCAATGATTTGAAGAAGAGGTATAGGATCAACCCCAGCCTGCAAGGCTGGGGTCTATTTCGCATCTTCAATCCCCTCCTCAATAGAAGTCGGTTTTATCCCGATTAGAGAAGAAGCCAAAAGGAAGGCATACAGCTGAACTATCCAATGATTCCCTTCATGTTACTATCCATTAAACAATTCTAGGTAATTATTCATATAGAAGAAAAAAGTTTTTTAAAAGAAAAAAATGGAGATGTTCTACCAGAAACACTGACAGAATGTCGTTAATGCATTATGCATCAGTGAATGTTATCAATACCATTGAAGAAGGTCCTCCAGAAAATAAGTCTTGTTCAGGGGAATCAGAAGATTATGTTATTATCCACAATGCGGTACATAGTAAAGAAAATGAAGAAGGTGTGTGTACCCGAAATCAAAGGCTTACCCAGAATCTAGGTATGCCTTCAAATAACAAAATCCCCCTCTCTAAAAGGCATGCAACAAGGGGAAAGGGAAAAAGTCATATTGAATCTCAATTTTCCACTAGATAAGGTCAATCACTTTCACTTGAAGAAAGACTTTCAAAACATGAAGAGAAAATGAAGGGATTGAAAAGACTCAACATGGAGTTACTTCGAAACAACATTTCTACTAGATGGTATCCCCAAGAAATTCCTCAACTTGAAAATCCTGCAGGATCTCCTCAGCAAAGAGGATATGTAGTAACTACAGATGCAGATAATGAATTCCCTCTGTTGGGTACACAATCATGAAATGATCATGTACATCCAAATAGACCTATTTTGGTGGGTTATCCGAGATAGATATCAGCACCACCGTCAGTGGGCTTGCCGATTATTTCACCAGATCAAGTTCTAGTTGCAATACTTACACAGAATCCAGCTCGTCCAGATATTCCCCAAATGATTATGAACACAATTGAGGCATTAACGACTTGATTGGAAGGTATGGAGGAATGATGTTAACTAGTTCAATCGGAAAAGAGAGCTTACCCTAAATGGGTGGATGCAATTCCCCCCCAATAAAATTTTGGGAATACCACATTCCTAATTTTTAATGGTTTGGGAGATCTGGAACAACACATAACACATTTGTTTTCTTGTTGTGATCCTATGATGGGAACTCCTCAACAAAAAGAATTTGTTATGATCAGGTGTTTTGTGAAGTCATTACAAGGACCTGCTTTTGTCTGGTATATAAGTTTTCAATCTCTATCAATTACTGGGTGGGAAGATCTCCCTCAGAAATTCTTTCTTCAATTTAGCTCAACAATACAAAAGATGAAAGTTTTTGATCTTACTAATTGTAAAAAGAGGGAAAATGAAAGAGTTTTGGATTTCATTGCTTGCTGGAAGGGATTAACATATTCCTTAACTATAGAACTCCCTCAAGAAGAGTTCCTACCAATCTATGTGGAAAATTTGTGTGATGAATTATGCCCACCATTGATCACTGTGAAATACACATGAGGGTTTTAAGACCTTACTTCAATCGCTCAGCAGATAGAAGACTCTCTTATAGTGACTAGGGCTAAAAATCATATAATTCCATCAGTTCATGGAAGGATAATAGGAAAGGAAGAAGATTCTATAATTACACTCAAACATGCACCTTTACCTGCTTCTACCTTAAGACCTTCATCATTCGAAGGGCTCCACTTTTTGAGCATCAATAGCAATGACCACTTCATCAAGATAATCAAAGAGATAAAAGGTGTAAATAGTTTGAGTAATTAAAGAATAAAATCTATTCTTTAAAAAATGAGAAAGTTCATGGATACTTCATCTCATCCTTGGAAAACAATTTGGTTCAGTTGCCAAAGCCAAAGAAGCTGAATAAAGACAGATATAATGATCATCCGAATTATTTTCCCTTTCATCAGATGTTGAGACATCCTATTCAAAAGTGCTTTGTTTTCAAAGACCTTTTGAAAAAGATGTTAGACTCTTGACACATGAAATTGAAAAGTTCATCATCTCAAGTAGCATGTGTTACTGCCACCAATCCAGAGGAAGAGGGGGAATGGAAAGAAGTTAAAAGTAAAAATGTACAAAAATATGATGATTGGATGATCAAGAAAACGATCAACTGAACTCATTCTATTTTACAAACACAGTTGAAACAACCAATTTTGTCTTCTACCACTCCATTCACAGTAAAAACATCTTCATCAAAGGTTCATTCCTCAAAGAAACAAAGTGGTCATAAGAATAAAGAGCAGTCGGATGAAGACAAGCTCGCACCAAGGCCAAAGTTGTCCTTAACCATGGCAGATTTAGTGTCATCTATCTCAAAATCATGGGCACCGCCCCGCCAAATGGTACAACCAGAAGTAATCTGTCAGGAAGAATCCTCATCAGACAAAGAATTTATCTTTCATTCCGTTAATATTATCCATTTAACAGATCATTATTCCAATGGTGATTCTAATTGTGTTGAGCCAGGATTCCCTGTTCCTAATTGGGGGACTAGTAGAAGAGGCCAAGGTCGAAGAAACAGGGGAAGACATGGGAATTACAGAAACCATCATTTCAACTCTACCCCTGCTCAAACCATATATGCGGCATAAACTCATGGAAGAGCTCTTTTTCAAGCTGAACAAGAACAAGGGGTTTCATCCATGCAAAACAAATATAGTTCTGGAAAAATTATTCTAGAGGATCGATTAGAAGATACACCATCTTCTTCTTAGTAGATTAATAGACTTAGTCAGTCTAATTTTTCAAAGTCAGTGGTATTTCCCACTTCTGTTTCAACACAGAACACATCTACAACAGAAACACCAACTTCCAAAGCACATGAAAAACCACATCTCCATGCTGGGAAACACAGACCTTTGGAACAATAGTATGATGTATTGAAACAATTGGCCCATGTACCGTCCAAGTTATCAATTTTGGATGATTTTAATCTATCAAAAGATCTTTGAGAAGTACCCATTGAGGCCTTGTTAAGTCCTCAAGAATTTGAAACTGAAGTTGTTGCTACTGAGGTTTATCGTATAGAGAATGATTCTACAGAATGTCATGCAGTCATATCTTTTATAGATAAACATGAAGACCATGTGGTACATGGACACATCAGACCTTTGTATCTGTCTGGAAAAGTCAATGATATTGATATTTGATGAATCTTCATTGATAATGGCTCTAGAGTCAACCTTATTTCCATTCATACACTTCGTCGTTTGGGCCTGACAGAATCTGACTTATCTCCATCGACTTTAATTTTGAAAGTATATGACAAGAATGAACAAGAACCTCTGGGCCAAATTACCCTTAGAACTCAGTTTGGAGATCTTGTGTATAATTCAGATTTCATGGTTGTTCATCAGGAAACATCCTTCAATATTCTTCTTGGAAGGCCTTGGTTGCATCAACATGTTTCCATACCTTCATCATACCAACAATGTCTGAAATACTATTTCAATGGTCAAATCAGAACATTGTATGGTGACAAGGCTCCATTTAAAGCATGCAAATCTCTATATATTGAGGCAGAGATTTATTACACAAAAGGAACAAAGTCCATGACCAAGGAAATAACTAGAGTTAATGCTCCAAATGGACTGGAAAAAATTCCAGCAAATCCATTCATGCATTTGAGTATAGATTATGTTCTACCCATAAATCAAGTTGAAAGGGTAAAGACAAATCCATGCACTCATCCAATAATTCCCATAATCTAAATTACGATAATTGAGCTTGATAACATGGGAGAAATTATTGATGCACCAAGAAATGATGGAATCTCAAATGGTGATGTTTTTATTTCATCGACTAAACTACAACGAGCCTCTACATCGTTAATCAGAATAGAAGAAATTGTAGCAATATTATAGGGAGACAAAGATGTTGATTCTCAATCCATCGATCCCTCTTCACTATAGGAAAACCCATCATTATCAGTAGGGTCAGATGTGGTGGCTTCTTCTTTGAGATATTCAAATACTAATTCCTCTCCTAATTTTGGGAGTGTTGCCTTGTCATCTACCAAGAAAATGGATGTAGAAGAAGTAGCACATAATGAAGAAGAAGAGGAAGATCTCGAGGATGCTCCTCCAGCATTTGAAGATGGTGTTTCTACCATTGTGGATGAACTTTGATAAATAAATATGGGTACAATAGAATATACACTCCCCACCTTAATTAGTGAATACATGAACTGTGAGGAACAAGAGGTGTATACTTCATTTCTAAAGCAAAATAGAGATATATTTTCTTGTAATTATACGGAAATGCCAGGTCTTAATCCTGATGTAGACACCAATCATTAGGGTTTTCTAGAAGAATATCATGTGTTCAAGCAAGCAGCTAGAAGAACACACCCAACTCATGCCTCTAAAATTGAAGATTAAATTGATAAGCTTATAAAAGATAAATTTGTTAGAGAAGTTCAGTATCCCAAATGGCTGGCCAATATTGTCCTAGTGAAAAGAAGAATGGGAATATTAGAGTTTTCATTGATTTCAGAGATCTTAACAGGCATTGTCCTAAAGATGATTTTCTAGTCCCAATTACAGAACTTCTAATTGATGCAACAACTATATATGAAGAAAATTCCTTCATGGATGGATATTCTGGGTATAATAAAATTCAAATGGCCCTAGAGGATGAAGAATCTATAGCCTTTAGAGCTCCTCAAGGTGTGTTTTGCTATCGGGTAATTCCCTTTGGATTAAAGAATATAGGTGTGACATACCAACGTTCCATGCACCATATCTTCAAACCCTTCATAGGGAAATTTGTTGAATGTTATTTGGATGATTTGGTAGTCAAATAAAAACAATGTTCCAATCACTTGTCTGATTTTGAAACCATATTTCACAAACTTCAGTAACATAATTTGAAGATGAACCCATTAAAATGTTCTTTTGAGGTAACCTCAAGAAAATTCCTTTGCTTTGCTGTATGCCATTATGGTGTCGAAGTTGATCCTGAGAAAATAAAATCAATCCTTGGTATGTCACCTCCTTGAAATTTGGATGAATTGAGAGGACTTCAAGGACACTTAGCCTATAATCAGCATTTTATCACCAATTTGGCAGGCAAATGTTTACCTTTCACTAGATTAATGAAGAAGGGAGTCAATTATCAATGGACTGAGGATTGCAAAGAATCATTTGATATACTAAAGAAATATCTCTTGATTACACCAGTATTGATTCCACCTGTTGAAGGAATGCCACTAATTCTTTACGTAACAACTTTAGAGGAATCACTAGGTGCCTTCCTCTCCCAAAATAATGACGATGGAAATGAAAACAACCTTTATTATCTCAGTATCACTATGCTTGATGTAGAAACTTAGTATTCAAGTATTGAAAAGTGCTTCCTGGAATTAATATTTGCTGTTCAGAAATTGAGACATTACCTGCAACATCAGGAAGTCCAATTGATATCTCGTAATAACTTGCTCGAATTTATCCTCAGTCGTCCTATGGTTACAGGATGACTAGCATGGTGGGTGGTTATCTTGCAACAATTTGATATCCGTTTTGTGCCTCAAAAGGCAATAAAGGGCCATGATCTGGCTGATTTCCTTGCTGAGCATCCATCCGCAGAAGATACAACATTTAATACTGAACTTCCTGATGAAGAGGTCTTCTCTATTCAAGATAATTACCGAACATGGGAAATATATTTTGATGGTGCTTCTAGAAGTCCTACTAGGAAGAGACTGGAAAATCCTATACTCAACAAGGTTAGATTAGGAATAGTCCTTATTTACCCAGAAATGCAGTATTGCCTTATTCTTTCTTATTATCGGAATGTGGTACCAACAATTTAGCAGAGTATCAAGATCTCATCGCAGGTTTGGAATTGGCCCTTCAGGTGTGAATGGATCATTTAAAGATAAAAGGTGATTCATAATTGGTAATCAAACAAACCAATGGGGGAATACTCTATTAGAAAGGAAGAGATAATACCTTTGTGTGATTATGTCAGAGAATTAATGGATGAATTTCCCTCAGAGTCGACATTTTCATATGTTCCTTGATTCCAAAATGCCCAAGCAGATGCACTTGCTAATGCAGCTATAGCTTTGGTAGATCCAAATCAGGATGAGACCGTTATTAGCATAACCCATCACCGTGTGGTTTCACCTTTTTTTTCAAACCATAAGAGAGGAAATTAATGAAATTTTCCCTATTCTGAACCATATGTTCATACCATGGGTTCGATAACATCCATCAAAAAATATGTTTAATGTGGGATACTTCCTCCAAATAGGGACGAGAAGGAGCAGATCCAGCGACAAGAAACTAATTTTACTCTTTATGATGTTCCAAACCACCAAAATATCCTTTACAAGTGAGGATTTGATGGAATTGTCTTTAGATGTATTGATGGAGAAGAGAACACGACTTTCATGAAAGAATTCCATTCATAAGATTGTGGTTCCCACCAATCTGGGCACAAACTCTCCGATCAGATTCGAAGGATTGAATACTTTTGGAGTTCAATGACACAGGATTGTACAGACTTCACAAAAAAATCCATCCCTGTCAAGTGCTTGCCAACTTCATTCATCAACCCCCAGAGGTTATAAATATAGCTAAATACTCCTGGCCATTTTTCACATGGGGAATGGATGTAGTAGGGCCTTATCCTCTAGCCACGACTAAGCAGTTCAAGTATATTCTCACTACTACTGATGTCTTCTCTCAGTGGGCTGAGGCAATACCTCTCAAGGAAGTCAGAGCTAAAAGAATCATTAGTTTTGTCAAAACTAATATCATCACCTGATTTGGAATCCCTCATACTATTTTGATGGACAATGGAACAAATTTTTGTTCTGCTGAAGTAAAAAAGTTATATCAGAAATATAATATCAAATCCAACCATTCATCTCACTATCATGCAGCGACCAATGGAGAGATAGATACTTTCAATAAAACCCTATAAAATATACTCCAAAATATGGTGGATAAAGATAATAAATCATTGCTTGATAAAATTTTGAATGCTTTATGGGCTTATCGGACAACAATCCGTACAGCCTCCCAAGCAACTCCTTATTCATTGGTATATGGAACTGAAGCGGTTTTTCCAATTGAAATACGATTGCCTTCACTTAGAGTTGTGATCTATGACCAGTTATCTACAGATGAAAGATCTCAAAAATGGTTTAATTATTTGGAACAATTATATGAGAAAATATTTCATACTTTGCATCATCTAGAAGTCTATTAGAACCGAATAGCGTGAGATTTTAATAATAAAGTTCATCTTCATTCATTCCTTCAAGGGGAATTGGTATTAGTCCTTAGGAATCCAATGATACCAGGAAAGAAACCTCCAAAAATTGAAAAAAATTGGGAAGGACCTTATTCCATACATAGGGTTTATTCAAATGGAGCTTATGATTTAATATAAATGGATGGAGAACTCATTACATCTCCAACCAATGCGAGATTCTTGAAGAAATACTTTGTCTAATTAGGCGCATTACTCCTCACTTCAAGACATAAAACTGAACAACCCCTATGTCCTAGTTGAAAGACATTAAACTTAATAACAACCATAAGAATCCATGTTGCATGACGATAAAGTGAATAGCATTGTATTCCTTGTCAAATGACTTTAAACTGCATGACATCATTTTTACATCTAACATTTTTTCTATAAGACATTAAAAGTTTCCATAAGAAAACGTCATTGACATCATCACTACTCTTTAGTAGTACATGAGTCCCTCTCTTTCCTACGTCAGAGTTAGATCTTCCTAGATACCAAGTTTTAAGAACTATATATGGCTTGATTATCATTTTTCAATGAGATACGTAGAGACGCATGAATCTACAATTCTGGGCCCAGCCACAACAACCAAATTTTCTTATTTTATTTTCTCCTCCTGTATATGAATCAGATCTATACAAAGTATTTCCTTAAGATATATTATTTGGTAATTATACCATTTCATGTCTTAAAATTTATCATTCTTTCAGAACATATCAAAATCCTCATTCCTTATATCAAACTTAGCGTGAGGAATGATCATTTCAAGAACTACATATGGCTTGATTCTCATATATTTTGAGATACGTAGAGACACCTAGATCTCCAATCATGGGACCAATCATAATAAAAAACCTCTTTATTTCTTGTATAAAAAACTATCAAATAAGCATATGGAATGTTTAAAAAAACTATGTTTGACTTAATTATTTCCCCAGAAGGACATATAGTGAAACATGGGGTTTATCCCTTAATCTAGTTTTCATAACAGTTCATTGTCGTCCTTAACTCATGAAATTACACTAAATGAAAATATAATAACCCTATTCTTTATTTGCTTGACCTTTTCATTATAAAAGAAACCCTTACAGCTCCTTGTTTCTCACACTGAGCATAGCTCGCGTGGGCTTAAGAGTCGAGTAAATGGTTTCTTTATATAAGGTGTTTTAATTTCTTATGGAGTTATAATTTCCTTACTGCATGATGTGAAATTTCATAGTATAATGTCTTTACTGCATGACGTGAAACTGCATAGTATAATGTCTTTACTGCATGATGTGAAACTACATATTATAGTGTCCTTACTGCATGATGTGAAACTACATAGTATAATGTCCTTAGTGCATGATGTAAAACTTCATAGTATAATTTCCTCACTGCATGAATTAAAAATACACAGTACCATATTCATTCAAAGAAAACAAAGAAAGCCTCCATTTTACAGATGAGCTAGATCTATGAAAAGGATATCAAATTCATGGTGAATACTAATTTAAATATTTCTCATATACATTGGGCTTAACCCCCTCCCATATCTCACATTCTTAATCTTGAATTTTTATTTCAGATTTTCATAATCTTCCTTACGGTTTCTAGTGACAAGGTTTTCAATATCTGAGAGATTTTTTTCCTAACTATGAAGCATGTGCCCTTAGGTGGCCTTGCATAAGTTACTTACATAACAGGCCTATTAGGAAAAAGATGCCACTATTTGGCTATGCAGCATATTCCCAGTTGGCCCTGCATAATACAGCCCCCCATAATGGGTTTTTCAAATAATGGTAAATTCATTCTTGGTTATAGTATCTTTGTCCCCCTTAATATTTAAATGAAAATATACAAGAATCTGTATTTAAAAAAACAATCATTCAAGTATATTTGTCCCATTATCTTTCTCAAAGTATAAAAGTCTTCAAGACCATGGTTTACACATTTCTCTCATCTTATGCTCGATACACTATGAAATAATCTTGAAATAACTTGGCCACATGTTATATATTGTTTCTATTTCTGGTCCAGGTTGTATGACCTAAAACAATAAACACCGTATCTTTTAAATTTGGGTCAGACCTTTGTAAAAGTCTTATCCCTCTAATTATTAGGATGTCTTGATTGGAAATAACCATTCCATATTTATGTAGCTTTCTCTATAAACCAAACTCTATGCTTTGGAAAATCTAAATGTCCATAAACATTCTTCAACTTTTAGCAATCAAACATCAAACATCTGAGTGCTCTTTTTCCTAACTATGCAGCATGTTCCCTTAGGCGTCCTTGCATAATCTTTCTACATAACAGGCCTGTTAGTCAAAAGAAGCCTCTATTTGGCTATACAGAATATGCCTTAGTTAGACCTGCATAATACATCCCTTATAACGGATTTTTCAAATAATGGTAACTTCGTTCTTAGAAAAGACTTCTTCTAATGCTTCTATCCATTTTTTCATACCATTCCTCGTTTTCAGAAATTCTCAAATCACAGTTTACAATTTTCCCTTTCATACCTAAATATGAAAGTATATTTCTAAAAAAATTATCATGAAATTGGGAGAGTTTTGTACTTTTGGTCAGAGCCAAAGACCATAAATTAAAGTTACCAATGTCCTCACTGCATGACTTAAAACTGAACAGTACCAATGTCCTCACTGCATGACTCAAAACTGCACAATACCAATGTCCTCACTGTATGACTCAAATCTACCAGTAACAAAAGAATCAGTACTCATTAAATTGAGAACTTGAAAGGTAAACTCTATTCAAATGTTTAGTCCTAGCTCACTAAATATACATTTTTTATTTGATTTAGGTAATATTGAGAAATAAAAAAAAGAGTTCATAAGAAACAACATTTGTAGGGTTATCCATATGACACTATAAACTGTCAAATTATGCTTATTAGGTCCCTTGGATTAATAATAATTTTTTTGAGCACTTCATTCTTATTATTATAAATAATGGTTTTTTAATATAAAGGAATAATTATCATCATTTACCTTTCATATTACTATCCTGAAAAAATAAGAATGAATATTTATATGATTGAAAACAAAATTTCTTTAATTTATATGAAAATAGAGAGCAATCCAAAAAATGGAGCCTCTCTATAATGTTTCAAAATAAACTTTCAACATGACTTTTCATTTATTGAACCGCTTCATAATCTCTCTCAACTGCTTGTTGAAGTTGAGATAGTTGAGAAACTCTAGCCTCGTCTACCCGATGAAGTGATTCTTTAGCCATCGAAATGGTAGTTATACCCTTTAATTAGGTTTCTCATAATGTCTGATTCAGTTTCTCAAGCTTGTTATGAATAGAATCTAGTTACTGTTGAAGAGATAATAACTCTTTCATGGCTTCTTTGATTTGTTGGATAATCTCGAGTTATTTCTTGTTGTGATTTGCCTCCACCTCAACCACTGTAGATTTAAATACCTTAATATTAACAAGTCGTTTAGCCTCTTCAAAATCATGTCTTATCTAATTCTCCTACTCCTGTCGGCGAATAGTCTCTTTCATGGCATTGTTGACTAGCCAATAATTGAACCCACCAAATCCCAACACACAGAATAATTCTAGGACTTGTCAAAAATGGGACGATAATTCGTCCAAAGCCTTTTTAGAAATTATGCTCTAGAACTGCCACCATGTCTTCTTACATTCCTTGCCAAGAGCATATTGCATCTCTAAATCTAAATTTGAGTAACTAACATGAGATAAAATGTACTCTGGAAATAGGTCACTAAAAGAGTTGTTTTTTTCAGCTTCTCTTGGGTCAGTAGAAGATTCACCCTATGATATAGGATCTGAAAACACTAAATAATAAATCAAGGTCATTATTAGTTTCAAATAAAATAAAAAAATATGATTCAGATGGATAACTATATTTACCCATCAATAAGTCAGCTACTTGATTGGATTCATCCCCTGTATTATTAGCCCCGGTGTTTTGAGAAGGTGTTTCTTGAGAGGGTGGATTTCTGTGAATTTGTTTTGCTATGAAATTTTAAGGCTCTGGAACATCTCATGATGAAGGATCATTTGTAATTATTTCTTCAGCCCCAGTAGAAGGATAAATTGGAACACACTATTTTTGAAGAGCCTTTGCAACATTTTTTGCAGATAAAGCTGCATAAGGTGAATTTTGATGAAGCTGAAGAATAAATTATGTATGGAAAATGAATGAATAGGAACTAACTTCCTTGCAATTCCTCATGGAAATCTCCAAACTCCTTGATGGAAGCTGTTATATCAATATTCGAATTAAGGGTGTCCATCATTTCAGTGTATACCGCCTGAAATGTTACAAAATCCTCACCATTTAAGGTATCCAAGAAATGTTGGTTGATGCCCAAATTTTCTCCACTGAAATTTTGTTCCAATGACTCTTCAATTGGTATTCCAACATCAGATCTTTCCAGTTTTGGGTTAATCTCAGCATTTATTTCAGATTTCCCTGAATCTTTAGTCCTTTCTTCTGAAGCAATAGGAATATGAATATAGATTATTTTTAGGATCCTTTTACAAAAGTAACTGGGGAATGTATTTAATCTTACCATGGCCTTCCTCTCTCTCAACAGAGCTAAGAGCAGGTATAGATGAATCTTTTGATGGTACAGATACATCGGCATGAACCTGGGTTTCCCCTGGGACTTCTTTTTATGGTTGTGAAGCATCAGCTCTTAATCCCTTCAGAGATGAAAGAGACATAGATCCTACAAGAGGACAAAACATGGTTACCAGAATGTCTTGAGCAAGTTTTATTCCCTGAGGATTTTATAAATACTTACTCTTTCAGTGAACGCTTCAAATCAATATCATTGCTCTTTTGCGTTTCTATTAAAAATCTTGAGGAGAGATTGAAACACTTCTCTTAGTAGGGAAATTTGAGGTAATGGTTGAGGGTTATCTGTCTCCATTACCCCAGTCATGATTTTTGCTCCTGGATAAAGTTCTAGAGACTTGGAAGTATTATTCGTTGTGCCAATGGGAGAACCTGTAGGATTATACTAAGGCGATTCAAGAATCGGTCTAGATCTTCCTTTTCTAGATTCAGGTTTCAAAAATAAATTTTCATCAATATTAATGATGTAAAATGATAAATTAGAGTTTAGTTGAAAGAAAACAGGGAAATACATTCTCAGTATTAACATAAATATCCCACTCCTCCTCAGTGTCGATAATTACCCCTTTGAGGACTTAAAAATCCATTATATGAGATACTCATTTAGAAGCTGTGATTTTTTCATCAGTTTCATATATATAAGTCTATAATACCACAATATACTTCTGTACTTGTTTCCAATGATTTTTCCGGGGCACATGCGTCTGTTGCGTTCGGGGGACGTTGGCATAGTTTTGTTTCCCCGCATTCCCACTTTCCAAAGGTGGGCGGCATTTGCTCCTTATTAAGGTATATCTGCTCCTTGATCGATACAAGATGATGGGATGTTGGTTCCTCATTCTGTGGATTCCTCCTCGGAGTTCATTACCTATTATGGGACTCCCTTATAGATTTAATACTTAGTTTTTGAAACTCTTCCTAGTGCCATGTTTCCATAGACGCCGGTTAATTACGCTGCTTATGTTAGGACATTCCAAAGGGTATGGTCAGGGCAACAACCTTCAGTTGGGCGAGTAGTCATGTTGAGGCATCACTGGCATGTTTGAACGCTGGGGAGTTAGCGTGTATGTATTTTTTCCCTTATTATAGGGCTTCTTGAGGGTGTGGATGCCTGAGGCATCCCACATCAAGCGCGGGGAATCATAACCCATATCCATGTATCTGATATTTTCCTCAGCTTTCTGTGTTTAACACGGGGTATGCCGCAAGTTTAACATCTAGCGGAGATAGATCGGGCTGATTAGAACATTAGCTAGAGTGGATCAGATTGAAGAACCCCCTCGAGGGAATAGCGATATTGGGGCCAACACGTGGGAATCTCCCTGAATGTTGTGGAGAGGAATGAGGTGGTATGATCTCACCGGGATGTGGCGGCTCCGGTAAGAATCAGGATGGACGATGGTTTTGTTCTTGAGCCTCGAAGAGACTTCCTATGTATCCACATAACAAGGAATCAAAGTCCATGTAGTTCGGGTATAGATGTGTGGGGCTTACACTCGAGGCTTCCCAGGTGTTGGTGAGTAGACCTGAAGGAGATCAGTATGAACAGGTGGTGGTCTTGAACCTCATGAGGCTTCCTGCATACCATTACTTAACATGGATCAAATACCACATAGTTCAGGTTGGGGTGTGTCGGTGAACTGACGCGAATGAGGACCTTGGTCTGATGGATGTTGGGCTTGAACCTCATGAGGATTCCTACGTACTATGACTTAGCATGGATCAAAGACCCCATAGTTCGGGTGGGCTCTGGTGAACCGATGTAAAGATGGACCTTGGTCCGATGGATGATGGGATTGAACCTCGTGAGGCTTCCTACGTAGCATTCCTAAGCATAGATCAAAGACCCTATAGTTTGGGTGGGTGCGTGTCGGTGATCCGACGTGAAGATGGACCTTGGTCTGATGGATTATGGGCTTGAACCTCATGAGGGTTCCTACATACCATGCCTTGACAAGGATCAAAGACCACATAGTTCATATGGGTGTGTGTCGGCGAACCGACGTAAATAAGGACCTTGGTCTAGGTGGGTGGTGGGCTTGAACCTCATGGAGGCTTCCTACGTACCATGCCTTGACATGGATCAAAGTCCCCGTAGTTCAGGTTGGAAAGGGGTTGTTGAACCGATGTGAAGGGGTGTTAGAACAACTAGATGGTGGGATCACAACAGATTACTGCTATATTGGGATGCAGTTTAACATCATGCGGGATGAGGGGCATTTGGGGCTCATGCTCTAAGTTGGCCCAATGTGTGTCATGGTCGGTGCTCACTCTAAGATCACAGGAGTCATGATCAATGTGAGAAACAAGAGGTTGCAGGGACCTGACAATCCTGTTGTGAAGTGTGCGTTCGTGGGAGGTGAAGAGGGGCTTACGCGTTGGGTGGCCCATGGTGCTGGGACTTACTCCAGGATGGAGGCTCGGGGATGACAAAGAGCATAGGGAGAGGTATTTGGCACCCAGGAATGGAGGAGGGGGTCTGTTTCTTATCACGTCCTCTGCTGGCCTTGGGGGATGAAGATGAAAGGATGGAGTAGGGGGCTTTGCCTCCTACGAGAATGGCTAGGGGCTTATCCCAAGGTGGATTCCCTTCCTCGCGGACAAACACCACTACCATAAAGAGGATATCATCCCCTGTGGAGACCAGGGGGCATGGATAATGTCCAAGGTGGGGGCGCCCCGCGTAAGAGGCATGGGGCGATGTCACGGTTTAACATCATGTGTTGAGGATGAGAGTGCTTGGAAGTTTAACATACTGTATCCCAGATTAGGTGGGTTTACTCCGCACCCATAGGACTTACATAACCGGTACCCTATGCTCCTTGTGGGAGGGAAGGTACGGGAAATGTCATGGTAAAGCGGGGTCGCGGATCGAAGTGTCGAGGGGTCCACATTAGTGTGGCTATGCGAAGAAGCAATAGCAATTAGCATGACTATGCGAAGAAGCATTAGGCAAAGCAATTATATGGGTGGTATCATCTGGGGGACTTTGAAGTCACATCCTGCAAACCTAGAGGGTCGCACGGGAAAAGGAATTTCCAAGCAGAGGAGTCCATAGGCAGGGGCCTTGTGGAACTCAGTTGCTCTGTGTGGTGAAGGGCACATGCAAAGGGGTGTGTTTTGAGAAATGGGGTTCCTTAGCCTTAGCATGGGGTGGAGGTCCACATGGGAGGTGCTTCGCGAAGTGGATATGCATTCGTGGAGCACAGCCTTGCAGAGTAAAGGTGCCTCGTGAAGATGGATGTTAAGAAGCAATGTGCTTCACAAAGTACAATGATCCTGCTTTAGAAAATGGATCATGTGTACATGAAGGGTGTTTCATGAAGCATAAATGCTTCACAACAACCTGGGTCCCATTGGGGATCCCCTTCCTTCGGGAAATACCCTAGCCTTTGCGAAAGGCATCCCTCTCAGAAGAGGGGATCTAAACGATACAAGGCGGAGGCATCTCGCGAAGCAAAAATACATTGCATAGCTCATGATTCACTGAGCAAAGGTTGCTTTGCGATTTGGGAGCTGAGAAGCCGAAAGGTCGGATTTTTCATCTCGAGGGCTCAGGGGGAGATCAGTATTTATAGGAAAGAGGCACCACGAAGCAGAGCTTACGTGGCGTGAAGAGGGTTGCGGTTGCTTCGCGGTGGGTCACGAACGTCAGCGGGGTTTGCGGAGGGTACTGCCTCATCTGGTTCATGGTGGGCTCGCGAACATCATAGGTGTCTATGGAGGGTACCACCTCCTGTGCTTCATGATGGGATCATGAACATCAGGGGCATTCGTGGAGGGTGCCGCCTCCTTTGCTTCGCGGTGGCCACGTTTCTTGGAGGGACTCTGCATAGTGGCTTCACGAGGTTGGTTGACAGGGCATCTTTGTCTTATTTCTTTTCTTCTAACATTTTGGTGCCAAAAAATTCCCCCCCTTAGACTTAGATCCGTAGAGGGATCAAGGGTCGAAGTCTGAGGGAGATCGCCAAAATCATCGGCCATTCGTGGTGCTGACTCGCGAAGAGGGTGCGAGAGGCGAACAAGGGCCGCACGGGCGGGTCATGAAGCTCCGCGCGGACTGGATGCGCCGCAAAGCTCTGAAAGATGCCGCTTATAAATAGAGGGCTGGCAACATATTTTTTCAATTCCCTTCTCCATGATTTTGTCCTTTTGCGCTCTAGATTCTCGAAGCTCCGCGTACTCCGCGCCTGCTCTCCGTGAATCGGGCTTCGCGGAAAACCGCGAGTCTCTGACTCCGCAACAGCGCCACGCGAACGTGTGATTGCAGGACGAGGCCAGACTCTGTGATTCAGCTTCACGAAAGAGATCCATGAACATGCTTCATGACCTAAGAAAAAAAAATTTCAAGCATTTAAACCCAAATGGCCCATAAAGAAGCTGCCCAGGGGGTGCTTGCAGGCGCCGCCCGGAGGGATGAGATGGCAAATTTTCTGGGTCCGGGGGATCTAGTCCAGAGCCACTCGGACCATAATTCTTTAATGGATCTACTATAAGAGGGCCAAAATAACTATACGTTGTGTAGGAGGCTGCCCTTGTATGGCTTCAGGATGAGGGATGGCGTCTCCATTCCTGAGGAGAGTAGGGACGAACTGGCTTACTGGTTCAGGAGCACGCCATGCCAGCGCCAATGGTTCAGCGCGGCTGGTGGTCAAGCGCGGGAGGACTTCACTCCTGTCACCGCTGACTGCCTATACAATCATCTGAACAATGTTGATGGGAAGCCATTGCAGCTGGATACATCCCCTCCCATGTACCGCACAATACTAAATCTATCCTTGAGGGATTCGAAGACGGGGTGGTCCGATGAGTGGGACCTACACCAGGGCAGAAACTTCATAAACAATTGGGCATGTTCCAACTGGGTAGGCACCTCATGTGAGGAGTTTGGAGCTGATCTGAGGAGAGTGGGTTTGTATTAGGTGGCATGGGCCTCCCAATTCCACATATATCAACCAAAACAGTTGATGCCAGTGCTATTAAGCAGATGGTTGTCTAGGACCAACTTGTTTCACCTGCACCATGGGGAGGTTGGCATCAATCTGTGGGATGTCCATCAGATTTCGGGGGTCCTGATCTTGCGGGATATTTATGATGAATTCCTCCTCATCATGAGTGCATGGGAGGTTTCGAAGAAGATGTCACGGTTGGCGCTGACACTGATGGGGCCGGTCCCCGGAGAATATAAAGAAGCAGTGAGGGATGTCCACTTCAAGAAGTGGTTCCAGCAGTCCATAAACTTCCCAAAGGATCAAGATTTTCCCGCGAGGCCTCGAACATGCCCAAAGGGGGATCAATGGGGCAAGGATCATTCATATTAGCGGCTCTTGGAGGACAGCCAATAGAAGACCTGTGGTTTCATTGTCAATACCGAACAACAGCCGATAATCAGACTGGAGATGTTTATCATGGCCCTTATCTGGGGTTGTATCCTACCAGTGAGGGATACCAACATAGGGGTGCAGCTCGCTCATTCATCATGGCATTCATGCTGGACATAGGAGGGAAGGTCAATCTGGGGATTCTGATGCTCAATAGATAGTAAAAGATGCTAAAACATGTTAGCGAGGGCAAGAGGCCTTAGGGGATATGTCAGCCCTTCCATCCTTTGTATGGGTGGATTACGACATACATCAGGGGGGTTTATGAATATCTGAACCCCATCTCACCTCTGGGGTCAAACTTCCATCCATCCATCCTAAATTCTTCCAGGAGCTTTCCAGCCAAATTGACCATTCCCTTGGTGCTAAACCAGGTATGGAAGTTGGAAGAGTTTAACTTTCACCCGTTCCCTTTGCCAACGGGGGTACTCACTGACAATGGTAGGGGGTGGAAGAGAACCAGGACTAAATACTCTCCTTTCGAGGGGGAGTCTTGGTGGAAAGGGTGGACCTCGAGCCTCTATGAGATCCGTAAACCCCACACCGGTTTGCAAGGAAGTTCTGGTGCCTACAGCGGCTGACCCCACTGGTCTACTGGGAGGTGTGCCACGAGAAGCACTTGTGTGTAATGAGGCAATTGTGGATCATGTTCACATGGGAATACGAGAAAATGAAAAATGAATTGCCTCCACATACTGCCACCTTTGGACTGGTGAAGGAGTATGCCATATGATGGGAGGCAACTTATCTGGGGGAAATGCTGAATCAACCAACTATTCGAGCTGGTGATGGAGAGCCTTCCCTATCTTGAGGCTGGGGTCAGAAAGCGGCAAGGGACTCTCGCGGTGGCGGGGCTACGCTTGCTGTGAGACCTGCGCCAGCTAAGGGTGAGGCAGTGGCAGCGAATCCAACAGTGGTAGTGAATCCTGTGGTCCCAGGAGAGCAGATCCATCCAGAGGGGCAGCCACCAAGGGGATTCCATATGATATCCACTCAGGCTCTGGGGAAATGGATGGGCCATATTGACATTCCAGAGAATGTTGTTTTCCTAGAGGCCTGGGACATCTGGGATGTCAATTGGCAATTTCTCGGCCCACCCGAGAAATGGAAACACCTGGACTTTCTTGGGATGGATTTACTGGGTATAGGCCTTGTCCGGGCAGGTTTTTTAGCTTCTCCGGCAGAGGTGGAGCAATATTTTGATGAGTTGGAGGAATTTGTAAATTCTAGGGGTGCCTCGCGTCCAATGACAGACCAAGTGAGGGTGCTGCTGGATCAGCCGGTTCCCCCACAGCTGTCGGCTGCTGAGCTGAGAGAGTGCTTCCCCCTACCAGAAGAATTAGACGAATCCTCTTAGGGAAATGAGGTCTGTGGAGGAATCCCATTGAAGGACGGAAAATTTGGCGATCAAGACTTGGGTCTCGATGATTTCGCGGAGGCTCTTGAGGTAACATCCCAGGTTTCTTTCCTTGGGGTCTTCTATCAGGTCATTATGGATTTCTTACCAACATCTGAACCATGCAGGAGGACCTTGTGCACAGACCTCATTCTCACCCCTGTGGCCGCGTCTAGTTCTGTGTCTGGAAAAGCTAGGACATCTGAGGTGGCTCCTCCAAAATCTTCGGACCTTTCGAAAATATACGGAGGGCCCCGCTTCGGGGTCCCTCTAACATCAACTCAGGATCGACACAAGGAGTTCGATCTCTGTGAGGCCTCTCTAATGAATTCGTTACTACCACACGTTGATCGTGCCAACTAACGTGCATGTCGTTCTCTGTCATGTACATTTCTTCGATTGGCATGGGCCGCTGTAGCGAGGTTGGTTGGGATTTCTAGCGGTTCCCCACCCAGGGACATGCCAGTAATTGTGGAGATATTTACCCATCCCACCCGAGCTGCAGTGCTCCCTATCATTGGTGGGGCCACCAGCAGGGTCGCGACTGAGGTCATTGAGGTGGGGTCTGACGATGAGGATCGACAGGTCAAACCAAGTCCCACCACGCCTGATCCGAAGCCAGATGCCGCAACTGATCCAATTCTAGACACAGATCCCAGTGAAGATTTTTTAAGGGCGTACCCTGTATACGAGTCTGCTAATCAAACAGACTTGGTTGAGATGGCCTCTGATGAAGAGGACACCGATATAGTCTGCCACCGATCATGGAATCTGATTGTGCGCTTTATCAAAAAGACCCCCTAGGAATTATGGCTAGATGAGATAGACAGACTTCACTCGCGACTACACGAACTGCGTGCTGGGGGAGTGGATGCCCAGCTCCTTCATCTGCTCGTCCGATATCTCATGGCAGAGATGATCTAGAAGTATGATCGTGGCCACAGTGTGGGCTGGTAGAAGATGAAGGAGATGAACATTAAGAATCTCTGAGAGGCTGAAAATGAATTCCAATGTCTGTAGATCTGGGCAGATGAGCACTCAAGCTCTCTTAATGAACAATAAAAGTTTATCTTGCGATTCAAGGCCCATCTGGCAGAGGCATAAGAGCATATAAGGCAAGCTTCTGAAGAAATGGCCATTATTCAGGTTGACGTAGAGTGGGCCCAAACTGAGGCTGATGAACTACGCCCCATCGGTGCTGAGGAGGATCAGGATTTGAGCCAATGATAGAAAATCCTGGATGCCACAAGTCAAAGGATGGTGGAAATGCAACTCCATTTTGATGGGTTCAACTCGTCCATGGGATGAATGAACCCCCCGAGTGTTGTAAGTATCACAAAATCTGAAACGTACTTTCATGTTTTTATTTATTTGATGTCATAGCATGCATGAGTCTCATTATTGAGGTTGGTTTCATTTGTTACATTCATTAAATATCCATTGGTCAGTCCCTAATCTCATGCGGGTCGAGCCCAGTGTGAGAAACAAGGGGTGATCACCATGCCATTCCATTTGAATATAATGCGTCGACCAAGCTTTGGGTATCCAGGGTTTAAGTAACCAGCACGGATCATCTAGAGAGACATGGGAAAGGCCCAATCGGAGGACTAAGACCTAAGAACAATCGACGATCCATTCATATGATGTTCTCTGGTTCACGAGCGTTGTAACTCCAGGGGTGTTGAGATTAGTCCGAACATAGGGAAGTGGAAGGTGTGATTCATGATACCCAAAATCTGGAACACTATGGGGGGGTGACAATAAAGGATGTCTATTTACCATGTTCTAAACACAGTATCCTTGTTTTGTTAGACTGAAGTGAGGATGACTCATGAGGGTTGACTGCTGACCATATTCGAAACACGGGGTCGGACTCAAAATTCCATCCATTTTTCTTTTAGAACATTGGCACAGGATAGTAGGTGAGCCATAGGTCGGGCATCCATATTTTTAAGGGGTTCCTCCAGACGTGAGAGAGGACAAGAGTCTGAATAAGGGGCACACAAAGAGTGGGACACAGAGTGACAGTTTGTTTGAACAGAATCCAACACTCACAAAATTACGCCACCGTGGTGGGAGTATGCTAGATGGGTGCATCGGTTTGACCATGGATCATTCCTTATTTCATATAGGGCCTCTCTGGTAATGGGGGTTGTCACTTACCAATGCCATCCTGGGGCATCACGAACTTGTTTAGGGTGGAATTGTAGTTACATAGTTCCCCCTGGGGGGACAGACCAAAGGGCCAGAAAGGGGAAAGAAAAGGATTTATGATTCTTGGAGCTAGACCCTAGGCAAAATACTGGGTTGTATCTACGTATCCCATGAGGATGGTAATCAAGACATAAATAGTTCTTTAAGCACAATTTAACTTCATGCAGGAAAAGGAGATGTCTGGTTGTGCTGGTACATATCCCACAAAAACTACTAAGCCAACATGAGTCATGCTCGATGTGGCAAATAAGAAGTAATGGGGGAATTTTCCGACAAAGAAAGGGGTGGGTTAGGGAGAAGGGATGATCAGTGAATATTGGC
Source organism: Viscum album (assembly GCA_963277665.1). Classification (NCBI taxonomy): domain Eukaryota; kingdom Viridiplantae; phylum Streptophyta; class Magnoliopsida; order Santalales; family Viscaceae; genus Viscum; species Viscum album. The sequence goes on along the minus strand of OY728165.1, from coordinate 75,575,928 downwards.
CCAATGATGCTAACATGTCTATGTAGCACATCTAGATGTGTGAAGAGATAAATCCGAGTATGATAGAATTCCACTTGAACTTGAGGAGGTGGAAATGTTTGAATCATGATGCTCGAAATTTGGATCACAATGATGGAGGTGTGAAGATGGAGGATAACTGTTGACCATGACAGAAATGAAGAATCCATATCACGTTATCTTGGAATGGGGGTAGAAAAATGAGGGTCAACTTTTGACCATGTTCGAAACACGGGACATGTCGCAAATTTCATCCAAGATCCTTAGGGATGTTGGCCCAAAACTATAGGAGAGCCCTTAGGCCCATCATCCATGGAGATACCTTAATCCTAGCATCCATGTTGTCCAAGGGTCCTTTCGGATGTGGAAGAGGATGAGAATCCAAATAGCAAGCTCACAAATCTTGGACACGGAACGAGGGGAATGTCCTCAAGAAAATTCCACACTTTGGGCTCTTTTTAAAAATGCATCTGAATATGACATCGAGACGTATTATATAGAGGGAGTCGAGTCCCTTCTCATAGGGAGATCTTAGTTTAGGGTCGTAGAATTTGGACCATGGATGATACGAATTACGGGAGACTGGTAGTGAGTAATTACCAAAAACCGATATAAATGGGAACTAGGGGTTCCATCCACCACGTGTTCCTTATAGAGGTTTTAGGTTAAGGGACCAAAAACAAGAGTTGAGATGGGCCCGAGGAAAAGTGCACAGGCATTCCTACTTACCCCATGATGATGGGGATCAAGTTTCATTTATTTCTTGAGTTGGCACGGTGAGGTACCGGTTCTAGGGACAAAAGGGGTGTGTGGGTGTGGCCCACGTACCAAAGGAAGCAATATTTGATAAATATTTTTTTTCCTTTAAGATGAGTGTTTTTTTGAAGTTACAGGCCTTGGGTAGAAGACCCTGGAGTCTCCACAAGAATCAAGCTGTAGCAGGTGTTGAGTAATGGTATCGCGCATGACCAATACCCAACATGACGTCCTCTATGATGAGGTTATCACAATGCAGTGTCGTTTTGAGCCGTGCGTCCAGGACGCTAGTGTCACAGTTTAGGGTCATGTAATAGGACCAAGCATGAATTTTAATTTCATGAAGTGCATATGTAGTAGAGATGATGCTTGTTGGGGAATTTGTACGGTGCCATGAAACATAACCGACGTGAATGGGGACATGATCCCACATCACACCATACACAATTCCGAGAGGGGAACCTTTGGCCTAGGGGACCAAATAGGGGTGAAAATGAAAGGGGACGAAAAAATTATCTCCCAGATTAGCTGGACCTAAAAACGAGACATCCGATTGGTCCTAAAAATCCTGTAAGGATGGGAATCAAGCCATACATAGTTCTAGAGGGTGCCTTTTAACGTCATGCTGGACAGGAAACAGGAGGGCTAATTCTTAGAGCAGGGTGCACGTGGTGTGACTATTGTAAAACCGACGTGAATGAGGACATAATCCCACACCACTCCATGTGGTCTCGTAGTCAAAGTCCCGAAGGCGGGATAGAAAAGACAAATTAGCAGAACTCAAGCTGGACCCATAGACAAGGGGTCTAGGTGTTCCTACATATCCCAACAAGATGGGAATCAAGCCATATGTAGTTCTGAGGAGATCTTAGTTTATGGTCTTAGAGCTTGGACCATGGAAAGATGGCATCTTTCCAAGTAATCATAGACCTCAAACAGATCCATAAGCCCACATGAGTCAAACTCGGTGTGGGAAACAAGGGAGGAATATCTTTATTGAAATACCTGGAACGCCCATCAAAGGGAAATCGGTGCAGGGCGTCGAATGATGTCCCTATCATGACTTTGGTCCTCTTAATGTGCGGATACACACTAAGGAATATTACCAAAACTTTCGAAGATCTACATGGACATGAGAAGGTGGAGAAGGATGTGAATCATGCAACTGAAATTTTGGGCTTAACGGGGTTGGCGTGGCGATGGAGGGTAACTGTTAACCGTGGTGGAAACACAACAATGATATCACGTTAGCCTGCAGTGGGAAAAAAATGAGCATCAACCACCAAACATGTTCTCAACATGGGATTTGTATCAATTTGTTGTCTAAAACCCTTGGGGGCATTGGCCCTTAACGGTAGAAGAGCCCTTAGATGTGGTATCCATGCTATTTTTTGGGGGTCCCTCTAGGTGTGAAAGGTAATGAAATCCCTGATGAAGGGAGACACAAGGACTGAAAAGTGGGTGAAAAAATGTCTGAGAAGAGTCTGAGATTCTAGTTACTAAACCAAAGTACCCTTGGGCACATTGGTGAACCGCTGAAGGGGGTCGATGTGGATTCTCAAGAGGGAGAGGTACATGGTGTGGTTGTTACAAGCCCGACACGAATGAGGACATAAACCCAAGTCATGCCATATATTCCCCTCTCTGGGGAAGGTTAGGACAAGGGGACAAGGTGAAATGGAGATTTTCATGAGGTGGGGCTGGACCCGAAGCCTAAACATTTGGGTGGTCCTACGTATCCCATAAGGATGGGAATCAAGCCACACATTGTTCTAAAAGATACCTGGGGGGTAGGATACCCTATAAGGAAGTGTACGGTGTAGCGAGTAACCTAACGTGAATGAGGACATAATTCCTCACCACACTGCACAATCCCATGAGATAGAACTTGCGCCAAGGGACCGGAAGGCCAATGGGCCTTGGTCAGGAAGGACCAACCAGCTTGTAGTTTAACATCTTGTAGTGAGGATGAGGGCCGGGGGCTCGAGAAGGCCAAGGTGCCCAAAAAGTCTATGCCTCTATCAGGGAGGCATGAATGGATTGAAGTTTAACATCTTGTAGTGAAGAAGAGGGCTGGGGTAAGGTCTTATCCAAAGATATGTTCGGCACGACAAGTAACCTGACGTGAATGAGGACATAATCCCACACCATGCCATACAATCCTATTAGAGAGAACCTGGGGTGGGTGGAAGGTCATACACACTCTTTTATGGTTATTTCCTCATCACAGCTCCTAAGCCCACGTGAGCGGTGCTCGGTGTGGGAAACAAAGATCCAGTCTTGGCAATCTACGTCCAACAGTTCCTGATAGCTGGCATCACATGAGGGGAGTTCATCACTTAGATACGACGAGGAAGAACGAAACACTATAATCGGTTTTTGGGACATCTCAGGGTGGTCTTAATGATCCAGGACAACTTTTGAACATGTTTGAAACATAGCGTCCCTATATTGACCTGATGGGAGCAACAAAAGAGCATCGACCACTGAACACATTTGAAACGCGGGACTTGTATCGGCTTGTTGCTCGACATCCTCAAGGGTGTTGGCACAAAGTGGTAAGATAGACCTTAATCCTAGCATCCATACTAATTAGGGGCCCTTCTAGATGGGGAGGCGATGGAATCCCAGTCAAGGAGTGGGCGAAGCATAGCTGTACCCATCTACGAAAGAGGTGAACATTTCCAGGGAGGGGGACGCATAGCCGAATCGAGGCTAGATCGATGTGAATTGGGAAAAAAGTATACACCCTTCCATATTTCTTGACCCGATGGGAAGATTATGGCTTTGGGCTGGGCCAATAGGCAAAATGTCTGGGCATTCCTATGTATCCCATGCGAATGGGAATCAAGCCATACGTAGTTCTTGAAGGCCATGCTATTTAACGTCATGCGATAAATACATGGGAGGATAGAAGAATGGGAATGGGAAAATGGTGTGACCATTATAACCCTTCTATGAGTGAGGTTGAGGGGTCCCATATCATGCATGTATCCTCCGAGAGAACTATACCAAGGGGGATAGTCGAAAGAGAAGAGTTTTGGGACTGGGCTTGAAATGTAGAGTCTGAGCATTCCTACGTATCCTACAAGGATGGGAATCAAGCCATACGTAGTTCTCAAGATGCAGTTTAATTTCATGAAAGATGAGGTGCAGTTTAGAGTCATGCAGGACTGGATAATTTAAGGTCATGTAGGACCATACAGTTTAAGGTTGTGTAGGACCGTATAGTTTAAGGTCGTGTAGGACCATATAGTTTAAGGTCATGCAGGACCATCATGCAGTTTAGGGTCATGCAGGACCGTCTAGTTTAAGTCCATGAAGGACAATAATGCATTTTAGGGTCATGCAGGACCTTCCAGTTTAATTTCATGTAGGACCATACAGTTTAAGGTCATGCAGGACCGTCGTGCAATTTAGGGTCAGGTGGGACCGTCCAGTTTAAGGTCATGCATGACCATACAGTTTAAGGTCATGAAGGACTGAGGGGATCAGGAAAAGTATTTCTTGAGGAACTTGTCATTGGTGGGAGGAGTTATATGCTCACCATCCATAGTAACTAGAGAATACTTTCCATTGGAGTAAACAATATGAATGATGTAAGGTCCCTCCCATTTAGGCTCCATCTTGGGTGGTTTCTTTCCAGGGATCATTGGTGCTCGGCGGTCCAACACCAGGTCACCTTGCAGAAAAGAGTGGGGGCGAACCTTCTTGTTAAATGCTCTAGCTATCTTATTCTGATGCCTTTCCAGATTTTACAGGGCATGGAGCCTACTCTTGTCATGTGCTTCCTATTCTGCTAGACGGATTTCAGCCACCTTATCTGGCACCTGCTGGTCATAGACTGTAGTGCGTAACGAAGGTCGATGGATCTCAATTGGCAATATGGCATTGGATCCATACACAAGGGAATATGGATTCACCTGGGTGGAATTGCGAGTCATCATCTGATAAGCCCAGAGGGCATTGGGGAGCTTGTCCAGCCAAATCTTCTTGTTCTAGATAACCATTTTCTGCAAAATGTTAGAGAGGGTTTTGTTGAACGCCTCGATCTGATTGTTTTCATGAGCGTGATAGCAGGAGGTATGGTTGGCATGAATTTTGTACTTGGTGTACAATTTCTTCAACTCATCTTCTCAGATGTTTGTGCCATTATCGGTGAGCATGGCGTGAGGGACTCCAAATCTGTAGATGATGTTGGAGCTCACAAAATCGACAATGGATCGAGCGTTGACTTCCTTGAGTGGGACTGCATCTTCCCATATGGAGAAGAAATATGTAGCGGTCAAGATGAACCTAAACTGGTGGGCTGTTGCTGGTGGGTATGGTCCCACGACATCGATCCCCCACACCATGAAGGGCTAAGAGTACTTGGTGGAGTGGAGAGGTTCTGGCGGCTGATGTAGGAAATTATCATGAACTTGGAACACATGACATCACTTTGAGAACTCGATACAATCGTGGATCATAAGGTGCCAGAAGTACCCCAATATCCAGATTTGGTGGGATAGCTTTGGCCCATCCTGGTGGGAACCACAGGAGCCGGAATGAACCTCTTGCATGACCTGTGGAATCTCGACTCCTTGGATGCAACAGAGGAGAACACAATCAAAACTATGCTTGTAGAAGATCTGCTCAAGACTGGGACTCCTCTGGAGGGTAAACTGCAGCACACGGCGTCGGATTCGCTCACGCTTGGCCCGATCAGTCGGGAGGCAACCATTTTGGAGACACTCGACAAAAGGTTCTCTCTAGTCGAGAGTCATCTCAACCACTACATCTAAATAACCTGTGGCTCCTGACGCGGAGGATCTGATGGTAATATATCTTACTCATAGGCCGTCATCATCCTCAGGGGTGATGGGGGAAATGAATCTCCGGTGTGCCACAGGTATAATCAGATCATCCTTCTCGGGTTCTGCGAGTGACATAGCTAAGCCGGCCAAAGCATCCGCTCGACCATTCTATGACTGAGGGACATGGGTAACCTCAGGTCGAGAAGGGAACTGGGCCATTAGATGGAAGGTGCACTCCAACAATGGCACAAGCTCTGGCTTCCTACCAACATAGTCTCTATTGACTTGCTTGATGAATAGTTTGGAATCCCCTTTCACATACAAATGGGGAACATCGATCTCAAGGGCCATCTCGAGGCCAGTGATGAGAGCTTGATACTCTACCTCGTTGTTGTTGCAACCTTCTGACAATAGGAATGAGTACGGCAGAATGGATTGCACCGGGATGATGAAGAAGATACATAGGTCCACTCTGTTGAGCCTAGGATCATTGATCCTCCTACCGGTGGGGCTTCGGGAGACACAGTCAAAGCACATTTGCCAACATGATACTGCATGATCAACTAAGAGGATTTCTTCATCAGGAAAATCTAGGTCCATGGATTGATCCATGGAGGATGAATGGGAGGCTAGTAAGTCTTCCAATTCCTACCCCTTAATAGCTTTCTAAGGCACGAACCTGATGTTAAACTGTTGGAGAATTACCACCCACCACGCTAGTCGGCCAGTCAACATGGGGCAGTTCAAAATTTACTTCAACGAGTCTACCCGAGAGGCCAATTATACCTCATAGTGTTGCAGGTAATGTCGCAATTCCTATATAGAAAACACGAGTGCAAGGCAACTCTTTTCGATGGGGGAGTATCTGATCTCCGTATCAAGGATCATGCAACTGAGGTAGTAGAGGATGTTCTCTGTCCCCTCATTGTTCTTATGGGCGAGCAGGGCACCGAGAGACTATTCTAGGGCAGTCACATAAAGGACCGGTGACTTTCAAATGATGGGTGGCATCAAGACCGGAGGGTGAAGAAGATACCTCTTGACTTCCTCAAACACGGTCTGACACTCTTCATCCCATTCATAGGCAGATCCTTTCTTCATGAGCTGGGAAAAGGGCTTACACTTGCCATCCATATTCGCAATGAATCGGTGTATGTAGGCTAAGTGGCCTTGGAGACCTCAAAGCTCCCAAATATTGCTTGGGGAAGGCATCTAATTGTTTGCCTTGATCTTCTTTGGATCGATCTCGATGCCTCAGTACTTGACAATAAATCCAAGAAAATTCCTGGAGGTGACCCCTAAGGCACACTTCAACAGATTCATCTTCAAGTGGCGGGAATGGAGGGAGCTAAACACATTCTCAAGGTCCTTGAGATGGTCCTGGTGCTGGCGAGATTTGACCACCAAATCGTCCACATAACACTCCACCAATGTTCCTAGTATCAGCTTGAATATGCGATGCATGGCCTGCTGATAGGTGGCACTTGTATTTTTCAGGCCGAAGGGAATAACCTGGTAACAGAAAGTACCTTGGGGGGCCTTGAAAGTGGTGGACTCCTCATCTTTAGGGGCCATCCAGATCTAGTTGTACCCAGAATACCCATCTATAAAGGAGAGGTCTTGGAACCCGGTTGTAGCATCAATTAACAATTCTATCACTAGAAGGGGAAAATCATCCTTCGGACAGTGGCGGTTGAGATCGTGGAAGTCGATACAGACTCTGATCTGCCCGTTCTTCTTCCTGACCAGCACAATGTTGGCTAGCCACTTGGGGTACTGGACTTTCTTGATGAAGTTGGATCTGATGAGCTTGTAAACTTTGGTCTCATCCATGGCACCATGAGAAGGGTGCATCTTTCTGGGAGGCTGCTTGAACCCGCGATGGTTTGTCGGGGGACCCAGGCGGTGGACGGATACCAGAGGATCTAGTCCTAGCATCTCATCATAACTCCAGGAGAACACGTCACGATGTTGTTTAAGGATGTTCATGTATCGCTGCTGCTCCACGAGGGACATGGCGGCACTGATCAATGTGGGTCTTGGATCTTCCTTGCTACCAAGGTTCACATGTACCAGTTCATCGACCGTGGTAGAGATGCCTTCTTCAAAGGCATGGGGAGCATCCTCTAGATCCTCTTCTCCACTTGTGGAGGGATCTTCCACGGGGGGAGTAGCTTACAAGCCCCCAGACTCTGATGGGAGGCTAGTGCCGGATTGAGCGGCAATGGTCATCACATCAAGACACTCATGTGCCACTAAGACCATGGTGATGAAAGCAGCTGATCCAATCCCATCTGATCTTTGGCCCAAGGGGCCACGCTTCATGATATCAAATTAGTAGTGGCGTGTCGGCTTGAGACAATTAATTCCAGCCTGATGAAATAGACACGTATGACCTACCGTTGTTGCCATGAGCCGGACGTCCTGATACCATATAGGGGTAGGAGGTTCCGGGGTCACCTGAGCGTAGATTTTGTAGGAGTACGAGGTGATTTTTCATCATTGCTTGGACCTGGGAATATTCCTTCCTCTTATACTTGAAACAAAAAAACACTGCCCCATGTCAGGGGTCTTGGACTCCTACCGATGGATTAGGAAGATGTAGGCATCATCTAGACCTGCCCAGGGGTCACTGGTGACCGTGGCAGGCTCAATCTCACTTGCCAGAATCTGCTTATCCTTGCTCTTGTAATAGTCAGCATCCAGATAGTGGGCTTCACAAGAGGCAAAGGGAGACACATCTCATTGGATCTTGCTTAATCGAACATTGAGGGAGTATTTGAGGCATTGGTGATGCGATGAAGGGACCACTGCATGTTGGTGGAGCCATGGCCTGCCCATCAATGCGTTGTACATGGTGTCCTGGGAGACAACCATGAATTCGGTACTGGTAACTAGGCCACTGAACTAGGTCTTCAAATGGATCTTGCTGACCGGGGTCTGCTCGGTCATGTTGTATCCCCGGATTCTTAGGTCGGAGGGAGTTAAATCATCCTCAAACAACCCCAGTTTCCGCAGTGTCTGAGTTGGGATTAGGTTAATCCCAAAGCCCGTGTCAACAAGATAGCGACATACTTCCATGCCATTGAACTGACCAGTGATGTACAATGGATGAATGTTCCCCTGTTTGGGAGGGTCTTTATCTTCACTATAGAATGAGATAACTTCCTGGGATTTTTCATTCTCAATTGCCTCAGCGTGGAAGGCTTCTGCAGCTACTACATCCGTCTCAAACTGTAGGGGGCTTCTTAAAGCCTCGGCGAGCGCCTCACGCATGTCTGAAGATAGGAGAAGAGACTTAAGGATAGAAAGCCTCATTGGGAAGCTGATAAGGTTCTTGAGGACATCATACTTCTGTGCCAAGCATGAGTTTCTTCTTACAGGAGGCCGCTTTTCAATTGGAGGCATGGCGGGCCCTGCCGACTGGACTGGCGACTGGCAAGTGCTAGGTACGCCCCATTGTTCACTAGTCGAGGCTTGAAGAGTAGCTGCTGGATGAGGACCAGAAAACTGAGATTGGTCTGTAGTAGGGCGAGACTGGTCGCAGTACGGACGAGGCAGATCTGGATGATCTAGTAGCACAAACGGCGGTGGAGGTAGATCTGAGGACACTAGATGTGGAGGTTGCGCGTGCTCAGCTCTGCGCTGGGCCTGCTATCTGGACTCAGTGTTGTGCACATCCTAGCTGAAAGTGCTCGCTGACGTGCTTTGGTGACCCATATGGCCATGGTTCCGCCGACGTTGGCATCAGGTGGGGACATTGGGGAGGTTCTCCTGGCATTCCCCCTCATTGGGAGTCATATATAGATTTATCAACTCCACAATATTAACCGAAGTGTACCCCTGACTGTCACTTGAAGAGTCATCCACCACTGGGCGGATTCTGGGAGGAATCCCCATCATAGGAGGACTGAAGTCACTGAGAGTGTGGGATGACGTCGACGTTGGTGGAGCGCGTTGCCTCTTCCTACGCCACCGGTGCTTACTCTTCTAGGATGAGGCCAGATGAGATGATGATGCCGAAGTGTTGACAGTAGCTTCTAAAGGCACCAACTCATTCATGCATGCGTGGATAATACCATGGGCACGAGAGACTATTTTATGAGCCATCCAGTCATCGTACTTCTGGGTTCCGCAGCTGGGAACCCGCTGCCACTCACCTTCATCGTCGCTACTACTTTATGACCTCACAAAGACGTCCACCACTTGTGTCGGGCCAGGGCCCAACCTGACTATGTTGTTATTGACCTGGTCCTGGAGCTAGTCTTTAAACACATAGAACATCTTGAGGGTGTGCCCCTAAATCTGATAACAGGGGCAGTAGTTGTGGAAATCAGTGAGAATCACCTTTTCCAGCCTTCTGCACTCAGGTAAGCATACAATCCCCTGCTCTGGGGCACTACGGAAGTAACCGGGGACCTGATCCTCGCTGAACAAGTAAGTCTGGTGTCCTTTTTCCAGATAGGGGGCTCTGGGAGCCTGGCCCTGATGAGGGGCCAGAAGAGCCTGCTGAGGAGGTGGAGCCGGATTATCCCGCCTAGGCAGCGGTGGCACGTTGTGCGGGGGAACCTACCGATTCTAAGGCGGTCACTGTTGGGTAGTAGGTTACACTTGTGGTGGTGGGCCTCTGCGAGGATGCAGAGCCGGTGCTACTGGCAGTAATTCTAGCTGCTCGGGGGCTTCTATTTGGGCCACCGCGATGGGCTCGGCTCTAGCAGCCCTTCTCGCTGGGATCACATGGGGTAGGGGATGTTCCTTACTAGCCTGTTTCAGAGCTTCCTCGAGGCGTTGGGCCTTATATGAGAAGTCTTGAAACCCTCTGGGGTAGTTCTGAGTGATCAGGGAAGGAACCAGCTCTATTTTGACATTCACTATGCACATCGTCAGTAATTGCTCCTGATTCAGTGGCATGTTGAGGGAGTATGTGAGCCCCTTCCACCAGGCGATGAAGTCCATGACTCGCTCATCGGGCCTTTTCTTGCACCTAAAGAGGTATGCGATGATGGTCTTTTGCATGGTGGAGCTGAACTGGTATAGGAATTTCTGGCAAATATCCTCTTAGCCGGTCACCGATCCAATGAGGAGCTAGCTATACCAGTCAAACGCAGGGCCTTCCATTGTCTTTACGAAACATCGGATCATGGTGGCTACCTACTGTGCTAGAGTCCCCAACATGGGGCCACACCTGGAGGAAAAGTGGTCTAGGTGTTACAGTGGGTCCCTTGTCCCGTTAAAGGGCGAAAAAGTGGGATTTCCAAAACCCGAGGGTGAAGGCATATCATCCACCCACGCTGGATATGGCTTGCCATCTGGTGGGAATACCACTTGCCGTGTTTCCAACGCCTTGAGGAAGGCGATGAGTGCCGCCATTGGATCGTCTGGACGGGGGTCCCTATCTTGGCAGGGATCCATAACCATGAGTGCATTGTCGGGATCTTTGACACGTAGATGGGTTCAAAGGCTCGTGGAGTTACTGGAAGAGCGGCCTGAGGGGTGGCTAGGGGAACTCGTTCCAGATTCCTCAGATTGCCGCACTGTTCGGGAGGGTTTGGCGAGACGTATCACACCCTCTTGCCGTGAGTTCTGGCTTCAACCCTATCCGCGGGAGTGGTTTGATCAGGGTTTCCCAGAGGCATCTCACCAGGGGGAGTTGTTCCTGCCCCTGCTGCCCCAGCCTGGGATCACTATAGTCGGGTCGTTGCTCTATAGCCCATTCGGCCAGGAGTTAATCGACTAGCCTATTCTGCTTAGCAAGTTGCTGGTGCAACGTGGCCTTCTCGAGATCTTCCTCCGTCTTCTACACTGAGGTAGACGGGTCGGAGTGCCTGACAGCTCTGACATGCTCTTTACCCTTTCCGACATTCTGACTAAGTACCAATGACTTGGTGGGTGCAGGGAGACCTAGGAGGTTCCTCTGCTGATGATTAATCCTCCTGGATGGGTCTAACAATGGTGGAACACCCTTAGGGGGTATGTCTCCATCAAAAAATTCTATCTCATCCACCTTGTCCATGACATTGGACATGTGGACCGTGACCCTTCCCGCGGGCATGTCCTCGATATCGCATATCGAGTCAGGTTGTCGTCGAATATGGCTGAAGAAGAGGGCAGCATACTTCCCCCAGCCACATCCTTGCACGTGGGGGGTGGCCTCTCTGATGATTTTGCGGAGTACCCTAAAACTATGAACGCATCTTTGTTGGAGGGTCCTCTGGCGACCTGGTGACTCAGGGCATTGGGCCATGGGGAGTGCGGCCAAATCGACCAGGCAGTACTGCTCACCGATTTCCTCAAATTGCACTTGGCTCCTGGGGTCACCACCTGATGATAATGAAGACGGAAGTGCATCACCCATAGGGTTTGACGGAAGCACTTGACTTCCTCTAGGGTGAGAGATTCTGGTGCACAGAAGTTCTATGCTGCTGCTGGCCAAAACTTCTCTAGATTGTGATCCACCCAAATAATTTTCTAGAAGCTCCTGTGCTCGGATTCAGGGTCTATCCCCATATTGCCCAACTCATCAACCAGAGGTGGTTGAGGAACTGGTAGTGGTACTGAGGGGGACCACTGAGATGGTAGACTAGGCGGTGGAGAATACAGTGAATGAGCCGACTGGCCGCCAAATTCTGGGCCATCCTCCGAGGAATGCAGTGACCTGACCACAATGTCAAGATACGATGGGCTGATAGCCACAACTTCTAGTGCAGGGATCATGGTTACCGGAAATGGGTCATGTTGTTCCTTAGCCGCCATCAATCACCAAAATAGCTCTACATGATCTCTGGTCGAGGTAGAGGGCACTTCTAGTGATGATGTTGGTGACTGCATAATCAGAACCTGTGGGACTCTCAGAATTTCCTCCTCCTGGATATACCTACGAAGGGAGGCAGGAATTCGGTGGACTTCACACTCTGGAAAGATGAGGCAGATATGCCCTGTTCCTGCCCTGGTTCTTGACACAGAGTACCGAGGGGAGGGTTCCACCACTGATTCTTACTCTGCTTCAGAATCCGAGAAATAGACTGGTTTGATCTCAGTCTGAATATTCTCATTACTCTTCTTGCAGCTCTGACGACCCGCCTTCCTACCTTGGGATGGCTCTTCAGGGAAGGGAAAATTCACAGTACGAGAAGGTCCATCGGCCATACTGGTGTTGGGGTGGGGAGTACTTCTGCCTAAGTTGGCTGGGGGGCGAGGAGCACTAGGGAAGATGTCAAAGGGGACACGGGGAGGACCTCCATGCTGGATGCTGGTATGGGTGGGACCCCCGCTGGAACTGACAGGAGCACGGATAGGACCTCCATGTATGGTTTCCATGGTGACATCAGTGTGAGGCAGGTCCCCGTATTGATTAGACCGAACATGGGTGGGACCTCTATGTTGGGTGTTGGTGAAGTGAAGTTCATCTCTACCCCTCTGGTTACTAGGATGAGGAGGACCTTTGTCTGCTTCTATGAGGATTTAAGGAAGGTCCTCACATCAGAGAGTGACTGGATGTGCAACGTACCCACCCTGGCGGTCCATGATAGAAGGGAAGGCTCCGTATCCAGTGTAATGAGCATGGGAGAGGCTCTCGTATGGGGTGTTGCTACCACGGGGAAGGCCCTCATTTGAATCGAAGGTGGAACAAGGCATACCTCTAATTCAGGCCTGGGAGTGGGAATGGCCCATGTCCTCCATGGTGGTCACATGAGGATGGCCCCCGTAGTGGGTGGAATTACTGCGGGTTAGTCCGCGGTGACCACCACCTATGCCTACGACCAGGAGGGTCGACCCAGCCTACCCATGGGGTGGTTGGGGACTCGATACGGGTCAGGCATATTGCTGCCCCTACTCGGCATATGCAGGAGGTTGATGATGCACGCCGGTGGTGGCTCGGACCATAGTAGCCGCTGACGTTGATTCCCCTTGATGGGTGTCCTCCTTGGCCTATGCCTGACGCTGGTGTCGGGTCAGCCGGGCCGGTACTGGTGGTGCAGGAAGGTAGTCTACTTGCTCTTCAGCTCAGGGAACTGGGTGGCGGCGCTGGCGTGGCCTGGTGGGGGCCCTCACTGGGAACCCCTGGGACAGAACTCTGGCCGGGTGGGCCCGAACATCCCCTACCTCATCGGCATAGGGCATGGAGTCATTGAGGCATTCTGGGGAGAGGCCCCTGAAACGATTGATGGTTGGAGTGGGGAGCAGCGGCTCCCTATGCGGCCCTCGGGGGTGGCGTTGGTGGAAAGGCACAACCGTCTCTAAATCCATGCGGGCCATGTCTCTCATAGGGATGACCCCATCCTCCTTGTACCTACGTACGAGGTCATTGATTACCCTTCATTAGATAATTTATGATGGGGAGAGGGGGATTGGGCGCCATGTAGTCACGACAGTCGAGGCTATCACAGAAGAGGAAAAACCACATGGGGTATCCGCGTTGAGATTTCCCTTTCCCCCACGTCGGTGGGCAGGAGGTGATCAAGTTCCAGATGCAGCAAATGGGCTCTTAAAGGAAGGGAGATCAGCTCATTAGTAATGACAGAAATAGAAATCGACACCCAGTGCCCTAGCGCCATTCTGTCTTCCATGACTGGTAAGAGGGATCCACACTGACAACGTCGCAGACCGAGATGCCCAACATTTTGACTACCCCATCTTCTGGTGAGTTTTACACCAGACCCGCTATTTGCTTGGCGGGACCTGGCGTCGGATATCTGGATCCAGTGACACATCACTCTACTGATGTCTCGAGCGCTACTAATCTCCACATTGAGGAGAATAAATTCACATTGGGTTCACCATTTCTGTTTCTGACGCTTTCGTCGGGGTTCACACATCTGTCACGTTTGGGGGACGTCGGTGCGGTTTTGTCACCCCACATTCCCACTTTCCAAAGGCGGTCGACATTCTCTCCTTATTCAGGGATGTCTGCTCCTTGATTGAAACATGATGATGGGATGTTGGTACTTCCTTCTGTGGATTCCTCCTCAGAATTCATTACTTAGTCTGGGTCTCCCTTATAGATTTAAAATGTAGTTCGTGAAACTCTTCCCAGTGCTATGTTTTCATGGACGTCGGTTAATTACGTTGCTTCTGACTGGATATTCCAAAGGGTCTGGTTAGGGCAACAACCTTTAGTTGGGGGAGTAGCCACGTTGAGGCATCACTGGCATGTCTGGACACTGGGGAGTTGGCGTGTCTGTCTTTTGTCCCTTATTATAGGGCTTCTCGAGGGTGTGGAAGCCTGAGGAATCCCACATCATGTGCGGGGAATCATATGCCATTGGAATGTATCTGAGGTTTTCCTCATCTTCCTGTATTTAACATGGGGTATGCCACAAGTTTAACGCCCAACAAAGACAGATCAGGCTGATCAGAACACTAGCTAGAGTGGATCAGATTGAAGAAACCCCTAGAGGGAACACCGATATTGGGTCCAACATGTGGGAGACTCCCAAAATGCTATGGAGAGGAATGAGGTGGCATGATCTCACCGGGATGTGGCGACCTGGGTATGAATTAGGATGGACGATGGTTTTGGTGTTGATCCTCGAAGATACTTCCTACGTATCCCCATAATAGGGAATCAATGACCATGTAGTTCAGGTATGGATGTTTAGGGCTTATACTATAGGCTCCCTGGGTGTTGGAGAGCCGATGTGAAGGAGATCAGAACAACCAGGTGGTGGTCTTGAACATCGTGAGGCTTCCTACATACCATGCCTTAACATGGATCATGGACCACATAGTTTAGGTTGGGGTGTGTCGGCGAACCGACGTGAATGAGGACCTTGGTCTGATGGATGCTGGGCTTGAACCTCGTGAGTCTTCCTACGTACCATGCCTTAGCATGGATCAAAGACCCCGTAGTTCAGATGGGCACCGGTGAACCGATGTGAAGATGGACCTTGGTCCGATGGATGATGGGATTGAACCTTGTGAGGCTTCTTACGTACCATGCCTTATCATGGATCAAAGACATCATAGTTCAGGTGGGTGGGTGTTGGCGAACCAATGTGAATATGGACCATGGTCCGATGGATGATGGGCTTGGACCTCGCGATGCTTCCTACGTACCATGACTTGACATGTATCAATGACCACATATTTCAGATGAGTTCGTGTCAGCGAACCGACGTAAATAAGGACCTTGGTCCAGGTGGGTGGGGGGATTGAACCTCAAGGAGGCTTCCTAGGTACCATGCATTGACATGGATCAAAGTCCCCATAGTTCGGGTTGGAAAGGGGTTGTTGAACCGACGTGAAGGGGTGTCAGAACAACTAGATGGTGGGATCACAACGGCTTACCGCTGGATTGGGATACAGTTTAATGTCATGCGGGATGGGGGGAATTTGGGGTTCACGCTCTGAGGCAGCCCAAGGTGGGTCATGGTTGGTTCTCACTCTAAGATCACGGGAGTCATGCTTAGTGTGAGAAACAAGAGGTTGCAGGGACCTGGAAATCACGTCGTAAAGGGTGCATCCATGGGAAGCGAAGAGGGGATTACGTGTTGGGTGGCCCATGGTGCTATACCTTACTCCAGGATGGAGACCTGAGGACAACAAAGCACAGAGGGAGAGGGATTTGGCACCCAGAAAGGGAGGAGGGGGTCTATTTCTTATCACTTCCTCCACTGGCCTTGGGGACCGAAGATGAAAGGAGGGAGCAGGGGGATCTACCTCCCATGGGAAAGCCTAGGGGATTATTCCAAGGTGGCTGCCCTTCCCCACGGACAAACTCCACTCCCAGAAGGAGGATATAATCCCCTATGGAGATAGGGGGCGTGGAGAATGTCCAAGGTGGGGGTGCCCTGTGTGAGAGGCATGGGGAGATGTCACAGTTTAACGTCATGTGTTGAGGATGAGAGTGCTTGGAAGTTTAATGTCCTACAGCCCAGATGAGGTGGGTTTACTCCTCACCCCTAGGACTTACATAACTGATACCCTATGCTCCTTTTGTGAGGGAAGGTACATGCAATGTCATGGTAAAGGGGGGTCGCGGAGTGAAGCGTCGATGGGTCCACGTTAGCATGGCTATGTGAAGAATCAATAACTATTAGCATGACTTTGCAAAGAAGCATTAGGAAAAACAACACTACAGGTGGTATCATCTGGGGGACTTTGAAGTCACATCGTACAAACCTGAAGGGTCGCACGAGAAAAGTAATTTCCAAGCAGAGGAGTCCATAGGTAGGGGCCTTGTGGAGTTCAATTGCTCTGCATGGTGAAGGGAACTTGCGAAGGGGTGTGCATCGCGAAATGGTGTACCTTAGCCTTATAATGGGGTGGAGGTGCACATGGGCGGTGCTTCATGAAGTGGATAAGCATTCGTGGAGCACATCCTTGTGGAGCAAAGGTGCCTCGTGGAGCAGGATGTCGGGAAAAAATGTGCTTCATGAAGTACAATGATCCTGCCTTAGTGAACAGATCATGTTTACATGAAGGGTGTTTCGCGAAGCATAAATGCTTTGCAAAAACCCGGTTCCCCTAGGGGATTCCCTTCTTTCAAAAAAGCCCTTAGGATTTACAAAAGGCATCCCTATCAGAAGAGGTGATCAAAACGAGACAAGGCAGATTGATCTCGTGAAGAATAAATACCTCGCATAGCTCATGATTTGTAGAGCAAAGGGTGCTTCACGATTTGGGAGTTGGGAAGCTGAAAGGTTGGATTGTCCATTTCGAGGACTCAGTGGGAGCTCAGTATTTATAGGCAAGAGGCACTACGAAGCAGAGCTAACATGGTGCAAAGAGGGTTGCGGTTGCTTTGTGGGGGGTTGTGAATGTCAGCAGGGTTCACAGAGGGTACTGCCTCCTCTACTTTGTGGTGGGCTCTTGAACGTCAGGGGCATTCACAGAGGGTACCGCCTCCTGTGCTTCGTGGCGGCTCGCGAACGCCAGGGGAGTTCGCGGAGGGTGCTGCCTCCTTTGCTTCGTGGAGGCCACGTTGCTTGGGGGGACTCTGCGTAGTGGATTCGCGAGGTCGATTGGCAGGGCCTCTTCTCTTCTTTATTTTGTTCTAACATTTTGGTGCCAATAGTACTTCAGCCAAGTTATTCTCTAGATTGAAATCAGAAGGTTCCTTGATATCACCAATATCTGGAATTTGAATACCATGCTGAAGAAATGCCCAGGCATCCCTGAGATCATGGTTTATACTCTCTCAGTGATGAATTGCCGAAGGTTACACATAATTTGATCTTGGCCTGGATGAATGTGGAAGAGGTTTGAAACCTTCTAATTGAAGAGTTATTCAGACCATTCTTCCTCAAAAAATTCAACAGGGGGAATAGGAATCTCTATTTGATGGCAGCGACTAGATCGCCTTGGCGTTGGAGGTATTGCATCTTTAGCCTTAGTCGTCATGGTGTACTTCTTGAGAAGACGTTTTGAGGGCTCTGAAACCTTTCAAATTTATATATCATCTTTGGCCTTGGACTTCATGCCACGATTTCCACATGCAATAGTCATTGTAGCTGCAAATCGATATACTCCATTGGCCAGATCCCCTTGAGGATATGAAGAAATACCCAGCTTCTAATCCGATTGATGCATCTGGTGGAGGTAATTTAATTGAAAATTTGGATACCTATAAAGCTGTGATAATCCATAATTGTCATGATACCATTGGGTGCATCTCATTTCTAACATATGTGGGTGGAAAGGTGCTTAATTGTTTAAGAAACCTGAACTGACGATCAAACCTATAGGGCACATAATCCTCGCAAATAATCTCACCATCAATTTTGGTTGATAGTACACCATCCCTGAATGACATCATATAAGATCTCAGCTCATAATTATTTTCTTTACCATCATCAATAAATGTTTCAGTTGGTGGATTACCAAAAAAAAGAAGTTGAATTCTCCTGAGACATTCAGTACATTCAGTACCTCATTAGGTCTCAAATTCAAAGGCTTATTACCAGAAAATTTATGTAAAAACAGGGTGAATCGACCATTAAGAACTTTGACTGAATTCAATACTAATTATGAAGAAAAATGTGCTGCAATATATCCCCACAACAGTTGAAATGGCCCTGTAATTATAAATGGAGCCTTTCTATTGAATAAATGCAGTAGGACATGGTAAATTCTTACCAAAATAGGGGTTTCTAGCCCAATATACTTCCCCTCTAACAATTTAGTTGCAATAATGAAAGTCCATGATCGTACACCCCCACTGGATTCATAGAATGGAAGTAAATATACATTTATCCATATAGAAAGGAAGGAAACTAAGAGTACTTTTTCATTTATATCAGGTTTTAATTTATAACCCCGGTGCTTGTAATCACCTCTTTCTAGTGTAGGCCAATATGTGCCTGAATTGTCTTGGTTATCGGTGGAAGGAAAAATAGTAGGGCATCCATAGGTAGGACCTTCTTCTATTTTTGGTTCTAAGAAAGCTTCCATCCACACTCTATCATGAATATCTTTCTTATCCTTGGGTAAATTCTTTGCTATCTTAAATAATTTGTGGGCCAACAATGGTGTTTTAGTAACATCACCCCATGTTGAAGTAGGCAGGGTGAATTCATTATACATTTTCCCAAGAATAGGAATTCCAGTTATTTGGTAAACATCCTAGAGACTAATACCAACTTCACCATGCGTCAAATAAAAGGAATTCGATTATGGAATCCATCGGCTCAGTAATTTAGGAATGAATTAGTTTTTTGTAAATGTAAGTTTTCCCCATCCAGACAACTTTGTTAATATGAATGTCTGATAACTCTTTTCTGAATTCTGTAGAAGTCCAACATACCCAGAATGCCAACATCCACTCAGGTTTTACACCCCCTACAAAACGAAGGTCCCAATCTCATTTCCAACCATTTGATTGATCTGTTTGAGAAGCTTGAAAAGTTTAATCATAACAATGTGGCCTTGGCTCTACAACATGATCCTTTATGTCTGGAGTGCAACCACTATCATGAAGGATGCGACCAATTGGGACTGTTACTTGTTGTATCAAAACCCCCTTGGACTAATATTCATGCTGTTATAGTTGGAGTATTGAAGAAACCAATTATTTGGAAAGTAATTCTTAATAGATATAAAATGGGAGTCTTAAAAAATCCCATGCCCGTATAGAATTAAGTAAGGACTTTGTGGATAGTCCTGCTGGTACGGAGTTAAACCCTTTCATAGCCCAGGAAGAGTACTCTCAATAGTGTCAAAATAATCTATCCTGAAGATCCTCATCAATTAATTTTGATGAATCTTAGCTTCTTCTGTATGGGTCATCAAATGAGTCATTTTTTCCTGCAAAAAAGAATTATCAATACTTTCAAAGTAAAATTTTATATAAGAAAGTGAACATTTTTGGAAAAGGACACTGTTCGACAAGTTCCTCCGATGAGGTCACTCGCGTAGTTACCTCGACAAAGATCCTAGTGAAACTCTATCAATGAAGCCCTTTTGGCATAGATCAAATCATGTAAATAATTTTACCTTGAATAAATTTCAAGAGAATTATTCGAGAGCACAATGTGATGCAGTTAAGCGAACGAGATAAGCAATGAGAGCTCTAAATTTTATAGAAAGCACAAGTGAAAAAACCCAAAAGGTTGAGACATATTTATAGGAAACAGAAAACCTACGCGTCATGACTGCATTCCATATTTGCGCGGCATTCCTATGTGACATATCTACGCAAAATTCTTGTGTGACACAATTGTTCTATTCATTAATCCGTCCTGATCTTTTTTCTAGACTTTCACCTCAGGACTTGACCCTGTTTGTATATTTCGAATCCAATCCTGGTGGGGGGGGGGGATTTTGTTGACACTCATTAAAAAGATTCAAACAGTACAAAGGAAAAATCTACAAATAATCCAAATCTCTATGCAATATAGTAACATCCAGCAAATTTTCGAGAGAGCTATGCGACCGAGATTCACGAGAGAGATGCACGTCCGAGCTTCGTGACATAGCTACGCATCCAAACTACGCACGAGAAGATTTGGGATGCCTCTACGTAGAGCACCTGCACGGTAGAGCTATGCTGCATACCTGCATGACCAAATTTTCTTCGACTAGGCCCATCCGTGCCTATAAATAGGACCCTTGGTCTCCCCATTTCCGGACTGAAAAAAAGTGAAAGATTCTATGAAGCTCTTAGTGCGTATGTCTTTCTCATAGATCTCTCAAATTGTATCAGGTAGTTCTCTAAACTAAAAAAGATGGTATAATTAAAGGGGATAGACATGTTTTGAAGTTCTTCACATTCTCTTCCGTCCTCATCCGTACCTACGCGCTATACTTGTGTGGCACACAAGCGCACCATACCAGTGCAATAGGGCAATGTGGGGTACCTACACAACACAACTGTGTGAGGTACCTACACGACCAGTTCAAATACCCTTTAAATCCTTTCATGGTAGGGTATCTCTTTCCTTGGTTACCTTATTCGAAAGGGGATAAGTTGAAGCCTCCCCCAAAACCTCCGGACCTCTCAGAACTTTGGGTAAGGCACATCAGTGTGTCTCCAATTTGGGTTTGTATTTCCACAGTCATAGGTTTCCCACATTTGTTTCAAAATGGGGTTAAGATTCATGGGATATTTGTGGTTTTTTATATCTGCAGTCACATGAAATTTTCTCCCAGAAATAATGTTGGGAAGTTCTTGGTTTGGAAGATGGTGGGCTTTTGGCCTTTTCCTTTTCAAAGAGGTGACCCGGGACCTGAGTTCTCTGGTAGGGAAGGTACACTTCACACTTTATATTCAATGCAAGTATAGTAGAAGTCTCCCTCCCCTACCAGAACCAATTTTAGGGCAGCCATTCTGGTATAAGCCCCTCACCTTCACCCTTTATTCCTTACATTGGACCCTTGTCTAATGTAAATAGAACAGAGGGAAGGCTCGTCGCCCCACCCTCTACCACGGTCGACGTTCCCTCTTCCATCAACATGGAGGAAAAAATTGGAAGTGTGAATGTCATTGTTGAATTTTTCACATCCTCATGTTTCTCACACCGATCATTACTCACGTGGGCATAGATAAATGTGATGATTGAAAGATGTGGACAAACACTCACAGAATGAACTACGAGAACTATGATTCCTGTTCAAACCTGGATACATAAGAATCCCTTTTAGGTCGTGAGCTCACTGGATATCATCCTCAATAATCCAACCATAATTCCCCCAATTTGGGAATCCTCCTTATGAAATAAGCCCCAAATTAAATCCTCTAATCATCAAGGCATATTTTTTTAGGAAGTAAGCCCAAAAACATCTCCCTCAAAAAACTATACTCTCCTATGAGACACATTTTACTATGTGAGATTTGATTTCATTCTATATAGGATACGTAGGAATACTCCATGAGGTTAAAACCCAACAATTCAAATCAACCCTGTTCTCTTTGGGCCATATTCCCAATAGGGTATGATCCTATTTAGAAGCTTATATCCTTTCCAAAGTTCCTTTGGCTGATTCAGCATAAGTCCCACACTAAATTTCAATTAATAATATTTCTCTTATCCGTCATTATAACATGACCTTAAAAGGTATGATGTGTCCTAAAGAGGAACCGAACTATGTGGGTTCTGATTCCTTTCACAAAGATGCATAGGTAGCTCATTTTATGAGTATGATCCCAAGATTAAAAATAACCTTCATCTTCCTAGATGACAATAAATTCCATATTTCCCCACTGAGTGGCTTAAAAACCAGTATAATCATAACAATTATTAAAAGAATCTCTAATTGGTATATTAGAGGATACCATTGATGGAAAACCTCTAACACATAAAGATGTTTCAATTGATGAAGAACCATGAATTCATGAAAATGATTCTAAATTTTACACATGTTAATAAGTGATTGTAAATTCCATAGGATACTTATGTTATACATGGTTAATTAATAAAGATTCATGAAAATATTTTAATCTTACAAAGGGAGTCCCATAGTAGACAATAATTCACCCCAAAAGGTTGTGATGAGTCCGAATTCCCATCCTCTCGACCAATTCATGTTCTTAAGTATCATAATGTTAAAAACTTAATAAATGCCTAACTTTGGAAAGAAGGTCCTATTAGGATAAAGAACTATTGGAAGTTTCTTGTTCCATGAATAAATCCAATGGAAACCACCTGAAAATAGTGATTCTAAAATCTAGAACGCATGTTTCAAGGAAATACGAAATATTAAGTGAATAAGTAAATCCAGAAAAAAACCATAAATTTATATTATCTAACCATTATTGAGTGGAAATTTAATTTTGTTGCGATGGATTTCATGATAGGTTTACCGATTTCACCTCCAGGTAATGATGTTGTATGTGTTGTTGTTGACAGGCTCATGATGGTTGCAAATTTTCTGCCAATCAAGTGAACCATTAGTGTGGATGATATTAGAAGGTTGTCTATCTGTGAGATAGTATGAATTCATGGGTTCCAACATACTATCATTTTAGATAGGGACACCTATTTTACTTCATGGTTCTAGAAAGGGATGTAGAGGGTATTAGGTACACCTATGATTTTTACCATAACATACAACCCTAATAATGATGGCTAGTCAGAGGGCATGATTTAGGTGATTAAAAACATACTGAGAGCATGCATCCTAGATTTAGGGGGCTCTTGAGAGAGGCATATACCCATGGTTGAATTTTTATACAATAATAGATTTTATGTTTCTATTTATATGGATTCTTATGCAGCCTTATATGAAGACCGTTATGATCACCCATGTGTTGGTTAGAGGCAACATAGGAAGCTATGCTTGTACGTCATATTGTTCAGGAGACCACAAATCAGGTGAAATTAATTCTTAATCATATGGATACTCCATAGCCTCATTAGAAATCATACACCAATCACTAAAAAAACCTCTAGAGTTTGAGGTTGGGGATCAGTTTTTTTATATGTTTCAATGAGTCCGGGACATAGAAGGATCCAAATATAGGTTAAACTTTCACTGCGATTTGTGGGCCATTCTAGATTCTAGAGAGAGTCAAGATAGTAGCATATTGGTTGTAGTTACCTCAGAGGTATTGGACCATGCATGATGTATTATATGTATCTCAACCGTGCTGCTATCATTCTGACCCGTCTCATGCTGTTCAGCCCAAGGAGGTTGAGTTATAGGTAGATGCATCCTTTGAGAAGCATCCCGTATGTATTGTGGTTCAAATCAAGAAGTTTATATGAGGCCGGTAACTTTCTCTCGTATAGGTTCTATGAAAACATGATTGATTATAGGACGATACCTCAGAGTAGGAGGCCAATGTATGATCGGAGTGGCTGATGTTATTCTCAGGTATTCTTGACCACCCTTTAGAAGGAAATTCAAGGACAAATTTCCTTAGGGGTAGTTTTTATGAACCCAGTTTCACTTTGAGGTATGGATCCTTTTATTTTAATCAATTATTAGTTTAATGGATTAATTATGGCCCAATATAAATTCACTTTGGGGTTATGGAGGTGTTGGGAGTGTCCAAGGATGGTTCGGTGCCCGGAACCCAACCTTTTGGGTGAAATATTCCTTGATCATAGTTAGAGAAACTGTGAGTGGGAAAGATGCATGGTTAAATAAAACCATGCAATAATGGTTTAATTTGGAGCTA
The DNA here is from genome assembly GCA_963277665.1 of Viscum album. Lineage (NCBI taxonomy): Eukaryota > Viridiplantae > Streptophyta > Magnoliopsida > Santalales > Viscaceae > Viscum > Viscum album. Next base: position 75,551,799 of record OY728165.1, on the reverse strand, counting down.
TAGGCTGCACAGTTAGAGGAAACCATGTTGTCTGGGGTGCACAGTTGTTCATCTATATCTGCAATTTTGATAGAGGAGTTCTGTGCAGTTTTCACATGGTTAGTAAACCCATGCGAGTAGACCATGAATAGTATTCCCTTCCTATAGATGACAATACATGATTGGTGCATGGTTTGTAAAATTGTACGATCAAAATTTGTGATGAAAAATTTCATGTGATTTTACCTTTTTACCCCCATTTAAACCTTATATCAAACCTAGTTTTCTATTTCTTCTACATATAGAAAATACAACTCTTTGAATCCCTATTTGATGGCTAACCGAGGAATTGAAGGACATACTTTTTCTGATATCTGATTCAAGTTCCCCTTGTCTCGTTAGATCCACATCAGTGAGTTCTCAATTTATTTCTTCCATTCATTGTTTTTCTTAATATCAATGATTCTATTTAGGTGCAAGATAATTTTCCCTATTAAAAGGTTATTCATATGTTCTTAGATTTTATCCTCATTTATGTTGAATCAAGAGGTGATACTGGACAACATATCCTATAAGAACCTATGGTAGGTGGTCTCATTACTTCCATTTAAATCCAAATTTTTTATATATGTCATTGTGATACACACCCAATTTTTGGGCATCACCTTGAAATGTATCTTAATCGTTGAATTGAATTGTTAGGCATGGACTATGTAATTAAAGAGGTATGTTAAAGAATGATAAAATTTTGAGAACCTTGAATGGAACCACATGTTTGGGTGTGTTGTATAATTGAATGGACCAACAAGGGTGTCTTGAATTGGATACCTTAGGGTGTTCCATTTTTTCCATTGTCATGGGATATTGAATATTAAATTGATAATTGTAATTGAATTTTCAATTGATAAATTTATATTTGAATAAAATTACAATATCAATTTTTAATTGAATTGATAAATAAAAGGGGATGGATTCCATTATCCTAGAAAATTTCCATGTAATGGTTAATTAATAATGGGATGATTGTTATAATGAAATCCCCAAGTGAGTATACTAAAAAATAATCCTACTAAGCTTAGACAAGAATTTAGACACCTTTTGTGGTGAGGTCTAAGTTGAATGTTCTTGGTTTTGACCATGAAATGTTTGAATGAAAATTATTAAATGGGATTGAATCATAATAGGTGCTTATATACCTTGGGCGACACAAGGATTCAACGAAGAATGTCATGGATGGACTCAGATGGCTTGTACCTTGCTTATTCCCAAGTGAAACTTGGAATATTGATAAGGTTTTCCTAGGATGAACTAATAGGGGATGACTATTATATGTTTATTGATACTTGGATTCCAAATTATGAATTCCAAGGAAGGTATCAATGAAAATTTGATCATATATTCCATGGGTGATACATGGGCTCCCTTAGTGGACCGCCAAGGATGCACTCAATTGGCTGTGACGTTATACCACTCTTAGAGTAAAAACTAGGTTTTTTTTAGGATCAACATGGAAAGAATTGAAGGTTGTTGGTTTATATTATACCTAGATCAATTCCAAGTTTTCAAATTAGGAATTACATATATGGGTTAATGTTCTTAATTGAATAATTAAAGAAAAGAGATATATGATGTGTCTGCCAAGCCAAAGAACAAGATTGGATTCAGTCATCATATAATACTTTTTTGGATGGTTTGTTTAGGTATACTTTGATCATACTATCATAGGGACACTAGGAATTAGTCCAGGTCTCAAAACATACTTATTTAGTGGAATTGAATCATTAAATAAATTGAATATAAATGAGAACAAATAATTTATTAGATATTTACTTTCAATACTTCCTAGCGTATTACATTACTACCCACACAATATGATTGTTATATACTCATTGACTGAATGGAGCAAGACCTTGGCCAGTCTCCTACTGAGATTCAATCTCACACCCTATTCATGCCATCTTGGGTACCCAAAAATACAATATTAATGTAGTTATAGAAATGGTAAATCACTATACTATAGTTTATTAATTGTTACTTTGTAGCAAGATATCATGGGATCGAGATGACCCTTGTGATGTATGTTGGATTATTTTTTCCTTTTTGTACTTTTTCAATGTGTAATATACACCAGACTTGTATACCTATTTTTTATATTTTATAGAGATATATGAGATGAATCATCATCTTATGTATATGAGATCGCTTTTGGTTTTATTTATCTATTCTTGTTTAGTTATCTATTTTCTGATTATCTTAATTTCTATAATACTAATTTTTTATTATATTTCCGTTGTGTTACCCTCTGGTGATGAGGGTATAGTCTCCCCATAGACACACCTAGGACCTCACTGCTAGTTGGTAGCCTCTAACATTTCAGGAGATGTGCTTAAGGCCATGTATCCAACAGGACTTGGGGTACTCCCGAGTGAAATTTGGGTCTAGGATGTTACCATAATATTTTGATATAAACCATAAAGAGAAAGTTATATTTGTAGAATAATAGAACAAATTTATTTTAAGTGTATGTAAAATTAGAATTATGATGTTATTTATTAAAAAAAGGATTCAAAAAATTACATTTAATAAAAATGAATCAACATTAATTACATGGGTTTTCTTAGAGTTTAGTGATTCATTAATTATGTTTTGTTTTATCTTGGATTCTATGATAATGAAATATTTTATAATGGTTAATAGGTGTTGTTTGGTTTTCCATGAAGAATTACTTTGAGATAATTAGTTTGATAAAAATTTCCACTGAATAAATCCATAACCTTTTATACAATAGATAACAACTCTATAAAAAACAAAATATACCAACTTATAGCAAAATATGATTGTCTAAATTCTCATTTTTTAAATTTAATTAAAATTAAATATCTAATAACTTAAATCACAATAATACTTAACAAATAGTTTAAAAAACTAAAAATATGTGTATGTTCATCATTTGTATAAAACTCAAAATAATTGTAAATCTACAATAATAATTAATTTTATATTTTAAAAAAGTTGAATATTTTGTTATAAAACATAAAATAATTAATATAAGTAACCTTATCAAATACATTCATTGAACCATTTGGGGTTATCTCATACATGAACCTAAAATCACAATGAATACATTCCACCATTCTCTTTTTTGATGAAACTATTGTTATGAACCATTAACATGAAAATAAAAAACAAAACACACACACACACAGATATATATAATAAGAACCAAATATTATCTAATATAAAATATATTTACCATTACTTCTATATATTGGATTATATTTGGATTCTTTATTGACTAGTGATATTTGTTAATATTTCTCCATGAACTACATTTTTACATATATCAACTAACAAAACATGTATAAACTATAAGAATTAAAAATAAATAATTTATAAAAAATAATAAAACCTACTTGTCTAACAAGTTGATAAATTTTTCAAGAACATCACCTAATAAAGATAAAAACCAATATAATGTGTATTCATTTGGGAGAATATGCCTAACACCTAATAACCTATAAAATATAAAAATTTCACAATTAATGAATTTATAATGAATAATAGATAATAATTATCTTAGTTTTCTTATCCACCTAGGAAAGGAAAAAACCATCATACACTATTTTTTATTTGATAATCTGTCACATATATATGCAACTCTAGTAGATATATTCTCATATATCAAAATTTTTGAAATGAATTCTATATCTATAAGACCATAAACACCATTGGTCTCATTTTGAATAATAATTTTTCATAAATACCAAATTAAATAAGTAATAAAATAATTCACTTAAAATATTCTTTATTTAAATAAATAAAAACTGAAACTTAATTTAACTTACATGAAAAAAATTGTAATACATGCACCCTGAGCTCATAAAAAATTAAAAGGATCCATGATATATTTTCTGAAAATTCAAAATGGATAGTCGCTTTTACATGTATCTGACTTTCTTTTAAAATTATAAATATTATCCATGAATGAAGAAACCTAGGATAATATTTTTAGTCCATCATAAATATCATAAGTATCTAATGTTTTGGACCTTTTGTTTCTTTTATACTAATTATTTTGATTTTAGATACTCTATATAAATTAAATGTTAGAAATAATTATAAGTAATTTTAAATATAGTGTAAATAATATTTAAAAAACAATTCATACCTCATATATTAGACGATGAAGAAGGGTAATTGGAAAAACTAAAAAAACCTCCTTAGTAGGTAATGAAAATAGACTAGTTGGATCAATAATATCACGTACTATTATTCTTACTGAACCCAATTGAATAGGATGGTGATGTAAAGAATCCTCAAAAATATGTATGACTATTTACACTAAAATGCATAAATGGGGATCTCCAGCATACAACCCATAGTATAAGGTCTTGTTTAAATGAGGAGGTGGATAATCTAAGTAGGTAGGCTGGCAATGTTGTATAGGATACACAAGCTAATTAGGATGTGACTATCATTTCATTTTTTCAAACATAGCCTGCACAATTTATTAATTTTTATCACCCATGAATTGTTTTAGGTTCTTTATCTCAATTTTTAAATAATCTATTTCTGGGTATATTTTTTATTACTTTTATGACCAAAAACATTCCTAATATTGACACCCTCCTTACATCCTCTTGCATTTCTGGGGTGTTCTAGATTTCTTAAAGTAGTGGCTAGGATGTCCATCCTACAAATAGGTAAAAAGTACCCATTGTTTATTTCTCAAGAAGGTCATCCTAAAATAGAAAAATTAAATGGTATATTAGTGTAGTTAATATAAAAAATAAATACATTCATAGAAAATAAAAATTAATTTCTAATAATTCATCTTGCTAACTTCATAGATTGATCTATAAGATACTTTTATTTTTTTACTTCTCAATATTTTAAATGTTTCAAGGTGAGTGGGGGAGATGGATGACTGAACCAGACCTCTTTTGAACCACTACTAGATCAAGCTATTAATAAATCAATGTTTTTTAACCATATTCTCCCCCAATAAATGATACCCTCTATAAGATAAAGTATGAGGGTATAAATTCTAGAACTATATATCTTGATGAGATCTCCTAGAGGCCTATTACATAAAAATAATTTAATAAGTAATTTTATAATACAAGAGAAGTTTTACTATATAAAATAATTACAATACCATTAATACATCATTATATCAATAACCAACGAAATTATTCCATGTACATGAATATAAAAACCCATACTCAAGGCATGGGTTTTCATTCTATACCTTCCAAAAAATCCAATTTTTTTCAATTTTGTTTTAAAATATCTCCATTGAACATCCTACAAAGAAATAAATATTTTCATAATTTTATTTCTTTCTTCAAAATTGAAATTCATTTGTAATTAACTAAATTAATTGTTATCCATTGAAAATATATAATATTAAAAAAATGAGATTAAAATAAATCAATTGAGATATTTTAATTTTATAGACTCCCATAGTTAGTATTTTTCCATCTTATTAGTGAACCTTCATTAGAGATATAAAATTCCAATCCGGAAACAACTTTTAATGGTGACATAACAGGTAAACTTCATTGCATTTGGTCCAATTAGGTTATTATTATCATCATAATTAATATTTATTCTAAAATATCCATGAGCAAGTGATAGTTTTGGTAAACCTGTAATTCAACATCTACTAACTCTAAAAATTGATATCTTTGTAGAAGAAGGAGAATACTCCTTTGTAGGAGGCACATTACTTGTCCTGCAATATTATTTTGTAAATTAAATTTTTTCTTTCATTATATAATTATATAAATAAATATTTAATAATATTAAAAAATTAATATACCTTTAAAAATTTTTCTCTGCCTCCATGTCTAGCATTGAAAAAGAAAAATGTTTTGAAATTATCTGTACATTCATATTATTAAAAAATTGAAGATATAAAAACAAATATTAAAAAATATTTAAGTAAAAAAATAGTGTCACACATGTGTTTTCTTAAAAAAATATTTCATTAATCAGAAAACTAAATTTGGATGTTATACTAGTAAATATAAACTTTAATTCCAAAATTAATTAAATATTTATAAATTTAAATATCATAGTTAAAAAAGTGTTTTTATGTGTAAATTTAACCGAAACATAATGATGTACGTTAGGTTTTTCAATCAAAAAATGTTTATCCATAATTTTTGAATATAAAGTTTGACATAAAAATTGTATAAATAATCAATATATATATATATAATTATACATACAATAATTAAAATATTTAGTTTTTACCCATTTAAATATTAGAAAAATATAAATATTTACCTGAATATTTAAGAGATCAATTTGTTATTTCCCATATCTATTCATCATAATAATTTCTTAAAATATGGTTGTGACCTCATTATATTCATTATTATCTTCTAGAAATCAAGTAATAGTTGAATAAGCCTCATATAAATCCATAACATCATCATCATCATCATCACCCAAATGAATTATTTTCCCTTGAAAAATGACATACCCCTGACTATTCGATGGATCAATGACATAAAATATTTTTTTTTAGGTGTTGCAATAAAAAATAGTTCCTCTTTGCAACTAACTATTTTCAAATCAACTAATGTAGACCCATAATCCTTATGTTTCACACCACTATTACTATATACCTAGTTACACATAAACATTGTGAATCGAAATGTAGTATATTCAATTTCACATATACCCTCAAGAACTCCAAAATATGTAATTGATACAGAATTTGGTTTTTATGTTCTGCACTCAAAAAATGCAGTGCTTCAGTGACGACCTTTACCCAACTATTTTGAACGATACCCTCATCATCATATTTTATGTGTAAAATGTGTTCCCATTAATATCAAAACTAGACCATGTGATCACATTAAGAGATGGTCCCCATGCCAATCATTTCAATGTTTCTGATGAAGATACATCTATGATGAATTTTTCTTTAAACAATGAAACACATGTCTTTTTACTCTCAATATTCAACCAAATTTTAATTTTTTCCTCATATCATACCTTTAATTTAGAAATATGTTATGATATATATGGTTGAACCTAATCTGTGTTGTGAAAAAATTATAAATGCACCTTTATCACTTTATCATGTCGAATTAACTTTACCTTTAAAGTTAAAAAACCTCTACCTTTAAAATCGACTACCATATGTTGAGATATAGGGAGACTGATATTCTCCACTTCATACAAATAATCAGTAAAAAAATAAATCCTTATTTTGATACATATTTTCTTAAAATTAGAGGCCTCTAATTGATTAGGATTTTTAAAATATCCCTTCAAAATTTTCATATATATTTCAAAAGGATACATCCAATTTAAATAAATAGGCCCACATATTCTTATCTCACATACCATATGAATTAGTAGATGAAATATTATATCAATAAAAGTTGTTGGTAAATAAAATTCCTGTTGTAAAAGTATAAGATAATCCTTATTATATAACACAACTAAAAAATTTGGATCAATGAATTTTCTAAAAATGGACTTGAAAGAATTACATAACCCGATGATAGTATTTCTAATAGGTGTCAACAATATACTGCACATTGTGACTAGAAATAGTTGTTTCATCAATACAAGATAGTCATGATATTTCTTACCTATTACTTTATAATCATTCAATTACACCAAATTATTCACATTTGAAGAATAACCACTAGTTACTTTAATAGAATGAAGATAGTGACAAAAAATTATCTTCTCACTCTTTCTTAATATGTTAAATTCCAAGGTTAATATGTTGTATTTCCTTCCATAGTGGGAGATAACTTCAAATGTATTCCCTTGGATATCAACTCCAATTTATCATGAAATCCATATTTATTATTTCATTTTATGTATAAAAAAGTTGCAATAAAATTGTCAAATATATTTTTCTAAATATTTATAATTTTGATGTTATGTTTTATCTCTAAAAATCTCCAATAAGGTATTTCAAGAGAGATAAACTATTTATTCCATATATTTTTTTGATGACCAGAACATCCTTTCTTTCAAAATGTGAAATTAATATTTTTCACCCTATAATAATATTCTACAACTAAAAATGGTTAAATGGAAAGATTATATTCTTTTAAAATGTTAAATTATTTTTCAATATATGATAAGGATAATCAATTCAAAAAAAAACCATTGATGTATCATGTACATCACCTTTCTTCCATTTTGAAATTTATAATATGAAGTATATTCTTCACAAATTATACTTGCTTTAGGTCCCTTAACACTGTATCTAGATAAGTGTTAGGACTTATAGGGGCCTATATACCCTGAGGGGGGGGGGGGTGAATCAGGGAATGGATATTCTTTTTTAAAATTCTTCCTGTCCCACTTGATCTGGACCTCTTTATTACAAGGGTCAATTTGTTTACACTTGTGTGTTTATTATGACCACTTATTTTCTTCTTTATCTAATGATGATTCTTTAAATGCATGACAGGGATGTAAGCAGGTAGACACAGAGATTTTACTTGGTTCTCCCTCACTGGGCTACATCCAAAGAGCATACAACGACGATGTGCTGCTATACCAAATCCGCTAAGTCTCACTGCCAATAATGTTTACAAAGTTTGGGATAGATCACTTCTATTCCAAAGCTCACTTCCTTTACAAGGTTTAGGGCCAGCTCACTGCTTTCCCAAGGGTCACTCCCTGTTTCTCTCTCTCTGGATCACTGCTGGTGGAGAGGATCACCTTCTTCCTCTTCCTTTTCCCACTGCTCTAGAAAGGATCAACTCACAGTTTATAGACCTATAGGTCTCTTCATTATCCCTAATGAATGCATCATCCATTGTGTGTAGATGCTCTGTTGAATTCCAACTTTCACCCGTAGATGAATCACTCTTTGCACTGAGGATATCGGGTAATCTTCCATCTTCCATGCAGCCCTAAACCACAGCTGTGAAACAACCTTACTTGGAGCCCTTCTCTAATCCGGCGTGCAAGTCTCAGCACGCAAGTCAAAACTGGCGTGCAAGTCTTCCTCAACCACCTGTGTGACACAAGCTTCTATAACTCCAAACTTGCACGACGCACACCCTTTTTTTCCCAAACCAATATTGGCGTGCAACCAATAACATCCACGCTTCTTCAAAATCTGGAACGCAAGTGTCACCAAATCCATTGCGAGACAATTCTTTGTTCAACTCAGAAACTGCGCGACTCTCTTCCTTCCGTGCCCATACCACCTTGGACATGCAACTATCACCTGGCTCGCAACCTCTACTTGCGCGACCACACACAACTTGCACGACCACCACACCTGTGTGATGGGAGCTCTGATTTTTCTAAGTGTTGAAATATTCACTGAATGAGGAGTGTTATACCTATATTTATAGGCATTTGGACACCCTGCGTGATGGCGCACAAGTCACCCCTCGGCACGCACGTTTCGGCACACAAGTCTCCTGCCGCCCAAATCACTTGCGCAACCAACTACAAAAATTGCGCGACCCTTATCCATTTTACATATTTTGATGCGTTGATCTTGAAAAACATATGGTGAAAAAGTTTCCTTTTCTTCAAGTACACGACGTGCATGTCCCTTTGCCAAAAACCACTTTTCTTCATTTGTCGATTTTCAAGCTCAAATATTTGGCAAACACTAGAAAACAACGCCACCTTGTATCTTCTCTTTTTGTATTGCCTTCAGATCATCCATTCCTTTTTCGACATTCTTGAATCAAACATAGATCGTTAACAAAATCCCTTGAACTCGACATGGCAGAAAGAAATCTCCTTTGTCAACAAATTTGTATATTACGGTTTTCTTTGTCAACATTCACAACACAGATGTCCACTTTGTCAACAACCACAATCACCTCAAAAATGCATCAATGATTCCTTGAGGGATTTTTTCCCAACAGTATACCCCTTTGGGTTTGTTTACAACTCTTCTATAAAAATATACATCCTTAATTATTTAGCCGCCATTCGCCTATTTCGATTCCGATAGCGATCAAGAATTTACTCAACACATACTCTAAGCCCACATGAGCAATGCTCGGTGTGAGAAACAAGAGTAAATGAAAAGTTCATCAATGAATCACTTCATCTCTGACTCCCACTTTTGACACCAAACTGATACCAATTTTTGGAAATATTTTTACCACATTCCAACACTACTCTTCTGCTTTTATCACTATCCTCATCTGTCATGATATCTATTGTTTGATCGATCACTTCTAGCATCGTCAGATTTAATATGCTCCCCCTTTCTCATTGCTCGTCCTATCTCGCTGCTCCACCTGTCATCTTCTCCCCATATCATTAAAGATTTGTAAAATAGCCGCACTGTCTCCCCCTTGAACAATCAATATTTTCTCCCCCTTTGTCAATGAACCCCTAGGTCACTCCTTTGCAGTCTGTATCAGAGTAGAGAACATATATTAGCATAATAGGGAAAAACACACATCATACCTCGGGGAGAGGGGGTGGAGTTCCACATCCACACTCTTTTATGTATGGGGAGTTGACTGAAATCCCATAGCTAGTCGATGCATTTCAAATGCTTCCTTGGGTAAGGCCTTTGACAGAATGTCATCAACCTGGAGCTCGGTTGGCACATACTCCAACTTCATGATTCCCTGCTCAACTTTCTCCTTGATAAAATGATACTTTATCTCAATGTGATTTTTCCTTGAATGATGGAAATTATTTTTAATAAGATTGATAGAACATGAGTTATCCCACTGGATTCCAATCGGAGACTTCACTTAAACTCCCATATCTTCAAGCTGCTACTTCATCCACAATAACTGTGTGCATGCTTTAGTGGCAGCAATATACTCAGCTTCTGCAGTGCTCAATGAAATGCAATCTTGATTTTTGCTGAGCCAAGAAATACACAAACTCCCAAGATATAATGAACCTCCTAATGTTGATTTCTTATCATCTACTGATCTGGTCCAATCTTCAACTATATATCCCAAAAGCTCTTGATCAGATTTGTTAGGTACAATAATCTCCCAATAATCTGCCTGTATTCTTGACATTAACTGACTTTCCATTATCATCTTTTGATAATTCCATCCAGGTCGCAACTGGAGTTTTCATCTCCTTGGAATTTTCCATTCCAAATCTTCTAAAAACCTCCATGCCATATTTGGATTGAAAAATGAAATTTCCATTACTTCCTTGTGTCCCCAGTAGACCAAGGAAAAACGTTATCTCTCCAATCATTGACATTTCAAACTCACTTTTCATGATTTTGGAAAACTATCTACACTGAGCTTCATCTAATCCCCCAAAGATTATGTCATCGACATAAACTCAAACCATAATCCTTTGATTACTATTGTTGTTGAAATATAGATTGTAATCAACTCCACCACGTTGAAAGTCAAGCTTCTTCAAATTCTGGTCAAGTCTAGAGTACCATGCTCTTGGTTCTCATTTCAGCCCATAAAATGCCTTCTTCAGCCAAAAAAAATTATTCTAAACATCATGAATGAGAAAACCATCTAGATTCCAATGTACACATCTTATTCTAGAATTCCATTCAAGAATGCAGGTTTGACAATCATCTGTAACACTTTGAACTTCTGTTGCACTACAATGGCTTGGAATAATCTGATTGTCTACAACCTTGCAACCGGTGCAAATGTCTCATCAATGTCTATTTCCTCTATATGGGAGTAACCCTTGCACAATAGTCGTGCTTTTTTCCAAATCACTGTTCCATCTTCATTCATCTTATTATGATAGACCCATTTAGTCCCGATGAAATTCTTATCTGCTGGCCTCAAAACAATCTCCCATGTCTGATTCATTTCTGAATCAGCATCAGTCACTTCTTCTCCCCCTGTGTTTCTTTCTTCCTGAACACTTTCACCAAGAAATTTCTCAATATTTAATCATTCAGTAGAATCAATTATTTTAACTACTTATCTGAGATTCTTTTTGAAACATTGTTGATACTCTCTTGCAGCTTCTTGGTATCCTGAAAACTGTCAGCTCATACCACCTATTAGAATGAATTAGATAAGCATGAGATGCATGATTCTTAATGACTCTCCCAAAATATGTCTTCCTGATCAGAAACACTCATTATTTATATCCCATTGATATATTTCATCTAATTGAGAGATAGTGATCTCCCCCTATGTTACACAACACTTCCTATGGTTAGACCCATGTACATTCTTCTTCTGCTGTATCATTTATTCTCATCTTACACCTACATCATTTATACCAATCTAGCTCTCGGCAATGAGACATTAACAAAATCTCTAAGCCCATGGAGTTGGAACTCAGTGTAGGAAACAAGAGATAAAGTTAATAACACAATCACTTCCCATTGTGCTTTGTTTCTCCCTTTCTTTTTCTACTTTGGTACCTGATTTGAGTCAATTAAAACTCTAAAGCATATCAATTCTCCACTTCCCATCTTTAGATTCTACTTCCCTTTGGATTGTTTCTCCCTAAAACCTGAAACATTTGAATCATTAGTTAACTTAATTTATACACATAGGGAGTGGGGGGTACTTCTGGAATTCTCAGGATGAGGATTGCAGTTGATCCGGATGGGTCAACCCCGTGATTCTTTCCTAGAGAGCATCACACTCATTCCTTGATTATTTTAGCTACCTAGCAAACTTCAACTACTCTGGCCATATGACTAAGCATTCATACCTTCATGATGCGTCTTTTTCTAATATGTAGATTCTACGGGCCTAACCTTTCTCACCATTTGGGGTTTAAACCCACTAGTACACATTTCTGACTTTGATGTTCCACCAAAATCCCATTTCCCTTGATTCCTTCTCTAAGTAGGAATATCTTTTCTTGTCATCTTTCTTTGATACTTCCTCTATTGTAGGGATCTTCCTATTTCCTCCACTTCTTGTGGTGGCACACAACAGACAAATTTTTCAATGCATTCTTTGTTTATTTTTCTTTCATCATATTTCTGAGTAACCACCCTATTTTGCATTGGTGGTGGGTCCTCCACTGAACATACATTATTCTTACTCATAGCTGTAGTGTTTCCTCCCTTTTTCTTCTAGATTTTTTCATGTTCTTTCTTATAGGGCAGTTGTGAGTGTGATAGAGGAGGTGAAAGATACAAATTTCATTCAGCTCCATGTGATTCCCCTAAGGATCTAAGCCTATTCTCAAACTTTCCACTTTCTCCCCCAATGTAATATTTCTCTTTGTACATCACTAGAGTCAAGAATATCTTTCTTGGATTATTTCCCTTTCCCTCATTCTTCTTGCTGAAATATCTTGCCAAATTCCCATGATTAGAACATAAGAAACATCTTCCATTAAAGGCAAACCTCATTTCGTCATCTCTCAACCGAGATGTTGATGCATCTCGATTTCTTCTTCTGAAATTGATATCCTGAGCTTCCTGACACATATTCATGGTGTGTCCCATTCATCCATAGTAATAACATCTAATGAATTCTTTCCTCTGATAGAATCATCTCTCTATTTTGTCATGAAGCTTCTTCTTATTCTCAGATTTGTCAAATTTTCTATTTTCATAGCCTGAAATTTAATCTAGAGCCTCTGAACAAAAGCTTGATGTGTGGACATGAATCCTGCAAAAATAGCACATGTCATCACTACTTCTTGTAACTGTCCTCTTAGGCCTATCTCCAGTACCTATAGGATTTTTGTCACATCCAGAACTGTTCATATCTCTCTTTCTATCATTCATAGGAGGTGATTCATCAAATCCATTAACAGTTTCTCCCAAATTGTATGGTCTTTGAGCTGAGAAAACTTTTTCTTGCCTCTTTTTAGAAATAGAAAATTTTCTTTTCATTTCTTCATCACCTGCCAAAGGATAATCAAATTGTAAGTGCAAGGCATCCTTCATTTTCGGCTTTCCTCTAGCATTGGATTTCTCCACTTCCTTCTTTACTGATTCTATCTCTTCTTCCAACTTCTGAATCATCATATCACTTGATTCAAGTTGGGTATTGAGTTCTCTTCTGATATTATTTCCACAACTCATCTCATCTTCCAGTTCTCATGTGAGATTTTCCACTATATCAATTTTCTTCTTTACTTTCAATTTTTCATGAGAAACAGCTTCAGAGATAGATATATTCTCCGGTTGTAGCCTTTGATTCTTCTGAACTAGTTCAGATATTTATGTAGCTAGATCATCATTTCTGGATCTCATATTCTGAACTTCATTTGATTTTGAATTCTCATCATATTCCTCAGCCTTTTGTTTTCCTTTCATTCTAGCCATCTTTTGTAGTTCTTCACCTTGAGAATCATTCTTCTCCCTTAATTCAGTAGCCACCTCAATAAGCCTTTGATTTAAGCCTCTTAGCTTATTGACCTCAATGTCCAATGCTTGGATCCGTATGTCATTAGATTTAACTTCTTCATGCAATTTTCGATCCAATTTTTTTGTCATATTGACAACATCTGTTGATGGCCTCCTTCTTGAAACTTCTTCATCATCAGTGGTTTCGGTATCACTTTGATGTTCAAGTACTTCAATCATTCCTACATCACGATTGAGTGAATCAATCTTTTCCCTATCAGATTCATTCAGGCCTTCCTTCAGTAAGTTGTTTGATTCTTTTAGTTGAATCACAATTTTTCCATAAACACTTCCACACTGAGGGATATCACCTGACTTCTGATTCTTATTTGATGTTTTCCCTTTTCCATGGAACACCAAGATAAGAGTAGAATGATTCTTTAACCACACAGATTGACTACACTGAGTGAGAGAAAACAAATCTGATAAAAGAAACCTTCCCTCTGATACCAATTGTTAGGACCAATAGGGGCCTATATACCCTGAGAGGGGGGGGGGGGGTGAATCAGGGTATGGATATTTGTTTTCAAAATTATTCGTACCCCACTAGAACATGAACTCTTTATTACAAGGGTCACTTTGTTTTGCACTTGTGTGTTTATTATGACCACTTATTTTCTTCTTTATCTGATGATGATGTTTTAAATGCAATGCAGGGAATTAAGCAGGCATACACATATATTTTCACTTGGATCATCCTCATTGGGCTACTTGTAATGAGCATACAACGACGATGTGATGCTGTACCAAATCCACTAAAGATCACTGTCAATAATGTTTACAAAGTTCAGGATAAATCACTTCTATTCCAAGGCTCACTCCCTTTACAAGGTTTAGGGTTATCTCACTGCTTTCGCAAAGGTCACTCCTTGTTTCTCTCTCTTTGGCTCACTTCCGGTGGAGAGGATCACCTTCTTCCTCTTCTTTTGCTCATAGCTCTAGAAAGGATCCACTAAAAGTTTATAGACCTGTAGGTCTCTTCATTATCACTAATGAATGCATCCTCCATTGTGTGTAGATGCTCTATTGAAGTCCAACTTTCACCCGTAGATGAATCTCTCTTGGCATCGAGGATATCAGCCAATCTTCCAGCTTCCATGTAGCCCTGAACCATTTCCATGAAACAAACTCACTTGGTGCCCTTCTCTAAGCCAATGTGCAAGTCTCGACGTGCAAGTCCTCCTCAACCACTTACGCGACACAAGATTCTGCAACTCCAAACTTGCGCGACACACACCCTCTTACACCCAAACCAATATTGGCACGCAACCAACAAGTTTCACGCTTCTTCAAAATCTAGCACACAAGTGTCACCAAACCACTTGTCTGACACTTCCTTCTTCAACTAAGAACTTGCACGACTCTCTTCCTTCCTCTACCAGACCTCCTTGGTCATGAAACTATCACATGGCATGCAACCTCTACTTGTGATACCACACACTACTTGCGCTACCACCACACCCGCGTGACTGGAGCTTTGATTTTTCTAAGTGTTTAACTCTTCACTGAATGAAGAGGGGTCGACCTGTATTTATAGGAATTTGGACACCCTGCTCGATGGCATGCAAGTCTCCCCTCGGTGTGCAAGTTTTGGCATGCAAGTCTCCTGCTGCATAAATCACTTTCGCGACCAAATCCAAAACTTGCGCCACCCTTATCTGTTTTCCATATTTTGATGCTTTGATCTTGAAAAACATATGGCGTGAAAGTTTTTTTTTCTTCAAGGACATGGCGCACAATTCCCTTTGCCAAAAATCACTTTTCAACAAATTTGTATGTTACGGTTTGCTTTGTCAACAATCATAACACAGATGTCCACTTTTTCAAAAAACACAATCACCTCAAAAATGCATCAATGGTGCCTTGAAAGATTTTTTCCCAACAATAAGTTCCTATTTGTAGGATTTTTTTTATAGTGAACATTATAATAACATGAAACGCAAAATACCCTTTCTTGTATGGATCAAAAATTATAACAGATGTCTCCCAAATAATTTTCAAATTATCCATCAATGGTGAAAGATACACATCAATAAATTTTATCAATGTTTTTAGTCTAAAAACCATCAAAATAATCATAAAATATTTTTTCTTTATACGTAAATATGATGAAAATGTGTAAACTACAAAAAAATAGGCCATCAAATATGCTGGCTACTAAAGCTTTGATATAGATTCATTCCATCTATGTATAGTACCATTTTGGTATTTCTAACTTCACTACCAAAATCAATTTTTTTATCATATCTCTTCCACTGTGGTGAATTTTAAGGGAGATGTAAGTGACCATCAAATATACGCTCATCTGAATGATATCTCAACATTTTTTTCATCAATTGAATTTGAAAATAGATGCTTCAAATGGAGAATTATTAGAAGGTACCAAATTGATTTAGTAGGAGGTTTGATTTTAGTACCTAAGAATAAATTAGAGTTGAATTATTGGAATTTTTGGAATGAATTATCGAATGTAATTACTAGAAGGGACGAAATTTTTTAAGAATGAGGTTTGAGGTCCATACATGAGAATAAATTAGATTTGAAGTTTTCATCCATCTTATTGCATGATGTCCCACATTTAGAACATTTTGATAAAAATTTATATTCCTTCATATAGAACACACAATCATTGGGTCAAGAATGTATCTTTTTATACCCCAATCCCATTGGGCACAATATTATGTTGACTTATAATTGGAATTTGGTACTCGTTGCCTTAGGTAATTAACTCTTTTAAAAGATCAAGAAACTTAATGAAACTCTTATCACTCCACCCATTTCATTATTTCAAGTTAACTAATCCTAGAACTGATGATGACAATATATATGTAGTGAATCTTGAGAAAAATTGTTTCTTGGAATCTCCATAAAATCATTCAATAGTTTATGTTTTTGGATGGTTTCAAACACTTCATTAAAAAAATAGACTCATTGTTTTTAATATTGGATTTATAAAATTAAAATAAATCAAAAAATCGATTTACATATTAATCAATGGTTGTTCTTAAATTTATCCAATTAAAATATATTAAATACTTAATAATACAATATAAAAGGTCAATATACTAAAACATAAAAACATTTAAAAATATAAAAAAAGAAGATATATTTTAAACATAAAAACATATAATAAAAACCACCAATTATTGAGAACCATTTTATCATAAAAAGAAATTATACATAATTTTAAAAACATATTATACACAATTTATCATCAAAAATAACAAAAAATATTACATAATTTATCTTCCAAATTTTATACATAGTTTGTCTTCAAAAATAACAAATAACATAAAAAAACTTATACATCATTTACAAAACATAAAAAATATAATAACTAATATAGAATTATCATAAAAAATTATCATAATAAAATTATACATAATTTATCTTACAAAAAATTATCATAACAAACAATTAAACATAAAAAATTGTGAAAAAAAAATTCAAAATAACAATTGATTTTTGAATAATTATAAAAAAAATTAAATATATTTTACAAAAAGTTATAAATAATGACTTGAAAACAATTATCATAAAAAAATATGAAAAAATATATAGAACATTATACAAAAAAATTATATATAAATAACATAAAAATAATTATAAAAACATTTTGAAAAATATCTTAGAAAAAATTATTATAAAAAACAATTATCATATCAAATTGTTAAACATAAAATCATATAATAACTTATAAAAAATTAAGATCACAAAAAATTATACACAATTTATTTTCAAAAAGAAAAAAAACACACAAATTTTTTAGGTCAATATGGAAAAATACCTCCTGAATTCTAATAAACTCAATCAGAATCCATGGAAATAACAAAAATTATGCAAGATTGAAGAAAAATGAGTGAAAAAAATAAGTAAAAAAATAACCAACAAAACATTCAAATCATAATTTTGGGTTGAAAAAAATACCTTCAGATCATAAAATTATAATGAAGGATAGAAGATTCAAGAGAAAAAACCTCAAAAGTGATTGGAAATCAACAATCTATGGTCATCAAAGCCGTCAGATGCCATCATCAGATGAGAGTTGGCTGAGAGAGAGGGTTTCAAGAGAAAAAAACAAGATTTCAAGTTGTTGGTATATTTTTAAAGGACTATTAACATCATTTTTCTTGAAAAAAATGTTAAATAGTTCTTTTAAATAATTTTTAACATTGGATTTTAAAAACACCATTGTTAAAAAATCTTCAATATAAAATTTAAAATCAGTTTTCATTAAAAATAAAATAAAAAATTATTTATAATAAATTTTAACATTTTTTATGAAAATTGAAATTAAAACCAATAGTAATGATTTGGAACATTATTTTTGAAAGAAGACATTAAAATCTCCACCAAATTACTTTTAATACCGGTTTGCAAAAAAACTAATGTCAAAATATTGACACCAAATTCTATATTTAAACAAGTGATGGTTTTTATTTTAGAAAACCTATTATAATGTCATCTAAAATCTCACTATAATATAATCAAATTAATGAATGTGAGAGAGGTAAGATATAAAAGAGAGATAAAGAGAGCCAAGGGGTTATATAAGAAATTAAAAAGGATCAAGAGAAGATAGAGAAAGAGTCATAGAAAATGATGAATCAAAGAAGATCGATGGTGCTAGATGATTTTCAATTATGATCACATCGTTGAATGTTCTCATTGGTGTTCAAAATTCCCATTCAGAATGTTCTCTTGATCATCATTTAGATAGGATGATAGATATTGGAACTTTGATGTTCTTTGAAGACTAAGAATGAATCATTGATCATTGGAGATCAAAGAGAATTTTTTGGAAGAATTCTTTGTTAAGATGAATACATGCCTCATTGATCCTTTATTTATAGTATTATAGTGTAATAGGATCATCTAAGGTTGATCTAAGATTTAATAAGTGAAATTATATCGTTTTTATCAACCATAAACGTAGATTGGAATTTTCTAGAACACCACTACTGATTATCCACCTAATTCCATAAGCTAGCTAATGCAAGTGGTAGTAGTAACTTCAACTATGGATCCTATACTATTCATAAAATTTATTTCTATTGAATTTAGATGGATCTATGTGTTTTAAAATCTATTTTATTCTCTTCTAGTAGTTGACTCATGCTTCACTACTGCATTTAATATAGAATGATTCCCATAAGAAATCTTTGAAATATCCTTAATTGTTGTTTCCTTCTTGTCACCATAAATTAACAGAAACACTAAAAAATAATAAAAAATGCTTAAAACACTTTGAAACATGTTAAAAAACACTTAGTGGTGGTATTCAATAGAAAAAACCACACTTACATATCTCACCATAGAGATAGTACCTCCATAAAATCAATGAAAAGATTACTATTTCCAATTCAAAATCATGGGTTAGATAATTATATTCGTGGATATTTTACTACCTTGATTCATAATCTACAACTATATCATTATTTATAAGGACAATTCAGATTCCTTTCTTTTATGCATATCAATATTACACAAATCCATCATTTCCTGATTATAATTTCAATAGTGATTCATTGAAAAATATATTATTTAGCTCGTCAATATATTTTTTAGATTCATTTTACCATAAAATTTTTCCCCTTTTCATGTTATCTTTATTAACTAATTATCTGATAAAGGATGTTTTTAAACAAATCATAACATGCTAATCTTAAGAATCTATATATCTTAGTTAAATTCTTGAGTGTGGGTCATTTTTTGAAATTCTTTGTCTTAGATATGATAATAATTATTCTATCATTTGAGGAAATATGACCAAGAAAATAAATTTCATAATGAAAAAATACACAGTTGGTAATGTTTTATATATAACTCTTATGCTCTATGATTCTCGAGGATGATTCCAAAATGATTCTTATATCCTATTATATTTTAGAGTACACTAATATATCATCAATAAATACCAAAAAAATATCAAGGTAATATTTTAATACTTTATTCATAAGATCTATAAACACATATGGTATATTATTCAATTCAAAGGGAATTAATTTAAACTCATAATGTTTATACCTCACATGAAATGACATCTTTGGAATATCAACCTTATTTAACCCTAAGTAATGATACCCATAATGAATATTTATCTCCTTGAAGTTGATCAAACAAGTCATCAATGTGTGATAAATGATAATTATTCTTTTTTCTAATGGCGTTTATATCCCTATAATTGATGCATAACCACATATACCCATCCTTCTTCATAAAAAAAGAATAAGGAATCCCAAAGATGAGTCACTAGGATGAATGGATCCTTTATTTCAAAAATAATATAGTTTTTTCTTAAGATACAATAATTCCTCTAGGGAAATTCGATATTGTGTATTAAATATTGGTCTTATATTAAGGATGAGTTTGATAGAACACTAAAATTCTGGCTTAGGTGGATTTATAGTCAATTATTCAAGGAAAAAATTAGTGAATTCCAACACAATAGGAACATCCTATATTATTATGTTTTTTCAAATCCATAAATTTTATTTTCAATTCTTCTTTAACAACTTCATTAAAGTGATCCACTGATGATGGATATAGGCATGACTTGGATAATTAATTATCCTCTATAATTATAAGTAATTCCATTCCTCTTTTGTGAATATTAGTTTTATCCTCTTGGGAATAAATTTTCACATGATAATTTAAAAGACAATCCATACCAATGATTATATCAATGTTAACATAGGTATGAAAATAAAGTTTTCTAGTAATGTCTATATATGTATCATAATAGAAACTGACTGACATATCCTCATTATATTAAATCTACAACTAGGTGTTTTGATTGAAAACTTTTTTCTCAAGTTACTATGGGTGGTTTTAATATTCTCAAAAAATAAGAAATATATAAAAGAGTGAAAAATCTGGAATCAAATAATTTATTAGAAATTTTTGAGTTTACAATAAATGTACTACTATCATATCTGTAGGAACATTAAATTTAGTTGTTCTAATATTATATTTTTTCCCTTGATCTCTTGTCCTCTTTTTTAAAAGATTACCTTGATGTTTAGGGAATTTATTAGATAGTTCCCCATCATCTTATAGTTTAAACATTGAATATTCATGGATTCCTCATTTCCCTTGTATTTATAAGCCTTATGAATTTTATCTCCACACCATTAACAAAACCATATACACATTATAAATAAATATAGTTTTTATTTCCCTAATTATTAGATGTTGTATGTTCCAACCTTCCCCTCTTCTTCCTTTCCACAATTATTTTCTATTTGGTACTCAACCATCCATTTACTTTCTTTAATTTATTTGATAATATAATACCTAAAAAATTATTTCAATATCTTTATGAAACATGATACTATATCATCATATGAATAAAACTTTTGATATTCTTGAGAATTTTAAATGCTCTACCTAATATTATCAATGAAATTGTCAATTATATTTTTTGTATTACATATGTAGTCTTCATAATTACACAATAATTATATTAATTTTTTTCTCATATTCCAAAAAAAATTATTCTTCCTTATGATTTAGATTAATAAATTTTCTTTCTATATCATCTTGATTTCCTATAGAAAAATATGATTCAAATAATATCACTTTAAAAGTATTCAATTACATGCTCTATATCTCACCCCCTTCTTAGTATATTCAATCAATGAAAACCATATATCTATATCTCCCCTTAAAGAATACACTACATGAATAAATGTTTCCCTATAATTACTTCCCAAACAATTTAATATATTTTTGAGTTACATGATCCATATCTCAAGCACAAATGGATTAGTAGTTCCATTAAATTATTTAGGTTTCTATAACTAGATGTGATCCAATATTAATGAACTATTCTATTAAGTGATACTTTTTTGTATACATGAAATTTTATTAGTCATATTCAAAGACAATATCTCTAATATAGTGGTAATATATTTAGCTAAAACACAATCCATGTTTACCTTCTCGGGGGGGGGGGGGACCAACATTCACTGTAGTTGTTGATATGTTTTCCATTATTTTGACTAGGAAATAGCACTAAATAATGGAATACACTTAATTAACTTATAATATTTTGAATATTGATTCATAAAATATATATTACTATGTAAGAAAAATTTATTTGATATTCTTAAGGATTTAACATAATGATTGTGTAAGTTATGTTCTTATATAATCTAGTTTGAAAGGTCCCTATTAAACTTACTATGACACTAATAGTAACAACCCTGACTCTAGTCATCTAGATATAGAGTTTATTTTATTATATTAGTATATGATACAAGATATCACATACTAATGGATAAAACCGTTTAGTATTTTTTAGAGAATAGATACATATATTATAACGAACCATCTTGTGTTTCCACTTGATATGGAAACCGACTCGATCTACCACTTTCTTGAGGGGTGTTCCTAATCCATATATTTTGGAAACCAGTTCTAGGGATTTTAAAATAACCAATGGGAATGACTTTTCCACTAAATAATATTTAAATCACAATGAATCCTCCACTAGAAAATCTAGCATGAACTATTTATAAGTTAGACATGCATGAAAAAATAATTAGAAAGGAAGAAATATAAAATTTATAAATAAAAATAATCCCTTAACTCAAATCTAATTCCCTCACACATAAAAAATCATTAAAATCAATATCTATCACTCCACATATATAATGAACCACTGATTCCAGAATAAAAACAAACAAGGATGGATGATTTAGTTTGTGTAGTAGGGAAACTAAATAAAAAAAATATTAACTTCTTAATGATCGCAAGGGACTAACTAGGCCCAAAATAATTGATATTACACAAGTATTCAAGATCTCAACAAAAAATTAAAAATAAAAATTAAAAATAATAAAAATGTGCAAATATATTCTTAGTTGGTCACCATTCACAATTACACATATCTAAAAAATATTTATAAACCAATTTTAATTGTATTTAAAATATATTCAGAAAGTGTATTTTTCAAACAAAAGCTCCTAAAAAAATGATTATGTCCATAACCATTTTATAAAATTTATTTTTTAATTCTACTTAAATGAAAACAATTAATTTTATTTTTTAAAAAAAATGAAAACCTTACAAAATTTTTCTTTTTCATTTAAAAAACTTTAAAAAAATATCTATAATCTTTTTTACAACTGAGTCACATTACATGATTAAAAGATAAAACAATGGAACCACATTATAAATGAAACAAAATGAATTACTGCAGCAAATCATTGGTGCCACACAAATCAAACCAACATGTTTATCTAAAAGAAGACCTAGAGAAGAGACTATGTCAAACTTCAACCCAAGGGATATATGCTATGAGGTCTACCTCAGTTCTTAATTTGAGGCAATCCTAGACATTACCAAACATATACTAACCTATCATCCTATATAGAATCTTAACACTGGCCACCCGAATATCCTTCACAAAGTACCTATAAGGGGAACACCTCGTATAGTCATATCTTATAGTAGAGGAGACAATAATAGAATTTAAAAAACTATTTAAACATAAATATATTTTTTCCACTTAATATTCTAGGTTACTACAAGGAAAAAATTGAAAGTAAAAAAGAATCCACTTCCATCATTAAGCATAAATAATAAGTCACCCTCACCTTTTACACAATTTAATAAAATATCTCTTAGGATTTATCATCTAGTATAAAAATACATAATACATCACCAATAATGGTCAAAAATCAATAAAAGGGGCCTATGAGGGTCTCACATATGAAAACATTTAAAAAAAACCTTTAAAAGTTCCAACCAATCCTTATTGAAAATCAATCAAGATGCCAAAAAATTTTCAGATATTTCAAAACCAATTATAAAACATTCATTAAAACATTTCTCTTTAATTCAGCCTTTAAATCAATTTAATAAACCACCACTATTTTATAAAAATACGTTAATGGTTAAAAAATCACTACTTAATCCATATAATGACCCAAAAGTGGTCAAAACATTTTAAAAACTTTCATTTTAGTTGAAAAAAATTATAGATAATATTTTATCGATACTTGGTATTTCATGTATCATTTAAAATGAAAAGTAACCCTTTTAAGAAATTTATAATTAACTTTCAAACCATTATTACAATTTTATTTAAAATCCAATGACCTTTTAATTAAATTCAATATAAGATTTTGACGATCCATTTTTGTAATAAAATAAAAATTGGTGTGCATGAATAAATAAAACCATATTTTAAATTTATTTTAAAATGGATAAATTCTTAACCTTATATGAAAACTATATTGAAATCCAATTTTATTCATAGAAATCAAAGAAAAACATGTAGTACTATGATTAGAAGTTTAAAAGACAAATTTATGACATAAGAAATCAATTATTCTATAATTAAATGTTTAAAAATGGGGAAAACCTATATTGAATCAAACGAAAATGGTCTGGAATAGAAAATATAGGATAAAAAAATATTGGATAATGGATTTTATAAGGACCCGACCTTAAAACCATAAATAATCTTGAATTAAATGAATAATTTACATTGAGGACCTTTTCAGCTTTAGATTTTTAGAGAGTTAGGACATAACAATTACATTTTAAAATATTACAAAGTATACACTTCTACACAGTTTCTATTTTTTTTTTACAAAACATGAACTCTTGAAAAAAATGAGTCACGTCTAGTTCCATGTTTATGATATCATGACTTCTTATAGATCCCATCCTTTACCCTATTCCACATTATTTCTTGTGAAAAACATTTCAAAAACTTGTAATGAGCATAAAAAGCTCTATAAGGGATACACAAGGAAGTAAAATTGTTAGTTTTTTAAAACAACAAGTAAACCATGAATACTTTAAAATAAGTAATAATTTTCACCTTTATGAAGTAGTAAATACTCTTCACTGAATAAAGGATCATTACTTACCCTTTTGTAACCAAAATATTACCATAAAACCCATATAAAGAACACATAACATATAAAGGTAACTTGGGACATAAACATACATAAATGGAATAACTATACGGTCGACTTCCACACATATCACTAAATGAAATATCGATACGGCTGACTTCCATTCCCAATTCATTGGAGGTTATAACATAGCCACCCGTCCTGGTATTCACGGCACCACCCCTCATTTGGTTTATCACATAACCACCCATAAAATGTCCAAGTACCAATATAAAACCATAACACATAAAACAAATATAAAGGAAAGAAAACATTTCCACATTTCGATCACAATATATCACTTAAATAAATTGACATAACAAATCCATTTTCAAAAACATTTTCACTACCAAAAATATGTAAAATAGTATAAGGTAATTATTTTCTTTTAAAAACATTATAGCTTGTTGAGGAAGCCAAAGATCAAATAATACTCGGGGTGGCGGAAAAGGACGTTGTCACCGCGTACATTAAAAGAAACAATATTTTTTGTCATTTAGTAAAATAATTCGTAGAAAAAGATTCTATTTGAATTAAATGAAAAGTCAAGGGTTTTTATACAACGTATAAAAGAAAGTCTTGTATTAGAACAAAATATTCCTCAATGAAAGGAGATTGAGACAAAGTCCCTTACCTCGTGTCAGACTTGACTCGATCATTCTTTAATATCCTGAATAATAAACTAAAGTTAATTTCTACTTGAATAAGAAAATTTTTCAAGTTTATTATTCCTTTTATACAACTTATTACCATGTTATAAACATTATTTAATCATTTAAGTTAATAACTTTTGTTTTGTTGATATTTGGCACTTGAGACAAAAATGAACACCTTATATTTACAAGTTGTCCATGTGGTCAATAGTACATTATATCTAGAATGGTATTCATGATTTAGATATCATATATATCATATATATATAGTATATACATGTTTTTATAATAGTTACATAACATTTGGAGGAAATAAATGAAATGCACCGTTCATGGAGATGGTGGGCCGTACGTACGCATGAACGCCACTTTCATTTCTATTTCATATTTTTAATGGAAATAAAACATAATGATACATAGGTATATTATAATTCGAGTATAATATCATATATAATATCATTAAAACTATCCTTTAGACATCCCACAAAAGGTATTAATGAGTCACATCACTTTAAGGGGGCGGTAGTCCGCACTTCCTCAAAGGAGATTATCGTATTTACCCACTATGGAAACCATAAATAATTGATATAATTGGGAAGTACAGAAGCATAATGAAATCATAAGGATAATATATATCATATATAAATACAGTGCCATCATAATGGCCACCATGAGAGGTGGTATGATGTAATTGAACAATCATCGTTTCATGAGGCGCTAGTTTGCCATCCACATAAACATTATGTTCTTCATTCGTTAGACGGAGGTGTGTGTAAGTGTAGTTATAATCCTTCTTATAACAAAATTCTAGTATATTGAGTATAATGGTGTTGTTACAAAAGAAATAAATAGAAAGAGTTTAGGTGTTAGAGAATTAAAATAAAATAAAACAATTTAAGAGAAATCGTTACCTTTAATTTGGGTAACTCCCTTTGGTTGGAACCAAAGGACTTCTTGAAGTGCCTTCTGCCTAAGGTAAGGCTTTTAAGAGGAGGAGAGGAATGTTGAGAGCTTAATTGGGGAGAGTTTGGATGAGACAAATGGCTTGAGCGGTGTGAGGAATTGGTTTTAAGTGGTCTCCTTTTATAAGGGGGAGGAGGGGCTCTTTAGGAGAGTGTGAAACTATTATTTTATTATATAATGATATTCAGTTTATAATGGTACAAAAATCATTATTTTAGGAGATAAAATGATTCATGGTCAAATTAAAATCATCCAAATCAGAATTTTATATGTTTTGGATGATATTTTAATCATTATAATCTTATTTATTTAAATCATTTATTAATGAGGTAAATACTGCATCATTATTGTGTCATAAATAATTTAATTTCTAAAAATTATAAAAAACTACTATCATGTAGGAAATAGTTTTATCTTTCCAATGAATATTTATAGTCGAAAATATGACTTATATATCACCATATAAAAATTAATTTACTAAAAGAGTTTTGTTATTGTTAATTTTGTGTTTACATTAAATTAATTAATCTAAAGTGTCATTATCTTTAATAAGTGGCTCAATGGGGTCCCGAAATCTACCCAAGGATTCCCATGGTCGGACAATAATCATAAAATAATGTTAATACAAGTGTTTAGGTAATTTTGAATTATTATAATATTCTTTTTACCTTGGATTACCTTATTTACCTTTAACAGCGGTAAATAAAAGTCAATAGTTACTATTCACCAAAAATTATTTTCATCTTAATGAACCACATTTTACTTCTTGATAATAACCATGTATGTCAAATTTTTGAAATTAAAATTAATGAAGTGGTAAAATTTCATTAAAATGAAAAAATTAGTTTTTTAACTACCACTATGTGGTGTCACTATTCATCAAAAATTGATGTTTTTCAGAAAAATACCAAAACTTCAGCCTAAGAATTATTTGATATTCTGAATTCAAAATTGATGTCTATTTTTCCTAATTCAAAAAATAGAAGTGGCATTAATTAATTAAAAAATTAATTCTGGTTCTTAAAACAAATAGCGTGTTTATAAGAAACAATAACTATCAAAAGATTGATACTTGTTTATGTCCAATTTCAAAGTGAAATTAATTCCAAAGACCAAAATTGGATTAAATGGTAAAAATATATTTCAATTTTACTTTAAAACCAACTGAAAAGATAATCTAACCATATAAATAAATTAGATTAAAAGGAAATTTTGAATTAAAATACAGTATTTTTCACTATTCATTAAAAAATGAACTTTATCAGAAAAATACAAAAAAATAACCCAATGTAAAATTTGATGTCCCTAGTAAATAAGGATTATATTTGGTCAAATAGAATGTGTTAAAGTGACCAAAACTATATTTAATGAGGGTTCGCCATTAAAAGGCGGTAAATCGGCCTTTTAATGTAAATTAAGCTTAAAATTAGATTCATTCATATTTTAAGCCTCTAACTTTTTATTGGATAAATGTAAATACATTTAACAATCATGTATAATCATATTTTAGTTAGTTTCATTCATTATTGCCAATACAACGGCTAGGAGTTAACTACAATTTAAAATAATAATAATATATTATTAGTTTGCAATGTAAGATTTCAAAGAAACCTGTTGTTGCGTATCAGGTACGCTATCGAACATAGAAATTTTTTTAAAATAAAATTAATATTTAATTAAAAAATATTAATATGTATAAAAACATCTTATTCTTCATTTACTTGGGATGTTACATCCTTCCCCCCTTTTGGAAATTGTATCCTCACGATTTTTATTCACTTATCAAAATAAGTGGGGGTATTTATCCCTCATAGAATTTGTAGATTCCCACGTTGCCTCTTCAACCATATCGTTTTTCCACAAAACCTTTACCTGGTAAATTACCTTATTCCACAACACCTTCTCTCTATGGTTAATAATCCGAACTGGTTGTTCTTCATAAGAGAGTTTCTCTTCCAACTGAACTACCTCTGGGCTCAAAACATGAGATGGATCTGGAATATACTTTATCAACATCGAAACATGAAAAACACTGTGTACCTTGGATAAACTTGGAGGTAAATCTACTTTGTATGCAACTGATCCAACATTCTCTATAATTTCATAAGGTCCAATGAACCTCGGACTCAACTTTCCCTTCTTACCAAAATGCATCACACTTTTCCATGGAGAAACATTGAGAAAGATATGATCACCTACCTTAAAAGAATGATCCTTCCTCCGGTTATCTGCATAACTTTTCTATCTACTTTGAGATGTTCTCACATGCTTCTAAATGAAATGAACTTTCTCTACCATCTCTTCTACCAATTCTGGTCCCATAAGATTCCTTTCACCTACTTCATCCCAAAAATCCAGAGTTCGACAACGATTTCCATATAATGCCTCAAATGGAGCCATCTGTATACTGGAATGAAAACTTTTATTATAAGAAAATTAAACCAAAGAAAGATTTTGGTCCCAACTTCCCTGGTAATCCATCTAGCAAGCACGTAACATATCCTCCAAGGTCTGAATTGTTTGTTCTGACTACCCATCTGATTGAGGATGAAAAGCTACACTAAAATTTAATTCAGTACCCAACAACTTCTGAAGGCCTTTCCAAAATTTATAAGTAAACCTGGGATCACGATCAGATACAATAAAGAAGGGAACACCGTGCAACCTGACTATCTCTTTAACATACATTCGAGAAATTTGATTTAGAGAAAAAGTATCTATAATATGAAGGAAATGAACATATTTAGTCAATACGTAAACTATAACCCAGATTGCATTATTACCTCGAGATTTCTTTGGTAATCCCACAACAAAGTCCATGGATATATATTCCCATTTTCACTCTGGCACTGGTAAAGGCTGAAGCATTTTTTTCAGTAACTACCACTATGCTTCAACCTGCTGACAATTCAAACACTTCACAGTAAAATCAGCAATATCTCCTTTAATTCCATCCCACTAGTAATACTCTCGAAGATCTCTATACATCTTAGTACTACCAGGATGAACTGAAAATGCAGAACTATGATCTTTACATAACAACTCATTCTTCAAATGTGAATCACAAGGTACACATAATCTCTTTCTAAATCACAAAACCCAATCATTATCAAGTTTAAATTCAGGTAACTTACCCTTCTGAACCAACTCTACCTTTTTCTGCAACTCAATGACCACATTCTGTGCTTCCTTTATTCTCTATAATAGAGATGACTTCACTGACACCTGAAACAAAATAGAAGAATTTCCTGCACCAACAAATTCTATGCCAAATTTCATCAAATCAAAAACCAAAGGATCTCGTTCCAAACATAGCATGGTTAATGAAGCATTAGTTTTTCGACTCAAAGCATCATCTACTTTATTTTCTTTTCCTGGATGGTAATGGATTGTTCAATCATAATCCTTGATTAATTCCAACCATATCCTCTGTCTCATGTTCAATTATTTTTGAGTGAATATATACTTTAAACTTTTGTGATTAGTATATATTTCACACTTCACTCCATACAAATGATGCCTCCAAATTTTTAAAGAAAAAACAACAGCAGCTAATTCCAAATCATGTGTAGGGTAATTTAACTCATGAGGTTTCAACTGACGTGAAACATAAGCAATTACCTGATCATTTTTCATTAGGACACAACCACGTCCTTTCAACGAAGCATCACTATAGATAACAAATTCACCATTTCTGGAAGGTAGTTCCAAAACTAGAGCATTAACCAATGTTCTTTTCAATTCATGAAAACAATCATCACATTATTTTTTCCAGATGATCTTAACACCTTTTCGAGTTAACTTAGTCATTGGACTAGATAACCATGCAAAGTTTTCAATAATCCTCTGGTAATAACCTGCCAAACCAAGAAAACTACAAATCTCAGTTATATTTGTGGGTCTTGTCCATTCTTCAACAAATTTTGTTTTATAAGGATAAAAAATTATGCCATTTTTTGAAACAATGTGACCAAGGAAAGACATTTGTTGTAACCAAAACTCACACTTGATGAATTTCCCATAGAGTTTCTTTTATTTTAAGGTTTTCAACACAACCCTTAAATTACTTTTATGTTCCTCCTTAATTTTGGAATAAACCAAAATATCATCAATGAACACAACCACAAACTTATCCAAGAACTCACAGAAAAATCTATTCATAAGATCAATGAATACAGTAGTTGAATTGGTTAACCCAAAAGGCATAAATAAAAATTCATAATGGCCATATCTAGTATGAAACGCGGTCTTTGAAACATCTTCTTCTTTTACTTTCAACTGATGGTACCCCAATCTCAAGTCAATCTTTGAGAAATACTGATCTCCCTGGAGCTGATCAAAAAAATCATCGATATGAGGAAAAGGATACTTATTCTTAACAGTGATGTTATTCAATGCTCTATAATCAATGCAATGTCACATTTAACCATATTTCTTTTTAACAAATAAGATAGGAGCACCCCATGGTGATGTGCTAGGTCGAATGAAACCTTTATCTAATAAATCCTACAATTGCTTCTTTAACTCTAAAAGTTCAATTTGAGCCATTCGATAAGGGGGTTTTGAAATTGGCTTTGCATCAGGAACAAAGTCAACGGTAAATTCAACTTCCCGATCAGGAATAATACTAGTAAAATCATCATGAAAAACATCATGGTACTCATTTACCACTGTCACTTCAGTAATCTCAACACTTTCTTTATTTTAAACAATATGAGCAAGGTAACATTCATTTCCTTCTTTTGATTGTTTATCAACTTCTTGATATGTTATCAAAATCAAGAGTTCATTCTTGTACACATGCTGTAAATATTTCTAAAATGAAACATCTTTATCTCTACAGTCAATCTTAGTATGATAAATAGAAAGCCAGTCCATGCCCAAAATAACATCAAACTCTACTAGAGGTAAAACAATAAGGTTTACAGGTAGATTTTTTCCACACACAAGGAAAAGAATGTTCTTATGTTTTCGTTTTGTCTCAACATTTCCTCCAGGTGTTTTTACTATAAGTTCCGTATTCATATCTAGAGATGGAATTCCCAATTTACTAGAAAACTTCTCAGAAATGAAAGAGTGTGTAGACCCTGAATCAAACAACACATTGTCATAATCTGAACAAAACAATAGTGTACCTGATACTACTTCTTTTTATATCCCAACATCTACTGAAGTAGTTGCAAAGGATTTCACCACCCCTTTCTGCATGTAGTCTGGCTGCTTTTCCATAGTTGAGTTCTTCTCTGGACACTCGTTTGCATAATGACCCATTTCATTACACTTAAAACATCTTACTGATGGCTTTTTATTCACTTTTTGATCATCTTCCTTACAATTATGAGCAATATGACCAGACTTACCACACCGGAAGCACTTTTTCGACTTTGATAAACATTCTCCGGGATGCTTTTTACCACACTTCTCACAAGATGGATATTTAGTTTTCTTACCTCTAGGCTTCTTTGATGAATTCTTCCCCTTTGCCTGCCAACTAGACCTCTTATTCTGTTGTTTGTCAAAGAACACATGATCATTGGAAAACTCCATTTCCACCTTCTCCAAACATCGAACAAGTTTCTCATAACTTTTGAACTCACGAGAGTCTAACGCTCTTTGATATTGTGGCTTCAGTCCTGTGTAAAATCGATTTATCTTAGTATCAAGATCTCAGATGAAATATGGTGCATACCTTGCCAGTCCAGTGAACATTTCTTCATAAGAAGCCATTGAGTCATCCTCCTACCTCAATTCCAGGAATTGTTTTTCCATCCTAATACTAACCACTTTAGGAAAATATTTCTCAAGAAACTTACCTTTGAATTCATCCTAATTGAGAGAATCAATCTCTTCACTATCCCTGATATTTTTCACCATCGACCACCACTGACCAGCTTCACCTTCAAAACGGTAATTAGGAAGACTTAGCTTTTAATGTTATGAACAACCCATGACATCAAAAATATTCTCCAGTGCTTTAATCCACCCTTCAGCTAGAACAGGGTCAGATGATCATCTGAATGATGGGGGATGTCGCCTCATGAAATGATACACTACTGACACATTCCTCTACGGTTGATCTGGCTGATCTCGTTCATGAATTCCACTACCATTTATAGCCTGAGTAAACTGCACCATCACTACAAAAAACTGTTCAGTTAGGATTCTGACCATCCCAGGTTGCTTATTTGGAAGGTTATCTTCCACTTGATGTCGTCCCAACATAACCGCCCTGTTTCCTCTGTGGAAAACCATTCTGAACATAGAAATATATTAGGTGAAGCAACATGGTAATCTGAAAATGCTATATGATTTCAATATTAACATAAATTACTTTATGGATATTACATTAACAATACCCTAACACCTAAAGTTATCTAAACCGAACTCTAATACCAACTATAAGGACCCGACCTTAAAACCATAAATAATCAGGAATTAAAAGAATAATTCACATTGAGGATCTTTTTAGGTTTAGCATTTTAGTGAGTTAGGCCATAACTATTACATTTCAAAATATTACAAAGTAGACACTTCTACACAGTTTCCATTTTTTTACAAAACATGAACTCTTGAAAAAAAGAGTCATGTCTTGTTCCATGTTTAAGATAGCATGACTTCTCCTTGATCCCATCCTTTACCCTATTCCACATTATGTCCTGTGAAAAACATTTCAAAAACTTGGGATGAGTATAAAAAGCTCAGTAAGGGATACAAAAATAAGTAAAACTGTTAGTTTTTCAAAATAATAAGTAAACCATGAATACTTTAACATAAGTAATAATTTTCACCTTTATGAAGTAGTAAATACTCTTCACAGACTAAAGGATCATTAAATTACCTTTTGTGACCAGAATATTACCATAAAACCCATATAAAGAACACATAACATATAAAGGTAACTTGGGATATAAAAATATATAAATATAATAACCATACAGTCAACTTCCACACATATCACTAAATGGAATAGCCATACGACCGACTTACATACCCAATGCATTGGAGGTTATAACGTAACCACCCATCCTGGTATTCACGACACAACCCGTCATTTGGTTTATCACATAACCACCCGTCAAATGTCCATGTATCAATATAAAACCATAACACATACAACAAATATAAAGGAAACAGACATAAAGGAAAGAAAACATTTCCACATTTCGATCAAAATATATCACTTAAATATATTGACATAATAAATATGTTTTCAAAACCATTTTCAATACCAAAAATATATAAAAGAGTTTAAGGTTTTTATTTTCTTTTAAAAATATTACGGCTTGTTGAGGAATCCAATGATCAAATAATACTCGCAGCGGCGAAAAAGGTCGTTGTCACCCTATACGTTAAAAGAAAAATTATTTTTTTTGTTTTGTAAAACGATTCGTATAAATCAATTCCCTTTGAATGAAATAAAAATTAAAAGGTTTTTATAAAGCATATAAAAGAAAGTCTTGTATTAGAACAAAATATACCTCAATGAAAGGAGATTGAGATGAAGTCCCTTTCCTCGTGTCCGACTTAACTCGATCGTTTTCTAATATCCTGAATAATAAACTAAAGTTAATTTATAATTTTCTAAGAACCTTTTTCAAGTTTAATAGTCCTTTTATATCACTTATTACCATGTTATAAACATTATTTAATCATTTAAGTTAATAACTTTTGTTTTGTCGATATTTGGAAGTTGAGTAAAAAATGAACACCTTATATTTAAAAGTTGTCAGTGTGGTCAATAGTTCATTATATAGAGAATGGTATTCATGATTTAGATATCATATATATATCATATATATCCAGTATATACATGTATTTATAATTTTTACATAACATTTGGAGGTAAGAAATGAAATGCACCGTTCATGGAGACGGTAAGCCGTACGTATGCATGAACGCTACTTTCATTTCTATTTCTTATTTTCAATGGAAATAAAACATAATGATACATAGGGATATTATAATTCCAGTATAATATCATATATAATATCATTAACACAATCCTTTATACATCCCACATAAGGCATTAATGAGTCACATTACTTTAAGGGGGCGGTAGTCCACACTTCATCAAATGAGATTATCGTATTTACCCACTACGGAAACCATAAAGGCTTGATATAATTGGGAAGTACAGAATCATAATGAAATAATAAACATAATATATATCATATATAAATACAGTTCCATCATAATGGCCACAATGAGAGGTGGTAAGATGTAATTGAACAATCATCGTTTCGTGAGGCGTTAGTTTGTCATCTACAGAAACATTATGTTCTTCATCCATTAGATGGAGGTGTGTGTAAGTTTAATTTGAATACTTCTTATAAAAACATCCTAGAATATTTATTATACTTGTGTTTTTACAAAAGAAATAAATAAAAATATTTTAGGGGTTGGAGAAGTAAAATAAAAGAAAACAATTTAAGAGAAACCGTTACCTTTAATTTGGGTAACACCCTTTGGTTTGAACCAAACGACTTCTTGAAGTGCCTTCTTCCTAATGTAAGGCTTATAAGAGGAGGAGAGGGATGTGGAGAGCATAATTTGGAAGATTTTGGATGAGCCAAATGTCTTGTGATGTGTGAGTAATTGGTTAGAAGTGGTCTCCTTTTATAAGGGGGAGAAGGGCTCTTTAGGAAAGTGTGAAACTATTATTTTATTATATAATGATATTCGGTTTCTAATGGTCCAAAAATAATTATATTTGAAGATAAAATGAGTCATGGTCGATATAAAATCATCCAATCATAATTTTCCATGTTTTGGATAATATTTTTATCATTATAATCTTATTTATTTAAATCATTTATTAATGAGGTAAATACTGCATCATTATTGTGTCATAAATAATTTAATTTATTTGCTGTCTAAAAATTATAAAAAAATACTATCATGTAGGAAATATTTTTATATTTCCAATAAATATTCATAGTCGAAAATATGAATTATATATCACCATATAAAAATTAATTTACTAAAAGAGTTTTGTTATTGTCAATTTTGTCTTTACATTAAATTAATTATTCTAAAGTGTCATTATGTTTAATAAGTGCCTCCATGGGGTCCCAAAATCGACCCAATTATTCCCATGGTCGGCCACTACTCATAGAATAAGGTTAGGGCAAGTTTTAAGGTAATTTTACATTATTATAGTATTCTTTTTAACCTTGAATTACCTTATTTACCTTTAACCGCGGTAAATAAATGTCAAAAGTTACTATTCACCAAAAATTATTTTCATCTTAATGAACCAAATTTTACTTCTTTATAAGAACCATGTATGTCATATTTTTGAAATTAAAATCACATAAGTGGTAAAATTTCATTTAAATGAAAGAGTCAGTTTTAAACTACCACTAAGTGGTGTCACTATTCATCAAAAATTGATGTTTTTCAAAAAAATATAAAAATTCAGCCTAAGAATTATTTGATATTATGAATTCAAAATTGATGTATTTTTTGCCAAATTCATAACATTAAAGTGGAATTAATTAATTTAAAAATTAATTCTCGTTGTTAAAACAGATAGCGTGTTTTTATGAAACAATAACTATCAAAAGATTGATAGTTATTTATATCCAATTTCAAAGTGGAATTAATTCCAATGACCAAAATTGGATTAAATGGTAAAAATATATTTCAATTTAACTTTAAAACCAAATGAAAAGATAATATAACAACATAAATAAATTAGATTAAAAGGCACCTTTGAATTAAAATACAGTATTTTTCATTATTCATTAAAAAATGAACTTTATCAAAAAAATACCAAAAAATTACCCAAAGTAAAATTTGATGTCCCCATTATAAATAAGGATTATATTTGGTCAATTAGAATGTATTAAAGTGAAAAAAACTATATTCAAATAGGTTTCTCCATTAAAAGGTGGTAAATCGGCCTTTTAATGTAAATTAAGCTTAAAATTAGATTCATTCATATTTTAAGACTCTAAATATTTATAAGATAAAGGTAAATACATTTAACAATCATGTATAATCATATTGTAGTTAGTTTCATTCATTCCTGCCAATACAACAACTAAGAGTTAACTATAATTTAAAATAATAATATTATCTTATTAGTTTGCAATGTAAGATTTCAATGAAACCTATTGTCGCGTATCAGGTACACTATCTAACATAGCAACCCTTTTAAAGTAAAATTAATATTTAATTCAAAAATATTAATAAGTATAAAAACATTTTATTCTTCATTTACTTGGGATGTTACAGATTTTACTCCATAAAATCAATAAATATAACCAAATAAGAATTTAAAATCTACCTATGGTTCCGCTAAAAAGGAAGTAGTGATGGGGGAAATATAGAACAGGAGGGAAGGAAGAGAGAAGAGGAGGAGAGGCATTACATAAGAGATCTGACCTTGGACTGAGGATAAAACACTAAGAATCACCATTTTATAAGGGATATATATCAAGGAGAAGGAGGAACTGAGAGATGGAGGGATGCAACTAGGTTGGGTGATGAAGGGGAGGGGAAATATGGGTTTTAGGGTTTTAAATTCAGGGAGGGAAATGTTTTCATTTTGATGAAAATTAAAAATTGCATGAACTGCCTTCTTTAGTAAACCATACACCAACTGCGTAGATTCCACTAGAACCTCCTAGTCAAATCACATGGTTTCCCATGGAATCCCACAAGGGTTTAACAAAAATTCATTAATAATACAAAAAAATAGTACTATAACGTTCTTCTTTACCAAACAAGCACTGCTTGGTTTACCTAACCATGCAGGCTAACTATGTGACCCTTTATAACTTTAATTTTTTTTAAAAATAATATATGAAAATAATCAATACCAAAAAACAACATGATATGATATAAAATATATTATATGCTGACACATAGGGTGTGAAAATTCTCCCAACCATTCCACTTTATGCTCCATGAAATTATTAGGTCAATGTATAAGCCATTAAAACAAGATAGAGGCATCTCCACATCAATTCATGAATTTGGATATATGAGGAAAAAATAAAGAGAGACCACAAACAAGAAACACTCATCATGATCTATAAACCATACTATCCATAATATCTAAAAAATCTAAAATGATCTCCCAAAATCACAAGTTTCTTCAAACACAACATGAACAAAACCAACTACTTTAGAGTATTAAGTATAGGGAGATTGATCCTAGGCATCCCCATTATGTATAATTCATTTAAATGGATAGAAATGGAGTCAAACACCACCATGAATGAAACTAGATCCATGAAACAACCTTATCTGGCCATCCATAGGAAACTGATCAAATTATAAGAAAGAAAAAATCCAAAGGAACACCTATGAACCCAAAAAACAAATCCACCAAAACCAACATTATGACAACCAAACATGAAGAAAAATATGGTATTTAACCATGGGTAGGTACACATAAGAATGATCTAGTGTCTCAACCATGGGGCGCTGCCTCATGATGAACACGATAAATCTATAACTAACACTAGCCACTATACAACTCAAATTACAGGCATCCACACCCTATCCACCGAATAAAAACCCACGGTTCTTCCCATGTCCATCCATTAATATAAAAACCAAATCAAACAAATAACACACAAATGAAAATAATTTAATGAAACTCTAAAACCACACACAAATATGAACAAAAGAGACTAAAATCTCATAAGAACCTATCAATGATATTCCAAAGAAAATGTATAACAGAAAATTATCTCAAAATAATCAATTTAATTACTATGCTCATATGAAAGATATAATATCCATATCACACACAAAAGAATCCCTAATAACTCATTTTAGATTAATGAACAAGAATATAATAGGTCTCACCTATAAAGTTATAGGATTGTTTAGAGAAATTAGGATTTCCCTAAACTCTTCATAATCCCTCCACTATCCTAAAAAACCTTCATACCCACATAATTAAGTTAGCTAATACTATAGGAGGTTCATAGATTGGGTTTGAGAGAAAATTCTTCTGATTCCACCACCCTATTTAGAGTCTTGATAGAGAATGCTAGAGAAGAAATTTACTCTAAATGATAAAGCACACACTTATAGAATCATCTTAAAGGAAAATACTTTTACTATTTTCATTGACCATTCTAAGAAGAAAAATATAAATAACATGATACATGAACATGTTTAATACATGCCTCATAGTGCACACCAAAAGATCATACTATAAAGAGACACATCCAAATAATAGATCACACTTCAGAAAAAATACTCACATGAAATGAAATCCCTTTTCATTTTTAAAATAACCATATTTCAAAAAATAATTTTAAAATACCACACATGATTCAAAATAAAAAATAAAAACTATTTCCAAATTTTATTAGAATTTAAATTATTTTTTATATTAAATAGATCCATTTTAAATCATTTAAATAAAAACCCATTGTATTTCCCAAATATTTTTTCAAACCCCATAATGAAATCAACCACATTAAAAATCATATTTTAAGAAAGAAGAATCCCATTTTGAAATCACAATGAAAAATATATTCTAAAACTAAGTATTTCTTAAAAATAATAAAATGCATTTTTTCACCTAGAAAAACATTTAAAATTTCTAATCCCAACCTAGAAATAACAAAAAATACCACCTTATATTAACTCTAATATAAACAAACATCCAAAACACTATTTATTTTCTGTATAAAATTTAGAGTCTAATTTTAGAGTTTTCAAGAATCAAGGTGGTCAAATAATTAATAGAAAATAAAATAAAAACTTACTCATGGTTTTAGCAAAGTCCTTAAAACCATCCACATGGGATCTACATGGTTGGCCTATACATGTTACATTACTGTGTATATATTAATATTCTTCCACCATCACTACAAGCTCAGTAAAACTTACAAAATCACTTGAAACTCATTGGGAATTCAAATTCCACTTTCAATGTCAAACACATCAAACCGATAAATAATAATAAAATATTATAATACTTCTATGACTGAAAGAGTAAGTAATTACCTATAAGAGGGTGATGAATTTTATTTTATAAAAAAATTATAATTTTCTTATACTATTAAAAAAAGTTATTAGATAAACTTTATGTCCAAGTAGGAAATGATATTTTTCATCAAATTTACTTATATGTTTTATATATTCAGAGTAAAGAAATATTTGTTAATTATGAAAAAAAATTCTTTATCAAATGAAAAACATAATAGAGAAACTCTTAAAAATAAGTTATAACAAATATTATAAATAAATGGAGAATTAATTTTAAAAAATATTTATAATATATTTATATACATTAAAATTAAGTGTAAAAAAGTCAAAAACCTTGAATTTGGGTATCAAATGTTTTAACCTAATTATATAGTATATCTTTCTTATAATAAGAAATAACTCGATATTATGATTGGACACAACTATTTATTCGTATATCTAGAATCCCTCTATCTTCAAGACATAAAAGACTTCTATCTTACTGTCTCCAGAAGCCCTTAATCATCATGATCAAACAAAAAATTAAAAACATAAAAATAATTAAATAATTAAAAAAAATATCACATCATAGATACCTTAAGATAAATACTCTAAAAATAATATATTAAAGTGATCTCAAAGTATAAAAGATATTAAAAACTATTCATAGATAAAATTATATATTCTTTGTTACAAAATCGCTCTCCTCCTTGAATTTTTCTTCTTTTTTATAAGTAAATTCCCAATGGTTAGATCTACAAATATTAGTGGTGGTTGAAATAGTGTCAGAAAAATCCGGATTTACTTGAATGGATTCTTCTCAAAATGTTTTTCCAATTCTCATAAGTTTATACAATATTATAGTGTATCTAGATTCTATATTGTTGGAAGATAAATTTTTTGACTAGCAAAATGAGATGTATTCATCTGATGAATTCTAACAAATTTTTATCTACTAGTAACGAAGTAATTTTTTCAATATAAAATATTATAATTGTGACTTTTTGAACTTTTTAAAATCTTCACCTTTTGGAATAAATATTCATCCATCTGATGTTCCAAAAAATGTATGTCTGATTATAAGAAATAATTATATATGATAAATGATATTTCTCCATCTAGAAAAAAAAATTATATAAGAAAATTCTAAGAATTGGGGATGTATAAATGTTTATAAAATATAAACTTCTAAGGAAAAATATTGTGATTTTAAAAATAAGGTTATAAAGTGTTGAAATATATTCTTTCATCTAAAAAATCTCCCCCATTATGAAAAAAAACAAAAAGCCATTTCGAAGAGAAAAACTAAAAGAATGAAATACTTATTCCCATTTTCTTAAACAATTTCCCTTTTTGACAACTTGTTCTTAGATTCTTTCTCCCCCTTCGTTTTAGAGTTTATAACCAAACATTCATAACTTTTATAAATATTCTACAATATTTATAACCTTTATACCCATTTTTTTATTTTCTAAAAGAAGGAATTATAGGTTGAAGATAGTATAATTGAAATGGTAGGGAAACAAATTTTACATTAAAAAATAATATACAATCATCCAAAATTTTATAAAATATATTCAACCATTACAATTAATTAAAATTTAATAAATGGAAATAAAATAACCCAACCAAAGAATACAATTTTTATTAATCTTATTTTCAAGAGTTCATAAAAAATATAATTCTTTCTTTGTGAGGTTTTTAATGATCATATTTATCTTCTTCACATCTTTTTGATATTTTTATGACTATACTAACAATAATTTAAACATTAAATTATCATCTTTAAGAACATTAATATTCTTATTTAAAATTTTAGATTCATGTTATCCTATTATAAATATTTATCTTCTTAACTTTTAGCCTGAGTATCTTGATGAACTGCCACTATCTTATTCAAATTTAGAACTTCTTCTTCCAAAACCCATACTTATTTTTTTTCATCTTGAATCAATTCTTTATCAACTACTAGTTTCTTCAACTTTTCAATATATTATACAAATTATTTAAGCTTATTTTCTTGTTTGGTAAACTTATAATCATGAAACATTATAAAGAATTTTAGATGATTAATTTCCATTGAGGTTTGAAAGACTTCACAAATAATACATCTTTCTTTCTTTGAGGCTATTTTAGATGTTGATTGAATTACCTTTATTTTTTTTATCATAAAACATAAAATATCTTTTGGGGTTTCTTATCCAATTAATATGTTCTCTCAATTTCCTTCCATTAAATTTCCAACTTCCGTTGAAATATTTTAATTCTTCCTCATTATAATTGACAATATTAGAATGATGTTTCATTGAATTGAAATATTATAAAATCTCAAATTTCACATGAAAATACCTTCACATGGGTTGAATATACTAAAAATCTCCATGATTCAATCCATCCTATGAATTACATCACTGAGGAAAATTTATCATCATTTCTATTCATTTGATAGAATTACATGGAGGGAAATTTAAGGAATTGGAAGGATCCCTTCATAGATAAGGACCTAGTGTTGTCAAAGATAAAAAAAAATTAGAAAAAAAATTATCATTTAAAACTTCTATAACACAATTTTCATCATCCACTTCATTAGAATGAATTTCTTCTAAAGAATAAGCTTTGGAAAGTTGTTCATTTTCGTCTTATGAAAATTATTCTTTTTTGGGATTATGCCACAAAACACTTTTAATATATTTCATAGATAATGAGTTTAACAAGTTTTCTAATATGTCTTCAAAACCTAAATGATATTTAATCTGTTCAAATATTTGAGACTTTTGTTTCAACCTTCTCTTTCCTTGAAGAGGAGTTAAACTTTAACAGGATAAGTTTATCCACTTCCTTAGTTTTTGTTCACAAATTTATCTTAATTTACAAATAAGACATCCTTGATTTTATCCATGACCAATGGTTCTATAGAA
Organism: Viscum album; assembly: GCA_963277665.1. Taxonomy (NCBI): domain Eukaryota; kingdom Viridiplantae; phylum Streptophyta; class Magnoliopsida; order Santalales; family Viscaceae; genus Viscum; species Viscum album. The sequence goes on along the minus strand of OY728165.1, from coordinate 75,509,129 downwards.
TAAAGAAAAGACCATCCTTCTAAATATTCATATAAAAGTTCTTCTGGAGGACCAAACACTAAACCATTTACCTTTGTCTATTTAAGTAGATCCTTAGAAAATTTATATTGATTTTCCATCCCTAATTATCTCTTATTCTCCAGGATTTTTATGAACTTTTATTTAATCCATATGGACTCAACCTTATCTATCCCAAAAAAAGGATCATCTAAATTTTTATATTCCTTATCATTTATAAAAGTAGAAAACTATTCACCCAACATCTGCTTATGTATCTTCCTTAGAGAAGGGGGTAATTTTTCAACTTGCTTTATCTTCCTGAAATTTTCATTATGTTTTCTATATGTTATTTAGATACATATTTTTCTATTTTTTCATAAAACTTATTTTGAGTAGAATCATAAATAAAATTCATATTACAAATATTTTCCTCTCTAATATGATAAATTTTCATTCTCATAGAAGTTGCTACATTCTTGATTTTTTTAAAATCTATAAAATTTACCATCAACATGTTGATAAAATTTGGGTTATTAATAATATTTCCTTTTTATCATCCCTTACATTAGTGATTCAATAACATTGATCACATACTTTACAAAATCAAACTTTCTCATGTTGCACCAAAATTCTAGGATATAAAAATCTTTCACTTTAAAAGTGTACCTCTCTATTTTTTAGGGATGTGAAAATTTATACCCAAATTCTAAATATTATTTTTTTGGAACTAGGATAAAAACTTCTAGAATTTTTCATATATTGAAAAAAGATATCTTTAATATTTTTACTTCTCAATAGATATAATATTCTCAAAAAATTTGTAGGTTAATAAATTAGCTTCTACTTTTAGATGAATTTTAACAAATTTAGTATTATTGTAAATTTTTAAATTTTATTATTTTTCAAAAAATTGAAAAGAAACAACATTAATACTATATTATTAGTAAAATCTATTATTTCATATAAATATATTACCAACTTAGGTAAATATATGTCAAATTACTCTTTTTCTATGCATATTGATTCCTATCCATGTAATACTATCACTAATTTCAATAAAGAATAATTATTTTCAAACTATTAAAATTATATCATTATTTCGATGATTCTAATACCTTTAGAGAAGTCACTTGCGTAAGAAAAGTAGTTAGAAAATGTATATTATTAGGTAAACAAAAGATAGGATGGAGGAAATTCATAAGGGTGAGAGTGCTTCTTAGAAGAAAAATTATGAGAATAAATTATAGTCCACCACTCATATATAAAAAATCTTGAGAGGGATTTTTTTATTCATTATATAAAACTATTTTTAATGAAACCCTTATCTTGATCAATGGTTAAAAAAACCTTTAAAATTTAATTTTTTTAACTCTTGAATTTTTATTAGTTTTGAGATACATTTTATCTGTAGAAAATTTAATCGAAAAAATATTATAATATTTCAAAACATTTAAAAGGAAAATAAAAAAAATAAAATTAATAAAAAAGATAAATATAAATTAATGATTCATAATATACCTTTAGGAGATAAATTTATAATATTTATTTTGAAATATTTATAGGAAATATTAAATTCTTGGTATTTTAGAAAAATTATGAAAAAATGGAATATTTTTACCCTAATTTTTTTAAAAAATAAATTTTTACATAATTTTATTTCAACAATTTAATATAAAAAATTTCAATCAATTTTTTTTTGTCAAAAATTTATATTAAAATTTTAGAATATTTTTTTTATTAAAATAACAGAAAATAATTTCTTAAAAAATGTACAACCCCTTTTAAGGAGTACATTATAGTAAGGATATAGCTTAAATAATAATTATATATGAATGATCATTTTACATTATCTATTCTTAGAATTTGTTTGAAGTATTCAAATCTATCAAAATTTATGAGTTTTGTAAAGATATCATCAATTTTTTCATCCATTTTGATAAATTATAAAATGTTGTCCCTTATTTATGTGTGATATCAATAAAAATTATGACGTATATTTATTCCATTATCTCACTATTGATGTCTTGGGTTTTCAATTAAATATATGAGACTTTTGTAATCAAACAAAATTTGAGTTTAACTAAAACTCCTTCCAATTTCAGTGATAGTGTGTCACATCAACAACACTTGAGTAAAAAAAATTCCATCTTCCACACATTCTACTTTAGCAGTGGAAAGTTATGCATAATTTGGATTCATAGAATATCATGAAAATAATGCTGCTCCTATTAAATTAAAATCTCAAGATGTTATTTTTCTATTCATTTTACAACCCAAAACATCAATATCTAAAAATCTTTAAAATTCATTTTCAAAAGTATAAAATAGGCAAAGATCCATAGTTCCCTTAGGATAATAAAAAATTAGTTGTATGTCGTTAATATGGTCCCCTTTGGTATTTTTATTATATGTTTCACATAATCATACAGAAAACCTTAAGTATGGATGACTCATTATTTGGTATATAAAACTAGCGATCACTCCTTTAAATGTTTCTGATCAACTGGTTTCCTAGATTCACCAATATAAATAAGTTTTGATGTCTTAATAGGATTACAAATACGTTTATTATTTTTATATCCAAAAAAAATTAAGAATATATTTTATATAATTTATTGATATATACAATGTTATTACAGCTTTTTAAGAATTTTAAAACTGAGGGGAAAAGTTAATTCTCCCTTCATGTGGATCACAAACTTAAATTTCATAAGATTCGAAAAAGAATAAGTAAGATAATTTTTTGTTGATATAAATTTAATTCCATAAAAAAAATTTTGATCAACGATGGTATCCATAAAAACTTTTTTAATAAGAATAATTGGATTCACAACTCACTTAACAAAAATATTTTGTAATAAAAAACCCCTTAATCTATCATAAAGGATCCCAATAATTTTTTAAGTCTATAATTTCATTATTAAGTATAAAAACTTGATTTGAGGTTTTTTTTCAAAAAAGGTTTTTTTCTAGATAAACTTCCTCAAATAAATATCCATTAAAGAAAGAGCACTTCACATCCATTTTAAAACGTTAAAAATTTAGAAATTCTTCATATGCTAGAAGTTTAAAAATAAATTCAATTCTAGATACCAAAGCATAAGAATCTTCATAGTCTATGAATTATTGTTTATTATAATGCTTTACCATAAGTCGATCTTTATTTCTAACTATGACTTTATTTTCATCGCATTTATTTTATAAAACCTATTTTACACCCATTATAAAAACTTCTTTAGGACGTTCAACAAAATTTCAAATTTTATTCCTCTCTAACTCATTAAGTTACTACTATATTTATTTTAACTAATCATAACCACCAAAATGCACATCAAGAGTATTTGATTCGAATTGTGATAAAAATTAACAATTTTCACATTTATTTATTAAGGAACTTCTATATTAAACTGGATTCCTTACATCAGAAATGGTATTATCACTATGAAGATTCCTAAGAATTGTCTAATTTTTTGGATTTATAAACGTATATTCTTCGGAAAAATATTTATTTTACTCTTGAGATAAAACTTTAAAATTTATTAATTTAGTTGCACTATCATAAGAATACTTTTCCAATGGGGTTTGAAAATTTGTTTTTAAAATAACATTTGAAGATGTGGTTTGAGATTGTTGGAAAAAAAAGATATGTTTCATCAAATTTTACATGAATTGTTCCTTAAAGAGTAATTTTAATTTTATTAAAAACTATATAATCCTTACTAGAAATATAATAGCCTATATAAATTATTTTATTGGATTTTTGTGTGAATTAATGTAAATTATAATTATTATTAATAATGAATACTTTGCATCCAAATAATTTAAAGTATGAAAGGTTTTTTATTTTTACCTATCTGCAACTAATAATGACATTTATTTTTAAAAGGTATTAGTAAAACATGATTTATAGTATATAAGGATGTACTAACATATTTATCCCAAAAGTTTTTAGCCATTTAGTATTCACTAAACATGGTTATAGAAACTTATAGAAGGACTGTATTTCTTCTTTCAACCACAACATATTGCTGAGGTCTTCTAGAAAATAAGAAGTTATGTATTAGAATTTTTTTACTATAAAAATTTCAAATTTATAATTTAAAAATTATCCACCATGATCATTATGAATATTTAAAAAAGGTGTATTTTTCTCATTTTTAACATGGGTTACAAAATTTTTGACACATAAAAATGCTCTTGACTTTTTTTAGAGAGTAGACCCATGTATATATAGTGTGGTAATCAACTAAAATATACACATAATATTTTTATAATAATACTTCAACTTTGTATAGGACCAACTTAGGTCAATTTTTACTAGATATAAATCATTATAAGTTGAAACTTCAATAATAGATTAAAAACTTGACTTGTGTTGCTTTCTAAATTGACAAGGATCACAAAATTTAGAAGAATTCAACCTAAATTTCAATAGATATATAAATGGTCCTTTATTAGAGATTTTGGTTGAAATTGTAAATTTATAATTTCATAAAAATGAATTTCATAACCCTGATTGATCATCCATTTTCCTAAGGAATGGTCAATCTTGGTTTCTTAGGACTTGTATGTTAAGTGCGTAAACATTCTCATCTATGTTAGTAAAAATAATGAATTTACCTTGATATCTTTGAACAACACATTTTTATTCCAAATTTTCAAAAGATAACATTAATAACATAATGTACTTATGTTAATGAGGGTTTTATTAAGAATTATGAAAAATAAATCATTTTAAATTACTGTTTTCCAAGAAGAACAATATCACATACTATATAGATTTACCCTTGGGAATTATCATGAAAAGTGACATTTTCACCTTTCAACTTGATAATATTCTAGAAGATTTTCTTTTTTCATATCATATGATGGGAACATACAATATATACATACCAAATATTTTTATTTTTTTCCTCTTCTTATTATCTTATAAATCAAAAGTTAGTCTTTTGGTACCCAAACATTCTTAGCGAAACATTTTTTAAAAAATAAAATTTTATGAATCCAAATATATCCTTCTCTTTTATTGAAAAAAATATAATTCCTTAGAATATTATACTTTTTGAAATACAAAACATTTTACTTTGTTTAAAGAAACCTTATTTTTTCAATTTCCACAACATTGACATTTATTACAAAAACATACACTCTTTGGAACTAAAAAATTATTTTGAAAGTGAGGTTTTGGGTTTATAAAACCAATCATAGAAATAATTATATAAGGTTTAATTTTTTTGTAAATAATATCCAAATTTTACTTTATTGAAGTAATTTTTGATAGAGTTCTTAGACTCAAAATTTTATCATTTAGATTAATAATTTAATATCTATAATCATTATTTGTTGTATAATTATATTTATCTAATTTTTTTTTGAGATAAAAAATATCTATAGAATGTATAAAAATTAATTAATTTTCTTTAGAATGTTATGACTTGGAATCTTTAATATTATTAGGAACTTTATATTTTTATATTCTAATAATATATCAAAACCAAAAACTTCTTTGAAGTTAGGTAAAATACCCTCAGTAATTGAACTAGAATTTTCATAATCAAAATAAGTAGAATCATTTTTATCCTCATAATTAGGATAGTTTTAGTTTAATGTTAAAATTTTAATATAATCATTAGATACCTTTTCTATATAGAACTCATGTATCTTTGTAATACTAGTATGAAATCCCATAACCTTATGACCGTCATTTTCATCTGAAGAACATTCTGATGAAGTATCTCCACCACTAGAACTCCAGGTGTCGGAGGCTTTTATATTTTTATTATCTTTATATTTTTATAAATTCTTATAGTTTCTATCTTTTTTATCCTTTCTTTTTTATCTTAGGAAAATATGACCAAATATGACCAAACATTATGCAATCATAAAAAATCATCTCATAATAACATTTCTTATCAACCATTTCCTTAATATTTTTCTAGAATCTGTAACTACAATATTAATTTCAAACTATTTTATTCATTATATTTAAAATATTCAAATGTTAATTCTAACTATGTTCTAATGAACTTATTTTAGTTTCAACCATAATTTTAATCTTATTAAAATATTTAGAAACAATCTATACTAATATATTTTTCTTAAAAGTTGTTGAAATTGAAGAAAAGGGTACTCCATTTTTTATTTTTTATTTTTTAGAATATCATTTAAATCTTATGTCATATTGCATAATATTTCTAATTACATCATCCATACCAAGATTTTGCAACTTATTAGTTCCATCAAAAGATGTTCTCTAAGATTCTGATTCACTAAAAATAATCTCAATAGTTTTTTTAACTAAATTATAATTTTTCAGATATTTATCTCATAAAGATTGTAAGCTATTTAAAATTTTAATTAATAGTTAATTCAAAATTTAAAAAATCGAGGTATAATATCAAATTAGTTATAATCATCTCTTAGAATAGGTTTTCTAGTTTTAATAACTTTAGTTATTCCAAATTGAGTTAATTATAACTTCATTCAAATATTGTTCTCATATTCAAAAGAAGAAATATTTCTATATATGTTTCTTAACATTGATCATAAAAAAGTTTTCTAAATCGATAATTGAGTAGAAATTACAAAATTTTATGATATATAAATATATAAAAATCTATTTTGGAATCAAATATTTACCAGTTTACATAACAAAATTATCATCTCCTACAATGATAAAAAAAGTTTTTATATGATCTCCCCAATATTTTCTATTAGAAACATTAGTAATTGTCCATTTGAATGAATTTTTTTCACTAGTCCCAATGTTGAAACCTTACATATTTATCAAAATAAGAAATAATATATCCTACTAACATGTTTGTGTAAACAACTTATAAAAAATAAAACAAATGATATAAAATATATTAGTTTATAAAGAAATATAAACTTGAAAAATTAGTATAACCTGCCCTAATTTCAAATTTAAGATTAAAAGGATAAGTAACTATTTACAAAAGGGTGGTTTAATTGTATTTTAGAAAATAAAAAAATTACTTTTCTTCTTATAATATTTTATCAAACCAACTTTATTTCTGATTAGGAAAATATATTGAATAGACTTTATACTAATAATTTATTTATATTCAGAGTTATGAAATGTTTTTTATGATAGAAAACTTTACTTATGAAAGGTACAAAGGAATAAATAATCTCAAAAAAAATGTTTTAACAATTATTATAAAGAAATTAAAAATAACTTACAAAATATTTATAAAATATTTTTACACTTGTAAAAGTGTAAAAGAATTCACAAAACCTAAATTTGGGTATCCAAGGATTTCAACTGACTATAAGGTCTATGATTATTATATTTAGATAAAAATCAAAACTAATATCAGATATATATTTTTATTTTTATCAATATAATCCCTTAATTAGTAATATTAGAAACACGTCTTTCTTCTTCTTCTATGATTCCCTCGATTATCAAGATCAGGTAGAAAATTACAAACATAAAAAATTCTTAAAGAATTTACAAAATATCCTCTCAATTATTCCTTAAATAATAACTTCAAAAATATTATAATGAGCCACTCATAATGTAAATATATGTGAAAATCTATTTACATTAACTTTAGATTGTATTAGTTTCAAAATATCCCTCCTCAAAAAATGTTACATCTATTAATAGGAAAATTACCAATGGTCAAATCCAAAAATCACATTGGTGGTCGAAACAGCCTTTGAAAAAGTATTTCTTTACTTGAAAGGATTTATCATAGTATTTTCAATATATTCTCATAGGTTTCGACACCAATATAGTGTATTTGGATCTTATATGTTTATAATTTAAATTATTCCTCTAGAAAAATGATATTTCATTATCTGATGAATTTTATCAAATGTTTTCCAATATTCTTAATATAAATTAATCCAAAATACTATGAAATAATTTTTAATTTCTTGAATTTTATAAATATTAATAAATTTAAATATGTAATCATTCATTTTATGTTCCAAAACATGTACATCATATTACAAGAAATAATTTTGTCTGATAAATAATATTTATCTATCTAGATAAAAAATTCTAAAAAAACATTTTTATAACTAGATAAGTATAAAAGTAATTAAAATATAAACTTTTAAGGAAATTTATTGTGATTTTCAAAATAAGGTTAGAATATCTTGAATGTTATTATTTCGACTTAATAAGACTCATACCCAAATTATCCATGGACACTAACTAATAGTATATGAAGGATATCTAGTAAAACTCTCATCCATAATTACCTATCTAGTTCCAAAAATGATACCACCATTCTATGATGACAAACCAAAAATAACAAGAGGTATACTAAAAAATATTATCTTATATTCAAGAACCTAGGCTATAATACTATTTTTTATTAACCAAATAAATCTACCACATGAATTGGAACCCAAATCGGTCTTCCACTAGTCTAAGGTGTGTTCTTGATCCCCATATGCTATAAATTAGTTCTAAGGATTCATATATAACGAAATTTTAATGGTTTTGTCCTTGAATCATAGTTAAAATCACAAAAAAGCTTTTACAAATTTTTTTATCATAACCCTTACATAATTAAGACATCCATGCTAAAAAAATGGTCAAAAGTAAACAACATAAATAATTTAAACTATTTAAATAAAATAAATCCCTTAACACATGACTCACTCCCTTGAATACAAAACCATGTTTAATTCAACATAATTCAATCCATATATATAATGCACCACTAATTATAGAAAATAAAGAAGCATGGATGGTAGATTTAATAAGTGTATCAAATAAAAAGAAATAGAATAAACACTAACCTCTTCATGATCCAAAAGGACCAACCAAGACTGAAACAATAAATGCTACATGAGAAGATACGAACTGAACCAAAAACGGGAAACTGAAATGTAAAATAATAGGTGTGTGAATAAACATTCTTAGTAGGAAATCATCCACCTTTCCATAAGTCCAAAATTTAATTATCACACCTATTTCAAGGAAGTTTAAATATAATTTAAAAAGAGATTTATAAAATACAAGTTCATGAAAAATAAAATTTTAAGTTCATATCAAATTTATAAACATTATTTGATTATTTTAGTTAAATAAAATAATAAATTTGAAAGATTTTATTTTGAAACATGTACTACATAAAAAATAACACTTTTCAATTTAAAACACCCTTCTTAAAAATGATTCTATAATCATTTTTAAAACCAACTCACACTGCATAAATAATAGATCAAATAATGGCACCACATCATAAATGAAATGAAATAAATTTAAGAAACCAATTATAGTTGAAAAAAAGTAAATCCAATCGGGGAATCTATAATAAGATCAATAAAAACCCCTATGTCAAACTACTAACCAAGGGATATGTTTCAGGGGATCCACCCTAGGACATAAAGTGATGTAGTCTTATAATTTATCAAGAATATAATAACATTCCATTCAACATTTCATCATAATACAAGCTTCCAGACTATCCTACACTAAGAACACAATTAGGGAACACCCCATATGGTCATGTCTCATAATAATGGTGACACTAGTATCATGGAACTAACAAGTGCATCATAATTATTTACTTTCTACTTAATAAATCAAGTTTCTATGAACAAAAAATAGTGATATTGAGAAAAAATCCATAATCACAATTAAGCAAAAATAATAACTCACCCTCACCTTCCTCGACCTCTTAATAAATAGCTCCTGAGAACTATCTCCCAATATCTCTATACATCATTACCACCCATAAAGAGAAACAATAAATAAAAGGGGTTTATGAGGCTCTCACACACCCACATTTAAAAAATCCATTTAAGAGATCCAATTGACCCTTCTTGTAAATCACTCAAGATGCGAAGTATTTTTCCAATAATTAAAAACCAATTATAAAATTTGTCTTAAACATTTTCACTTGAATTAACCCTTGAAACCAATTTAATATAATACCCATATTTTATAAAAATCACTTATTTCATAATACATCACTTCTTTGTGCAATACATAACCTAAATAGGATCAAAATATTGTAAAACATCACATTTCAGGTCAAAAAATTCTTGAAAACATTTTATCAATACATAGTATTTAAATTATCACTTGATATTCTAAGTAAACCTTTATAATAATTGATAATTCACATTTAAAGAATTATTAAAAGTCTACTTAAAATAAAAAAATATTTATTAACCTTAATATATTTTTTAAGAATCTATTTAGGAAAAATAATATAAATTCATGCACATGGATAAATAAAATGTGATTTTAAAGTTCTATTGAAATGGAGAAAGTCTACCCTTTCAATGAAAATAATAATAATATTAAATTTTATTCATATAAATCCAATAAATAAATGTAATACTATTGTTACAAAATCAAAAAATAAAATTAAGACTCAAGTAATCAATAGTTCTAAAATTAAATGTCAGTTCATGGGGAAAATCTACCTGGAATAAAATATGAATGGTTCAAAATATTAAATTTTAGATGAATAGGTCTTGAATGATGAATCTCGTGCCGTAGTATCAAGAAAAAAACCAAAATAAGAAAAAAAAATTCCTAAGTATTGTACAATAAGGGGTGTTATGATTGTAAATGGAGAAAAATAGACTAAAGGAAGAGAGAAAATTAGGAGAGGCCTTAACTAAGAGATCCATCTTTGAACTGTAATGAAACAACTGAGACTATCCAAGGGACAAGGGATAAATAACATGAGGAAGTTGGAAATGAGTAGGTGGGGGGGTTGTGGTTGTTTTGTGTGGTGAGGGAGTTGGAGAATATTTGAATTACATCTATAAATTTAAGGAATGGAAATGTTTCAATTCAAAAAAAATTGAAAACTGGGTGGTTCATAAGGTGTGGAAACATGATTTAGTAATCTGAATTCCAGCCATGCAGATTAATTTGTAACCTCTTGGAAATATCAAAAGGTTTTCATTGGAAACTATCATTATTTGACTAACCGTATTGTAACCATGCCAAATGGAACTGGTGATGTCAAGAACCAAGCCGAGTCATTATCTGAACTGGTGCCTGACTCGGTCCCTGGAAAGGCCTGAAGGGAATTCCCAATCCCCACGGTCTCACAGAATTTCCCATTTATAAATGTTTACAAGTGGGAACAATTTACCCATATATGAAAATATAAAATAATCAATTAATTTAAATAAATGGAAACTGAAAATCATAGCCAAACGTGCCTATAAAAAAATCCCAATTAGAGTTACAACTGTAATGAAAAAAGATCCAAAAGGGATACTACCTTGAAGGGGCCAAAATAACAAACTATAATAAGGGAATTCAATAAAAATCCAGATAAAAAACCACCACATGGAAAGTGGACACCACCCTCAACCCATCTCTGAAACACCTCCCTTGAAAGATCGTTAACAACTTGTACCACTATCTCCATAAGCTTTACCATAATCTGTATCAAACATTACCAAATCTACTTACACCCAAAGGTGTATGTAGGGTGTGAGATAATACCCAAAAATATGCCACAAAAAAGGATTCCATGTAAAAAACATTAAATAAAAAAACAAACTTTCAAGTTTAATAAATGAAAGGAAAACTGATTGAACAATTTTAAAGGAATAAATTTTATTGAAAACAAATTCAAAGGAAAGAAAATTTATTTAAAAACAAATTTACTTTTGATGTATTCCAAATTACACATTTTATGCTGATGGTGAGCGCCAAATAGCTAATGATCACTAAACATGGTAGGGTACCTATAGGTACTAGAAAGTAGTGGGACCCTAGAATCTCATGTCTTGGTGAAAAGTGGTATAGGAACCACGAAGACCCATGTTATCATGCACGATCCACTAATAGGGGATATATTCATAACCCTATTGGACTCCCATAATCATCCATATATTTAGTTAGTGTTGTAGTCTTCAATCTAGCTAAGTGAACTGGGGTGAATCCACCTTCGAATCACCAGCACACTAGTCCTAGTCCACCCACCTAGTTACATGGGCTTCCCTTTTTATGCTCATTGAAGTTCCAAGTTCATATCACATTCCACATTCATATAAAAAATCAAACAAGGAACTACACACACAAAATACCACCATTTTCACACCCTAACCCTCTTTTAAAATCTCACAGACACCAAAAAACACATCGAAACCAGATTCAAACCACTTGCACAATTAAATAAACCATATGAAAAATTAAATAAACCATTTTCACAATTTATTATAAAAATTAAAAGGGAACAACACTAATTTTCATAGGAAATACACTGAATTCAAATATAAAATCCATTTTCAAAACAAATACACATAAAATCATTTTTAAAACTATTTTCACACCATTTTCATGATTGAATAAACTAATTTTCCAATTCAAAAAACATTATCAAATAACACAATATGAGTTTTCATAAAAAACACACCCTATTTCACATTAACATGCTGCAAAAAAATCAAACACATACTAAACTCCTTTAAAAATTAATTTTTCAGCAAAAAAAATAATCACAAAACACTCGACACTAATTAATCAAGTAAAATAATTCATTAAATAACAATTATGAATGGAATCATTTAACTTTAGAGTCCAAATCTAGAAAAATTGGTGTGAAACTCCAATAAAACCACACAGAGATTAAATTGAACCCTAATTCATGATATCAAACACAGAAACTTGTCATTAAATCATATGAACAAAACCATAATGAGAATAAATCCATAAAGGAGGAAGAAATGATTACCAGAGTAGAATTCACCAGTGGCGGTGGGAGAGGAGGTGATTTGAGGGGTCCTGGAAGCTGGACACGCGAGGAGTGGGTTTCTTGAGGGGATTTTCTTGCTAGGGGTGTTGCTTTAGGGTCCGACTAAGGGGGGGTGCAAGGGTGGTGAGAGGGGAGTAGGGCAGTTTTCTGGGAGGGAGTGCGTCATCCGGAGTCTTGCCTGAAGAGGGTGCGGCTAAGGTTAGGGGGTAAAGATGGGAGGAAGGGGGTAGGGCTTGACATAGTGTGGTGCGACAGGATAGGGAGAGGAAGATAGAAGAGAGGAAAAAAAAGAAAAGATAAAAGAAAAGGAAAACATAAGAAAAGAAAAGAAAACCCTAAAAAACTCTAATATAATCATGATACTAATAATTGTAATAATAATAACTTATCACTAATGTTAACAACAATAGTAATATGAATAATAATATTTATAAATAATAATAATAATAATATTATTATTATTAAAACAATACCTAATTCATTTTTTTCAATTTATTATTTACCTTTTTATTGAACACCGGGTAGGCCGTATAGAAACCCGGGTGAAGCTGCTCTATTTAAACAGTGCTCCACCCATGCACTAGATGTTTTCAAGCACCAAACATTCATTTATTAGAAAAAATGTATAATCCCAACCGGGACTCAACCCAAACCACGAAAAAATATTCAAAACCTAGAAAAATAAAAAAATATAAATTATTTTAATAGATATGGTATGAAAATTCCCCCCACTGTGAAAACTTTCCTCCCTTGGAATGTCAACTTGAAGATTGATCAGATAATAAAAATAGATACTCTTTCACATCCCATGAATTTTTTTCAAAAGTCTCATGCACATAATTCCCATGCTTCCAAAAGATAGGGAACTACAGAAAATACTTCCCACAAAGAACATTCTCTTTGGAATCCACTATATGCACTAGCCATTCAAACATCGATAAATCGAGCTCTATCTCCAAATATTCCCAATTAAACACATGGTATGTATCCGGATTATACTTATTTAATTGGGAGACACAAAATAAATCATGAATTTTCATCAACAGAGAAGGTAAAGATAACATATATACTACTTTTCCAATCAGTTTACTGATCTCAAAAGGTCTGACATACATTGACATCATCTTACCCTACATTCCCAAATGATGATGACCCAAATGAGGGGAAACATTCAAAAACACCCAATCACCCATATAAAACTCAAGGTCTTGATGCCTTTGATTTCCATATAATTTTTTGTGACTCTGAGTTTTCAATAAATGTTGCCTTATCAAATTGACTTTCTCAGATTTCTCTTTAACAAGGCTCTGACCCAAAAATGAGATCTCACCTACCTCATCTCAACATAAAATAGACCTACATGTCCAACCATAGAGCACCTCAAAATGATCCATCCAAATAGAGTATTGGTAAATTTTATTATTAGAAAATTCAACTAATCCCAAATAGATATCCCACGATCCTATGAAATCTAAAACACATACACGAAACATGTCCTCCAGAATTTGATTTGCCCGCTCCATTTGACCATTCATTTGAGGATGGTATGCCATGATCATTTTAATCTGAAACCCAAATTCTACTTGAAGGCCTTACCAAATATGATATGTAATAGTGAAGGTCTCTATTATAAACAATCACTAACAATGCACCATGAAGTCTGACCACTTCTTGGATGTACAACCGGCCCAACTCATCTACCTTCACCGAATCTATGATCAAAATGAAGTGGTATGATTTGGTCAGATGATAAATCACAACCCAAATTTTATTCCTACCTAGAGGTGTATGGGGAAATACAACAATAATGTCCATGGAGATATTGTCCTATATCCAGGTATAAATGGGTAATGGTTAAAGCAAACTAGAGGGTCTCTGATTATCTGATTTTACCTGATGACATGTACAACGTCTCGATACAAAGTAAGCTATGTCCTTCATCATTCTAAGAAAAAAAAAACTACTGATTAAAATCATAATACATTTTATTATCTCCAATATGAGTGACCCAATGAGATTTGTGTCTATCATACATCACCACCTTCCTCAAAGACATGGCACCACTAGACATCCCTTAAAGTGAAAGATCCCCTCAGGAGATGAAGACCAACCAGAAGGAGTCTCCCCACCATGAAAAAACTACATGGACTACTTGAAAAACTCATCACCAGGATATTCCCATTGAATCAACTCTAAAATACAAGGATTCAATTGAATTCTTTCTAAGAAAACACTTATGTTGTGCTCCTTGGTCTCCAAGTGCATCTTATAAAATAGCCCCATCAAGAGCTATTCATTATTGTACTTCCTCAAAGCCCACATTGTCACTTTTTTGCTCAATGCATTAGCCACCACATTACCCTTTCCTGAGGTAAAGATGATATCAAAGTCAAATCCATGCATGTACTTGATCCAATAGTGCTACCTCAAGTCCAAATATTTTTGGTAGAATATGTAGGCTAAGATTTTATGGTCATTATAGATGATAACTTTCTCCCGAAAAATATAATTGTGCCAAGTATTCAAGACATGCATCCCAAAAACTAAATCCAAGTTCTGGGTTGGGTATTTCTTCTCTTGTGGTTAGAGTTGGAGAGAGCCATAAGCCATGACATGATTATCTTGCACGAGAACACACCCAAGGACTATACATGAAGCATCTTAATAAACCTATTAGACATTCCCAGACTCTGGAAAGATCAACACAATTATGGTAGTAAAATATCGCTTAGGCTCCCCCAAAGATTCCTGACAATATGGGATCCACTGAAACATCACCCCTTTCTGGGTTTTTATGGTCATAGAGGTGGAAAGACATGAGAAATTCTGAACAAAACACATGTAATATCCTTCCAGGATGAAAAGATTCTTGATCTTAAAGACATTATTCTTCTATTCCCACAACACAACTACACTATTACTCTAAGGGTCAACTGAAATCCCTTGCTCTATAATCTTGTGGCCCAAAAATTTCACTTCTCTAATCTAGAAGCTGTACTTTGGAAGCTTTGCAAAAAGGCAATGATCCTAGAGAGTTCCTGACACAATCTGTAAATGATGCTCGTGCTCTTCCTCAGATTTAGAAAAAACTAGGGTGTCATCCATGAATAACCCAATGAATTAGTTGAGATACTAGTAGGACGCCCTATTCATGAGCACTATAAAAACCACTGGAGAATTTTTCAATACTAAATGCATAACCAAATACTCAAAGTGGTCATATTGGCTTCAAAAAGCTTTGTTTGGGATGTCTACCTCTCTCAACTTGACTTGGTGGTAACCCGAACAGAACTCTATCTTAGAGAACCACTTTTTCATCTTCAATTGATCGAACAAATCATAAATATAGGGAAAGGGTGTTTATTATTTATGGTTACCTTAATTAGATTCTAGTGTTCAATGCACAACTGAAGAGATCTATTGTCCTTCTTCATGAACAAGACTGGTGTGGCCCAAGGAGAGATGCCACGAAAAATGAACCCTTTGGATTCCAAATCATCTATATATATATTTAATTTCCTTAATTTAGTGGTGTTCATATGATATGAGAGAAGTGATATCGTTCATGTTCCTAGTGAAAAATTAATCAAGAAATCCATATACTCCTCTAGGGGTAAGACTAAAAATTCATCTCAAAATACCTCTGGGAACTCATCCACTATGGAAGGTAATCTACGCTCAGGGGAAGAAAAATTATCCTCTAGCATGAGTGAAAATAACTAAAAATAAATACTTCCTATATCAGGGAGTGGAGGTCGCGAACGACCCGACCGAGGATCTCATTCTCCAAGGAAAAACTGAGCACTTCCATTAGGTGATATGAAACTCACCAATTTCCTATAGCAATCAATATGAACAATATAACTAACTAGCTATTCCAGGCTGAGGATTCCGTCAAAAAGGTCTATATCAAAGACCTAGAAGTCTCACTCCATCTCAACCCCAAACATAGAGAACACACAAGATGGACACCTGAGTCCTTTCACTTTATTCTTACTTAATGGTGTTATAAAATTCATTGAAAAATACATAAGATCGGTTGGTAAGTTCAACAGATTCACAAGATGGGTAGAGATAAAATAAGCAGATGCACTAATATCAAATAAAATAGCTACTATAAAGATACAATCAGGATGGTACCTCTAACTGTCGAAGATCCTATATTTAATCCCACTGGTGCCTGATCCATAATATACAGATTCCTTGTCCCTATCTAAGAACGACGACTCGCCTGTGGATATTCTAGGATCTGGATCTGCCCAAAAGATAATATGTTTCTACCTTCATGACCACCTATCCGAGATCCCACCATCCTAGTTGGATCCGATTGAATGGACACTCTCTTTGAAGCCATAGATCCTACCCACCCTGATAAGAGAATGTTTCCCTACAATACCGTTATAGGTTCCCCATATCTTTACACTGATTGAAAGTATTGGAGGATGTGGGATTGCATGTTTGATGTGTACAGGCTTCCTGCACAAATGGAACACAACAAACCCTCCACCATAAGCCACAAATGATGTCTTCCTAGGAGGATGGCCTGAACTACCACCACCCTTCTTCTCCTACTCATCCCTCTTCCCATTCTTATCAGATGAACTACTGCTGCCAAATTCTAACATATCCCTAAAGGAACTGGACCTACCCTTGTGGTCAATCTTTACTATACAAGCTCGATCAACTACCTCATAATATGTCTTTAACTTGAACAAAAATACCTAATAATAGATCTCTGGTCGCAAATACTTTTCAAACCTCTGAGACTTTATGTTCTTGTTGGAGACTATTTTAGGTGCATATTAAATGAGATCGGCAAAGTGGTTAGCATACACCATCATTGATTGGTCCCGCTGAAAAATATCAATAAACTCCTAGGATTTGGCATAAGCTAAGACTGGTTATTGAAGACCACCTGAAGTCCTTAAAGCTCATATTCTCAAGCTTCCCAGCTAGAATCACTGAGTTCACCACCTTCAACTAGGACCCTCTAGAAGAAACGAAGCACACTTTACTCTGACTTCATCAAGAGTATCGAGAAACAAAAACATGCACTCGATATTTTAAATCCACTCCTCTACTTATTGAGGCTATGTGATACCTTGGAAAGAAGGGGGTTGTTCTTGAGAAACTCCCGGGCAATTGCCTTTTTAGAACTAGATCCACACTCCCTAACTAGAGTACAATTATGAGTAGGAGCTGCTCCCAGTCCTAGAGCTCAAATAGCTGGGACTATAGTTTCCACCAACCTATGATCAAGTGATGAGGGAGAGATCTCCCCATCTTCTTCCTGCAGTTGTAGGGGAACTCTTTAGGGAGTCATGTTGCTACAAGAAGTGACAATCACATAAGAACGTCATTAATACATTAGGTCTGATTTTTTTAGTAAGAACCTTAAACATTAATAAACCAAGCATGCTTAAACAATGCAATGACCAAACCACTTCTCCCCCACCTGATTTCCAGGTGCAGTCTACATCCTGCATGTCCCACCTAGAGGAGATTCCATACAAGTATCCAAACAAACCATGGAAACTCGAGGTTTGTCATGAGGTATGTTGGCCAGACAACCCACTCATAACAAGAACTCTGATACCGGTAGTCCTAGATCTTGTCTAACTAGGCGCATCCCAAATAAAAAGAATCAGTGAGCTTCAACTAGCTCTGATACAATTTTTTCACGAACCAAGACAGGCCGTCATCTGAACCGATACTCAACCCAGTCTGTGATAAGGCCTAAAGGGAGTTCTTGATCCCCAAAGGTAGGCACAAGTTCCCAGGTATTAATGTAAACACATGTGAATGATTTATACAAATATGAAAATACAAAAAATTAACAATTTAAATAAATTGAAAATGAAAATAATAACTAATTGAGCCTTTAACAAAAAAAATATAGATTTGAGCAACAAGTGTAATGATAAAAATAACCAAAATAGATTCTACCAAAAAAGGGACCGAAATCCCAAACTATAACAAGTAAAGTTCACCAAAACCATCTAAAAACTACCACATGTCAAGAGGATAGTACCCCCAATCTATGTCCACAACACCGCCCATGAAATATCGCTAAAAAACTAGAACCGCTATCTTCATAAGCTTTACCCTTACCTATGTCAAATTTTACAGAATATATTTACAACCAAAGGTGTAAGTAGAGTGTGATATATTTCTTAGTATGATTCCACCAAAAATTATTCCATGCAATAAACATTAAATTATGAATAAAATTTCATGTTTAATAAATAGAAGAAAAAATTCTTGAACAATTTCAAAGAAAGTATTTTTTATGGAAACAACTTAAAAAATTGAATCTTTAATTAAAACAACATTTAATTTTGATGTAAGCCAAATGAACCAGCATATGTTGATGGTGA
This sequence comes from Viscum album, assembly GCA_963277665.1. Taxonomy (NCBI): domain Eukaryota; kingdom Viridiplantae; phylum Streptophyta; class Magnoliopsida; order Santalales; family Viscaceae; genus Viscum; species Viscum album. The sequence continues at coordinate 75,490,036 of OY728165.1, read as the reverse complement.
GCACTGAATAGATAAATAACACTAAACATGGAAGGGACCCTATAGGTACTTGCAAGTAGTTGGACCCTAGAACCTAATGCCTCTGTTAAAAGTGGTATAAGAATAATGAAATCTCGAATTCTCTTGCACGAGCCACTAGTAGGGGACATCCTTGTAACCCTATTGGTCTCCCATCATCATCCATGTATTTAGTTAGTGTTGTAGTTGTCAATCCAGCTATGTGATCCCAGCAGAAGATACCTTCGAATCATTGGAACATGAGTCCTAGTCCGCCCTCCCAATCAATTGGGATTCCCTTTTTGTTCCCATTGAAGTTACAAGTTTCAATCATAAGACACAGTCATATACACAAACCAAAAATTTCACTACACACACACACACCAAATACTGACATTTTCACACCCCAACCCTCTCTTAAAATAATACGCAAACAAAATCCACTTCAAAAATTATTCAAACTAGTTGTACAATTAAAAAACAAATTTGAACAATTAAATAAACTATTTTTAAAATTTATAAACCACCTTAAAAAGGAACAATAAGAATTTAAATAGGAAATACACCCAATTCGTATATAGAAGACAATTTCAAACCAAATGCATATCAATATCATTTTAAAGCTAGTTTCGCACTATGAACACGATTGAATAAACTAATTTCCTAGTTCATAAAATACTATAAAATAACACAATATGGATTTTTATAAAATCAAATTCCATTTCATATAAACATGTTACAAAAAAATCAAACATGCACTAAAATCTTTTAAAAAATAATTTCCCCCCAAAAAAATTAATCACAAAACACACCAAATTAATTAATCATGTAAAATAATTCCTAAAATAATGATTATGCCTAGAAAAACCTACCTTTGGTGTCCAAATACCAAAAAAACGCTGTGAAACTATAATCAAACCATAATAGCACCACATTGGGACCTAATTGAACCCTAATTCGAGAGATCAAACCCAAGAACTCACAATTAAATCCTACGAACAAAACCCTAATGAGAAGAAAAACCCTAAAGGGGGAAGAAATGATTATCAAAGTAGAACACACTAGCGTTAGAGGGATATGAGGAGTGGTGAGGGTTCCAGGAAGTTGGACACGTGATGAGGGGGTTTCTGGAGTGGATCTTCATACTATGGGGGTTACTGGTGGGTCTAAAAAAGAAGGGGGTGCAACGTAAGGGTGGTGCAAGGGGAGAAGGGTGGCACGAGGTTGGTTCGCCGGGAGGGAGTGCATTGGCTGGGGTCTTCCTGGAGAAGGGTGCAGCCAAGGTAAGGGGGTGGGGGCACGATGAAGATGGGAGGAAGGGGGTAGAGTTCAAAGTAGGGGGTGTGATGGGAGAGGTAGAGAAAGAGGAAAGAGAGGAAAAAAGAAAATATAAAAGGAAAAGGAAAAGGGAAAGAGGAAAAAAGAAAAAAAGAAACCCTGAAAAACTCTAATATAATTATAATAGTAATAATAATAATAAATTATCACTAATATGAACAATAATAATAATAACATTATTAAATAACTAGAATAATATTAAAATAAATCATTAATTTCAATTTAATTTTCCTATTTTATTTTGTTTTCACATTATTATTTACCTTATTAATTTTTTCTGAACTCCGATTAGGCCATGCAGTGACCTGGATAAAGCCACTCAGTGTTGATAGTGCTCTACCCATGTGCTAGACATTGTCAAGCCAAAAACATTCGTTTATTAGAAAAAACATAGAAGCCCAAATGGGACTCGACTCGCACCTCAAAAACAACATTCAAAACCTAGAAAAATAAAAAAAACATAAATTATTTAAAAATATATGGTGTGAGAGGTGAAAAGTGAAACAATATTGTATGACCACCATATGATTTACCTAACTATTTGGGATAATTGTGGGACCCCTAAAAAATTTATAATTTCATCGAATATTATCAGGATAGATTTTCTATTGAATTTGTATAGATTTTATATTCTATTAAATGTTCTAAACATTATCCATAATTTCATAGATAATTTTATGACCTATCAACTTCCTCTCTCTAACTTTATCCCAACATGATGGAGTCCTATGCATATTTCCATAAATATGCTCAATGTTTCCATCTAAATTCTAGAATTGAATATTTTTTAATATGATAACTCTATGAAGGAGAGGTGTTGATCTTGAAATCCTTCAAAACCCCTAGAAAAAGATCTCATTATATACTATTAAGTTTTAATTGTCCTCTCAAATTTCCCATATACATGAGGATGATAAGACCTGATAAAACATAACTTTTCCTCTAATTATTTCAAAATAATTATCCATAATCTCAAGGAAAACATCAAATACTGATCAGATACAATGGAGAGTGGTACTCCATGTAGTCTTAAAAATTCCATTATATATTTATATATTGGTGAGTAATTAAAGAGATAAATATTCTTTGATGATAATAAAATATGATGAATTTTTAGGATGATTAACAATAAACCAAATAACATAATGACGCTCAGAACTTTTCAAGTTCCCTTAGATAAAATACATGGTGATTTTCCCACATTCATACTAGTATATGTAGTGGTTTCATCATCCCATTAGTATCCTATATTTCAGCCTTAAATTGTTGGAATAAAAAGCATCATGATACATATTCTACAAATAATATCTTCATTCTAATCAATCAAAACTTTTGTTCTAGATCTATATATTCCCTTATACATCCTAGATGTATAGAGTATGATGAGATATTAACATAATCCAAAAGTTTATTCTTTGAAAGATCTTAACCTTAAGATAAGGTACGTCATAGATTGGATTTTTAGTTTATATAATGTTCCTAGGGAGTAGAGTAGGTCTCGGGGGTGTTCTGGGGGTTTGAGACCTGAAAAATAAGGAAAAGAGGCCTATATGTGTAGAGAATAGGTGGTTCTTAGTTAACAGTAACCATGTTCCATAACCATACAGCCTACCGAAGGGGGTACAAGTTTTCTGAAATAGTGTTGGGCATCATTGGAGATTGTGTGTCTTGAGATCCCCCATTGGATAGTGATGAATGCATGGACACCACATAATCTATCAAACTAGGATGGTGGCTAGGAAAACTGTGAGGCTCTATTTCTTCTTTGATAGCGGTAACCATATAGTTGGCGAACAGTTTTCAAAACCATGCAGATAAGTTGTGTGCCTCATTAAAAAGTGGGTTTTACCATATTTACCTCCTTATATTATTTCTCTCACCCCCATTTAACCCCATACATCAATAGTGAAAAACTAGGAGACCCCCTCCCCCATCGGTGTTTCTCCTTCCATTCACAGGAATTTGGAGTGAAATTTGTTTCAAATAGAAGTTTAGAGTATTCATCTAAATCAGTTTCCATAAATTTTATAGAATAGGAATGGTTAAATATTTTACCTCATTTTAAATTCCTAAAACCCCTTTTCTTACATCAAATTCTATGTTGGGATGTTAAATGTTGTTTGGGCTTGGATCAGGGGCTATGGTTGGACAAGTGGTTATCTACGAGCTTGATGTAGGTGGTATACAATCTTTTTTACATAGTCTTATTGTTCTATAAGTGTATGTAGTTTTTCTAATTTACTTCTTTCTATGTTTTTTGTTTTCTTGTCTATGAAAATTAATTTAAGGCTTAGATTGAGGTTCCAGACCCTTCACAGACCTCATGGGGTTTATTAATGTTGTGATACCGAACACAAGGTTACCCTTGGGGTATACCAAACCCTTGGGAATGGTGAAATGAATGGTTAATTGTTGATAAAGGGTAATTATGAATGTAAATGAGTTGTGAATTGTAATTTGTTATGTATGAATAGTTAATAGGATAATTGAAATGTTTGCATGTTGTACTTTGTAAAATTACAAGAGGTTTTTGAAATTTTTTAAATGATGTGTTTTGGATTTTTATCTGGTTATGTTTTTCAGTGATGAAATATGATATTTTTAAAGGGGGTAAGATTTTATAAGGAGGTGTTTCCCTCAAAGTGATTTATAACAGGGGGCTTCTCAATCAATTTAAAATAATTATTTAAAATGGGGGTGTAGTTTCCCATTTTTTTGTGAAAAATTATTTAATAGTTATTTGAATGGTTTTGAATGTAAATGAAATAATCTAGAAATGGTTTAGTTTTTTTAAAGGAAGACCCATGTTTTAAATGGGTGTATTCAAATTTTTTAAAAATGGATGTTGGTCTAAGTGTTTCAAAATGTGATGTTTTTTATAGAAATAAAGAATGGATAAAATGTATGTTTGGATTAACTAGAAGAGTTAAATGAGTTATGTAATGTAATGGGAAAATGTGTAGATGGTTATAGAAGAGTGTACCTATGGGAAAATTTAATGAGTGGGTTATTTGACTATGGATTTATTCCCATGGGTTGGGAAAGACTGATGCTCTAAGTGTAAAGACCCTGACTCTAGCAGCCCGGGGCTAGTGGATAACTTATTACATTGGAATAAAATAAAAGGAATCACATCCCGAAGAATAGAATATTTTAATAGTCTTGAATAACTTGATACATATATGGTACCCCTATTATAATTGAAATTTAAAAAAAACCTAAGAAGGAAAGTACTTTTCATCCTTGAACACATTTAAACATTTCATCTTCATAACATGTGGATAATAGAGTATAAAAAAGGGTAATATAATATTCCCAATAAGAGTTATATAGAGAGAAAAATATCAATAATGCCTAATTATTGTGGAAAGGTAAAATAAGTAAACACACATGACATTAAATCAATAAAATTTTACACTCTAAATCCCTATATGATATCATAGAAAAAAAATCAATGATAAAAATAATATAATTCTTAATTAAATGATTAATTATTGGATGTTATGTTTTCCAAGAACATAATACCTTTACCTTTAAGAACTCTCATAAGAAAATTTAAACTTGATGGGTAAAACCCCATTTAATTTGGCCACATTATTCAACTCCTGAGACTACCAACTCATCAAGGGGGTTTTCTATACATGGTCTCCACATATTATTACTTATCGAAATCATTCATTATAAATAGAATAATTAATTTAATTTATGAAAAAATATATCTTTTGAATAAAATATACATATTAAATTTTATTTTCCTTGTTAATCAAATCACATTAAAAGTAAATGTTGTATATAAAAATGGCGTAAAAATTATGAAATAAATATATACATGACATAAGAAATATTTATATTTAATATAAATGAAACATTCAATGATTGATGATCACAAATAAAAAATGGGATGTATATACTGTATATATAAGAAATTATGTGCATAATATTAAAATATGCCTCAATGAAGGGAAATTGAGATGAAGTCCCTTTCAAAGAAAATATCATCGATCAAATGAATCAATTATGTGTATCCACTAAAAAGAAATGTAAAACAAGTGAAGATAAAAAATTAGATAATACAAAGTCATTTCATATATATCTTTATGATGAGATAAAAAATAAAATAGATGTTTAACCAAAGTAATGAAAATTGTGTTAAGAAATCCCATACCACTTCTAATCAGTCGAGCCGTATACCCCATGGAAAAAATAATTACCAAATAAAAAATTGAGTAAATTAAAGATAATGAGATTAATGATATTATATATCAAAGAGCCCTATATACACCAAAAAAATAAATTAGTGGTGAATAAGGCATATATCTCACAAAATTAAGAAGTGAGATGAGAAACCCTTACAAAGCTCATATAATTAAGAATTAATCAGTTGTGTGATTATGTGTAACAAAATTATATCTATAAAAAATATTAGTGAAAATAAAAATTAAATTAATCAAAAGTGATTCCACCCATAATCTTGACCTAACATAATAAAAAAAGTAGAAATATAACCCAATGAATGAAAACCATGTTTAGAAACTCCTTACCTCACACTACCCTTTAGTGTATCATTCTTCATCCTAATATATAATGGTATAAATAAAGTTATTAATTAATTATAGAAATATTTTTCTATTTATAATATCTTATATTATTCTTTTATAACATCTTTTCACCCATTCATTAATATAATTTCATTATTTTCATTGTTTTGGGTGCATTCGCTTCATGGTTTCATGGTCGGTTTACTTGTGTATAATTATGGATATTCCTATAAAATGGAATCAATAACACTAAATTTAAAAGAAATCGTACTAATGTATTTACATAAGTTTAAATGTTCCTATATATCATTTTTATTTCATATATGAGGATGATTCATTTGATAAAATGTTAATGATAAATATTTAATTTATTTTGGCTATTTTTTGGACTATCATGGAAAAGTTTCATTTTATTTAATATTATGTATATATATCATTTATATAACATGAAATAGGTTATATTATACATTTTAAAATCATTTTTATCAGAATAATACTTTTATGACAATCCTTGATGGCGGTAATGGAAAAAAAAATCGTTATTCACAAAGACGGTTAACCTCCATAATGTGAACAATGGTTTCATTTATTTGATTAAGAGGATGTAATAATACAGAAGGATATAATATATTTGATTGGAAATATAGAATTCCAGTATGTTCATGATTTTGGAGTTATTATTCCTTTATGGATGTAGGAGGTGCAGAGAAATTAGAAGAAGAAAAGAAATTTAGAGAGGTTTTTTGAGAAAATTGCCTCTTGAATACCACCACCATGAACAACCCTTTAATGACCTTCGAATTGGTATTTTGGTGAGACCAGTAGCACTTTTACATGGTTATAGTAGGGAGGATTGGTTTTTGTAGAGAATTTAAGGTTTTCAAGACTTGTGATGAGAAATGGGGTGTTATTTATACTTAAGGAGGGGTGGTTTAAGTGTTTAAATAATGATTATTTTATATTTAAAGCAAACCACATTGAGGTGGAATTAATTTACACGAATTTGAATGATAAATAACATTGTAAATTTTTTTAGGGTCTGTAAAAACATCAAAAAACCATTAAATGATTTAATTTATATGTATTTTAAACCTTCACCTTTTAACATTAATCTGTTTCATTATTTTACTTATACCATCCTAAATCATTATTTTTTCCACGGTAAATTTGTTTTACCTAAAAATAAAAATGAATTTACTACCTAATTTTTAACATTTCATTCCAAATTTGGAATCTATTTTACCCAATACAATTCATATAATTGGAAATATTATATTTAAAATTAATCCCACAGATACAATAGAAAAGTGGGATTTTAAAGTGAAAAAGATGAAAAGTTTGAAATGTTTTATAACCCATTTAAATATGAAATTTATTCTAATAAGATAAATTGGATTGATTGATTTATAATTTAACTAATTATACTTTAAAAAAATTTAAAATATAATCTTACTATTTTAATAAAATAGATGAAAATACAATTTTGAGTTAAAATTCATCATTTTTCACTATTTATCAAAAATTGAAACTTCTATGGAACATACCAAATTTTCACACTAAGATAATTTTGATATTATAGTTTCAAGAATTATTTTTATCTTGTAATATAAAATTTATTAAAGGGTAAAAATTTAATTTTAAAATAGGCGTGACATTAAAAGGTGGAAAAATTTCCTTTAAGAAAAATATAACTTCTTTGTTCTTAAAATTGGATTTATTATTTTCTTTATCATATCAAAATTATTGGAATAATTTTAAAAAAAATATTGAATATATAACATATAAATTTAGTTAATATCTTTCATTAATAGTGATTAATATAATTTATTAATATAATATGCCACTATGGGTATAAAAATAATTTTTTATAAAAACACATCCTTTATGTTAAATTGGGTTATATTTTCATTTATAATAACTTGATAAAAAATTATTTCATTTTATGAGCATGTGTAAAATATATTTTTATAATTTATTTAATAAAATTAATTCCTAATATTCTAATGTCTAGGTAACAACTATCACAATTAAATTACATTTAATCGTTAGTTTAAACTCGGTGTTCTATGTAATGCATGCTATCGAAAATAGTGTTCTTTTAAAAACATAGAGGGAGTTACAATCTCACATAATTAAATCAATTTTTCCATCTCAATTTTTAATTTCACCTTGAAAATAAAATGTTGGTGTTTGAAAATTTATTTGTGAGAAGACCACATTGTAAACAAGGTCAATAAAACTTAATCTTAAATGATGGAAAAGGGAAATGTGAAGGCCACAAAAAAATTTGTCTTCTAAATTGGATAAAATTCATGAAAAAATGGTGATAAAAGATAAATATAACTATAAAGTTCTAATGGAGAGTGATAGAGAACATGGTCATCAGAATGTTAACAATTAAAAACTAAAAATTTGTGATGGGTTAAGAGACCATTGATTTCTCAGTAAGAAAAGTAAACAGATAACGTTTTTTCTCTAAATTTTTTTCCTAGAGTTGAGAAATACTTTTAATTTTAGAGTATGGACATAAGGGAATATAATTAATTGATAGGTATAGCATCATCCTTAAACAATTTCTACCTCAAACTCATCGTTTTCTCTAAAATATAATTGAACCTTTATTCCTTAAATAATACTTTGTTTACAATAAACATATAGGGCTCCAAAATTTTGAGAATCATCCAAAATAATATATCCCCAAATCAATTTCCATTCCCATATTTATCTATATGATATTGTTTAAATAAATAAAAACTATATCATAAAAACAAGGACATCACATAAGCTAGTGGGAGGTGATGCACCCTTATAGCCCTTCGATTATTGGTTAAAGTCTAATGACATTGAAAATTTTGATAGGTTGTCTCCAGAAATGAGATTTATCCTTTTTATAAATCAATACTAATATAATACTTACAACATTCCAAAAAATATCCTTAATATTTTCTGTATTAAATAAATTAATTAACATTAAAAGTTATCTCATACATTTCATTTTTCATTCTAAAAAATATAATACCTCGTATATAACTTAAAATAAATGATCATATAAACCCTAATGGTTATACTTAACATTTAGCTTATCTCCATAAAGAGTAATCTCATTATTCCTAAAATAACCCTTTTTAAGATGTTAAAATTAAGGGTTACATGTACCTCAAAAATTTATCAAAATCTCAAAAAATGTCTCTAATAAATTGTCAACTTTTTAGTACACCACTATTAAAAGGTATTAATTCTATCTTACATATGTTTATTTTTTTTAAAAAAAATTACTATAGAATATCCTTTAGATGTTTCATGATTCTTATATTATTTAGGATGTATTAGAATACCAGTGATAAAAACATCCTTCAATCAACATTCAACTTAAACCTTTAACTATTATTTTTTTATCTCTTTATAAATATATATATCATTATGATTCATCTATATAAACTCAAAAAAAATTATAATTATATGAAAATAATTCATACCTTAAATCCAGACATCAGGGCCTTCCTTTAGGAAATTAATATATTCTCTTTCTTCCTGTATAAAGTCTATATCTCCAGAAATGAAATAGTAATGTTTGTGGTGTTATTTACCTTATCGAATGAGATGGCTAAATTGGGATTTCAAAATAAAATAAAATAGAATCTATGATCCTTTGAAATTTTGGATAACTGAAAATATATTATATATATCAGATAGTTTATTTCAAGTGAATTGGATGTTCAAAAAAGATTCAATGTAAATTGAACATGATTTTTCTATGATAATGGTGATTAAATTATCTGATAGGGATAATAAGGTTGTCTGAGATACTTTCCCTCTCATCTTTATGAATGATATTTAATCTATAGAAATAAACATCTTTAAAATATGAAACGAATTATTACATGTTAGAATGAAAATTGTTGGTTACCCTTAGAAACTATATAATACTTTAAACATTAAATCCTTTCATCCTAAATCGATTACCCTTATAAATATAATCCCAAAACTATCATTAATCATCTCAAAATCCAGTAGATCTTTTTGGTCAGAGTGGACACTAAAGAGGGGGGGTGAAATGAGTTCCAATTAAAATTTTCTGTTAAAAACAATGTTTATTAAAATCCCCCTATTTCAAAAACAGATTAAACTGTAGTGAATTTATACAGATTATAAAGGTTCAATTAGTTTCTCAAAGATTGATTAGTTTTCAGTTAACTTAATCTTATGATTAAATTAACTTTTGAAACTAACTTACTGGTTTATAATAAATATAAACACTTGCGAGTTTAACTATCAAAGTAGCTTTGAAAATAAATTATACTTCAAAGTAATAGCAGCAGAATATGAAATAAATGTGTATAGTATGGATATAGTATGTAGCTACAAACACAAAGAATAAACCAAGAGGTTCAGTCTCAAGCCGAGACTTATTCCTCTCAAGAGTTTATATAAAAATGATCCACACCCTGGATCGGTGTTAACAACAGTGAACACACTGCTCAGGTCACAAGACCTCTACCACAGTTCTGCGTGGGAAAACAAACAACAGCTTAGAGTTGTCCAGGTCTCACACGACCTCTACCACTATCCACAGTGGGAAATGAAATTTAAAACGGTTTGCTGAGGATTTAAAGATCCTCCAGTGAAAGTATAGGAGTCAGTGTGTGTGTTTAATACAGCAGATAAGACACACTGCTCAAAATGTAAAACAAATGTAACACAGAGCAGAGATGTAGAGTTTAGAAATGGCTCTGGTGATTTCAGTGTAGCTCTGGACTCTTCTGTATTTGGTCAGAATTTATTCTGAGTCGTCTTCTCGTTTTTAATTTAGAAGAAGAGTGTCGTATGCTTCAGGTTCAAAGGCAGTAAGATGTAGTCGATGAAGTTCTTCAATGTTCTTTTGTATGCACAGAACTCTTCTTGAGTAGGCTTGATTGTGTATGAGGTTCTATCTTGCTTGGTTCTTCCTCCTCTTTCTTTCCTCTATATTCTTCTTGTGTTCTACTGTCAACCGAAAAAATCTCATTCTTTCTTCAGCAGAGTCTTCTTGTATTTATGTCTCGTGCTTCGGAAGACAGAAAAAGTTTCCTTTCCGCAGGTACGAGGTACGGTTTCCTGAAATCCGACAACCTTTATTAATTAATTTTCAGAGCATTAAAATATACCTAATATGACCGTTGGTTAGATTAAATAAAGATAAAGATAAAGAAATTCAAACAGTTGTTTATGACTATTGAAGAATCAAGTGATCGGTAGGTCATCAGCATTAGTGAGTAATGATCGGTGACTCAGATAAATCAGCATCGGTGAATCAGATGATCAGCATCGGTCTGTCATCTGATCGGTGAGTCAGTTTGATCAGCATCAGTCTGTCATCTGATCGGTGAGTCAGTTTGATCAGCATCAGTGAGTCAGATGATCGGTGGCTCATTTTGATCAGCATCAGTGAGTCAGATGATCGGTGGCTCATTTTGCATCGGTGAGTCATTTGCATCGGTGAGTCATTTGCATCGGTGAGTCAGATGATCGGTGCGACCATTGTCCTTTGATATTGGATCAGTGCTTCCGATGTCTGTTGATATTGAATCGGTGCTTCCGATGTATGTTGAATGGATCGGTGCTTCCTATGTCTGTTGAATGGATCGGTGCTTCCGATGTCTGTTGAATGGATCGGTGCTTCCGATGTCTGTTGAATGGATCAGTGCTTCCGATGTCTGTTGAATGGATCGGTGCTTCCGATGTCTGTTGAATCCAAAAGACTTCCAAAATACTTTGTAAGTCAATAAGCATAGACAAAAACATGATAACAGATTCATTAACAGATTGTGATTAAGTTTATGAGAAATCAAACCAGATTAAGCATTAATGGTATGTGATGATTTGTGATTATTAAAACATCAATCATAGACAAGAAATCGACAATCTTCCAGAGGGCTCAACAATCTCCCCCTTTTTGATAATCAAAAATCTTCATCATAAAATATAAATAATATGATATATCATTAATAAAAACATAATGAGAATTAAACCATAAAGAGAATAAATATAAAGAGATATATAAATCTCCCCCTTAATGTAAATTTCCCATATATATTATACAGATTTCTCCCCCTGAGATATATACATCGCTCATATATCTCTCCCATACATCTTTCTTTTCCCATATATCTCTCTTCTCCCATAAAAAATCTTCTCCCATAAAACATTCTTTTTCTTCTCCCCCTTTGGGATAATCAAAAAGGAGGGAAACCATATTAGTGAAAGTGAAAGTAAAAGTAGGCAGCATAGAGTATAGAGAAAAAAAAATTTAGAAAGTACAGAATATGACAAGCATCACATTGTTCACCCTATCAAAAACAAGACACAACTATTTGGTGGGATATAAATGGGGCTTTGCCTTTGTCTTTGGGATCAATAGTGGGTAAGTTTGAAGACTTGGAGGCAGGCTGGTCTTGGCGAATCTGAAGTGGTGGTAGGACAACTCGGGCAGGTGTAGGAGCAGGTGCCACAGAGAGTTGTTGTTGAGAAACATGAGCTGGTTGAGAAACTTGCTGAGGGTCTGGTCTTAACTGAGATAGTGCTTGAGCAATAGATAGCTGATTTGGAGCTACATCAGAGTCACTGAGAAGTTCATAAGTAGGAACTACTATTGCAGTGGCCTGTGCAGTCAAATAGGGCTTCAAAAGATGAATGAAGTCTTGAATGACTTCTGCCCGATACTTCATAGCTTTTTCAAAATCATCTTTATTCCCCATGAACTATGCCAAGGAAGGGGTAAAATCTTGCAACTGATGAACTTGAGTTTTGAAGGCCTGAGTGACTGGAGGTAATTTCAGATTCTCTGCCAACACCTTGAAGTTTGCAGCAATCTCATGTTTTGTATAAATCTTGGAAAAGTAATTATCAACTTTCTCTTTGATCTCTTGCAGAGCTTTCTTAGCATCTGCTGAAAACACCAATGCCATCTTATGACTGTTATCACAGAGCTCTTTCATCTTCCTCAAGGATTCTAAATCAAGAATTTGTCTAACAGCAGCTAACTCAGCATGCACAACTTCTCTTAGAGCATCTAGCTCACGGGTAGTGATCTTGGTTACCTTGCCTGTACTGGCTTGGCCAACTATGTGAGTTAACTCAGCTTTCAACATCCTCAGGTCAGACTTGTTGAGATGTTCAATCAAATTTCTCAAAACTTCCATCATACCAGAGATGGTTGATCGGAATTCGCTTGATAGAGATACCAATCCGGTGTGAAGATCCTTCATAGTCTGATTCAAAAAGGCTATGTGCCTGCCAATAAGTTCACCAGTATTGGCCAGGTATGGCTTCACAGCATTAGATACTCTTTGTGAGAAGGCTACCAATGAATTTTCAGAAACTTGTAGAGACACTTCAGTAAGAGCATTAGAAACTTCTTCTCTAAATATGTCTCTCACAGCAGTTAGCAATTCAATCTTAAACTTATCAAGATCAGCTTGAGAGATTCCAGAACCTGATAAATTAACATTTGTAGGATCAACAGCAGGAACAGACCTTGCTTCTCTTGGGAGGTTCCTCTTCACAACTGCAGCAGATCCTGGCATTGCTTCTTCTTCTTCAGAATATTCTTAGCCCAACACAGCATAACCAGGGTAGTCATCCCAAACTGCAGCACACAGGGTGTAATTTGGTTTCTCATAGCTTGATTTTCCACTGATTTTTGGTGAATCAACCTTGCCACTGATATGTATTTCTTGTACTAACTGAGGTGGTTATATTTGATCTTCAAAAAGACCATCCACTGGTCTGTTATCACCATCAACAGCAGCCTCAGCATCATCAGCATGTCCATCATCACTTTTCTCAGAAGCTTCACTGTAATATTCTTCAGTATCAGAATCTCCTTCATCACCAAGAATAGGTTCTGATTCTGGTAGGGCTAAGGGTGGACTAGCAGGTCCAAATTCTATTCTTCTTTTGGGACTAGCAGTGTCAGGATCACTCCTATCATCAGGAGATGATATAATTCCTTCCTCAGTCGCAACTTCTTCTTTCTCTTGGGCTTCGGTGGCCTCATCGTTTCCTTCTTCTTGCTCATCATCATCCGAATAAACTGGTTCCTCATTTGGTTTCAAGCCAGGGTCTTTTAAACCCTTTGGCCTCTTGCCATGATCAATGGGATTGTAAGCTTCATACAATTTATCTTCATCTGCAACCCAGCACTTCTTCCATGGATTCCAATTGATTTTCATCCTCCTGCAGATCTCTTTGTTGAGACAGAAGGTATGATCTGTTTCCTCAGCTTCATCATCTTCATCAACACATTCAAGATTCTTGAGCATGGTAGATATCATTTTTGAATAGAATAAGGCAGTGGATTTCTTGGACAGTTTTACCATTCCATCTATGTGAACCATCACATATCTACACAAATTGATCTTCTCATGTGTTTTCAGAAGAAACAACAGGAAAACATCCTGGTACTTTACAGCAGCAAAATCTCCTCTCCTAGGGAAAAGTTGGTGCTGAATAAACTTGAAAAGAAGTCTGCATTCACCATCTAATTCTGAAGCTGTGATTCTCCGTGACTCTATGTTTCCGGTCAGAAGCTCTAGAGCTAATTCATAAGAGAAGTAATCAGATGTTGGAGGAATATTCCCAGCATAATACTCATACTGACCTTCATGAGGTACATTCAAGCACTCAGCCCACTGCTTAGATGAGAAGGAAATTTTCTTTCCTTTTACCACAGACGACATCCTGGCAGCATCCACACCATCTAGAGTGATTTTCAGGTTCATGTAGAACTCATGTACCAGCTTCGGGTAGTCTATTCGAGAGTTGTCTGAAAACCAGTCTATCCATCCTTGCGATTCAAGAACTTGCAGCAACAGTGACTTACTTGACAAGAGCCACGCTGAGCTAACTTCTCTTTCTACAACAACAATCCGAGTTTCCAGGTTCGGATTTACTGATCATTGAGAGGTACTACTCAACTTGCCTCGAGCACGCTTTGAAGGTACAGGGCTATCTGGTCCTTTGCTCGGTCTCTTTTGCTTAGTCATTCGAAGATTTTGGGAAGGCAGGAGCTCGAAGGTTCGAAGTAGAGGGGAAGAGAAGTTGAAAGGTTCGGCGGGAAATGAAAGGTCAAAAGTTTAGGGAAGATAAATAGCCGCGTATCATTTATTTTATCATTTAGGGTTCCCATAAAAAGTATAAAAGAAATTTACTCATTAATTACAATATATATAAAAAAAGAAAAATAGATCGGTATGACAGATCGGTTGCACAGATCGGTTTCACAGATCGGTTTCACATATCAGTTTCACAGATCAGTTTCACAGATCAGTTTCACAGATCAGTTTCACAGATCAGTTTCATAGATCAGTCTCACAGATCCCTTTCACAGATCAGTTTCACAGATCCGTTTCACAGATCGGTTTCACAGATCAGTTTCACAGATCGGTTTCACATATCGGTTTCACAGATCGGTTTCACAGATCAGTTTCACAGATCGGTTTCAGAGATCGGTTTCACAGATCGGTTTCACAGATCGGTTTCACAGATCGGTTTCACAGATCGGTTTCACAGATCGGTTTCACAGATCAGTTTCACAGATCGGTTTCACAGATCAGTTTCACAGATCAGTTTCACAGATCGGTTTCACAGATCAGTTTCACAGATCGGTTTCACAGATCAGTTTCACAGATCAGTTTCACAGATCAATCATACACAACTCTTGTTTAATAAATTTCATTCTTTCAGAGCATAAAGGATTTGTGAAGATATCAGTTAATTGATGTTCAGAACTAATAAATTTTAAAGAGATATCACCTTTTTGATAATGATCTCTTAAAAAGTGATGTCTGACATCAATGTGCTTAGTTCTAGAGTGAGACATAGGGTTCTTAGATATATTGATTGCACTAGTATTGTCACAGTTAATTAAAACATGTTTAAGATCAAATCCATAATCCAATAAAGTGTGTTTCATCCACAGAATTTGTGCACAGCAACTACCAGCAGCTATGTATTCTGCCTCGGCAGAAGACAATGCAACAGAGTTTTGTTTCTTACTACACCATGATACTAGGGAGTTTCCAAGCAAATGACATGTTCCAGATGTGCTCTTCCTATCTAACTTACATCCAGCAAAGTTAGCATCTGAATAGCTAGTTAGGTTAAATGATTGTCCTTTTGGATAAAACAAACCTAAATTTACAGTATACTTAAGATATTTAAAAATCCTTTTAACATCCAGTAAGTGTGATTATTTAGGATTAGCTTGAAATTTAGCACACATACATACACTGAACATAATGTCGGGTCGACTAGCAGTAAGATAAAGTAAGCTCCCAATCATACCTCTGTAATTGGTTTGATCCACTGGTTTCCCAGCTTCATCTGTATCCAATTTACAGGTAGTACTCATAGGTGTATCAATTTCCTTAATACTATCCAATCCAAAACATTTTAAAATATCCTTTGTATATTTACTTTGATTTAAAATAATTCCATCTTTAGTTTGAAAAATTTGAAAACCAAGAAAATACTTAAGCTCTCCCATTAAGCTCATTTCAAATTCATTTTTCATAACCTTTGAAAAATCAGTACATAAAGAATTTTTAGAAGATCCAAAAATAATATCATCAACATAGATTTGTACTATTAATACATCTTTTGAAATCCTTTTTATAAAAAGAGTGGGATCAGCTACTCCTTTTGCAAATCCTTTTGAGATAAGAAAGTTTGAAAGCCTTTCATACCAAGCTCTTGGAGCTTGTTTTAAACGATATAAATCTTTAGAAAGTTTAAAAACATGATTTGGAAAATGGGGATTTAAAAAACCTGGTGGTTGTTCTACAAAAACATCTTCAATAATAAAACCATTTAGAAAAGCACTTTTGACATCTATTTGATATAACTTGAAATTCAGATGTGATGCATAGGCAAGTAAGATCCTGATAGCCTCTAATCTAGCTACAGGTGCAAAGGTTTCTTCATAGTCAATTCCTTCTTCTTGATTGTAACTTTTTGCAACTAGCCTAGCTTTATTTCTAATGATGTTTCCAGATTCATCAACTTTGTTTCTAAACACCCATTTTGTGCCTATTGTCAAGGTGTCCTTGGGTCTTTCTACTAATTTCCAGACTTTGTTTCTTTCAAATTGATTTAGTTCTTCTTGCATAGCTATTACCCAAAATTAATCATTGATAGCATCATTGATATTTTTAGGTTCTAACTGTGAAAGAAAAGCTTGATGTTCAACCTGATTTCTTAGAGAAGCTCTAGTCTGTGTTCCTCTATCTAGATTTCCTACAACAGCATCTAAAGGATGGTTCTTTAGAGTCCTAGATGGTCTTGAAAAGATAGGGCTAGAGATTTCAGATTCATCTACAGATTGAGGTTCAATAGAAGCAGGTTCTGGAGAATTTCCAGAGCTGGATGTTTTAACTATAGGTCCATTGTCTTTATCATTGAGATTTAAACCAGAGAGATCATCTTCAAGAGAGATTTTAGGTTCTTGTGGATCAGTTTCATCAAATTTTATGTGAACAGATTCTTCCACACATTTGGTTCTTTTATTGAAAACTCTATAGGCTTTACTAGAGATAGAGTAACCTAGGAAAATTCCTTCATCACTCTTGGATGCAAATTTGTCAAGATTGTCTTTAGTATTGAGAATGGAGACTTTGCAGCCAAAAACTTTGAAGTAGTTAACCTTAGGTTTCCTATGGTTCCACAACTCATAAGGGGTCCTCTTAAGAACTGGTCTGATCAAGACTCTATTAATGACATAACAAGCTGTATTTACAGCTTCAGCCCAAAAGTAAATAGGCAGATCATATTCATTGATCATAGTTCTAGCTATTTCTTGCAGGGTTCTATTCCTTCTCTCTACTACAGCATTTTGTTGGGGTGTCCTAGGGGCAGAGAAATTGTGACTATAACCATTGTGTGAGCAGTAAGAATCAAACTCATGATTTTCAAACTCACGACCATGATCACTTCTCAGGGTCTTAATCTTGAGTCCACTAAGATTTTCTACAGACTTGGAGTATTTAACAAAGTAAGAACAAGCTTTACTTTTGTGAGATAGAAAATATACCCAAGTATATCTAGAAAAGTCATCTACAAGAACATAGACATAGTGCTTCCCATTCAAACTAGAAACTCTAGAAGGTCCAAATAAATCCATGTGAACCAACTCGAGAGGTTGAGAAGTTGACACTTCTTTCTTTGAGTTAAAAGAAACTTTATGTTGCTTTCCTTTTTGACAGGGATTACAAACTTTGTCTGCTGGAAATTCAAGTTTGGGTAGGTCTCTAATTAAGTTCTTCCTAGAAAGTTTTCTAAGTGAGTGTACATTGCAGTGTCCTAATCTTCTGTGCCAAAGCCAAGACTCTTTATGAAAAGCATTTAAACCAGGAATATTCTGCTTAGCTAAAGAATCTAAATCAACAGCATACACATTTTCATTTCTTAAATCAGAAAATACTAAAACATTTTTAGAGTTAAAAACATTGAAAAAATCATTTTTAAATTTCACATAAAAACCATCATCACACAACTGAGAAATGATTAATTGGTTATATTTAAGTCCATCGGCAAATAAAACTTCAGAAACCAAGATTGAATCAGTGTTACCAATCTGGCCTAAGACGATGATTTTTCCTTTTGAATTATCACCAAAAGTGACAAAGCCTCCATCAACTTTTACTAAGCTCTTGAAACATGAAACGTCTCCTGACATATGTCTTGAACATCCACTGTCTAAGTACCATATCTTCTTGTGACAGCTCTTCAAGCAGGTCTCTTACAACACAGATTTAGATGGAAGATGATTTTGGTACCTAGATCTTCTTGGGTCCAGACATGTTAGCCAATGATACTTTAGGTACCCATATTTGTCTAATGGGTCTCATATAATTTGTAGAATTAAAATTCTTTGAAAGATAAACCTTATTAGATCCATAACTATGAATATAACTGGTTGAGGCATATGAAGTTCCAGAATTAACTATCTTCTGTCCAGATTTAGGAATGAATCTAGTTTTGGCAACTTTTCTTTGTCCAGGTTGGTATCCTATACCAGTAGTATATCTAGGTGAAACTTGCTTTCCTAGTATTTGTGTTAGAGTATTCTTGCCATTTTTGAACTTTTCTAAGTCTTTTCTGAGTTGCTCATTTGACAATTTTAGTTCAGTATTCTCTTTAAGCAACTGAGAATTCTTTTCTACTTCAATATCCAGATCAGATTGATGCTTAACACTTAAAGCATACTATTTCTTTAAACCTTTATATTTATCTTTAAGCTCATTACAGGTTTCTTCAAGCATATCACAATATTCAAACAGTTCAGATTTAGACATGTTTTCTGAATCAGAATCATCTCCAGAATAATATGAATTTGAAGCAGGAGTTTCTGATGTTACCTCAGAAGTGTTTGTCATGAAACACATGTTGGCTCGATTCCTTTCAGAGTCTGAAGATTCGGCTTCACTAGTGCTGTCTTCTGAAGCACTCCAGGTAGCCTTCATGGCTTTCTTGTACTTCTTGTCTTTGTAATCATATTTCTTTTTGAATTTTAACTTTGGGCAGTCTGCTTTGATATTTCCTTTTCACTTGCATTCATAGCAGACAACTTCATCAGTTCTGTCAGCCTTCTTCCAATCCTTTTTCCATTTTCCTTGTTGGTCATACTTTCCCTTGTAATTTGGTTTCCTAAAGAATTTCTTTTTCCTATAAAACTTTTTGAATCTCCTGGCTATTTGAGCCATCTCAACATCGCTGTTAGAATCATTCTCACTTTCCTCACTGCTTGAACTTTCATTGATAGCTTGAGGCTTTTCCTTATCCTTATTCTTTGAGGTTGTAGTCTTGAAGGCAATAGACTTCCTTTTAGGTTCATCATCTTCTTCTTTGTTTACCTTGAGTTCTTCTTCATACATCATCAACTTACCAATTAGTTCCTTGACTGGCAGTTCTCCAATGTCACACGATTCTCTAATGGAGACAGAGGTTCCTCTCCATCTTTCAGGTAGACATCTCAAAATTCTAATGATTTGTTCTTTTGCAGGAACAATCTTTCCGAGTGAGCTCATTGTGTTTACTATCTCATTGAACATGAGATACATATCAGAAATGGGTTCATCAGGATTCATCTTAAAATTATCATACTTAATAGTATAGGTATTCAGTCTCATCTCCTTAACATTAGTTGTTCCTTCATGAGAAACAGCTAAGGTATCCCAAATTTCATATGCAGTTTTACATACAGAAATTCTATTAAATTCCTCATATCCTAGAGCACAGTACAAGGCATTCATAGCTTTACAATTATTATTGTAAGCAGTCTTTGTAGGTTCATCCCAAGTAGATCTATCAGTACTGGGAATTTTGTATTCAGCTTCAATGGCAGTCCAAATATCAAAGCTCATACTTTCTAAGTGAATTCTCATTTTTAGCTTCCACTGAGCATAGTTGTTTCCATTAAAGAAAGGTATCCAGTTAGTAGCAGCACCCTCAAGTATATTATCCATTATGTCACCAAAAGAATTTTAAAGAGATAAAAATTTGGAAATAACAGAAATTTTAAGAACTTTAAAATACAACTAAAATCATAGTTGAAAAACAAAGTACTTTAGAAAATATTTTCCAATACCTCTGATACCAAATGTTGGTCGGAGTGGACACTCAAGAGGGAAGGTTAATTGAGTTCCAATTAATATTTTCTGTTAAAAACAATTTTTATTAAAATCCCCCTATTTCAAAAACAGATTAAACTGCAGTAAATTTATACAGATTATAAAGGTTCAATTAGTTTCTCAAAGATTGATTAGTTCTCAGTTAACTTAATCTTATGATTAAATTAACTTTTGAAACTAACTTACTGGTTTATAATAAATATAAACACTTGCGAGTTTAACTATCAAAGTAGCTTTGAAAATAAATTATACTTCAAAGTAATAGCAGCGGAATATGAAATAAATGTGTATAGTATGGATATAGTATGTAGCTACAAACACAGAGAATAAACCAAGAGGTTCATTCTCAAGCCGAGACTTAGTCCTCTCAAGAGTTTATATAAAAATGATCCAAACCCTGGATCGGGGTTAACAACAGTGAACACACTGCTCAGGTCATAAGACCTCTACCACACTTCTGCGTGGGAAAACAAACAACAGCTTAGAGCTGTCCAGGTCTCACACGACCTCTACCACTATCCACAGTGGGAAATGAAATGTAAAAAGGTTTGCTGAGGATTTACAGATCCTCCAGTGAAGGTACAGGAGTCAGTGTGTGTGTTTAATACAGCAGATAAGACACACTGCTCAAAATGTAAAACAAATGTAACACAGAGCAGAGATGTAGAGTTTAGAAATGGCTCTGGTGATTTCAGTGTAGCTCTGGACTCTTTTGTATTTGGTCAGAATTTATTCTGAGTCCTCTTCTCATTTTTATTTGAGAAGAAGAGTGTCGTATGCTTCAGGTTCAAAGGCAGTGAGATGTAGTCGATGAAGTTCTTCAATGTTCTTTTGTATGCACAGAACTCTTCTTGAGTAGGCTTGATTGTGTATGAGGTTCTGTCTTGCTTGGTTCTTCCTCCTCTTTCTTTCCTCTATATTCTTCTTGTGTTCTACTGTCAACCGAAAAACTCTCGTTCTTTCTTCAGCAGAGTCTTCTTGTATTTATGTCTCGTGCTTTGGAAGACAGAAAAAGTTTCCTTTCCGCAGGTACGAGGTACGGTTTCCTGACATCCGACAACCTTTATTAATTAATCGTCAGAGCATTAAAATATACCTAATATGACCGTTGGTTAGATTAAATAAAGATAAAGGTAAAGAAATTCAAACATTTGTTTATGACTATTGAAGAATCAAGTAATCGGTAGGTCATCAGCATTAGTGAGTAATGATCAGTGACTCAGATAAATCAGCATCGGTGAATCAGATGATCAACATCGGTCTGTCATCTGATCGGTGAGTCAGTTTGATCAGCATCAGTCTGTCATCTGATCGGTGAGTCAGTTTGATCAGCATCAGTGAGTCAGATGATCGGTGGCTCATTTTGATCAGCATCAGTGAGTCAGATGATCGGTGGCTCATTTTGCATCGGTGAGTCATTTGCATCGGTGAGTCATTTGCATCGGTGAGTTAGATGATCAGTGCGATCGTTGTCCTTTGATATTGGATCAGTGCTTCCGATGTATGTTGATATTGAATCGGTGCTTCCGATGTATGTTGAATGGATCGGTGCTTCCGATGTCTGTTGAATGGATCGGTGCTTACGATGTCTGTTGAACGGATCGGTGCTTCCGATGTCTGTTGAATGGATCAGTGCTTCTGATGTCTATTGAATGGATCGGTGCTTCCGATGTCTGTTGACTGGATCAGTGCTTCCGATGTCTGTTGAATGGATCGGTGCTTCCGATGTCTGTTGAATCCAGAAGACTTCCAAAATACTTTGTAAGTCAATAAGCAGAGACAAAGACATGATAACAGATTCATTAACAGATTGTGATTAAGTTTATGATAAATCAAACCAGATTAAGCATTAATGGTATGTGATGATTTGTGATTATTAAAACATCAATCATAGACAAGAAATCAACAATCTTCCAGAGGGCTCAACAGATCTATTAAAAAGGGTTTTTATGAATATAAACTTATGATAAAAATTAAAATCATAAACCCATGATGGTGTCTATAACTCTAATGTTATTGAACACAACTCTGTAGACATTTAAGGATTCTTATAACCATAATACTATTGGGGGAAAAAATTATTTAACTCATTATTTATAAAATTCAATTTTAAACCAGTCAATTCTGGATCATTCCATTGAATAAAACTAAATTTCAATGTGTAACCATCAAATAAAAGTTATCAAAGTGACATATCAAATAACTATGAAATATCATTCGAAGTATATCTAAATCAGTACACCTTATTCTCAAAACGGGAGTCCTTATGTTTAATCAAGGTTATCCATGGTTATTATCAAAATTTATAGGATGCTATCCTATACTTAGACATATCCTCAATTTATGTCATAAGGTTTCATTCACTAATATATATTTTCCAAAATCTAGTTCCCATGTTTTTAATAACTTTCTTTAATACCAATTGTAAAGAACCTGACCCTAGTATCACATATATAGTTTATAATATCCTAATACTTCCACTCATGAATCCTATAATGAAATCCACACCTTTACACTTATGGATATAATGCAGATAATTGTGACCAAATTTTTTCTATAAAAACCTTGAAACATCACTAGAAAAACATGTATCCCTCATATTCAGGAGGACCTTTTAGGTTTAGATAGGTATTATAAACCCTTACATAAACAACAAATATCAACTTTGACTCATAAGTAATCAAAAGAACATTTCTCCTATTTAACCCTACTTTTCTTATTTTATAATAGGTTATAAAAATCATACTTGTGAAATAATTTATAGACATAACTCATTCAATATAATTCTTTAAAATCATGGTAAAAGAAAAAATAAGAAGGGTGTTCTCAAACACTCTGTAAGGGTAAACATAATCATTAACAATTGAATGTCACCAATTATCATAAGAGTGCATAAGGGTATGATGAAAGAATCAAATTGCATGAGAGAATCATAAAATAACTCAAACCCAACAATGATTAGGTCATCAAATATAAAAACATGGAAAAGACAAGCATTTTTTGTGAGCTGACCCGAAAAATCCGGAAGATGGTGTCTACTACCATTAAATTCGCATAAGATACAAGTAAATAAAGTCCTATGGGAATGAAAAATTTAGTAGTATTGGTAAACTATATACATACACAAGTAATGCACTATAAATTAATTCAATAATCGAAACATATTTTTCTATTGAGGATAATTACTTTGTTACATATAGAATAACCTTGTATATTTTTTTAGTACTCTTTAGGGAATCCTAAATAAAGGAAACGTAATAAGGGTGGGCTCAAATGCTCTGTAAGTGTGAATTATAGTAGAATACATATTGAAATAATGAGAATAATGATAATGAAAATGTAAATAACTGAACACACATTCTATGTAATCAATAAACTGAGAAGGAAGTTCATAAATAGTATGGGAAAGTAAATAACAAAAAAGACATCCCATTTAAATAACTAAATAGGGAAAAATCAATATGGAATGGTAAAGATCTAAAACACAAGGCATAAATCAATAAACTAAGAATGAAACACATCCGTAGATATGTAGAAGCAAAATATCCTGGATAAATGAATCAAAATAAAGGTGATTCTTAATTTTTAGATTCCATGTTTCCAAGGTATGTGGAACCATTACCATCAATACCTTTCACAAGATAATTTAAAGCATAGTGGTTACAAACCAATTTGGTTTGTCTAACTTTAACTATATTGTCAAGACCTTTAACAAGATAGTTTAAAACAGACTAGTTATAAACTTGAAGGGGTTTTCCAACTGAATTTATCCCATAAATCTACCAATGCATTGAGGGGGTTACAACAACTAGTCCACAACCCATAACAATCCTCTCTAAATCATTCCTCATATATTTAATAATGGATTAAAATAAACAAAGTTACTTCTCAAATATCCATATTAAGTAAAGGATACAAATTTATCAATATTTCCCCAGTCAATAAAATAACTATCAATGTAAGCACCATATGTAAAAATGATATCTATTTTAGGTAATAAACATATCCAGGATAAATGATATGGATAATTATGGGAAATTAAACGTTCAATGATCATTGGTTATTGAATATTTCAAGGGGACTAAATGGAATCAAGGTAGTGAATGTAAATACTATACTAATCCAAATAAATCATAAACCATCCAAATAAATAATAAATATGGTATGAATATTACATTTACCAATTTGATTTATAATAAGTGTTGTTTTTTATCAAATAGAATAAGAACATTAAAAACATTCATGAGGAAAATATCCTTTTGGTATAAAAAACTTTTGAAAAAACACTTTTATTTTAAAATCACAATTAAAAAAAATTAATGTTTTAAAATTACATTCATAAAAAATTATTAAATTTTTAAAAACATTTTTGAAAACATTTTTATAAAACATGGTTTTGAGAGAAAACCAATCTCCAACCCAACAGAGTCAAGTTTTCTTAAAAAAAATTATAAATAATTTTGAGCAAAAGATAGTGGAAAAATGGTACTATTAATCGATAAAGGTCATTAATAATTTTATAAGATTAAAATGAAAGGGTTTGGTAGAAAAAGATCAGATAATTCCCTTAAAGGGAAATTGAAGTGTAAATAATCCCGAAAAAAATGAGATTGTGAAGTAAAACCTTGAAAAGACCATAACGTTGACTTAATAATCAATAAATGACTATATTATGTGTTTTAAATGTAAATCCACATAAAAAAGTGTAAATAAAACAATATATAGTAAAAATTTATTACATGCATAATCTTTTAATTTTAATGACAACAGGGAAGTAATATAACCCAATGAAAATGAATCGGGTGATGAAATTATTTTCTACTTAGTATCTTTTTAATTATAATCACCATGTAAAAAATAATAAAAAATTAAACTCTAAATACCATTAAGATATATATATTCATTTTATTAAATACTATAGGGGCATTATATACACCACACCAAATAAATAAGTGGTGAAAATGGTATATGCCTCGTATAAAGAAAAAATGAGACAAGAATCACTTACCTTGTGTTTCCTTTAGGGGGAACATCCTTTAACACATTTTATAAGGGTTTTAAACATGTTAAAAAACTATAAAAAACCATATTTATATTTATAATATCATATATTCACTTCTTATAATATCTTATTACTCATTTTCAAAAAATCATTCATTATTTTTCTCATTTTGGGTGTTAATTGTCATGTTTTAAGAGTATTCTTGGACGTGTTACATTCGGTTCCTATTAATTAGATCATGATTTCATAAAATAAATAATTTAAAACATGATTTAATTATCATATATAATCATTATATATTGATTTATAATAATCCATGAAGTTTGTAGATAATAAATGAAATACATCATTGATGTAGATGGTAGGTCATTCGTACACACATAAACTACATTCATTTCATTGTCATATTAAAAGACTGAAAATTAAATGATATATATATATATATATATATATATTGTTGTTCGGAGTGGTTTACTCAAGAGGGGGGGGGGAATTGAGTTCCAATTAAGATTTCTGTCAAAAAATATTTCTTTTAAAATCCCCCAATTATAAGACTAAGTTAAACTGTAGTGAATTTGTATTACAGTAAAGAGTCAGTTAGATTCTCAAGAGATCGATTAGTTCTCAGTTAATTCAATCTGAAGATTAATTAACTTTTGAACCTAACCAAATGATTTACAGTACATACAAACACTTGCTAGTTTAACTATCAAAGTGACTTTAAAAAAGATTTGTATTTCAAAGTAAATAGCATCGGAATATAGTATACTTTAGACTTAATCTAAGATGCATAGCAGATATAAATAAAAGTGGTTCAGTCTCAAGCTGAGACCGAATCCACTCCACTTGGTGATCACCTACCACCAAGCAGTTTATATAATTAAACTCTGATCCACACCCTAGATCGGGGTAACAACAATACATAGACTTTCCAGGCCATGCAGGACCTCTTCCATAGTTTTCATGGGTAAAAAAATAATATCCATGCCACATAGGGACCTCTTCTACAGTTGCCGTGGGTTAACAAGAGTAAAGAGTTTGGTGTAAGGATTTTGAATTCCTTCAGTTCAGCTCAGGAGTTAGTGTGTGTGTAAAATATATAGAGTACACACACTGCTTGAAAGTGAATAAAATAATCACAAAGAGAGAGTAGATGTGAGTTTAGAATGCTCTAATGATTAGCAGTGTAGCTCTGGACTCGTTGGATAACACAGAAATGATTTTGAGTCCTTCTCTTGTTTTTCTATTGAAAAACAGAGTGTTGTGGTTCAGCTTGTGTTCTTCACGGGTGAAGATGTTCTCTTGATCCAAGTGTACTTCATGTGTTCTTTAGTTGAGTTGGATTTCGTGCATGATACAATTGCTTCTTTGAAGATATTGCAACCTCTTCTTCATGGTCGCGCTCAAGATTGGTGTTCTGTTCAGTATAGTGTGCTCGCATTTCTTGCGTTGTTGTGTTGTGTCTCTTCTTCCTCTTGGGAACACTTCTCTTTATCTTTGAATATATGTGGTTTAGCCGATAGTTTCCATTTATTTTGTGCCTCATAACTCGTACTATGTCTACAAATAAACATTAAATATGTCATTGCATTAAAGATGTCAAATATGATTGTTGAAATGTTAAATAGAAAAACAAAAAAATAGGTTAAGAAATGGTGCCACAGTAGTTATGAAAATAGTGTCTCCATCAAGGTATCTCCTTCACGGTGTCTCATTCACTGTTTCTCCTTCATGGTGTCTTTCTCACGGTGTCTCCTTCACGGTGTCTCCAGGTTACAGTGTCTGACTTACGGTTTCTGGCTTCCTGTGCCTTGCTCATAGTTTCTGGATTCACAGTTCCTTGATGACTGTATTTTGCTAACTGTGTTTGACACTTAGGCAAACTGATTTTCTAGATTACGGTGTCTATTCTTAGTTTCTTGCTTCACGGTGTCAGGATTACTGTGACACAGTGTCTCGTGGTCATGGTGTCTCATTGGTCATGGTGTCTATGTCTTGTTCTTAGGCAAATAACTATATTCAGACTTAAACAGTAATATGCATAAAATGAATTGAGCTTAACCATTATAAAGTATGAGTTAACATGAAACATAAATACACATGATTAATAAGAGTTGTGAGATTTGTGAAAATTAATAAGATTTGTAATTACTATTGAGATTTGTGATCATTAAAACATGATTAATACATGATGAATCCAACAAACTCCCCCTTTTTGATGATTATAAAACATATACAAGTAAAGGGTAAATTAAATGAAACTATAGAGAAAAATAACATATGGTAACATAGATTTCATATTTCTCCCCCTTTTGGTATTATCAAAAAGTATAAATAATAGAGGGAAAATAGTGCATATGTCATTAAAAGTGTTCAGAATATAGCATACAGGAGAAATAAAAAAAATCAGTGACATCCCCATAAAAAATAGTTACTAGTCTTCTTCAGGGATCGGCCTTCTCTTTGACTTTATTAGCAGCAGAAGAGGAATCCATAGGGGAAGTTTCTAATTTAGATAAAGGCAGAGAGGTGGTAGATAGAGATGGTAAAGGGAGACCTTCAAAGATTGAGGGAGACAAAGTAGGAGCTGTAGAAGATCTTGGATGTTGCTGGTCAAGAATGACTAGCTTGATTTGTCTAAGAGCCTGGCCAACAAACATGGATGTTGAAGCTAAGGCAGAAGTAAAAATAGGTAATCTAGTTCTAAGAGGATCAGCCGCTAGAGAAAAAATTTATGTACTTTGAACATGAAGATATGGTATTAGAAGTTTAATGAAGCCTACAATAATCACTCTTCCATACTGCATGGGATTTTCAAAATCATCTTTGTTTTCCATGAACTTGTCCAACAATCTCGTAAATTCAGTGATCTTTTGGACTTGGTTTTTGAAGGCTTGGGTTATAGGAGGAATTCTCAGATTCTCTATATGGTATATGACGTGGTTTGTCATATCAGCATTGGAGAAAATCCAGTTGAAATAAAATCCACATTCATAGAGATCCCCTACTGAGCATCATTGGAAATATTTGAGTGAATTTGAACCAGGTCAAGCACTCTATCACTGTTCTTAACAACTTCAGATAAAGGATCCATATCAAAGCCACATAAGTAATTCTGAATCTATTAAAATCAGTTCTCTCTGTAGGTTTTCAACCATACTTTTTAGAGTTAAAACATCATTACTAAGAAACTTGTTCTCTACTATTACTTCTTGAATATCATTGATCATCTTGGGTGGAATGTGCCAGATAATCATTTCTAAAAGCAGTGAGGCATCTTACTGACTCAGTTTGGTCACAAGATGAGGTTGAGAGAACATAAGTTTCTCAAATCCAGCTAACATAGTGTCTCCAAAGACTTTTAGATCATCCTTGCTGACAATACATTTCTATTCAGGTAAAGGTGTAGGTGTAGGAAGTGGTACAGGTGTAGGATCAGGTTTAGGTTCAAGTTTAGGTGCAAAGTATGTGACAAATTTCAGTTGAAACAAATTAGAAAGATCAATCCCAGTTTCAGTAACCTGTTGAGATTCACTTACATCATAGAAGCTATGGAATACATACTGAGTGTACACAGAATAGGACTCAGTTGGTTGAGATGCTTCAACAGACTCAGCTTCACCAGTCTCACAATTTTGAGGTTCCTCCCCCTCAATAAGTGCTTCCTTTTCCGGACCTAGAGGCTGAGGGGCTTGTTCAAAATTCACATGGTCAGATCTAATTTCCTCATCCATTTCATGCCTAGCCAGCTGAAATGATATCTCCATCCTCTCTTCAGCAGAGGGTATGGAATCAGGAATCGACTATTCCATAGGGAGTACTTCCAGACTTGCTTCTAGAACAACAGAGAGTTCTTCTAGAGTTTCTTCTTGCACATTAGGGAGTTATCCTACTACAGTCTCTTCCATTGACTGCAGCTCAGATTTTAGGACAATTAATTCTCTTACATCCTAAGGATGGATTTCTAGATTGATATCACCCTTAGGGACAGGATGTTCTTTTTCAAGAACAACTGGAGGAACAACAGTCCTTTCTTTATCAATAAAAACTTCTTCCCTATGAGGTATATCAGCCTCTTATCTATGTGGTACTTCAGATGCCTCTTCCTCTTCTTCTTCATCTTCTGAATATTCCACAACATCATCTGGTTCCAAACCATGATCAGAAAATCCCTTCGGCCTTGTTGGATAATCTACAGGATTGAACTTCTCATAGAACTTATCATTATCTTCAACTCACTCCTTCTTCTAGGGGTTCCAGTTTATTTTCATCCTCTTGATGGTAGCTTTGGATTAACAATATTCATAGTCCATAAGTACTTATTCATTGGGTTCAACTACTCCTTTGGCAACAAGAATTGCTGAAATCAGTCTAGAGTAAAATAGAGAGGTGGATTTGGATGTGACCTTGATCAATTCACACATATGTTGAATGATATATTTTCATAGATTGATCTTGTGGCCATTATTCATAAGATGAATCATAAATACATTCTGAAAATTTAATACAGCAAAGTCACCTTTCCTTGGACTGATTAGATTTTGAACAAATTTGAACAACAGCCTTGTCTCCCCATCAAGTTCAGAAGTTATGGCCCTTCTCTTGGTGCCATTTTCAGTTAGGGTTTTCATTGAATTTTCCAAGTCAAAGAAATTGGTTGTAGGTGGGGGATCTATCTGATAATCATCACATATCACTTTGTGAGGAATCCTAAGGCATGAAACCCATAACCTTGACAAGAAGAAGCATCTTTTTTCCATTGACCCAACTCCTCACAACATATCTTTCACCAGCATCAAAATACAACTGTACATACTGGTAGATCTGAGCTTCTAACCTCAGATAAATGGTTCTATCCTTCCTAGAGAACCATTTGAGCCAGCCTTGTTCTCTTAAAAATTTTAAAAATAGAGATTTGATAGACAACATCCACTCAGGGAAAATTTCTTTTTCAGGTACAACACTACGGTTTACCAGGTTTGGATTTAGGGGTCCTTCAGGTGCCAGTTTCTGTTCTATTTTCTTCTTCTAAGAGCTAGGCTTCTTAGGAGTCGATGAAGACAGACACTACATCATTAGAATCCACAAAATTTTTGAGAAAGGGAGAAAGAAAAAGGTTTCAAGGTTGAGAGAGTTCAAGAGGAGGTCCGAGTGAAGAACCGAGGGAAACCTTTTGTTTTATCATTTGGGAATGTCAAACGTCACAAAAGTGAAAATGAGGGAATGTAAAAAGTAGTGAAATAATAATTACTGTGATATTGATAAAAAGAAAAGAATAAATAATTTTCACGGTGAGACCGTGAATAGTCATTATGGTGCGATGCTAAATGGGAATTAGGGTGAGACAGTCAATGGTCGTCATGGTGAGATAGTGAATGATCTGTTTAGTCATGGTGAGACAGTAAATGATAGAAGGTGAATAGAAAGTGCTAATAGTGAGACCGTAAATATGAGATAGTAACCAAGAAACCGTGAACATGAAACAGTAAAGTAAAATATAGTAAAATATTGAATAGTAAGACCAATAAGATATCTATTTGTGATTGATCATGCCAAGATCATGTATGATGTAATCTATTCTCTCAGAATTTAATGATTTAGTGAATATATCATCAAGTTGATATTCAGTACCAATGAATTCCAAGGTGATATCACCTTTTTGATAATGATCTCTCAAAAAGTGATGTCTTACATCAATATGTTTTGTCCTAGATTGTAAAACATGATTTTTTGAAATGTTAATAGCACTTATGCTGCCACAATTTATTGGTACATGTCTAAATTTATATCCATAATCTAGTAAAGTGTGTTTCGTCCACAATATTTGTGCACCACAACTGCCAGCAGCTATGTATTCAGCTTTTGTAGTAGATAATGCAACATAATTTTGTTTCTTACTACAACATGATACAAGTGACTTGCCTAAAAGGTGACATGTTCCAGAGTTTCTCTTTCTATATAACTTGCAACCACCAAAGTCAGCATCAGAATAACTAACTAGTTCAAATGATTTTCCTGTAGGATAGAACAATCCTAGATTTGGTGTATGCTTGAGGTATTTGAAAATTCTCTTTATATAATTTAAATGTGATTCTTTAGGGTTTGCATAAAAATGAGCACACATACACACACTAAGCATAATGTCAGGATGACTAGTAGTTAATTAGAGTGGACTTCTAATAATTCCTCTATAAGTGGTTTGATCAATATATTTTCCATCTTGATCAAGATCCAGCTTACAAGTGGTACTCATGGGAGTGTCACTACTTTTAGTGCTATCCAATCCAAAACCTTTTTGAAGATCTCTAGTGTATTTACATTGAGTGAAAATAATTCCATCATTATTTTGGAAGATTTGAAATCCAAGAAAGAATTTTAGTTACCACATTAAACTCATTTCTAATTTGTTTTGCATCATTTTAGAAAAATCAATACATAATTAAGTTTTTGAAGATCCAAAAATAATATCATCTATATAAATTTGAACAACTAAAACATCATTACAAATACATTTTATAAATAGGATAGGATCAGCTATTCCTTTTTTAAAACCTTTGGAAATAAGAAAAGTACTTAATCTGTCATACCAAGATCTTGGAGCTTATTTTAAAACATATAAAGCTTTTGATAGGTTAAACATATGATTGGAAAAAAGAGGGTTTGTAAATCTAGGGGGTTGTTCAACAAAAACATCCTCATCTATATACCCATTTAAGAATGCACTCTTAACATCCATTTGATATAGTTTGAAATTAATATGTGAATCATAAGCAAGTAGAATTCTAATGGCTTCAAGTACGGCTACTAGAGTAAAAATATCCTCATAGTCAATTCCGTCTTCTTTACTATAGCCTTGTGCAACTAATCTAGCCTTATTCCTTACTATATTTCCAGCTTCATCTACCTTATTTTTAAACACCCATTTAGTGCCTATGACAAAGGTGTCCTTAGGTCTTTCAACAAGTTTCCAAACTTTATTTCTTTTAAATTGATTGAGTTCTTCTTTCATAGCCATTACCCAATATTCATATTTGATGGAATCATCAATGTTTTTAGGTTCAAGCTATGACCAGAAGGATTTATGTAGAACTTGATTTCTAAGAGAAGCTCTAGTTTGTGTTCCTTTCTCTAAGTCTACTACAATAGCATCTAAGCGATGGTTTCTAAGGGTTCTAACCTTTCTAGAAAAGTAGGGACTAGAGATTTCAGGTTCATCAACAGATTCAGGTTCATTATGACTTGATTTCATATAATTTCTAGAATTTTAAGTTTTCATAAATTCTTTCAAAGAGGTATTTGGGGATTTTGTGTTGATGTTCAGATTTGATACATTATCTTCCAGATCTTCTAGGATGGTTCTAGGCTCATGTGGATGTGTTTCATCAAGCCTGATATGAACAGATTCTTATACACATTTAGTTCTCTTATTGAATACTCTATAAGATTTACTTGATATTTAATAACCTAGGAAAATTCCTTCATCACTTTTGGATGAAAATTTTTCAAGATTATCCTTAGAGTTTAGAATAAAGACTTTGTAGCCAAAAACTCTAAAATAATTAACCTTAGGATTCCTATTATTCTAGAGTTCATATAAGGTCTCTTTGAAAATTGGTCTAATCAATACTCTATTGATTATGCGGAATGATGTGTTAACAACTTCAGCCCAAAAGTAAATAGGTAGGTCATATTCATTAAGCATTGTTCTAGAAATTTCTTGCAGGGTTCTATTTCCTATTTCTACAACACCATTCTGCTGAGGGGTTCTAGGGGTAGAGAAATTGTGATTATAACCATTTTGTCAGTAAAAGGATTCAAACTCTTGATTTTAATACTCATGGCCATGATCATATATTAAATATTTAATTTTAAGGCCACCAATATTTTCTACAGACTTGGCATACTTAGTAAAATAAGAGCAGGCTTCACTTTTGTGAGCCATGAAAAAGGTCAAGGTATATCTAGAGAAATCATCTATTAGAACATAAACATAGTGATTCCCATTTAATCTAGAAACTCTAGATGGTCTAAACAAATCCATGTGAACCAATTTGAGAGGTTGAGAAGTAGAAACTTAATTCTTTGGTTTGAAAGAGATTTTGTGTTTTTTTTTCTTTTGATAGAGATTACAAACTTTTTCATTTGGAAACTCAAGTTTTTGTAAGTCTCTAACTATGTTTTTTCTAGTTAGTTTTATATGTGAATTTATATTTTAGTGTCCTAATGTTATGTTACAACACCAAGAATCTTTATGAAAAGAATTTAAACAAGTACTATTTTGTTCAGCAAAATAATTCAAATAAACTGCTTAAACATTTTCATTTATCAAGGTAGAAAATACTATGGAATTTTTCTAATTAAAAACATTTCAAGAATCATTTTCAAACCTTACATTAAAGTCGTCATCACATAAATGAGAAATACTTAACATGTTGTATTTTAATCCATCAACAAATAAAACTTTAGAAATTAAAACTGAGTTAGTGTTACTAATTTGGCCTATGTCGATGATCTTTCCTTAAGAATTATCACCAAAGGTGACATAGCCTCCATAAACATTGATTAATCCCTTGAAGCATGAGTAATCCCTAGTCATATGCCTTGAACATCCATTATCCAAGTACTATACCTTCTTATGGGAACTCTTCAAAAAAGTTTCCTACAAAACTGGTTTAGATGGAAGATAATTTTGGTACCTAGATTCTCTTGGGTCTAGATAGGTTAGCAAACAAGGCTTTAGGTACCCAGATTTGTCTTATAGGTCTCATATAATTCACAGAATCAATGGATTTTGAAATATAGACTTTATTTGGTCTATAACATTATAAATAACTAGTTGAAGCATATGAATTTCTAAAACTAGAACTAGAAGTATTCTGTCTAGATTTAGGAACAAATATAGTTTTAGTGAGCTGTCTCTTTCTAGGCTGATAGCCTATTCCAGTGGTATATTTTGGTGCCACTTGTTTACCTAACATTTGAGTTAGTGTGTCTTTTCCATTTGTGAACATTTCTAAGTCCTTATATCAGTTTCTCATTAGACATTTTTAGTTTAGTATTTTCCTTTAGTAATTGGGCATTCTTTTCTTTTTCTACATCAAGGGAAGATTTAACTGAGCTGGTCAAAGCATGTTTTTTTCTTCAAGGTCTTATATTTTTCCTTAAGATAATTATAGGTTTCTTCCAGAATATTACAATATTCAATTATTTCTTCACTAGACATATTTTCAAATTCAGAATCACAATCAATTTCAGAATAATATGAATTCAAAGCAGGAGTGTCCAGTGTTACCTCTAATGTGTTTGTCATAAAACACATGTTAGCTTTATGAGAGTCTTCATCCTTAGTAAAATTAGAATCACTTTAAGTGTCTTCTGAATCACTCCAAGTTTCTTTCATTACCTTCTAATACTTATTTTCCTTATAGTCATATTTCTTCTTGAACTTTAATTTTGGACAGTCATCTTTTATGTGAACTTTTCTTTTGCATTCATAGCAGACAAATTCATCACCCTTATCAGCTTTCTTCCAATATTTCTTCCAATGTCCTTTGTTGTCATATTTACCTTTTTAGTTTCATTTTATGAAGAATTTATTCTTCCTATAGAACTTCTTAAATCTCTTTGTTATTTGAGCAATCTCAGCATCACTATCAGATGCAGTCTCATCACTACTCAAGCTTTCAGTAGGTATATGAACTTTCTCCTTTTCCTTTATCTTCGAGGAAGTAGACTTAAATTCCACTGACTTCCTCTTTGGTTCATCATCTTCTTCCTTATTCACCTTAAGTTCTTCTTCATAAATAATCATCTTACCAATAAGCTCCTTGATAGGCAGAGTACCAATATCACATGATTCTCTAATCAAAATAGATGCGCCTTTCCATCGGTCTGGTAGACATATCAGTATTCTCATGATTTTTTCCTTTGCTGGAACATCCTTTCCAAGTGAGATCATAGTTTTGAAAATCTCATTGAACCTCAGATACATGTCAGAGATAAGTTCATCAAGCTTCATTTTAAAATTATCATATTTAATAGTATAAGTGTTCAATCTCATTTCTTTAACATTAGTTGTACCTTCATGAGAAACAGACAAGGTATCCCAAATTTCTTAGGTAGTTTTTCAAGCAGATATGCGATTAAATTTCTCATCTCCTAATTCACAATACAGGTCATTCATAGATTTACAACTATTATTGTAAGCTATTTTAGTAGGTTCATCCCAAGTTGTTCTTTCAGTTTCAGGAATCTTATATTGAGTCTCTATAACAGTCCAGATGTCACATCCCATACTCTCTAAGTGAATTTTAATTTTAAGTTTCCACTGAGCATAATTTGTACCATTAAAGAAGGGTGACCTTTAGGCAGCAGCACCTTCCAGTCTATTGTCCATATTAACAAATTACTTTAAAAGAGCTAGAAATTTATAATTATAAGAAATTTACAGATAATTAATGTACAACTACAATCATAGTTGAATAAAATCACACAAAGTCCTAATAAAATAATCCTCCCTCTGATACCAAGTTTTGGTCGGAGTGGTTTACTTAAGAGGGGGTGAATTGAGTTCCAATGAAAATTTATGTTAAAAAATATTTCTTTTAAAATCCCCTAATTATAATACAATGTTAAACTGTAGTGAATTTGTATTATAGTAAAGGGTCAGTTAGATTCTCAAGAGATTGATTAGTTCTCAGTTAATTCAATCTGAAGATTAATTAACTTTTGAACCCAAACTAATGATTTAGAGTACATAAAAACCCTTACTAGTTTAACTATCAAAGTGAATTTAAAAAAATATTTGTATTTCAAAGTAAATAACAGTGGAATGTAGTATAATTTAGACTTAATCTAAGATGAATAGCAGATATAAAAGAAGTGGTTCTATCTCAAGCTGATACATAATCCACTCCACTTGGTGATCACCTGCCACCAAGAAGTTTATATAAATAAACACAGATCCACACCCTGGATTGGGGTAACAACAATACATAGATTATCCATGCCATGCAGGGACCTCTTCCATAATTTTCGTGGGTAAACAAAATAATATCCAGGCCACACAGGGACCTCTTCCACAGTTTTCGTGGGTAAACAAGAGTAAAGATTTTTGTGTAAGGATTTTGAAATCCTTCAGTTTATCATAGGATTCAACGTGTGTATAAAATATAAATAGTACACAAACTTCTCAAAATTAAATAAAATGATCACTAAGAGAGAGTAGATGCGAGTTTATAATTTTTTAGGGATTAGTAGTGCAGCTCTGGACTCATTGGATAACACAGAAATGCCTCTGAGTCCTTCTCTTGTTTTTCTTTTGAAAAACAGAGTGTCGTGGTTCAGCTTGTGTTCTTCACGAGTGAAGATGTTCTCTTGATCCCAGTGTACTTAGTTTTTTCTTATGTAGAGTTGGATTTCATGAATTAGACAATTTCTTATTTTAAGATCTTGCAATCTCTTCTTCGTGGTCACACTCAAGATTGGTTTTCTGTTTAGTATAGTGCACTCGTGTTTCTTGCGTTGTTGTGTTGTGTCTCTTCTTCCTCTTGGGCACAATTCTCTTTATCTTTGAATGTATGAGGCTTAGCTGACATGTTCCATGTATTTCATTCCTCGTACCTCATACTATGTCTACAAATAAACATTAAATATGTCAGTTCATTAAAGACACCAAATATGACCGTGAAAAAGTTAAATAGAAAAACGACAAAATAGTTTAAGAAACGGTGTCATAGTAGTTATGCAAACAGTGTCTCCATCACGTTATCTCATTCATGGTGTCTCCATCACTGTGTCTCCTTCATGGTGGTGTGCTCATGGTGTCTCCTTCATGGTGTCTCCTTGTCACAGTGTCTGACTTACAGTTTCTGGATTCCGGTGCCTTGCTCATAGTTTCTGGATTCATGGTGCCTTGATGACTTTTTTTTGCTAACTGTGTCTGCTACTTAGGCAAACAGATTTTCTGGATTATGGTGTCTGTTCTTAGTGTATTGCTTTGGGGTATCAGGCTTACTGTGCCACGGTGTCTCGTGGTCACGATGTCTCATTGGTCACGGTGTCTGTGTCTTGTACTTAGGCAAATAGTTGTATTCAAACTTAAAAAGTAATATGTATAAAATGAATTGAGCTTTGCCATTATAAATTATGAGATAACTTGAAACATAAATACACATGATTAATAAGAGTTGTGAGATTTGTGATCATTAATAATATTTGTAATTATTATTGAGATTTGTGATCATTAAAACTTGATTAATACATGAGGAGTCCAACATATATATATATATATATAAATATTATAATTCATATATAATATTTTTTCATATAATTCAAATAGTTTTAATTAAACCATCCTTTATACTTTCCATCCATAGTGTGAACGAATGTCATTTCTTTGAAGAGGTGGTAGTCCAGACTTCCACAAATGAGGCTATCGTATTCCCAAAAAATGGAAAGCATAAAATTTAATTTTATGTAAGAAGTAAAGATGAATAAATATATTATAAATACTATATATATCATATATAACAATATTTTACATTATAATTTCTAACCATGAATGGTGGAAAAGTAAAAATGAACAATCATTGTTTTGTGAGGCGGAAGTTCGACATACACGAACGATAAGTTTGTTGCCCATAAGATGGAAGTGTCTATGAGTGTAGGTATAACCATTATAATAAAAACACATCAGTATATTTATTATTATTAGTGCATTATATAACCATGGAATATGAATATTTGAGGTCATGGATAATGAAAATAAAATGAATGATTTTGAGGAAGGATGTTACCTCTTATTCGAATAACTCCTTTTGGTTTGCAGCAAAGGGCTTACATATATGGATTTCTTCCCAAGGATTGGATTAAATATTTTTGGGATAGTGTTTTTGGATATATTTTGGATGATATTGGTTGATCCAAAGTGGTTTTATATGTGCGAGGATGAGGGTGGTGTGAGTGCTTTTTTATAATGGAGGAGTGGTATTCCTGTAAATTTTTTAAAAGGGAATTCCAACCACATTTTTCCCATGAAAGGTGGTTCCTAAAATATTTAAAATTAAATTAAATGGAGTATAGGGTATAAATATTGAAATAAAATATATTTTGGAAAAACATTTAGGTCATTTCGGCCCAAATGTTTATGGTTTGTTCGCTTTCTAAACTATGTTTTCTCTTAACCAATTTAATTAATTTTAATCACATTCAATAATTTTTTTGGAAAAAAACTATGTTTAAATTATTATAAATTATATATTATTATTATTCAAAATATTCAATCCATA
The DNA here is from genome assembly GCA_963277665.1 of Viscum album. Lineage (NCBI taxonomy): Eukaryota > Viridiplantae > Streptophyta > Magnoliopsida > Santalales > Viscaceae > Viscum > Viscum album. The sequence continues at coordinate 75,451,206 of OY728165.1, read as the reverse complement.
TATACAAACTTTAATCCTAGAACTATAAGAAACTAATTTAAATTTTACCCTATATATGGGATGATAAAGAAAATTTTTAATGTAAAAATGTTCAAGAGTTTGGTAAGTTTTTATATCCAATTTAAAAGTAAAATTGATTCCAATAAATTAAATTGGATTAAATTATAAAAAATTTAAATAATTAATCTTTAAAATAATAAAAAAAATATAATTTAACCTTATAGATAAATTATACAAAACCTCGGTTTTAAATTAAAATTCATTATTGTTCAGTATTCATAAAAAAATTAAACTTCTCAGAAAAATAAAAAAAATAAACCCTATCATAAATTTGATATTTTATTTTCAAAAATTAAGTTTATTTTGATATATAATAATTATAAAAGTCTTAAAATTCATATTTAAAATAGTTTATCCATTAAAAGGTGTTAAAACTATTTTTATAATAACATTAATTTTTTTGAGTAATATTGGGTTTTTCTTATCTTCTGTCTATATAATATATTAGATAAAGGTAAAAAATATTTTATTTATTATATATATATTAAACTAATATAATTCACTAATTTTAATTAATTTAATTTATTATGTCTATATACCTTTGGGAGCATAAAAATAGAAATATTTCTTTTATATTCAATTGGTTTATATTTACATTTCAAATTAGTTGGTTACTAATGAATTAAAATTATATTTTTATGGAACATATATTTTCAAAATATAGTTATTAATATTCATAATCTCTATTTTCATATCAATGTTTTGTCTTATTATATTAAATAAAAATAATTTAGTTAAATATTATTGTTTGGTAAAACTCGGTCTAGCATGTAATGTAAGATATCAAAGAAACTCTTTATTGTATGAGATTCAATCTAAATCAGTATCATTTTCATTGTAAGATATATCATAAATTTATTTTATTTAAAAATTTAAATATATTGTAAAGTGTTAGGATATTATATTCCATTATAGGATTGCTGTTTAGTGTAATATATGATATCAAATATAATGTTCTTACTTTAGAATATTAGGGTGTTATATTCTCCCCAGCTTAACTAAATTAAATCCACATAATTTAAACTCAATCTTCATAATTTGGGGTTTTATATTTGAAAATTTATTTGTCTAAATCCCACACTATGAAAATACTTAAAAAATATCCTATTTATAAGAGAGAAAGATATTTACAATGGTTAAATGGAATAAAATATTACTGGGTTTATACATTGGAGATCATTAGTGGAAAGTGGAGATACAAACAAGGAGGAAAAGCATAAATATCTATAGGGAGTTTTTAAGTTATTTAATCATAAATAAATCAATTATCAATAAAAAGTTGAGGGCCTCAAAGAGATAAGTATTTAATTATTTAGAAAACCATCAGTTCAACAAAAATAAAGGCATTAGGAAAAAATATTATTTTAAGTTACCTTTCATAATGTTGATGAATTATTTTATTGCATATGAATATATGTAAATACATTTAACTGATATATTTATATAAACACATTTTCATTCTTTGGTTTTTCTTTAATCAATTTCCAATTCATCCATTACGTTAAGAAATGTGTATCTAAAAATTAAATTTGATGCTTTTAGACCTAAAATATGATTTTTAATAGATCTTAAGGCCCATAAAAGAGTGAAATGTATTTAAATTTATATCTAAATACTATCTAAATCCAATATTTTCTATACTTTAATCTATAAATATAAAAAATAACTCTACTAGTTTATCATTAATATTTATTCATCAAATTGTTTAATTAAAAACAATGATAGTTTAACCAGGACATCACATTGGCCAGCGATAGGTGGGAAAAACTTAACATCCTTAGGTCATGGATTCATGTACCACAACCTTGCCAAAAGTTTTGTGTTATCAACTGGTATACATGTTTTTCTTTTATAAAATCATATTAATATAATTTAAAAAATAAATATGATGAAAAACCTTGAAATACAGTTAATCACTAAATATCCTTTAAAATATGGTTTTCAATACAACCTAAATAAATAAAAAATTAATCCATTTATTTCCACATAGGTCCTCACTTGGTATAGAGTTTATCCTATAGATGAGGGAATTTCCAACAACCAAAAACCAGAGTGTGAGCATCAATTATCTTATTAAAAAACCATATAATCGTTTTCAGGATGTCTAAACATTGACACATTTTTTTCAATATATGACACCTCATATTTAACATAGATAATTAATTATAATTATCTATTTATATACTTCATAAGGGTTTGTAAAGGAAATTTTAATTATCCTATGCATATCCCCTAGGAGTGTCAAACTAGGTGTACAATAAGGCTCGTTTTCATGTTTCGGGTTATGTCAAGTTTGTTCTGACACACCTTTTTAGTGTTTTTACCCCTAGGGACATATATTATATAACCAAGTCCACTTTTAATATCTATACATAGGTATATTTCTAGTGAGACCAATATAATCTCAAACTCTCCAAAATTCTAGGATGTTATTTTATACTTATCCTCAAATTCTAACTTAGGGTTATGTTCTCTAAACAACATTTTCCAAAATCTAGTTCCCAAGGTTTCTACTAAACTTTCTCTGATACCAACTATAGTAACACAACCCCCAAAATCCAAGATCTAGTTTATACTACCATTACATTGGCATAAGATACAAGTAAATCATGTCCCAAAGGACTGAATAGTTCAATAGTCTTGGTAAACTAGATACATAAAAAAATGTCTTGCACTATAAATGAATACACTAATTACAATATATATTTTTTCTTTGAATAATATAACTGTATTCCTTCTATAATATCATCACATATCTTTATGTATGCACTTTAAGGAATCCTAGGTACTGAAAACATAATAATAGTGAGCTAAAATATTTGGAAGTGTAAAGTACAATGGAATCAATAATGACACAATGTGAATAATCATTAGGGAAAGGTAAATAACTAATGTAACATCTTAGACCCAGATTCCACCCAATGGTTCCCAAAACCTAGTAGGCCACGTGGCCTCAAGTGCATCTCCCCAAACAATAGAGGCTTCTAACTAGCAGTAAGGTCCTATGTGAGTTAGCAGGGAGACTATTCCCTCATGACCAGAGTATATCACAGTGGGATTCAAACACATAAAATAGCGAAAGGGAATAAATAAGTAGTTAAATTAATTTAATGTGAGATATGAATACATAAATAGTACATAGATGTCACATATACAATGATACAGATGATGCATGTATCTAAAATGCAGCCAAAATAGGTATAAGGTGATATAATACAATAAATGTATCAAAAGAACAAAAAGACCAAAAATTACTAGCAGCATCACAAGCGCTATCTTGGTAGGTTGCTCTCCTGCTCTAAAACCATGATCAACAACCTGTATCAGGTATCTTTCCCCTATCATCACCTATACTATATTATCTGTTTGGGTCCTTAAGGAGGCCCCAATAATTCCTGAGATAAAAATCCCAGTAGGTAGCCACCTAGAGGTCTATAAATTTATAATAACCATATTCAAGGTGATTGAAAGTGTATATAAAGAAGTAACATAAAAGGGAATTACCATGGAATAAATCTACTACAACAAGAAAAACCAAACAACCCCTCAAGGATCCCTATAACAAGATTCATCTTCAAATAAGGAAGCTAAGAAAAGTATAAAAATCACAAGACTGTCACGTTCTCCCATATGTATTAAGTATCCCATGGCTACACCATACATCCATCCATATCAAGTAACAAATGACCATGCCATATAAATAAGGCAATTATCCCTTGACCATGCCATATAGTAAAGAGTAGACCACAAGTGTCAGATCCAAGGTGTCATGTATCAGGGAATCCAATAAAAAAATGTAGAACACGAAGGGCTAGATCCAAGGTACAACAGAACATGACATCCACATCGAGTCCAATGGGAATTCTAGAAGAAACTTGTTTTAGGAACTTGTTGGATTCCTAGGAGCTTGTATAGTGACATTTCCTACGTGAGTCTAGGGAAGACAGATCTACGGGGTAGCAAGGATCGACGCATCCCACATAAACAAGACCCAATGGGAAAAGTCAACCCAAGGCATCCACTACCACATTCTGAATCAATGGAGAGTATCCCATGGAATCTATCAAACAATTCATTCAATCTATTCAATTTATACAATTAAACCCATGTGAGTATACCCACTCACATAAACAAGCACAAGACATGAGTATACCCACTCATGCATTCCATTCATTCTTCACAAATCATATGGGTCTACCCACCCATATTACCACTTGAACATGACATTAGTCAATTCATATAGGTATACCCACCCATATGATCACATTTAAATTTTTTACATATCACCAAAAAGTATACCCACTTGTTTAACCACTTTCATTCATTCCAATTTATCAAAATAGGCATCGTACCATAGAGTATCACTAAGAAAAGAGGTGATACATCTCCAAGGAAGTCATTCAAAACCAAAAAGGTATTAATAGGCTTCCTCTAACTAGGAAAGCACAGGAACACACCCATTGGGTGGTTTAAATAGGAATAACATCAGTTATTTCCTTAAGTTTCACCCCATGGGTGACCATGAATCGAGCAATAAGTGCCAACACACCTGAAAAACATACGAGCATCCTCACTAGGTCTGACTAAGCCTACTATAAGTAGCTTACTCAAAAATAGAGCCTCTCCGAAAAGTCTGAAGGGCCGAAAAAAGGACAAACACTTGAAAAGCACCAAAATGATGAAGAAAATAATAGACCACCTAACTTATATTTGTATTAGAGTGTGTATCCAATACAATGTCATAATTCATCCTAGTTTAGGAGAAATATGAAGAATAAACAAAGAACAAGAAATTAGGGAATGTGATCCTAAATCCAAATATCATAGTTGTTGTTTAGAAGAAACAAGAACCACTAAAAATGAATTGAGTACTAACCAATGTGGTTCCAACGTGATCAATGGAAGAAGAATCAGATTACAAATAGATTCTAGATCTAAAAAACCATTTCAAAAGTTTTAGGCTCTAAAAAATTAGAGGTTACTTCCTCTCTTTACCTCCCCATTCCCCTATCGAGTAGTTACATGGTGCATAACCCTTTTACACAGTGTGTAATGCCCTGTATTATTTTTCTGAAGAAAATTCCATAAATGTTGTGTAGGGTCCTGGACAGACCACTACACATCATGACCCGGGATTACATGATGTGTATCCCCCATTCAAGATGTGTAATCAGCATATAATCAGCCTTCAACCCCGTTTTCTCTCTGAAGGGTCGTAAAGATTTGTCTGATAAAAATTCTGACCACTGAGCATGTACTCCGGCCTCCCTCTACCAAGTCTCATCTTGTAAATGGTCGTGCTACCATATACTCCTTACTATATTAACTAACCATCCTTGTAGAACCTTTGTGATCCTATCATTTATATGAATCAGATGCTCCTCAAAGGAAGAATGAACTTGTAATTCAATCTCCTCAGGTTGAAAAGTGTGAGATGAGTCCAAATGATAGTGGCACAGCTGAGATACATGGAAGATGTTATGAATGGTTCAATACCTCTAAGGTAATTGCAACTGATAGGCTACCAAAACAATTGTCTCTAGAATCTTGAACGGCTTGAAATATCATGGTGATAGATTACCCTATCTCCGGATCTGCCTATGTCCCAACCTTGGTGAAACAAGAAGAAAGACTCAATACCCAACCTTGAACTCTAGAGGTCATTTTCAGTGATCGGTGTTAGATTTTTGATGATACTGTTCTATGTCCATCCACTTTTAAATCAACTAGACCTACATAGAAGTCTTCTATATGAGACATGGTCCAAGAAAATCTACCTCTCTTGCCTCTAACAAACATAGGGGAGAATGACATGGCCTAACATACAAAGACTCATAAGGTGACATATGTATCATCACCTAATAAATTTTATTATAGGTGAACTAAACCAGGGGAATATGACTCTCCCAAGAGAACCCAAAATCTAGGATACATGATCTCAACATTTCATCTAGAACTTGTATTGTACGTTCTAACTAGCCCTCATTCTGAGGGTGGTATGATGTGCTTAGAAGCACTTGTGTACCCAGAGCCCTCTGAAAACTTTCGCAGAAACAAGATGTAAAGAAGGATTACATTTCTGAAACAATAGTGAGATAGAACCCATGAAGTCATATTATCTCATGGATATACAACCTTCCAAGCTCATCAACACTGAAGGTCTACTTGATTGAAAAGAAATGATCTACCTTTATAAGCCTATCAAGAACAACCCACACATCATCGATACCTCGAGGAGACCTCGGGAAACGAGTCATGAAATCCATCATGACATCATCCCATATGCATTCTAAAATTGGCAACTAGTGTGAAAACCTAGAGAGTCTCTGATATTCCAACTTCACCTACTGACAGGTGGAACATCTCATAACAAAACAAACTACCTATCTCTACATACCCAGCCATCGATACTATTTGTGCAAGTCACATTACATCTTGGTGACTTTAGGGTGCACTTCCCAAGATGAATAATGAAAATACCATATCAAATCCTCACATATTTCCACTTAAACCTAAATAAATCCATTGATACACTATATCTCATCTTATCCCACCTTCTAACAAGGAGGAGGGTCCTCACCTACTACACACTCCCATTGAAATAGGCCTTATGAATATTATAGCTATATAATTCTAACTCTATACAATAGGGTAGAGGTTAGAATTAAGTATGATTGAAAAGCCTATCCCTTCCTACCATGCACCTCTAGATGCATCTCAAAGAACAACACTATAAGATTCCACTCACTATTGGATTACTGCACTAGTTGTACCTAAGTTATCCTGCTAAATGCATAAACCACAAAATTTCCTCTATAAGGAATGTTGGTAATTTCAATGTAAAAGGACTATAGGTACTACACCCACATTTTTTGCCTCAGATTTAGGTCACGATGTGAAAATATTTATTTGAGGATTTTTTGTTCCATGTACACTACACAATGCTCTCCCACAAAATAGTATCTCCAATAGAGAAAAGCATGAACAATTGCAGATAACTTGAGATTGTGTGTAGGGTAATTCCTCTTATGTGGCCTCATTTGTCGAGACCCATACACCATGAATATATACCCCAGTATAAGAACTACTCCAAACCCAATACTTGTTTCATCATAATACATAGTATAGATTCTACTTTTCTCTAAAAGTATTCGGATTGGGGCTGATGTCAACCTACCTTTCAACTTCTATAAGGGTTTCCCACAAATATCTAACCATACAAATATCACACCTTTCTTGGTCAAGCACTTTCGTGGAGCTACTAAGCATGAAAAGTCCATTATGAAATTCCAATAGTAATCAGGTAGCCCCAAGAAACTCCATATATTAAAAAAAATCTTAGGATGCTCCCATGGAATTATTGATAACACCTTATCTAGGTCCACTGATACTCTTATCTCTAAGATTATGTGATAAGGGATGTGGATCTAATCAATCAAAAATTGGCACTTTGTGAAATTAGAATATAACTGATGCTCTCTCAGTGTATTAAAATGTTCGCAAGATTATTGTCATTGTAATGTCGATTATGAGAATACGCCAATACATAATCCACGAAAACCACCAAAAAATAATATAGGTAATGACGGAACACAAAGTTCATAAAAGCCATGAAAAACACCAGCACATTAATTTCACACCAGAATTTTCAATTCCATAATTTGGTTCAAATCCTCTTTCATATCTTATCTTTCTCTTGGTTTCTGGGTGTTTCGGGTTTAAAATTTTGGTGTCTTATGTGTTCCTGATCTATGAACGTGGTCTTGGGGGTCTTGTATAAAACTTGGAATCCTATTTTCTTAGAAGTATGGTATTAGTTTGTGTTGTTTTGGATTTTTTTGACACTCCTAGTGGCACCACTTGTGGGGTAAGCTGTTGAGGTAGTTTATACCCATGAGTTGGATGAGTTTTTGAGTGAAAAGGATGGTTCCTTTTCGTAATTTTCTTCCCTATCCTCGTCCATTATTTTCACCTTGGTTTACACCTTGAACCACCTGAAATTGGAGAAAAATGGAAGGTTTTTGGGTGCCCAGAATAGGTCGCATGATTTGGCCACACTGTTTACTAAACCATGCAGCCAAACCCTGTGTGGATGTCCAAGTCATTAATTTTTTTTAATTCCCATTTTCCCTCCCAAAAATAAATCTAATCAACTCCATTCATCTCCCATTCAACCCTATCATCCATTGGAGGCCTCAAAGCTCCCTCAAGATCCCTTCAAACCCATCTCTAATGGGGTTTTTGGTGGGGAAACTTTAATATTTATTCATGTTCTGTTTATCTCTTCATTTCCTTCATAATCCTTAGGATTTCCTCTCTCTCTATCATGAATTTCTTCTTTTTCAGTAATGTGGGATTCGTACCAAGGGTTTATCTTTTGGTTTCTTGGTATAATATTGATGTTTTAGGTTTCTTTTCACTTTCTTGTGGTGCATTGGTGGTGCGGTTGATGTTTCACACCAATATTTGAGGGTTTCGACACAAAATGTTGGTGATTCTATCCGTAATAATTTCTTGATGATTTATATTTCTGGTTTTACTCATTTTTCATATTCCTCAAATGTTGTGTGGGGTGCAAAAACCATTTTTGGTTTCATTATAAAATCATTTAGTATTAAAGTTACATTTTTTTCTTGAGGTTGTGTATTTTTAAAATGTAACTCATGTGATGTCTTTTTTGGTAGTTTTATAAAATATGAAAGTGATTTACTGGTTGTTGAAAGGGGATACCAATTCTGGTTGGGTAATTCTTTAGTGTCGTGTGGGTCTCAAAAGAGGTTTTTTTGAATGAGTTTTATGTGTAAAACCTTGTTATACTCTTTGAAGGTGTTTTATGAAAATGTGTGTTTCTCATGTGTATCTTTGTGGAATTATTTGAGGTAATTTTATAACACTTGATAATTGTTTAATAAACGTTTTTAGGGCATTCAATTCTGTTTTGGAATGGTATTGGTGAGATATTTTCCATTAAATAGGGGGTTGAAATGGGTTTTTTGTAAAAAACATGGTTATACCCCTTGGGTTTATTTTTTGAAAATTGAAAATGATTTAGTGAGTTAAACAAAGTGTGAAAAATATGTACATGTACTATTTTAATTATTTTTTCACTTAATATGGGTTTTTTAAAGGTAAAGAGGTGATTTAAGATGTCAAACATTTTTAGAATGTTTTATAAATTACTGAAATGTTTTATTAAATTGTGATGTTGGTGGAAAATAAGTTTGTGGACTGTTTCGCATGACTTTGATGATAAAATGACTTTGAAGGTTAAAAGGGTATTATGTGAAATGTGTGTGGTCTGTTATGTGATTTTGAATATATTGTAAAGGTTTTATAATAATTTTTAAAGGATTTTTTGAAGTGTTAAAGAGATTTGAAAAGTGTTGTGGGTTATTTTTGTGTGAGTATGGTTTAAAAATGCATCTAAATGAAAACATGGATTATGTGACTTGTGTGATATACATGGGTATATTCTGGGAATTTGTGATGTGGAAGTGGTATTTTCATTTGAAAATTATTATTCATGGAATGTTGAACTTGTTTGAGCACAAGAGGGAAGCACATGTATCTAGGTGGGTGGATGTGTACTAGTATGCAAGTGATCCCATGGGATTTGGCCCCAGTTTCACATCACAAGATTGAAAATAACAACACTAAAAAAACTATGATGATGATGATGTTGGGGGACCCCAAGTTTATGGGTATGATATTGACTAGTGGCTCGTGTGCACAAGAATGGATATTTGTATGGTTACTGTCACCGAGATATAAGGTACATGGGACCCATAACGAGCTAGTGCCTAGGAGTTATTTTCCCATTGATTATGATCATTGGATGATTTATGCATACCTTTGGAATAAAGTATGTTGGGATGGAATGTTTAACAACATTGATTTTTTATCTAAAAGTGTTCATTCTTTAAAATAGCCCACTTGGAAACTGATTTTACTAAAAGTTGCATCTTTTAAAAATTCTAACTAGCAATTCTTATTTAAAAAATTTGCAAGATTTTTATATTTGAATGTTTATCACATGGAATATATTAGTGGTGGTATCCTACTGGGCTTTGAATCAAACCCTACTTACACTTTTGGGCGTAAGTAGACTAGGATATTTTTTTCGTAGGTTTGGGTACAACTTTTGTGCCAATGGTTTGGGTTTTTAGCTATCCATCGTGATGCGGTGTTGTGGAGATAGATTTAGGGCAGTGCCTCTTACTATGTGGAGGCTCTTAGGATGTATCTTTATGTTTTTGTACCTTTTTAGTAGTATTTTAACATTGTTTTAAATTATTTAATTCACTTATGAAATTTTTTAAAAGTTGGTTTGGTTTGAAAAATCCAGAGTTGGTTTATTCGATTTGTTTGTTGTTGTATGTTTATAAACTCGGGTAAATCATTCCCAACATTCATTTTATGATACAAAAGAACTTGTGAGAGACTGTGGTGATTGGTGACACCCTACATGCCTTGTCATGTGCCAGTCATAGTGCCAGTTTTGATGGTGACTAGATTTGGTTCATGACAAAATGGTATCAGAGGAGGTTCACTCTCTTTTGGTTATGTTATCTGGGGAAGAGTCAGGGTATTCTATAGATAGGATTCTTGGGATATGACATTCCAATTATGGGTTTTGTGCCTAGTTGGCACACCTCATTACGGGATAATATTTTCCAGGGGATGTTGGGATTTATCTCAGTCATTTAGTTTTCTTGGTTTGATGATGATTAGGGGAAATGAAAAGAGATTTGGGTTAATGGTCTCAGTGATCTTGTAGGGCCTAGAAAGCCATGTGGAGTCAGAGATATTTCCCTAGAACACTCTCTATGATGGTGAAGTGATTGGCGGATGGCCACCAAAAATATGTTCAACTCAATTACCAAACTAGTTTCCTTTCGTATTGTCTTGTGTTCTTTAGTTTTGAAATCTTGGATGTTTGGTTTTAAAGAAAAACAATTGCATGGTTTAAAAAGAGAAAATTTTTGGAAAATTGTTTTTCTAATGAAGAGGGTATGGATAAATTTGTGAAATACTGGAAGTTAATTTTCAAAAAAATTTTGAAATGAAAAATGGTGTATTTACACATCTTTTGAATGCAGGATATTATGTTAAAGTTGGGATTGAAAAAGTGTTTCCAAAAGATTATTCTAAAATATTAAAAGGTGTTTTGATGGGCTAGATTTTTTTAAGATTAATGTACATGAATTGAAAGTCAATTTTTATTGAATTATTGGTGATCTTATAAAATGTTTTACGAAGCATTGGAACCTTATTTTAAATAAAAAGAGATGAGTTTTCAAAGGAATGGGGGTTGATGAAAGGGAGTTTTCATAAAACTGGCAGTGTTTTGAAATGGGCTGAGATATTTTGAAAATAATATGTATGACATGAAATTGAGTACTTATCTAAATGATTGTGTATTTATAAAATATTTTTAAGATGTAAATTGTTATTTTGATCTCGTGGTTAGCGGTCTTGAGAAAAAGGATGTATTGGTTAACGATTTTGGTTTTGATAAGTGGAAAGGATTTGTGTTTTAACCTTTGGTATTTTCATGAGTGACCACATGCCTGAGGTTATATGGGATGGTGTATAGTTAACAGAATGAATAGATGATTGCCTGTATGGATATGAGGAGGGTGCCTATTGTGGCACTAAAACATGCATGTGTGAGGCCCATGGGGTACCATTGGTGGATACTCTAACTGCTGAACTGTTTATTTTTAAAGAGATGATTTTAAAGGAAAACATGTTGTCTTGATGACTGGTTTGGGATAGTGTGTCTTATGTGTTTTTGGAAATTTTGTTATGGTATGTTTTGAGTCCAAGAACCCCTCTTGTTTGAATGGTGTTTAGGGATTGTGTTTGGTCGTTAAGCTGGGTTGAAGGGCAAGTTAGTGGTATCCTTATGAGAAATGTTTCGCGATGCCTTTACATTGGTTCCCTTTTTGTGTTTGGTTCTTTTTAATAGCATGTTTTGACCAATGGACTAGCTTGGTTGGGTCCTTGGGTTCTCTTGTTGGATAAGGTACGCCCCCATTAAGGTTTAGTGTACAACTGAAGTGCAACCCGTATTGTTTCGTCATCGGAAGACCCTCTAGTTGATCAATATAAAGAATCATTTTCTCGAGATTTAGAGATTTAGTCTACATAATTTCCTTTGTTTATTTTATGGATGCTCTTGTAGAGAGATAGTTCTCATGGAAGGTTTAAAGATACATTATTTTCATAAGTTACCTAATTTGTTGAAGGTGGAAGTGGGTTGGGGTTGTTAGTGTGGATGAGTGTATGGATGGTGTCTAAGAGGGCCTTTGGGTTCTTCACAGTCTCTTCAAAGTAGGGGTTCATATTAAACGAACAATGTGGGAAATATGGTCATGAGAGGCTGTTATAGACACTTTCTGGAATTCTGTGATGTTTGGGGATGTTGTATAAGGACCCCCTCCATGTATTATTTCTATCAGTTGCATTGGTCATGTTCGGTGATGCATTGTGATGTCATGTGCTCATTTCATTGTAAATGTTAAGTTTTAAAATATTTTTTGAGTCTTTTTTTGTTATAAGTATGTCTCCATTCAGAATACCTCTACATCCTTTGTTTAGAGGAATGTGTTTCTATATATCCTTTATTCTTTACGTTTATCATCCAAGGAAACAAGGTGTAATGTTTTTTTCATCTTCGAATCACTTGTTTCACTGAAATTTTGGGTTTTGGTAAAGTGAGTTTTGGAATGTGTTATGTCTTGGTTAACCCATCTGGGGTTGCGGTGTAGTTATTTGTAGCATCAAAAGAAGAATTTCCATTTAGGGGTTTCCAAATTCTAACTATTATGCTGAAGATACTTCAATCCTTTGAGCTTCAGCCATAGGTCCGGAGAGAAGCTAGCATATAGTCAGGGGAAATCTCATGGTCGTTTAATCCTTTATACAATTTCCTATCTTCAGTATGAAAGATGGGGAATATTTTAAACCTCTGGTGTTGTCATATTGATTTTTTTTCTTCCCATTGATGGAAAGCGGTGGGAGGACCTCATGCCCATGTTATCTCCCAATTTCATTTCCTCCCCCTTTGGTTTCAATTGATTTTTTTGAGAGAGGTTTGAAATTTGGCTAGAAAGGTTGAGCACATAGTTTGTGAACAATTAGTAGTGATTGTGTTCTAGGAGGCCATTGTAGAGGCCCGAATCTTGACGTACATGGACATTACATTACTTTTGCGGAATACTTAATACATAACAAAAACAGACACACAAGGACCGTAATAGTTTAGTGTCTTTGTAAACTTGGAACGTAATCTTCTAATCGTGGTGAAAGATCTTCAACATCTCCCATAAAGATCTTCCCCTTTTTTTCTTACCTAAAACCTTTATTTATATCCTGGGGTAAAGAAAACATAAAAAGAGTGAGCTCAAATGCTCAGTAAGGGTATGAATGGATATAATAAAACATACCAAATACATTTGAACTTATTAACATAAACATAATGTTTAGACATCAAAATCTTGAGAAATGACATAAAACATAGAAGTACGTAAGGAATAGATCATAAAGAAACATTAAGAATGATAAAATAGCATGGGAATAAAACATGTAATTGTGGAAACCATTAAGCACATGATATGATTTCCATATTATCCAAGGCATTGCTGCCAAGACTATCTTAGTGGACAAAGTCCCTTTCTGAATCGAGTTCACTCCTCGTTCCCGTCCTGTATTACTAAACCGGTTTAACTTGCTGTTCCAGCCATGTCTATCTCATGAGATATAAATCTTTACCCAATGCATTGGAGGGAGATATAGGTCCCACCCATCTCGTAGTTAAATCATTCTTACTTGTGCCACAAAATAAACATACATCATTCATAATAACCCAATGAATAAAATGGGGTTCATAAACATCATCCCATCATCACATAATCGATATAAATAGAATGGATATCATTTCATAATAAGAAAATTGAAAACATGTAAATCTTAGAGACATTATACTTGAAACATACACATATGAAATGATGTCATCTTAGATGAAAAATGGTTTTGATAAAACACTTGAAATGAATTCTTGAGGAAAATATCATTTCTTCTTCAAAATCATTTTCTTTTCACAAAATGACATGAAATTTTAAAAGAAAAGGATTTTTTTGAAAATAGTCATGAAATATTTTGGAGGAAGTTTCATGAAAAAAAGGCTTTATAAAACCATAAAAATCCGTTTGTGTCGTATAAGGTAAAAATAACATTCTTCTCGTACTTTTGTCGGAAAAGTAAAAAAGTACCTCGTAACGTAAACAAAAGAAAGATTACTTACAAACCATATAGTAAAAGTCAAGAATGGGTAAAAAGGACTTTAAAAATACATGAAAACACTTTTATAAAACATGGATATGGATGATAGAAATACCCCCATTAAATACTTATGAATAAGCAATCTCGGATAAAAATGAGATTTGAAAAATTATCCCTTACCTTAGGTCCAATATGCTTCATACATATCCAAAACTCCTGTATAATGATTTAAATAATGTCATTGACTTATTACAGAATCATATTCATTGTTATTATATCATATATGGTTCACTTATGACTTTATATTACACGTTCTTTTGTAAATTCATGTTAAAGTAGCGTTTTGGGTAAAATCGTTTCATTTGTCGTTCATGTTTTAACTTGTAATTATTCATATGATTACTTAGATCATGATTAATTACATCTATAATTTAAAACATGATTTATATATAATATATATTCAGAATATACATATATATAATAGATTGATAAATGGAAAGAAATACACCGTTCATGGAGACAGTAGGTCGTACATACGCATGAACGCTGTTTTCGTTTCCTTATTGAATTGAATGGAATTAAGTGTATGACATACATATATATTTACATAAATCCAGTAGAATTATTATGTCATATATTTCATTATTACTTATTATATATACTTTATAATCATTCTTGAATTGTTAACATGGAAAATGAATCCCATCGCGTCGTGGAGTTGGTAATCCGTACGTACGCACGAGCGATGATATCGTTCCCATGGAATTGTATTGGAGTGTATGTATACTATTTAGGAATCAATATAACTTTACAATAATCATATATATTCATTATTTACACCATTATACCCATCCAAGTAAGGTGGTGGTGGAAAATAGATTACACTACGGCGTGGAGACGGTATTCCGTACGTATGCACGCGCGATGATTTCATTTTCCGTTGGATGGATAGATGGTGAAATAGGGTGGTTTCATATTTATAATAAAATATAATTATATGAAAGTTATTGATGTTATTACTTCATAATGAAACAACTAAAGAAGAATAAGTTGAAGAGGAAAGAAAATTGAAAGAATCGGTAATGGAAATTACCTCTTCTTTGACACGCCTCTTTGAATCCTCCTATTAGGGTACTACAATTGGTCTTTGAAGAAGACCATAACCTCTATGATGTTTCTAGCGAAGTTGAGAAGTAAAATGGTCAGGGTTTGGCCGAGCTTAAAGTCTCAAATTGGTGTGAGGAAGAGAGGGAGGAGGTGCCCTTTTATAAGGGAGGAGAGGGGCACCTTTGGAATCCTCAAAAAGATTAGTTTAATATAAATTCAAAACCCACATAAAAACCTCCAAAAATGACTCAATTAAAATATTAGATGAGATAGTCTTGTAATATCATCAACCAATAAAATTTAGACATGTTTTGATCTTATTTTAAACCTTATCATTTTGATTTATCCTTATTTAATCTATTTAAGAGTATTTGTGGTAATAAAATTCAAAATTTTAAATGGTTATAAATAATCACTTATGTGGTGTTAATTTTACATAATTGGATACATTATAATATGTAAGACTATATACATTTCAATTTATAATTTTTAAATATTTTTGTGATTTTTAAACAATTTCATAGTATGTTATTTTTATAAAATAACAATAGTGTCAATTTTGACACGACTCATTTATTTGAATATAAATAAAATATAAACAGAGGATATATTCAAAATAAAATATTTAATAGATTCCAAACATGTCATATTTGTCTATAAAATTATTTGATCACATTAAATATTTCATATAATATTTATTTTAATATTTTTAAAACCATTTATTTGGTATATCTCTTAATAAAATAATTAGTACAACATTTTTGTAAAATAATTTAATATACTTATTTGTTTCATAAAAATTGAAAATAAAATCCTTTGATGAATATTAATATCAAAGTTTTTATAATAATAATTTTACTCGAATTTATCATCTTAAAATAACAAGATGTAAATTGTTATCTTTATTAAATTATGAAAGTGACAACTTTGGAATCATTTAAAATAAAATATTATAAGGTTCATAATCGCCATAATAAGGATCAAAATCATCAAAAATTCGTCCAGTGGATGATTAGGGTTTATATATACACTACTAATAAGTTTGGTGCAGATTTTTGGGCCTTTTGATATGTATTACTATTTCAATAAAAACTATATTATTTATTTTTCACTAAATAAATAATTTCTGCATCATTAATGTATAAGATAATAAGGTAATTAAATAACTCTTAAAAATTAAAAATAAATTACCATGATAAATAAAAATATTTTATCCTTCAAATGAGTATTTATAACCGAATTTATATTCTGTATAAACTTATATTAAAAATAATTTAATTATTAAAGTTGAGTGAGACATATTTCACTTTCCTTTAAATAAAATAAACTAAAGGTCTTAATCACCTCCAAGTGGGTTCTAATGGATTCCATTTCGACCCAAATATGACTTAGTACGAAATATAATCATCCAATTGTATTAAGACAAGTATTAAGATAATTTTATAATATTATATTTAACCTTAATTACCCAATTTACCTTTTACAATGGTAAATAAAATTTACCGTTTTTACTATTCATAAAGCCCAAAAATAAAAAGTAGTCTATTAATATAATTTAGACCCACTGATTCCAAATATGGAATCCATTTTTCAAAATTCAATACACATAATTTGTAAAAATTAAATTCAAATTAATCATTTTGTCGAAAGAAAACATGTTTTTGTTTAAAACACTGCAAAAGATTGAATTTATTTAACCTACGAGTTCAATGTAAAATCATTGATATTGACATAAATTATATTAAATGGTAAAAATATATTATATTTATACTTTAAAACCATTAAATATTATAATTTAACCACATAAGTTATTACGATTAAAAAAGTTTTTTTTAATTAAAATATAGCGTGTTTTTACTATTCATTAAAATATGAAAGTTATCTGAATAATATAAAAAATTTATCCAAGGTAAAATTTTATATCCTGATTTCAAAGAATAATTTTATTTTGTAAAATTTAACTTATAAACATGTCAAAATATAGATTTAAAGTTGGTGCGCCATCAAAAGGCGGCAAAACTGCATTTTTTGAAAAATACTTATTTTACCCGAAAAAATTATTTTGTTATTATACCGTGTTCTAGAAAATGTGCAAGATGAATAATAATGTTATAAAATTCAAAAGTTTGTTAATACTATTCATAACGACTAGTTCATAATAATATTATAATAATATATCATTGTTTAG
Source organism: Viscum album (assembly GCA_963277665.1). Lineage (NCBI taxonomy): Eukaryota > Viridiplantae > Streptophyta > Magnoliopsida > Santalales > Viscaceae > Viscum > Viscum album. Next base: position 75,433,565 of record OY728165.1, on the reverse strand, counting down.
TAAAACCCGGTATTGCGTACAACACACGCTATCGAGGAAGGACGTGATTGCGTGTAATGCAAGCCAAGTCAGGGTTGCATGTAGTGCACGACTCCTTTGTTGTTTCATATAACAAAATACATTGAATATATATATACTTAATGTTTCATAGAATAACTACTATCAAACAAACATGAAATTGTGTGTAACATGATCCAAGATTAGTGTTGCGTATACTACAAGCTAATACAGTGTTGAGTATAGCACAAGATAATCTTGGTGTAGTGTACAACAGAAGATATGAAAGAAATTAAAATGAATATATCTTATAAAATCTCAGGTTGTTACATTTTACCCCCCTTAAAATGAATTTCTCCCTCGAAATTCATTGGGGTTATAAATCATTTACTATTTATAGAAACCCACATCTTAAAAAGGAATACTAAAACTTAATTTTAAAAACTAAAATATGAAACATAACGATTACCCAAAATAACTCATCATTGGGTTTCCATATTGGAGAAAATAGGTGAAAATATGGATATGTAAGAAAAATCAAACCATTAAGTTTTGATGGGGAGTGGTAGAGAACATCGCTATAAAAAAGCCATCAATCACAAAGCCATAAATTTGTAATGATCTAAGGTACCATCTAATTCATCAGATATAATAGCACTAGGAAAACATTTTTGGTTTTCAATATCATTTCCCTAAAGTTGAAAATTTTGAATTAGAAGAAATACTTGCTTGATTTTGGTACAATCTCACTGTTTTTTGTGCTTTGAATAATTTCCACTTCATCTCTTAAAGAAATGAAGATAAATTTGTTATTCGTGAAGTGTTAAAAGGTCATGTGATAGAATGATGGGTCATTCCATCTGTTTCAAACAAAAGGTTAGCAAAAGTTATCAAATATACATGAGTCCATCTATGGTGAGGTTAATCATATACAATTCCAAAAATTAACTAAAACTTCATATATCATAACGCTTAATAAAATAAAATAAGTTTCTACTAACAAGGGACTTCCTGTAGGCCAGTGGTAGGTGATAAATGCCAGTCGCACTTTAGTTGTGTGTTCGATTCCCATAGCCTTGTCTGACGCGATGGGTTGTCGCCCGTCCTGAAGGTTGTCCTTTTTCTAAAACAACATTACTATAACATCCAATCAATAATATCGAAAAAAGTTCTATCCTTAAACAATAATAACATATGTCCATCATAATTCCTTCCAATCTTTAAGCTTATCCAAAATACATATGTCAAATCTCATAGTATAAAGAAAACAATTACTTGAAATGTCATCAACCAAGCATGTGAATACCATCATTTATCCCCCATATATTTTGTTGGTCACATTCCAATCATGTGAATACCTTAATCATGTATTCTCTTGAAAAATGAATACCCATTAAACCTTAGTTAAAACATGAGTTCTGTCAAAAGTTAACTCTTTCCACATACCAAAACCCCAAAATACTATATACTCAAACCATGATATAACTATTTCCTTAAATCAGTCATGAGATCATGAATACTGTCAATCATTTCATTTTCTCTTTATCCCTTCATTATGCGCATATCATCTTTTTTCCAAAAATATCTCAATCACTTTCTATGGTTACCGGTACCATAAAATTATTGAAAACCACAATAGACCAATACATAAATATTCCAATATTCCACGATACTATATACAACATTATTTTGGAATCCCATTACATAAACACTTAATCATTCCACCACATCGGTGTTATATTCAACATCGCCAATAGTGATCGCATGTGACTTCCCTTTGTCCTCTGCCTTAAGTGGTTTCTTATTTCGATCATCACTAACCCTTGGATTAGGGCATTTATTAGCATAATGCCCCATTTCCTTGCACTTTAAGCATTGAAGTGTTGGTGGTGTGTTCTCTACAGTCTTTTCTTTATTCACATCATTAGAAACCCTTTTTCAATTACTTCGACACTCAGCTGCTCGATGACCTTCTTTTCCACACTTAAAACATTTTCTAGTCCCTTTAATAGAATCTCCACCATGCTTATTTCCACACTTTGAGCATAAGGATACATTCATCTTCTTTTCACCATTATTCTAAGATTTCTCCTTGAACTCCATCTTTCGTTTCTTGTCAAAACCATGAGATGGATAAGAAACACCAAATTCCATTTCTACCTTGATAGCACAACGCACAATTTCTTCATAGCTATTGAAGTCTCTTATAGCTAATTCCCTTTAAAAATTTGGTTTTAATCCACTGAATAATCGATCAAATTTACTTTCAGGTTGGATGATAATGCCAAATGCATACTTTGCAAGCCTTGTAAAATTCGCTATGTATATACCAAGAGATTCATCAACCTTTTTCATTAGTTCAAGAAACATATTCTCCATCTTTGTCTGAAGAATATGAGGGAAGTACTTATTGAAAAATAAGTTCATGAACTCATCCCATTCCATGGACTCAATTTCATCTCTTGGCCTCGTATTCATGATAAGATTCCACCATTGATCAGCTTCACCTTCCAAACGATATACTACTAAGATGACTTTATCATGCTCAGAACATTGAAGAACTGAAAATATATTTTCAGTGGTACTGATCCATTGTTCACCAACAAGTGGATCAGAAGACCCACTGAAAGAAGGTGGACGTTGCCTCATGAAGGACTCAATAGAATGTTGTCCCCTTCTCTGCTCATTTGGAAGTCCAGAATGATTCATAGCTTGTGTAAGTATAGCAATAAGATTTTGCACTCCATCTACCAAAAAATTTGTTTGTTTGGGAGGATAATCATTGCATTGTACATTGCATTGATCAACATGGTTCATTCGGGTTCCAGCCATCGTCTAAAACCCAAAAAGAATAGTGTGAGAGGCAAAAATATTGCTAGGGAAAACAACATAATAAAGGGGGAGTACCTTCAATATCTAACATCTTTGGTTTAATTCTAAGATCTTTACCATAATTCTATGAATATAAACTATACTTACACTTAACCTTAGGTACATCCTTATACATACCTTAGAAATATCTTTAGGGATCTCACTAAAGTTATCGCATCCTAGTTTCCAAAGGTTGACTAAACCTTTCCTCTGATACCAACTGTAGAGGCCCAAAGATTGATGTACATGGAAATTACATTACTTTTGCAGAATACTTAATACATAACAAAAACAGACACACAAGGACCGTAATAGTTTAGTGTCTTTGGAAACTTGGAACGTAATCTTCTAATCATGGTGAAGGATCTTCAACATCTCCCATAAAGATCTTCCCCTTTTTTTCTTACCTAAAACCTTTCTTTATATCCTGGGGAAAAGAAAACAAAAAAATGGTGAGCTCAAATTCTCAGTATGGGTAAGCATGGATAAAATAAAACATACCATATACATTTGAACTTAAAAACATAAACATAATTTTTAGACATCAAAAGCTTGAGCAATGACATAAAACATGGAAGTACGTAAGGCATAGATCCTAAAGAAACATTAAGAATGATAAAATAGCATGGGAATAAAACATGTAACTATGGAAACCATTAAGCACATGATATGATTTCCATATTAGCCAAGGCATTGCTGCCAAGACCATCTTAGTGGACAAAGTCCCTTTCTGAATTGAGTTCACTCCTCGTTCCCGTCCTGTATTACTAAACTGGTTTAACTTGCTGTTCTAGCCATGTCTATCTCATGAGATATAAATCTTTACCCAATTCATTGGAGGGAGATATAGGTCCCACCCATCTCATAGTGAAATCATTCTTACTTGTGCTATAAAATATACATACATCATTCATAATAACCCAACGAATAAAATGGGTTTCGTAAACATCATCCCATCATCACATAATCCATATAAATAGAATGGATATCATTTCGTAATAAGAAAAGTGAAACCATGTAAATAATAGAGACATTATACTTGAAACATACATATATGAAATAATTTCATCTTAGATGAAAAATGGTTTTGATAAAACACATGAAATGAATTCTTGAGGAAAATATCCATTCTTCTTCAAAATAATTTTCTTTTCACAAAATGTCATGCAATTTTAAAAGAAAAGGATTTTTTGAAAATATTCATGAAATATTTTGGAAGAAGCTTCATGAAAATAAGGCTTTATAAAACCGTAAAAATCCATTTGTGTTGTATAAGTTAAAAATAACATTCTTCTCGTACTTTTGTCTGAAAAGTCAAAAAGTACCTCGTAACGTAAACAAAAGAAAGATTACTTATATACCGTGTAGTAAAAGTCAAGAATGGGTAAAAAGGACTTTAAACATACATGAAAACACTTTTATAAAACATGGATATGGATGATATAAATAACTCCAATAAATACTTACGAATAAGCAATCTCGGATAAAAATTTGATTTGCAAAATTATCTGTTACCTTAGGTCCAATATGCTTTGTATGTATTGAAACCTCCTGTAAAATGATTTAAATAATGTCATTTACTTATTAAAGAATCATATTCATTGTTATTATATCATATATGGTTTACTTATGACTTTATAATACCCGTTCTTTTGTAAATTCATGTTAATGTATCATTTTGGGTAAAATCGTTTCATTTGTCGTTCGTTTTTTAACTTGTAATTATTCATATGATTACTTAGATCATGATTACTTACATCCATAATGTAAAACATTATTTATATATAATATATATTCAGAATATACATATATATAATAGATCAATAAATGGAAATAAATACACCGTTCATGGAGACAGTAGGTCGTACATACGCATGAACGCTGTTTTCGTTTCCTTATTGAATTGAATGGAATTAAGTATATGACATACATATATATGTACATAAATAAAGTAGCATTATTATTTCATATATTTCATTATTACTTATTATATATACATTATAATCATTCTTGAATTGTTAAAATGGAAAATTAATCTCATCGCGTCGTGGAGATGGTAATCCGTACGTACGCACATGCGATGATATCGTTCCCATGTAATTGTATTGGAGTGTATGTATAATCATTCAGAATAAATATAAATTTACAATAATAATATATAGTCATTATTTACACCATTATACCCATCCAAGTAAGGTGGTGGTGGAAAATAGATTACACCACGGCGTGGAGACGGTATTCCGTACGTACGCACACACGGTGATTTCGTTTTATGTAGGATGGATAGATGGTGAAATAGGGTTGTCTCATATTTAAAATAAAATATCAGTATATTAATGATACTGATGTTATTACTTCATAATGAAACAACTAAAGAAGAAGAAGTTGAAGAAGAAATAAAATTGAAAGAATCGGTAACGGATATTACCTCTTCTTTGACACGCCTCTTTGAATCCTCCTCTTAGGGTACTAAAATTGGTCTTTGAAGAAGACCAGGACCTATAAGATGTTTCTAAGGAAGTTTAGAAGGGAAATGGTCAGGGTTTGGACAAGATTAAAGGCTCAAATTGGTGTGAGGAAGAGAGGGAGGAGGTGCCCTTTCATAAGGGAGGAGAGGGGCACCTTTGGAAACCTCAAACATATTAGTTTAATATAAATTCAAACCCCACATAAAAACCTCCAAAAATGACTCAATTAAAATATTAGATGATATATGGTTGTAATATCATCAACCAATAAAATTTAGACATGTTTTGATTTTATTTTAAACCTTATAATTTTGATTTATCCTTATTTAATCTATTTAAGTTTATTTGTGGTAATAAAATTATAAATTATAAATGGTTATAAATAATCACTTATGTATTGTTAATTTTCAATAATTGGATACATTATGAAATTTTAGACTATATAAATTTCAATTTATAATTTTTAAATATTTTTGTGATTTTTAAACAATTTAATAATATGTTATTTTTATAAAATAACAATAGTGTCAATTTTGACACTATTCATTTATTTGAATTTAAATAAAATCTACACAGAGGATATATTCAAACTAAAATATTTAATAGATTTAAAACATGTCAAATTTGTCTAGAAAATTCTTGGAGAATATTAAATAGTTCATATAATATTTATTTTAATATTTTTAAAACCATTTATTTGGTATATCTCTTAATAAAATAATTAGTACAACATTTTTGTATAATAATTTAATATACTTATTTGTCGGATAAAAATTAAAAATAAAATCCTTAAATGAATAAAAATATCAAAGTTTTTATAATTATAATTTTACTCTAATTTATCATCTTAAAATAACAACATGTAAATTGTTATCTTTATTAAATTATGAAGGTGAAAACTTTGGAATCATTTAAAATAAAATATTATACGTGTCATAATCGCCATAATAAGGATCAAAATGGTCAAAAATTCGGCCATTGGATGATTAGAGTTTATATATACACTAATAATAAGTTTTTTGCAGATTTTTCGGCCTTTTGATATGTATTACTATTTCAATAAAAACTATATTATTGATTTTTCAATAAATAAATAATTTTTGCATCATTAATGTATAAGATAATAAGGTAATTAAATAACTATTAAAAATTACAAATAAATTACCATGATAAATAAAAATATTTTATCTTTCAAATGAGGATTTATAACCTAATTTTTATTCTGTATAATCTTATATTGAAAATACTTTAATTATTAAAGTTGAGTGAGACATATTTCACTTTCCTTTAAAAAAAATAAACTAAAGGTTTAATCGCCTCCAAGTGGGTTCTAATGGATTCCATTTCGACCCAAATATGACTTAGGATTAAATATAATCATCCAATTATATTAATAAAAGTATTAGGATAATTTTATAATATTATATTTACCCTTAATTATCTAATTTACCTTTTACTATGGTAAATAAAATTTACCGTTGTTACTATTCATAAAGCTCAAAAATAAAAAGTAGTATATTAATATAATTTGGACCCACTGATTCCAAATATGGAATCCATTTTTCCAAATTCAATACACAGAAGTTGCAGAAAAGAAATTAAAATTAATCCCATTGTCGAAAGAAAATGGGTTTTTGTTTAAAACATTGCAAAAGATTGAATTTATTTAACCTACAACTTCAATGTTAAATCAATGATAATGACATACATTATATTAAATGGTAAAAATATATTCTATTTATACTTTAAAACCATTCAATATTATAATTTAACCACATAAGTTATTATGATGAAAAAATTTGTTTTTAATTAAAATATAGCATGTTTTAACTATTCATTAAAATATGAAAGTTATCAGAATAATATGAAAAATTTATCCAAGGTAAAATTTTACATCCTGATTCCAAAGAATAATTTTATTTTGTAAAATTTAACTTATAAACATGTCAAAAACTATATTTAAAGTGGGTGCGCCATCAAAAGGCGGCAAAACTGCAATTTTTTTAAAAATACTTATTTTACGCGAAAAATTTATTTTTTTCTTATACCATGTTCTAGAAAATGTGTATGATGAATAATAATGTTATAAAATAAAAAATTTAGTTAATACTATTCATAACGGCTAGTTCATAATAATATTGTAATAATATATTGTTTTTTAGTAAAACCTGGTATTGCGTACAACACACGCTATCGAGGAAGGTCGTGATTGCCTGTAATGCAAGCCAAGTCAGGGTTGCGTGTAGTTCACAACTCCTTTGTTGTTGCGTATAACAAAATACATTGAATATATATATATATATACTTAATGTTTTGTAGAATAACTACTATCAAACAAACATGAAATTGTGTGTAACACGATCCAAGAATAGTGTTGCATATACTACAAGCTAATACAGTGTTGCATATAGCGCAATATAATCTTGGTGTAGTGTACAACAGAAGATATGAAATAAATTAAAATGAATATATCTTATAAAATCTTGGGTTGTTACAGCCATGAAAATATAATGATCCCCACAGTTAGTGTATGGTTTCCCAAACTGTGCAGACTAACTGTCTGACCATCCCAACTTTTAAATTTTGGGGCATTTCTATGCCGAACCGTGCTGGTTAGTTAATATGGTTGGTTCTTATAGTGGGGAGACCAAATATGAGTCTCATGTGAGATCTTTTGGAAAAGCCTAATGGAAGTATACCCCTTATACCAGGGATTCTGTTTGGCCCTCTCCCTGGTAATGTCCTGATCCTATATCCAGAGAATTCAAGTTTTCTCTTATGGTGGGGAGCCCATTTGTGTCTCCCCATACTAGTAACTCAGATTTTCCATTGGTCTTGGCTTGGAGGTAGTTAGTCTTATTCAGAGATATCTAACTACCTAAATCTTTCTGGGGTAAACGTTGGGACTAGAGAGTGCCCATCTATTTCGTAAAAGCAAGGTAAGTGTAACATTATTCGTTGTTGTAGTTCCTTAGGGAAAATTTCTTGAATCTTGTTTGTATGGTGTATGAGGAGTTTTATTTTGGGATAAATTCCAAATTTGATTGATCAATTCTGGAAAGTGGTGTAAGTTTTGGTTTGTGGGAGTATTCTTTCCTTAATTGATCACTAGAGGTGTTTGGCCTTTTGGGGGAGACTGAATCTTGGAAGGGGAGTCATCCACAGATTCTATGTTGGGTTTGGTTTTTTATTTGTCCTTTCTATGGATTTATAGTGGCGGAATGCTTTATGGTAGGGAGAATATTCACTCTTGGATTTTCAATTCCATGCTTTAGTTTAAATCCTCTCTCAGTTCTTAGCTTTCTCTTGGTTTCTGGGTGTTCTGGGTTTGAAATTTTGGTGTCTACTGTGTTATTGATCTATGAACATGATCTTGAAGGTGTTTTATGTTACTTGGCCTCCTATTTTATCAAAAGTATGGTATTAGGTTTTGGTGTTTTGGATTTGGTTTTGTGACATTCATAGTGGCACCACTTGTGGGGCAAGTTGTTGAGGTGGTTTGTACCCTTGAGTTGGATGAGTTTTGGGATGAAAAGAATGGTTTCTTTTGGGAAATTTTCTACCCTATCCTTGGCCAATATTTTCCCCTTGGTTTCCACCTTGGACCCCCCTCCAAATTGGAGGATAATTGATGGTTTTTGGGTGCCTAGAACATGCCACACAGTTTGGCCGCACAGTTTACTAAACCATGCATCCAAATCATGCAAGGGTGTCCTAGTCATTAAAAACATTTTTTAATTCCCATTTTTCCTCCTATAAATAAATATAATCCACTCCATTCCTCTCCAATATGACCCTATCATCCATGGTATGCCTCCAAGATCTCTCAAGCTCCCTTGGAACCCATATTTGATGGGGGTTTCAGTGGGGAAACTTCAAGATATCTTCAAGTAAATTTTCTCTCTTCATTTCCTTCCTTCTTATTAGGGTTTCCTCCCTCTTTCATGAATTTCCTCTAGTCTAGTAATTAGAGATTCTTAACTAGGGTTTTTCTTTGGGTTTCTTGGTCTAATATTGAGGTTTTAGGTAGCTTTTCACTTCCTTGTGGTGTGGTGGTGCTACTGTTGATGCTTCAAACCATGATTTGAGGGTTTTGACACAAAATTTCGGTGATTCCATGTGTATGATTTTATTGTTGAGTTTTATTGCTGGATTTAATAATTTTTAGTTTTCCACATATGTTTTGTGTGGTTTTAAATCCATTTTTGGTAGCATTAAAAATCATTTAGTAATTAACTTACAATTTTTCTTGAAGTTGTGTATTTTTCAAATGTAACTCATGTGATATCTCTTGTAGTAGTTTTATAAAATGTGAAAGTAATTTATTAATTTATGAAAGGGGATTCCAATTCTGTTTGGGTAATTATTTAGTGTCATTTGGGGCTTAAAATGAGGTTTTTGAATGGGTTTTATGCATAAAACCCTATTATAGTTATTGAAGGTATTTTACGAAAATTTGTGTTTTCATGTGTATCTTTTGTGGAATTATTTGAGGAAATTTTATAAAACTTTATATTGATTTAATAAATGTTTATTGGTCTTAAAATTTTATTTTGGATTGGTATTGGTGTGATTTTGGCCTTGAAATAGGGTTTTGAAATGGTTTTTGTGTGCAAAACATGGTTATACCCCTTCAGTTTATTTTATGAAAATTGAAAATGGTTTAGTGAGTTAAAAAAGTTGTTAAATGATAAACATGTAATTTTTTGCTTATTTTACTCACTTAATATGGGTTTTTTAAAGGTAAAGAGGTGATTTAAGATTTCAAACATTTTTAGAATGTTTTATAAATTTCAAAAACGTTTTATTAAATTGTGATGTGGGTGAAAAACATGTTTGTTGACTGTTTCATGCGAGTTTGAAGATAATATTTATTTTAAGGTGAAAAGGGTATTATGTAAAATTTGTGTGGGATGTTATGTGATTTGGAATATCATATAATGGTTTTAAAAAAATTATTTAAAGGATTTTTTGAAGTGATAAAGAGATTTGAAAATTTTTGCGAGATATTTTGGTGTGAGTATGATTCCAAAATGCATTTGAATGAAAAAGTGGATTATGTGACATGTGTAAAATAAATGGGATTTTTTTAGTGAATGTGTTATGTGGAAGTGGTATTTTCATGTGAAAATTACTTTTCATGGCTCTTTGAACTTGTTTGATCACAAGAGGGAAGCCCTGGTATCTAAGTGGGTGGATGTGTAGTAGTATGCTAATGATCCTGTGGGGTTTGGCCCTCGTTTCATGTAGAAAGATTGAAGATGAAAACACTAACTAAACAATGATAATGAAGATGTTAGGGGAACACTAGGTTATGGGTATAATCCCTACTAGTGTTCTGTGTGCATGAGAATGAATATTTTCATGGTTACTTTCCCTGAGATATGAGCTGCATGAGACCTATAACGAGTTAGTGTCGAGGGGTCATTTCTTGTTTCCTATGTTAATTGGATGATTTATACTTACCATCAACATATGGAGGGTTGGGATGTAAAATTAAGTAGATTTTGTATTTTATCTAAAAAATTTGATTCTTTTAAATATCCCACTAGGAAACTGATTTTATTTTAAGTTACATCTTTTAGAAATTTTAACTAGCATTTCTTGTTTACAAAACATGAAGTATTTTCATATTTGAATGTTTGTCACATGAAATATATTAGTGGTAGTATCCTACTGGGCTTTGGATCAAACCCTACATACACCTTTGGGTGTAAGTAGAATTGTATATTTTTTTCACAGGTTTGGGTACAAATTTTGTGCTAATGGTTAGAGTTTTTAGCGGTCCATCGTGATACAGTGTTGTGGAGATGGATTGAGGGAGGTTCCTATTTCCATGTGGAGGTTCTTGGGATGCCTCTTTTAGGGTTTGATTCTTTTTAATGGTCTTTGAACATTGTTTTAAATTTTTTAATTTAGTTCTAAAATTTTGTAACAGATTTTTTGGTTTTAAAAATATTGATTTGGATTATTGGATTTATTTGTTCTTGTATGTTTATAAACTCGGGAAAATAGTTCCCAACATTAATTTTATGATACCAGAGCACTTGCGCTAGCCCATGGGGATCAGGAGCGCCCTTTGGGAATTGTCACGGGCCAGGTATGGTGCCAGTTTTGATGGTGACCAGATTCAGTTCTTGACAGTTCATGAGACTGAATGGCATAACTAGATAATCGTATAGACCATACCTTCCATGAAAGGCAGTATGAGTTTTTTCTGTAGGTCAAACATGAACCTGATGATATCACAATCTCAATTAGATCTTCTAGAACAATCAATCTCCTTGAATCTGATCAAATATGTCACCAATATATGGTAATGAATATCATTTTTTAACCATCAACTAGTACAATTTACGATGGTCCACACATAGTCTAAGGGTACCATTCACCATTTTTGAAAAAGGTCCAGCAAACCCCATAGATAAGTACTAGGTCTAACAAAACCCTTCACCTCAAAATCCTATAACTGCCTCTTGAGCTCTAGTAACTCTGTATTATCCATCCTATAAGGAGAAATGGATATCGGTGCAGCTTTTAGAACTAAATTGATGGAGAAATCCACCTCTCTCTTAGGTGGTAACCCTGAAAAGTCATCATGAGAGAAGTCCCTAAAGTGATCAACCACTTGTGTAAAGTCTTCTTGAAGCACTCCCTAATCATCCAAAACAAACTTGTAATCCAGGATGTTATCCCGCCCATCCCAAAATGCTTGCGTCCATCTTGGTTCGCCTGAACATCCCATTTAGCCTTGTGAGTAAACACCAAGCCCTCTAGTGATGTAAAAGTAACCTTTTTAAATAGAAGTCATCGTAAGCTCGATAAGCTACTAGCAAGTCTATCCTGAGAATGTTTTCAAACCTTTTCATCTCAATGACATAAGATCCCAAATGATTTGACAGCCACCAACCTCAAGGGGATACTCCAAACACTGGTGCACATCACCCATTATAACTCCCAATGGTGTCTCTAGAATCATAATTCCCTTAGAAAGAAAAAAACAAGCCCAGGGCTCTTAACAAATGGTGCAGATATACAACTATGCAATGCACCTTTATCAAACAGAGTAGATGAAATAAAAGATTCTACTAAGATCATACCTATCACTATAGATGGTTTAGGATCTTACTTCTATTGGGCTTGATGCACTGCATAAGTCTGTTTTGTACTACGTCCCTCAGATACTACCTAGATACCTTGAGCTAATCCACCCTACTATCTAGGTGTAACTGGTGTCTAGAGGCCTATGACATGACCACCGCTATCTCAGCCTGACCAATCTACACTGCTCCAGCTTATTTTCTGACATGAATCTAAAGAAACTTCTCCTTAACCCAATATTGGAGCTGACCCCCTACTACTCATAGCTTGAGGGAAGGTACTACAAAACCACTGCATGTTCCATATCCCACTGCAAGCTCGACACTCAACTTGGTCACAGTCACACTAATTCTTCATGTGGACCCACCTACCACACTGATGAAAAAAATGCTATGTTGTCTACACCCACATCCTGACTAGCACTCATGTCATGGGAAGCCTCAAAATGACGCTTCCTACCTGAAGATGTAGATCCACTATGCAAAGAATTAACACCTCCCTATTCTATACCCTCAGCTTACTGGAGTTTCTACTCTATAATAAGAATATGATTGAAAATATCAGTGATACAAGTCAACCTAAACACATTGACCTGATACTTGATAGCATGACTGAGATATTCCTCAAAGCGTCTCACCCTCAATAGCTCATCAGTAAGATACATCGATGAAAACACTATAGATTTGTAAAGTGTGATGATTATTCCATAACCATCATCACACCCAACTCGAGATGCATGACCTCATTATCCCTCTCTACTCTCAATGTCGCGAGGTAAAAGTTGTCAAAGAAGTAGGTTTGGAAGTCATCCCAAACCATATCTCATAGCCCATAATCCTGGTTCATAACATCCTACGAGTGTTTTGCTGCTCCACGTAGCATATATGTAGTGACCTTCACCCTCCTGTCAGAAGGCATACCCATATGCTAAAGGATTTCCAATGTGGTATCTAATGACAGTTCAGTAGCATGGGGACCATCATCCCTTGAAAATGTGGGAAGATGTTTCCATTATAACACCTACGTCATCTCCTCTATTGACAAGTAAGGTTGTGGTGATCCCTGGTAAGTCTAAATATATGAAAAAAAATCAATCATGGAACTATTCCTCAACACTGTTGTTAGGAAAAGACCCTAGTTCCTCTGATATCACTAAAGTAGGATCAACTGGTAGTCCATGTCCTATCACCACTAGAGATTGGTCATCACCTCCCCCACGATGTACCATTGGAGTTCATTACAGTGGCATATCTCTATAATTCAAAACAAACACCTTGAAAATAACAACATCAAAGCTCATATCCTAAAAGCATAGGACACATCAAACCTTCCAATAAACCAAGTCAAACCACAACATTCTCTTAATGCCAGAACTATATAAAGAACATCCATTGAACCACTAGAAATTAGGCCTCTTTACCACTCAAAAGTTGTGTCTTGGTCAAGTCTCTATTCTTCATTTCATTCATTTTCATTTAACTATCATTTTTTCAAATGATTTAACTAATGGTTCACTATATTTTGATCCCATAGGGCCCATAACACATCATGAACCAATGATTGATGTCCATATAACCCATAAATATCAAATTCATTTTAGTATTTTTATTTATTTGGTGCATCATTTCCCAATACATAAGGGCCCATACTTCTTATGAATTGAAATATGAATCACTCCCCTAGCCTCTGAAAAAATTCTATCACAGTAGCATGCAAAGCTATCACATCATATATCACAAAAACATGTAAAATGTAATTAATCCAAAATGGGATAGAAATATTCAAGGAATGTGATTTATCACAAGTACCTATATGATGAATGAGATGTAATACCCTCATCTCATCAGGTTGAAATAGAAATAGAACCCACAATTACATCAGAAATAACAGCATAAATCATGTAAATTACCAAATGATGAAATCAAAATAACTATAACCATCAAAATCCAGAAAAACAGAAATCTATTAGAGGTAATTTGGCTATTCCTTGAATATGAGGTGGTTAACCTCAGGCCCATCTTATTGTCAAATTTCATTTCCTTACTATCCCTATCTATTGTTTTCAAATTGCAAGTAAAACCTAAAAAAACTCCTTTAATACCACATTGTAACTTCCATGATCTGGATTCCACCCAATGGTGCCCCAAACCTGGTTGACTATATAGCCTCAAGCACATATCCCCAAAAACCAGAGGCTGTTGATGAGAAGAAAGGGCCTAGGTGAGTTAGTGGGGAGACTATTCCCTCAAAACCAGAGTATATCAATGTGGAATTCAAACACATAAAATAGTTGAAGAAAATAATTAAGTAGATAATTAAAAGTAATATAAGGAAAGTATATATAAATAGTCCATAGATGTCACATATACAATGATACAGATGATACATATATCCAGAAAGCAGGTAGAACATGTGTATGGTGATACGATACAATACAAGAATCAAAAGAACAAAAAGAAAAAACATCCTAGCAGCGTCACAAGACTCAACTTGGTCCTATGCTCTCCTACTCCAAAACCACGGTCAACAACATGTACCAGCGTGCTTACCCCTATCATCACCAGCAACCATATAATTTGTTTGGGTCCCCAAGGATACCCAAATAGGGTGCCATATAAAAATCCTAGTATATAACCACATATAGATCTATATAGTTCTAACGAAAATATAAAAGGTTCTAGAAAGTGTAGGTAAATTGGTAACATAAAAGTGAATCCCCATGGAATAATTCTAATACAATAAGTAAAACCAAATAGCCCCTCAAGGATCACTGTAAAAAAGAGTCTAATTCTAACAAGGAAGCTAAGAAAAGTAAACAAATAACATGACCATGTTGTACTCTTTTATATATGAAGTATCCCACAACCATACCGTACATCCATCCATATCAAGTAACCCACGACCACACCATATAATGAATTCAAGTATCCCACGACCACACTTCATAGCGAATTGTAGACCCCAAGGGACAAATCCAAGGTGTCAAGTACTAGGGAATCCAAGAAAAAAAGTTTAAACCATTGAGGTTCACATCCAAGGTGCGTCAGACCAAGGAATCCGCATCGAGTCCCATGGGTGTCCGAGTGGAAACTCAATATAAGAAATGGTTGGAGTCCTAGGAGCATGTGTAGAGACATATCCTACGTGAGTCCCAGCAAGCTAGATCCATGGGGTAGTACATCTCAAGGAATCCCACAGAATAAATATGTAAGGGGTAGAGTCAACCCAAGGAGTCCACTACCGCATTCCAGATCCATAGAGAGTAGTACATAGAATCTATCAATCTATTCATTCCATTTAAACAATTAAACCCATGTGATTATATCCACTCACAAAAAAAAATAACAACACATGAGTATTCCCACTCATGTATTCTATTTATCATTCAAAAAACATAAGGTTCTTCCATCCCATATTAACCCTTTAATATTCCATTAGTCAATTCATATTGGTATACACACCCATATAACCAACTTTTCAATTTTGACATATCACTAACAAGTATTCTCACTTATTTAACCACTTTTATTTAAGAAAATTTATCAAAATATGCATGGAATCACAAGGTATCACTAATAAAGGATGTAATACATCTCTTAGGTGGTCTTTCAAAACCACTAAGGCATTAACAAGATACATCTAACTAGTAAAACACAAGAACATACTCCTTAGGTGGTTTAAACAAGCAGAAAACATGTTATTTACTTAAGGGGAACCCCATGGGTGACCATGAATTGAGAAATGGGTTCCAAAACACCTAAATAGAACCTAAAAGCATCCTCACTAGGTCCGAATAAGCCTACTGCATGTACCTCATTAAAAAGTGAGTATGCGCCAGAAATTTTGACGGGTGGTGAAAAGTCTGAATGACCAAAAATCACTAAAGAAGAAGAAGAAAAGAATAGACCACCTACATTATCTCTATAGTAAAATGAGCATTCAATATGAAGTCCTAATTCATCCCAGTTTTGGAGAAATCTGAAGAACAGACGAAGAATGAGAGATTAGAGCATATGTGCCTAAATCCAAATAGTGCAACCTTTGTTTCAAAGAATCAAGAACTACTAAAAAGGAATCGAGTACTCACCAATGTAGTTTCAACATGATCAACAGTGTAAGAATTAGTGTCTAGGAGGATTCTAGATCTGAAAAACCATTTTATATTGTTGTAGGCTCTCAAAAATGAGAGAAAACTGCTTTGCAACCAAAATTAGGGGCTACTTCCTCTTTAAAAAACATATCGACATATTATATGTTGTGTAACCCCCTTACATAGAGATTAATGAAATTTTTTATTTTTTTAATGAAAATTCCATACACACTGTGAAGGTTCCTAGCTAGAACATTACACATCGTGACCTAGGATTACACAATGTGTATCCCCCATTCACTACATGTAATTGACCTGTAGTCAACCTTCAGCCCCATTTTCCTATTATTTACCATGTACAACCCATCCGAACCACAAAACAGTTTAGGATCAAAGACAATAAGGAAAGTAAACTATCTTTAAACCCAAAATGAAAGGATTTGAACCTCAATAAAAACCTGGGATCTTACAACTAAAATCACATTCCATTTAAATAACCAGATAGGAAAAAATCAATATAGCAAGGTCATAAACTAAAAGAAATTCCATTAATCAATAAAATGAGAATAAAATGAATCCATAGATATGTCGAAGAAAAATCTCATGGATAAATGAATCAATAAGAATGAAATTATTCATTACTGGACATCATGTTTCCTAGGTATATCAAACCATTACCATCATGAACTTTAAAAAATATTTTAAAACACACTATTTACAAACCAATTTGGTTTTCACAACCTTAAATATACCATCAAGAACTTCTAAAAGACATTTTAAGACATACTAGTTACAAACACAAAGGGATTTCTAACTAAATTCTTTCCATGAGACTACTGATGTTTATGGGGCTTACATTAACCCATCCCCAACCCATATCATTCCTTTCCAAAGCATTCCTCATATATTGAATAATTGATTTAAATAAAAAAATAACGTTATCAAATATTCATATTGAGTAAGGGACACAAATTTATCAATATTTCCCCAATCAATAATATTACTATTGAATTAAACACCATATGTAATAATGATATAGAGTTTTGGCATGAAACATATCTAGGATTAATGATATGAAAAATTAAGAGAAATTCAATGTTTAATGATCATAAAAAATTGAATATTTCAAGGGGAAAAAATGGAATCAAGGTAGTGAATGTAAATAACATCCTAGATAAATAAAACATAAACCATATATAAAAAGAATAAGTGTGTTATTAATATGAAATATTCCCATTGGAGTAATAATAAGGGTTGTTTTTGTTGATCAAATAGAATAAGAACTTTAAAAACACTCTCAAGGATAATATCCTTTTGTTTCGAAAAACCTTTTGAAAACTCATTTTCTTTGAAAATAACTTTAAAAAAATTGTAAAGGGTAAAAATTACTTTGATAAATAATTTTTAAAATGTTAGAAACATTTTTGATAACATTTTTATAAAAAATGGTTTTGAGAAAAAATAGATCTTTCAACCAATGAAGTTGAGTTTTTTTATAAACATTTTCTAAATCATTTTGAGTACCGAAGAGTGTAAAAATGATAATTCTAATTGATAAATGTCATAAAAAAATTTATATGAATAACATTAAATGGTTTGGTTGAAAATTATGAAATAATTTTCTCGAATATAAATTCAAGTGTAAACAATCCTGAACAAAATTAGATTGTGAAGTAAACCCTTTAAAAGACGATAACATTGATGTGAGAATCAATAAATGAATAGATAATGCATGTCAATTGTAAATATAAATAATTTTTTTTAAATTAAATAATATATATTAAAAATGTATTACATACGAAGTATTATAATATTAACGATAATGAAGAAGTAATATAACCCAATGAAATGGAATCGGGTTGTGAAATTATTTTCAACTCGGAAACTTTTTAATTATAATCCCCATGAAATAACTAACATATAATTAAAATATAAATACCATTAATATAAATTTATTAATGATATAAAAAATAGGGGAATTATATACACCACATGAAATAAACAAGTGGGGAAATGGTATATTCCCTACAAAAATATAAATGTGGCCAGAATCTCTTACCTTTCATTTCCTATAGGGTGAACATACTTTAACCTTGAGTATAACGGTTTTAAACATGTTAAAAACTATAAAACAACCATACGCATATTTATAATATCATATATTAACTTTTTTTAATATCTTATTACTTTTTTTCTAACAATATTTCATTATTTTCAACATTTTGAGTATTAATTGTCTTGTTTACCGTGTATGTTTTAAACTATTACTTGTTGTTCCTATTAATTAGATAATAATTTCCTCAAATAAATAATTTATGACATGAATTAATTATTATATATAATAATTATATATGTATTTATAGTTATTAATAAAAATTGGAGATAACAAATGAAATTCATCATCCATGGAGATAGTAGGTCGTATGTACCGATGAACGCTACTTTCATTTATTTGTCATATTAAAATTATGAAAATTAAATGAGATGTATATATATAGAGGTTTTTATTATAACTCTAGTATCATATTGATTTCATATATTTCATGAATTTTTACTGAAATTATCCTTTATATATTCCATGTATAGCGTGAACGAATCTCATCGCTTTGAGGAGGCAGTAGTGTACACTTCCACAAGTGATGATATTGTATTCCAAAAAAATGGAAAGTATAATTTATGTTTTATATAAGAATTAAATAAGAATAAATAAATTATAAATATCATATATACCATATATAAATAGAGTTTCTCTCATAATTCCGAACCATAAAAGTTGGTAAAGGGAAAAAATAAACAATAATTGTTTTGTCAGGCGGTAGATCACCGTACACGGACAGTAAGTTCATTACCCATTAGATAGAAGTGCGCATGAGAGTAGGTCAAAAATTTATAATAAAAAAATATTATCATATTTATTATAATTATTTTATTATATAATTATTTAATACTAATATTTGATAGAGTGGATAATAAAAATATAAAAAGAGATTGAAGGAAGGATGTTACAAATTATACGGATTACTCCTTTTGGTTTGCACCAAATGGCTTCCATGGATGGATTTTTTTCCAAAGGTGAGGATTATTTTTTGAGTTAAGGGATGTTTAGGAGATATTTGGTTAGATAATTTTGGATAAAAATTGGTTTTATAGGTGTGACTAAGTAGGAGGGGTGAGTCTTTTATAGTGGAGTAGTGGTATTCCTGTAAATTTTTGAAATGGGAATTCCACCCATATATTTCCTATGAAAAGTGCATCCAATAATTATAAAAAGTATATAAAATGGAGTATAGGTTCTATATATTGCCATAAAATGAATTTTGGACAAGTGTCTTGGTCATTTTGCCAATTAAGTTTATGATTTAGTCCCTTCTTATGTGACTTTTTCTCTTAATTGATGTAATTAATTTTAATCATATTCATTAATAATTTGGGTAAAAAACTAATTTGAAATTATTAGACATTATAAATTATTCTAAATACAAATATGGAATCCATTTTTACAAATAACAATAAAATAAGTGAAAAAAATTAATTTAAGTTTAATCTCACAGATGGGATGATAAAGAGAGTTTTTAAAGAAAACATGTTCAAAAGTTTGGTATGTTTTTATATCCATTTTCAAAGTGAAATTAATTTAAAATACCTAAATTTTATTAAATAATATAAACTTTTTCTTTTTAATACTTAAGGAAAATAAAAATTATAATTAATCATACAAATAAATTAAACAAAAAAGTTGTTTTGAATTAAAATTCATTATTTTTAACTATTCATCAAAAAATTAAATTTGTCAAAAAGATACAAAAAATTCACCCAAAACGAATTTTGATTTTTATATTCAATAAATTAATTTCATTTTAAAATATAATATTTATAAAAATTTCAAAATTCATATTTAAAATTGGTTCTTTATTAAAAGGAGGTGAATATGCTTTTATAAAAATATAGGTTTTTATGTGTAATATTGGGTTTGATCTTATCTTATGTCTATAGAATATATTGAATAAATATAAAAAAATATTTTATTAAATATATAATATATCTATTAACCTAATATCATTCACCAATTTTAATTAATTTAATTTATTAAAAAAACATACCTTTAGGAGCATAAAAATAAAAAAATTTCTTTTATTATCAATTAGTTTATATTCCCATTTCTAATTAATTAGTAACTAATTAATTCAATTTATATATTTATAGACCATATATTTTCATAATTTAGTTAATTATATTCATAAAAAATAATATAAAGGCTTGATTATATATTATTACATTAAATAATAATATTTTAGTAATGTATTTTTGTTCGGTAAAACTCAGACTTTCATGTAATACAATATATCGATAAAACTCATTATTTAATGCTATGAAATCTTACTCTATATAATCTGAATAACAAGAAATATCATATATTTATTTTATTTAAAATACTATATATATTTTAATGTGTCAAAATATTATATTCCCTTATCCTTTTGGTGTTGCGTGTCATACATGCTATCAAATACAATGTTCTTACTTTAGAATTTTGGGGTGTCACAAGATTTATTAGAATCAATAATAAAAACCAATTTGATATCAATATTTATCATTTTAAACACTATAAACTTATATCAAGAATAGATAACACATAAAGTTATTTTGGGAAATAGTTTTATGTTTTATTCTTATAAATGGAATAACTATGCGATCGAATACTATACATGTCACTCTAACAAATGGAAGAGCCACACAGTTGTCTTCGATACCAAATTCATTTGAAGGATATCACAGACCCACCCATCCTTTGTCAATCATGGAAACATCTATCATTGTTTTATCCCTTAATTTCCCATCAAATGTATGAGTACCATAGAAAAATCATCAAACATAAAAGTTTGCATAAACTCATTGGAGCAACCAATAACCCCCTTAATAACATGATTAACCTTTGGAAATGAAATGGTTTATAAAAAAATATAATTTAAACATGATTAACCAATGTAAAATAAATGGGTTCCATAATAATATCTTTATAACATGATTAAACCATGTAAATGAAATGGGTGCCATAAAAATATCTTTAGAACATGATTAACCCACAGAAAATAAATGGGTTTAATAAAAATCTCTTTAAAACATAATTAAACCTTGGAAGAAAATAGGTTTTATAAAAATATCTTTATAACATGATTAACCCATAGACATGAAATTGTTTTAATAATAATCTCTTTGAAACATGATTAACCCATTAATAATAAATGGGTTCTATTATAATATATTTAGAATATTATTAAACCATATAAAATTAATTGATTTAACAAAAATATCGTTGAATCATGGTTAAGACATAGAAAATAATGGGTTCCATAGTAATCTCTTTATAACATGATTAACCCATTGAAAGGAAATAACTTCAAAAAAATCTCACTGAAACATAAATAGCCCATTGGAAAAAATGGGTTCCATAAAAATTTCTTTAGAACATGATTAACCCACGAAAAAGAAATGGTTTCCAGAACATTATATTTGGAACATTATTAATCCATGTAAAAGAAATGGTTTCAACAAAAATCTCATTGAAAAATCATTGACCCATGGAAAAGAAATGGGTTCCATAAAAATATCTTTAGAACCAGATTAAACCATGGAAAAAAATGGGTTCAAAATTAATATATATGAAACATGATTAACCCATGAAAAATAATTTTATTTCATAAAAATATCTTTTGAACATGATTAACCCATTAAAAATAAATGGTTTTAATAACAATCTCTTGAAACAATATTAAACCATGGAAAAAAGATGGGTTCCCTAAAAATATCTTCAAAACAATCACAATCCATCAAAATATTGAATGATGATGGTATCAGTAAAAAATATAACCGGTATATGATAATTAACAACAAGGGTTTTTATCACTAATGAATTGAAATAACATTAAATATCATTTAAAACATTTATGTGGATAATAACCTTTAAACACTCCAAAGTGTACCATACAACCATAATACATTTGAATCATAAGTCCCATGAAGGAATAACATTAAATGAAAATTAGAATATCATGAAAATAAGAATATTCATGATATATATTGATATTTTATAATTATACACACCTCATAAAATAATATAGGTGTATAACATAACAAGCATCTCAATGAAAGAAAATTGTGAAAAAAATCTGTTACCGCTTTGGAAACATTGAAACCATAAACCCCGTGAAAGATAGATAATAAAAAGGATATTTAAAAACCAATAAATATAAGGTTAATAATCATAAAATACATTCATGGAATTTATAATTACTACAAAATTAAAATAACTGGTTAATGTGGAATATATATCTCAGAAATCAAAGTGAGGCAAGAAAAACCTTTACAAAGATCATATAATTGGAGTGAGAATAAATAAATGAAATAACTATTTGTGACAATTTTAAATCCAAAAAATAAAAATTTAAATACATAATAATAAAATCATAGGTCATTTCACACATATTCTCGGCATAACATAACCAATGACATAGAAGTTAAACCCAATGAATAGAAATTGAGGTAAGAAATCACTTACCTTGAGTCTGATTTATCATGCTTGTCCCCTATCTTCCAGAATAAAAATTCTATTTAATTTATTTAATTTTCTAAGAACCTTTTAAATTATTTTATTAATTTTATTTCAATTATAAATTAGTTATATATAATTACTTAATTAATAATGTTTAATTCAAATGTTTTTACCATATTCGGCTTATTTGTCAAAATTGACTTTGAAAGGTTGACTATGGCCAATGAGGTCATTATTTAAATATCAAAAATATAATAAAAATGAAATAATTATCAAAATTTACATCAATTATAATTTTAAATTCATACATTAAATATATTTATGAAAAATGAACCAACGTTGCAATCATGAAGACGATAGGCCATACGTAGGCATGAGTAACATTCCCATTTTTTAATGATCATTATGGAAAGTAGATAAGTATTTTTCATCTTTATAGAATTAAAATTATATCATAAATAACATATTATTTAATTATATGTACTTCTATATATATATATATAGCATTATTCTGATGTGGTGATGAAAAAGGAAGAATCATATCGCTTCGAGGAGGCGTTCGTCCACAATCCACCAACGATGTTATCACTTTTTGAGTGTCCAAAATAGAAAAAAGAAAATGATATTTTATATATAATTATAGATAATTATGTAAGGAATATAATTAATATGTCATTAATATCATATATTTTTATTAAAACTGCCATTAATACATTCTGTGTAAAGGGTGAACATATCACATCTCTTTGAGGAGGCGGTAGTCCACACTTCCACAAATGATGTTATCGTATTCCAAAAAAATGGAAAGAATGAATATATGTGTAATATAATAATTATATAAGTATTATGAAATTAAAAATATAATATATATCATATAAGAATAGTATTTCCATCATAATTACCAAACATAAGAGGTGGTAAAGGAAAAACAAACTAGATCATTTCACGAGGAGGAAGATCACCATACACATTAATGGTGATTTCGTTACCCATTTTATGGATGAGTGTGTAGGTTTAAGTAGAATAATTAACATAAAAACATATCAGTACACTTATTATACTAATTTTATTATATAATCATCTAAAAATAATAATTTAATTGGTGGAGAAAGAAATAAAACAAAACTTATTGTTGAATAATTTTACTTCTTTTTCAGGTAACTAAATTTGTTTTAAACCAAAAGAGTTCATTTGATTTATTTATTAATAAATTGAGGCTTATAGGATTATATTATGTATTTTTGGAGTTTATTTGGGATGTTTTTTATGAGACAAAATTGATTGATAGTTGTGAAGATAGGGGGAGTGTGAGTTCCCTTTTATAGCGGAGTTCCATTCCTGTAAATATAAGAAGGTAAACACTATTGGGAGGTCTCCCTTACATAGTGTAAATATAATAATGAGAAACATTATTTAATATTGTGTATAAAGAATTATAATTTTCATAAAATGGGGGGTTTTATAGGTTTATAGGTCATTTGGCCACTTAATATCAATGTTTAATTACTAAGTAAACACATTTTTTACTGTAATCACTTTAATTAATTTTAGTTTCTTTCAGTATTTTTTAAAATACTATGTTTAACTTTATATAAATTAAATATTATTATGACTCAAAATTTTGAATCCATTTTTCAAAATTCCAATGATATAAGTGAAAGAAATTAATTAAAACTTAATTTTGTAAACAGGCAGTGACAATGAATTTGTCAAAAGAAAAGTTCCATATTTAAAAAAAATGTATATCCAAATTCAATGTGAAATGTAATAAAATTAACTAAATTAGTTTAACTGATATAAAACTTATCTAATTATTCTTTAAAAATAATTACAAATATTATTTATCACTATTAGTTATTTAGAAAAATAAACATTTTTTAATTAAAATTCGGTGTCATTTATTATTCATCAAAATTTAAAAGTTCTTAGAAAATACCAAAAATTAACCCAAAGTTAATCATGATATTATGAATTCAAAAAATTTATTTATTTATTCAAATAAAATTTATAATAGTGTTAAAATTCAGTTATAAATAAATTCTTCTTATAAAGGCATCAGAACTGTCTTTTAGAAAATTACACCTGTTTAATGCTTAAAATTAGATTTGTTATTAAAATTATCCTATAAAACTTATCATATGAATTTAAAATAATTTTACTAAATATATAAAATATAAATTTCATTAATATAATTCAATAATAGTGATTAATATAATTTATTAATATATAATGCATTTTGGGCATAAAAGTAATAATTTATTGAAACACATTCTTTATATTAAATTTGTTTTTGTTTATATTTATAATTAATTGGTCACTAATGTATTTATTATATTGACATGTGTAAACCATATATTCATAATTTATCTAATAATATTCATTCCGTCAATTCAAATGGCTTGGTTATAACTATTATGTTAAATGAATAATATAAATAGTATATTATTGTTCAATAAGTCCCATCCTTGCATGTAACACATGTTGTTGATGAAACTAAATGTTAAGTTCAACAAAAGATAAACATGGTATTTCATCCAATGTAAGATAATATTTGAATTAAATAAAACATAATCTATTAAATAATTTATATTAATTTTAGAGAAGACATTTTTTAAATTTCGGGATATTACATGGTGGTTACTTTATTATATTGGAATAATATCCAAGGAATCACATCCCAAAGGACCAATTATTTTAGTACTATTTAATATCTAGATACATAAATTTTACCCTTATTACATTGGTAATTAAAAGAAAAACACATCAAAGGAAAGTAATTTTCATCCTTGAACTCATTCAAACATTTTTTCATCATAACTTAATGAAAAGAGAATAAATAAAATGCTGAGATTAGATTGATAGCAAGAGTTATATAAAATGAAAGATATCAATAATGAATAATTAATATGACAAGGTAAAATAACTGAACACACATTCCATGTAATCAATAATTTTTTCAAACTATGAATCCTTGAATAATATCATAGTGATATCACGGATAAAAATAACTGAATTCTTAATGAAACACTTAATTATTAGACTTCATTTTTTCTAGTAACATAATAAATATACTGAAAATAACCTTCACAACACAATTTAATCTTTATGGGTAAAAAACCATTTAATTTGGCCACATTAGTCATCTCATGAGACTATAGATACATAGAGAAGATTTTCTATACACGGTCCCCAACCATTCTTGCAAGTAAAAAACATTCATTATATATCACATAATCGATTTAGTTTATGAAAAAATAGTTTTATTGAGTTAATTATATGGATTTAAAATTATTTCCCCATTTAATCAAGTCACATTCAAAGTAAACACCATATATAAAAATGTTATATATCTTAGTCCATGATAATAACCATGAAATAAAAAATGTAAATTTTATTGAAATTAAATTTTCAATGAATGTTGATCATTATTAAAACAAAGTGCTAATATATACAACATATAAAATAAATTCAGTTCATAATAAAAAAAATATGCCTGAATGAAGTGAAATTAAGAGGAATTTTCTTTTAAAGATCCTAACATCGATAAAATGACTAGATTATGTGAATCTAATGTAAATACACACAAAAAGAAGTAGAAATAGAACATAATATAATCAAAATTAATTTCCCACATCAACTTAGCCTTACATAATCAATGAAATAGAAGTTTGACCCAATGAATAGAAGTGGAATTAATAAATCCCCTACAAATTGTAATCAGTCAAATCACATGACCCATAAAATTAATAATTATCAAATGAATCATTGAATACCTGGAAGATAATTAGATTCATGATTTGATATGTCAAAGGGATGTATATACAAAACATAAAATAAATTAGCTATGAATAAATCATATATCTCACATAAGTAAAAAGTGAGATGAGAAACCCTTACAAAATTTATATGATTAAGAATCATTAAATTAAGAGATTATGTGTAAAAAAAGTATGCACACACAAATATAATTGAAAAAAATAAATAACCAGTGATTCCACTCATAATCTGGGCATAATATAATCAATAAAGTAGATATATTACACAATGAATGAAAACAAAGTTAAGAAACCCCTTAACTCACACTTCCCTTTAGTGTAACATCCTTTAACCTACTATATAAGGTTTTAAATAATATAAATTCATTCCATAATTATAATTAAAATTTATAATACCTTGTATTATTCATTTATAACACCTTACCACCTATTCATTAATAATATTTCATTATTTCCATTATTTTGGGTGCGTTCGCTTCATGGTTTCATGGTCAGTTTACTTGTGTATAATTATTGATGTTCTTGTAAAATGGAATTAATAATCCATAAGTTAAAGGAAATGGTATTAATGTACATATAAAAGATAAAATAATCCCATATTTCTTTTTTTGGATATAAGGACGACTCATTTGATAAAATATTAATGATAAATGTTTCATTTATTTTCACAGTTTTTTTCACTATAACTGACTAGTTTTATTTTATTTAATATTATGTATATATATTATTCTCATAACATTAAATATGTTACAATATAAATTTTACAATCCGATTTAATAAGAATAATACTTTTATGATCATCCTTGATGGCAGCAATATAAAAATAAAAGTCATTATTTATGATGATGGTTAACCTCCATAATTTGGAAAATGGTTTCATATTTTTAAATAATAGGATGAAAAATGGGATAAGTAGAATATATTACATTAAAAAAAATAATATTTCAGTATATAAATTTGTCTAGAGTAATTATTCCTTTATGGATTAAGGAGGCGAGTAGATAGTAGGAGAAGAAAGGAAATTAAGAGAGGTGGTTTGAGAAAATTACCCCCATTGAACTTCACCTCCTTGAAGGATCCCTTAAAGACCTTGCAATTGTTATTTTGGTGAGACCATAAGCAATTTTATATTATCAGATTTGGGAGGATATTTTTTGGAAGATATATTAGGATCTTCAAGGATTGTGAGGAGAAATGGGGTGGTGAGGGTTGATATTTATACTTGAGGAGGTGTGATTTTAAGTGAATAAGTAAATATTATTTTATATTAAAAGAGACCCACCTTAAAGTGGAATTAGTTTAAATTAATTTGTATTATGATTAATATTTTAATGGATGGATAGGTTCATGAAATACATCATCAAAACATTTAATGTTGCAACATTTAGGTATTTTAATCCTTTACCTTTTAACATTAACTCGTTCCTTTATTTTACCTATACCACAGTAAATCTTTATTTTTACCATGGTAACTTTTTATGAATAAAAAACACACTATATAATTTATATATTTGGATTAAAAATATTTAATATATTTTATAAAATTAAATTCATATAATTGAAAAAATTATATTTAAAATTAATTCCAGAGACGTAATAGGAAAGAAGGTTTTTTAAAGTGAAAAAGTTTAAAATATTGAAATGTTTTTATATCCAATTTCAATTTTAAATTGATTAAATTGACAAAAATTGGATTTATTTATGTATAATTGAACAAATTAAACTTTAGAATAAAATTAAAATATAATTTAATTGTATAAAAAATTAGACAAACATATAATTTTCAATTAAAATTCAGCATTTTCACTATTCATCAAAAAATGAAATTTTCCCAAAAAAATACAAAAATTCCACTCTAAGATAATTTTGATTTTAATATTTCAAAAATTAATTTAATTTTATAAAATATAATTTATAAAATTATCAAAATTTAGTTTTAAAATATGTTTTCCATTAAAAGATGACAAAATTGCCTTTTAGAAAAATATTGGTTTTCAGGCTTAAAATTGAACTTATTCTTTTACTATGTTTAGAAAACTTATTGGATGAATTTAAAAAAAATTATTGAATATATAACATATAAATATTATTAATATATTTCAATAATATTTATTAATTTACATTATTAAGATAAAATTCTATTGTGGGCATAAAAATAGTTTTGTATAAAAACACATCATTTATGTTCAATTGATTTTTATTTTATTTTATAACTAATTATTACCCAAATAATTAATTTTATAAATATGTGTAAACTATATTTTCATAATTTATTTAATCTTATTCATTCCCTCCACTCCAACAGTTAGGTGATAACTATCATAATTAAATAATATTTAATCATTTGTTTAAGGTCGTGTTCTGTGTAGTGTAAGATATAAAAAATAGTGTTATTTTGAAAACAATAGGGTGTTAAACTAGTATCCAATGATGTATTGTATGAATAAAATGTCTAAATAAGGATAACCTTCTTGGTTTTGGATATACTAACTCTCTAGGCCCCAATGATGTGTTTTATGGCTGGGATTTTGGACTGAGGCTCCTCTCTTTAGGTTGAGCTAGAATAATTTTATAAGACTAATAATTTATTTCATGGGTTAAGATATTGAACATACTGTCTATGCTCTTAATGATTGGAATTGGTATGATTACCTCGACTAGGGCTCTGGGGTGAGCTAATAAATTGAATTGATTAGTGAATTCCCTTTGCAACTAAATGTATGTAACCCCTTTATGCTATGGATTAGGCTCTCAGCATAGCCATATTTGGTTAGGTTGGTTGGATTTCACGATAGAAATTTAAGGAAAAATTTGTTAATTTATAATTGTATAAATGTGAAGCACACTTTCTTTTGTTTTCTTGTTTATTTATTCAACCTTGGTTATCTTCATGAAATATTGTACTGACTAGCTATTTTTTAAACACTGTTGGTAGTAGCCCACTAAGTTGTTATCACACTGTGCTTGGGAAACCATGGAACATGGGTACTAGAGAAGATGCCACTTGTTTTCTGTTACTGGTTCAGTAAAAGGACCTAGTTTTTGGATTGTACTTGGGCTTACAAATTGGATAATGGAATTTCAATATTGGGTTGGGACTCAGGACCTTGTTTTAGATCTTTTATGGTTTTGGTATTAGAGTCTATATTTGTATGACTACATGACATGTGGTGTATTCATCATTTTTTAATAGTATGTGTTATCTGGTAGCTTTTTAAATTTTTTCTTTATTATTTTCATCTCTTTATCTTTCTGGTTATTGAATCTATTGATATTATAGTCTCCCCATGTTTTTCCTTAAACCCTTGCTTCTAGTCGGCAACCTCTAGCATACATGGAGGTTCGCCTAAGGTCATGTGGTGACCCAACTTTGGGCACATGTTATAGTGGCTCTCAAGAAAGGGCATTATAATCTGGTATCAGAGCAGTTTTATTTTGTCTTTCTATTTGGGGAATGGTATGCATGAGAATTGGATCTTGTCTAGGATTATTAATGAGCTCATTCTTGGGTTTCTCGAGCCCCATATATGAGGTAAAACCCATGTTTCCCTAGGGTGGGAATTGATGTTCTATTTTTTCTTTTACAGTTCATTGATATTTCCACCTTGAGTGGTGCACTTGGATGTGATGTTATTGATTTATGTTGTTTTATTTGTTGGCCCGGTATGGTAATATAGGGTGTGTGTTTATGTATAATTCTATGAAAATAACACTGATAGGTCATCTAAATGTTTCATATGATTGGTAATTCCCTAGGATTTATATTTTGGCAGTGTTCCTTATGTATGTGGTTTATGCCTTTTGATCTCTATTTGAAACCTCTAATGATGAAAATGTTTTGAAATATGAAATTGAATTAAATCTGGTATTTTTTCAACATGAGTAGTAAAAAGGTTTTGAAATATTTATTCTTGGATTTCTAAATGGTAAATTTAATTAAGGAAGAATATAAAATGGTGGAACTTTTAAGGATACCAGTGGTGATTATCCCATAGGTTTTATTTTGAACCGGTGTATGGGTGGTTTGGTTAATGGGATTACCTTATTTTTGAGACCTTATGTTAGGGGCTGTGAGGCCATGATAGGTTTGGTTGTTTCAGATTGTAGAATTTTTATTCTTATGCCTTTAATTAAATTAGTACCTTGAGCTTCTGAAATGTTTCTTGTTATTATAGATGCGGTGAACCTTATGGGTTGAGACCTTTCGAATTGTGTTATGGATGCAAGAGTGGGTGTTTAGATCATAGTGATTATGTATTTGGGTTTATATATTGGCATGGAAAATAGAATAAGTTGTTGGTTTTGGTGTGTTATGCATCATGTACTATAAATAGGGGTAGTATTTTCACCCATGAGTATCAAGTTGTTGAGGTTAGATGTATATGGCTTAGAGAGAGAGATAGTATCCTTGATATACCTAGCTCTAGTTTACTGAGTTGGTTTTGTTTGAACTTTGTGGGTGGACATTGAGAGTGGTTGTACAGTTTCCTAGTGAATTTTTGTCCATGTGGAACAAGTGAATGTTTTGGACCTCAGTAGTGGCAAAAAGATAGTGCTTCCTTGTATTGTTTTGTCCTCATGGGGTAAGTGGGAATTTCAATGGTTTTGGTGATTTTTGGGAACCGAGGGTTACCTTGTGGGTAGTTGGCCCAATGTTGTAGGTACATTAGAATGTGATTCCTAGGTTGGAGCATTGGAGGTGGAATCGATTCATGGTAGGATCCATCGTATTTCGGTAAAATTTCATGGTTACACATTGGTTCCTTTCTCAGGAAAGAACATAAGTGCTTTTGGGCTGTTATAAGGTCAGTTTTGAAAGATAGAGAATCTTTTGGGTGTTTGAATCATCTTCTGTGATGTAGAATAATGAAGGACTTGGTGTTGGATTTTGGTGGACAAGACAAGTGGGACCAATGAAATGGTTGATGATTTGATATGGAAGTGAAAACTAGTGTGAGGGGTGGTGATATTGTTGGTCTATTTTTTGTGAGAGGTTGGGTTGTTGGAAGGTAACATTGGTAATTCCTCAAGTCTGATACAGATGATGAATTCATAGGCATGGTTAGTTGTGTGAGTGGGTGTTTGGGACTAGGTACACTCTGGTACATCTCATGGGATCTTGATCTGAGTTCAGTGAATGATCGCAAGAAATTGTGTGCCCTAGATGATTCTTTTGAGGTGTAGATGTGGGATATATGGGAGAGACACATTTCTGTTTTGAATGTATTAATACATATCTCAAGAAAAGTGATTATCATTTCCTTTAAATCAAATTATGATTTGTTGGTTGCGTGAGAGACTATTTAGTTTTGGATCTGTTGTGGTGATTTCATCAATGAAATCTTGGTGCACCTCCAAACCTGAGATGATTGTGTAAAATATATTAACATATTCCTGGGTACAAAGAGAATGAATTTTCTATACACTAATCCACCTAAGGATTTATTTTTAGGGGATGAAGGGCCTTCTTTAAGGTTTCACCCTTACAGTAAGTTAAAAGTGAAGTAGTGTGGTGGGTAGTGTACCACCATCCGTCTCTAACTGAGTTTAATGGGGGTGGTCTTGTTTCAATAAATTCTAAAGGTTTTAATATTAGGATAAAAGAACATGTGGTGGTTAATGTTTTGTTTCATCCCTCCAATGAGGGTGAGGTTTTCACAACCACTTCTTGGGATCTGCAATGATGGGGGCATGATCTGTAATGGTTGGAATTTCTTGAGAAAAGTGGTAACAATGACACTCATAAGGTGGGGAGCGGTATGTAAGCATTATATGTGTAAAGTAGGCTATGGGTTATATGGGGTGTTATTAAATGAAAAATAGAAACTTGTAAGGAACATTTTCGGGTTCTTCAAGAAGACTAGGTGGGCCTGAGATACAGTGGTTAATCGGGATGATCATTGGATTTGTGCTCGGGGTGGTTCTCTATTCCATTAATGGTGTTTATGAATGAGAGATGTCAATGGATGCTTGGGATCGTGGTGATGGTTTTGGAAAGTTGTAGATGCTCTCATGGTGGATTTTCCATGGATTTCAAGGATAAACTCTGGCAAGTGCATCAGATGGTGGTGGTATGCCTTAAGTGAGTAGGCACCGTAGATAGGTGAAGTGTGAATGTGCCAATGGTGGGAGTTGTTTGTTTTGGGATGAGTCAGATAGGGATGGTCCAACACAACATGGTAAAAATTAATGAGGGTGGCGAGTTTTAAACAACCTTTTGTAAATGTTTTGAAATGATATGTGTCTTTCCAAAATGTAAATGGGTTTTTAGGAAGAACCAAGTTGTCTTTAGTTCTTATATGTATGGTGGATTCATATCCATTTTTGGTGGTTTTAATGGTTTGGATGGATGCGAATATTGTATGGTGTTCTCATGGTTTTTTGGGAGATGTGATATGGGAAGAACATCATGTATATTTTGGAATATCGAGTTTAAAGTTCCGATGGTCCTTTTCCAATGATGTAGGTTCCAACCACCATAAATTGATAGTTATGAGACCAAATGTATGGTGGGGGGCACCATATCAGGAAATTTGTCAGTTGACAATTTGACTATTATTTTTTGTTGGATGGGATTTTGTAAAATCTATCTTAGTGTTTGATTTTGGAAATGGGTGTTGGCTCAGGTTTATAATTGTTAAATGCTTGAGTTGAGTGCTGTGATTTTTTTGTGTTTTGGATGTTTGTATATAGAGCATCACCATTGGGGATTCATTTGTGGACTGGCATTGGTCAAAGGATGTGTTGGAAATTTATATGTTCCATTGGTTGATTCCAGGTGTGTTGGGCTCTTTGAGAGTTATGGGAAGAATCATATCAGGTGTGTACGAATTGGATCTTCTTGGGTAGTTTATTTCTCTCTTGATGTTTTCTTATGCCATAATTTTTGTGGCATTTCCCGAATTCTCTGACATGGTATGTATTGTTGGTGTTGATGATATTTAGTTCTGGTTGATGCATCCTTTGGGGAGCATCGAGTTTGAATTCTGGATCACAATGTAAATTATATGGGGTATAAATTTTCTTCAGTATGAGTGTTGTGATGATATGTTCACGTTCACAAGGAATTTGAGAAGATGGTAGTTTATAGGTGGGACTTGTAGCTTGACCGCCTGTCATTGATTCTTGGTGATTTTGTGGAATAAATCATGAGTATGAGCTATTAAATGGTGGGGGGTTGTAAGGTCCTAACCACAATAAAAGTTACATCCCATATTGAATTCCTCTTTTTAGAATTTTTTCAAGGATTTGGGCAGGTAATAGGAATGTTATTGATGGTTTTGGACTTGAAAAATAAGGAAAAGAGGATAATATGTGTTGAGAAAATGGTTAGGAGACATTTAGTAGTAACCATGAACCGTAATCATGTGGCCTGTAGAGGGGGGTTCACTATTGAAGAAACCAGGGTGTGTATCCTTAGACACCGTGCAACTTGAGATTCCCCTTGGACAATGGTGAATTCATAGCCATGAACTAGTTTTTTCAAACCATGCGGGTGTCTAGGAATATCATGCAGATCGTTTTCCTCTTAGATAGAACGAATCGTACGGTTGGTGTACAATTTGGAAAACTGTGTGGCCAAACCATGCGCCTCATTAAAAATGGTTTTTTAAAATTTTCCCTCTAGAACATATTTCATTATCCCTCCATTTTCTCCCCTATTCTATCCCCTATAGAAATGGTAATGAATAAAGAGATCCCCCCCCCTATATTGGTGTTTCTCATTCGATTATTAAGTTTTTAGAGTATCGTTGGTTGAGACTTGAAGATTTAGGTAAGTCTATAACTCATTTTCCTTCCATTTTTTATAAGAGGCATGGTTGAATGTTTTTTCTCATTAAAAATAAATAAAACCATCTTTTTCAATAGATTCATTGTTTAGAAGTAACATATTTTTTGGGTGTGGATAAAGGGTCAATGTTTGATGAGCGACTATTTATGATCATGAGTTAGGTTGTCTATAGGTTTTCTCATAGTCTTATTGTTCTATAAGAGTATGTGGTTGTGACAATTTATTTTGTGCTCATTTTTTGTGTTCTTGTCTTAGGAAAGTAATTTTGTTCTTAGACTGAGGTGTGAGACCCTTCATTGACCCTATATGGTTCATTGATGATGTGAGACCGAATGTATGACTACCCTTGGGGTTTGTCAAACCCATATTAATGGTGGATTGAATTTGTAAACATTGATATGGGGTAATTATTAAAGTGAATGGGTTGTGAATTGTAATATTCAATGTATTAATTCTTAATAGGATAATTAGAATTTTTATATTTTAGCTTTTGTAAAATACCAAGGGGATTTTGAAATGGTTTAGATGGGTTTTTTTTTATTTTGATCCGGTTATAGTTTTGAAATACATAATATGATATTTTTAAAGTGGGTAATGTTTTAAAAGGAGGTGTTGACTTCAAAGTGATTTGAAAAATGTGTTTTCTAAATAAAATTCAATTTATTATTTGAAATGGGTGTTTGGTTTCCCAATTTTTTTTAAAAAATTCTTTAATACATATTTGAATGATTGGGAATGGAAATTAAAGCCTTAGGAAATGTTTTATCTTTTTTAAGAGGAAGACTAACTTTTTAAAAGGGTGTCTTTGGAATGTTTAAAAGGGTAGTTGGTCTAAGGGTTTCATGGCATGATTTTTTAAAGGGAAATAAGAAATGACCAAATGGGGTGTTTGGTTTAACATGAAGCGTTAAATGATTTATAGAATATATTAGAAAAATGTGTTAACTGGTTATAGAATCATGTACACATGGGTAAATGGTAAGAGTAGGTAATTAGACAGAGGCTCTACTCCCACAGGTTGGGATAGACTGATGCTAAAGGCCCCACTAATATATTGTATAATTAGGATGTTGGAACGAGGATCATTATATTTGGGTCAGGCTAGACTGATGCTCTAGGACCCACCAATGCATTGTATGACTGGGATTTTGGACTAAGGATCATATCCTTGGTTTAGGATAGACTGACGCTCTAGGCCCACCAATTTATTACATGGGATAGGATGCCAGGCTGAGGCTCTATTCTCCTAACATTTATACATGGTATGATTACCTGGATTGACACTCTGAGGGGAGATATTAAATTAAATTTATTTGAAAAGTCCCTTTTGTGAATAAAATAATGTAATTCCTTTAGGCTACATCTTGGGTACTATAAATCGATAAATAGGGTTAGGATGGTTGTATTTAATGATAGAACATAAAGGATAAATTGGTTAATTGATAATTGTATAAATGTAAAGTACACTTTATTTTTTTTCTTGTTTATTTATTTCACCTTGATTATCTTCATGAACTATTTTAAAGACATGATATTACTTTAGAAATTGTTGGTGGTGGTCTACTGATTTGTACTCACACCCTACTTGATCTTCCATAACACTTGGTTACTTGAGAAAATGATACTCGTTTTATTGAATAGGTTTAAGAAAACAACCTGGGGTTTTTATTGTGCATGATATTATGGTTTGGATAATTGGATGTTGGGACTCGGTTAGGACTTGAGACCATGTTTGAGATATTTTTCGATTTTGGTATTGGATTATTTATTTTTATATCTATCTGACATGTAGTTTATTCATCATTTTGTTATATCATGTGTTATTTTGTGACATGTTGGATTTTTTCTTATGGTTTCCATTTATTATTTCTAGTATTTGTTTTTTCTACTGATATTACATCTATTGTAGATTTAATTTGATAAGTGGGTATATTCAACCCATGTTTTTTCTTATACCTGTGCTGCTAGTTGGAATCCTCTTGCATATGGGGAGGTGCACATGAGGTCATGTGGTGGCCTATATTAGGGAACCAGTTACAAATTATCTTCAAATGGGGAATTACATACTTAAATTTAAGGTTTAATATGATACAAATTGAGGTTACAGAACTTATAAATCAATATTTATCAAAGTTGAGCTATATAATATTCACTACTTTTTTCTGTATCCCTACATCCTCTTTATGGTCTTATTTGATCTCCATGTGGATGGATGTTTGAGTAGTCATTTGGGAAAGGTAGGAATTATTCCATTTCCTTATGTATTCATGATTCATTCTTTTCAACTCCATGAGTATTGAGTCTCTTTAAACTCTCATCATAGATATATTAGAATGGTTTTTCTTTCTAAAAGCATGTACCACCTTATTTTCCTTCATCGAGTGGTAATGTATAGAGAATTCATAATCATTGATCAACTCTAACCATATACTTTTCTGTATATTCAATTAATTCTCCATAAATATTTATTTCAAACTCTTTTGATCAGTATATATACCACATTTCTCACTAACGAGATAATGTCACCAAATTTTTAATGAAAATATCATTTCCACCAACTTAAAATCAAGAATCAATTAATTTTTTTCATGAATATTTAATTGATGTGAGGTATAAGAAATCACCTTATCATTTTTCATGAGGATTCATTTTAATCTCTTCTTTGAAGTATCATTATACAATACAAACCCTTCCCCATTGTTGAGTAATGTAAGTACATGTGTAGTGGATAACGAATATTTTAGTTCCTTGAAAATTTATTCACATTTCTCAATAAAAATGAACTTCACTCCCTTTTATGTTAAATTGGATAGTGGATTATAATGTAATGATAACTTTCTCACAAATAATCAGAAATATCATTCTAACTGAAGAAAAATATATTTCTTCGTTATAGTGGTTGTTCTTGGATATTTCTTGATAACTTCCACCTTTTATTGATTGACTAATATACCCTTGATTTTGATTACATTGCCCAATAATGATACATTATATAGCCATAATTCACTCTTTCTAAATTTGGAATATAGTTTACACATTTTAAAGTCTTTAGCATAATCTAAAAATAATATTCATTCTCTTCCATTATGTTTGAATATATAAGAATATTATCTATAAATACAACAAAAAATTGATCAAGGTAGTCTCTAAAGAAACTGTTCATTGGATATGTAAATATTGTTGGAGAATTTATATGTCTAAATTACATCAGTATGAATTAATAGTGTCCATATCACATATAGGAAGATGTCATGGAAATGTAATTCCCTTTAACCATTAATTGATGATTTCTAGATCGAAGCTCACATTTTGAGAAGTGATGAGATTTTATGAGTTGATTAAATATATCATCGATAAGTGGTAGATAGTATTTTCTCTAGATTTTGATCTTATTAAGATCATAATAATTAATAAAAATATGAATTCATTCACACTTCTTTTGTATAAATAGGACTATTTCACCCCATGATGAATCACTAGAGTGTGTGAAACCCTTTTCCAGATTCTCTTGCAATTTATCCTTAAATTCTTCCAATTCAATTGGATCTATACTATATAGACTCTTTTATATAATTATATATCCATGGATTATGTTTATTGAAAAGTAAACCTAACTCTATTGGGGAATACTAGGATGTTCATTCATAAATACATAATATACTCTAATAAAATAGACATATCATCAATGGAAACTTCCTCCGATATAATTTGAGCTACTGGTCCACCATTTCTTAGTATCATAACCCATATTATAGTGTTCATTTACATATAGAGATTACAATAATCCTGGAATTTATAATTGATAATAGGATGATATGAAATATGAAATGAGATCTACATATCATTATAGTTACTATGTTCTCTATATAGAGATACATAATTCATTTACAATATCACATTGAATTATACGAAGGGAAGTATAACTAGATTTTATAGGAGAATCTTCCAAAAAAACTGATTATAGAAAAGTTATATATATTAGATGAAATCATTATTCCACTAGGTTTTTTAATAGATATTTTAATTTTTTGTGTTTTATAGGGTGGATCAACTTCCATAGCAGACATATATGATATAAAAGAATGTGAAGAACCATAATCAATTAACACATTCACAACTCTGGAATAAAGGATAAGTGTACCTTTCACTACATCATTGTTGTTATCAACCTTAGAAGTTGTGATTGCATAATCTCTTCCTTTTCCACTTTTAGGGGGATTTTGGGGTATGTTCTCTTCATTTTATCTTAGGTTAGGGAATTTATTTGTGTAATTCCCAATGACCTTTCATTTGAATAATTGAATTTCAGGTAGCACATTATTTGAGGTTTTATCCTCTTCCACTATTTTAATCATCCTTTTAGCACCACTTTGGTAGTTATGAGCTTGGTATAACGCTTTAACACACATAAAACACTTCCATGTAACCTTGAGTAAATTTCCTTGGTGTTTCTTCAAACATTTTTGACATGTAGACAATTGAATTTTCTTTCCACCATGTGACTTGTCATCAAAGCATCCATTTCATCCTTAATAACACATCAAAAAATCCCTTCATAGGTTATAAAGTCTCTAAAATATAGGACCCTTTTAATACTAGTAATTAATACAAAAAAAAGTGATTAATTTTACATGAAGGAGTTGAGATAAAACAAGGGTAATGAGTAATGAGAATCGTAAAGTTTTATTAATATTTCCCTATCAATTCATCCTTCTTTTTATTCAACTATAAGAATTACCTATCAATATTTATGTGAGAGTTAAAGGAAAATACTTGATTAAGAATAAATTATTGAATTTCCAATATGCTATATAGTCTACTTCATCCTTTCTCGTTATATTATTAATTATATTCCACTAGTTTGTGACTTAAAATTCTAAATGATGAACAACTTGAAAAAACTTATTTTGTTCCAGTCATTAGAGAATGTAAAATTTCTTTTACATAGTATTGATCCAATTATCTACAATAAGTGGATTGGGAGACCCAATAAAGTGTGGTTTATGTTGAAATATAAATTATTCGATAATAATATAATCAATTCTTGGGGTATTTAGGAGCTCTATATGGTTCACATTATTATTCATATCTTAATACAGTTGTGTGAGAATTACAACAAGATTTTGTACAAAAATTCCCAACCCATTATGACATTTATTAAGGAAATAGAGACACTATCCCTTAAACCCATTATAAACTTGATTCCTTTTGGATTAAGCCCTTACTAAAACATAATGTTTTTCAAATATGTCAGAAACAATTAAAATTACATAGGAATTATGATAAAAAATAACAAAAAAATTTACTTTGAAAAATCTCACTAATTGACATCATCATGCCATAATATGGTTCTCTAAATTAAACCTTAATCACCCTTAGTTCTATCTAGTTTTTTCAATATTATTTATTATTGTTATTTCTTTCCAAAATATATTCAAATCTATAATAATGGTTCCTAAAGAGAATATGAATTACCATATAATTTAATCTATGAGGGTCTCAATAGGTGTGCAGTCTTAGGCCCCCTCATCATGCACTAATCCGATATTGAGTTAGTGGTCAACCAAAATTATTTGGGATGATTACCCCTAGGTGTGTTTTTGCCACAATTGAATCCACTATCCAGTATCTAGATATTTATTTAATTTCTAAGAAACCATATACTCCATATATTATCAGAATATTATAATTTTATCATATATTTATACTTATCTATAAGGATTCTATGAAATTTTTCATATCATAATACTAAAAAATAACTTAACAAATCAAAAAAATAACTAAGCCTTGATATAATACTAACTAAGGTGACCCAATCCAAACATTCATTTATAATACATCAATTTGAGGATTTAAATTATACATATCACAATTTTTCGCATTACCCAAGGACCTGATGGCTTAATATCTTGGATATTATCTAAATTGACATCATATTTTTCAATACCTATGAAATTTATCCATAATTTCACTCATATAGACCCGATTCTATAGATCACATATGATATTATAAATTTCATAAAATTGGGAATGAAAACATAAGAAAAGGGTGATTATAAATGATATGTAAAGGGGAATTACCAATTCATCACATTTATTAGATGAAAAACATGCAATAGAAATGATTATGGGATAAATATATGATAAAAAACATTAGAACATAAGACCAAGTTAATATCATCAAATATATACAACAATAATAACTTGGCTAAAAAGAATAACACAATAATCTGGATCATAACATAAAATTGTGGAATATATTAGAAAAGAGGCATAGAAATGGAATATAACATATAATGAAAATAAAATAATCTTGTAAATGAGGAAAGATAAAAAGAATAAAAAAACTGTGTGAGAAAACTCATTATGAATCTTCCTTTGTCAACAAACTCATTAAGTCCGCAAAATAAAATTAAAGCAAACATATTATGCCTATCCCTTTGTAAAAAAACTCATTATGTCTCAAAAATAATATAAAATGATATATTAAACATAACCAATGAATTAAAAGGTGATATTGGACCCCACCTCTCATTATCCATATATATTAATTCCATGGAAAATCAATCATCATCATATCATAAAGAACCATTGAAAAGTGAAATAGTTTCATAAAAGTTTCAAAAAAACATCACATAACATAAACATAAGAAATCATATGATATAAAGACTATCATTTATAAAGGGAATCATATCTTGATATAATATTTAGGGTGATCAAAAAAATTTATTCATTGGAGAAAATTCTGATGGGAAAATTGTCGTGGAAATAAGAAAGTTTTCACAAAACCATTTAAACATTTCCATTAAAAATATAGAGATAAAAATTAGATTGATTTTTTTTTGATTTGGAATAAAATAAATATTGAAAATTTATTATAAGAGTTCCAAATATTGAATCCTCGAATAGAAACAAAGGTTATTCTAATAAATTCATATTGGAAAATATTATTTTTCACATAAAAATAAATGTATTTCTTAAACTTTAGGGGACTTTTTAAGGGGAACCCACATCAAGGAAAATTTGATTTAAAAAAGATATAAATGGAAATAATAAGAATACAAAATAAAAAAAATTCATTTCATTAAGTAAACTACTTTTCATAGGAAAAATATTGATATGTAATAGAAGGATCCATTGGAAATAATAAGTGTTATTCTTACTAACATCACAGTTTTTTGAGAAGGTAATTCTTTTAAAATTATTTTATTGTTGGGGACAATAAATTTACATATTAGAAAATAATATCGTATATAATAAGTTAATAGTTGAATCAATGAATCCTGGTATAGATCATTCAAGTATGAAAACCCATGTTAGAATGAGTAGGAAATTGAGTCAGTGAAACTCCTACCTTGAATTTCAACTTATTCAAATAAGATCTAACATCCTATATAAAAAATTAACAATCTTAAGAACCTATTTAATAAAAAATTTATTATATTTTAAATTTTATATAATTCATTTATAATCATTTCTCTAGAATATAATAATCAATTATGACTTAATTTTACCAACGGGTGATTGAAATTTTAATTATGTCACACATGTTTTATAATGCTAATGTCAATCCTCATTAATTTAATAAAATTTTATAATTACATTATTATTTCATATATGATAATATTTTTTATTTATTAATTTGTGAAATCTATTTTTCATTTTATGGTAAACATGGATTTGGTTTGTGAAGATACAATTAATGATGACCTTGTTCTGGTGTTTTTTATCAAAGAAAAATGTTGAGTTTTAATAAATAGTTTAAATTATAATATTACCTTTACAAAATAATAAACCATTAATTATTTTCTATTTTATTTCTATTAAGATCATTTTTTAAGTATACGTATTCATCCACGATAAATAATTATAGCACTTTTCATGTTGTTGGTTAAACCTATCTAAACATGAACTTACTATAATTGATGGGTGGGTATAGTTATGAAAGTTGTTATTTTGGAGCAATATAATAATTATTTAAGAATAATGATATTATTTAGACATTTTTGAGTTGTTTAATTATATTTTAATAGTGTTTAATAAATAATAATGATACTAGATATATAAAAAATGAGATATGTTACCACATTGAGGCGGAAGTCCAAACGTACACACAATTAATCTTCTTAATTCACAAAAAATGAGAAGGAATTAAGATTTATGGTAAATTGAAATTTATTAATTATAATTTTTTAGTAATTAACATATGAATTCCTAAAATATATTAATTTTTCATACCATTGGTGGTGGTGATGAAAAAAAACCACATCGCTTCATTAAGACAGTACTCCACAAAAACATATGATTGATGTTGTTTTGTTTTTCCTAGGGGATGGAAATGATTAAATAATGGTTGATAAAATAATATAACAAAATTATATTATATTAATAATAAAATTCAATATATTAGGGTGTTTTGATAAATTTTGTAACATGAATATTAAAAATAAGTATTAAGGAGTAAGAAATCATCATGCCGAGAACATGAGATTTATTTTAGAAATATACTTGAATGTAGAGGACGTAGTATCCCTAATTAAGACCATAAGATTATTTAATTGAGAGATGATTTGATGAACATAAAAATGAAATATTTTCATGAATAAATTCAAATAGATATGTGTATCATAAAGTGCTGGATGTGATACCCTTTTATAAGTGAAAAGAAAGGTAATTTAGAAGTACCCATTACATTTCAAGAATTGTATGTCATAATTCAAGGTTTAAGGTCTCAAAAGGTGTCAAATAATTTAGGTTAGGATTTTTTTTCATGAAAAGTTTTATAAAAATAGTTAGAGTTTCATTTTTTAAAATTTTTTAGGTCTTTTATACTTTGTAAAACTCTTTTTACGTTTTTTTTACTTTTATAATGACAACTTATTTTTTAACCATGGTAACTAGTTTTAATGACCAAAATTAAAATTTAACTTATTACCTAATATTAAAATTATAATTTAATATATGAAAATAATTTTATCAGAAAAAAATTTATAATGGTTTTAAATGTTAGTTTTACTATTAGCACATATAATTCTTGAAAACGGTCTTTAGAAAAAGTTTGTTCTTAAGCTTCAAAATTATGTATAGTATAAATTTATCAAGGTGATTTACTTTAATTATATGTAATGGTTTATTATTAAATAAATAAAAGTTGTGGTTCTTATAAATTAATCCAAAACCAAATACATCTATAAAATTTCTTAACTAAAAAAATATTTTTTTTTTAAAATAAGAATGAAATGTTATATATGTTCTAAAATTTTGAAAAATGGTTTTATATTCTTAAAAAATTATTTAAAATAAAAAAATTTAATATTTAAATACATAATTGATAAATTATATATTTTTTTATTAATTTATATGTCTTACAAATAAAATAATAATGACATAAAAGGAATATTTTTGATAAAAACATTATTGTTCACTATTCATGTAAAAAAATTATTTTATACAAGTCACAAAATTCAACCTAAGTTAATTTTTAAATTATTAGTTAAAAAATTAATTTCATTTTAAAATTTAAAATTCAATATTTTATATATTTAGTTTTTAAATAAAAATAAATTATAT
This sequence comes from Viscum album, assembly GCA_963277665.1. Taxonomy (NCBI): domain Eukaryota; kingdom Viridiplantae; phylum Streptophyta; class Magnoliopsida; order Santalales; family Viscaceae; genus Viscum; species Viscum album. The sequence continues at coordinate 75,389,349 of OY728165.1, read as the reverse complement.
AAATGATAAACACTTTTATTGAAGAATGAACTCTTTATGCCTTTAGTGTTCTTAATCTTATTTTGTTAGAATTTATAATTATTTTATTGTTTATCTATACTATTGGTTTTAATCATATAATTTTATTATATAAAATGGTGCATTTTTTCTCGGTGTTTAGAGTCAAACAAGAATTTGACCCTAAATTTATTTTAAGCAGAAATATCTAACAAACCACGAGTATTTACATTGGACATGGTTTCATAACCTCCATAATTTTAATTATTTCATATGTATTATATTTATACATTAAATATTATTTTATAACCATAAATTTAAGGTAGAGATAAAAAATGAAATATATCATTCATAGAGAAGCTAATATGTATGTACGCATGATCAATGATTGTAACTATCCATGTATGGCACTGATGAAAATTGAATTACGTTGTTTGTAGAGGCATATGTCCACACATACACATAAGAAAAATTATCATTTCACAATGGATGAAAAGAAGGTATATGATTGTTGTTCTAGAAATTTAATTTGTTTTTAAAATAATGATACCAATTTAATTATTTTGGGACAGTCATATAATATTTGGAGGAGGTGGAAGAATATTAAAACATGACTGATATTTGTCAAGAAGATTACCTCTTCCTTGGATATCCTATATATTTCTTCTTATGCCTTATTAGGATTTTATTTTTTTATGAACAGAACCTATAGGTCATGAATAATTTCATTGGGAAGGGGTTTTAGAATATACTAGTTGAGATAAATTTCACAATGAGTGTGGATAAGTGAGGGGGTTAGGGAATCCTTTAAAGCTTAAAGGAGTTGTAACTTTGTAAATAATCTAGACTTTATAATGATATAAAGTCATTTCCAAGGGAAAGTGGAATAAATTACCAAATTTTTAAATATAAGATAAAATAGGGTCAAAATACCCTCATAATATCATATTTAGATAAATTTTAGTGTTATTGGAAGCCTTATCTCTTACATTAACACTCTCACTAAAAAAATTAATTCTTACTATGATGTGAAACTTTTACTATGATAACAATTCAATATAACTATAAATGAAGTGGAAATTTTTGAATAATTAGAATATTCTAATTTAAAATATGGAATAATATTTACATGATTTAATTTATAGAAGTCATAAAAATTAATTTTATTTGAAGTACACAATACGCAATGGAAAACTTTTTTTAGAAAAAATACCTTTTCAAACATAAAAATAAATTTCAAAAAAATAACATTTAAAATTGATTCTGATGATAGTAGTTGGATTATTATTAAAAAAGAGTTACGTTACTTTTAAACCAATTCAAAACTAAATTCATCCTTACAAACACTAAATAACAAAATATATAAAAAAAGTTGTTTTTTTAGAATGAAACATCACTTGGTTTCTAAAATTTAATATATTGGTTCATTATTTCAAAATAATATTTCAAAATACATTATTTTATTAATTAAATATATATTTTTTCTATAAATAATGTTTCAAAGACTTTCATATCATTAGTACATCATGATGATTTCATAAAAGTGAGAGTATTTTGAAAATATGTATTTTTACTATTCACCCAAATGTCAACTATTTCATAAATATCCTAGAAAAACCACCTTAATATATTTAAATCCATATACTCTCTTAAATTATATCCATTTTAAAATATTAAAATTCTAACATTTAGAAATTTTACTTTTATAAATATATATTCATGAACTATTTTTTTATTATAATAAAAGAATGTGTACTCAGATATTTTTTGGGGATGCAATTTTTAATTTTTACAGTAAAATGTTAGATATTAAAAAAACTCACTTAATAGTAATTGAATTCATAATTATATACACCATAATAATACCTTTAAGTCCTCATACCAGGCCATCATAAATATACGGGTAAAGTTTACACCAAATACCCAATCCAAGTTGCCTCATGAGACATGCTGATGCATCATGGGGTTATATAATTCTAGCCCCCCACCCATCAATAAATAATTCCGATTAATTAATAATAATAATCAATGAATAAATAATAATATAAATGACCAACATGTCTTAGTAATCAATTATCATTAAAATTGAAGTAATAATTATACAAATTTTCAATATTTCCTCTATCAATAAATAGAGTAACTTTCTGGGAGAGAAAAATTCAAATAAATACCATATATAGTTATGTGTATATTATTAAGCCATTAATATTAAAAATTAATATATAATTAGTGTAAGTGATTTATAATATATCTAAATTATTAAAGAATATGGATATGAAGGAAATAAATAAATTATTGTGAGATATGAATAGTAATAAATAACATAATCCTTAAAAACAAGTTGAGGTATAATATATAAATTCATATGGCACAGTATCGAACTACCCACACTATCACCTTACGTTTCCCCATCATAGAAACCTAGAGGGGGACATTATCTTTTGGTGACTTCTCCCACCTCCTTTTATGGTTTCATCTTCTCAAGTTCTTCATGTATGGGGTTTCTTATGGTGGTGTTTCTTTTCTGGTGGAATACCTAGAAGTTTGTTTGGAAGGATTCAAAGAAGGTTGTTCATCATTAAATACCATGGCCACTCTAACCTACACTAACCTTGAATTACATTGTTCCTCTCTGAATCAGATCTATAGTGACGATCCTCTATTATGTTGAGATATGCATTTGGGTGGTCGATGGATATTCTGGCTCTCCTGAGTCAGCTCAGCTTTGTTTCTGGTTTTGGTTTTAGTCTCGTAAGGAGCCATCTGCTATTCATATACATACCCTAACTTTTAATCCATATACACCTCTCCTGGATAGATCAATAGTGATGGGTATAATTAGGTTTTGGGATGTGGATTTTAGAGGATGAAGGTTCTTCTTGCGTGTTCTATGGGGTGGTCTTCAATGGTGGTTCTAGCATCATGATGGTTTAGTTTTGGGTTTTGGGTTTGGTTTTGTTCTTGTTGATGTGATGTTATTATTCCCTGCTTCTAATTTGATGGGGGACATTGGTGACTTTGTGATGATGTTTTACAATAGCTCGGTGATGTATGATTCCCTTTGTTTCTGGTTCGTTGGGGAAATACGAAGAATACATGGCGATGTTTTATAGTTAATGTGATGAAATTAGATGGGATCTGGTGATTTGGGCGGTGACCTGGACAGTGGTGATAGAACTGTGATGTGGTCAGTGGGTTTCATGATTATGGTTGTAGGTGATGGGACATTGGATGATATGGGTAATCTTTGATGGTGATCGTCTAGGGCTTTGTGTTTTCTTTATATATTTTTGAATTCCGGAATTTGTATTGGGTATCCTCTTTTTTATATCCCACCAGCTGCTGCTCAGCCATAAAACAGATGTTTAGAAATCCAAATAAAAATGTATTTTTCAATTGAATGAATCTTAAATACAAATGTGGATTATATTTTTTAAATTTAGTGGAAAATAGAAGAAAATTTATAAAAAATCATTGAGATTTTTCAATATAGTTATAAAAAATATAAGTAAATTTCAAAAATCCATTTAGGGGGGTGAAAATAGAAAATTAAAAATAAATATATTAAAAGAAACAAAAATAGTGAAAACATGAAAATAAATAAAGTTAAAAATATGAAATGTGGTATGAATGATAAAATATACATAAGTGTAATGAAATCCCTTTATTTATTCTTCTAAGAAATTAAATTTTATTTATTAAACATTAAAAAGACAATGGAAATAGGATTTTTTTTATAAACACTATGGAATCATAGAATGTATACTATATAATTAATAATAATAATAAAGTCATGAAGATATGTTCACATAGAAAAAGTAAAAAACTATCTTTTAGACACTTTTTTAAAGAAATTAAAAAATAACCTTTGTGGTAAAAGTTTATAATATTAGTTTAAAAACATTTATAAAGAAATTAAAATATAGTATAAAATTACCTTATATAAATATGAAGTATAGAGAATAATATTATTTAAATGATATAAATAAGATGGATATAGAGGATAAATAATATTGACCATAAAGAATAGTTACAGTTGTGCCGATATACAAGAAACTATTTGGTTGAATGTTGAACCAAAGAGAGGTGAAATGAATATAAGACATGTAAACCCTAGAAAAAATAGATAATAAAAAATATAATAATAGGATGAATGAAACCAAACTTATAGGGATGGATATCAAGAATAATTTTTATAACTCAATGAATAAAAATTAAGTGACTACAACCATTATGACTTAGGTACTATATGAATCAATGGGTAAGAAAGAGGGGGATATTAATAAAAATTGGAACTTTAAAAAATTTAAAATTACTTTAAGATATAATAATTCATTAAGGAATTATTTACACTAGAAATTTAATTTATTTATAATAAGTAACATGTCTCAAATAATTGAAATTAAGACAAAGAACCCTTACCTCAAGTTTCGACTCTCTTGTTCCTATATTTTAACCAATTGAATATCCAAATTATGTTAATTAATTTTTTTTAAAATAACTAATATTTCATTTTTATTGTCTATTTATTATCATATGCTGCTCATTTATTGTATAGTTTTTTCTCTCATCAGCCACTTTGGGTTGTCTGGTCAATTTCTACAAAACATCTTATATATATTGATGAGGGACAAATGAATTATAAAATCATACCATTATATCTATAATTATATATATATATATATATATTATTTATCATTATAGTGTCATAAAATTTATGTATTTCAATATTTTTTCCAAAATAGATTCAGATTAAGAAATGTGTATTTATATACTCATTTTAGGCTGTTAAATTTATAATAACAATTTATTATTAATATTATTTATAAAAATATTATTTCAAAAAATTTAATCATGTCACAAATATAATATTTATTCCTTGAATCCATTTTTATGAACATCTATCTAAGGTGGTGATGAAAATTAAATACGTTATTCATGGAGGTGGAAATCCAATAATAACACAAGTAAAGTTTTCATTTCCCAAACAATGGGAGGGAGGTAGATAATGGTTATCCATAAATATAATAAAATTTAATTATACTAAATATTTTTATTTTGTTATATTATTTTAGGTGTTGGAAGAATAAATAAACTTGAAAGAGTAGTTTAAATACTACTAACTTGTCCTTTGATATACTCTTTCAGGACACTCCTTAACCCTTTCTCGATTGGTCTTTTGGTGATAATGAAACTTTTATGATATATGTAATATGTATATAGATGGGTTTTGGATGACTCTTTATGAGCTATAAAAAATTTGGTGTGAGGAGAAGTTGGGTGATGAATTGGTCCATCTATAGATGAGTGGGGTATTATTATAGTAAATATTAATCTCTTAATATAAAGAGTTGTCATAATCCATAAAATATCAATAAAAATTGATAATTGGCTTATATAGGATAATCTATGGTTGATAAATTCATCAAGAACTAATTTAGATATGTGGTTTCATGATATTTTGAGACTTTACCTCTTGGTTTAAAATTTTTATCCCATCTTATCCTTTACCGTGGTGACTAATTTTTGCCTTGGTAATTTATTTTTATGAAAAAAAAATTACAGTAAAACTATTATATAATTCATGAATGATAATTCTAAATATTAAATCCATTCTACCAGATTCAATTTATTAAAGAGATAAATTTTTTTTTACTAAAGTAACACATAATTATTTTTTTAGAAAAATGTATTTTTTAGCATAAATTTGATCTATTCTTATTACATGATAAGTACAAATAATTAAATGGGTGTTAATTTTTTTTATATATTATCATTAATTTCCATTAATTTTTTTATTGAAATGTGATTAATTTATTGTATTTAGATAAAAATATATAACATATACATAAATAAAAATATTTAGAAAACAAGCCTTTTAAACTTAAAATGATTTCAGCCATATTTAATTTAAAAACTGATTACTTATTTCCAATGAATTAATAAATAATTTGTTATTAAATATATAATTTTAAATATATTTTAAAATCAATTTTTATAAAATTTACAAATAATGAGAACATATACTAGATCAGACCCGGTTTCAAATCCAGTTGGGAGAGAATTTTTGCTAGTAGGTGGTGATGCAAGCATAAGAGAGGCAGGTGGTGACATACGAATAATGCAGGTAGACAGTGACATAGGCATGATGCAAGCTTCATGATGTAGGAAATATGATGTAGGCATGACACTATATTGGGCCTTTGGGACAGTTTTTGGGACTCTGGGCCATGTATTGGGCTTCATGGCCATTGAGCCTTTGGGCCATGTACTGAATAAATAAGGATGGATGGGTGGGTTATACCTTTGGGGGGATATATCCTACCATTATTGCATGTGTATGTTCTCTTTGTGTGTGTTTAATGTAGTTATACCCCATGAACCTAATATATATATTCTATATTAAAAATTACATGTTTATATCATCCTAACTTCTACTTACAAAACCCCTCAAGAACATTGCATAAGATATAAGGATAACATAATAAATAGCTGTTGTTATAGGTGGTGAATCTATTATAATATTTCCCATAGTGATTTCCATGAGTATGAAATTTTGTCGCATATTATTTCTCTTAAACCATACTTATTAGAGCTCAACATCTGCATGGTCTAGGGAAAATCCTAGTGATGTTACATAATTTCTGAGCTCAAAAAAATACATATCATAAGGAAGAATCCTAATTATATATTTCATTGATTCTCATATCTATATAGATTTCATAATGTGATTACATATATTTATACACTCTGATTTATCAATTATATCATAATAATAATATTTATTACATAAAATTTTATCTTATTAATTCAACACTGTTTGTATAAGTTATGTGCACAATGTGACACTAGATATTTAATAGAGTATTTATTTAAAGGATAAAACTTACTAAAATCTCAGGGTGTTACTCTTTATTGGTTTTTTATCCCAATTAAGTATTTTAATTTACTTTGAACATGTATTCCAACTTTGTTCATTCACCTTCATCATCGTTTCCACTTGACGTATCGAAACCATTTCAACATGATCCGTGAAATTGAAATTATCTTCTAATTAGATACTTAATAAGGAGTCAACCTGTTCTTATTTAGTCCTAAAAAAATTTCTTTTACTACGTTATAACTACTTATTGCTTCCAATATTTTTTTGATTCCCTTGATCCTTTACCCATTTATTCTTTTGAGGTTTCTAATTATATTCATATAAATCATACTCTATATCATTCTTGTTTAGATTTTTTTTAAAATATATAATAACATTATAGTTAAAAAACCATAGTGGTTTATTTCCTTCTCATTTATACTTTACATTTTTGAATTCCATTGAAAAAATAAAAAATATATATTAAATTCCTTATGATAATCCTCATCATCAAAATCTTTTTTTCATCACCCTTGATTTTAATTTTTTCATGGTTTCAAAATCTATCTTATTTTTATTTTTTTTAAGAACTGGAGTTTTTCACATTTCATAAGAGATGATAATATTTTTCAATTCATTTCAAGAAGGATCCTATTTTCCTTTTAAAGTTTAAATATTTATATCAAAAATATGTGGCAAGGTTCTCATCAAAATTTGGATAACAATAGAATAATACAACTTTTCTATAAATTCATCAGTATTAATGATAATATCATTGACTCTTGTAATGTAGTTGTTGATTCTTTATTCATCAGGAATATTTATATCCTCAAAACTACTCCTCAAAATCTAAATCATGGACTCCATGAATTTAATATTTACTTTATAAACAATCTTTAATATATCCCAAATTTCATTGGCGATTTTTATTCCAATGAATTATTTATAAATAATATTTGAAGGAGACATAAAAATGGAATTTTTATATTTTATATCAACATTCGGGTTTATAATATTAGAAAGAGGTATAATATGACCCTTAATAATGTGAGAAAATCCCACTATTGAAACATCTCATACTTTTATGCTAGGTGATATAAAGAAGGGAATCATCTGATACCTCCAACTATGACAGTTTTTTACATTGAAATTATGAAAACCACTAATAATCACTAAATTCATATTATCTATAAACAATGACTCTCAAATATGATAGAGTGATCCTAGGTTAGATTTGATTCTAATTTAGGTGCTACAGTATGGATATATCACTAGGCGGAGGGGGGGTAAATAAAGGGTCAAATTTTAGGAATTATTTATTTTTAATTCAACCATTTTGATTAGTTAACATTTTGATATAATTAATATATGTCGCTTAGCCTTATCGAAATAGTTCGAAAATTAAATGGACTAAGACACAATTATTTTTAAAAGGATTGACCATTTTGTGAGAGCCCACTACTTGTTTTGAATGGTTAAACCCTCAAGTAATAGACTCTAAACTGTAAACACAAGTTGTTACACTATAAAATTTCTAAATCCCATCAACATAGAGTCGAATTACTCTCATTCTAGTGTCCCACAAGAAACTATTGATTTTTATTTCCCATTACAAAAATGTTATAATTAGAACAAGAAATATCACCATTTATTCTTTGTTTTTTATGCACCCTTTAATATAGATCCTTTTTCATGGGCCTCCAAGATGAAAAAAATATATACATGAAAAATTATTCATGAGAATTAATGTCTGGTAATCATGATCAAAATTACTAGCCTTGCTCACTCTCTTCCTACCTTTAATGATTTAGTTATTCCTTAAAATTCACTAAATACTTAGGAATTAATGTAATATTCTTATATATAATAACTCATAGATTTATAATTATTTCTTCCTAGTCATTTTTTCTCATGAAAATATCAATATTTTTGAAACTAATTTTCACAACTACTTCTCACTATTGATTTATGAATAACTTTTTAATTCATATTAACACAAAACTTAATACACAAAGTGAGTGATGCTTCAAAAATATTTTCTTCATAAATAAGGGTTCATATATCAATTCTTCCATGGCACACTTCTCAATAATTCTTCCCCAAAACTTTTTAATTCATGATTATAAAATTCATCATTTGTGTATTTATGTTTCATTTAAAAATTTTACCTTGTATGAATATCATTCATGAATGAAAATATTTATAAAAATAAATCTTATAAAGAATATTTTTCATGAGATGTTATTACAATAGAATTATACTTTGAAAAAAAATTGATTTAGGTAAATATTATGAGAGTTTGAAATAGTATCTCTTCACATATGTTAACTACCATAAAAGTTATATACACCCATAATAATAATTTTAAATGGTGTTTGTAATCACATAAAAGAAATGGTTAGCTTAGTGATTCCAAAAATTATTTTTAACCAATCATTATCTTATGATGCCAAAAAATATTTCTTCAAGAATTTATAAATTTTAAGTTCATATAGTAGTTTTTTGTAAAGAATATGACCCAAATACAATCTCAAGCTAGTACCCAACATGAATTTTCAGATTCTAGAAGGAATTTCCTAATCCCCATGGGTTGGTAATTAGCATACGATCATCAAAATATAATTAGAGGGAATTATTTCACCCAACCTGAAGCAACAACATGGAATATATGTATATATAATAGGGAGAAATAATGGAAAAATTAATATAGGCCATAACTAAAAGGAATCATGGTAAATGATGAAACTGAAAAGAAGTCAGAATATCTCATATACAAGTCCAAAATCAAAGGATAAATAAAATAGAAATTTAATACTCCATGTGATAGTGTGGGAAACCTACCACCGTCTCTCTAGTAGCAAGCTAGATAAATATAATAGGAACCTTACCACCTCACTATGGTTCCCTTCCTTTCCCTACATCGAAAGACCTATAAAGGTATTTGCATCACCGAAGGTTTGTGCAGAGTGTGAGCTAATCAGCTCACTAGAATCCCAACAAGGTTTCCCATAAGAAGACTTTTTACAGTAACATGATATTTATCAACTTTAAAGAAAATAATTCAAGATTAATATTTTATAGTTTTTATATAGAAATCATGGAAAAACATTTAATTTTTCATTTTTCAACATTTCCAAAATAATCCTGGTAAACAGATTCTAAGAATTTCATATACCTATATCAAATAATTAATATAAAATAAAATCATGTATCATATATCACATCAAACCACCTATGTAAAATCCAAAATAGTATATGAAAAAAGCACATATAACATCACCCTAAGGATCAATACAGGTAAGGCTAGCTAGGATACTCAAACCTAAACACAAACAATCACATGTATCAAGACTCTATTTTTATGTATAAAATATAGAGAGGAGAGGAGAACCCTAGAAATTAAACCTCCCAAAAGTTCTAGTGTGTCCCTAGAACAATATGCTGAGGGAGAAGAGGAATACCCTAGGAGTGAACCACCCCAACGAATGGACGAGGTCTATTATTACACCTTCCACCTAAGTACCCAAGGCTTCCCATGTTCTCTATTTTCCAAAAACATTTCATCAAAAACATGATTTAAAAACTATTTTTAAAATCAATTTCATAGATACTTGAAAATACCCATTCTATTACCATAATAAGGGAAAAATTATCATTATCAAAAGCCCATTTTCACACACAAAAATCAGTCAATAAATCATGCCATTTCATTTGAAAAATAATTTACCAAATCCATAGAAATATAGTTCATATAATATAAGCTAGAGAAGAAACCACATACATCAAACTCATTTCATACAAGACCACAATAATATCCACCAACAAAGAAGAACTCAACGACAATGATGGTGTCCCTACAATAAATTCACATGACTCAAAATCAATTCAATTTAGAAAATCAGTTAGTGAAGAGGAAGAATGAACCCATACCTCAAGAAACTTGTACCTAGAACCATAATCAACACAAGGATTATCCTCTTGAGGAATATCACACAATATATCTTTAAGGACTCAATAATATCATCACCCAAGTAAAAATATCTTTAAACATAGAACAAAAAGGTTACCATGATTATATAAAAATAATAAACAAAAGGAATACTCAACCAGAGAAACATACCTCTACTATAATGATGATAAATCGTTCAATGAATTTATTTGGAAGAGTCAGAGGTCTCCAAAATATCCCATGAGATCCTTTTGGTTAGTAGAGAATATGGATGAAAGTGAATGAAATAATAAATCACTCACATGAAGACTTAAAATCAAATCTCATATGACTTGCATAATGTGAAATATATTTTCATGTTGTGTAATCCAAAAACCCTATTCCACTAAAAAATGCATCACCTTTTTATCTAAAAGATTATATTAACAATTTATTGAGTGTAATAAAAATTCAAAAAGTGAAATATTCATGCCTTATATTAGTGAATAAATATTCTTGTAACTCGTTACATAGCATGAAAAATGTTAACGTGTAAACATATCATGATTTGAAAGAAGTTCACACTTTGAACCAAGATTCCGGTGTATTCCTGGTGGCCAATGCACAGTGTGTAAAAACATTAAATTATTTGTACTTCTCTTGCAAATAGTAAAAATTATAGTTATTCTGAATACCCTTAAATAAAATTTGTATTTTATAAACTCATAGAGAACCCCACAAATCCATTTCACATTTATATCTAGAATCCAAGAAACATACATCCCTAAACATTAGTTACCCCCCAGAAAATTCATCCAATCCTTGGATGTCCCAAAATCCACCCAAGTAAAGAGGTAAATGGATAATGAGAAGAGAAATATATAAAAGTGGGTAACAAGATGTTAAAAACTATCCACCATAAGACATTCCATCCTCATAAATTCTTGTGGAAGAAATACTTTTAAATGGGAGGTGATTCCATTTCTCCACATCAATTAATCGTGCTCCCAAGTCACATGATAATCTGATCCATTCCGCCATAACACTTTGACAAAAAGGGAAAACTTCCCACAAAAGACATTCACTTGAGAATCAGCTATCTCTAATTGCTATTCCACAATAGAAATATCTATATCTAACTCAATCACTTCCCAAATACAAATGTGTGAGGGATCAAGATGATATTTCATGGGTTTTAACATGTGGAAAAAATCTTGAATTCCTATCAAATGATATAGAAGTGTCAACTGACAAGAAACCTAGCCAAGCCATTCAGTGACCTCAAATGGTCTAACATAGTTTATAGCCATATTTCCCTATTTTCTAAGTTGATAGTGACCTAACTAAGGAGAAACCTTCAATAATTCCCAATTTCCTATAAGAAACTCCAAAAGATGATGTTTTTTATCTTTAAAATATTTTTTATCAACTCTATGGTATAACTAGACGCTATAATATATCCTGAATCTGTGCTAAAGTGTAATGCCCCGATCCTAGTTACCCAGAGTCGGTGCATTATTTTAATAAATTGGGACAATTATAAGGAATAAAGTCATGAAGGACTGATCTATTTACTAGTTTTGGAAAATATATTACATATATAAATGTTATGTTATAAAATGGAAAAAAACAACAAAAACATTGTCTCTCTTGACTACATTCATATCCATTAGACTATCCCTACAGGTTAGTCATAATATACCTCTTCACAACCTGGGAAAAATAAAACATAGAAATGGGTGAGCTCAAACAGTCAGTAAGAGTAAGCAACAGAACAGAAGATAACATAAACATTAGTTATTCTGAATAATTGAAAACACATGCTTTTAAAAACAATAAACATGAATAATTTATGGCAGGAATATGAGCTGAGTATATAATTCCATAATAAAACATAATAATGGTAATTCTACTAGTCTAATAACCATATGAACCATCAATATTATTTTCATAATGTGGAAATGTATAATGTGGGACATTCTGAAACATTTTTTCAAGGCCTCGGCCAATACGTCTAAAAATTATTAAGGCCTTGGAAAATTCCATGTCTAATTGTATCATGAGACCTACTTACGCATCTATGATCAGTAGCGGTCTCCACCCGTCACTTACTAAGTCCAATGCATTCCTCATATGAAAAGGTTTTAACATAACATAAACATTTGTATTAAAACAAGCATATGAAATGTCAAAACATTATCCATAAACCATGAATGGTATAAAAAGAACACATCCACCATCTAACATATAACTAAACCTTCAATAGAATATGGAATATTTGTATCATAATAAATCAACCTCGATTAAGAATAATATCTCGTAAGGGATGTTGACATAGTTTAAAATGACCAGTAAAAATGTTTGAGAGAAATATCCCTTTTCATGAAATAATTTAAAAGTCATATAAAAGAAGTCATTTAAAAGATAGTTTTGAATCAAAGGGTCTCATAACAATTTAAAACTTTTTAAAGGAATTAGCATTTTAAAACATTCATGTCCATATAAATAAATCCAGAAAATCGTTTTGAAAACATGGACATTAATGAGAAATATTTAGAAGAATAAATCATTAAAACATTTAAATTAATGTTTTAGTAAAAATTACATAAAAATAATCCCTTTGAAATCTATTTTATGAAACATGGACATGGATAATAAATATTTCCCAGTAGATACTTATGTAAAAATAACCTCAGAGAATAAATAGATTGTCAAGTTAACCCTTACATTGAACTTTCTTTTAGTTGAGAGTTTGTTTGACCTCCTGTATAATGACCACAATATGTTATCAAATTATACTAGAACAATATTCATATTTATTATATCATACATGATTCATCTATAACTTTATTCTACCCATTTTATAATGATTTCAATGTAAAATTAACATTTTTGATAATAATCGATTTCTTTATCGTATGTGTTTTACCTTGTTTTTCATGATAGTATCATTTAGATCATGATTTACATAATTCCAGAATATAACACATGATTTATATATCATATATATTTAGAATATAAATATGTATAATAGATAGATATATGAAATGTAAAACACCGTTTATGGAGACGGTAATCCGTACATATGCATAAATGTTGTTTCCATTTTCATATCGTATTGAATGGAAGTAAGTGAATAAGATATATATAAGTACATATATATATATATATTAAGTAGAATTATTATTTCATATATTACATAGTTATTAATAATATATATTTTTATAATCATCATTGAATGGTGAATGTGTAAATGAATCTCATCACGTCCTGGAGACGGTAATCAGTATGTACGCACGAGCGATAATATCATTATATTGATGGTGAAATCGTATGTAATTGGATGGTATATAATATATAAATAATAATTAAAATGTTGTATTTATTATTTAAATAAGCTATACTAATTTCTATACTCATCCAAATAATAAAGTTTTTGAATAACAAACTACACCATGGCGAGGAGACGTTAAGTCGTACATATGCACGTATGGTGACTTTGTCATATATAGGAAGGTTAGAATAAAGAATATGGTTCTAACATATTACTTATAAAATGAATGTATGTAGGAGATACTGGGGTTATTATTTTGGTATAGAAACTACAATGAAATAAGAAGTGGAAGAAGAAAAGAACTTGAAAGAGGGTGGTGAAATCATTACCTCTTCTCCGGGTGTTTCCTTTTGAATTGATCAATAGGGATCCATATGTTGGATTTCTGATTAAATTAAGTGTTCTAGGTTGATTTGATAAAATTTGGGAGGATATTTGGGAAAGGGTTGGTGAAAAAATGCGTTTGGAGGTGTGATTTTAATAGAAGGGGAAGTACCCCTTTATAAGAGAGGTGAGGGTCACATGAGGAAAAGCTTGAAATATTATTTAAGCCATTCTTATGAACCTTTGATTTTTAGGAATATTATATAATTGAATATTATAATATTTTTTTAAAAACTCATTTATGTCAATTTTGACACTATTTAGTATTTGGTGTTTGTGAAAGTCATCAAAACTTGATTACTTCTAACAAGGTACACTGAATCAATACTAACAAGTAATATTCACCTAGAAAATTCATGTATGTCATAAAAACATTGAAATTATATTTATTTTATTATTTATAATACCATTTATTTGATTCATTCATTAATATGCTAATTGCTACATCATCATTGTTTCATAAATAAATTTAATTATTTAATGTCTAAAAATTATAAATAAAATACCATTATGTAGTAAATATGTTTATATTTCTAATGAAAATTCATAGTAAAAAATATAACTTATATAAAACCTTGTAAATTTTTTTTTACCAAAATATATATGTTTATGTCAGTTTTGTCTTTTAAATTAATTAATATAGAGTGTCATTATCACTCTCATGTGTCACCAAGTGGTCCCCAAATCGACCCAAGGATTCTAATGGTTGGAAATGTGTCAACCAATTGGAATATGACACAATTTAGGGTAATTTAATATTATTATTATAATATTTTTTTACCCTTATTTACCAGATTTAACCTTCAACCATTGTAAATAAAATATTTACTGAAGTAAATATTCATAATGTCAAAAAATAAAAGTTTACAATTTACACAATTTGGACCTCATGATTCCCAATACTGAATCTATTTTCCCAAATTCAGAACACATAAGTTGAAGAAATTAATTTTAAATCAATTATCGTTGTCAAAACAAAAAGTATTTTTGTAAGAAATAATAATTATCAAAAGATTAACACGTGTTTATGTATAGTTTAAATGTGAAATTACATTCAATAATAAAAATTATATTAAATAATAAAAATATAATATAATTATACTTTAAAACCACTCGAATTTATAATTTAACTATATAAATTGTTTTGATTAAAAAAGTTGTTTTTAATTAAAATTTAGTATTTTTCACTATTCATCAAAATATGAAAGTTGTTCATAAAAACACAAAATTTTTATCCAAAATAATTTTTTATTTCCTGATTCTAAAGAAGAAGTTTTTTTGTCAAATTGAATATAAAAAAAGTGTCAAATATTATATTTAAAAATGGTTTTCCATTAAAAGGCGGTAAAATTGAAATTTTTGAAAAATACATCTTTTATTTAAACATTTTAATTTGTTCTTATAATGTTTCTAAAAAACAAAATGTGGATGTTAAAATTATGTGGAGTATATAAAATTCAATATTTATTTTATACTATTTATAACTGCTTTTTGAACAGCAAGTTTGGTAAGTCGGGATGCACTCGAACTTGGTGTTGTGTGTAATGCAAGTTATTGAATTTCTTTGAAAAGATAACGTACTATGAAATATTAGGCTGTTAAATTATCCTCTCCATCAATAAATATAATCCTCAAAATTTTAAAATTTTCTTTGAAAATATAAGGTTAAAAATATAAAAATGCCTTTGTGGAATCCCCAACTAGGAAATTGGGTTAACAAAATTTAATCTTAATAAGAAGGAAAGAGAAATGAAAAATTCACCACCAAATTATGATCTTGATTTGGAGAACATTGGTGAAAATTATATACACATAATTGGAGGGAAAATGTAATTATTTATAGGGAGTGATTGAGGTCATCATTCAAAAACAAGTATAAAATTGAGGGCCTCAAAGCCATCAATCTAAGATGATGTAAAATATCATCGGTTCAACAAAACATAAAGTATTAGGATAACACATTTTTGTTTTTAATACCCCTTACCTAAATTTTAAGAATTAATTTATTTATAGAATAAGAGGAATATATATATATATATATATACTTGACAACTATATTTTCATCAGTGAACTAATTCCTACCACAAACTCATCTTTCACTCCAAAAGATAATAGAATTGAAAAATATTCTATTTATCCTAATCATATAAGGTTACAAAAAAATGAATTTATAATTTATCTATTATACCATTTTATGAAAAACTACATTATACAAACCAGGACATCATTTAGGTAAATGGTAGGTGATGCACCCTTGTCTCCCTTCAGTTGCGGGTTCAAGTCTTGTGGCCTTGCCGGACGCGATGGGTTATCGACCGACCTCCAGGTTTTCCTTTTTATAACAATACCAACATAATATTAAGAAGTTTTTTAACTATAAACAATATTATCCATTATTTAACTTGATCCATTCCAACCATTAGACTTATCCAAAATACTTATGTCCAAACTCACTGTCAATTATATCTTTTTCCAAAATTACTACCTTAGTATCAGAACCATATTAAGGTTTATCTTTCCTTAAACCATGTATTTTACAAAAAATTTATCTTTTTAATGAGTCAATTTTCTTAGAACCTTATAATATCAAATAAATAATGAAATATTACTACAATACAATCCTTATATACTCTATAATTCTTATCACATGTATATCATTAATACAATAATCAAATGTCACAATAATTTAATAACAAAATAAGAAATCTAATCATTCCTCTTCATCTTCGGTAGTATAATAACTTGATTATTATCCAATAGAGACATTTGGGGTAGACTCTGATAATTTTGACATTGATTCATCTAGTGCCCCAACTCCTTGCAGATGAACCATTGTACCTTTGACACCTTTTTCTTACCCTTGCAATCATGTATTTGGAGTCCTTTTTCTCCAAACTTATAACAAACTCTCATTCCCTTCATGAATTTACCAAGGTGATTTTTTCAATAGTTATCACATATGGGAAAATACTTCTTTCCCTTATTCCCTTTATCCATGTTTCTCTCTACCTTTCTTTTCTTCTTTGGCTTCCCTTCAAAGCCATAAGACTCAGAGAATTATTTAATTGCCTTATTAATACATGATACTATTTCTTCATATGATGATAATAAGTAGGTGGTTATTTACTTTCTAAATGTTATATTAATACCATGAATGATATGATATTTCTGAATGTTTGGATCATGCATATTGCCAGAGTTCTCATTCCTTCTACTAAGTGCAATTTCTAAACAATGGCATACACCAGGTTAGTTTATGAATCGCAATGCATTATTCCAAACATGTCAAATACCTAATGTAAATTGAAAATATTATGCATATAATCTATAATCATAAAATGTTTTCTTTGAGAAAGTATTTACTTATAAATCCTCTATAATGGATTTGAAAAAAAATGTCAATTATCCTAAGCATGTCCCCCTGGAGTGCCGTAACCAAAAGTATAGCAAGGCCTGTTGTCATGTACTAGGATACCCCGTGTCAAGCCCGAAACTCATTGTCGGAGTTTTCACTCCTAGGTACATCTATGCCAGAGCCACCTCTACCTGCTTATATCTAGACAGAGATGTATTTCTTGGAATATTCAAAAAATCTCTACATTACCAAAATTCATGGAAGTTCTTCTATAGTAATCCTCAAAGTCTATCTTAGGGTAATGTGCTCTAATCAGAGTTTATCTAAATCTAGTTTCCAAGGTTTGTACTAAACTTCTCTGATACCAAATGTAATGCCCCGACCCCAGTTACCCAAACTCTGTGCATTATTTTAATACATTGGCATGATTACAAGGAATCAAGTCCCGAAGGACCAATCTATTTAGCAGTCTTTGAAATTAGATTACGTACATGAACGTTACATTATAAAATGAAAACAACAACAACAACAATGTCTCTATTGATGACATTCATATCCCATAGACTATCCCTACAGGTCAGTCATAATATACTTATTCACATCCTAGGATAAATAAAACATAGAAAGGGGTGAGGTCAAAGGCTCAGTAAGAGTAAGCAATGCAGCGGAATATAAAAAAAACATTAGGCATGGTGAATAACTCAAAAAACATGCTTTTACAAATAATACACATGATTACTTTATGGAAGGAATATGAGATGATTAAATAATTCCATAATAAAACATATTAATGGATATTCTACTAGTCGAATAACCACATGATCCATAAATATTATTTTCATAATGGGGGAATGTATAATTCTGAACATTCTAAAAATTTTTGTCAAGGCCTCGACCAAGAAATCTAAAATTATTAAGGCCTCATCCAAAAACATATATCAAATTGAGAATGGACTCCACTAATTCCACGTAAAATTGTCTCACGAGACCTACAGATGCATTAACGAGCTATAGCGGGCTCCACCTATAACTTACTAAGTCTAATGCATTCCTCATTTGAAAAGGTTCAAACTGAACATAAACATTGGTATTAAAACTAACATAAGAAATGTCAAAACTTTATCCATAAACCATGAATGGTATAAAAATTACACATACACAGTCAAACATATCACAAAACATTCAACACAATATGAAATATTTGTATCATAATAAATCAACCTTGATCAAGAATAATATCCCGTAAAGGATGTTGACATAGTAGAAAATGATCAATAAAAAACATTGAGTGAAATATCCATTTTCATTAAATAATTTAAAAGTCATATAAAGGAAGTCATTTAAAATATAGTTTTTAATCAATGGGTCCCATACCACATTGAAAATTTTGAAAGGAATTATTATTTTAAAACATTCATGTCCATATAAATAAACCCGTAAAACCATTCTGAAAACATGGACATTAATGAGAAAGGTCTAGAAGAATAAATCTTTAAATAATTTAAAATGATGTTTTAGTAAAAATTCCCTTAAAAATATTCCCTTTGAAAACTCTTTTATGAAACTTTTACATGGATAATAAATATTTCCTAGTAGATTCTTATGTAAAAACAACGTCGGATAATAAAGAGATTGTGAAATTAACCTTTACCTTGCACTTTCTTTTGGTCGAGGGTACGTTTAACCTCTTGTATAATGACCATAGTATGTTATTAAATTATTCTAGAACCATATTCATATTTATTATATCATAAATTATTCATTTATTACTTTATACTAACCATTTAATAATGATTTCCATGTTAAATTAGCATTTTGGATAATAATCAGTTTCTTTATCATACAGGGTTTCACATGTTATTCTTGATCGTATCATTTAGATCATGATTTAAATACATCCAGAATATAACACATGATTTATATATAATATATATTTAAAATATAAATACATATAATAGATAAATATATGAAATTTAAAACACCGTTTATGGAGACGCTAATCCGTATGTACGCATAAACGATGTTTTCGTTTTCATATCGTATTGAATGAAAGTAAGTGAATAAGATATATGTAAGTACATAAATATATACATACATATATATATATATAGTATAATTATTATGTCATATATTACATACTTATCAATAATATATATTTTTATAATCATCGTTGAATAGTGAATGTGGAAATGAATCTCATCGCGTCGTGGAGACGGAAATTAGTACATACGCACTAGCAACTATATCACTATATTGATGGTGAAATAATATTTATTTTAATGGTATATCATATATAAATAATAATTAAAATTTTATATTTATATTTAAATTAGTTATACTCATCCAAATAATGAAGTGTTTGAATTGAAAACTACACAACGACGAGGAGACGTTAGGCCGTACATATGCACATATGGTGAGTTTGTCATTTATAGGAAAGATGTAATAAAGAATATGGTTGTAACATATTAATAATAACATGAAATTATGTAGGAGGTACTAGAGTTATTATTTTGGTATGGAAAAAACATAGAAAGAGGGAGAGGAAGAATAAAATAACTTGAAAGAGGGTGGTGAAATCCTTACCTATTCTTTGGGTGTTTCTATTTGAGTTGATCAAAAGGGCTCCTTAGTTTGGACTTCTGATCAGAGTACATACTCTAGGTTGATTTGAGGAAATTTTAAAGGAAATTTGGGCATGTTTTTTCTGAGACAAATGGATTTGGAGGTTTTATTTTAATAGAAGGGTATGTACCCTTTTATTAGAGAGGTGATGGTCACTTTAAGAAAATCTTGAAATATTATTTTATAATAAAATAATTTTCGGTTTCTAATGTCTCCAAAATGATTTATTTCTTGGATAATGTGGGTATGGGTCGAAAACCACTCAACCAATAGGTTTTAGACAGGTTTATGCCACCATATTAACCTTATCTTTTATATTTAACTCTTAGGTAAATAGTTTAACTTTTACCGTGTGTTCTTGTATTCTTACACTATAAGGTTAATAAACATACTCTAAACTTACAAGATAACCAAAAGTAGTTCATTAATGAAATATAATATTATTTAATCCCTTTAGAAGATCCTTAAATTTTTAGTAATATTATATATTTTAATAATATAATATTTTTTAAAAAACCCATTTATGTCAATTTTGACACTATTTAGTATATGGTTTTTGTGAAAGTCATCAAAAATTGATTACTTTGAAAAAGATACATTTAATAAATAATAACATTTAATATTCATCTATAAAATTTTTTTATGTCATAAAAACTTTGAAATTATATTTATTTTAATATTTATAATACCATTTATTTGATTCTTTCATTAATAAGGTAATTACTGCATCATCAATGTGTCATTAATAAATTTAACTATATAATGTCTAAAAATTACAAATAAAATACTATTATGTATGAAATACTTTCATATTTCCAATGAATATTTATAGTCTAAAAGATAACTTATATATCACCAAGTAAAAAAAATTTACAAAAAAATATATGTTTATGTCATTTTTGTCTTTACTTTAAATTTATTAATATAAAGTGTCATTATCACTCTCAAGTGGCTCCAAGTGGTCCCAAAATTTACCCAAGTATGACCATGGTTGGACATGTATCAACCAATAGGAATAGGACACAAGTTAGAGTAATTAAATATTATTATAATAATATTTGTTGACCCTTATTTACCAGATTTACCCTTTAGCTATGGTAAATAAAATATTTACTGAAGTAAATATTCATAATGTATAAAATAAAATTTTCTTATTTACAAAATTTGGACCTCTAGATTCTAAATGTGAAATATATTTTTCAAAATTCAATATAGAGAAGTGGGATAAATTAATTTAAAATTAATTCTCATTGTCAAAACAAAAAAGCGTGCTTTTAAGAAATAATAACTATCAAATGATTAACACTTTTTTTATGTCTAGTTTAAATGAGAAATTACATCCAATGACTTAAATTACATAAAATGATAAAAATATAATCTAATGATACTTTAAAACTATTCAAATATATACTTTCACACTATAAATTATTTCTATTAAAAAATTTGTTTTTAATTATAATTTATTATTTATCACTATTCATCAAAATAAGAAAGTTATCATAAAAACACCAAATTTTTATCCAAAATAAATTTTTATCTCCCAATTCTAACTAAAAAGTTTATTTTGTCAAATTTAATATAAAAAAGTGTCAAATATTTTATTTAAAGAGGGTTTTCCATGAAAAGGTAGTAAAATTGCATTTTTTGAAAAATACTTCTTTTATCTGAAAAATTGAATTTATTATTATATTATATCTAAAAAACATAATATAAATGTGAAAATTATATGGAGTGTATAAAATTTAAAATTCATTTAATTCTATTCATAACCACTTTTTGAACGGCTAGTTTGGTAAGTCGTGATGCACTCGAACTCAGTGATTCATTTAACTCAAGGTATTGAATTTCTTTGAAGAGATTACGTACTATGAAATCTTGGGATGTTACATTATCCCCTCCTTCAATAAATTGAGTCCTCATAATTTGAAATTATTCTTTGAAAATAAAAGGTTAAAAATATAATAATACCTTTGGGGAAAACCCACATCGGAAATTGGGTTAATGAAAATTAGTCTTAATAAGAGGGAATGGGAAATGAAAAAGTAACCACCAAGTTAGGATCTCGATTTGGAGAACATTGGTGGAAATTAGAGACACATAATTAGAGGAAAAATTTAAATATTTATAGGGAGTGCTTGATGTCTTAAATCACAAACATGTGTAAAATTGAGGCCCTCAAACCCATCAATCTAAGAGGATGTAAGATATCACCAGTTCAAGAAAACATTAGGTATGGGGATAACACATTTTTTGTTTTAAGATACCTTCAATGAATTTTAAGAATTAATTTATTCATAGAATAAGAATAATATATATATATATACTTGACAAGTATAGTTTCTTCCTTCAAATAATTCCTACCACAAACTAATCTTTCATTCTAAAAGATAATAGAATTCAAAAATATTATATTTATCTTAATTGTACAGGGTTCCAAAAAAATGAGTTTATAATTTATCTGTTAGAAAATTTTAAAAAAAACTACATTATACAAAGTGGGACATCATGTATGTCAATGGTAGGTGATTCACTCTTGTCGCCTTTTGGTTGTGGATTCAAGTCTCGCAGCCTTTCCAGACGTGATGGGTTATCGCTCGATCTCTGGGTTGTCTTTTTTATAACTATCCAAAAATAATCTTCAGAAGTGTTTTAACCGTAAATAATAGTATCCATTGTTTTACTTGATCAATTCCAACATTTAGACTTATCCAAAATACTTATGTCCAAACTCACAATCCAAAATTAATAATGAAGGACACATAACTTACATGTGAATATCTTAAATGTGTATTATCATAAGACATGGTAATAAACTGAATTACCAGAAAACCATATTTGAAAAGGTATGTACTTCCTTATATCTTATGGAATACATGATATACTCCTTATATACAAAAATGTTGTAAACTCCAACAATAATAAAATAAAAAAACAATTAATTAATTTCAAAGTAGTCAAGAATATCGAATATCCAAATCAATTGTATCTTTTATCCAAAATCACTACCTCAGTATCCAAACCATATTAAGTTTTATCTTTCCTTCAACTATGTATTTTCCAAAATGTTTAACTTGATATTGAGTCACTTTTCTTAGAACCATATAATCTCAAATACTTAATGAAATGGTACTGCAATACAATCCTTATATACTATATAATTCTTATTACATGTACATCATTAATACAATACTCAAATGATACCATACTTTAATTAAAACATAGTAAATCTAATCATTCATCTTAATATTTAGAAGTATCATAACTTTATTGTTATCCAATAGCAGCATTTGGGGTATACTCTGATGATTTGGGAATTGATTTGCGTAACATCCCAAATCCTTGTAGATTAAGCATTATAACTTTGACACCTTTTTCTTACCCTTGAAATCACGTATTGGGTGTCCTTTTTATCCACACTTATAATGAACTATAATTCCATTCATTCATTTACCAAGGTGATTTTTTCCAAAGTTATCACATATGAGAAAATCCTTCTTTCCCTTATTCCCTTTATCTATCTTTCTCTCTTCCATTTCTTCTTCTCTGGTTTCCTTTCAAATCCATAGGACTCATAGAATTATTTAAATATATTATTAATAAATAATACTATTTATTCATATGATGATAATACATGGAAGTCTATTTCCTTTCTAAATGTTTGATTAATACCATGAAATATGTGACCCTTATTAATGTTTGGATCATGCGTATTGTTGGATTTCTCATTCCTTATACTAGGAACCATTTCTAAACAATGGCATACAACTGGTTACTTTATGAATCACAATGCATAATTCCAAACTTGTAAAATACCTTACCTTAATTGAAATGATTATTAATATAATCTATTATCATAAAATGTTTTCTTTGAGGAAGTATTTACTTCTAAATCCTTCATAATGTCTTGTAAAGAAAATGTGAATTATCCTAACCATATTCCCTATGAGTGTGGTAACTAAGAGTGCAACAAGGCCTGTTTTCATGTACCATGATAGCTCAGGTCAAGCCCAAAACTCTTTTTCAGATTTCTCACTCCTGGGTACATATGTGCCAGAGCCTCCTCTACCTACTCGTATCCATATAGGGATGTATTTCTTTTAAAATTCACAAAATCTATACATTAAAAATATTATAGGAAGTTCTTATATACGAATTCTCAAATTCTATCTTAGGGTAATGTGCTCTAATCAGAGTTTTTCTAAATCTAGTTTTCAAGGTTTGTACTAAACTTCATATGATACCAACTGTAATGCCCCAACCCTTGTTACCAAGAGTAGGTGTATTATTTTAATACATTGGCATGATTACAAGGAATCAAGTCCCGAAGGACCGATCCGTTTATCAGTCTTGGAAAATTCATTATATACATGAACATTACATTATAAAATGAAAAAAAACAACAACATTTTCTCTATTTACCACCTTAATTTAATAATATATTATTATTTTTAAAAAACTCATTTATGTCAATTTTGACACTATTTAGTATATGGTTTTTACGAAAGTCATCAAAACTTGATTACTTCTCACAAGATACATTGAATCAATACTTACAAGTAATATTCACCTAGAAAATACGTGTATGTCATAAAAACTTTGCAATTATATTTATATTAATATTTATAGTACCATTTATTTGATTCATTCATTAATATGGTAATTGTTGCATCATCATTGTGTCATAAATAAATTTTATTATTTAATGTCTAAAAATTATAAATAAAATACCGTTATGTAGTAAATCTGTTTATATTTCTAATGAAGATTCATAGTAAAAAATATATCTTATATAACACCTTGTAAAAATTGTTTTACCAAAAGATATATGTTTATGTCAGTTTTGTCTTTTAAATTAATTAAAATAGAGTGTCATTATCACTCTCATGTGGCGCCAAGTGGTCCCCAAATTGACCCAAGGATTCCCATGGTCGGAAATGTGTCAACCAATTAGAATAGGACACATGTTAGGGCAATTTAATATTATTATAAAAATATTTGTTTACCCTTATTTACCAGATTTAACCTTCAACCATTGTAAATAAAATATTTACTGAAGTAAATATTCATAATGTCAAAAAATAAAAGTTTCCTATTTACACAATTTAGACCTCATGATTCCAAATACTGAATCTATTTTCCCAAATACAGAACACATAAGTTGAAGAAATTAATTTAAAATTAATTATCGTTGTCAAAACAAAATGCATGTTTTTAAGAAATAATAACTATCAAAAGATTAACACTTGTTTATGTATAGTTTAAATGTGAAATTACATTCAATAACCTAAATTATATTAAATAATAAAAATATAATCTAATTATACTTTAAAACCACTCAAATTTATAATTTAACTATATAAATTATTTTGATTAAAAAAGTTGTTTTTAATTAAAATTTAGTATTTTCACTATTCATCAAAATATGAAAGTTATCAGAAAAACACAAAATTTTTATCCAAACTAAATTTTTATGTCCTGATTCAAAAGAAGAAGATTTTTTTGTCAAATTGAATATAAAAAAAGTGTCAAATATTATATTTAAAAATGGTTTCCATTAAAAGGCGGTAAAATTGCAATTTTTGTATAATACTTATTTTATTTAAAAATTTGAATTTGTTATTATATTGTTTCTAAAAAATAAAAATATGGATTTTAAAATTATATGGAGTATATATAAAATTTAATATTCAGTTAATACTATTTATAACTACTTTTTGAACGGTAAGTTTGGTAAGTCGTGATGCACTCGAACACAGTATTGTGTGTAATGAAAGTGATTGAATTTCATTGAAAAGATAAAGTACTATGAAATCTTAGGCTGTTAAATTCTCCTCTCCATCAATAAATATAATCCTTGAAATTTTAAAATTTTCTTTGAAAATATAAGGTTAAAAATATAAAAATTCCTTTGTGGAAGCCCCAACTAAGAAATTTGGTTAACGAAATTTAATCTTAATAAGAATGAAAGAGAAAGGAAATATTCACCAAAAAATTATGATCTAGATTTAGAGAACATTGGTGAAAATTATAGACACATAATTGGAGGAAAAATGTAATTATTTATAGGGAGTTATTGAGGTCATCATTCAAAAACAAGTATAAAATTGAGGGCCTCAAAGCCATCAATCTAACATGATGTAAAATATCATCGGTTCAACAAAATATAATGTATTAGGATAACACATTTTTGGTTTTAATACCCCTTACCTAATGTTTAAGAATTAATTTATTTATAGAATAAGAGGAATATATATATATATATATACTTGACAACTATAGTTTCATCATTGAACTAATTCTTACCACAAACTCATCTTTCACTCCAAAAGATAATAGAATTGAAAAATATTCTATTTATCCTAATCATATAGGGTTACAAAAAATGAATTTATAATTTATCTATTATACCATTTTATGAAAAACTACATTATACAAACCAGGACATCATTTAGGTCAATGGTAGGTGATGCACCCTTGTCTCCCTTCACTTGCGGGTTCAAGTCTTTTGGCCTTGCCGGACGCGATGGGTTATCACCCGACCTCCAGGTTTTCCTTTTTATAACAATACCAACATAATATTAAGAAGTGTTTTAACTATAAACAATATTATCCATTATTTAACTTGATCCATTCCAACCATTATACTTATCCAAAATACTTATGTCCAAACTCACTGTCAATTATATCTTTTTCCAATATCACTACCTTATTATCAGAACTATATTAAGGTTTATCTCTCCTTCAACCATGTATTTTACAAAAAGTTTATCTTTTTATTGAGTCAATTTTCATAGAACCTTATAATCTCAAATACATAATGAAATAGTACTACAATAAAATCCTTATATACTCTATAATTCTTATCACATGTACATCATTAATACAATAATCAAATGGCAGAATACTTTAATAAAAAAATAAGAAATCTAATCATTCCTCTTCATCTTTGGTAGTATAATAACTTGATTATTATCCAATAGCAGCATTTGGGGAATACTCTGATGATTTGGACATTGATTCATCTAGTGTCCCAACTCCTTGCAAATGAAACATTGTACCTTTGACACCTTTTTATTACCCTTGCAATCACGTACTTGGTGTCCTTTTTCTCCACACTTATAAAAAACTCTCATTCCCTTCATGCATTTACCAAGGTGATTTTTCCATAGTTATCACATATGGGAAAATCCTTATTTCCCTTATTCCATTTATCCATGTTTCTCTCTACAATCCTTTTCTTCTTTGGCTTCCCTTCAAAGCCATAAGACTCAGAGAATTATTTACAAACCTTATTAATACATGATACTATTTCTTCATATGATGATAATAAATAGGTGGCTATTTACATCTAAATGTTGGATTAATACCATGAAAGATATGATCTTTCTTAATGTTTGTATCATGCATATTGTTGGAGTTCTCATTCCTTCTACTAGGTGCAATTTCTAAACAATGGCATACACTAGGTTAGTTTATGAATCATAATGCATTATTACAAACATGTGAAATACCTAATGTAAATTGAAAAGATTATGCATATAATCTATAATCAAAAAATGTTTTCTTTGAGAAAGTATTTACATATAAATCCTTTATAATGGATTGGAAAGAAAATGTCAATTATCCTATGCATATCCCTCTGGAGTGTTGTAACCAAATGTACAGCAAGGCATGTTGTCATGTACCAGGATACCCCGTGTCAAACCCAAAACTCATTGTCGGAGTTTTCACTCCTAGTTACATCTATGCCAGAGCCACCTCTACCTGCTTATATCAAGACAGAGATGTATTTCTTGTAATATTCACAAAATATCTACATTACCAAAATTCTTGGAAGTTCTTCTATAGTAATCCTCAAAGTCTGTCTTAGGGTAATGTGCTCTAATCAGAGTTTATCTAAATCTAGTTTCTAAGGATTGTACTAAACTTCCTCTAATACCAAATGTAATGCCCAGACCCTAGTTACCCAAACTCTGTGCATTATTTTAATACATTGGCATGATTACAAGGAATCAAGTCCAAAAGGACCAATCTGATTAGCAGTCTTCGAAATTAGATTACGTATGTGAATGTTACATTATAAAATGAAAAAAACAACAACAATGTCTCTATTGAAGAAATTCATTTCCCATAGACTATCCCTACAGGTCAATCATAATATACTTATTCACATCCTAGGAAAAATAAAACATAGAAATGGGTGAGGTCAAAGGCTCCGTAAGAGTAAGCAATGCAGCGGAATATAACAAAAACATTAGGCATGGTGAATAACTCAAAACACATGCTTTTACAAATAATACACATGATTACATTATGGAAGGAATATGAGATGAGTAAATAATTTCATAATAAAACATATTAATGGATATTCTACTAGTTGAATAACCACATGATCCATAAATATTATTTTCATAATGGGGGAATTTATAATTCTGAACATTCTAAAACATTTTTTCAAGGCCTTGACCAAGACATCTAAAATTATTAAGGCCTCATCCAAAACCATATATCAAATTGAGAATGGCCTCCACCAATTCCACGTCTAATTGTCTCACGAGACCTACAGATGCATCAAGGATCTATAGCGGGCTCCACCCATCACTTACTAAGTCCAATTCATTCCTAAAATGAAAAGTTTTAAACTTAAGATAAACATTCGTATTAAAACTAACATAAGAAATGTCAAAACATTATCCATAAACCATGAATGGTATAAAAATTACACATCCAAAGTCAAACATATCACAAAACATTCAATGCAATATGAAATATTTGTATCATAATAAATCAACCTTGAACAAGAATAATATCCCGTAAAGGACGTTGACATAGTTGAAAATGATCAATAAAAATCATTGAGTGAAATATCCCTTTTCATTTAATAATTTAAAATTCATATAAAGGAAGTCCTTTAAAATATAGTTTTTAATCAAAGGGTCCCATACAACTTTGAAATTTTTTAAAAGAATTAGTATTTTAAAACATTCATGTCCATATAAATATACCCCTAAAACCATTTTGAAAACATGGACATTAATGAGAAAGGTTTAGAAGAATAAATATTTAAATCATTTAAAATGATGTTTTAGTAAAAATTCCCCTAAAAATAATCCCTTTGAAAACTCTTTTATGAAACTTGGACATGGATAATAAATTTGTCCCAGTAGATACTTATGTAAAAACAACCTCGGATAATAAAGAGATTTTGAAATTAACCTTTACCTTGAACTTTCCTTTGGTCGAGGGTACGTTTAACCTCCTATATAATGTCCATAGTATGTTATTAAATTATTCTATAACCATATTAATATTTAATATATCATAAATTATTCATTTATTACTTTATACTAACCATTTAATAATTATTTCTATGTTAAATTAGCATTTTGGATAATAATCAGTTTCTTTATCATACAGGGTTTCACATGTTATTCCTGGTCATATCATTTAGATCATGATTTACATACTTCAAGAATATAACACATGATTTATATATAATATAAAATTAAAATATAAATATGGATAATAGATAGATATATGAAATTTAAAACTCCATTTATGGAAACGGTAATCCGTACGTACGCATAAACGCTGTTTTCGTTTTCATGTCGTATTGAATGGAAGTAAGTGAATAAGATATTTGTAAGTACATTAATACATACATATATATATTATAATTATTATTTCATATATTACATACTTATTAATATTATATATTTTTATAATCATCGTTGAATGGTGAATGTGGAAATGAATCTCATCGCATCGTGGAGACGGTAATTAGTACATACGCACGAGCAACAATATCACTATATTGATGGTGAAATAATATGTATTTTAATGGTTTATCATATATAAATAATAATTAAAATTTTATATTTATTATTTACATTAGTTATACTCATTATTATACTCATCCAAATAATGAAGTGTTTGAATAGAAAACTACACCACGACGAGGAGACGTTAGGCCGTACATATGCACATATGGTGACTTTGTCATTTATAGGAAGGATAGAATAAAGAATATGGTTGTAACATATTAATAATAACATGAATATATGTAGTAGGTACTAGAGTTGTTATTTTGGTATGGAAAAAACAATGAAATAGGAAGTGGAAGAAGAAAAGAACTTGAAAGAGGGTGGTTAAATCATTACCTCTTCTTTGGGTGTTTCCTTTTGAGTAGATCAAAAGGGCTACTTAGGTTGGATTTATGATCCGAGTAAGGAAACTAGGTTGATTTAAGGAAATTTCAGAGGAAATTTGGGAAAGTTTTGGCTATGAAAAATGGATTTGGAGGTTTTATTTTAAGAGAAGTGTGTGTACCCTTTTATTAGAGAGGTGATGGTCACTTTAAGAAAAGCTTGAAATATTATTTTATAATAAAATCATTTTCATTTTATAATGTCTCCAAAATGATTTATTGGTTGGATAATATGGGTATGGGTCGAAAACAACTCAACCAACAGGTTTTAGACAGGTTTAGGGCACCATATTACCCTTATCTTTTATATTTAACTCTTAGGTAAATAGTTTGACGTTTACCGTGTCTTCTTGTATTATTACACTATATGGTTAATAAACATACTCTAAACTTACAAGATAACCTAAATTAGTTCATTAATGAAATATATAATATTATTTAAGCCCTTTGTATGATCCTTATATTTTTAGTAATATTATATATTTTAATAATATAATATTTTTTTAAAACCCCATTTATGTCAATTTTGACACTATTTAGTATATAGCTTTTGTGAAAGTAATCAAAAATTGATTACTTTGAAAAAGATACATTTATTAAATAATAACATTTAATATTAATCTATAAAATTCGTTTATGTCATAAAAACTTTGAAATTATATTTATTTTAATATTTATAATACCATTTATTTGATTCTTTCATTAATAAGGTAATTACTGCATCAGCAATGTGTCATTAGTAAATTTAACTATATAATGTCTAAAAATTACAATTAAAATAATATTATGTATGAAATCGTTTTATATTTCTAATGAATATTTATAGTCTAAAAGATAACTTATATAACACCAAGTAAAAATTGTTTTACTAAAAAATATATGTTTATGTCATTTTTGTCTTTACTTTAAATTTATTAATATAAAGTGTCATTATCACTCTCAAGTGGCTCCATGTGGTCCCAAAATTGACCCAAGGATGACCATGGTCTGACATGTATCAACCAATAGGAATAGGACACATGTTAGGGTAATTTAATATTATCATAATAATATTTGTTTACCCTTATTTACCAGATTTACCCTTTAACTATGGTAAATAAAATATTTACTGAATTAAATATTCATAATGTATAAAATAAAATTTTCCTATTTACACAATTTGGACCTCCAGATTCTAAATTTGAAATCTATTTTTCAAAATTCAATATAGAGAAGTGGGATAAATTAATTTAAAATTAATTCTCGTTGTCAAAACAAAAAAGCGTGCTTTTAAGAAATAATAACTATCAAATGATTAACAATTTTTTATGTCTAGTTTAAATGTGAAATTACATCCAATGACTTAAATTATATAAAATGATAAAAATATAATCTAAAAATACTTTAAAACTATTCAAATTTATAATT
Source organism: Viscum album (assembly GCA_963277665.1). Classification (NCBI taxonomy): domain Eukaryota; kingdom Viridiplantae; phylum Streptophyta; class Magnoliopsida; order Santalales; family Viscaceae; genus Viscum; species Viscum album. The sequence continues at coordinate 75,357,250 of OY728165.1, read as the reverse complement.
TAACACTATAAATTATTTCTATTAAAAAGTGTTTTTAATTATAATTTATTATTTATCACTATTCATCAAAATATGAAAGTTATCAGAAAAACACCAAATTTTTATCCAAAATAAATTTTTATCTCCCAATTATAAAGAAGAAGTTTATTTTGTCAAAGTTAATATAAAAAAGTTTCAAATATTGTATTTAAATAGGGGTTTCCATTAAAAGGTGGTAAAATTTCATATTTTGAAAAATACTTCTTTTATCTAAAAAATTGAATTTATTCTTATATTATGTATAAAAAACATAATATAGATGTTAAAATTATATGGAGTGTATAAAATTTAAAATTAATTTAATTATATTCATAACAACTTTTTGAATGGCTAGTTTGGTAAGTCGTGATGCCCTCGAACTCAGTGTTTCATGTAACGCAAGGTATTGAATTTCTTTGAAGAGATAACGTACTTTGAAATATTGGGATGTTACATTATCCCCTACTTCAATAAATTGAGTCGTCATAATTTGAAATTATTATTTGAAAATAAAAGGTTAAAAATATAATAATACCTTTGGGGAAAACCCACATCGGAAATTAGGTTAATGAAAATTAGTCTTAATAAGAGGGAATGGGAAATGAAAAAGTAACCACCAAGTTAGGATCTTGATTAGGAGAACATTGGTGGAAATTAGAGACACATAATTAGAGGAAAAATGTAAATACTTATAGGGAGTGATTGATGTCATCAATCACAAACATGTGTAAAATTGAGGCCCTTAAAGCCATCAATCTACGATGATGTAAGATATCACCGGTTCAACAAATCATAAGGTATTAGGATAACACATTTTTGGTTTTAAGATTCCTTCCCTGAATTTTAAGAATTAATTTATTCATAGAATAAAAAGAGTATATATATATATACTTGACAAGTAGAGTTTCATCCTTCAACTAATTCCTACCACAAACTTATCTTTCACTAAAAAGATAATAGAATTCAAAAATATTCTATTTATCTTAATCATATGGGGTTCCAAAAAAATGAGTTTATAATTTAACTATTAGAAAATTTAAAAAAACTACATTATACAAAGTGGGACATCATATAGGTTAATGGTGGGTGATTCACACTTGTCGCCCTTCGGTTGTGGGTTCAAGTCTCGCAGCCTTACCGGACATGATGGGTTATCCCCCGATCTCTGGGTTGTCCTTTTTATAACTATCCAAAAATAATCGTTAGAAGTGTTTTAACCGTAAATAATAATATCCTTTGTTTGACTTGATCAATTACAACATTTAGACTTATCCAAAATACTTATGTCCAAACTCACAATCCAAAATTAATAAGGAAGGACACATAACATACATGTGAATATCTCAAATGTGTATTATCATAAGACATGGTAATAAAATGAATTACCAAAAAACTATATTTGAATTGGTATGTACTTTCTTATATCTTATGGAATACAAGATATACTCCTCATATACAAAAATGTGGTAAAATTCAACAATAATAAAATAAACAAACAATTAATTAATTTCAAAGTAGTCAAGAATATCGAATATCCAAATCAATCATATCATTTTTCCAAAATCACTACCTCAGTATCCAAACCATATTAAGGATTATCTTTCCTTCAACCATGTATTTTCTAAAATTTTAACTTGTTATTGAGTCACTTTTCTTAGAACCATATAATCTCAAATACTTAATGAAATGGTACTGCAATACAATCCTTATATACTATATAATTCTTATTACATGTACATCATTAATACAATACTAAAATGATACCATAATTTAATTAAAACATAATAAATCTAATCATTCCTCTTAATCTTTAGAAGTATCATAACTTTATTATTATCCAATAGTAGTATTTGGGGTATACTCTAATGATTTGGGAATTTATTCACGTAGTGTCCCAACTCCTTGTAGATTAAGAATTATACCCATGACACCTTTTTCTTACCCTTGAAATCACGTACTGGGTGTCCTTTTTATCCACACTTATAACGAACTATAATTCCATTCATGCATTGACCAAGGTGATTTTTTCCAAAGTTATCACGTATGAGAAAATCCTACTTTCCCTTATTCCCTTTATCCATCTTTCTCTCTTCCATTTCTTCTTCTCTGGTTTCCATTCAAATCCATAGGAATCATAGAATTATTTACTTATATTATTAATAAATAATATTGTTTATTCATATGATGATAATACATGGAAGTCTATTTCCTTTCTAAATGTTTGATTAATACCATGAAAGATGTGATCCTTATTAATGTTTGGATCATGCATATTGTTGGATTTCTCATTCCTTCTACTAGGCGCCATTTCTAAACAATGGCATACAACAGGTTAGTTTATGAATCACAATGCATAATTCCAAACTTGTAAAATACCTAACGTTAATTGAAAAGATTATTAATATAATCTATTTTCATAAAATGTTTTCTTTGAGGAATTATTTACTTCTAAATCCTTTCTAATGGATTGTAAAAAAATGTGAATTATCCTAAGCATATTCCCTAGGAGTGTGGTAACCAAGAGTGCAATAAGGCCTGTTGTCATGTACCATGATAGCTCGGGTCAAGCCCAAAACTCTTTGTCAGAGTTCTCACTCTTAGGTAGATATGTGCCAGAGCCGCCTCTACTTACTCGTATCCTGACAGGGATGTATTTCTTGGAAAATTCACAAAATCTATACATTACAAATATTATAGGAAGTTCTTCTATACTAACTCTCAATGTCTATCTTAGGGTAATGTGCTCTAATCAGAGTTTTTCTAAATCTAGTTTTCAAGGTTTGTACTAAACTTCATATGATACCAACTGTAATGCCCCAACCCATGTTCCCTAGAGTCAGTGTATTATTTTAATACATTAGCATGATTACAAGGAATCAAGTCCCGAAGGACCGATCTGTTTATCAGTCTTGGAAAATTTATTATATACATGAACGTTACATTATAAAATGAAAAAAAAACAACAACATTGTCTCTATTGACCACCTTCATATCCCTTAGACTATTCCTGCAGGTCAGTCATAATTTACTTCTTCGCATCCTGGAAAAAATTAAACATAGAAGGGGGTGAGCTCAAATGCTCGGTAAGAGTAAGCAATACAACGGAAGATAACATAAACATTAGGCATGGCTAATAAATGAAAACACATTCCTTTACAAATAATAAACATGAATACTTTATGGAAGGAATATGATCTGTGTAAATAATGTCATAATACAACATAATAATGGGTATTCTACTAGTCAAATAACCACATGAACCATAATAACTATTTTCATAATAAGGGAATGTATAATACCATACATTCTGAATCATTTTTTCTAGGCCTCTTCCAAGATGTCTAAAATGATTAATGCCTCGACCAAAACCATATCTGATATTGGGAAAGGCCTCAGCCAATTCCACATCTAATTATCTCATGAGACCTACCAATTCATCAAGGATCAATAGCAGGCTCCACCCATCACTTACAAATTCCAACACATTCCTTATATGAAAAGGTTTAAACATAACATAAACATTTGTATTAAAAATAGCATACGGAATTTCAAAACTTTATCCATAAACTATGAATGGTATAAAAATAAAACATACACAGTCAAACATATCACAAAAAATTAAATACTATATAGAATATTTTTATCATAATAAATAAACCTCGATCAAGAATAATATTCCTTAAAGGATGTTGATATAGTTGAAAATGATCAATAAAAATCTTTGAGAGAAATATCCATTTTCATGAAATAATTTAAAAGTCATATAAAGGAATTCATTTAAAAGACAGACTTGAATCAAAGGGTCCCATACCACTTTGAAACTTTGGAAATAAATTATCATTTTAAAACATTCATGTCGATATAAATAAATCCTTAAAACCATTTTGAAAACATGGACATTAATTAGAAAGGTTTAGAAGAATAAATCATTAAAACATTTAAAATTAGGTTTTATTAAAAATTACCTTAAAAATAATCTCTTTGAAAACGATTTTTTGAAACATGGACATGGATAATAAATATTTCCTAGTAGATACTTACGTAAAAACAACCTCGGATAATAAAGAGATTGTGTACTTAACCCATACCTTGCACTTTTCCTTGGTCGAGGGTACATTTAACCTCTTATATAATGACCATAGTATGTTATTAAATTAAACCTGAACCATATTAATATTTATTATATCATACATGATTCATTTATGACTTTATACTCCTCATTTAATAATGATTTCCATGTTAAATTAACATTTCAGGTAATAATCGCTTTCTTTATCGTATGTGTTTTTACTTGTTATGGTTGATTGTATCATATAGATCATGATTTAAAAACTTCCAGAATATAAAACATGATTTATATATCATATATATTTATAATATAAATATGTATAATCGATATATATATGAAATGTGAAACACCATTTATGGAGATGGTAATCTGTACGTACGCATAAACGTTGTTTCCGTTTTCATAACGTATTGAATGGAAGTAAGTGAATAAGATATATGTAAGTATATATATATATAAAGTATAATTATTATGTCATATATTACATACTTATTAATAATATATATTTTTATAATAATCCTTGAATGGTGAATGTGGAAATGAATCTCATCATGTCATGGAGACAGTAATCTGTACGTAAGCACGAGCGTCAATACCATTATATTGATGGTGAAATCGTATGTAATTGGATGGTATATCATATATAATGAATCATTAAAATGTTATATTTATTATTTTGATTATTTATACTCATTATTATTCCCATCCAAATAATGTAGTGTTTGAATAACAAACTACGCCACGACATGGAGACGGTAGGCCGTACGTACGCACGTATGGTGAAATTTTCATTCATATGATGGATAAAATAAAGAATATGGTTTTGGAATATTTATAATAACATAAAGGTATCTAGGAGGTACTATAGTTAATATATTTTTATGGAAACAACAAATAAAAAGGAATTGGAAGAATAAAAGAACTTGAAAGAGGGTGGTGAAATTATTACCTCTTCTTCGGGTGTTTCCTTTTGAGTTGATCAAAAGGGCTCCATAGGATAGATTTGTGATCAAATAAAGGAGTCTAGGTTGATTTTATGGAAGTTGGGAGGATATTTGGGCAAGGTTTAGCTGAGAAAAATGGCTTTGGAGGTGTGATTTTGAGAGAAGGGGAAATACCCTTTTATAAGAGATGTGAGGGTCACTTTAGGAAAAGATTTAAATATTATTTTATGATAAAATAATTTTCGGTTTATAATGGATCAAAATTAATTATTTATAGCATAATGTGGATATGGCTCGAAAAACTCTCAACCAATAGGTTTTAGATAGGTTTTGGTCACCATGTAAACCTTATCTTATTGACTTAACTCTTAGTTAAATAGTTTAACTTTTACCGTGTCTTCTTGTATTCTTACACTATGTGGTTAATAAACATACTCTAAACTTCAAAGAGAACCTCAAGTTGTTCATTAATGACATATATAATATTATTTAATCCTTTTGGACTATCCTTATATTTTTAGGAATATTATATAATTTAATAATATAATATTTGTTTTAAAAACTCTTTTATGTCAATTTTGTCACTATTTAGTATTTGGTTTTTGTGAAAGTCAACACAACATGATTACTTAGAAATTATTCATTTAATAATTTATAACATGTCATATTCACCTAGAAAATTCTTGGATGTCATAAAAATTTTGAAATTATATTTATTTTAATATTTATACTACCATTTATTTGGATCTTTCATTAATATGGTAATTACTGCATCATCATTGTGTGATGTGTAAATTAAATTAATTAAAGTCTAAAAATTATAAATAAAATACCATTATATAGGAAATATATTTATCTTTCTATTTAATATTTATAGTATAAATTATAACTTATATAACACCAAGTAAAAATTGTTTTACTAAAACATATATGTTTAGGTCATTTTTGTATTTACTTTGAATTAATTAATATAAAGTGTCATTATCACTCTCAAGTGGTCCCAAAATTCACTACTGGAAATAGAGGATGTCCCAATGGTTTAGAACTGTTGGGAAAGGCTGGGGAACCGTTGGTATATGTTATACCAACGGTTCTGCCAACCGTAGGCAAGTAAGCCGTTGGGAAAAAATTTTCCCAACGGTTTACAGTGAACCGTTGGTATAGGAGGGGGAAAATACTGAAAAAAGATTCCCAACGGTTGTCAAACCGTTAGCAAAACTCATTCCCAACGGTTGTCAAACCGTTGGCAAAACTCAGAACACTGTTTTTCCCAACGGTTTTCAAAAACCGTTGGGAAAAATATATTTGATGAACTCTTTCCCAACGGTTCTAAGCCGTTGGGAAAAGAGTTATTACCAACGGTTCAACGAACCGTTGGTAAAAACATATTTTTAAGATTCTATGCCAACGGTTTAAAACCGTTGGCATACCCTAGGCTGCAAATTGCAGCAGCCTGCAATTTGCACAGCCCCTCTGTACATCAGCCACCTCTCATCTCATCAGGCCTCATTCTCACCTCATTTTCGATCCAACTATTGTACCTGTAATAAACTAAAACATACATATACAATTACGAACAAATTCATACACATTTAACATATAATGGATCCTGAAACTATACACATCCAAAATTAATTTACAATTCATAAACATACATAATTCATATATAATTCAATTTAAAATTTAGATGACAATTATATGTGGAATCCGATTGAGATGGGGATGATTGGTACACGTCACATATGAACCATGGATCGTTCTCCTAATGTTTCAATGGAAACCGAATGCGTTTGGTCGGTTTTGCGTATGCCAGTTCTTTTCACTTATAATCCTACCCATTTTAAACAAAACAGACACAGTTAGAGCGGTGTTGGCCACACCGCGCCTCGGATTGAGTCGGGGATGACTCGTACACCTCACATATGACCCATGGATCGTTCTCCTAAAGTTTCAACGGAAACCGAATGCGTTTGGTCGGTTTTCCGTATGTACTTAAAATGATGTCCATTTTAATCAAAAGAGATCCACTTAGACTGATCCCGGCCACACCGCGACTCGGATTGAGCCCGAGTGGGCTCGTACATGTCACATATGACTGATGGATCGTTGTGATAAATTATCAACAGATTCGGAATGCGTTTGGTCGGTTTTGCGTATGCCAGTTGTTCATTTCACTTATAATCCTGTCCATTTTAAACAAAAGATACACAGCTAGAATGGTGTCGGCCACACCGCTCCTCGGATTGAGGCGGGATTGACTCGTACACATCACATACGACCCATGGATCCTTTTTCTAAATTATCGACACAGTCCGAATGCCTTTGGTCGGTTTTTCGTATGTCACTTGATGATTTTCACTTAAAATGACGTCTTTTTGAAACAAAAGACCGACACTTTGAGTGGTGTCGGCCACACCGCGTCTCCGATTGTTGCGGGGTTGATTTGTACACGTCACATATGACCCATGGATCGTTCTCCTAAAGTTTCAATGGAAACCGAATCCGTTTGCTCATTTTTCCGTATGTACTTAAAATGGTGTTCATTTTAAACAAAAGAGAGCCACTTAGACTTATCCCGGCCACACCGCGACTCGGATTCATCCCGGGTTGGCTCGTACACGTCACATATGACCCATGGATTGTTGGGATAAATTATCAACAGATTCGGAATGCGTTTGGTCGGTTTTCCGTATGCCAGTTGATGCTTTTCACTTAAAATGACGGCCTTTTGAAACAAAAGACAGACACTTTGAGTGGTGCCGGCCACACCGCGTCTCCGGATTGAGATGAAACCACCGTGCAACATTCTAATTATTATTCGTGACGTGTACGCGCAGAGGGCACATCAATCGGACGTGCCGTGTGCCCACGGTGACCGACAACGCAGTTCTGGTGTCATAAACGGCCAAAACGGGCGTCCAACGGTCAAATTCATAGCGGACGACCTCGGATTGAGCTGAAACCACCAAGAAACATTCTAATTATTATTTGTGACGTGTACGCGCAGACGGCACGTCAATCGGACGTGCGGTTTGCCCGGTACGGCTCAATATTCTTGTTTTAAGTGATGCGCGCGCTTCGTAAATGCGCGTGAGGGGGGTCCAAACGGGCCGAACGATGTCGGAATGGCCTGAAATCAGATGAAAAATACGGGTGAGTGATTTCTGAAGTGGTCGAGCAGACGGCACATCAATCGGACATGACCTGTGCCCGCGGTGGCCGAGAACGCAGTTCGGGTGTCATAAACGGCCAAAACGGGCGTTAAACGGTCAAATTCATAGCGGACGACCAGAGATTCACCAGAAACCACCGTGCAACATTCTAATTATTATTTGTGACGTGTACGCGCATACGGCACGTCAATCGGACGTGCGGTTTGCCCGATACGGCTCAATATTCGTGTTTTAAGTGATGCGCACGCTTCGAAACGCGCGTGAGGGGGGTCCAAACGGGCCGAACGATGTCGGAATGGCCTGAAATCAGACGACAAATACGGGTGAGTGACTTATGAAGTGGTCGAGCAGACGACACGTCAATCGGACGTGCCGTGTGCCCGCGGTGATCGACAACGCAGTTATGGTGTCATAAACGGCCAAAACGGGCGTCCAACGGTCAAATTCATAGCGGACAACCACGGATTCACCCGAAACCATCGTGAAACATTCTAATTATTATTCGTGACATGTACGCGCAGACGGCACGTCAATCGGGCATGCGTTTTGCACGGTACGGCTCAATATTCGTGTTTTAAGTGATGCGCGCGCTTCGTAAACGCGCGTGAGGGGGGTCCAAATGGGCCGAACGATGTCGGAATGGACTGAAAACAGACGACAAATACGGGTGAGTGATTTATGAAGTGGTCGAGCCGACGGCACGTCAATCGGACTTGTCGTGTGCCCGCGGTGACCGACAACGCAGTTATGGTGTCATAAACGGCCAAAACGGGCGTCCAACGGTCAAATTCATAGCGTACGACCTCGTATTGAGCTGAAACCACCGTGAAACATTCTAATTATTATCCGTGACGTGTACGCGCCGACGGCACGTCAATCGGACGTGCCGTGTGCCCGCGGTGACCGACAACGCAGTTATGGTGTCATAAACGGCCAAAACGGGCGTCCAACGGTCAAATTCATAGCGGACGACCACGGATTCACCCGAAACCACCGTGAAACATTCTAATTATTATTTTTGACGTGTACGCGCAGACGGCACGTCAATCGGACGTGCGGTTTGCCCGGTACGGCTCAATATTCTTGTTTTAAGTGATGCGCGCGCTTCGTAAACGCGCGTGAGGGGGGTCCAAACGGGCCGAACGATGTCGGAATGGCCTGAAATCAGACGAAAAATACGGGTGAGTGATTTCTGAAGTGGTCGAGCAGACGGCACATCAATCGGACATGACCTGTGCCCGCGGTGACCGAGAACGCAGTTCGGGTGTCATAAACGGCTAAAACGGGCGTTAAACGGTCAAATTCATAGAGGACGACCAGAGATTCACCCGAAACCACCGTGAAGCATTCTAATTATTATTTGTGACGTGTACGCGCAGACGGCACGTCAATCGGACGTGCGGTTTGCCCGGTACGGCTCAATATTCGTGTTTTAAGTGATGCGCACGCTTCGAAACGCGCGTGAGGGGGGTCCAAACGGGCCGAACGATGTCGGAATGACCTGAAATCAGACGACAAATACGGGTGAGTGATTTATGAAGTGGTCGAGCAGACGGCACGTCAATCGGACGTGCCGTGTGCCCGCGGTGACCGACAACGCAGTTATGGTGTCATAAACGGACAAAACGGGCGTCCAACGGACAAATTCATAGCGGACGACCACGGATTCACCCGAAACCACCGTGAAACATTCTAATTATTATTCGTGACGTGTACGCGCAGACGGCACGTCAATCGGACGTGCCGTGTGCCCGCGGTGACCGACAACGCAGTTATGGTGTCATAAACGGCCAAAACGGGCGTCCAACGGTCAAATTCATAGCGGACGACCACGGATTCACCCGAAACCACCTTGAAACATTCTAATTATTATTTGTGACGTGTACGCGCAGACGGCACGTCAATCGGACGTGCGGTTTGCCCGGTACGGCTCAATATTCTTGTTTTAAGTGATGCACGCGCTTCGTAAACGCGCGTGAGGGGGGTCCAAACGGGCCGAACGATGTCGGAATGGCCTGAAATCAGACGACAAATACGGGTGAGTGATTTCTGAAGTGGTCGAGCAGACGTCACATCAATCGGACATGACCTGTGCCCGCGGTGACCGAGAACGCAGTTCGGGTGTCATAAACGGCCAAAACGGGCGTTAAACGGTCAAATTCATAGCGGACGACTAGAGATTCACCCGAAACCACCGTGCAACATTCTAATTATTATTTTTGACGTGTACGCGCAGACGGCACGTCAATCGGACGTGCGGTTTGCCCGGTACGACTCAATATTCGTGTTTTAAGTGATGCGCACGCTTCGAAACGCGCGTGAGGGGGGTCCAAACGGGCCGAAAGATGTCGGAATGGCCTGAAATCAGACGACAAATACGGGTGAGTGATTTATGAAGTGGTCGAGCAGACGGCACATCAATCGGACGTGCCGTGTGCCCGCGGTGACCGACAACGCAGTTATGGTGTCATAAACGGCCAAAACGGGCGTCCAACAGTCAAATTCATAGAGGACGACCACGGATTTACCCGAAACCACCGTGAAACATTCTAATTATTATTCGTGACGTGTACGCGCAGACGGCACGTCAATCGGACGTGCCGTGTGCCCGCGATGACCGACAACGCAGTTATGGTGTCATAAACGGCCAAAACGGGCGTCCAACGGTCAAATTCATAGCAGACGACCTCGGATTGAGCTGAAATCACCGAGAAACATTCTAATTATTATTCGTGACGTGTACGCGCAGACGGCACGTCAATCGGACGTGCGGTTTGCCCGGTACGGCTCAATATTCTTGTTTTAAGTGATGCGCGCGCTTCGTAAACGCGCGTGAGGGGGGTCCAAACGGGCCGAACGATGTCGGAATGGCCTGAAATCAGACGACAAGTACGGGTGAGTGATTTTTGAAGTGGTCGAGCAGACAGCACATCAATCGGACATGACCTGTGCCCGCGGTGACCGAGAACGCAGTTCGGGTGTCACAAACGGCCAAAACGGGCGTTAAACGGTCAAATTCATAGCGGACGACCAGAGATTCACCCGAAACCACCTTGCAACATTCTAATTATTATTTGTGACGTGTACGCGCAGACGGCACGTCAATCGGACGTGCGGTTTTCCCGGTACGGCTCAATATTCGTGTTTTAAGTGATGCGCACGCTTCGAAACGCGCGTGAGGGGGGTCCAAACGGGACGAACGATGTCGGAATGACCTGAAATCAGACGACAAATACGGGTGAGTGATTTATGAAGTGGTCGAGCAGACGGCACGTCAATCGGACGTGCCGTGTGCCCACGGTGACCGACAACGCAGTTATGGTGTCATAAACGGCCAAAACGGGCGTCCAACGGTCAAATTCATAGCGGACGACCACGGATTCACCCGAAACCACCGTGAAACATTCTAATTATTATTCGTGACGTGTACGCGCAGACGGCACGTCAATCGGACGTGCCGTGTGCCCGCGATGACCGACAACGCAGTTATGGTGTCATAAACGGCCAAAACGGGCGTCCAACGGTCAAATTCATAGCGGACGACCTCGGATTGAGCTGAAACCACCGAGAAACATTCTAATTATTATTCGTGACGTGTACGCGCAGACGGCACATCAATCGGACGTGCGGTTTGCCCGGTACGGCTCAATATTCTTGTTTTAAGTGATGTGCGCGCTTCGTAAACGCGCGTGAGGGGGGTCCAAACGGGCCGAACGATGTCGGAATGGCCTAAAATCAGACGACAAGTACGGGTGAGTGATTTCTGAAGTGGTCGATCAGACGGCACATCAATCAGACATGACCTGTGCCCGCGGTGACCGAGAACGCAGTTCGGGTGTCATAAACGGCCAAAACGGGCGTTAAACGGTCAAATTCATAGCGGACGACCAAAGATTCACCAGAAACCACCGTGAAACATTCTAATTATTATTTGTGACGTGTACGCGCAGACGGCACGTCAATCGGACGTGTGGTTTTCCCGGTACGACTCAATATTTGTGTTTTAAGTGATGCGCACGCTTCGAAACGCGCGTGAGGGGGGTCCAAACGGGCCGAACGATGTCAGAATGGCCTGAAATCAGACGACAAATACGGGTGAGTGATTTATGAAGTGGTCGAGCAGACGGCACGTCAATCGGACGTGCCGTGTGCCCGCGGTGACCGACAACGCAGTTATGGTGTCATAAACGGCCAAAACGGGCGTCCAACGGTCAAATTCATAGCGGACGACCACGGATTCACCCGAAACCACCGTGAAACATTCTAATTATTATTCGTGACATGTATGCGCAGACGGCATATCAATCGAACGTGCCGTGTGCCCACGGTGACCGACAACGCAGTTATGGTGTCATAAACGGCCAAAACGGGCGTCCAACGGTCAAATTCATAGCAGACGACCACAGATTCACCCGAAACCACCTTGAAACATTCTAATTATTATTTGTGACGTGTACGCACAGACGGCACGTCAATCGGACGTGTGATTTTCCCGGTACGGCTCAATATTCTTGTTTTAAGTGATGCGCGCGCTTCGTAAACGCGCGTGAGGGGGGTCCAAACGGGCCGAACGATGTCGGAATGGCCTGAAATCAGATGAAAAATACGGGTGAGTGATTTATGAAGTGGTCGAGCAGACGGCACATCAATCGGACATGACCTGTGCCCGCGGTGACCGAGAACGCAGCTCGGGTGTCACAAACGGCTAAAACGGGCGTTAAATGGTCAAATTCATAGCGGACGACCAGAGATTCACTCGAAACAACCGTGCAACATTCTAATTATTATTTTTGATGTGTACGCGCAGACGGCACGTCAATCGGACATGCGGTTTGCCCGGTACGGCTCAATATTCGTGTTTTAAGTGATGCGCACGCTTCGAAACGCGCGTGAGGGGGGTCGAAACGGGCCGAACGATGTCGGAATGACCTGAAATCAGACTACAAATACGGGTGAGTGATTTATGAAGTGGTCGAGCAGACGGCACGTCAATCGGACGTTCCGTGTGCCCGCGGTGACCGACAACGCAGTTATGGTGTCATAAACGGCCAAAACGGGCGTCCAACGGTCAAATTCATAGCGGACGACCACGGATTCACCCGAAACCACCGTGAAACATTCTAATTATTATTCGTGACGTGTACACGCAGACGGCACGTCAATCGGACGTGCCGTGTGCCCGCGGTGACCGACAACGGAGTTATGGTGTCATAAACGGCCAAAACGGGCGTCCAACGGCCAAATTCATAGCGGACGACCACGGATTCACCCGAAACCACCGTGAAACATTCTAATTATTATTTGTGACGTGTACGCGCAGACGGCACGTCAATCGGAAGTGCGGTTTTCCCGGTACGGCTCAATATTCTTGTTTTAAGTGATGCGCGCGCTTCGTAAACGCGCGTGAGGGGGGTCCAAACGGGCCGAACGATGTCAGAATGGCCTGAAATCAGACGAAAAATACGGGTGAGTGATTTATGAAGTGGTCAAGCAGACGGCACATCAATCGGACATGACCTGTGCCCGCGGTGACCGAGAACGCAGTTCGGGTGTCATAAACGGCCAAAACGGGCGTTAAACGGTCAAATTCATAGCGGACGACCAGAGATTCACCCGAAACCACCGTGCAACATTCTAATTATTATTTGTGACGTGTACGCGCAGACGGCACGTCAATCGGACGTGCGGTTTGCCCGGTACGACTCAATATTCGTGTTTTAAGTGATGCGCACGCTTCGAAACGCGCGTGAGGGGTGTCCAAACGGGCCGAACGATGTCAGAATGGCCTGAAATCAGACGAAAAATACGGGTGAGTGATTTATGAAGTGGTCGAGCAGACGGCACGTCAATCGGACGTGCCGTGTGCCCGCGGTGACCGACAACGCAGTTATGGTGTCATAAACGGCCAAAACGGGCGTCCAACGGTCAAATTCATAGCGGACGACCACAGATTCACCCGAAACCACCGTGAAACATTATAATTATTATTCGTGACGTGTACGCGTAGACGGCATGTCAATCGGACATGCCGTGTGCCCGCGATGACCGACAACGCAGTTATGGTGTCATAAACGGCCAAAACGGGCGTCCAACGGTCAAATTCATAGCGGAAAACCTCGGATTGAGCTGAAACCACCGAGAAACATTCTAATTATTATTCGTGACGTGTACGCGCAGACGGCATGTCAATCGGACGTGCGGTTTGCCCGGTACGGCTCAATATTCTTGTTTTAAGTGATGCGCGCGCTTCGTAAACGCGCGTGAGGGGGGTCCAAATGGGCCGAACGATGTCGGAATGGCCTGAAATCAGACGACAAATACGGGTGAGTGATTTCTGAAGTGGTCGAGTAGACGGCACATCAATCGGACATGACCTGTGCCCGCGGTGACCGAGAACGCAGTTCGGGTGTCATAAACGGCCAAAACGGGCGTTAAACGGTCAAATTCATTGCGGACGACCAGAGATTCACCTGAAACCACCGTTCAACATTCTAGTTATTATTTTTGACGTGTATGCGCAGACGGCACGTCAATCGGACGTGCGGTTTGCCCGGTACGGCTCAATATTCATGTTTTAAGTTATGCACACGCTTCGAAACGCGCGTGAGGGGGGTCCAAACGGGCCGAACGATGTCGGAATGCCCTGAAATCAGACGACAAATACGGGTGAGTGATTTATGAAGTGGTCGAGCAGACGGCACGCCAATCGGACGTGCCGTGTGCCCGCGGTGACCGACAACGCAGTTATGGTGTCATAAACGGCCAAAACGGGCGTCCAACGGTCAAATTCATAGCGGACGACCACGGATTCACCCGAAACCACCGTGAAACATTCTAATTATTATTCGTGACGTGTACGCGCAGACGGCACGTCAATCGGACGTGCCGTGTGCCCGCGATGACCGACAACGCAGTTATGGTGTCATAAACGGCCAAAACGGGCGTCCAACGGTCAAATTCATAGCGGACGACCTCGGATTGAGCTGAAACCACCGAGAAACATTCTAATTATTATTCGTGACGTGTACGCGCAGACGGAACGTCAATCGGACGTGCGGTTTGCCCGGTACGGCTCAATATTCTTGTTTTAAGTGATGCGCGCGCTTCGTAAACGCGCGTGAGGGGGGTCCAAACGGGCCGAACGATGTCGGAATGCCCTGAAATCAGACGAAAAATACGGGTGAGTGATTTCTGAAGTGTTCGATCAGACGACACATCAATCGGACATGACATGTGCCCGCGGTGACCGAGAACGCAGTTCGGGTGTCATAAACGGCCAAAACGGGCGTTAAACGGTCAAATTCATAGCAGACGACCAGAGATTCACCCGAAACCACCGTGCAACATTCTAATTATTATTTTTGACGTGTACGCCCAGACGGCACGTCAATCGGACGTGCGGTTTGCCCGGTACGACTCAATATTCGTGTTTTAAGTGATGCGCACGCTTCGAAACGCGCGTGAGGGGGGTCCAAACAGGCCGAACGATGTCGGAATGGCCTTAAATCAGACGAAAAATACGGGTGAGTGATTTATGAAGTGGTCGAGCAGACGGCACGTCAATCGGACGTGCCGTGTGCCCGCGGTGACCGACAACGCAGTTATGGTGTCATAAACGGCCAAAACGGGCGTCCAACGGTCAAATTCATAGCGGACGACCACGGATTCACCCGAAACCACCGTGAAACATTCTAATTATTATTCGTGACGTGTACGCGCAGACGGCACGTCAATCGGACGTGCCGTGTGCCCGCGGTGACCGACAACGCAGTTATGGTGTCATAAACGGTCAAAACGGGCGTCCAACGGTCAAATTCATAGCAGACGACCACGGATTCACCCGAAACCACCTTGAAACATTCTAATTATTATTTGTGACGTGTACGCGCAGACGGCACGTCAATCGGACGTGCGGTTTGCCCGGTACAGCTCAATATTCTTGTTTTAAGTGATGCGCGCGCTTCGTAAACGCGCGTGAGGGGGGTCCAAACGGGCCGGACGATGTCGGAATGGCCTGAAATCAGACAACAAATACGGGTGAGTGATTTATGAAGTGGTCGAGCAGACGGCACATCAATCGGACATGACCTGTGCCCGCGGTGACCGAGAACGCAGTTCGGGTGTCATAAACGGCTAAAACGCGCGTTAAACGGTCAAATTCATAGCGGACGACCATAGATTCACCCGAAACCACCGTGCAACATTATAATTATTATTTTTGACGTGTACGCGCAGACGGAACGTCAATCGGACGTGCGGTTTGCCCGGTACGGTTCAATATTCGTGTTTTAAGTGATGCGCACGCTTCGAAACGCGCGTGAGGGGGGTCCAAATGGGCCAAACGATGTCGGAATGACCTGAAATCAGACGAAAAATACAGGTGAGTGATTTATGAAGTGGTCGAGTAGACGGCACGTCAATCGGACGTGCCGTGTGCCCGCGGTGACCGACAACGCAGTTATGGTGTCATAAACGGCCAAAACGGGCGTCCAACGGTCAAATTCATAGCGAACGACCACGGATTCACCCGAAACCACTGTGAAACATTATAATTATTATTCGTGACGTGTACGCGCAGACGGCACGTCAATCGGACGTGCCGTGTGCCCGCGGTGACCGACAACGCAGTTATGGTGTCATAAACGGCCAAAACGGGCGTCCAATGGTCAAATTCATAGCGGACGACCACGAATTAACCCAAAACCACCGTGAAACATTCTAATTATTATTTGTGATGTGTAAGCGCAGACGGAACGTCAATCGGACGTGCGGTTTGCCCGGTACGGCTCAATATTCTTGTTTTAAGTGATGCGCGCGCTTCGTAAACGCGCGTGAGGGGGGTCCAAACGGGCCGAACGATGTCGGAATGGCCTGAAATCAGACGACAAATACAGGTGAGTGATTTTTGAAGTGGTCGAGCAGACGACACATCAATCGGACATGACCTGTGCCCGCGGTGACCGAGAACGCAGTTCGGGTGTCATAAACGGCCAAAACGGGTGTTAAACGGTCAAATTCATAGCGGACGACAAGAGATTCACCCGAAACCACCGTGAAACATTCTAATTATTATTTGTGACGTGTACGCGTAGACGGCACATCAATCGGACGTGCGGTTTGCCCGGTACGACTCAATATTCTCGTTTTAAGTGATGCGCACGCTTCGAAACGCGCGTGAGGGGGGTCCAAACGGGCCGAATGATGTCGGAATGGCCTGAAATCAGACGAAAAATACGGGTGAGTGATTTATGAAGTGGTCGGGCAGACGGCATGTCAATCGGACGTGCCGTGTGCCCGCGGTGACCGACAACGCAGTTATGGTGTCATAAACGGCCAAAACGGGCGTCCAACGGTCAAATTCATAGCGGACGACCACGGATTCACCCGAAACCACCGTGAAACATTCTAATTATTATTCGTGACGTGTACGCACAGACGGCACGTCAATCGGACGTGCCGTGTGCCCGCGATGACCGACAACGCAGTTATGGTGTCATAAACGGCCAAAACGGGCGTCCAACGGTCAAATTCATAGCGGACGACCTCGGATTGAGCTGAAACAACCGAGAAACATTCTAATTATTATTCGTGACGTGTACGCGCAGACGGCACGTCAATCGGACGTGCGGTTTTCCCGGTACGGCTCAATATTCTTGTTTTAAGTGATGCGCGCGCTTCGTAAACGCGCGTGAGGGGGGTCCAAACGGGCCGAACGATGTCGGAATGGCCTGAAATCAGACGAAAAATACGGGTGAGTGATTTCTGAAGTGGTCGAGCAGACGGCACATCAATCGAACATGACCTGTGCCCGCGGTGACCGAGAACGCAGTTCGGGTGTCATAAACGGCCAAAACGGGCGTTAAACGGTCAAATTCATAGCGGACGACCAGAGATTCACCCGAAACTACCGTGCAACATTCTAATTATTATTTGTGACGTGTACGCGCAGACGGAACGTCAATCGGATGTGCGGTTTGCCCGGTACGGCTCAATATTCGTGTTTTAAGTGATGCGCACGCTTCGAAACGCGCGTGAGGGGGGTCCAAACGGGCCGAACGATGTCGGAATGACCTGAAATCAGACGACAAATACGAGTGAGTGATTTATGAAGTGGTCGAGCAGACGGCACGTCAACCGGACGTGCCGTTTGCCCGCGGTGACCGACAACGCAGTTATGGTGTCATAAACGGCCAAAACGGGCGTCCAACGGTCAAATTCATAGCGGAAGACCACGGATTCACCCGAAACCACCGTGAAACATTCTAATTATTATTAGTGACGTGTACGCGTAGACGGCACGTCAATCGGACATGCCGTGTGCCCGCGATGACCGACAACGCAGTTATGGTGTCATAAACGGCCAAAACGGGCGTCCAACGGTCAAATTCATAGCGGACGACCTCGGATTGAGCTGAAACCACCGAGAAACATTCTAATTATTATTCGTGACGTGTACGCGCAGACGGAACGTCAATCGGACGTGCGGTTTACCCAGTACGGCTCAATATTCTTGTTTTAAGTGATGCGCGCGCTTCGTAAACGCGCGTGAGGGGGGTCCAAACGGGCCGAACGATGTCGGAATGGCCTGAAATCCGACGACAAATACGGGTGAGTGATTTCTGAAGTGGTCGATCAGACGGCACATCAATCGGACATGACCTGTGCCCGCGGTGACCGAGAACGCAGTTCGGGTGTCATAAACGGCCAAAACGGGCGTTAAACGATCAAATTCATAGCGGACGACCAAAGATTCACCCGAAACCACCGTGCAACATTTTAATTATTATTTGTGACGTGTACGCGTAGACGGCACGTCAATCGGACGTGCGGTTTGCCCGGTACGACTCAATATTCGTGTTTTAAGTGATGCGCACGCTTCGAAACGCGCGTGAGGGGGGTCCAAACGGGCCGAACGATGTCGGAATGGCCTGAAATCAGACGAAAAATACGGGTGAGTGATTTATGAAGTGGTCGAGCAGACGGCACGTCAATCGGGCGTGCCGTGTGCCCGCGGTGACCGACAACGCAGTTATGGTGTCATAAACGGCCAAAACGGGCGTCCAACGGTCAAATTCATAGCGGACGACCACGGATTTACCCGAAACCACCGTGAAACATTCTAATTATTATTCGTGATGTGTACGCGCAGACGGCACGTCAATCGGACGTGCCGTGTGCCCGCGATGACCGACAACGCAGTTATGGTGTCATAAACGGCCAAAACGGGCGTCCAACGGTCAAATTCATAGCGGACGACCTCGGATTGAGCTGAAACCACCGAGAAACATTCTAATTATTATTCGTGATGTGTACGCGCAGACGGCACGTCAATCGGACGTGCGGTTTGCCCGGTACGGCTCAATATTCTTGTTTTAAGTGATGCACGCGCTTCGTAAACGCGCGTGAGGGGGGTCCAAACGGGCCGAACGATGTCGGAATGGCCTGAAATCAGACGACAAATACGGTTGAGTGATTTCTGAAGTGGTCGAGCAGACGGAACATCAATCGGACATGACCTGTGCCCGCGGTGACCGAGAACGCAGTTCGGGTGTCATAAACGGCCAAAACGGGCGTTAAACGGACAAATTCATAGCGGACGACCAGAGATTCACCCGAAACCACCGTGAAACATTCTAATTATTATTTGTGATGTGTACGCGCGGACGGCACGTCAATCGGACGTGCGGTTTGCCCGGTACGGCTCAATATTCGTGTTTTAAGTGATGTGCACGCTTCGAAACGCGCGTGAGGGGGGTCCAAACGGGCCGAACGATGTCGGAATGACCTGAAATCAGACGACAAATACGGGTGAGTGATTTATGAAGTGGTCGAGCAGACGGCACGTCAATCGGACATGCCGTGTGCCCGCGGTGACCGACAACGCAGTTATGGTGTCATAAACGGCCAAAACGGGCGTCCAACGGTCAAATTCATAGAGGACGACCACGGATTCACCCGAAACCATCGTGAAACATTATAATTATTATTCGTGATGTGTACGCGCAGACGGCACGTCAATCGGACGTGCCGTGTGCCCGCGGTGACCGACAACGTAGTTATGGTGTCATAAACGGCCAAAACGGGCGTCCAACGGTCAAATTCATAGCGGACGACCACGGATTCACCCGAAACCACCGTGAAACATTCTAATTATTATTTGTGACGTGTACGCGTAGACGGCACGTCAATCGGACGTGCGGTTTGCCCGGTACGGCTCAATATTCTTGTTTTAAGTGATGCGCGCGCTTCGTAAACGCGCGTGAGGGGGGTCCAAACGGGCCGAACGATGTCGGAATGGCCTGAAATCAGACGACAAATACGGGTGAGTGATTTCTGAAGTGGTCGAGCAGACGGCACATCAATCGGACATGACCTGTGCCCGCGGTGACCGAGAACGCAGTTCGGGTGTCAAAAACGGCCAAAACGGGCGTTAAACGGTCAAATTCATAGCGGACGACCATAGATTCACCCAAAACCACCGTGCAACATTCTAATTATTATTTGTGACGTGTACGCGCAGACGGCACGTCAATCGGACGTGTGGTTTTCCCGGTACGACTCAATATTCGTGTTTTAAGTGATGCACACGCTTCGAAACGCGCGTGAGGGGGGTCCAAATGGGCCGAACGATGTCGGAATGGCCTGAAATCAGACGACAAATACGGGTGAGTGATTTATGAAGTGGTAGAGCAGACGGCACGTCAATCGGACGTGCCGTGTGCCCGCGGTGACTGACAACGCAGTTATGGTGTCATAAACGGCCAAAACGGGCGTCCAACGGTCAAATTCATAGCGGACGACCGCGGATTCACCCGAAACCACCGTGAAACATTCTAATTATTATTCGTGACATGTACGCGCAGACGACACGTCAATCGGACGTGCCGTGTGCCCGCGATGACCGACAACGCAGTTATGGTGTCATAAACGGCCAAAACGGGCGTCCAACGGTCAAATTCATAGAGGACGACCTCGGATTGAGCTGAAACCACCGAGAAACATTCTAATTATTATTCGTGACGTGTACGTGCAGACGGCACGTCAATCGGACGTGCGGTTTGCCCGGTACGGCTCAATATTCTTGTTTTAAGTGATGCGCGCGCTTCGTAAACGCGCGTGAGGGGGGTCCAAACGGGCCGAACGATGTCGGAATGGCCTGAAATCAGACGACAAATACGGGTGAGTGATTTTTGAATTGGTCGATCAGACGGCACATCAATCGGACATGACCTGTGCCCGCGGTGACCGAGAACGCAGTTCGGGTGTCATAAACGGCCAAAACGGGCGTTAAACGGTCAAATTCATAGCGAACGACCAGAGATTCACCTGAAACCACCGTGCAACATTCTAATTATTATTTGTGACGTGTACGCGCAGACGGCACGTCAATCGGACGTGCGGTTTTCCCGGTACGACTCAATATTCGTGTTTTAAGTGATGCGCACGCTTCGAAACGCGCGTGAGGGGGGTCCAAACGGGCCGAACGATGTCGGAATGGCCTGAAATCAGACGAAAAATACGGGTGAGTGATTTATGAAGTGGTCGAGCAGACGGCATGTCAATCGGACGTGCCGTGTGCCCGCGGTGACCGACAACGCAGTTATGGTGTTATAAACGGCCAAAACGGGCGTCCAACGGTCAAATTCATAGCGGACGACCACAGATTCACCCGAAACCACCGTGAAACATTCTAATTATTATTCGTGACGTGTACGCGTAGACGGCACGTCAATCGGACGTGCCGTGTGCCCGCGGTGACCGACAACGCAGTTATGGTGTCATAAACGGCCAAAACGGGCGTCCAACGGTCAAATTTATAGCGGACGACCACAGATTCACCCGAAACCACCGTGAAACATTCTAATTATTATTTGTGACGTGTACGCGTAGACGGCACGTCAATCGGACGTGCGGTTTGCCCGGTACGGCTCAATATTCTTGTTTTAAGTGATGCGCGCGCTTCGTAAACGCGCGTGAGGGGGTCCAAACGGGCCGAACGATGTCGGAATGACCTGAAATCAGACGACAAATACGGGTGAGTGATTTCTGAAGTGGTCGAGCAGACGGCACATCAATCGGACATGACATGTGCCCGCGGTGACCGAGAATGCAGTTCGGGTGTCATAAACGGCCAAAACGGGCGTTAAACGGTCAAATTCATAGCGGACGGCCAGAGATTCACCCGAAACCACCGTGCAACATTCTAATTATTATTTGTGACGTGTACGCGTAGACGGCACGTCAATCGGACGTGCGGTTTGCCAGGTACGGCTCAATATTCATGTTTTAAGTGATGCGCACGATTCGAAACGCGCGTGAGGGGGGTCCAAATGGGCCGAACGATGTCGGAATGGCCTGAAATCAGACGACAAATACGGGTGAGTGATTTATGAAGTGGTCGAGCAGACGGCACGTCAATCGGACGTGCCGTGTGCCCGAGGTGACCGAAAACGCAGTTATGGTGTCATAAACGGCCAAAACGGGCGTCCAACGGTCAAATTCATAGCGGACGACCACGGATTCACCCGAAACCACCGTGAGACATTCTAATTATTATTCGTGACATGTACGCGTAGATGGCACGTCAATCGGACATGCGGTTTGCACGGTATGGCTCAATATTCGTGTTTTAAGTGATGCGCGCGCTTCGTAAACGCGCGTGAGGAGGGTCCAAATGGGCCGAACGAAGTCGGAATGGCCTGAAATCAGACGACAAATACGGGACAGTGATTCCTGAAGTGTTCGAGCAGACGGCGCATCAATCGGACGTGCCGTGTGCTCGCGGTGACCAACAACGCAGTTCTGGTGTCATAAACGGCCAAAACGGGCGTCCAACGGTCAAATTCATAGCGGACGACCTCGGATTGAGGCGGGGTTGACTCGTACACGTCTCAAATGACCCATGGATCGTTGTCTTAAAGTATCAACACAATCCGAATGCGTTTGGCCGGTTTTCCGTATGCCAGTTGATGGTTTTCACTTAAAATGATGTCCTTTTGAAACAAAAGACATACACTTTGAGTTGTTCCGACCACACCGCGCCTCGGATTGAGGCGGGGAGGACTCGTACACGTCACATATGACCCATGGATCGTTGTCCTAAAGCATCAACACATTTCGAATGCGTTTGGTCAGTTTTTCGTATGTCACTTTTTGTTTTCACTTAAAATCTTATGGAAATTCATATAGAATATTTTTATATCATATTTAGTATGGATTAGATTTTAGTTGATCGTGCTATGAAACATTTCAGAGCTAATGAAATTAAGGAAGGTGGAGGGGCTGTCCGGGAGGCTGTCCGGGGGGGCTGTCCGGTGGGTGTCCGGGGGGCTGTCCGGGGACCAAGGAGGAGGGTGGGGGGGCTGTGCGGGGTCTGTCCGGGGGGTGTTTGGGGGTTGTTCAGGGGGTTGTCCGGGGTTGTTCAGGGGGCTGTCCGGGGGTTGTTCAGGGGGTTGTTCAGGGGGTTGTCCGGGGGTGTTCAGGGGGCTGTCCGGGGGGTGTTTGGGGAGTTGTCCGGGGTCCAAGGGGGGGGGGGGTGGGGGGGTTGTCCGGGGTCCAAGGGGGAGGGGATGGGGGGGTTGTCCGGGGGGCTGTCCGGGGGGCTATCCGGGGTCCAGGGTGGAGGGTTGGGGGCTGTACGGGGGGCTGTCCAGGGGGCTGTCCGGGGGGGGGGGGGCTGTCCGGTGGGTGTCCGGGGGGCTGTTCGGGGACCAAGGAGGAGGGTGGGGGGGCTGTGCGGGGTCTGTCCGGGGTTGTTTAGGGGGCTGTCTGGTGGTTGTTCAGGGGGTTGTCCGGGGTTGTTCAGGGGGTTGTCCGGGGGTGTTTGGGGGGTTGTCCGGGGTCTAAGGGGGAGGGTGGGGGGTTGTCCGGGGGGCTGTCCGGGGGGCTATCCGGGGTCCAGGGTGGAGGGTTGGGGGCTGTACGGGGGGCTGTCCAGGGGGCTGTCTAGGGGGCTGTCCGCGGGGCTGTCCGGGGGGTGTTTGGGGGGTGTTCGGGGTCCAAGGGGGAGGGGGGGTTGTCCAGGGTCCAAGAATGAGGGGGGTTGTCCAGGGAGTTCTCAAACACACAACCACTAAAAGACAACAACATCCATAAAAACAGACAATATATAAAAATAACTCAACTCCAATACTATACTACGAGTCTAGATAAAACCAACAACTAGAATAGATTAAACATCAAATCTCAAGTCAAAAATGTAACGGATCAATATGTCCCACATCAGCATCACCATCTCCATCATCATCATCATCATCGCCCTCGTCATCGTCCTCCTCATCGTCCTCACCCTCCACAGCGCCTTCCTCCTCGCCTTCGCCCTCCTCCTCGCCCTCCTCATATCCCTCCTCTTCCGCATCAGACTGCTCGCCATCATCATCTTCAAGCTGGACATCGGCCTGACCACCACTGGAACTGCCACCTGGTGCACCATATATAGAATGTATCGACGACATGTATTCATCAATCGCTGGGCTGGCCTCTGCTGGAAGTGTTGGACGTAGAACTTCAATAAATTTCATAAATGCACTGTTTGCCCTAGCAGACTGTTCTGCCGTCTCTGTGGCCCTTTTCTCAGCCTGTTCTGCCTGTGCCCTAACTTGCTGCAGCTCGGTTGCACTACAACTCATACCTGAGGCAGACCAATACCTCGTCGGGGCTATCCTAGGTCGGCAGCGTACTCTACCAGAATGATCCTCTCCCAACACCTGATGTAAGTGATCAGATGGCCCAAAATTGTCTGCTTCTTGGGCATCGAGGGCCTCTAAAGCATCCTGTTAAAAATATAAATATAATATTAAGTTACGAAATAGATATTAAAATATAAAATCAACAGATTAAAACTTACAATCTGCTGCTGAGTCGCTTCGTTGACAGCACGTCCATCCTTTTTTTGTCTACTCGAGCAAAACAGTTTTGCTCGAGGCACACGTCCTTCAATATTTTGTATTTGCCTCTACAATGACATTGAAAACAAAATTTATATAAAGACTTCAGAAAATAATTAAATAATTGAGGAAACAAAAGAAAATGTAAGTCGTAAAGAAAACTTATAAACAATTGTCATACCTGCTGCCTCTAATGATCCGGCATCGTCGTGCGTCCTAGTGTATGGAGGTATTTTTTTGCATCAATGTTTTTTTTATTTTTTCCAGATGATTCCTAAATAAAATTCGATAATGCAAAGGATAATATTAATGCAAAACTTGAAAGTTATTATTTAAATACCTCAAATGTAATTCATATCTTAAACTGGGTACTCGTCCAATGAGTAATCATCTGACGATACTGCTCTATAGGACAATCATCCACGACTGGTACCGCCTCTAACTCAGTGCCAACTCTAGCACGCCAGCCAATATACAGCTCATGCTTGTAGGCTCTCCAAAGCTCGCCTAAATCCTTTAGACGTTCCAGTCATGCACCCTCACCATCAGGAAAATTAAATCGAAGCTGAAATGAAAATATTAATTTATATAAATACAAAAAAAATTCATGGCATTAAATACAACAGATTTTTTTACCCATATCTCTGCCCAAGCTCTATCTTTGACCTCATGTGGCAAATGTCTCCACGACAGCGGGCTGACGAGAATGATGTCGGAGTATTTGGCAAGCGTCGGCATAAAACTCCAACATTGCTGCCCTGTTTTCTCAACCATCTGATTGTCTTCATTATATTCCACCATAACCTGTGTGTGACGGTTCCACACCGAACGCATGCGTGTACGGCCCCGCCCCCGCCTCCTGTCAGTAGATGTATCTGTCATGAAAGAAAAACAAATATTTTATCAAAACATGTTATAATGAAAATAAATATTGCTATAAAAATTTGATAGGGTTTTATAAATATACCTATGCTAGTCTGATCAATGAGTGGCGCCGGATCCACAGAACCTGATGGAACACCCTCTGGTGGAACAGGAGTCGAAGACGATGGAATATAAAAGCTCGGAGAGACAGAAGTAGAAGGAAAAGAAGATGGAACAACTGTATGACCTGATGCTGACTGGGGAGTGGGAATCATCATGGGATGTGAAAATGATGGGGCAGAAGATGCAAGAAGGTAGCGAAAACATGGGAGGTCTAAATATCCCGTGTGTCCCTAACGACACACCGGGATCAGAATTTGGGAAGGCTGAAATGTCAGTGGGAGGGGCAGGGTCTAGTCGGGCACGCGCAGCTCTATGTCCACCTCTGGTACGAACCCTCCTCGTACCACCGGCCTGAGTACTAGGACCAGTACTAGGCTCCTCGTCGAATAACTGTCGACGTAATGGTGGATCCTACAAAAAAGTTTACAAAAAAAATTAATCACATGACATTATATATTCTGTAAATATATATATATATATATATTTGAAATAAAGTACTCACTGTAGGCACTAATGGTGGAATGCCCATCTCCTCCATCCGACGATTGTTCTCCGCCATTTTTTTTCTTCGTCTCTCTTCATTTGGCTTCATTTCCTGCATTGGAAAACAAATATGTAATTAATTATAAAAAGAAAATTAATGTGTAAACCAAAAAACTAAATATATGAGGGAATGAGGGGATTCATTGGTAATTTAGCTATCAATTGTTTTAGAAGAGCTTGAATGAATTTAATAAAACATACAAGTTGTAATGTTCACCAAGTTAGAAATATTGTTTGATTTGGTTTGAATACAGTTCAATTCCAAATTAGAAAATGCAATTCAAATAAAACAGCAACCAATAAACATTAAAAATTCACATAACGGTCAAGTCAGCTAAAACATATTTGTGATCAATACTAAATAAATATGAATATTACCAACCTTAACAACCCAACTCGAGGTAAACCAAAAGAATTGAGAACATGGATGAATGATTCTATATATTTCCAACCACAACTTCAGGTTCACAATCAACTCTGACAATTGAGCTATTGGAGTCATCAAAAGAAATAAATGGATTGGTTCCAATGGCAATAGGGACAGTGTCAATTCCATCATCAGCATCATCAAAAATATGTCTTGGAATTACTTCAACTACGACACCAAATTCAGGTTGAAGTTGATCTTTGACATAAAAAACTTGTTTAGCCATTGATGCCAACACATATGGTTCTTCAGTTGCAAGATTGCGGGTCATATTAATTACTCGAAATCCACAATCATCAATAAATGTGCCATGTCTCGTCATCGAATCAAACCAATGGCATTTCATCATTGTGACTCGTCCATGAGAGTAATAATCCAATATTATTATTTTCTCAACGACTCCATAATAACCCACATTTTCAAGTCGCGGTCTACTATCTGATGCACTGGTATAACAATCTGTTGTGGCAGTAACCATAATACCATCATGTTGTGTTCTCATGTTTTTGGCTCGTTCAGTGACAATAAATCTGTACCCATTGATAACAATTGATTTACAGTCACGAACCACGGTATTAGGAACAAAAGCCAAAGCTCTTATTTCCTCAGAGACAGAGTCAGCAGACAAACTCAATACCTGCAATATAAATGACAGTTAAACTTAAGTAAATATTGAAATAATTAATTTAAACAGTAATATTTTTACCTTCAATTTTAACCAAGCAGAAAACTCTTTGCTATGCAAAGTCTCTCTCCTTCTCAAAGATAAAGAACGATGCTTCCTATTTATCATTGTTTTATGTTCCCTGTAGATAAAAAAATATGAATAGTTTAACAGATATATATGTAAGATATATACATATTCAATTTTGTTACCTGATATAGTCATCGAACAAATCACAGTTGAACAAAACTGTGCGATGTGCCATCTCCCGCTCTTCATGGCTTAATGTCTTCAATGTATATGATCCAGGAATTCCTCCTGTTTGAGGAAGTGATGGAAAACTGGGTTCAATTTTCTCATATTGTTCTTCTTCATTTCTCATTGGTCTGTTCATTCTTGTAGTAAGATCAGACAAATACATTGAACAGAAATCCATACATTCTTGAGCTAAGTAACCGTTCACGATAGAACCTTCGGGATGATTCTTGTTTAGAACATAAGACTTTAATGTGAACATATTTCTTTCAGTTGGATACATCCAACGAAAAGAAACAGGTCCTCTGAGAAGTATTTCAGTTGGAATATGGACAGTCAGATGCATCATGCATGTGAAAAATGATGGGGGAAATATTTTCTCCAACTCACACAAAATTAATGGGGCATCTGTCAACATTTTTTGCAAGAAAGACTTGGACAACTTCTTAGCACAAAGATCTATAAACAAATGGCACAACCGAATAACACCCACCCTTACATTATTGGACAAAAGATGACGGATTGCTATTGGAAGCAACTCATGCAGTAGAACGTGATAATCATGAGTCTTCAAAGATTTTAGCTTCAACTCTCTTCTATTGACCCGTTTAGATATGTTGCTTGAATAGCCATCAGGAACTCTAATAGTCTCTAATACTTCCAAAAATTGTTTTTTTTCAGTAGGTTTCATCACATAAGAAGCACATGGAAGTTGCCATTTATTTTCACTGATACACACAGGATGCAATTCTGGTCTGATGCCCCAATCCACCAAGTCACGTCGAGATCGTAAATCATCTTTTGTCTTCCCCTTGACATTTAGAAGAACTGAAAGCAACATTTCACATATATTCTTTTCAATATGCATTACGTCTAAGCAATGACGTAGCAAATTGGTTGACCAATAAGGCAAATCAAAAAAGATACTCCTCTTCCTCCAATTGTAACAGGTTTCTGTGGAAACATTCTTTCTCTTTCCAGATTTCATTTGACCCTTCCCGAACGAAAAACTGAAATCTTTCAATTCATTAAGCACATCAGTTCCAGACATACGCTGAGGTGGATCATCAGTCTCTATAGTATTATCAAATCTTCGACGATTCATTCTATATGGATGATCCTTTGGCAAAAATCGTCGATGTCCCATAAAACTGAAACTACAACGATGTTTCAGTCTTCTGGATCGTGTATTCTTCATACAAACTAAACATGACAGTTTCCCCTTCGTGCTCCATCCAGACATCATTTCATAAGCCGGAAAATCATTGATTGTCCACATAAGCGCAGCGCGCATCTGAAATATGTCTTTCGAACATGCATCGTATGTGCGCACACCCACATCCCAAAGAAGCTTCAACTCTTTTATTAAAGGTTGCATATATACATCAATATCAATGCCGGGATCAGAAGGACCAGATATGAGTATACTCATGAAAGTGAAAGATTTTTTCATACACAACCATGGGGGAAGATTATAAATGTGCATAAAAACGGGCCATGCGCTGTGCGAAGTAAGCATCTGCCCAAACGGATTAAAACCGTCGCATGAAAGACCCAGCCTCACATTACGCACGTCAGCTGCAAAATCAGGATGTCGAGCATCAAATGTCTTCCATGAAAATCCATCTGTAGGATGAACCAACTCATCATCAGTCTTCTTTCTCTCGGTATCATGCCATCTCATTTTTATTGATATGTCATCAGACATAAAAAGATTCTGGAGTCTGGGGATCAATGGAAAGTGCCACATTACTTTCTGTGGAACGCGGGATGGTGTTCCATCAGATTTTGACTTCCAGCGGGACGTGCCACATTTTATACATTCATTTCGTTCAGCGGTTTCCTCCCAGAATAAACTGCAATCTTTCGGGCAAGCATGAATTTTGTTTCTTGAAAATCCAAGTTCCTTAACTAACTTCCATGCCATATAGTGGTTTGAGGGAATATCTGCATCATCTGGAAGTAAATCCTTCAAGAGGGTAAGAATGTAATCGATTGCTGTATTAGAAATCCCATACATAGTTTTCCCATGAAATAATCGGATTAAAAATTCCAGCTTTTTCATTTTATCGCATTGTCGATATACTGGAGTCGTGGCAGCATCATTCAATTTTTTCACCCTATCAATATCATCATTTTCACTAGATGCATCAGCTGTCCTCATATCGAAGTCTTCTTGAGTCGAAATCCTTTCTTTTTCATGATGACGAATAAACGGAAACCGATCATCTAACAAATTCTCCATTCCAGACTTTTCATTTCGATCATCACCAATTTGAGATTTCGTTTTCTCCCCATTGTGATACCACAAAAAGTAGTTTGCTTGAAACCCATTTTTGGTTATGTGGTAGCTGACTTCTTCACGGCTCAACCAAGGTCTACCAACACAATTGGAACATGGGCAGTGTATGCGACCACTATCTGAAGCATTGTGAAATGCAAAATCTATAAAGCTCTCAAAATTGTTTTGAAAATCGTCTGAGATCCGATCGGTTTCATACATCCAACTTCTGTCCATTCTGTAAAAAGAATTTATATAATTCATTTTGTCATAAACAATTCAATAGGCATTAACTATAATAGAAAATACATTTAAGTAAACGATAAAGGAAGAAAATAATCAAGGTATCAACTACACATGTCAAAAAAACATACAAATGTGTTATTGAAAAAATGTAAAACCAACAAGAAATTAATGTGTTATATCACATAACAGCATGACTCATCCCATAACCATATTAGTAGGGTATCATGAACATGAATAAAATAAACCTTGTGTCATCCTCCTACCCTACATGACCCCAACCACATGCCACATCTTATTATAGCCTTATCACATCACACCTCACCGAAAAACACTAGGGAAATCATAGTACATCTCACCTGAAGACACATGGACAATCACATCGCATCTTGCCTAAAAACACATGGTCAATCACTTTTTAAGGAAGAGTAGGGAAGACATGGTAGCTATCCAAACATATAACCACCATCCTAGATATTAGAAAAAATACCCATAACTCAAAACCTCTGATCGTTGGTAAGTTTATCCAACTCTGGTTGGGAATGTGTAGAAATAACATAAAAATACATGATATATAGATAGCACAAAATACTCAACCTATGGGTTCACATTAACTACATAATCACACACTTCACTACTACCATAAAACACATAAACCACACCACCACCACACAAGACGCATATCATTGGAATATAATTCTACATTCAATAAGTCTATCTATGGAATCCCTCCCTTGGATCCATGTATCACCAATGGCTTAACCAATATTCAAAGAAATGAGTCTATCTGTGGAATTCCACTGTGAATCCATTTATCACATAAAGCATATAAGATAATAGAAACAAGATTATATACCTGACATCCTAATAGAATCCATGTATCACTATTTACTATTAATCATTTAATGAATTTCATTTCATCTAAACAATTCATTAAACATACCAAGGTCAAAAACAAAGGTATTTAATACAACTCACCTCAAAATGGCGACTCAATCAAATAATAACCTGAAAAGAATGAAGCTTCATTTACTCATGTTGTAATGACAAGATAATGAGATTCTCTTGCTTAATCAATCAATTCCATATCATGGTCTCAACATAACTCATAATGGCTAGAAATTCAATGAAAATTCAAGCACTCGAATTTTTAATATAACACTCCTAACAAGACTATAAAGATATCACATGCATTAGTTATAATATATCTAACATGGTAACATAAAATATAAGTGTTAAAGGGGAATGTAAACCATAAAATACCCTTAATTAATTTAATTTACAATTCAATTCATAAATCGAACAATCAATTCGATTTATATAACCTTTCACAAATGACATCCCATGTTCAAAGGGTAAAATCAAAAAAGGAATTTTCAAGAAAACTCACCCTTAGGCGCCGGCAGTAGCTCCAAAATCGTCTAAACTGAAGGGAAAAATAAAAATAAGTTTAAATACTATCCAAATATTTGAATACCTTTTGAGATAAAGAATAAGAAGAACCTGAAGAAGAGCTTCAAGGTCCGACCGGCAGTACTCCAAAATCGCCTGCTGCTGCTCCCGTTAGGGCTCTGTAACGCGAATGGGGGAGAGAACGGGCTGCTGGGGATTTGGGGAAAACCTTTGCCAACGGTTTTTTAAAACCGTTGGCATATCTCCCCGAAATAAGGCCTATCCCAACGGTTCCTTAGAACCGTTGGGAAACACTCCCCAAAACAAGGTCTATCCCAACGGTTCCTTAGAACCGTTGGGAAAAACTCCCCAAAACAAGGCCTACCCCAACGGTTCTAAGGAACCGTTGGAAAAAACTCCCCAAAACAAGGCCTATCCCAACGGTTCCTAGAACCGTTGGGATAAACTCCCCCAAACCAAGCTATCCCAATGGTTCTAAGAAACCGTTGGGAAAAACCTCTATTTTAATCATTTACCAACGGTTCTATCAAACCGTTGGTATGTAACTGTGGGGAAAAACCCACATTCCAGTAGTGATTGACCCAAGGATGACCATGGTCGGACATGTATCAACCAATAGTAATAGGACATGTGTTAGGGTAATTTAATATTATTATAATAATATTTTTTTACCCTTATTTACCAGATTTAACCTTTAACCATTGTAAATAAAATATTTACTGAAGTAAATATCCATAATGTATAAAAATAAAAGTTTCCTATTTACACAATTTGGACCTCCTGATTCCAAATATGGAATCCATTTTTCTAAATTCAAAACACATAAGTGGTAGAAATTAATTTAAAATTAATTCTCGTTGTCGAAACAAAAAGCGTGTTTTTAAGAAATAACAACATTCAAAAGATTAACACTTGTTAATGTGCAGTTTAAATGTGAAATTACATACAATGACCTAAATTTTATTAAATTATAAAAATATAATCTAATTATACTTTAAAACCACTAAATTGTATAATTTAACACTATAAATTATTTTTATTAAAAAAGCTGTTTTTAATTAAAATTTAGTATTTTCCACTATTCATCAAAATATGAAAGTTATAAAAAAAACCAAATTTTTATCAAAACTAAATTTTTATGTCCTGATTCTAAATAAGAAGTTTATTTTTGTAAAACTTAATATGAAAAAATTTCAAATATTGTTTTTAAAAAGGTTCTTTCATTAAAAGGCTGTAAAATTTTATTTTTTGAAAAATAATTCTTTTATATAAAAAATTGATAATGTTCTTATATTTTGTCTAAAAAAGAATAATATGGATGTTAAAATTATATGGAGTATATAAAATTAAAAATTAAATTTAAACTATTCATAGCAGCATTTTGAACATCTTGTTTGGTAAGTCGTGATGCGTTTGAACTCGGTGTTGCATGTAACACAAGTTATTAAATATCTTTGAAGAGATAATGTATTATGAAAGCTTGGGGTGTTACATAAAGTCCCCCAAACAAGACTCAGTCACACCAAAGATGCTTCACCCACCAATTCCAAAAAATGAATGACCTGCACAACTGGCCATAATGATATTTAAAAGGATCCATTTTGATAGAAAACTGATAACTATTATTATAAGAAAACTCAATCAGTCCTAGATGGTTATCCCATGATCCATTGAAATCTGAGACCCGTGAATAGAGAATATCCTACAGGATCTAAATAGAATTCATAGTATGACTATATATTAGTGGAAGTTAAACTATACGCATCCTAAAATGAGTTCTCATAAACTCCTAGAGACTCTTCTAGAACCTAAAAGTAACCCTAGGATCTATGTCTGAATCTATGTCAGAACAAACACTATATAATCACATGATCTTCTGTATATAAAACATACCCAAATGTTTAGATTTTGTGATGTACTAGATTATAATGAAATGACCTGACTTTTTCATCCATGCTATCTTTATCTGGATGGGATTCCTCCCCCAAGGATTTTATGGTAATCCAAAAAAATCCATGGATATCACATCCCATTTCCAAACCAACATGAAATATGTGGGATAAAATTAAAAGGTTTTAGATTCTTTGTCTTTCTCTATTAGAATGTGTAAAAACATGACACATAATCATCAATGTCACACTTCATACATGACCACCAGAATCACTATCTCATGTCATAATACATATTCATATTAACTAGATGAGAAGACCATGACAAACAATGATATTTAATCAAAACGAATCTCCTAACAAATACTAGGATGACAATCCGATCCCCAAAATAGAGAATACAATCTGAATAGAGAAACCAATAGGAAATGGTCTCCCTACCATAAAGGTCTTCCAAAATTATTGAAAACTACTAAATCCATATAATCTAATAAATGATATATGATGATAATTAAAAAATACTCATAAACTTACCCAAAAACATCCTCCTAGGAAACCAGGTGTAATTGTGAAAAGAGTCCCATAAGGTTCTACTTTTCCTTCGATTCTAGAATAGACTGCAATGACACTTTCCTTCTAAGAGAACCTGTAAAGGCATTCCCCTTCCCCAATTTGTAGATGATATCAAATTAAATCTTATATAGGTATTCCAACCACCACATATCTCTATGATTTGATTATTTTTGAAAAAATATATAATTCAAACTTTTAAGACCAAAAAAGACCTGTAATTTCTCCCAATTTTTTAGTACAAAAAATTAAGTGCATGAATAACAATTTAATGATCTAAATCCCAAGAGAGGTAGTTATTATCATGAATTTGATTCTTATGAGATCCATAAGACACCACATGATCATCATGTACAGTCATGCAACACAAAATGATATTTGAAGAATAAAAAAAACCACATACCCATCACCAGGCTCAGGTAAGATCAGGATAGAAGCCAATGTCAGAATTTATTTCATTGTATCGAAATAATAATTAGAAATTTCTCCCATGTGAATTTCACCCCTTTCCTACTACAATTAACCAATCCATCCAAATTTAAAAAAAATTTATGAGCCATTTTAAGGAAAAATGGGAAACCATAGTACACACCAGATACCCTTACATGCTGAAAGAGCTCACAAAATGGTCAAATACAAGACTAAGATTACTGGATTTTGCTACTCTATATAGTTCCCAATGCAGCGTACTAACCTGTACATCTGGATCATTGCTGATAAGCTCTTCAAGGTGAGTAATCATCCTCTCCATAGTCTGAATAAATTCTTCCAAGTTGATTTTTCTCTAATTGAATCCCCGGGACAAGATTTGATCTTTTTTATCTATCCATTCTCCTAGATCCTCATTGACCTCAACTTGAAACCTTTTCTAATGAATTATTTTAATCTATACTTCTGAGATGCTGAGCCTGACCTCTCTTTCTAACATTTCTTCCATGGAGTGTAGGATGAGTTTCAAGCACTCCCCAACCTCTTATTTCTTGTCTCTAGTATTCCTACTAGATTCTTCACTTTCCCCCATCTATGGGTCTTTATTTTCCTTGTATCCACCCCTCTTAGCTGATCTAGTCCCCATCAGTTTGGGAAAATGTGAATAATCTTTGCGTGCCTTTGGATTTTTCCCTTTGACCATAATGCAATTCTCTGAGTCTCGGATTCCTTTTTCCCTTTCTTCCTTCTAGGGCTGTGGATACATTTCCCATGAATTATTTCCAAGCTGTCCGCCGAGAATTGGCTATAACTATCGTCACCTGAATCATCCTCCTCATGAAGAAGTGTTTGTTCAAGATCATTCAAATCTTCAAACTGGTTTCCTAGCACAACCCCTGGGCCTTTTTTGAGGGGACTCCACTTGCTCTTCCCCACAGTTGAAGCATTTAGATGGAATAAGGGTTTTGGGAGCGTATTTGGGTCTAAGGGGTCCAAGACACGCACCTCAACCAGCCTTTCTTCCCCATGTTGATGCCCTGCATCTAGAAGCATAGACACCTCCTGCACTGTGGTTCTAGGTTGCTTGGCCTCTCTACTTTCATCCAACCCGTTGACAGCACTTATAGGGTACCCTTGAGTGATATTCTCCTTTCCCACTAGAACACTAACTGAGACCAGAGTAGGCTGTCCAAGGACCTTCTTCCCCAGATCCTGCAATGGTATGCCAAGGTCCTGCTTTAAATGGTTAACCACATCTGCCACCTTCATGTTTCCACATCTGCTCCCCCAGATCCTTTAATCTTTGAGAAATCCTTGACAAAGTGTTGATAATAACACGCATCAATAAAAAAAAATCTTAATATCAAAGATGTTATATGGATATTCTCTTGAAAAGACAACCTTTACCATATTTGGATCCATTAATAATTCATGGTCATTAATAACGTTCCCTAAGAGGATAATTTCATGGATCCACAAATTTCATTTCAAAATATTTCCATACAAACAATGACGACTCAGTATTTCCAAAAAAAACTCAAATGGTGCTCGTTCTCATGATCTAATCTCGATTAAACTGAAATATCATCCTTGAACAGTTCCAAAAAAGTGTCTAGATACTCATGGAATATCCAATTCATCAAATCCCCTAAAACTATAGGAGTGTTCTTCATTAAAAATGACATCACTGGATATTTATAATGTCTATACTTACTCCTGAAATTCATCTTTGGTATATCATACTCTTGAAATATGAGCTCATGATATCCTGATCAAATATAAATCTTTG
This sequence comes from Viscum album, assembly GCA_963277665.1. Classification (NCBI taxonomy): domain Eukaryota; kingdom Viridiplantae; phylum Streptophyta; class Magnoliopsida; order Santalales; family Viscaceae; genus Viscum; species Viscum album. The sequence continues at coordinate 75,320,670 of OY728165.1, read as the reverse complement.
AAAACCACTTTTCCCCCTTTAAATGATAAAAAATATTCAACATAAAGCAAGGTATACTTATTATTTATTGTTATTTGGTTAAACTTTCAACAATACAAACACAATTAGAGTGATCCATCTTCCTTCTTAGCAAAGAGTGTTAGGGATACCAATGGAAATAACTAGGTTAAACAAAACCCTACACCAATAGGTCTTCTGACTTAATATTGAGCTCTTTCATCTACACTAGTGCCATAAGATAAAAAGGTATTGAATTTGGATACATACCAAGTACAAAGTTACATAAATATACCTCCCTCTCTATATGAATACAATAGAAATCATCTAGGAAAATTTCAGTAAAATCCCCAAAAACTTTGGCAAGGTCAAGAAATACAGTAAATAATAAAAAACTGAGCCCTGGGCGGAAGGTCCTATATTATTAGAACTTATATTACACTCTCTTTGAAACACCCAATATCTCTCATCAGCTAGAAGAAACTAGAAATTTCAATGATAACAATAATCCCTAGCGTGAAGAGAAACATGATTATGCATCATGATGATGATGTCAAATGAATCCATATTGAGAACAAGCAAATCAAAGACTAATTATGTATCTGATATTGATAGCGCAAAAGAAGGACACTGAAACCACTTCTCTTTCCATTACCAAGAGGTGTTTCTATCTAAATGAAAAAAGTACATGATCTACATTAGATGTTTATGCATATTAAAAAAAATATTCAGATATAAATGAGTATGAAGAACCTGTATCAATTAAATAAACCACTATAGAAGATGCAATAAAGATGGTTTATCTAAATGTCATTGATCATACATATACATTTTTCAAAATATCATATACTATATGAATATACTTCACCCTTGAGTCCTATAGATGGAGTCTTGTAGTCTTTGAATAATATTACTACACCACAATAGCCTTTGGACATGACGATCCCCGACCATATCAAGGTATATACATAGTCTAACAAAAATACAACAGATGAGCATGATGTCCCCAACTATTACACATATTTGCCGGAGAAAGAAAAGAACAAAGGTTATTTCTAAACATGACACAATAATACCAATTTATAGTAACATTATTAAAACTAAATGATGGTATAGATAGGCTTGATCCTAAAAATAACCTCCACCAATCCTATAATGATATTTCCATTTCCTCGTTTTCTATTTTGATACAATAAAAATTCCAATGTGTAAAAGAGAAGGGGTAGAGTAACAATCTTTTCCTACCATATTGATCACAAACATCATCACTTTTTACACTATATCTGAATAGGTTTAATGTTTCAACATATATAAATTTAATCTGACAACTAATCAAAAATACTGCATGTACGTATAATCTTTTAGCTCATCATTCCATATTACCTATGTATAAAAATGAACCATATTAGAAAACTGATTGGTGTAAAATGACACCTAAATATCTCCCTTCTACCAAGGGAGGAACTCCAGTGATTTTTCTATCATCATTAACAATTGAAAAAACTATTGGAAAAAGAGAGATTTGAAATCCTTCTAGTCCAAACTGAAATGCCTATCCTCTTATACCATAGTATCCCAACATTACCTTCTAGGACCCTCATGTCTATATTCCACACACTTCTCCTTGATACTCTCAGGTATATCAAGGAATTCAAATATATGATCAGTTTTATCAACAAAATCCTTTTCCAGGTGATGTTAATTTGTACCTTTACAGGATGGTGGATTCTAATGCAAGAACTCTCATGATCTATCCATATCTCTACTATCACTTAATTGTACCTCGAAAAATATTTTATAGAATTGTGTTACATTATAATCAATATCATGAACTTCCCACACAATAGTCATGATAATATTGTTCTCTATATGAGGAGTCCCTTGAGGAGTATCAGATGCACCCTCCTCAAGAAACTGTGGAACATGTCTTAGAGGTATACTAACAAACAAAAAATAAAAATAAATAATTATACAATATAATAATCACAGTTCAAAATAGAAAAACATAAAAAATGATTTTAAGATCAATAACTCAAAACTAGAGACACACATCCCTATATCCCATGGTAACATGATTCTCTCCATGGAAGGAGATTTCTAGACACTCACCAAAACCCACCACTCAAGCCCCGAGAATCCTATCTCCAGTTCATCAAAAATCATAAAAAAAGGACGTCTAAGGATAAAACACCTTTGATAAAAAAATATGATGAACTCGACCTAGATACCCTATCAAGATTCTAACCAAACCAAATTTTCACAGACACTGAGGGAATTCCCTATCCTCATGGGTTGGTGATAAGAACCCATGCATCAACCAACAACCAGAGGGAATGATTTTTCCCATCCTAAAGTTAACAAAATGGAATATATATAAATAATAGAGAGAAATAATTGATGAAATAAATATATACCATAAATGAAAAAAAATCAAAATGATATAACTGAAAAGAAGTTAGAAAATTTTATGTATATGTCTAACATAAAAGGAAAACTAAAACATAAACTAGCTAATCCAAGTTATACCGTATGAAAATCTCCCACCATCTCAAATAGCTACCTAGATAAATCTGATAGAAACCTTGCTACCCCATTATGGTGCCTTGCCTTTCCATGTAATAGACGACATGCGTAGTTATACACTCAACCAAAGGGGTGCACTAAGTGTGAGCTAACATGATGAATAAGATCCCACCATGACATTCCATAACAAGCCTCCGTAAAACAATCTCAATATTTTCAACATTAAACAGAACAAGGAATGATAAATAGTTTAAAGTTTTTACATTGAAATAATTGAAAAACATTTAATTTTACATTTTTCCACATTTCTAAAAATAATCTAGGTAAATAGTTTCAAATTATTTCATATACATATATAAAATAAAACATATCAAATAAAATCATGTATCACATTTCATATTCAACCATGGAAGTAAAATATAGAATTTTAAAAGCTGGAATACTAGGTAACATCATGCCAAGGTTCATTATAGTTGAGGCTAGCTAGGAAAATCATACCGAAACATAGAAAATCAAACACATCATGTTTCTATATATATTCATTAAATATAGAGAGAAGAGTAACACAATAGAATCTTAACCTCACAGAAAGTCATATGAGTCCCTATAAAAATAGGTCTAAGGAGCAAAGGAACACCCATGGGTGAACCCCCCAATGAATGAATTAGTCCTAGTACTACACCTTCCACCTAAGTACTCATATTTTACAATGTGATCTATTTTCCAAATCATTTCATCAAAACCATTATTTTAAACCAATTTTAGAAATCCATTTCATAATGATGTTAAAATACCCATTTTTTACCAAAATAATGGAAAACTATCTTTTATCGATAACCCAATTCCACAAAAAATATCAATCATGTAATTTCATTCAAGAAATAATTTAACAAAACCATTTCAAAACAATTCACCCAATATAGGCTAGAGACAAAACCACCTACCGCAAAAATGGGTTGTACATGCCCGTAAAATGATCCAACAACAAGGAAGAACCCAATAAAAATGTTGAAGGACCTCAAATCAATACAAATGTCTCTAAATTAATTAAATTTATAAAAAGGGTTAGTGAATAGGAAGAAACAACTCATACCTCAAGAAACTCATGCTCCACACTACAAACAAAATAAGGTTTATCCTCTAGGGTAATATCATAAAACATATCTAGAAGAAATAATGAATATTAGCACCTAAGTTAATAAATTTTTAAGAGTATCACAATAGGGATACCGTGATCAAAGACAAAGAAGAAACATGGGGAATACTAACCCTAATAAATGAACCACTACTACAAAATCAATAAATTTCTCAATGAAATGATTTGTAAGGGTCATGTATCTCCAAAATCACCCATGGGAGCCTATAAGTTGAAAGGGAAGTGGTCTGTAAGAGAATGAAATAATAAATCACAGGTACATCACCCTAAAATCCCAAATCATGACACATACAAGGCATGGAATCCCTTTTTAAATTTTTTAATCCACAAAACTAAATTATGCCAAAAAATTGGTCATATTTTTATTAAAAACAAGATTTTACCATTTCAAGGTGTTTGTACCATATTAATAGTTTGAAAGATTCATGCATTTTATCGGTCCATTACCTCTTTCCAGCACTCATTACATGGTGTAAAACATGTTAAATGGAAGGTAATATTCTCTTGATGTGAAAATTTTTTATTCTCTTAATATATCTCATACTGTTAGGCCGATGACCATTACACGACATGTACTTTTCTTGAAAATATTGAAAATACCAATTCCTTTGAAAAAACCTAAAAAAAATATAGCATTATCCAAAATTAGGGAGAACAGAAAAAATCCATTACACCTTATACCCATACTTCATCAATTCATACAAACGTACATCCTCGAACTTTAGATTATTTTATCCATAATGAGATCTCCATCATCAGGGGCCCAAAAAGCACTTAAATAAAGAGGGAACTGAAAATTGAGAAGATAAATACCCAAAATTGGTTAACAGGATGTCACACTAGTCTATCATATTCCACATGCATGTTTATGTTCTCAATTTAAATTGAAAATTCACAAAGTGACTTCCTCATAATGTATTTCCATGGACTAAATTTTCTTGAAAACTCCAATGAACTAGATTCAGTTATTGAAATTAAAAACTATATTTCATATAGAGCCCATCTCATAATAATAATCAGAAACAATCCTTCTGTGTATTAATATTATATTTACATTATGGACTAGTTTCTTGTACTGTTATTAACGAACATTATATATTATATTTTTCCTTTATTATTTTATAATCATGTCAATTTTTACATATTAATTCCTAGAAAAATACCCATTCATTTCTTTTTATATTCAAACCAATATGATTCTTCTATGAACACTAACCCTATATCATTAATAATTTTTAGGAATAATGATGAAAATGGGATTATATATTCATCTTTATATATGTATATTTTAATTATTAATAGTGTTCCACATAGTAGTATTGCCACTTTGAATTCATGTTAGGATCACACTACTTAATTACCTACAGCTAACCATGATGTGGTATTGAAATGAATTTGATCAACCCCTTCCAAGGGTTTATTATACCACCCAACGTTCTTGTTATTCCTCTAGTGTCACACTGCACACTTCATGCCTATGTCAACTTATATTGGCACTTTACTCCTTCCAGCCACATTTGACTAGCTTAACTCTAGAACATAGCTGAATGTCCTTATTAAGGATTGCGTATCAGGTTTATATACCTAGGATTTAGGCTATTTTCAATTCCCCCTACATGTTTATTTGGGATATAGAAGGCATCAAACTAAATAATAGATCATTTTATATAAACTCATCTTAATTTAAATAAATTTATATCATCTCTAAAACATTATTATTACATCTAGATGGGCCTTAGAAAATTCCATGGGATATCCTTTCAAAAATTCACAACTACTCAATCTATATATATAGGTTCTCTCCATTATATTTAGATAATTAGAACCACATGAATCATTTTATGGATAATGTTATTTTAACAATCATCAACACCTATATATCTAATTATGATAAGATCAACAGTTGTTAAATTTAATTACTTATATAATAATATTAAAACCAAATTTATATTTGGATATTTTATTTTTTGAAGAACCAAACAATCATTAAATAATTTAAGAGATGATTCATACAAAGAAGAAGCTCATCACTTTTCAAAATTCTTTTCAAACTAATGTATGATTATCAAGAGTCTTCAAATTTCAACAAACTTCAACACCCACATTGAATTTCCATTGTATATAACCTCAAATTCCTATAGAATTTTATTTTTACAAAAAATAAAATATCTAATTCATCAACACAGCATGGTCCATAGGGTTGAACTAGTGTCTAGGGTAGCATTATATAATATTTCATTTTTATTATGTTTCTTAACATGATGGATTTAGAAATAAGTGTGAATTTAATTGATAATATTAAAACTCAATGGTATAGTGTGTTTAAAATGATATATTTATGAGAAAAAAGAGTATATTTTGAATGGGTATCAAGGTAGATATAATAAATTATTAATTTATATTTTTAAAAAACAAATGCATAATGTTTTGATTATTTTTTTGATTAATAGGCCCAAACTAATACGTAATTAATTTCTAGTTTATTTTAAATTAAATTTTTAATCTCCACATGATAAATATATAAATATGATTTACATGATTAATGTTCAATATCCTAGATATGTTGGTGTTCTTTTATATGTCAAGTTTTTTATTTTTCCCTTGGCTCACACGTTAGTGTGGTGTTCAAATTTAAGATCCATACTAGGAAGACTCATCGAGAGGCATTTTGGTGGATTATATTGTATTTTATTGGAAATATTTTTAGATTAAGGGACTAACAATATTAGTAGTGGTGTATAAAGGTACTTACACATGAACTAAATAATGAATTACTTTTAAAGGTGGAATTTGATCATATTTATTTTAAATCTACATGATGGAAACAATAGGTGGATAAGAACATTCCAATCTATGACTTCTTAATCTAATATAGAAGAAAAGTTACTCCCTTTGATATAAGTAATAAGGGAAGGTATTTAATAAATAGTGTTATTGATATTTTATGTTTATATATTTGAAGGATGATTATATTATCTGATATTTAGAGTTAAATGATTATAGAAAGAAACCTAGTATATCATGAGTGGTAGAAGCATATTTATATTTGATAAAATTTCATTTTGTAAATTCTAGTGGCTGTTAAAATTATTATACAGAATATTTTTACATAGAAAAATCATGCAGATACTTTAACAAATATATTATCTATATAAAATTTTTTGAATAAAGTTCACTTGGTTTATAATCATTTTGTCTGAGATTGTTCAAGGAAATTTTGGCAGGAGGGGAATTGGGAAATTCATGAACACGTAGATATTTGTTGATTTTTAATTGAAAATTTAAATGAATATTGACATGAATTTTTTAAGTGTATGAAATTTATTATTGTTTTAAATAATAATGATATTTATAGTTGTTCATATTTTCCCATAATTGATAATTTATATAACCAATAATTATATTTTCCCTCCAACTTATGAATGTTGATATCCTTAGGGGAGAGTTTACTACAACTAAGGGGTGGATCAATGGTTATTAAAAAACCCAAAAATTACTTTTATAAATTATGATCCCTATTTCTAGTTAGTGTGAATGATATTAATAGTGATGATGTAATGATGAGAGGTTGAGTAAAAAATAAAACATAGAGACATAATAGATTTTTATAGGGTTCACTCACCTTTATTATCTAGTGGCTAATCCTTAGTGAGAAGTGGTTGTCACCACTTGACATAAATTTCAATTTATTATAAATAGAATAAGTAAATGAGTAAGAGGACTATCTTGAAATATAGTTATTAGATTGAGGAAAATTACTAACAAGTAGAATGATCTCTACCACTGATAATTCAAGTTCCACTATAATTTTTAATTACTCTTAATAATTGTTTATCTCAAAAAATTCTAAATAAATATTCCTTTGTATACACCAAGAATAAGATACTATATATATTTTTTGTTCACACACAAGACACATCAGGTGGGTCTTATTTATATTTATGAATATAACAAAAAATTTTCCATGATATATCTTATTATAGTGTAATCATTAGTTCTGAAGGATAAGGAAGAAGAAAACCAAATATTCTTACTGTATCTGATAACACATTTATCTAGATTTATGAAGTGACATTTAGCTTATATTAGGAATTGTTTGATATTTATAGTATAAAAAATCAACCAATATTCTCCAGTGAGACCCATCTTGCTATTGTTCATGCATTGTAGTGTGACATTCCATGAATAACTAGAAAAAAACCTAAAACTTCTATCTTCTAGGTAGTTATAGTATATCTCTTCCCACTACTTCATCTTCCACTTATCCTCTCCATGTATTGTGGTGTGAAACATTTTCTCATGAAATTTGATCACTTATCACCCCAAATAATCAACAAAATAAACTCTCATGGGGTTTCTTCAAGTCATATCTAGACTATTATTAATCTCTCAAATTCACCATTATGCTTCAACCCTATCAATTTTGGAATAATTACTATCACATCAAATATATTCCATTATAATATAAAATAAACTACATAGAATATTATCTCATGTCAATTTAACTCATTCATTGATCTATACCAATGGGAAATAAAGAGTCCCAATATAAATATGAATTAATTAATCTATTAATCTCATTACTTAAACAGTATATATCAGAAATACTCTCACAACCCAAGGACCTAAAGGTTTATTGTCTTGAAGACTAGCTACAGAAATAATTAATTGTACAACACTTGGAAATTTTTATCTATAATAATACTCTTCTAGACCCTTCCTAGATATCTTAAAAAATATAATCATCTTCATAACCTGGTGATTGGAATCATAATAAATGGGTGATTTTTGTAACACCCCAATCTTTCACGATACACATCTCTTTCAATAATGCAATAGCTTCCATTGTATGCAAGTTCGAGATCCTAACACACCGCAGCCAATCAAAGTTGTCATTATGAATATTAATACCCAATTTTTGAAATTATATAAATTTTATATTTCAAAATGGACTTCATTTTTGGATTCATAATATCAAAATTATCCTAGGTTGATTTTTTGGTATTTTTCTGAGAACTTCCAATTTTTTATGAATAGTGAAAAATACATAAAAACAAATTTTTTATCAAAATAATTTATAGTGATAAATTATACTATTGAGTGGTTTTAAAGTAAAATTATAATATATTTTTACCATTTTATCGAATGGTGTTCATTAGAATTAATTTCTATTTGAAATTGGACATAAACAATTGTCAATCTTTTGATATATATTGTTTCTTAAAAACACGCTATTTGTTGTGACAACGGGAATTAATTATAAAATTAATTAATTCAACTTATATGTTTATAATTTTTTAAAATAGACATCATTTTATAATTTGGAATATCAATTATAGCTTAGGGTGAAATTTTGGAATTGTTCTGAAAAACTTCAATTTTTAATGAATAGTGAAACCACTAAGTGATAGTTAAAAACTGATTTTTTGTTTAAATAAAACATTAACACTTATGTTATTTGATTTTAAAAAATCAGACATAAATGGTTGTCATTAATAATTAAAATGTGGTTCAATGGTATTAAAATAATTTTTTGGTGAATAGTAACTTTTATGTTTAATTAATCGCGATTAAAGGTAATTAGTGAAATTTAAGGTAAAAATGATATTTTACAAATATGAAAATATCTTGACACTTTTCCTAACCTAATTGGGTGAGTCATGGCCGACCAATACAATCTATGGGTCAACTTGGGGACCCCATGGAGCCACTTGGGTAAGAAAATGACATTAATAACTTTTTATTTAAAGTAAAAATAAAATTGTCACAAACATGTGTTGTTTTACTAAAACAATTATTACTTGGGGTTATATAAGTTAACTTTTCAACTATAAATATTCATCATAATGATAAAACTATTTCCTAAATCATGGTAATTTTCTTATAATTTTTAGGCTTTAAATAAGTTAAATTTTTTATGACACAATGATGATGCAGTGATTACCTCCTTAATTAACGATTTAAATAAAATGAAAAGATCATTTAAAATCTAAGGCTTAAACTTGTCAAAAACCTATTGGATGAGAATATTTCGAACCCATATCACCTTATACTCGAAATATATCATTTTGGGACCTTTATAATCCAAAAATCATTTCATAATAAAGTAACATTTCAATCTTTCCAAGAGTACCCCTCCTCTCCTCTTATAAATGGACCCCACCACTACAACCTTACTCACACCTTCCAAGACATTTGTCTCAGCCACCCTCTGCCCAAATAATCTCTGTACTTCCCTCTATTACTCCTAAAAGCCTAAATTTGGGCAGAAGTATTCCCAAGGAAGCCTTTGGCTCAAATCAAAAAGAGTTACCCGATTTTAAGGTAATGTCTTCTCTTATGTTATTTTATTTTATTTTGCTTCTTCAAACCCTTAACCTCTTTTTATTCCATTATTTTGTAACAACACCAGTATCTTCAATATACTATGATGTTTTTGTGAGAACTATTTTATTTACACTTACACATACCTTCGTCTAATGGTTAAAGAACCAACTGTTTCTGTGGGTGGCAAATTACTGCCTCATGAAACAATGATTGTTCAATCTTATTTTAACACCTCTCATGGTGGATATTATGATGAAACTATTTTTATATATGATATATATTATATTTTTGTTTTATTTATGATTCTTTATTTTTCATTTATGGGGTACCTTTGTGATTTCTATTATGGGTAAATGCGATAATTTCATTTTTGGAAGTGCGGACTACCGCCCCCTCAAAGTGATTTGAATCGTTAATGCCATATGTGGGATGTATAAAGGATGGAGTAAATAATATTATACAAGATATTATACTAGAATTATAATATACCTTTTTATCATTATGATTTCATTCCATTAAATACGAAATAGAAATGAATGTAGTGTCCACGCGTACGTACGACTTACCATCTCCATGAACGGTGCATTTCATTTTTTATCTCTAAATGTTACATAATATTATGAATGAATGTATATACTGGATATATATTATATATATGATATATACTTAATAAATATAATTCTGTAGATAATGGATATTCTACCACATAAACAACTTGTAATTATAAGAAGTTTATTGTTGACTCAAGTACCAAAGATCGACAAAACGACCGTTATTAACTTAAATGACTACGTAATTTTCATTACATGGTAATGAGTAATATAAAAGCAATAATGAACTTGAAAAATGTTCTTAAGAAAGTATAGATTAACTCTAGTTAATTATTGAGGAGGTTAAAGAACGATCGAGTCATGTCGGACACGAGGTAAGGGAACTTCTTAACCTGATTTCCGTTCTTTGGGTTAATCTCATAATTCCAAATTATGTCATGATATTATTATGTATTATCTTGTATTTGTACTTTCATTATGTGTAATTATAGTGAATACACACAATAGATCTATCTTATTTAAAAAAATTATCTTTGTAAGGGACTTTGTCTCAATCTCCATTCATTGAGGCATATTTTATATTATACACAACTTTATTTTATACGGTGTATCAACCCCTTTAACTTTTACGTTTATTCAAATGGAATATTTTTTATACAAATCATTTTACTAAACGACAAAAGGGAATGTTTTTTTGTCGTACGTATGTGAGGACAACGACTTCTCCGCCGCCGTGACCATTATTTGAGTTTTGTCTTCCTATACAAGCCATAATTTTTTTAAATGAAAAATAAATACCAAGTTTTAATTTTCTTCTATTTTGATATTGAAAATGGTTTTGATAAAGTTTTTATTATATCAACATGTTGTATTGATATCTTGTGATTGAAATGTGGAAATGTTATGTTTCCTTTATGCATGTTTTATGTGATACGATTATGTTATGGTTTATGATATGTTTAAACCTGTTCATATGAGGAATGCATTGGACTTAATAAGTGACGGGTGCAGCCCGGTCTAGCTCCTCGATGCATCGGCAGGTCTCATGAGACAAACTAGTGTCTTGGTACGAGGCCTTGACAAAATCTTATTTTTAGTCTTGGGACGACGCCTTGGCTACGTGGTTATGATAGTCTGACATTATGCATTCCATATTTATGAAAGTGGTTATTGATATTTCATGTGATTATTCGACCAGTAGAATATCCATGTGAATAAGTAAATGGAATTATCTCATTTTACTTTTGCCTTATTTTGTTGAATCTCAAGTTTAAAAGGCTTTTATTTTAGTCATACATTGCCTTAAATGTTTACGTATATTTTTGAAAGCTTCCGCTATATTGTTATCCTTACTGAGCATCTGAGCTCACCACTTTCAATGTTTTATTTTCCCCAGGATGTGAAGAAATATTTTATGACTAACCTACATGGATAGTCTTAAGGGGATAGAAGTTTGGAGTATGGATACTATGTTATTGTGTTTTTTTCACTTTATGATGTAATGTATCATCTATGAATGTCTCTAGTGTTTCCAAGGCTACTAAAATATTTGGTCTTTCGTGACTTGATCTTTTGTGATCATGCCAATGTTACGCAATAAGGCACCGACTCTGGGTAACTGGGTTTGGGGCGTTACAATTTTAGATTCTCAGTAAGAGAAAAACATATCATAACATAAACTAAAACATTAGGAAGACATAAATGTCATCATAAATGAACCAAAGACCTTAGAACATAATCATAAAACATATTATAAAAAATATATCATAAAAACATCATTAAGGAATCAGAAAAGATATGACATGGATTATAATATATCTCAACGAACACATAAAATTTTATTATAACATAAAAGTGATGAATACTTTAAAAATAAATCTTGATCATGAAAACATGGAATTTCATGGAAATGAAATGTAACTTAGAAATATGGCATAACATGATAAACAACTTATAAATGTATCAAAACAAAAAGCATAAAAAATATTATGAACAAGGATTACCACATCTCATTAACATAAATACTTGTGACAAATCATTCCACATCTCATTCAAATAACAAACTTATGAACAAAGCTTCCTGCATCCCATTCAAAAAAATTGTGAATAAAGCTTCATGTATCTCATTCACACCGTGAAATTTAATGTAATGTTCTTGTATCACATTGAAACAAAATTCCATCATCTCATGTGATTTGAAACCTTAACTAATGTAATATAGAGATATAATAGATCCTACTATCATATGTTTATAACATAACCACACATTCTTTGTTTATAACAGAACCACTAGTGATTGGTTAATAAGAGAACCACCCATACTTGGTTATAATAGAAGATAACACCACTCATCTCGACCTATGTATTCAATTTAAAATAAATCATCATCATATCATATATAACCCATAGAAAATTATTTATTTCTTAAACATTAAAATATAAATCCTTTACTTTTCATAAATAACCCACATTAACAAAATGGGTTTTATAAAACATCTAAATTATATAAAATAAAATCATGAACTCTGTCATTTGAAAAAATAATTAATCACACAAAAAAATTACATAATAAAATAATACATAAAGTGAAACATTTAAAACACCCCCATTGAATAATAATTCTTTAAATTTGAAAGATAAATCAAAAATGTATTTTCTTTAAATATTGATTTAAAAAAGGATATGATTTTCAAGTTACCTTCCAAAAAATTTTATTTAAGAAGATATGAATCATTAAAACTTTTCTTCAAAACAAATTCTAATAATGATTCATTTTTAAAACATAATTACAAATTTGATGTAGAATAGAAGTTTATAAAATCTGGGTAAGGAGATGAATTTTAATTTTTTTAAATTGACTTTATAGAAAACATACAAAACTAAAAGGATAATGAAAACTTTGATTTAAAAATAATAAATGGGAATAAAATAATATTTGTAAATTAAAAAAATGGAATTTTTATTTGGGAAATTAGATCATTTTTGTGAAGTAAAAACATGGATATCATAGAAAATCCACTGTATGAAATTATAATTATTCTTAACAAAAAGCAATTTTCATGAGACAATATAATCATCAAGGGGAAATAATTTTGTTTGGATAATGATTTTCTTATATATAAGGTGTTAATAAATAATAACATGATAATATGTCATAATAGATAAATCTCAATTGATAATGGCCAAAGATAAGTGATTATTACTCAAGAAAAAGATTTGAGTCATGAAACCCCCTTACAACCTTTGTAATTTTTAAATCAGAACCCCATGAGAAGTATAAATTTAAATAGAACATTGAATATCTTTAAATATAGTATTATAATGATAAAAAACAAAAATGGGGATGTATTTACACTATTTACAATGAAACATGGTCTATAGCTTAAAAATGTCTCGAGGGATTCAAATCTAAGAAAAATAAAATCTTACATTATTTCCCTGCTTGTCAAATACACTCTAAGATTCGGTATAACAAACATAAATATCTTAATAAAAAAATTATAACCATATTAATACCTAAAAATATGTTTAAATTTCTTTTATAATCATTAACTACATGTATATTAGTTAGTATTTTCTTATTTTCACATTGTGGGAGTTTATAATTTTGACCATTTGTACTAGTTTCGTAGGAGAAGTGTTGGTATTCATTATTCTTCCAAGGTTAATTATTATAATTTAATTAATTATACTATAATTCATGACAAAAAATTTTCTATGATGTTTAATTTTACTTTCATGAGTACTTTAGTATTTATCCTAGAAGTTGAAATTGACAACGAACATTTTTCATTGATTTTTAACCTATCATATTATAATGAGTTAAATATTGATATATCCATTCCAAAATAAAAAATAATTATTTAAATATTTATATCATATTATAATTTTAATTATTTTTTCAAAATCATCAATGATGTAATTTCATATCATTATTCATCTAGGGGGTCAAACCGACCCAACCACAAACATACCATGATTATTGATGATTATGAAGTGGTTTCAATGTAATATAATTACTCTAGAAACATAATGAAATAATTTAGTTTTTATTAGTTTGATTTATAAAAATTATAAATTATTTAATATAATAATTAAAAGATATTTTAGTATTACATGATTTGAATCGATGATTTTTCTTTTAGTTTGTTTATTTTAGACGATTGAAATTACGATAATCATTTATTTATCATAAAAATAATATGTTTTATAAATTTTCAAACTATAAAAATAATGATATAATAAAAATAATATTTATCTTTTAAAACCTTTCTAATTACTATCTATTTATTGTGGTGATGAAATGAAAAATTGAAATTGATCATTCCATGGAGGCAGTAGTTCACACGTACGCATGGTGTACAATTTTATTTTTCATAGAATGGAGAAACAAAATAACAAGGTGTATCATTTTAGAATCTATAATATCACATAAATATCATCATTATGTATTTAATTTCTATTATAACAATTATTTTATAGTGGTGATGGGAAACAAAACACATCGTGTCGTGGTGGTTATAGTCTGCACAACTCACGATACACATTCTTGTTTTTGTTAAATGATAAGGTGGAGGGAGGTTAATAATTGTACCATAATTATAGTAACATAAAATTATAATAATAATATTGATGATATAATTATTTTATGGTAAAAATATATATATACAAGAATAAAATCATTTAATGAAATAGAAAAAAAAGAATGATAGATTATGAATTTATACATAACCTATTGGATTATATCCTTTGAGAATGAGATTAAAACATTGAGGGATGGTATTTTTAGAATACCTGACCCACTTTAAGGTGTATAAGAGTTTATAAGATAGTTTTTGAAATATTTTCTTCATAATGTAATCAATTTTTTTGTAAGGGAAAGTGAGGAGAGGACTGCCCCTTTATAAGTGATAAGGAGTGACATTTTGTAAAAACCAAAAACCATTCAATAAAATGTATTAAATCTTAGGGAATGTGGCTCAAAAATTGATAAATATTGTATTGGGTAATATATAAGGTCAATACAAACATCCACCACTCAATTAAAAACATTTCTAAACATGTTATTCCCTTTAACTCTAAGGTTGGTCATTTTTAGTATTTTAGTTTTATCAACGGTAACTAGTTTTTACCTATCTAATTTATCCTTAATTACTAAAGATAAAATGTTAATTAGTATATAATTGTGAAATAACTATTCAAAATTTTAAACCCGTTTTGATTGATAAAATTTTTATGTTATTAAAATAAATTTTAAAATATTAATTGTATAATGTGTTATTTTTTTGGAGGAATATAACTTAATTTTGAAATACAAAATATGGGTATATAAATTAAAACCAACTTTTTTAAAATTATAAATTTAATTTTAAAATATATTTTTGGTTTAAAAAAATGTTTCATAAACTTAAAATTCCAACTTATATACAAATATGGACATAAAATCTACAATATTAGAAAAAACGATATTTCACTATTTAACTAAAAATAAAATGATTTTGAAAAATAAAAAATAATATTATGATTATATTATTACAAATAATAATAAAATTTTTTTCATTTTATAAAGTTCAATTTATTAAATTTTATAATTCAAAATTTAATTAAAATCCCAAGAAATATAGTGGAAAACTATTCATATTGGAAAACATATTTTTTAAAATATTAACTATTCTATATTATTATATCCTATCAATTATTAATTAATTTACTGGTAATATAATATAAATATTATTAATATATTTAATTACAATTTTATCCTAATATAGATCATTTCTTGAAATACAACAATAGTTTAAAAAATCAATTTTTAAAGAGAAAATGATATCCATAGTTGTTTTAGCTATAATAATTTCATTTCAATATTATTAAAAGTAGTCTTATTTTCATTATATACATATTTAATATTTTTTTTACTCATATTCATTCTTTAAATTAAATATATAGTTTTTAAATTTCATTTTTAATATTTATATTTTACCTATATATATTTTGGTTTTCTTTTTATTTCTATGTTGTGTGTCGATAAAGTTATCAAAAAAAATATTAATTTAAGGAAAATATTTTGCAAAATTTTGGGTCATTACATCCCAAACCCAAAAAATTACATCCTTATGATATTAATTATTATTTACGAACAACATTTGATAATGGTATCTATAAGATAAGTATGACATATGGTATAATTTCTAGAGAGGTATAAACTTTACAAACATGGAAGAATCTCTTTCTTCTCAGAATATGATTAACCCTAATTTAGAGTTATTATTCAAAAATTTGATACAATAGTATATTAATATTCTGTATGAAGGAAAAAATTATATAATTTTTTCCTTAAGGGTGTTTATTATCATATTTTCATTGATTGAATATCACAGGTTAATATGAAACGTGTTTTAATTACTCAAATTTTAGTTAGTCCATGGATTAGGGAATTGAAATGGTTAATTCCAAAGTTATCTACACATAATAAATTGAGTCATTAATATATCTGTTGGATGAACTATATTTATTTCAATCATAATAATTAATGTTTTTAGTTTCCTATATTATTTTGATACTCGATGACTCCCTCTTCCCTATGTAAAAAATCTTCGAGTCTTATTTAGTCAATTCATTTGGTGATTCTTCTAACATATTTTACAAATAGGAAATTGAACATTATTTCATTCACCATTATCATAACTAAGTATTTTATAAGACTCTATAATTATATTATTTTTAATGTTTTGTATTTTAACTATGTTTTTATTATTAATCTTATTTTATGATAGCTAGTTTGACATAATCATAACGTCTCTCTCTTCAGGTCCCATTCTTATGGGTGGTTTATTGAGTTAGTCTTTGTGTTGTCCCTCATATCAATTTATCTTTCTAGTTTAAACCATTACTTAAATAAATAAGGTTTAAATGAGTGCTAAAACCTTATTATTACATGGGAATTTTAATAATAATAAATTAAATTCAATGCTAATTTGTTTTTGTTTTTTTACCTTTTCACATTGTCACATAGTTCCTTTAGTTCAACCTATATAAATATTAGTTTCACCTACTTAATATTAATTTGGTTTATATTATTATTATCAAACTAATCCATAAATTTAACTACTAAATTAATCAATAATAGTACTTTATAAAGAGAATATTATTAGAAAAATCATATCCCCATGAGTTTCAAACTAAGTATACAGTTAAGCAACTTTGTTTTCCACCAGGTCACAGTTGAGTTAATACCCAACATGCCCTCTTTAAGTTTATTACCCCTACATACATATATTTTATATCCTTCATTTACTTATAGTATCTTGGTAGGGATGTAGCTACAAGGAGAACCATATAATCTCTATTTCACCAAAACATTATAATGTTATCATATAATATTACTCATCCCTTAGTCTTTTCCATATGGGTTTCACTAAATTTATCTAAAATAATATAAAAAATTATCTAAACCCTTCCTTAACACTACTTAAAGTGACCTGTGATAAACATGAGTTAAATAATACATTAATCTCAAGATTTAAAAAATACTTTTAATAAATAGTCACACAAACCAAGGGTGAAAATTATTTTCGTCTTAGATATTAGCTACATAAACAACTTATTTAACCCAACTTTAAAACTTTTATCCATAATAATGATTCTCTGGACCCTTTCTAGACATATCAAATGACATAATAATATTTATAACTAAGGGACTGGAAACATAATAAATGGTTGATCTCAATTGCTTAGTAATGAAAAAACAAACCATAACATAATGGAAAAAACACAGAAGATATAAATATGATTATAAAAGATCAAATGACCATATAAGATAATTATAAAACATGTTATAAATACATAAATCATAAAAAATATCATCAAAAAATAATAAAATATATATAATGCCTCAAAATATATCCCAATGATCGTATAACATGTGACCATGTCATGCAATTTATGAATACTTTTAAAATAATTCTTAATCATAAAAACATAGAATTTTATTTAAATTTAATGTATATTAAAAAATTATCATAACTTGATAAAAAACATGGAATTATTGTACAACCTTAAACATATAAAATCTTATGAAAAAATATTTCCTCATAATGTTCACACAATAACTTGTGAAAAAATATTATGGTATATCATTCACACAAAAAACATGTGAACAATGATTCCCACATCTCATTATCACAAAAAACATGTGGGTAAAGATCCTTACATCTCATTCACAAAACAAACTTGTGAAAAAATCTCCCTATATATAATTCATGAAAAATTTCATCATATCGGGTGATATGAAACATTAACCAATGAATTAGAGGTCTATAACATACCCACCCATATTAGGTTTATAATTTTACCACCATTAATTGGTTAAAAAGGGACCACCTATCCATGAAATATAACAGAACAAACTGTCCTTGGTTTATAACAGAACCACCCATCACTCATCCATACATATGTGTTCCATTTAAAATAAATAATCATAATATCTTAGAGAACACATAGAAAATAATTTCTTTCTTAAAAATCCAAATGGAATGCATTAAAGTTTCATAAATAACCCATAAAAATAAAATGAGTTTCATAAAACATCAAAATGATATAAAATAACATCATGAATTTCATTTTTTGAATATATAAAACTTTATCACTCAAATTAATCACGTAATAAAAAAATATAGGTTGAAACATGAAACAATACCACATTAAAGAGGATATATTTTAAAATGGAAGATAAATCATAAAAAGGATTTGTCTTAAAATATAATCTTAAAAAGGGTGTTATTTTCATATAATTTTCCAAAGTTATTTTAAGATGAATAGGATACTCCTTAAAACATTTCTTCAAAAAAATCAAATAAATAATCTTGCTAAAACATATATCCTTATTTTAAGTAGAATAAAATTATAAAAAATCATTTTAACAAAAATAACTTTAAAAGTATCAAAACATGATTACAAAAAATCCAAACTATTATAGGGATCACAAAATGTTTTATTTAAATTGAATAAATGTTAATAAAAGGATCATTGGGGAATAAAAATAGTGATTTTTTTTATTTTCGAAAGGATTACATTATATCTATGTAAAAAAATTATATGGAAGAAAAATCTATTAGAGGAAATGAGAATGATTAATAACAAAAATTCATTTCATGAAACAATAGAACCATCAAGTAATATTACTTTGGTGTGAAACATGATTTTCCCAAAATAATATAGGGACCCATACTTTTAATACCTAAATATTAGATCTTATTTGATGAGTATTTATCACATAACATAATTATCCATACAAAAGTCAAATAAGTCTAGTAGATTTGGAATCATGGATACATAAACAAATGGTTTATATGTGATTCACATTATATCTTAATATGATCTTCATGTCGTTAAACCTTCTTAGAAAAATCGTTCTTAATAACTTATTCATAAACAATGGAAAGTAAACCTATGGAAGGGTGTTATTAGATTCTTATTAAGGATAAAAGATAGAGATATCAATGATCACTTAAATATAACATGAGTATAAGGGTATGAAAACATGAGAATAATATTTGAAAACTGTACCCTACATATCATGTATCATAATCGTAAGTCATGGAATACATCATAAAAGTTTATAAGTCATGAATCATAAATAAATCAAATAACATCATATTTGATTTAATAACATTGGAATAAGATATAAGTTTGTGAATTACACATAAGAATATAAAATCATTTCCATAGTAGTCAAGGATTACTAAAAAACTATCATAGTGGATTTTATTTACTACAAAAACATTCTAGTATTCAAGGTTCACTATCAAGAATATCATAGTGAATATATTACCTTACCAAACTATGTTCACTACCCATTACAGTCATGTTAATTTCATGAGATATCCCTATATACCCAATGTATTAGAGGGATATATAATTTTGATCCCACCAATCACATAATTAAAATAAAAAATAGGAGTTTCATATGATCATAAATCATTCACCATATCATAAGCCATGAAAAGGAAATGGGTTTCAAAAAACATTTTATCATTTAATCATACCATAAGCCTTAGAAAAGAAATGATTTTAATAACTTAATTAACATGTGTAAATGAAAAGGGTTTCATTGAATCATCCTTAAATTATTATCTTTATAAGACATTAAAATAATGATATTGTATTCTATCATTGGATCATACCCCTAGTAAATAATAAGTAATATGAAATTATTTTATCATAAAATAAATATTTTTAAATGATAAATGGAATATTTCATGGGGAAAATAAATTTTTTACTTTGAAATCACTTATTTAAAATATAAAATATACAAAAATATTAAGGAGAACATTTTATTTAAAAATAAACTTGGAATGTTTTAAATTATGCTCCAAAATATATTGTATTCATGATGGTGGGAAATATTGTTCATGTCATGTATATTAACACAAGGATTCCTTTCACATTTTTGATAAAAAGTCAAAAGTGACTCATCAGGAAAATGAAAATAAGGTTACTTTTAAATCATTTCATAAAAATCAAAACATGGTTAAAAAATTATTTAAATAATCATGGAATAATATTAAAAACATTCTTGAAAACATTTTTAAAAAACATGGACATGAAAGAGAATGAATTTTTGATCAAAGAGAGAAATAAATTTGAATTCCCTTAAAACATTAATTTGGTATTCTGAGTTCTTAATGAGAGTAAAATGAAAGGGAAAACATTATTATCTAGAAATAACCATAAGAGAAAAAAATTCCTCAGATTATTGAGAGGAATATCATGAAATTGCATCATTATAATTATAATCATAAACAATCCTAGTAAAAAATGAGATAGTAACATAAAACCATTACCACAGGCTTGACTACTATCGTACGTGTTAGAACCTCATGTATAATAAATATATATTTACTATAAATATATTAATATCCATACTAATTTAATTTCCCATATTTTTTGTTTAATGTTTTTAAATATTATAAGATATTATTTCAAGAACAGGCACTGAGACATCATGTGATTTTGAGACCCAGTGTGGCCAAAATAATTGCTTGAAAAAAATAAAAATATTAAATTTTACACATGCATATTTTTCTTGGAAAAGTGTAAAAACCTTTAAATAGGTGTCTAGATTATAAATCTATGGGAACTGTTACATTTGGAGTAGCGACTTTACCTTAGGTAAGGCCTAACATCGACTGACATGGTTCAACTATTAGAAGGAATTTTTAGACGCTTTAAAGAATAAAGTAAATAAATATTTATTTTATTTAACATTACACAGTGATGTAATGAAAAATTTTATTTTTATTATGCCTTGTTATAAAAGTTAAGGTTATCTGCATAACCCTATAATTATTTTGAATCATGATGAAAGAATCCTCTTGAACAAATGAAGTTGAATCAGAGATCAGATCAAGGATCATAGCCCCAAAAGAGTTGGAGGATGTGGTCAATGACATCAACAAAACCACTCCTCATCAATGACCGATCCAAACTCTAGGTAGGTATTTTTTTTCATGATTCACCATTCTCGAATTAAATGATGAACGTGGTCCATCCCACAAATAGTTTGATCTAGGGTTTGATCCTTCTTGCCGGATGAGATTGATTGTGGGTTTTTAATGGGAGATAAATTTTTCTGATGATTTATTTTTTATTATTCATTATGATAGGAATGAATTGAGGATGACATGAAAAAGGTTTAGATTCATTCCTTTAATAATTATTTTTAATTTTCTCTCCCTCATTCATGACGTTCTTCGCTATTGGACCCTCATGTTCAGGACACGAATTGCAAGGAGGCTCTAAAAGTAATTAGACCCTCAGATTGGTGGAAAGAGAAAGCAGAGGAAAAAATAGTGTTTCTGATACACAAGGATCCTAGAATTGGTGTCATTTTAGAAATTATACCACCATAGGAGGAACGGTGGCCCACAAAGGGGGCCATGGGCACGCTGGTACTAGAGATCGGTGCTGAAGGTTGCATGTGGAGGAAAGCCGCATGCGGTGGTGGTGGAGCCACATGGATGTTGTGGTCTGACCTCATGGGATCCCACTACAACAGGGAAAAGAACACGATAACTGGCTGCTTTCGGTGTTCATGGGGCATGACAGTCACTATGCACGGTAACACATCTGAACAGAGCAGTTGCGGTGCATGATCCAACTTGGCCAAGTGGGTCAAACCTCGACAAGATGGACCAGACCCAGCTAGACTAGTCCAAACCCAGGCTGAACCGAGTGGTCAGACTGGGCCATGCTCGACCAAGTTGTTGCATGGCAGTAGCAGCTCAAGTGGCCATGGCACAGTCAATTTCCACAGTCAGTGGATCGACTTCTCGATCAGTCCATGAGCTAGTGGACCCCCCTTTTTAATTTTAAAATGCCAGTAAATTTAAAACCAAGATTCCATTTGAAAAACCATATGCGAATTTGGGACCTTTGCAATGGAACGGTCCTTTTGAGATATCCTATGTGGGGTTTTTTAGAAGTGTGCATACAACATAATGGATTGAGGAGTAGGTTCTCCTGGAATGATCGTTCATTGAGGAGAATCTTGTGGATGGATGTGACAAAGTGTTTGGGTGTCTCTTGGTGACTATGTGACTCCTAATGACTATGTGTATTATATAGAGTGGGTGTTTCATAGAGACTGAATGAATCCCAAAGACTATGTGTCCAATACATATTGTGTGTCTCATGGAGACTGTGTGACTCCAAAAGACTATGTGTATTAGCAAGAATGTGTGTCTCATGGAAACTATGTGTCTCATGAAGACTTTTTGTCACATTGGAGAGATTATATCTTGATATTCTTGATATATGGGTTGTGGGTGCATATCATTAAGGAGTTAATAGTACTATTCCTTCATGCTATTTCCATTTTTTTATTTCTTGTGTGGAATTTCCTTTGTGTTATTTCCTTTGTGGTATTTTCTATGTAGTATTATCTTTGTGGTATTTCTTATGTGGTATTTCATTTGTGGTATTTATTTTTTGATATTTCCTTTGTGGTAATCCTCTGTGGTTTTGTAGTTCCTTACTGTGTATTATTTTACTCACACATATACTAGATTTTCTTACATGTGTCATGTATTGTGCAGATGAGCAACCTTTTGATAGAGTCCAGGGTAGACCGTAACCAAACAAAGCTTTGTGATTTCAAGTGGGTTGAGTTGTTCCTATGACTTTGAGAATCATTCTCAATACCTTTGTCTATAGTTTGGAGTTTATGGTATATATACTTCTCTTTTGGTGGTCTTGTATTATGGGCCATTTTACTTTACTTCACTTTACTACCCTTTTGTACTCTATTGGTTGGGATATAGTGTATGCATGTATTTGTTTACTTAGTGTTTTTACATTTCATCATTTTTGGATTGGAGACGCGCATGCGTGCGCACGCGTGTGTGTAGGTACTTATAAAAATGCCTCCCATTTATGGGATATTCTTTTCTAGTGCTAGTCACTATCCCCTATCCTATTGGAGGTGGGATTGGGGTAGTCACGATATCGGCCCCTCTAGGAAGGATTGTGACAGAGTTGTATCAGAGGAGGTTGGTTCAACCTTAGGACCCAGAGTCTGTGATTTTGGTTTAGGGTAAGAGTTTTATGTGCTTTGAGTTCAACTTTATGGATAAAAAATCTAGTGATGTTTCAATGACTAGACTCTGATTTCTACTTTTCTTCTCGTTACATAAATATAATGTTTATAAGTAAAAATAATGGCACATGCAAAATATAAGAATGGGTTGTGTTTTCCATGCCCTTATTGAGCCATCTCTTTAGATATACTCTATTGATTGTGGTACATAATGTTTCATTACAGGATACATACACATATATATCCATCTAGGATTCCATTGTGTGATCATAAGGATGATCTTCCTAGCAACAAGGAATTGGTATAGGGGCATGTACCAAATATAGCACCTCTGAGTGGTTTTTTTGAAATACCACCACCAATCGAGTAGCAGTTACAACAAGATTTACTGACTAAGGATGCACATAGACTGAGTGTGTTTCATGTTTTCCAAAGGCAGTGACCTCCCATGTTTCAGGGTGACCTAGACCCCCAGGAATACTAGGGTTGGCTAGAGTTAGGTACACATGTATTTTGAATTGTGATGATGCCTTCTGACCAAATGTAAGTCCTTTGCATAAGTCTTTTCTAGGGATCGGTAAGGTGATGGTGGATCTTAGCAACCTAAAAATATGATGAGATGACACTTCCTTGGGAAGAATTCGAGCATCTCTACAGAGAGGAGTGATTTCCAGAAACAGTGTGATCGGTGTACATACATGATCTTCTACATCTGCATAAGGGCAGTCTAACAGTGGAGGATTACTCAGCATGGTTTACCTATCTTTAATGTCACTCCATAGATATGGTACGAAACCAGTTCTTCAAGGATTGGCCATTCAATTAGGGCCTACACTAGGAGATCCCATGATATCCCTTAGCATTTCTACTTATGTTGGGGGTACTTGAGCGAGATCTGTTAGTGGGGAGTTTTCTATAAGATAAAACATTGATAGTGGAAGCTACCAGAAGATACCAGGTCATTGAGACCTCGACATAAGGTATCTGATGACAGTCTTAGGGACCCTGTCGGGTTAGCCACTCCAGGAGATGACCCTAGGGTCTATGTTCAGTGGTACGGGGCTCCCAGGGTGGCTCGAATCAGTGGAGGGAAAGGTTGTGTTACACATGTGATGATTGGGGGAAATATGTCTTGATATTTTCTGACCCATCATATGGTTGATTAGGATACGGTCAAGGGACCACCTAGGTCAAGGTAGAGAGAGTATCAGGGTGATCTGCAAGGTGGAGGACATGGTAGAGGAGGATGGAGGGTAGCTAGAGGTGGGAAGAGGTTTTACATACTACCACATCCACCCCTAGGAATTGCATGACAAGATCAAGGAGCGAGTGGATTGAGATAAGTCTAGCTTCAGGTGACGAAGTCTTATGACCCTAAGGATCTATGGATTATTAGAGGTATGATCTCTTTTTTTCACCTTAGTTGTAGTTTTGATAGACACAGGTGTCCTTTATTCCATTATTTCCATGAACCTGTTCGAGACTCAGAGATTCCAATAGAACTCTCAAACCATACACTAGGAGACTCATAGGGGAGAAGATTCAATGATTACACACTAGTGCAAATAGTGTGACCATACATTTATATGTGAGAGTTTTGGTTGGGATATTTTTGTAGTAGTGGTGAGGCCTTATGACGCCATTCCTTATATGGACTGGTTATCCATAATCTATGCTCATATTGAATGTTTTAGGCACAGATTACATTGTGTCTATAGTGATGGAACCAGGTTTTCCATTATTTGTGGAAAGGAAAACCAAGAAAGAAAGAATGTACTCTCAAATAAGAGGGTGAATCCGATCAATCATCAGTTGGATAAGCTGACCCTCATCACAGTGGATGATATTAGCCATAAAATTCCTATAGTGGTGGAGGAGTATGAGGACATATTTCTTAAGGATGTTACATGATTACCTCCCTATAATGAGGTATACTTCTACATTGATCTATAACCCATGACAATAACGATATCTACACCTGAACATCAGATGGATCCCATAGAGCTTCGTGAGATGAGGGTAATGTTAGAGGACTTATAGATAAAGGGCTTTGTGAGACCCAGTGTTTCACCCTGGGTAGCCCCAATTTTTTTTCAGGAAGGTAGATGAGATACTAAGGTTATGTTTGGACTTTTAGAGCATAAACTAGGTGATCTTGAAGAATAAGTATCCACTACCAATTATCATTGACCTATTAGATCAGTTACAAGGGGTGAAGTGGTTGTTGAAGATTGACCATAGATCTCGCTATCACCATCTCTGAGTACAGGATGAGGATACACTAAAGATGGATTTTAGATGTTGACACGACCACTATGAGTACTTGGTGATGCAGTTTGGCATAATGAACACCCCATAATTGATTATAGAACTCAAGAACAGGATCTTCCAGCCTTACATAGACTGATTCATTCTAGTCTTAATTGATGAAAACCTAGTATAATTGGCTTCTGAGGAGGACCATGAGAGACACTCGAGTATGGTCCTGGAAAGACTCCGAGAGCATTAGATTTATGCGAATCACTTAAAGTGTCAGTTTCAGATTTGATAGGTCCATTTTATGGGACACAAAATTTTAGATGTGGGAGTTACAGTGGATCTAGAAAATATTGAGAAGGTTCTTACTTGGGATCCACCCAAGAGTGTTACTAAGGTGTGAAGTTTTGTTGGTTTGTTTGGGTACTATTGGAGGTCTGTACCTGAATTTTTCAGATTAGAAGCATCCATGAATGCTTTGAAAAGAATGGGGAAACCATTTGGGTGGATGGAGAAGTGTCCGGAGAGATTTTAACAATTGAGTTAGATATTTAAGATCATTCCCATATTGCGATTTCTAGAAGAGGGTGCAGATTACGTAGTCTTCTGTGATGCATCCGGATATAGGTTTGGTTGTGCTCTGAATCAGGGGAAAGTGGTTATTTACTATGGTTGACGCCAATTAAGACCACATGATCAAAAAAATTCCACCCATCATCTTGAGTTAGTAGTGGTAGTCATCGCATTGAATATATGGTGACACTGCCTAAGGGGATAGAATTTTATCATATAAATTGACCACAAGAGTCTCATGTATATCTTCTCTCAAAAGGATCTGAACTTGAGATAGAGGTGATGATTAGAGTTCTTAGATGACTATGAATTTGATATTTTCTATACTAATGGGAAGGGAACAATGGTGGTACATGATCTAAATAGGAGATCCAGTTCACTGTTATTAAATGAGGCATCAGAGTAGTTGGCCTCATTGTAGATATCCTTCATGGAAATAAATGGAGCATCTCACCTCCAATCGATGGTTGTCAACCCTACACTCTTACATCGATTCAGGGAGGCATAAATTGAGGATACCGACTATGATACTATACATGATTATATGTCCACATGGAATGCCGCTAATGGATTTTTGGAAGGTGCGGAAAAAATAAATTTTTTCAGAGGACGCACAATAGTATTAGTAGTGTTATGGGAGGAGCACTTGAGGGAGTTTTACACACCTACATTGGCAGTACATCCATGCATGTAGAAGATTTATCAAGACCTTCAGTGTTAGTTCAGGTTTTCAGGAATGAAGAAGAGAGTTTCAAAAAAATGTATCTCGATGCCTCACCTGTCCGTAAGTGAAGGATGAGCACCAGGCTCCAGTAGGTTTGAAATAACCCCTAATAGTTCTAGAATGGAAGTAGAATTAGATATAAATGGACTTCATGATTGTTTACCACATACATCCAAGGGGAATGATATCACCTAGGTGATCATTAACTAACCCACCATTTTAGCCCACTTCAAAGCTATTTGGGAGTAGAGTTTAGTAGATATCCTAAAACAAATCTACATGTAGGAGATAGTTCAACTTCAAGGAGTTCCATCAATGATAGTCTCAGATCGTGATTCTCACTTTACATCCCATTTAGGGAAGGGATTTCAAGAATTATTTGGGACTTATTTATGGTTGATCAAATTATTTAACCCATAGAAGAATGGATAGACTGAGTTCACCATTAATGTTTTGGAGGACATGCTATGTGATTGCATACTAGATTTTGACTGCATTTGGGAGGATCACCTACCTCTAGTAGAGTTTGCATAAAAAAATATCATTACACCATTGGAATGACACTATTTGAGGCCTTGTATGGGTGACCCTACAGTTCACCACTTTTCTAGAAAGACCCTAGAGAGTCAGCACTCATGGGCCCATAGTGGGTGCAGACAACTACAGAAAACGCGTAGATCATCCAGGAGGAGATGAAGACTACATTGATTCATCATAATTTTTATGTTGATAGGCGATAGAGTCCTTTGATGATTAAGGAAGTAGAATATGTGTTCCTTTAATTCTCAACTTGATGCGGATTACAGATATTTGGCTGGGGCGACAAGCTATCTCTGAGGTTCATCAGCCCTTTCCAGATTCTATGCAGTGTTGGAAAGGTGGTGTACCACTTGGTTCTACCTCCATAGTTAGATGTGGTTCACGACATCCTCTACATCTAATAGCTAAAGAGGTATGTCCATGACCCATCAAACATCATTTACTTGGGAAAGCTGGACATCGACGACATGGATACATTTACTGAGTACCTTGTAGAGATCGAGGATCAACAAGAGAGAATCCTTCATGGGGGTCAATTCCTCTGGTGCATGTTCGGTGTCATCACGAGAATCTACAAGAGATAAATTGAGAGCATGAGGCTACGATTATTGCTCTATACCATCTTTTTTTGAGTAGCCCTTTTGTTTTGGATTTTGGGGATAAAAATCCCCACGGTGGGTAGAATGCAATGTCCGAGATTTTATGTGTATTATTTTTATGTATTATATGGAATTATTTCAAGACCAAGAACTATTATATCATGTGATTCCATGTCTTAGTGTGCCCAAAGCAATTGCTTAAAAAATATTAAAATATTATATATTACACTCATTAACATTTCCTAAAAAAGTGGAAGAAATTTTAAATTGTTGCTTGGATCAAAAATTTGAAATCATCATTGCGTTTAGAGCAACAAATTTACCTTAGGTGAGGCCTAAAATCGACCATAGCTAGTCATACATGAAGAGAAATTTTTAGATGTTTTAAAGAATAAAATAAATTAAGATTTATTTTATTTAATGTTACACAATGACAAAACAACACATTTTATTTTTATTAAGAATTATTATAAAATAAATATAATCTCGATAACACTAGAATTCATTGGAATAATGGAGAAAGAATCCTATAAAATTAATGCCGATCGATTAAATATCAGATTGAGGATTTTCGTTCCCATAGAGTTGGAGGATCTCATCAATGACATGAATGAAAATGATTCTTGTCAACGATCGATCCAATCTCTAGATAGGGAGTTTTTTTCATTGTGATTCCCCATTCTTGAATTCAACGATGAATGCAGACCAACCCATGAATAGGTTGATCCATGGTAAAATTATTCTTATTGGAAGGGATTGATTGTGAGGTTTTAATGGGAGATAAGCCTTTGGGATTATGTCTTCTTTATTATTCATTCTAACAGGAACAAATTTAGGCCCACATAAAGAAAAGTCTGAGGTTCATTCCTCTATGTTTTATTCTAATTATTCTCTCCCAATTTCATGGAGATCTTCATCATTGTAGACTCATGATCACTAATTAAATTTCCAAGAGTCACCGAATGAAATCAGATCCCCATATTGGTCACAAGATGAAGAGAAGACTAGATCAGTGTAGATGAAGACTCAATGATTATAGAAGTGGTATTGTTTTAGAAATAAATCCACTGGAAGAGGCATGGTGGTCTGTGGTAGGGTCCAACTGTGCACTAACACTAGCGACTGACAATAGTAGCAGCACATTGAGGCAGATTGTGTGCAGGAGGTGTGCGTGTTGGCCCGTTCTTGTGGGAGACCATGAAAGCCGGCCATGGGACGCGAAATCCGACCACATGTGGTGGCTGTAGGATGTGGTGGTTACCACATAGGGGAGAAAATATATGGCATGTGGAAACAGTGCATGGGCCTGGCTGACCATATGGGTTGGGCCTCAGAGAGATTGGTTGGGCCCAGCCGGATTGGTTCAGGCCTAGCCGAAGCGAGCTGAGCCCTGTGGGCCGATTCAACCTGGTGAATCGGGGTAAACCCGGTGGGTCGGGTCTGACCTGGGTCAGACCCATGTGACCAGCCTAGGCCATGGTCAACCAGGCTGTTGGGTGGCCGTAACTGATGGGTCACAGTCTCCCGCTGCTACAGCTTGAGCTTCCATGACACGGTCGACCGCCCGGTTGATCCACGAGTGAGTGCAGCCCCTTATGAATTTTCAAATGCTTGTAACTTTTAAACCATGTGTTTGTCTGATGAACCATATACATAGTTGCAGACCTTAAGATGAGACAATCCTTTTGAGATATCCTAAGTGGGGTTTTGTGGATGTATTAATATGAATGAATGACGTAAGGAGTAGGTTCTCCCATAACAAGAATGATTTGAGAAGAATACTATGGATGGATATGACAAAGAGATAAGGTGTCTCATATAGATTGTGTGCCTACCATAGAATATGTGTCTTATAGACACTGGGTATCTCATGGGAACTATGTGACTACCAAAGACTGCACTTCATATAGAGAGTGTGTGTCTCACGGAAACTGTGTGACTCTCAAAGACAATGTGTCTTACTAAGACTATGTGTATCATGGAGACTGTGTGTCTTATTAGAGAGTGTATATCTGGATATTCTTGATATATGGGATGCATGAATATAACTTTTTGGAGTTGACTCTACTATTCCTTTGTGGTATTTATTTAGTGGTATTTCTTGTGTGGTTTTTCCTTTGTGTTATTTTCTATGTGGTATTTACTTTGTGGTATTTCCTACGTGGTATTACCTTTTTGACCTTCCATTATGGTTTCATGATGCCTTATTGAGTATTGTTTTACTCACCCCTACACAGGCTTTACCCACACGTGTCATGTCTAAGGCTAATGAGAAATCATTTGATAGAGTCTAGGGTGGAATAGGAACTGACATATATTTTTTATTCCAGACTGGTCAAGGTGTTCTTATAGCTTTGAGCAGTAGTCCCATTACCTTTTTCCACATGTTGGCCTTTGTTTTATTTAATTTTCTTTTAGTGGGCTTGTATTCTGACCTAGTTTACTTTATAATAATTTAATTCTATGTCGTACTCTATTGGTTGAGATATAGTGTTTTCATGCATTATTTTACTTAATATTTTTACATTTCAGCATTAGTGGCTTCGAGACGTGTGTGTGTGTGTGTGTATAGGTACTTTGGAAAATTCAAGCCAATTGTGGGATATGCTTTCCCAGTTCTAGTCACCATCCCCTGGCCTATTGAAGACGGGCTTGGGGTATTCACGACATGGGACCCTCGTGGAAATGTCGTAATGACCCATATATATCATATCATTTATGATTTTGTTATAAGATTTTGTCACATATTTATTAACAATTATTTATAAGAATCATTGTTTCAAGTGATTATTGCTTCATTCTCCATTTATTTTTTTGTTCGGTAATTTTTCTCCATGTACTTATATCATGGTTAAATCATTTATATAATTTTAATCATGGAATAAATATCTAATATGTTTATTATATACATATTTACATTCATCTATAAAATTTATAGATAAAATTAATTTCACCATTCATGGAGATGATAGTTCGTACATACAGATGACATTATATTCATTTTTATACAAATGTAACAAAAGGAAGGTAAATAATATGTAAAATTTACAAAAATAATTATTATATAATTTTATTATATATATTTATTAAATATATACTTATTAACGTACAATTAAAATGGAAATGAAGAACAAATTACATCACTTCATGGAGGTGGTATTCCACATGTACGCACAAGTGACCCTATCGTTTTCCAACATGTTGGAATATAAGAAGGTAAAAGTGATATTATAATTCCATAAGTATAAATATATCATTAATATATTATATAAAATTTATACCCATCATAATACCTTTACATAAAATATGATATTGAGAAATTAACTGTATTGATACATGGAGAAAATAAGTCATACGTACGCATGAGTGATACATTCACTTCCAATTTTATGGGGAAGATGGGGAATTAAGTAGGTTTCGTAATAATAAAAATAATTAAGTATATTTATGAAACATAATTTATCATTTTTTGATAAATATAATATATTTAGAGAAGGAAAAAAGAATAATTTAAAATGAAAGCAATCGGTAAAGGTGATTAAACCTTCATTAAATAAACTTTTCTAGATATCCTCTTATGGACCCTAGGGTTGGTATTTTTTGGATAAAAGAACCTATAGAATGTGGATAGGAATGTTAAGTGTAAAGACCCTTCCCAACTTACCTCTAAGACATTGGTCAAACCGGTGGGTCACAAAACCTAAAGTGCATCTTCCTGAATACCAGAGGTTGTCGACTAGCGATGAGAACCTTTTTAACGTGTCTGTGGGGAAGACTATTCCCTCATTGGTAATAAGGAATATACAGTGGAATAAAACCGGCTTGTAAAAATAGTGAAAGAATATAATAAATCAAACTAAAAAAGAGGCAATATAAATAATCCAACCGAATAAATGTCCAGTGTGGAAGATGACAGATAAACCAAATACACATTAATGGCATGCCTTGATATCTATTAAAAAAGGCAAGTATGGAAAACAAGAACGCAAGCATGCTACCAAATAAAATGAAAAGAATAAAAGTATGTTAACTATATCATGACCAAGTATTAGTCCTCTACCCCCAGTCTCCATCCTAAAAAGCAAAAAATAATCAAGCATTGAAAGCAGCACACTTCCCATTTTTCAATACATACGATCTTATAATCTACTTGGGTGCCAACAACACCCGAGTAGGGGTTTGAGATAAAATTCTAGTAGGTTGGAACCAATGGTGTCTAAACATTTAAATTTAGTGCAATAAAAAAAGAAGAGTAACATTATATAATAAATGAAATTAGTTAAATGGACAAATTAAGTAAGTGTAACCAGGTCCGATCTTTATTGGATCCCCTATTATATCACCTGCTTCGGCCTAAGTCGGGAGTCTGAATAAAGTACCTATAGGGAGAAGGATGTACACACACACACACAGATATATACATACATATATATATATATATAAAGGATAGAAATAAAGAGACATACAAAAAAACATTACACCAAGCTTGTGATTTAGCCTGGGGTCTAGTTTTTGTGTAACCAATGTGAGCTTTAAGCACCAGAAAGGTATCACAATCCTCTAAAGAGTAAAGTATTCATAAATAAATTCTTTCCACACATTATTTTTATTATTATATTCATGTTTTAGAGTTGGAGTCCAAGCCCATCCTGAAGGTATCACTATGTTACATCCTTCAATTAATCCAATACCACTAAGCATTTCCAGGGAAATATTCTCAAAAGACCAAATACCACTAAAGGCATGGATTTATCATGAGTCCATCCCAGTATCACATAGACGGGGTCAAGAATCACCCAAGTCATGGCATAGGCACTTTCCTAATGGGTTCATCCCTGAGTGTCTCTTTGGGAACTAGTATCACTGATGAGTATTTCAGAAACCCAATGAAACCCTCCTTTGGAAGAGCTTAAGACATCGTTTCCCTGGAATAATGAGTAATCGTCCAGGAATGGGGAGTCCTTATTTAGTTGTTAATATGGATCTCACACTATCTCACCACCTTGAATTTAATTAGTTTTCAAGGAAAAATTTATCATAGGATAAGCATTTATAATTGCAACAAAATAATAAGATCAACTCAAAGACACATACAAATGATCATTCTAGTCAAGCAGTTATAGCCAAGAAAATTTATCATCAAATAAAAAAAATAAAAATTTTAATTAACAAATAAATCATCACAATGATCTATAAAACACCAAACAATTCACAGCTCATAATTATTCCAAAATGATTATTTATTTCAGACTCAATTAAAAAGGGTTTTGAAACATATTCAATTAAATAAATTAAATATTAGGAGTTAAAAGTTTTTATAAAAACCACATCAGCACACCCAAATGGGGGTATAACCATGTTTCAATAATTTAAAAAATTCAATTTATGATAAATAAGGATGTAATTATTAAGAGAAATAATTAATTTAAAATCATTGGGTGATATTGAACAAAACCGATAGGTACCGACGAGCGGCACACCCGCACATTTTTATAAATCATAATCATACGAAGCGAAAGAGAGTAGACTCCATAAATTAAACTCATAGAGGATCATATGCTCTATAAAAATAATTTATTTTACCAAAAAATGGAGGAAAATGGATGATTATAGAAAAACCCCAATTTTGGTTAAAATCCTTCCACGACAGATCCTGCGACTGATTTGGAACGAGATCGCACGATTTCGGGTGTGTGGGGTTATCCTTATTGAGAGTTTTACAACACAACTGATGATGAATAATATAGAGGATAAATGAGGATGCATAGATCACTCTAAGGATGAGGAGGGCGGCATCCACCACCTAGCTTGGGGACGTGCTCCACGCACAAGAGAGGGGGAGGAAGAGAGAAAGAGAGAAAAAATGAAAAGGGGAAAGGAAAAGAAAAGGGAAAAAATTATAAAATTAGAAAAATTAGAAAAGGGAAAATAAAAAGGAAATATATTAAAAAAAAAATTGGAGGGAGAAATAAAAATAATTAATTAAAATGGTATTACCCCATTTAAATTATTTTATATTTCTCACCAATTGATTTCATTTTTATAATTTAAGTTTATACCCCTTTTAAATTCTTTTTAAATTTTTTAAAATTATTTTTATACCTTTTAATTATTTTAGCTAGAACGTTTCACTAAGATGTGATGTAAAAAATTAAAAAAATCCCATGAAATTATTTAATAAATTTTAATAGTTTTCTGTGACCCACAAGAGTGTGCACATCCGCGCACCCTGTGTCGCTTTAAATATTTGGACTAAAATGTTAAATGCTCCAAACCTAGATTTAAGTTGATACATTCCAAACATTTATGTGGGGAAAAAATAATTTTTTATCTAACCTAAAATAAATATCCACCCCTATATATATGTTTGTTTTATACACACACACATCTGTATATTCATATATATACACCCACACATGTATATATAACTACATATATATTTAATCAACATTTATATAGATATACCTCATATATATATACATCAATATTTTTGTCCCAATCTAATAATAATAACTATAATTAAAATTATTATTATTTAATAGAACTCATCAATGAAAACATTAGTAATTTAAAATAGCAACCATTAAAAAATGGGATAAGGGTTATTATATTAATATTGATTGCACATTTTTATTTAATTTTAACAATTAATAATATCATAATTATTAAATTTTTCACTTATTATTTACACCACAGAACAATTTATTAATTGTGAAAATACATTTAAATTTATTTTTTAAACAAAAATAATAAAATTAATAATAAAATTGTTATTATTAACACTAAAGGAAAAAAATATTTATATCCTAATTAAATTATCTTCAGGTGCAATATCATAAAACATATGATGCTCACAAAAGTTATACCTTGTCTAGGGTAAACCTCAAATCTCAAACCCAACAGTGGCCTCATATTCATGATACGACACATTGTTGGAGAGAAATTAATTATTTGTTATTAAAAAATAAGAATAATTTATTAAATAATAAATAAAAAGTATTATCGTGTGTGAGGTTTGAAAACACCCGATGCAAATTAAAGTTATACCCTGACTAATGTAAACCCAGCGTTCCATACCTAACTGTGGTATCATATTTCTCATAAGATTCACCTTTTGAGAGATATTTAATTTTTTTAAAATAAACACACCTGTGTATGAATAAAATAAATTTAGTATTTTTATTCTATCAACATCGAGGGTTTACGGGTCTCAGAACCCCACACATACTCATCATCTAACTTTGAAAATATTTCAAAGAATAATTCAATGTTCCAAGAATAATTTTACCCTTTATTAAATTAAATTAAATTTTAATTTTAATCTAACTAATTTAATAAAATTTATTTTAAAGACATATCTTAGGGTCAACTATTAGAAAAAAAAAGTTCCGATGCTCGGTTTTAAAACCATGCTTCCCAGCTAATATAAAAACTTTAATTTCCTTCACTTTTTCACATGGTTCAAAACATAGGACATTACAACTTTCCCACCTTAGAACTTCTCATCCCAGATAAGCCTTTGGGAATAAAACAACTCTCAACTAATCTACAGGGTCATGAATTCTCATACTAAAGGTCGTGTGGCGTCTCTAAACCCCAAACTCACATTAAAACATTGGTTAGAAAAGAGGCACCTAAGATATTAAGATCTGAGCTCAACACTCATTTTCCAACTGAAACATGAAGATGGTACTTATCCAAACTTGTTTAGCTAGAGACACGCCCATGTAATTGTCTCATTAAACATCTAGTCAATGTTATTTCCCACCTTAGGTTTTAACGTTAGATAGGGGGAGATAGAGTACATAATTGTCTCTTAAGTAAGAGTACACTAAAAGGATTAAAAGATTTATAGAAGAAAAAGGTTTAAAAATATGACATGAAATCCCTACCAAACTGACCTGTGTGTCAAAAGACTTGAGTCTCTAGAAGTCAACCTAAGCATTGGGACAAACTTGATTCCTTTAACACAGAAGTCAT
Organism: Viscum album; assembly: GCA_963277665.1. Taxonomy (NCBI): domain Eukaryota; kingdom Viridiplantae; phylum Streptophyta; class Magnoliopsida; order Santalales; family Viscaceae; genus Viscum; species Viscum album. The sequence goes on along the minus strand of OY728165.1, from coordinate 75,283,849 downwards.
TGTATAACAGAGATGTCCCAAATTGTATTTAAGAGCTCAAGACTTGATGATTACACTGAACTCAACTAGTTTATTACAACGTTAAAAAATTTATGGCACCACGTACAAGAATGCATACTACCCTGAGGTGATATAGAAACAATATTAACTTTAACTCAGAGGAAAATTTATCGAGTCATCCATCACTATAGATAAGAGAGGATTGAATGACCTACGAAGAAGCTGACCATGCCTAAGGCATGCCTAACTTAATGAAAAAGAACATTACCTAATACTCATTCTGAAACAAAAGTCAAGGATACCATGACCAATCATATGAATAAGGGGTTAATTTTGAAATAAAGGGGGCCATCTAGGAAGAACGACACATGAATGGCCCAAAAAGGCTGAAAAAAATCATAGTATTAGCAATGATACTATGTTCTAAGGGTTCTACTTACTATGGTCTATCCCCGTATGAAATCACAAGAGCCAACTCTATCACTTGGTCACGAAAATAGAAAATTCACTAGGCACCCATTTAATTGAAATCGATAAATGTTAGCAAAGGCAACCAATTATATATCAAACAAGAGATAATGTCACTTCAAGCAGATAGTAGTGAGAAAAAATTTGTAATCGCATAAGCATGATAAGTTAATAAGAAAGACGTTATAATAAGAACAGAAGCATTATATAAGGAAAATATTCTAGTAAATAAGAAGCATGGAAATAGGATAGCATGCTAAATATATCACTAAAAAATTGTATCTAAACATGCATATTAAATAAATATAAGACATGGTATGACATTAAAAGCACTCAATCATATCATCAGGAAACCTGTGAATGAAACTACATGGAAAGACATATGCATGACATGTGAATACCTATGGGCCTATTAGGATGCGTGTAATGATTAATCATCTCCATAACAGGCCATGAATAAAATACCACAAACTCCATAAATCTATAAGTAGACAAAATTAGACTAAGAACTAGAGATAAAATAATATCAGCTATAATATCGAAAAGCCTGAACATCAATTCCCAACCTTGGACAGTTGGCCATCTCCCATATGTGGGGTGATCTGTCCGAGACACAATTATTAACCAAGCACCGACACATTCCTAGTCCCCTGTCTACCAACCCAAAAAGAGTATTACAATGGAAAAATTTACCTCTAATACCACTCTATAACATCCCGACCCAGCTCGCATCTAAGACAGTGGCAGGACCGAAGGGGCACATAACCTCAAGCACATCTTCCTAAATTCCAGAGGCTGCCTACACACAATGAGAGACTTTTTAACATGTCTTCCAAAAAGACTATTCCCTCATAGGTAATAAGTAATATACATTGGAAGAAAACCAGTTTACAATAATATCAAAATCATATAAGCAATAAAACTATAGTAGAGTCAATATAAATAATTCAACTCAATAAATTACCAGAGTAGAAGATGATATATATACCAGATACTAATTAATGTCATTCAATAATATCTGTTTGAAAAGGAATGTATGGAAAACAAGAACATAGAATGCTATAAATTGAAATGATAAGACACAAATTATGACAATTGCATCATGAGCAAGGCTCGATCCTCTTGGCCCAGTCTCCAACCAAAGAAGCAAGAAACAAATCAAGAATTAGAAGAAGCATGATTACCTTTCTCAATACCTAGGATCATATAATCTACTCAAGTGTCAATGATTCTTGAGTAGGTGTGTGGAATAACATCCAAGTAGGCTAGCACCCATGGTTTCTCAACCTTTCCATTTTGTGAACTGAAATGAAGCAGTATAACATTATATAATAAATTCAAGTAGTTAAATTGAAAGACAATGTGAGTGTAACTAGGTCTGATCTTCATCAGTACCCCTATCACATCACTTGCTTTGGGCTAATCCAAGAGTCTCAATAAATCACATTTAGGGAGAAGAACACACACACCCACACACACACACACACACACATATATATATATATAAAGGCTAGAAATAAAGATACTGACAAAAAGGAATAATATCAAAATCTTGTGTGTTAGCATGAGGTCTAGTTTATGTGTAAAAAACATGTGATCCAAGCACTAGAAAGGTACCACAATCTACTAAGGTATAACGGATTTATAAATAAATACTTTCCACGCATCATTGATATTATTGTGTTCATTTACTAGAGTCGGATTCTGATCTCTTCACAAAGGTATCACAATAGTACATCCTTCAATTAATCTAATACCACTAAGCCCATCTAATACAATATTTCGAAAGACCAAGTGTCGGTCGGGACATGGATTTAGCATGAGTCTAAACCGGTATCACACAGAAGGATTCAAGTATCACCTGAGGCATGGTGTATCCACTTTTCCAATAGGTGTGTCCCAGAGTGTCCCTTTAGGAACCATTATTACACAAGAGTATTTTAGAAACCCAGGGAAACTCTTGTTTGGAAGAGTCTAAGAAATAGTTTCCCTTGGGTAATGTGTAACCGGTCAGGAATGGGGAGTCCTTTTGTAGTTCTTAATGCGGAACTCACATTGTCTCAATGCCCTAAATTTAGATAGTTTTCATGGAAGTAATTATCATATGATATACATTTATAATTGCAAAAAATAATAATAAGAGTAACTCAAAGACATATATCAATGATCATTCTAGTCAAGAAGTTATAGCCAATAAAATTTATTAGAGAATACAAAAAACACACATTTAAATTAATAAATAAATCAGCACAACTATTAAAAAACCCAACAATTCAAGGCTCCAAATTATTCTAAAATTATTATATAATTTAATGTCGATTAAAAAGGGATGTGAAAAACATGAAATTAAATAAATTAAATATTCTGAGCTAACAATATTTATACCGACCATGTCGGCACACCCATAGGGGTGTCTGGCCATGTTGCAACAATTTAAACAATTAAATTTATTATAAATAAGGATGAAATAGTTAAGAAAAACAATTAAATTAAAAATATTGGGTCAAATTGAAGAAAAACAGTAGGCACCGATGAGTAGCACAACCATGTAATTTTTTTTAAATCATAATTAAATGGAGGGAAATAGAGTAGAATCTCTACCTTATACTCGTAGTGGATCCATTTCTCTTTGAAGATCATTGATTTTACCTAAAACGAAATAAAATGGATGATTTTATAAAAACCCCAATTTTAAGTAAATTCTATCTATGGCATATCGCACGATGGATTTAGAACCAGATTGCATGATTTTAGGTGCGTGGGGTTCTCCATATTTATAGATTTATATTGTATCTCATGGTGAAGAAAATGGAGGAGAAATGAGGCTACAACAATCACCCAAAGGAAGAGGGTGGTGCGCACTGCCTAGCATGGGGAGATGCACCATACAAAAGAGAGGGGGGTGAAGAGAGAAAGAGGAAAAAAGTAAAGGGAAAAGGAAAATAAAAGAAAAAAAGACAAAAAGAAAATGGAAAATAAAAATAAAAAAGATAAAATAATAAAATAAAATTGGAGGGAGAAATAAAAATAATTTATTAAGTGGGATAAACCATTTTTAATCATTTTATATTTCTATCTAACCGTTTTCATTCTTATTATTTATTTTTATCCCTTTTTTAAATTATTTTTAACTTCCTTAAAATTATTTTTAAACATTTTAATCCTTTTAATTATTTTAGCCTAAATGTTGCATTAAGGAGCGATATAAAAGATTTAACAAAAATACCATGAAATTATTTAATTAATTTTAACAATTATCCTTGAACTAAAATAGGGTGCATAGGCATGCATCTTATGTCACTTTAAATATTTGGACTCAAAACATAAATGGTCCACACCTCGGTTTAAACGAAGACTTTACAAACATTTATGTGAGGAAAACAATTATGTTTTATCTAAACCAAATTAAATATCCACCTATATATGTGTCTTATATATATACACACACATATATATTTTCATATATATACACCCACACATGTATATATAACTACATATATATTTAATCCCCATATATATATATATACCTTTTATATATATACATCAATGTTTTTCTACCAATATGATAATAATAACTATAATTGAAATTATTATTATTTAATACAACTCATCAATGACACCATTAGAAAATTAAAAACAACAACCATTAAAACTGGAATATGGTTATTAAATTAATATTGATTCCAAATTTGTATTTAGTTTGTATAATTAATAATATCATAATTATTACATTGTTCACTTATTATTTACACCGTGACACAATTTATTAATTTTGAAAGTTCATTTTCATTTATTTATTCAACACGTATATTAATATTAAAAATAAAATTATTATTAATATTTCTAATGGCCAAAAAAATTTATAAACCAATTAAATTATATTCATGTGTGATATAACAAAAAATCCAACACTCAAAATAGTTATACCCAACCTAGGGTAAAACCCACATCCCATACCTAATGGTGGCCTTAGATTTATGATATGACACGCTATTTGAGATAAAATAATTAATTATTTTTAAAAAAATCTGAATAAATAAATAAAATGTATTATCACGTGTGATGTTGCCAATCACCCGATGAAGATTAAAGATATTCCCTGACTAGGGTAAACTCGGTGTTCCAATCCTAAGGGTGGTCTCATATTTCTCATACGATGCACATTTTGAGAGTTATTTCATTTTTTTTTGAAAAAACACACTTTACTATGAATAAAATAAATTTAGTATCTTTATTATATCAGTTTCGAGGGACTACGGGTCTCGAAACCCAACACTGAATCATTGTCTAACATTGAAAATATTTCATAGAATATTTAAAAGATTAATAAAAGAATTTTACCCTTCCTTTAATTTAGTTTTATTTTAATTTTAGGCTAATTAATTTAATAAAATTTATTTAAAAGACACATCATGGTGTCAAATATCAAAAATAAAAAGCTCTAACACTTGGTTTTAAAACCAGACTGCCCAGCTAATTGAAAAAATTTAATTTCCTTTATTTTTTCTTCTAGTTCAAAATGCGGGATGTTATATTAAAAAAATTATTATATTGGGTTTGGTCTATTTATAAGCTTTAAGGTGATGTAGAGAATTTAAATTTCATGTTTTATTTTAGAAGGGGTAGAGGACACAATTAAAATTTATTTAAAAAATAAAATATAATAAATTAATTCTTAATAAAAATACTCCAAAATGGACATTAATTTGAAGAAACATTTTATACGTTATAAATAATGTCATAAAATGAAATTAAGACTAGTTTGGTGACATTAAAACATACATTTTTTATTAACCCCTTTATTAATAAATTTTTATCTGAACTATAGTAACAACTATTTCAATCATAAAGGGTTCTGAATTTTACTAGAAATGGAAAAAAGACAAAAAAAGAACAATTTTCTAAATTTTAAAACATATTCCATTCCCTTGGATTAATATATAATATTTATGAATTTTAAAAAACTTGATAACTATATTATTTATAATAATATATCATTAAAGTCTATTTTGGAACTATTCATTTAGTTTGACATTAAAGAAATCAAGAAAAAGATGTAATTCAAATATAATATTTTAACACATATCTAATATGTGATATGTGTCAACAAAATTCATAGAACACTATAAATCCCTATCATTATATTACTATTATTATTTTTAAAATCATTTATTCTATTTTTCTATTAATTGTAGAAATACAATGTTGATGTTGTGTAAGCATTTAAGGTAGTTGTATAATTACTAAAAATTATAAATAAATTACCGTCATGAAAGTAATTTCATTATTCTAAAAATAAACATTAATATTCATTCAAAACATTTATTTGTACCTTTGTGAAAAATAAGAGATATTAAAAATAAAGAGAGTGACATAATGTATTTTTATTTTCTTATATTAATATAAATATCTTATTTTGATAAATATGGAACCAAGTAGCCCTATATTATAGAATTGTATGGAAATCGGTAAACACAACTCATCAAATAGGATAAAAAAAGTGTTAGATAAATTTTAAAGCTTTATTCAAACGTTTTAACCATATTTTACACATTTTATCCTTATTGGGGTTAAAAATATAAAAGGGACCTATTTAAAAAATATGATACTCATTATTACAAATATCGAATCCAATTTTCAATACTCAATTTATATAATTTTCATAAATTAATTTTAAAATAAGGATGTAAAAAATGAAAAAACCATCTTTTTATAAAAAATATATTTTTAAGAATAAACTAGATTCATTATTATCCAATTGCTATAAAAACATTACGTTAATGTTAAAAACTCTTATTTATTATATAATATAAATATTTCATTAAAATAATTTACCAATGATGATAAATTTAATTTATCAAAGTAAAAACAAATTACAAGTATAAAATGTTTTTCCAGAAAAACAACTCTTACTTTTAATTGATTTTTATTTTCATTTATAATTAATCAACAACCAGTGAATTACTTTTTTATATTTATAAACCATAAATTTTAATAATTTTTTTATTCCTATTCACACTATCCAATCAAATGGTTAGTAAATAACTTTAACATTAAATAATAATATTTTAATTTTATATCAGTGGTTGTTTAATTTCAATGTTTTGCTTAATAATAACTATTGGAGAAACTAAATTTACATGAAAAAGTATTTCATAAAAACACCGAGTGTAACATTATACCACACTTAAAAAAATTTATCCCAAAAAGGTCCACTATTAAAATACTAATAAATGAGGATATCTATATTTCATGGCATTGTCATGTTCCCAAGTAGCTTATTCAAATTTATGATTCCTCTATAGAACTTTAACAAGGAGAGTTGTCTTGTTCTATAGCCCGCTATCTCTAAGATCTGATATTTACAATGGTTGTTATTTATAAAAAATAAAATGCTCCATTTGTATGATCTTTGAGTTTAATACACATGACAGATCCAGTGTGTACTTTCTTTGGAAAGATATATGAAATACATCGTGAACTTGAGAGAGGTTTGGTGGAAGCACCAAGTGATAATCTACCATTCCAAATCGATCAAGATTTTAAAAAAGGACAATATGCTTATAGATCTAAATTCATTTCTTTCTAAATATTTTAATCTTATACCAATGATAAATTCACATAAACACTTTATTAGTAACTACATACTCTATATCTCACTGATGATTATTATTTTATTATTTTTGTTGAATATGAGATTATTTTATGTCATTTTGAATGGATATGACTCTATATGCAATTTCCTTATCTATCTGAGTTCCCAATAGTTTTCTTTCCCCAACATAATTAAATCACATTGGATTTATACACTTATCTCTATATAGGGATTCCTAAGGATTCATCTGATATCTCATGTGAAAGCTATTGTTTTAAGAAAACTCTACAACAAGATGGTATTTGTCTAAAAATCCATTTAAATCAGTAGAAAAATATCTCAAAATAACCTATAGGGTTTGGATGGTTATCTTATATTGACCATCTATTGAAGGATAGTAATCTATATTAAAACTAAACTCTGTATCCAGATCTAGCTGAATGATTCTCCATAAATTTGAGGTGAGCTTTAGATCCTAATCAGATATAATAGAATATGGTACACCATGAATCATTACAAATTAATTAATGTATATTCAAGAAATATTATCAATAGGGAAATTATCTATAGTAGTAATGAATTGTGATGAATTTGTAATGTGATCGACTATTACCCAAATAACATTATAGGCTTTGGATTTTTGGGGAGTACAATGACAAATATGCTTGGTGATGTTTTCCCATTTCCATTATTGTGTGGGTAATGGTTATAAAATTCCTTTATAATTTTATCTCCAAGACGTAACTTACTGAAATTCCAAGAACCATGATGGATACTCTCAAGTATCTTTATTCATTCTATAATAGTGTAAATATTATTTTTGATCTACATATAACATTGTAATTCTAGTATGAGTTGAGAATGATGAATTATAAGCCTTATCCAAATCAACGTAAAATATATTATAGAAAGAACACGTTCAAATATATTGAACCTTATTATTAAATCATAATCATAATTGAACTCAAGATAATTTTTAACCTTCATATATAGTTCCACATCTTCCTTTTGGGCCTCCTTAATCCTCACATGGATAGATAATTGAACACTCATTTGGAAAAGAAATGATATCTGACCTTCCTATAATTTATTTAGATACATCCTTTAAAAATCTAGATATATTAGATCATTTTTTATACTCATCATAGATAAGCTATCATGATCCTTCTGATATAGAGTATCTGTTACTTTATTCGTTTTCCCAGGTTGGTAATGTATTGAGAAGTCATTATCATTAATCAACTCTAACAATTTCTCTATTTATTTTTTAACTAATTTTATGTGAATATACACTTTAAAATGTTATGATCAATATATATATATATATATGTCAATAATTTTTCTATAATGATAATTCCTTTATATCTTTAATGAAAAACTAGTTACACCTAACTCCAAATCACGAGTTTGTAATTTTTTCTCATAAACCTACAATTAAGATGTTACAGAAATTAGAACCATACAATTATACATGATAACACAACCCAAACCCTTCTTTTATTGATCACTATATATTACAAACCCTTGTCCACTACAGGGTATGTAAGAATAGGTTCAAAAACTAATCTTCTCTTTAGTTCCGTGAAAATTTCTTCACATTCATATATCAAAAATAACTTATTTAAATTATAAGATTACATGGTGAGTGTGTTAGATATTCATGATAAATTATCAAAAAATCATTTATAATATATAGTAAAACTAAGAAGTCTATTGGTCTTAGTCATAATAGTTGGTTTGGGGTAATGTTCAATAAAATCATTCATTGATGGATCTACAAATATATTCTCTATTGAGATAATATATCCTAAAAATGAAACCTTTTGTTGAAAAACATTACACAATGTAAATTTATAATATAACTTCTCCTTCATTAGGGTCTATAGTACAATCCTCAAGAAATATTCATGATCTTCATTTCTCTATAAATATATATCAATATCATTTATAAATACTACCAAAAACTGATCAAGGTAATATATAATGACTTTATTAATTAAATCCATAAAGATAGTCGGGGAATTAGTAATTCCAAAAGAAATAACTATGTATTAATAGTGTCTATACCCTATATGGAATTCTTTATTGGATACATCATCCTTTTCGACCATAATTGATGGTATCTATAATAATGATAAATATTGGAAATGTACCGAGATACACACAGTTGATCAAACAAGTCATCAATATGAGGGAGACGACTATTATACAAGATTTTGATATTTGGAAGTTTATAATAATCAATTAAAAGTAACAATGATTAATATTTAATCTTATGAAAATGAACAGTTTCACCCCAAGGTGAGAATCTTTGGTGAATAAATCCATTATTAATATTCTAATGAAGTTTCTTTTTCAATTCATGAAACTTAATCATGATCATTCTATAAAGAGACTTTGAAATATGTGTATCACCAGGTATGATTTCTATTAAGAAATCACCTTCACGATTTAGTGTAAAACAAGAAAACACTTCCTAAAATACTTCATTAAACTCTCACACATTAAATAATTTCATTGACATTGAGTTTCTCACTAACCATATGAGACAAAAACCTCTCTTGAATAGAGATCATAGCCTATACAATGGATGTGGTTTCCATAAAAAGTTTATATTTATCAACATACTAATATAAGATCATTGGTTGGATTGAAATATCTGATGTGAATTCCATTCCATGGAAATTTATGTGCACTTTATATAGAAAAATCAAATCCATGACCATGGTAATATCAAATTAAATAAGAGGTGGAATAAACAGATTTGTAGGAACCACATTCTCACAAACTAAAATCAGAGAAGAATCATATACATGAGATGTGATCATTAAACCATTAGAGGTTTTCACATCTAATTAAAAATATAATTTGGGGGGGAATTTGGTACCCTATTAAAATTATTCAGATATAATAGAGTGGGTATATCCATAGTTAAATAAGACGTTGATAGTTCTATAGTAGATTATTAGTGTACATTTCAACACTTCTTTATTGTTCTTCATATCAATAGAAGTTATAACAATAGATTTCCATTGGTCTATGGGATTAAGGGGTCACTAACATCGATCATAGTCATTAAACTTCAGGTTAGAGAATTTTTTATCAAATTTCCTATACTCCTAACATTTTAATCACTAGAGTATGGGTGATACATTCTGTGGAGATTTATATCTATTCACATCATTAGCTAACTTCATACCATCACTCAGGAATTTAATTTCTTAATGAATTTACTTACCACACTTAAATCATTTAACTGTAAACATAATATAAATTTCTCTATGTTTATTTCGACTCTTAGAGTATAAAGGAAAGAACATCTTCTTATATATATAGTTTTCAGAGTTTTTTTTAATTCCATATTTCTTTTCATATCAAAACCATGAGATTGATTGGTAACCCCAATATCTATTTCCACCATGATAACACATAAAATTATTTATTCATAGATACTTAATTCCTTTATGGATAATTATTTTAAAATACATGGTTTTAAGCTACCTAATAATCAATTAACCTTACTTTTTAGATTGGGTAATAATACGAGAAGCATACCTCACATGTCTTGTAAAATTTACTTCCTAGGTACTAAAAAATTCACCATCCATATGCTTTAGCTCAAGGAATTACGTATTTATATTCTTGAAAATAATATGAGGAATGTAATTATTGAAAAATATGCCCTTAATATCATCCCATTCCATTGATTCAATTTCTTCCTATTTCTTTTTATTACTGAAAATAGTCCACCACTAAACTGATTCTTCTTCAAAATGATATACAACCAAAATTATTTTTTAATGACATGAAAATAGGATAATGGATAATATCTTTTCAATTTTATGGATCAATTACTCAGCCAATAGTGTAACAATGTACCCACAAAAAAAGGTGAACATAGACTCATGGAGGACTCAATAGAACATTATTCCTTCCATTACTCATTTCTAAGTTTAGCATGATTTATAGCATGAGAATGTTGTGTAATAATAGAAACGTGATTTTTCATTCAACTCCCATAACATTATGTTGCTCAGGAAGATAATCATTACATTGTCCATCAAAATCATCTTTAACATAATTTTTTAGGTTCTATCAATTTACTATAACAAAAAAATAATAGTTTGAGAAATAATATTCATAGTGGAAACCATGTAATCCAAAAAATAATTTTTTGTATTTCTTAATCAGGACACATTTTTTTCAATATATAACACCTTAGGTTTTAACTATAGAATTAATGATAATTATCTATTTTAAATAATTCATGATTGTTTGTAAAGAAAATATGAATTGAGATAATTATATCCCTCAAGAGTGTGAAACCAGGGGTATAGAAAGGGTACACTCACTGTGTACTAGAATGATGGATGAGTTATGCTCGACCAAAAAAAATTAGGTTCATCGCCACTAGATATAATTTTTTTAAAACCAAATACACTTGAAGTATCTATATAGGGATGTTTTTTTAAGGAAAAACCCACTCGTTTATTTAATATCACATAGTATTTTCACATATACTTAGGATTATACTAAGGACTCTCACTATAATTTCCTCATCCTAGTTTCCAAAGATAACTAAACTTTGCTCTAATATCCACTATAGAAACTCGTACTTTTCATAAATAAATATTGTATCCTATTAGATAAATATTCACTAAAAAATATAATGATTCATACCAGAATCATATAGTTACAGGATATTTAGAAGGGTGGATACCTAAATGATATACCTATGGTTATCGTTAATTCCCACCAGGTTACCAAATTTTGAAATTTACAACACGAATCAAAAAAATCACTAAACTACAGGATAGTATAGGATATGAAAGTCTAAGGTCAAACCCAAAAAGACAGGGTTAGAGGGAATATTAATTAAATGACTGAGACCTAAACTAATTTCTAATCAAATATATTAAATCTAAACTAATGAGCATTGGATTTGTGGAGAAGGTGGCAGAAGAAAATATAAAACAGGTGCCAAGAAGCAATGATTCTAGGTTCATGAGTTGAAAAGGTATAACATAATTAATGAAAATTATGTAGTTGTAGTAATTGAGTCAAAGGGAGTAAAATGGTCATTAAAAATGATCTATATCCTATGTTCTCCTTTTCTCATGGTCGGGTAGTTTGGATTACAAATAATCAGAAACCCAAAACCTTATTTAAACATTGGGAGAAGACAATACCAATGGTCACGAGGGAAGTTAATACCATAGACATCACATTTACAAATGGTATTTATTCTACTCATGAAATTTTCATGCTCAAATAAAGAATAAAAATAAACCCAGTTCTTAACTCTACTGACAATGGTCATGCAAAAAGAAATCAGGAGAAAGGATAGAGTTAAATAAAAAATATGAAATTTCAACATTAATTGAATTAAAATATAAAATAAATCATACATTCAATTCCCATTTATCATGCACACACTAGAAAAAAGAAATCACCCACTCATGCTAACCTTGAGTGGGAATAAAAAAATAATGGAGGGAAAATCCTATAGAAATTAGAGAAGCTGGTGGTACACCTTCAACTGCAGGCTTCCCAGTGTCTTCTCCATCCTGAATGCTTCCAATGGGTGGCCAAGGGTCCTTTTTGTAGGTGTTCCCCATCAAAACCTGATGTCTGGGTCGCCTGTATTTTCTCTGCAAATCACCATCGTCATGATGTGTACCTCAGTTCTAGTTTTTACTATGCTGTGTTGAATCATTGGAAGCTTCATACATTGTTTTCACTATCATCATATCGTGTACTTATGGTAAACAATGTGTTGTTAAAGTTCATTGCATGTCTTTTCATCACAAATTGTCCAATGAAGATCCACCTCACATGATATGGTCACGATGTGTACTTGTGGTACACAATATGTAGTAAATGTTTCTCCAGTTTCTAGCTCATCATTATCTACAAAAATATGGTGTCGTGCCGCTTCGCTTCCCTCGTGGTGTGAAGGGTCATTCAGCTCATATTTCATCTCCTTTTCATTCTTTTTTCATGAATCCTTTATTTCCTACCATAAAACATCAAAAAAGTAAAAACATTACAAAATTGGAAAGATTATTCATTAAATTACAAAATCAACACATTAAAACACATTAAAATATATGCTGAAATAGACGTATCACCCCCCACATGAATCTAGCCTTGTCCTCAAGGATGGTATCTCAAAAAACTACAAATTAAGTTCATTGTACCTTGTTTTAAATTCAATTTAAATAAAAACCAATTGATAAAATAGAAAATTAAATGTTCAAGCATCACATGGAAAAATTCATCAACGCCTCATTTTTCAATGAAACAAATCAGCCATGTATTTTACTTTTCCTATTTAAAAAAACCCAATACTTTTCAATATTCCATATTCATTTTTCAATTCATTATTAATATGCATGATGCAAGAAATCCACCTCACATGATTTTTTATGCTCATCAAAAGTGTATAAATGTAAATAGAATTCTGAACATACCTAAAAACCATGTAACTTACCATTGGCTTTCAAGGCATCTAACATCTACCCCATGTAAAGAATAAGATCACAATTAATCACGAGGTATTCACAATTAATGATAAAATAAATCTGAGGCTTCATGGTATGTAGGTAAATGATTTAAAAAGTATAAGCCTCAAAAGGGAGGTTTAACTCTAATGTACTTTTCATATTATAAAAAATAGCTCAATTAATGTCTCTTTTACAAATTTTACTTCCCCTACCCCCCAAAAATCACAATGATAGATCATGATACATATAAATACAATGAATGAATCAACATCTCTTTCAATTTTTTTCTTTTTTGAAATTTATGCTCAGGAAAAATTTCAAATCCATTACTTAACCACATACAATCAAGAGATTCGTCAGTCTGGAAAATGGTTATTTTTTATCCACCCAAAACACAACCCAATTTTTTTTCTTCAGTTTTTTACTTTTTAGTAAGAGATGTGAATAGTAAAATAAAATAAAAGATACCTGGCCTCTCCCCATATCATAATGAAAATTTCCAAGAAAACTATCTGTAGTGAGTTATATCCTGGTACATCCAAATAAAGTTCCTCCCTCACAATTATTCTTTTCAATATCATGAAAAATATTTAAAGGATGGTAGAAATGGATAAAATAGGTTGGAAACATGGCTTATTTCCTAACAAGGAAATTCATGGATTCTACGGGCATAAAAATGATTAATGCATGGTGGGTCTCAGTATATGGGACAACAAAAGAATTCCTTAATCATATTAAAAGTGATTCTATATAGTTATAGCTTTGATAAGATGCAATTATATTTCTAGAAGAAAACATACCTGAGTGTCTCAAGAAATATACTATGAATGAATGGAAAATAATGGCTTAGTGGATGTATCAAGAATGATACGAATAGTTGGGAAAATTACTCATGAATATGCATATGAATAATTAAATCAATTAATGCAAACATCAGAAATTCAAAACATGGACAAATCTCAAAAATAAAATCATTTAATATGATTAACATACTTCCCTAAATCATGATTTATCAAATATTTATCCTCATGATTGTCTCTAATAATTATTTTCCCCAATTATCTCTTTCTAATTTTTGGAAAAATAAATCTAAATACATGGGATGATAATTTCTTTGAGTAGTTTTATATCTCCTAGATCATTTGAGTAAAGAATTAATTTAGTACATGGCATGAAATTGAAAATTATAGCTCTAAAAAATTAAAAAAGTGGGGGATAAAATGGAAAATTTCTAAATTGAAACTCATGCACTCCTTGAAAATGGCACCTAGAACATGGGATATATAGGTTTTAAATGAACCATTTCATGATGTGTATGTGCCCTTAACAATGTCTAACTCATTTACAGTTTCTTCTCCTACTACTTGATTCTACCTACAACTTGTTCCTTTAATGGACCTGAAAATAGAAACAAATGAAAGTAAATGTCCTTATAATAAATCTAAAAATTAATAGATGATTGAAATTATTTAATAATATTCAATTCAAAGAGAGAAATAAATCTAAATTCTTAAAAAGAAATAAAAAACTTGGGTTTCCTCCCAAGAGCTGCTCTTTTTTAACGGTCGTTTAGCTTGAATAGACATGGGTTAACAGATTGGACTATGGTAAAGTGATAGCCATCTCGAATTTACCCAATTATAAATTTGACATCCTCCCAGATCATCATGAATTCTTCTCAATTGAATTGTTTTCGGCCTTGGAGGTGGTGACCATAGTCTGAACAATAAGAGTAAAACCAATAGGATCTCAGCATTTGTTCAAACTTGGTAAAATTATTCTTTTCCAACAATTGGCTACATGTGTTTAGTTCCTTCAATGATTTCATCATGTTCTTCAGTGAGCTCTTCAACTTCTTCTTTTACTAATTCAATTTCATTCTCTGTATAGTTAGCACATGGTGCAACTTCTTCTTCTCCTTCTTCTTCTTCTTCTTCTTATGGCACACTTAAACTTTCTAAAATGTTTTCATAAGTTCATTATCCATCATCCCTTTTTAATCATCATCTTCAATTTCATCTTTTTGTTGTTTCCTTCTCCAATGTGCTTCAGACCATTCAAGTTCCATAGCAAGGTCACCCTATTCAATATCATAAGAGTCTTAAAAATCAATGGAATCATGATAAGTATACAAATCAACATTAGATGCGGTACTTACATCAACTTTTTATCCTATATTATTTGTTTAGGATTCTCCTTATACAATTCTAGCTCCAGGATGTGGGTTGTTGTGAATTCAATGCATGTGTACAATTTTAGGAATATTTATGGAGTAATCCTCATCATTTTAACTTCATCGATTATTTATTCCATATCATCCAATAAGAAGGAAAACATTTCCTTAGTAGTCATTCTATTATGTGGTTTTTCTATCACATCTTAAAATTCCAAGTGCGGTAAAAAATAATTAAAATGATAAAAACTTCTTTCATAAAATCATTAAATAGAATATATAGGAAAAGGGTTTTCCTTTATTATTTAACTAATAAATTCCTCACTTCTATCCTCAACAACAATGCCAAAAATTTGATATCCCTATGGGAATTATTAATTCTCGTCGGGTTACCAAATTTATAAATTTATAACAAGAATAAAAAAATTCACTAAACTATAGGTTTTTATATGTTATTCAAGTCTAAGGTCAAACCCACAAGGAGAGGGTTTAAGGAAATATTAATTAAATAACTGAGACCTAAAAATAATTCAAATTGAAGAATTTAAATCAAAACTAACAAGCATTGGATATTTGGAGAAGGTGGGGGAAGAAAATATAAAATAGGTACTAGAGAACAATGATTCTAGGTTCATGAGTTGACAAGGTGTAACATAATTAATAGAAATTATACAGTTATTAGAATCGATTATATGTGATTACAATGGTCCTAAAAAAGATCTCCATCCTATGTTCTACTTTTTTCATGGTCAGGTACTTTATATTACAAATAATGGGTAACTCAATGCCTTATTTATCCATAGGGAGAGAAAAAACTCAATGGACATTGTGGGAGTCAATACCCTAGACCTCACATTTAACATTGGTATTTATTATACTATGGAAATATTGATGCTCAAAGAAAGAATAAAATTAAACCCAATTCCACACACCACTCACAATTTTCATGCAAAAAGAAACATTGAAAATGATGGAGTTAAAGAACACATATGAAATTCCAACATAAATTACATTAAAATATAAAATACCTCAGACATTCAATTCCCCTTTATCACACATGCACCGGCACAAAGAAATCACCTACTCATGCTAATTGTGAGCGGGTGTAGAAAAATAATAAATAGAAAATTCTGCAGAAAGTGGTGAAGCAGGTGGTGCACCTTCGTCTGTAGGCTTCCCAATGTCTTCTTTGTCTCGAATGCTTCAGATGGGTGGCCATGGGTCCTTTTTATAGGTGTTTTCCTATAAAAACCTGAGGTCTGTATCACCTATATTTTCTATGTGTTTCACCATCATCATGATGTGTACCTAGGGTATACGACGTGTAACTCAGATCTGATTTTTCCTCTGCTGTGTTGAATCCATGGAAGCTTCTTATACTGGTTTTACTGTCATCGTGTTGTGTACTTATGGTACATGACATGTATTCGAAGTTCACTGTGTGTTTTGTCATCACAACTTGTCTAGTGTAGATCTTCCTCACATAATATGGTCACGATTTTTACTTGTGGTACATGATGTGTAGTCAAGTTTTCTTCAGTTTCCTATGCTTCCTTATCTCCAAAAATCAAGTGTTGTGCCACTTTGCTTCCCTCATGGCCCGAAGGGTCTCTCAGCTCATATTTCTTCTCTTCTTCATTCCTTTTTCACGAATCCTTTATTTCCTACAATAAAACATCAAAAAAGTAAATACATTCCAAAATTGGGAAGATTATTAATTAATTACAAAATCAACACATTAAAACGCGTTAAAATATATGCATGAAATAAACTTATCAATAAAAAATAGGTTTATAAGTGAATCACATCTTTCCCACTACATTTTTTATATCAAGGAACCTTCTTAAACTTATCTTAATTAAAAAATTTCTTCATAACCTAGGGAAAAGAAACCTTAAAAAGGGTAAGATCAGATGCTCAATAAGGCTAAATAATGAATATATCAATCTCACATAAACATAACATGATCGTAAGGGTATGAGAATAGAAGAATAGTATTTTAAAACCATACAATCCATATAATATATCATAATCTTGAGTCATGGAATAAATCTTGATAGTTCATAGGACATGAATAATAACAGAATTAAAGAACATGATCCATGAGAAAATAAAATTAGAATAATATATATGTTTATGGCATACATATAACCATATAAAAGCATTTCCTTAGTAGTCAGGACTCACTTCCAAAAGTATCATATTGGATTTAGTTCACTACCTAAACTGTCTTAGTAGTCATGTTTCACCCCAATGAATATCATAGTAGATATATTCCATTACTATACTGGGTTCATTACCAATTCCATTATAATTTATCTCATGATATATCCATATTTACCAAATATATTGGATGGATATATAATTTTGGGCCCACCCATCACATAATAAAATTCATACATATGAATTCCATAAGATCATAAATAATTCATCAAATAATATACCATGAAAATTAAATGGGTTTCATAAAATATTTCATCATACCAAAATCCATGTAAAATAAATGAGTTTCATAACTTAATTAACATGTGGAAAAGAAATGGGTTTCCAAGAATCCTCCTTAAAAAATTAACATCATAACACATACAAAAAGTGAGAGCAGATTGTATAATTAGAACATATACCTGGTAAATTATAAGTAACACAGTAATATGTTATCATAAAAGAAAATATATTCAAAATATCATTGGAATAGTTCTAGTGGAAAATAATATTTTCACTTTGAAATCACTTATTTAAAATATAAAAATTACCCAAATATTATGGAAAACATTTTATTAAAAAATAAACTTGGAAACATATAAATTAAGTTTCAAAACATTGATTATTCATAATTGAAATAAATTTCTTTCATGTTTTTTATATTAAAACAAAGATTCCTTTATCATTTTTAGTAAAAAGTCAAAAGTAACACATTTGAAAAATGAAAAGAATATTCATTTTAAACCATTTTATAAAAAGTAAAGAATTGCTAAAAGTGAATTTAGTAAATAATTTTATAATTTTATAAACATTATTGAAAATATTTTTAGAAAACATCAACTTGGAAAAGAATATATTTTTGACCGAAGATAGAATTAAAGTTGATTTTCCTTAAAACATTATTTTGGTCTCTTAGTTTCATAAAAAAATTGAAATTAAAGGAAAAATTTTATTCTACATAAATAAACAGAGTGTAAAAAAAATTCTTGTGATTATTTTTAGGTGTATCCTAAAATTTCATACTCACAAATGTAATAATAATAAATTCTGGTAAATAATGATATTGAAACATTAGACCCTAACCTCATCTCTCAATTACATTGTACATGTTAGTAACTCATGTATAATAAGTATCGATGAATTAAATATAAATTAATGACCATAATTATATATATCAAACCATATATGACTTATTTATAACCTTTTATCAAACAATTATAAATAATTATTTATTAAAATCACCACTTCATGTGATAACTACTTCATTTATCATGTTTGTTTTTGTTAGTTTTGGTCATTGTACTTTGATCATGGTTACATTATCTCATTTTTTTTAATAATGATATAAATATAATATTTATTTATTATATACGTATTTATAGTAATCCATAAATGTTATAGATGTAAAAATAAATTACACCATTCATGGAGAGGGTAGACAGTACGTACACATGAACGCTGTTTTAATTTATTGGTGGATGAAACAAAAGGAAGGTAAATAACAGATCGAATTTAATAAATAATTATTATATCATATATATTCAGTATATATATACTTATTACTAACTATGTAAATAATAACAACTGACATCAGTTCATGCAGGTGGTCTTTTAAATATATGCATGGGCGACACTATAGTTTTCAAAAAAGATAGAAGGTAAGAAGGTGTATATGATATAATAATTCCATAAGTATAATTAATTCATAAATATAATATATAAACCTTATATCCATCATAATACCCATCCATAAAATATGATGGTGAAAAATAAATGGTATCGCTATATTGAGACAGTAAGTCGTACGTAAGCACAAGTGATAATTGCACAAACCATTTAATGGGAAATAGGGTGAATAAATATTGTTTAATAATCATAAAAACATTTAAGTATATTTAGGATATTTAATTTATTATTTCTTGATAATAATTTTGTATTTATATGTGGTTAAAGAATAAGTAAAAATAAAATTAATCAATTAAGGTCATTACCTCTTCTTTGAAAGCACTCATTTGGATATACTATTAAGGACCATAGGGTTGGTGTTTATGGGTTAAAATAACCTCCATAACATGTATTTTAAATTATATAATCATATTAGATAGGTTTTGGTTGATATAAATGGTTCAAGGTGGTGTAAATAAGAGAAAGGAGGGGTGTCCTTTTAAAGGGGGAGGACACGCATGGAATTTCATAAAAGATTAAAATATAATATAGTAATTCATAAGAAAATTGATTAAAATGGAAATTAATTAAAATAAAAAGAGTAAAAGGTCTAAATAATGTCATAAAATTATATTTATATAGGTTTTTGTTTCATTTTAGCCTTATCTTTTTTATTAACCCCTTTGTTATTCATTTTTAACCTTAATAGTAATAACAACTTTTTAAATCATAAATGGTTAATAATGTCACCATAAATGGAAAAATGAATCATAAATTTACCATGTTTGATATTTTAAACCATATTACCATTACTTTTATGATGATTTTTTTTAATTTTAAAATATTTACTGAAAATATTATTTATTGTAAAATAACATTAATATCAATTTTGGAACATTTGTTTAATTTGACTTTAAAGACTCCAACACAAAGATGGAATTAGAATATAATATTTTAAAATATCTATAATATTTCATATATGTCAAAAAAATTATTTTAATACTATAAATAACTAAAATTATTTCACTTTAATTGTTTTTAAAATAATTTATATTTTTTTTATTATTTAAAGAAATAATATTTCCATTTTACATAAGACTATAAGATAATTATATAATTAATTAAAATTGTAGATAAATTGAAATAACTAAAATAATTTCCTTATTCTCAAAATAATCTTTATTATTCATTCAAAACAATATTTTTTCTTTGCATGAACACATAAGAGATATATTCAAGTAAAAGAGTGACATTTTATATTTTTCTTTGCTTAAATTAATTTAAATGTCATATTAAATAAAATATGGCACAAAGTGACCATATATTAGATAATTATATGAAAGATACCTAAATACACTCATAAAATTACAAAAAAGCACGTTTTAGATAAAGTTTATTGCATTATCCCAATATTTTAACCCTATTTCACATGTTTTACTCTTACCATAGTAACAAAAATTTACAATGGTAACTACTCATATTAATAAAATATAAAAGGAAAATATTTACAAAATTGGATCCTATTTATTTCAAATATGAAATAATTTTTTTAATATTCAATTTTTCTAGTTTGAATAAATTAATTTTAATATAAGTGCACAAAATGAGATGAAAACCAATTTTTAGGAAAATATATTTGTAAGTACAAAACTACATTTAATTTTATCCCATGACTAGTAAACACATTATATAAATGTTTAAACACACTATTGAATAATATATATCATTAAAATCATTCAAAAATAGTGATCAATTTAATTTATTAAAATAAAAAACATTACAAGGATAAAAAGTGTTTTTCAGAAAAAAAATAACCTTTTTTCAAACTATTTTTATTATCATTTCTTATTAATTTATTACTAATGAATTAATTTTATAAATTTATAAAACATATATTTTCATAATTTATTTATTCTGATTTATTCCCTCCAATCTAATGACCTAGCAATAATTATAACATTAAATAATAAAATTTTTATAGTATATCATGGTCCAATTAAATTTAGTGTTGCGTGTAATGAAAGATATCAAATAAGTTAAATTTATTTGAAAAAAATATTTTACAAAAATATATAGGCGTTAAAAAAAAATTTAAAGACAAAATAACATCATCATAGGTTATAATTGATTAATATTGAAGGATAATAATCAAATAGGAGTAGTTATGAATCATGAAAAATGGTTGAGTCAAGAAAACCCCTTACAACCATTTTAAATTTTGAATCAAAACCCCATGAGAGGTATAACATTAAATATAACATTAAATATCATCATATATTATAGGATCATGATACAAATGAGAATGGGGTAGTATTTACACCATTTAAAAGGAATAATGGTGTAAAGATTAAACATGTCACAAGGGATTCAAATTTAAGAAAAAGAAACCTTTAGATTGTTTCATTTCATAGATAGATACACTCAAAGATCCTATATAAAAAGCATAAATTTATGTAGCCTATAAGGGGTAGGCCATAGGGTCAATCCCTCAGGCCTCCAGGTTTTATACATATTTATTTCCCTATATTATGTACTGTAACAGAATATCTAATTGACATTATACAAATATCTTAATTAAAAAATTTAAAACGGTATTCATATCTACAACTATTTCTAATTTTCATATATAATCATTTTACATGTATATTATTTATTTTTTAAAAATTCTTTCATAATGGGTGTTTATAATATTGACCATTTGTACTAGTTTCATAGGACCAGTTTCGGTATTCATTATTTTTCAAAAGTTTATTATTTCTAGTTCCATTACGTTAGTGTTGCGGATGAATTGTACTGATATATGAAGTTCAAATTTATTTTCATGATTACTTTATACTTTATTCTAGAAAAAGAAACCAATAACGAACATCGTTTAGTGATTTTCAACCTATAAAGGGTGTTTTATTAATTAATATGTCAAATATCAATGTGTACATTTCATAAAAATAATAATTATTTACATATTTATATCATAATATACCAGTTATTAGGTTTTCATAATCACCAATGTTATAACTTCATATCATTTTTTATGTTGGGTGTCAAACTGACCCAATCCTGAACATACCATGATTATTGACGACTATGAGATGATTTAGTTATAATATCATTATACAATTAACATAATGATATCATTTAGAACCCATGTTTTGTGTTATATAGCCTTTTTTTGCCTTGTTATGTGTTTAAAGTGTTAGGGATGAGTTTGGATGAGTTTGGGATGGTTTTGGAAAACTTTGGAGGCCCTTTTAAGGCCACATAGTTTTATCACGGTTAGGAGAAATCGTTCGAGATGTACCATTTGGGTTGTGGGGTACACAAGGCTTGCACAGAGTTTACTTAATCGTGCAGGTTTTTCCATACGAGGTGCCCCTCCAAGGCAGCAGTAGGTGCATGGTTGGCACATGGTTTGTCTAACCGTGCTGTCAAACCATGCGGCCCTTTAAAAATAGGGTTTTAAAATCTGGTATTAGTTGTTAATTACCCAAATCTTCCCCCATATGAACCCTATGCATCATATCTTCCTCTTAAGGTCTAGGGGTGCTCTCCTACTCAGTTTGGAGGTGATTTGAAGGGGTTTCAAGGGGGTTTGAAGGCGGTTCATCTTAGGTATGTTTTCTCTCTTAGTTACTTTTTTGTTTTCTCTAGATCTACTCTTCCCTCTATCTCTATTTTCTATATTTACATACGTTTTATATATATATAGGGTTGACGTTTCCTTAAATGTTGATATTATGGCTTGTTTATGTTAGGGAAGAGAATCAATAGTGGTTCGATTTGAGCGTTTTCCAGATTTGTGGTGCGGTTTTTCTTGGGTCGATTTCTCCAGAACCCTAAAGTTTAGTGGCTTCTCTCTCAACTCCACTTGGTTATAACTAGGGAATTTGGTTGCAATTAATTTTTTTTTCTTGAAATTAATTATGAATATGATTTTTGATGCTTACTAAATACCCATTTTGTGATGGTTTGGCGATATGGGGGGAAACAGGTTAATTTTGTGAAAGGGGTTTTGTTGTCAGATTTTAAAATGTTAATTTTAAAATTAGTAGCTTGATTGATTTATGAAAAAAAAATTATGAAAAATGGTTTTCAATAAAAGTGTTGATTTATTAGAATGTGGTTGACTCAGAATATGGTTTGAGGGTGTATTCAATAAATGTGTGATTTATTGAGGTAACCTGACATGTTATTTTGGAATGTTGTTCGGAATAATTGGTCAATTTGGTATTGGATGTTGTTGAGTGGTATGATGTGGGGAATTGTGGATTGAAATGTTGTGGGGATATTGGTAAATATCGATGGTCATGAGTTGGATCGATGGTGTTCAATAATGTATTATCATCAAGGTGATGGTCCTGAGTATACTATCATCAAAAAGGGAGGGTGATGGGCATGAAGTCCCACACTAGTGATGGGCATGAAGTCTCACACCATGGAGGAGACAGTTTGGTCATGAATGTACCACTGTTAAAGTAGCACCATGATTGAGTGAATGGTATTGGACGTGTGACATAATTATTTGTATATTTGGGATATGCATGTGGTCATGAAAAAAGGGAATGGGTAATGTCTTGTTAGTTTTCTTTCCTTGTTTTCTCACTAAATTGGGTAAATTTCTTTGGGTAGTGATTTGTTTGGATTGTTGTTGACTGTTTCACTAGTTCATGAACTGTATCTGAATTGTTTTATGTAAATATTGATAACATGTTTTATCCTAGTGGCGTATGTAGGGAAGTAATTTTGGGAAAACATACCGAGTTTTGTACTCACCCCCTACATTACACTCTGGTGATTTTTCAGATGTCATTTTCTAGGACACAAGTAAGTGTAAAGGACCACATTTTTCTAATGGTTTGACATGATTTTTTGGTTATGTTGTGATTCTTGGAGAATGGAGATTGGTGTAGAGCTATGGATGGTGTCCTAGTTCTTTGGGGTCTTATTGTGTAGTCTTCCTCTTGGTACTCTAATTTTGGATTAGTAGTTTTGATCTTTGGGATTTTTTATGAAACCAATTTGGTTGTCTTTTGATAGTGTATGATTTGGGTTTCTATGTGAACATGCATCGTCCAATTTTGTTAGTGATGGATTGTTTGGTTGGTTGCTCAATTCAAATGGAAAATTGTTCCCTAATTACTGTTGAAGCCCTCAACATTTGTTTCCATCCTTTAGCACCCTAGGAACATTGCATAAGTCCAAGTAACATTCCTTGCCCTCTCAATACAATGGTATGGGGATGGATGTTATAAGTGGTATCAGATTGTTCGGTCCTTGGCTTTTAAATGAGATCAGTTGTTTGGTCCTTTGGCATAGATTGTTGGTCTTGGTGTTGGCATTTGTTCTTGGCCTATTCCTTGAGTCGGGATGGTAACAATGTATAGGATTTTCAGGACATGGATTGTATTTCATAAAAGGATGTAACTAACCCTTTTATGTTGAACTTCAATTTAATATGGTGTTGGGTACATAAGTTCATGGAGACCCTAATAGGCATTGGAAATCTCATTGTCATGGGTGTAGCCAATGTGATGGGCATGACAAGCATGGTAGAAATGAATTCCCACTAGGATGAATTTTTCATTGGGCATAATGATTTATGTTGTGATATAAATGTCTTGACTTGTGAAAATTTGGAAATTGTTTTCAAATATGCAGATTTTGAAAAGAGAATAGTTGTTGTATTTTGAAAATTGGTAGAATTTCAAAACATATTGGATTTTTAAAAAATTGTGTGACGTAGGAAATGCGAAATGGTGGAAATTTTAGTTGTGATGGTTTCTATGTAATTTACATTGAAATTCAGAGCCTTTAGTTTCTAGGGAGTGAGACTTATGGTGATTCTTATGTTGGTAGCGATGAAACCAGGTAGGCATCATAGAGACCAATTGGAGGAAGCTACTGGAAATGTGGTTTCACCTGAGCCCCAGGTGAACCAACAGTTGGCCCAAAGAATCATTTAGGAATTTTAAACAGTGAATTCATGACTGCAACTAGATACACCTATTGTGATATCAATCAAGGTGGTAAATCCAAGTAATGGAAGTACAATTTTCCTCACAGGAGGATGTGTGAACCCTAACATTGAGAGAAAGATAAAGACTGTAACCTTTTCTCACTGATGTAGAGCACATCTGAATCAGACCACCAGATTGTTAAAACATTCTCCGAGACCCAAGTGTAAGTCGGGATGTTTTCAGTGTGGTTCTACGCACCACATCAAATGGGATTGTAAGGCACAACCTCGAGAATAGCCTAACTGAAACCAGATTGGGAATCTTCAGCAATATTTCCATAGTGCTTTGTGGTTGGGTGTTCGTGAAACTCCCTATGAAGAGATGTTTGAGCATGGTAATAAAGAGAATAGAATGTGAAATCATGCATCTATTTGGATCCGAGAAAGTTTTGGTTGATTATTAGTTGAGACCATCTAGGGTGCGAGGTGCGGTTCTTTTCAATTCCACATTGATGAAATCTTCGTTGGATATGGGTGCTTCACATTCTATTCTTGCTTCTTCTGCTATTATTTTACTGGGTCGAACAGTGGAAATGATTCCTTCTGTTTTGAAACTACAAACTCCCCTGGGTCAGAAAGAGTGTTGAGTTTTCTTTTGTGGACCTTATTGCATAGTTGTGGATGGAATTGAATTGATGTGAGATTTATCCGTTTTTTAGATGGATCTATATGATATAATCCTAGATATGGATTGGTTGGTGATGTCTAAGGCCCACATTGATTACTCTGTGTGAATAGTTAGTTTTACAATGGGGGTGGCATTGAACATCTCTTTAAAGGGGAGAAGAATAAAAAAACTGGGTGCAACAGATTTGTTGTCACCAGCTCTTGGCATGACCTCATATCAGTTAGCAACTTTCTCATTGGTATTAGTGGAAGAATTTGGGAAAATATTTTTTTTTGACAGTTGTGGATCAGTTTATTGACATATTTCCTGTAGAATTATCAGGGTTTCCACCGTGATAGAAGTGGAGTTTACAATTGACCTCCTTCAAGGGACCAGTCTTATCTCACTTTTTTCTTACAATATTGAACCAACAGAATCGTGGGAATTAAAGTTGTAGTTGAATGAGTTAGAGAACAAAGGGTTCATCCGGCCTAGTACGTCTTCGTGGGTAGTACCAGTTTTGTTGGTTAAAAAGGTATATGGATCTCTACAGGTCTATATTGATTATTATAGACTTAATTAGGTTACGATAAAGAACTGATATCCACTTCCACACATTAATGACTTGTTTGACCAGTTGAGGGGAGCTCAGTGGTTCTCCACGATTTATTTGTAGTTTAGATATCATCAATTGTGGTTGAGGATGGAGGATATCCTAAAAAAATCTTTTAGAAGTAGATATGGACATTATGAGGATGTGGTTATTCACTTTGGTATAATGAATTCACCAGAAGTGTTTATGGAATTCATGAATTAGATATTTTAGTGATATCTAGATTCTTTTATGGTGGTATTTGTGGATGATATACTGGTATATTTGAGGACAAGGGTAGAGCATGAGAAGCACTTGGCGATAGTGTTAGGGATCTTGAGGAATCATCAGTTTTTTGCTGAATTCTCAAAGTGTGAATTTTGGGAAGAGGATATTAGTTTCCTTGATCGTGTTATTTTTGAGAAGGGTGTTTCAGTTGGTTAGGAAAAGATAGAGGTAGTTATCTCTTGGAAACCGCCGAAGAACATTTTTTAGATATGGGGCTTCCTTGGTCCAGCTGGGTATTATTGACGTTTTGTTCATTATTTATCATGATTGGAATTATTGATGAATAATTTTAGAAGGAATAATATCCCATTTCAATGGGATGAGTAGTTTCATAAATTCATTTAAGAGTTAAAGGGTTTCCTTACATTAGCACACATCATGGTTTTTCCCGAACTTGGAAAAGGGTACGTGGTGTATTGTAATGTATCGAGATTAGGGTTGGGTTGTGATCTCATACAGTGGGATCATTTGGTTTCATATATCTCACGATAGTTGAGGTTTCATGATAATAACTAACCAACACATGATTTGGAGTTGGCAGCAGTGGTTCATGCTTTAAAGATGTGGTGTCATTATCTCTTCAGTGATAAATTTAGAGTGTTTACTAACCATAAGTGCTTAAAGAATATCTTATCACAATGATATTTGAACTTGAGGAAAAGGAGATGGATGGAATATCTATATATTTTTTATTTTTACTTAATGTACACACTGGGTAAGGGAAATTCACTAGTGGATGCATTAGGTAGAAAATCATATATTCAGACAGTGAAACAGAAATCAAATCAGTGGTAGTTAATGTTGATCATAGCCAACATGAATTTGTAATGTGCGGACTAGGGTGGAATATTGGCCTTATTTTTGGTTTTGTGGGTTTTGACTTGTCTTGTTTGGCTAAAGAGTCACAGACATCAGATTCAAAATGCATGGTGATGAGGTCGAAACTCAGTGTTCGGGAGACCATTAAGGTATGGGAACTGAATGGAAATTCAATCTTGTGTTTTCAGAATCGGAGGGTGGTGCTAGTGGCTTTTCAAGATGAACTTCTTAGGGATTATCATTATTTCCGGGGGACTCTCTATCCTGGAATTCAAAAAATGTATAGGGTGTGGACAATGCAGTTTTGGTGGGCTGGTATGAAAAGGGGTGTGGCTGGGTTTGTCTCGAGATGCTTTAATTGTTGGTAAATCAAGGCAGATCATCAATGGGCAGTAGGAATGTTGCAATCTCTACTGATTCCAGTGTGGAAAAGGGATCATATAACGATGGATTTTGTGATAGGACTTCTGAGGATGGTCAAGAAACACGATGGCATATGGGTGATTATGGATCAGCCCATAAATTTGGCCCATTTCATCCTAATTCAAGAATATCATACGGTCGAAGATCTATCAAAAATATATATCCATGAAGAGGTAAAGATGTTGGTGTTCCAGTTTTTATTGTATCAAATATAGACCTGAGGGTCACATCTCGTTTTTGAAAATCATTATAGAATGCCTTTGGACACAATTTTGGGTGAGAATGATGTATCATTCTCAGGCAAATGGTCAATCCAAGAGGACGATAAAGACTCTAAATAATATGTTAAGGGATTGTGTCATACATTTTTTTGGTTCATAGGAGGATCACTTTCCATCGGTGGAGGTCTCATATAATAGTTATCAAGAATCGATATATATGGCTCTATTTGAGTCATTGTATTAGTGTTCATGTTGTTCTCCACTATGTTGCATGGAAACGGCTGAGACTTCGATGTTTGGAC
The DNA here is from genome assembly GCA_963277665.1 of Viscum album. Lineage (NCBI taxonomy): Eukaryota > Viridiplantae > Streptophyta > Magnoliopsida > Santalales > Viscaceae > Viscum > Viscum album. The sequence continues at coordinate 75,254,975 of OY728165.1, read as the reverse complement.
TAAGCCTTTCCCAATAGACTACGAAGAAAATCAACTCGATCAACAAGAGGATGGAAATGGCTCAATGTTGTGAAAAATCGTATGCAGGCCATCATTGATGACCATTGTCGTTTGAGGTGGCTGATCATGTGTTTTTGAGAATCTCTCTTTTGTTGGGACATCATTGGTTTGGGTAGTAGGGTAAGTTACCTCCAAGGTAAATTGGGCATTTTGAGATCCTTGGGAATATTGGTGAGGTGGATTATCGGTTGTATTTGCTAACATGATTTAGTACAATGCACAATGTGTTTCATGTGTCAGAGTTGAAAAAATATCAAATGGATCATGACCATGTGATTCATTGGTATCTTGTTGACCTAGAACCAGATTCCTCCTTAGTGAACATGCATATAAAGATTTTGGATAGGTAATAGAAAGTATTGCATGGTAAAATCATCAGTTTAGTATGGGTTTTGTGGCAGCATGGTTAGATTCAGGAGGAGAATTGTGAGCGGGAGAAAGAGATGACCAACCAATGGGCTAAGCTCTTTCGATAATGATATGGGTCTCTACTTCCTAAGGAAGAAAAGTCCAATGTTGGGGAGAACTTGACACCCCTTTTTTGAGTTATATAGCCTTTATATGCCTTTTTAGGTGTTCTATGTGCTTGGGATGAGTTTGGGTGAGTTTGGATGAGTTTGGGAGAGTTTATGATGGTTTGGGAAATCCTTGTAGGCCTTTTTAAGGCCGCACAGTTTGAACATGGTTATGACAAACCGTGTGATATGAACCACGTGGGTAGTGGGGTACACATTACTTACACACAATTTTTATAACCATGAGTGGTGGTCCATGCGAGGTTCCCCTTTGAGGCAGAAGCAGGTGCATGGTTAGCACACAGTTAGTCTAACCATGCGAGCCAATGATGTGGCCCTTTAAAAAAGGGTTTTACAATCTGTGATCAGTCAGGTGTTACCCTAACTCAAAAAAATCTTCTCCCATATGAACCCTACATATTATTTATTCCTCTTAAGGTCAAGGGGTTTTCTATCACCCATTTTGGAGGTGATTTGAAGTGGTTTCAATGTGGTTTAAAGGTGGTTCATCTTGGGTAAGTCTACTCACTTGGTTTCTTTTTGGTTTTATCTAGATATACTCTTCCCTCTCTCTCTTAGTTTTCTAGATCTACATCCGTTGTGTATAGATATATGTTTTTTTGACTTAAATGGTGGTATTAGGTGTTATTGATGTCAGGGAAGACAATCTAGAGTAGTTTCGGTGGAGCGTTTTCCAGATTTGTGGTGTGGAAGTTCATGTCTTGATTTCACCAGAACCCTAAAGGTAAGTGGCTTCTCTCTTGACTCCCCATGGTTAGAAATAGAAAATTTGGTTGCAATTAATTTTTTTTCTTTAAATTAATTGTGAATATGATGTGTGATTCTTAACGGATACCCATTTTGTGATTATTTGGGGATTTTGTGGGGAAATGGGTTAATTCTATGAAAGGGGTTTTGTTGTCGGATTTTAAAATGTTAATTTTAAAATCAGTAGCTTGATTGATTTTTGGAAAATTATTTATGAATGATGGTTTTCAATAAAAGTTTTATTTTATTGGAATGTGGTTGACATGGAATATAGTTTCAGTGTATTTAATAAATGTGTGATTTATTGAGGTAACATGACAAGTTATGTTAGAATGTTGTTTATAATAATTAGTTAATTTCGTATTGGAAATTGTTGTGTGGTATGATGTTGGAAATTATTGATTTTAATGTTGTGTGGATTTTTTTAAATATCGATGGTCCTGAGTTGGATAGATGGTGTTCAAAAATGTATCATCATATAGGTGATGGTTCTAAATGTACCATCGCAAAAAAGAGAGGGTGGTGGGAATGATGTCCCACACCAGTGATGGGTGTGAAGTCCCACACTAGGGAGGCGACGGGTTAGTCATGAAGGTACCATCATTAAAGTAACACCACGATCGAGTGAATGGTATTGGTTGTGTGATATAATTGTGTGTATGGTTGGGATATGTATGTGGTCCTGCAAAAAGGGAATTCTCAATGACTTGTCTGTTTGATTTCCTAGGTTTCTCACTAAATTGGGTAAATTACTTTGGGTAAATATTTGTTTGGCTTGTTGTTGACTATTTCACTAGTTTATGAGCTATATATAAATTGATTTATATAAATTGTGCTAACGTGTTCTATCCTAGGGGCATGTGTTGGGAATTTATTTGGGGAAAATCTAATGATTATTTGTACTCACCCCCTACTTTGGAACTCTAGTGCTTTTTCATATGTCAATTTCTAGGACATAGGTAATGGTAAATCATCTCATTTTTCTAGTAGTTCAACATTATGATTTGGTGATGTTATGGTGCTTGGAGTATGGAGGTTGGTTCAGAGCTATGTATGGTTTCCTAGTTCTTTGGGTCTTTTTGTACAGTATTTTTCTTGGTACTTTGATTTTTTTAGAGGTTTTAGTCTTTAGGAATTATTATGAAATAAACTTGGTTGTATTTTTACAGTGTGTGGTATGGGTTGCTATGTGAACACGCATCATGCAGTTTTGTTAGTGATGGCTTGTTTGGTTGGTTTCTCAATTCAAAGATAAAATAATTCCCTAATTACTCTTGATGCCCTCATCATTTATTTCCAGCCTTTGGTGCCCTCGGAACAACGCTTAAGGCCAAGTAGCATTCCTCCACCCCCTCAAACCAAACGGATGGGGCAGGATGTTACATATCATTTAGTGTGTATCAGTATGACGTATAATAATTTTAAAGGAAATTGTAGAGAAATTAATGTATATAGAAATATTATATGATTATAATTAATCACTTTCCTCTTTTTATGTTTTTTAAACTATTAAATTTATGATAATCCTTTATTGATCATATCATTACTAAATACTAAAATTTATTATATAATAATCTTAATGATATCATAAAAAAATTAATCTTTAAAACAATTATCATGACCATCCATGTTTGGTGGTGAAGAAATTAAAATTGGAAATCGATAATTCCATGGTGGCAGTAGTCCACATGTATCTATGGTCGGCCATTTCATTTTCTAGGGAACAGGGAAAATGTGTAATATGGTTTATCATTAAAAAATATAAAGTATATCATAAATATAATAATTATATATTAAATTACATATTAGATCCATACTTGTATGTTACTAATGTAAAATTAAATATGTTGCATTGTTTAAGCGGTATTCCACACAACACATGATTTACATAGTCATTTTTATTAAATGATAAAGAGTAGGTTATTTAATTGTTGTGAAATCATTATAATAACATAAAATTAAAATAATGTTACGTATTTTAAAATTATGATATGGTAAAAATATATTTAGAGGAGAATAAAACCATATAAAGAAATAGAAAAAATAAATATAGGTTATGAACTTATTCCTCACTTCTTGGATTTTCCCCTTTCAGAAGAGGATTAAATCTGTGAGGGATGGTCTTTTAAGAATAAATAAAAATCATTAAATTTTATAGTATTTTGGAGGACATATTTAAGAAGACTTTTGGATGAAGATAAGGGTTTTGGTATAAGGGGAAGTGATAAAAGGAGTGCCCCTTTTATAATTGGAATGGGATGACATTTTTTTAATACCCAAAACATTTTAACAATGGGAAGTCAAACTCAATACAATTGGATAAAAAATTGAGAAATAATTGAGTGGGTAAGATAAAATCACAATCCAAAATTCCAACACTAAATAAAAAACATTTTTTAAACATGTTATGCTCTTTATATCTAAGGTTACTCATTTTTAACATTTTAGTTTTCACCATGGTAACTAGTTTTTACCTAAGTATATATCCCTTATTCCCAAAAATAAAATGAATATTATTATATAATTTGTACCTAATGATTTAAAATTTTAAATAAATTTATTTTATTCATTTTTTTCAAAAGTGATAAAAATTAATTTATAAATACTTAATTTAGAATGTATAAACATTATTTTTTTGAAGAAAATAACTTAAATTTTAAAAGGAAAAATATGGGTTTGTAAATTAATTTTTTTTAAATTATAAACTCCCTTATAAAAAAATTTGTTCTTAATAATGTTATCATGGATATCCAATTCATAATTATATGCTAATAATGACATAAAAGTAATAATATTAGAAAAATGGTATATTGAACTATTCACCTAAAATAAAATGTTTTAGAAAAATGAAAATAATTAATCTTAATCTTATATTATTATGATTAATCCAAAATTTATGTTATTATTTTGAAACTAGATTTATTAAATTTGAGAATTCAATATTGAATTAAAATCACAAAATATAGTGGAAAACAGTTTATATTAGAAAAGAACTTTTCAAAATAGTTAACTATTATTTATTATCTATTACTAATTAATTAATTGTTAATATATTATTAATATTATAAATATTTCTTACTATTATTTATCATAATATACATAGTTTCTTGTAAAAAAAATACACTTTTTGAAAAAATTATTTTTAAGAATAAAATTGATTTTCCATGTTGATTTGGCTATACTAAATGCATTTCATTTGTATTGAGAGTAGTATTTATATTGATTATAAAAATATTTCATATTTTTTTACTCTTATTCATGCATAAAAAATAAACAACTAGTTTTAAATTTTAATATTTTTTTATTTTTTATTCTTCTTGCATATATCAATTTTTTTGTTCAGTCTTATGCATGGAGAAAGATATAGAACACAATATTTATTTAAGAAAAATATATATTTAAATATTATTTCTTTACTTTACATGAACAATATGACCATGACTTGATGTTTTAGGTGATAATAAACCATTTATGCATAGGAAATACTTAGGGTTGCTACTCTCTCATTTTAGGTAAAGTCTATATGAGATTAACTCAATATTGTCGTGTCATGTGAATCTCCTTCACTACATGATTTTTTTATTAATAATAGAACTATAATAATTTAATTCCAATGAATATTCCACAAAGAAATTAATTCCAACTAATACATATGCAAGTCTCTAATAAATATAAAAAGAAATCATACAAATCTGATGAAATAATTTCCTCAAGAAAAAAGTCATGTCAAGTTTCAAATATAAATGTAATCTAAAAAACTCACCATATGATTAAAAAATTATTTTGAGTGAACAAAATACCTTGTGTAGTATCCATGATATGTATTCCATGTCAAAATGAAGATAATTTATCCCCCCTTTTTCAATAAATGTTAATGATTTTTTTTAACACCATAATGTGTTAGGTTGGATTTTTTTTAAAAGATTTCATTTATTAAAAATAAAAGGTATGATGGAAGGAGTAAGAACAAGATTTCATGATTGATAATGTATATAATAAAGAAATTGGTGATTTTAATGTGGAAGGAATCCTTAATTCATAAATTTGAAGGATGATTTAATGGATGATATAAAGTTGGTTTATTATAAAGGTTTATTCTGTTCAATTTATTTTACATGAAAGTTAGATTTAATAGTTAGTGGTGCTTATTTTTGAAGGAAGAACTAGATTAAAGAACATTTCAATAGAATTTCAATGGGAATCGTTAAAGAAAATATATTTGGAGAAATATTTTAATGGTATATAGGAATTATAGATACATTTAAGGTTGAAAAACCATATATAAGGCTGAGATGGACCATTCGAATATCCTCATAACGTCCATGCATAATTCCCTATAGTTGGTATGAGGACCTTGAAAGGTTGGTGTAGGTTTTTTGTATGTTTTTGATATATAAATTTATAATTTTTAAAGTTGATACACTTCCTTCATATATTTTAGAAAATACCTCGTTAGTTTTATACGAGTTGTTGTGATCATTTTGTGTGCGAGTTTTTATTGTTAATGAAATGACTTCATATGGTTAACATAGACCCAAATGAGTTTTTTTGAGTTAATATATAGTTGGAGAGTTACATCATAGGGTTTGTGAGAGAACTTTTTAAATTTTATGCAGACCCTCATAAAGTTGATACAAACTACTCATAAGGTTGAGATAATATTCTTTGGTTTAACTATAAGGTTCACCAGGATTCAATTATTTTTTCAAAAGTATTCATGGGATTCATCCTTATATTTATCTATAGTTTCACTGTAGCACCCCAGAAATTATAAGACATTAAAATTATTCTATATCGTTTTACATGTAACACTGAATGAAAGTGAACCACATTATAATTAAAATAAGACCATTATAACATATAAATTTAATTATGGAATATAAATATAAGTAACCATATTATTATAATAAATATGAATAGTTTAAGAAATTCTATCAAGTACTATATGTATTTATTTGGAGGCTCATTTGTAGGAACATGAGAAGTAAGGTAGATTTTATAGGGTTTTTTCAATACCAAACCTAAATCGAACTCCAACAGTTGGGGTCTGAGAGAAATCATATAATCGAGAATTTCAAGATCATGAACATCACTACAAGATCTATGATATCATAATATTCATCTATAAAAAAACCACTACTTATCTCATCCTTATTTCTTACTAAAAAATTCAATGGGGTTATGTTAGTAAAATCTACGATGACATAAACATGTAATTATCAATAAAATAAATTATTCATATATAAAATTTATTTCTATAAATTTCACATTTATACTTTTAAATAATAATAATTGTATTCTTAAAATATAAGTATTTATAAAAATAAATTAATATAGATAAATAACTAAAAAATTTATTTTTATTCTCAAATGGTATCTTACAAAACATTCTCTTATTATGCATTATGTGTGCTTATAGTAAAATTAATAAACATGATAAATTATATCTAATAAAATGTTTTTAACATTTTAATAATAATATCTTAATTTATTAATACATGAATTCTTTTTTTAAGATAAAAATGAGTTACTAAAGTAGATATTATTTACCTTGGTAAAACAATTATTTTTTAAACGAGTTATTATTATAAATATTATGTAATTTTTATCTATATAAGTTAAATTGACTTCTTTAGATAACCAATATAATTTATTTTTAAACACATAAAAAATATAATAAAATAAATTAATTTAGTAGTTGATAAGAAATAATAATAAAAACACTTATTGTATAAGTGACATTTATCTACAAAATAATTTTTCTATATATCATAGGTTTTAATTTAAAAGTTATTTTTTTATATTAAGTAATGGAATTTGAATAAATGGTGTCCAAATTTAGATTCATCATATGGAAATTTTCTATGAAGGCCCATTTTATTTTTTATTAAAAAAATAACATCCATGGTAAATTTCTAATCAAGGATAACAAGGGTAAAAATGAGTAACATAATGTGGATTGAAATTTATTAAATTAAATTGACACAAAAAAACTTACAGAATAGTTTTTTAGGATGATAATTAATACCTTCATGTACCACAAAAATTTATTCACCTAAATCACCCAACTCTCCTGAAATTTCATTATTACCCCTCACATACAATTTCATTCCAATGAAAAGTACAAATATTTCACTTATAAAAGGATCTCACTTCCATCCATTTCAATACACAATCATAGTTATAAATTTTAATGAAACTCAACCCACTATACCTCTCCTAGTGTCATATTCCATGTCTTTCATCCCTTATTCCAAAAATAATCCTTAATTCCTCTATTTCCAAAAAGTCTTTCAAGATAAGGCTCAAGTACTTAATGTGAGTATTAATAACTCTCTAACATTATTTTCTCTATATTTCTCAAGAATACTCTTAAAAAAATATTCTAAATATATTAATATAATTAAATAATTATAATTTGTATATTTTAATTTTATTATATTTATGTAAAAACCATTATCAATCCTCGTTTTAACCATTCAAAAATTTAAATCATCACTCGTGTTACGTGCACACTACTACCTCTGTGAGAGACATGTTCCATTTTCATAAATGAAATATATGGATATTTTAAAGGTGGCATTTAATTAATAATATTTATATTTATAACATTATTAATATTATTAAAAGATAAATCAATTTCCACATTCTTTTTGTTCATGGAAAAATTAAAATTTCATCCATGCATATGTGAAAACTACCACCTCTATGAATGATGTGTATTATTTTTCATCATCAACTTAAAAGGATTGTTATAAATAATTATTTAGTGAGTAAATATTATATTTATTGAAATGATTAAAATAATTTAATGTTAATTTTTTCTATGTCCCTCCCATTCAATGGGAAATTAAAAATCCATCAATGGGTATGTGAAAACTACCACCTCCATGTAATGATGTTCTTTCTCTCATCACCATCCTCTATGTATAGTATTGAGACTATAACTAATAAAAAATAATATTTTATTAGGTAAATAATTTTTTTGGTTATGTAAATTTAATATTAACTTTTAACTCATTAAATAAGATAGCACTTATCATTCAATTAAAATTAATGAAACTAGTTCATCATAGAATTTATCCTAAGAAACCATAACTAAATCACTTGAGGAGTGAAACAAGAACATTAACAATAATTGGGAAAAATAAATTATTGTACCATTAATTATATAATGATGATTAATTATTTTTCAATTAATTAAGAGGCGTATTAATATTTTTAAACTTACATGAAATAATCAAGGATTCTAACACTCGATGATGAAACTAAAAAGTAACTTGATAATGAATTAATATAACCAAAGAGTATAAAATATGATGGATATGAATGGGGTTTTGAAATGGGTAATTAAAATTTTTATTTTTATTATTATTCCATAGGTTGAAGTGATTTTATGGTAATTGAGATTTAATGTTTTGGTTCTTTGTCAAAAAATTAATTCCTTGATACAAGATTCATATTATACACCAATTTCCATTTATGTAGTGAAAAGAAATCCATTTTTTATAATATTTTAAGTAATTTTTTTATTCTTGTTCATTTCACATTCATTTATATTCTCTCTTACCTTAGCCTTCGATTAATACATTACTTAAAGTGTAATGGTTTCTTATCTCAATTTCATTACTTGATACATATACCAAATTCACCACTACTTTGTATTTTATGTGGTTTTCATACTACATTATGTATTAATTTTGTCACACATTTCATGAAATATAATGGGTTTAAAAATCCTCCATAAGTTATTTTTTCAGGGTCTTATGATTCAAGTGCTACTAAATCTATAAGGGTTTTTCCAACTTAATTTTCATTAATTGAGTTATATTTATTCTATTTAAATTTATTATTATTTGTTTGGAACATTATAGATTTTTAATTAATTATATTATAAATTAATCATCTTTTTTTGTGGATTTATAATTACTTCATATGAAATAATTTTTGAATGATTTTTTACATCAATTATTCTTATCTGATGGATTTGTTTCTTCATAAAAAAGAAACATTATTTAGAATAATCCTTATCTTCTAAAATGTATGTTTCTCCACTACATCAATATTACATATTTTAGAAAATGTTTTTTTTATTTTCAAATATTAATATGTAATATCTCTTTAGGAACTCTTATTTTTCTTTAGAGTTCTTCAAAATAAAGTTTTATATTTCTTTTTACGATGTGTGTTTTAGTAAAGGTATTTTAAATTATTTAAAAGGATTGTCCTTTCATGATCATATATTTTATCTTTCACTCAAAATTTTCAATGAAAACCCATTATGTATCTTTCAAGGGTCTATTATTTGTATTTCATTTAATGTGGTGTTTTAAAAATGGTTTTTATGTTACCTTATTGATGATGATTTCTGAATGTATCTCAAAACATCATCATTATATAAAAAGTTATGAAATGGTTTCGGTAATGGCTCAGACCTCTCTGGTCTATTCCTAAATGGAAATCTAGTTCTTGTGGTGTTCTGGGAGTTCAAGTTTACTTATCACCAACAATTATCCAAATTTTTAATTCGGTGAATAGTTCCACTAGTGACTGCTGTGAATAGTTCCATTGGTAGACCGATGTGAACAGTTCCAACGGTTGACTGATGTGAACAGTTCCAATGGTAGACTGATGTGAATAGTCCCAATGGTAGACCAATGTGAACAGTTCCAAGGGTAGACCATTTTGACCAGTTCCACCGGTGAGACCGATGTGAACAGTTCCAATGGGTGACCGATGTGAACAGTTCCACCGACGAGACTGATGTGAACTATTCCAATGGTAGACCGTTGTAAGTAGTTCCAACAGTAGACTAATGTGACTAGTTCCACCAGTGAGACTTACGTGAAAGTTCCATTGGTAGACCGATGTGAATATTTCCAATGGTAGACCGATGTGAATATTTCCAATGGTAGACTAATGAGAACATTCCCACTAGTGAGACTGATGTGAACAGTTCCAACGGTATACTGATGTGAACAGTTCCAAAGGTATACCAATGTGAAAAGTTACAAAGGTATACCGACGTGAAAAATTCCAATGGTAGACCGATATGAACGGTCCCACTAGTGAGACTAATGTGAACAGTTCCGACGATAGATTGATGTGAATAGTTCCAATGGTATAATGATGTGAACAGTGTTTCCCCCTAATTAGAAATTTTGTGAATAGAGTTTTCAAAATGGTAAGGTTCCAACAGTAGCTTCTATTTCCTTTTCCAAATTTCGAGTTCATGAACAATATTTCTAGACCGGTGAGGTTTCTAGACCAGTAAGGTTCAACAGTGTTTCCAGACTGGTGAGGTTTCGAGACCAGTGACGTTCTATAGTGTTTTCAAACAGGTGAGGTTTTCAGACTAGTGAGATTTTATAGTTTTTCTAGACTAGTGAGGTTTCTAGAATGGTGAGTCATCCAACACATTGTCAAAATTCATGTTTTGTGTACTGGGTTTCCAGCTTCCTACTGTTTCGCCCCTTTGATGTTTCCTTTGACGTAAAATGAATTTAAGACCTTGTTTTAAGTGATTTAAGGCCGAATAAAATCCAATAACTCCTATATTAATTTTACTAAGTCTTAGGATGCTTTTACTTAGTCAAACTGTATAGTTTAGTGTTATCCTCTTTTAATGAAAAATCCAGCATATCTTAAACCGATGCTCTGTTAAATCTTCTAATGGGATGAGATATCTTCCTCCCTTGTTCTTCCTCCTTGTTCTCTGGTGTGAGGTGATCTAACCTTTCATTCCTCCCCATAGGAGTTGTGTGATCAAAATTTTCTCCTTGGATTGGTTCCCCTTGAATTTCTTCTTGCTGCAAGTGCACCATCTGTTTTTGGTGAAACCAAGAAGTATCGATCAGTCTTCAATATAAGGTATGATATATTGTCATTATTTTGGGTTCATATCCATCTATTTCTCCATTAATTTTTATTGAATGTTATCTCCATGTTCCTAATGGACTTTTCTTGGGTGTTGGCTAGTGTGGTGGTGTCTCTGTATCCTCAGGTGGTTGTAGTACTCCAATAGAGGTGATCCTGATCTGTTTTGTTAATCTGTTCCAAGAGCATCGGGAACCTTTTGAGGTAGGGTATTTATTTCTTCTCTATTTTATTACATGAAAATATAGAGTTATCATTTTATATCCCATTGGATCACAATGGAATTGAAATGTAAAATATTTTAACCGGATAAATAAATTAATAACAGTCGTATGGTATTACCTCTTGTTTTGATAAAGAGTGTGATGTCAATGATTTATTTTTTAGCTTTTTCTTCTTGATGGAAATTGGTAGTGAACGTAAATATGGAATTAATTGAAATTTTTTTGGATTATTATAATGAGGCTGGTAAATAAATCTGTTTGTTGTTGTTGTTGTAATTTGACATTAATCAAATTTATGTAGTAAGATTGTCAGATCAATTTGTGATAGCTTACTATTTTGGTTTCTCATAGTTGGAACCTGCAAATAATAAATCATTTAATTCCAGATGGATTGAAGAATTGGTTGTTTGATAAAAGATGATTCCTTATAGGGTTCTGAGTTACCCTCTTTCTTGTTTAAGTCCCAAGAGACCAATTGATATGATGTTTTTTTCCTAAATCTTGAGTTGTTATGTGAGCCTGGAAGGCTTTTGTGATATGTGGGGGTAGGTAGGCCTATTGCTTGTGGTAGCAGTTGATGCTTAGAGTGGCGGGATGCATCAGTTTATGCATGTGTGTGTCGAGGAGGACACCAGGTATGATGAAATGGGTTGGACATGAATGTTTGGATGCTTGCTAATTCTTGTTGGTTGTTATCTCCTTTACATTACCCACTACTAAAGGCAGCTGGTTTTCTTACTGTCCATCCAAAAGGGGAGAATACATGCGGGGTATTCCAAATGATTTCCGTGTTTAGCTACCTAAGGGTAAAAGGGGCTACGCTCTTGCTGTAGGTGGAAAATATGTGAAAAGTAGTTCAACTACTCATCGTGTTGATCCCCTTGTGTTTAGTAGATTAGAATGTTTTTCTAAAATTCCTAGGAATATGGTAAGGTAATAATGTTGGTAACAAATGATTGAATTAATAAAGTTAACCCATGGGGTTGGAGCTTACTGGGGCGCAATGCTGAAGTTGAAATTTAAAGGAAAAGTGGAATTTGGGTATGATATTAATGAAATATAATGTGGAAATTGTTTATAGTTAATTAATGTTTAAATAATTAATGAGCATTAAGTGAAATTGATAAAAATGTGATGAAGGAATGTAATCAAGCTCTTCAAATGGTTTTGTGCTTATAGGATACCTAGTCTTAGATGTAGCAGTCGGGAGTTCGAGAGATGTTAGCTACTATGGAGTCTAAGAATAGGTAATTCCCATAGTGTGGTTGTGATCTATAGTATATTCTATACTTTTTATGTTTCTATATTCTACTCTACCCTGTCAATTAGGGAAACTGACACACTGGGGATTCTGAGCCCTAGGGGGTGTTTTCCCCAACAATCTGGTCAGAGGATTGATGGCTGGCTACCCCATTTGGACCCGATATCCACTCTTGATAGTTACTTGTTTTGTTAGGCACATTGGTTAGTTTTCCCCATATATGTGTGTAGAGAGATGTAATGGCTTGTGGTAATTCACACACATATATTCTAGATATAGTTTCCTATGGACTACATAGGTGTAACGTGTATAGGTTGTGCTAGCTTGAGGATCTTTACTCGGCGTATGGGATATAATGGATTGAGGTATAATGCTCGATGTATTATACCTATTATGAGAGTTATGGGGGCTCCTAGAAACTACCTGGTTACTTTTCTTACATGGATGTGGTGGTTTTTTTGTATGAGGTGTGTATTGTGGTGCTTCACCTAGGTGTCTGCGGGAAAGCCATTTTGGAGAGATATGGCTTAAGGCATGCGATGTTGGGGGAAAGCGGAAAACCAATGGGGAATTAGTAGCGGGGTTCCCTTGATATTATTTATTATATTATATAATCTTGTATTAGATACTTGGTCAAAGTAGCCATGATGACACTGGGAACATAGTATACCTATTTAGGTGATGAGTTAGTTTCACTTTTTGTTCACTGTGCTTTTGTATGATTTCTTTACTTTTTCACTAGAGGCTCTGGGGAGGATCGTACTGAGTATGCTGTTATAATCACCCTATGTATATATAAACTGTTTTTAGGTCACTTAGAGAAAGTTGGAGATCAATCTAGTTTCTACTAGCTTGGGGTTATAGGTGTTGTTCGGGCTTATGGTTACTACTATTTTTACTTTCCTTTGGTACTTTCAGTTATATTAGTTTTTCATGAAATTACATATGTGTTCTTGTGATTTATTTTATACTGTTTTCTAAGTTGGATTTGTTCGGTGTCTGTCTTTTATCTCTCTTTTTCATGTGTTCTCTAAGAGGTTAATGCCTCCCATTTGTGTGTTCACTATACCCTCAGTACTAGTTGCTAACCCAGGGCCAACTGTAGGCAAGACTCGGGTGGTCATTATCTATATTCTCACAATTTTTAACTATGAGGGGTACACCCTGTGGGGAGGGAGTTGTGACATAGTGGTATTAGAGCTTTTTTTATGGATAAGATGGTGATTGATGTTATGTACAGGTGAGGTTTCATGGTTTGATAAGGAAAAAATGTCAGTCAAGTTAAGAAAGTGATGTAAACACTTGAGATCTGCTGAGATATAGGCATTTAGGTCCCTCTGTGATCTGATGCATGATCATTTATGTTTACGGTGGATAAAAAATTAGGTGATACTAGTTTCAGGATAGAGACCTAGTAATGGATCATGAATCATTCTTCTTTATGCCTATATTTGAATGGTTATACCTTGGGGTAGATTAACCTCAAATGAATAAAAGAAAATAATTAATTAATTAATGTTTATTCTTCTATATTCTATGTTTAGGAGCTCTAATTTTTTTTTATTTTATAGTTATGGCTCTAGGTCGATGTTCTCATCAGGATCGCATAGAACATGTCCAGCAGGTTTTCCCAGTAGATCTCCATAGGGTAGGAGTTGAATATGATGACACATGGAGGAGGAAACTCTAAACCTTTTAGTTCCAGAGTCTATATAAGTTCGAGGGTTCCGTTTTAGATGTAGTCATGGAATACTGGTTGGAGGAGCTCTAGATATGATTCATTTAGATCCATTCTTAGAAGGAGAACTAGGTGTCATTGGTTGTGATGATGTTTTATGGAGCAACAAGGCAGTGGTGGTTCTTGTTCCTCAGGTATTGTGGGGAGTCGACGATCTCATTGGAGGAGTTCTGAGACAAATTTAGAGTCAAGTTTCTTTCTTCAACTGTGAAGGCCTCCAGTTTCTAGGAGCTTCTTACCCTTTGACAGGGGAGCTCCAGTGTGTTAGAGTTTGGAATCTATTTCAAGTACCTTTTACGATATGATTTGGACCTGTTTCTAGATGGGGAGGCCAGGGCAAGGCATTTCAAGGAGGATTTTCATCTAGAGATCTAGAGCCAGGTCACCCCATTTATGTAGAAGACATATCTTGAGGTGTCAGTGATGGCAGAGGTCTTTGAGAGTAAATTGGCTAGAACCAGATCATCATGAGAGGGGATTCATCATGATTCCTCATAAATCAGAGCTATGGTCTGGGGTTCCCTGTTTTTAGGGAAGAAGAGTTTCTGTTCAGCCCGGGGTAGGACCCAGCCATCCACATCATGTTTCTCCAGAGTCAGCAGCTCTCGTGCCTATGACATGAGATCAGGTGCTTGATTTTCTTGTGGTGGTCGAGGTCATTAGTACCGAGAGTGACCGAACTTTCAGAGAAATCATCATGCACCCGGTGTTCCATTCCAAGTTCCTCCATTGAGACAATTCCATCCAAGGAAGCAGTATTAGGTTGCACCAACATTGGATCAGCAGAGGGTAGATGGGGTAGGAAGAGGACAACCCCATGATACTCCCCATCCTCAAGGAGTAGAGCGTGACTATGGTGGTGGTCATAATCAGGGTTAGAGAGGCCATAGAGGAGGTCATGGTTAGCTTTATTCTTTAGCATTGTCAACGCCAGGTGAGCCAGATGTCATTCAAGGTACCCTTTGCGCGTTTTCTACATTAGTGTATTCCTTTTTTGATTTAGGAGTGACATACCCATTCATATCACCTTAAATTTTCCAGGATTTGGGACTTGAGGTAGAGAGGCTTCTAGTTCCCTTGGTGTTGACTATTCTAGTTAGAGGTCAAGCTGACTTATTATATGTATATAACAACTTTGAGCTAGTGTTGGGGTAGCACCGATCTTGGGGATATTTCCTATATTTATGAATACCACCATATGATTTCATCCTCGGCATGGATTGGTTGTATTCGGTGTAGGATATCATGTATTGCTTTAGGAGGTAGGTTTTGTTCTTTGATGGGGATGGAGAGACGATGGTGTTTGTTAGAGAGTGTTTTGTTGTATTCACCAATTATAAGAGCCTGGGGTATGTTTTATCCCAGTATGACATAAATTGAAGACAACATCAGTGGATGGAGTTCTTACATGAATCGACTTCAAAATATCATATACACCTGGAAAGGGGAATGTTTTAGCTGATGTGCTGAGCAGGAAGTCACATAGTGATGCAGTGTGTGAATCTAGTGATTTTTGGAGAGTAATTTTAGAATTTTCATCATTACATCTTCAAATGGGAGAAGTTATGGGTATATGTATTCTTTTTTCAAGTGACAATGTATCCATCTCTGGTAAAATAGGTGGAAGAGACCTAGTTGGGGGATATAGAGGTGGAGGTCTGGAGAGACCGAGTTGTTTGTGGTGAGGAACCTAATGGTTGGTCTGAGGATGTAAAACACTGAGTGTTGTATCATGGAAGGGTATTTGTTCCTTTGGAGTTTTGTGATATGATTATCAGATAGTTCCATAGTTCTCCTTTAACAGTTCATCATGGCATGGCAAAGATGTATCGAGCCCTGAGGAGCCAGTTTAGGTGGCCTGGGTTGAAGCCTGAAGTTGTGGAGTTTGTGTCTCGATGATTGGTCATCCAAAAGGTGAAGGTTGAACACCGTATTCCTGGTGGTCTGATCCATCCATTAGATGTTCCTCAATGGAAGTGGGTGGACATATCAATGGACTCTGTTACCGGTTTACCTCGAGTTCAGGGAGGACATGATGCTATTTGGGTGGTAGTGGATCATTTAACAAAATCATCCCACTACATAGTAATCAAGGAGTCAATCTCAGTGGATGTTTTGTCAAGGCAATATCTGGAGGAGGTATTGAGACTCCACGGAGTCCCGAGGACGATAATTTTTTATTGGGATCCTTGTTTTACCTCTAGGGTGTAGAGAGGTCTCTAGCATGGTTTTGGTTCTCATCTATGCCTTAGAACTACTTTTCATCCATATACGGACAGTCAGACAGAGTGGAATATCCAGACTCTTGAAGACATGTTATGCTCGTGTGCCCTGGATTTTGGAGGTTCATGAATTAGTCACTTACCCTTGGTGGAGTTCTCTTACGACAATAGTTTTCACTCTACCATCAGTATGGCGCCATTTAAATCCATGTATATCTAACCTTTTAATTATCTATTATGATGTACTAGGGTTGGAGAGTCAGTAATTCTTGGACCAAAACTAGTGAAGAATATGACAGAAATGGTTCAGGTGATTCATTAGTGGATGAAGACATCATAGGATCATTAGAAATCATATGCCGATCAAAGGATGAGACATTTGGAGTTTGATGTTGGTGATCATGTGTTTCTAATGGTGACTCCCCATTATAGGTAGTGAATTTTTGGTCATGGGAGTAAGAATTCTCCCTAGTTTGTTAGGGCTTTCGAGGTGTTGGCTCATGTTGGAGTCGTGGCTTATCAAGTAGCACTTCCCCCGTAGATGGTCCAGATACACGATGTCTTTCATGGGTCACTGATCTGTCATTAACTTCATGATGAATCTCACATCATCAATTGGGGAGAAATCGATGTTGATGTTGATGCGACCTTCGAGGAGCGCCCGGTCGAGATCCAAAATCACAAAGGCAAGGTGTTCCATGGGTGTTATATCCCCTTGGTTCATGTATTGTGGCGACACGGTAGCGTGGAGGAGAGTACCTAGGAATGTGAGTCACAGATACGTACTCAGCACCCTGAGTTGTTTTATGTTTAACTCTTTTCATGTTAAAAAACAATGTTCTCTTTGTGGTTGTAGAACTTCCATGATTGTGAGATGGCTTTCTTTGGTTGCTTTTTATGGCTTACACTCTTTTGATATGTATCTCGATGTGTGTTTGTTCAGACACCATTTCTGTTTCCCTTTAGGTGGGTTTTGAATTCTCAAAGACGAGAATGTTTTGAGAGGTATCTGATGTAATGGCCTAGACCACACGGATCCATTCCTCTAAAGAAATCTAGTTCTTGAGGTGTTCTTGGAGTTCATGATGACATATCCCCAACACTTTTCCAAATTTCCAATTCGGTGAACAGTTCCACCGATGATCGATTTGAATAGTTCCATCGGTAGACCGATGTGAACATTTCCAACGGTAGACCCATGTGAATAGTTCCAATGGTAGACAGATGTGAATAGTTCCATCGGTGAGACTAATGTGAACAGTTCCAACGGTAGACCGATCTGAACAGTTCCACTGCTGAGATCGATGGGAATAGTTCCAATGGTAGACCGATGTGAACAGTTCCAATGGTAGACAATGTGAACAGTTCCACCAGTGAGACCTATGTGAACAGTTCCAATGGTAGACCGATGTGAATAGTTCCAATGGTATACTTATATGAATAGTTCCAATAGTAGAATGATGTGAACACTGCCAATGGTAGACTGATGTGAATAGTCCTACTGGTGAGACCGATGTGAATAGTTCCAACAGTAGACCAATGTGAACAGTGCCAATGGTAGACCAATGTGAACAGTTCCATTGGTAGACTAAGGTGAATAGTGCCAAAGGTAGACCGATGTGAATAGTTCCAATGATAGACTGATGTGAACAGTTCCAATGGTAGACCAATGTGAACAGTCCCCCTGGTGAGACCGATGTGAACAGTTCTAATGGTAGACCGATGTGAATAGTTCCAACGGTAAACCCATGTGAAGAGTTCAAACGGTAGGCCGATGTGTACAGTTCCAAACGTAGACCAATGTGAACAATGATTCCCATCGATGAGACCTTCCCTGATCAGTGTTTCTAAAACGGTGAGGTTCTAACAGAAACCTATATTTCATTTTCCAAATTTCTGGTCATGAACAGTGTTTCTAGGTTGGTGAGGTTTTTAGAATAGTAAGGTTCAACAGTGTTTCCAGACTGGTGAGGTTTCTAGACCCATGACATTCTACAGTGTTTCCAGACTAGTGAGGTTTCCAGACCAGTGATGTTCCATAGTGTTTCCAGACCAGTGAGGTTTCTAGAACGACGAGTCATCCAACACTATCAAAATTTATGTATGGTGTACAATGTTTCCAGCTTCCTATAGTTTCTCCACTTTGGTGTTTCCTTTTGACTTAAAATGCATTTAAGTCCTTGTTTTATTGGATTTAAGGCTGAATCAAATCCCATAACTTCTATATTAATTTCCCAAAAGATCAGGATGCTTTTACTTAGTCTGACCGCATGGTGTAGTGTGATCCTCTTTTAATGGAAAATCCAACATATCATAAAACATTACTCTATTAAATAATCTAAATGGGTGAGATATATTCTTTCACTGTTCTTCAGTGTGATATTTTCAAACATTTCATTCCTCCCCATATGAGTTGTGTGATCAAACATTCCTCCCTAGATTGGTTCCCCTTGAATTTCTTCTGGCTACAAGTGGACCCTCTATTATTGGTGCAACCAAGTAGTATCGATCAATCTTCGATAAAAGGTTTGATTTATCATCATTATTTTGGGTTCATCTCCTTCTTTTTATCCTTGAATTTATATGGAATGACATCTCTATGTCCCTAATGGACTTTTCTGGGGTGTTGGTTGGTGTGGTGGTGTTTCTGCATCCTTAGGTGGATGCAGTCCTCCAAGAGAGGTGATCATGATCTGTTTTGTTTGTCTATTCAAAGAGCATCGAGAACCTTTTGAGGTAGTGGATTCTTTGCTTCTCTATTATTTTACATTAAAACATAGAGTTAGCTAGTTTTATCCCACTAGATCACAATAAAATTTACATATTAAATATTTAAACCAGATAAATAAATTTATATCATTCATATCATATTGCCTCTTGTTTTACTAGATAGTGGGATATCTATGATTTTTTTGTTTAGCTTTTCATTCATGATGGAAATTGGAAATGAACATAAAGATAGAATTTTTTGATAATTTTTAGTAAAAGATAAAGAAGAATTTAAATAAATCTTGTTGTTTTTGTTGTAATTTGAGGTTACTCAAATAGATGCAGTAAGCTTGTATAATCAATTTGGGATACCTTACTATTTATGTTTCCTATAGCAGGAACCTAAAAATAATGAATCAGTTAATTCAAGATGGTATAAAGAACTGGTATTTTGATAAAAGCAAATTCCTTATAGGGTTCTAAGTTACCATCTTTCTTGTTTAAGGGCCAAGATCCCAATTGAAATGATGTTTGTTTTTGTGCTTCTTGTATTGTGATGTGATCCTAGAAGGATTTTGTGATATGTGGGGGTAGGGAGGCTTATTGGTTGTGCTAGAAGTTGATGCTTAGAGTGGTGAGATACATCGGTTTATGCATGTGGGTGTCGGGGAGGACACCAGGATTGATGAAATGGATTGGATGTAAATATTTGTATGCTTGCTGATTCATGCTGGTTGTTATCTTTTTTACTTTCCCCGCTGCTCAAGGAAGCTTGTTTGCTTACCCTCTTTCCAAAAGGGTCAAATACGTGTGGGGTATGCCACATGATTTCTGTGTTTAGTTTCCCAAGGGGGTATTGTTCTACACTCTTGCTATAGGTGGAAAATACTTGATGGGTAGTTCACCTACTGACTGTGTTATGAGCCATGTGTTTAGTAGAATATATATTTTTTCAATAATTCATGGGATCATGGGTAGGTAATAAGGTTGTTAATAAATGATTGAATAAATGATGTTAACCCATGGGGTTGGAGTTTGCTGGGATGCAATGTTGAAGTTGCAATTTAAAGGAACAATAGACTTTGGGTGTGATGTTAATGAAATATAATGTGGAAATTTTTAATAGTTTATTAATGTTTAAAGAATTAATGGATTTAATGTGAAACTAATAAAAATTTGATGAATGAATGTAATACAGATTGTTAAGTAGTTGTGTGCTTAAGGGATACCTAGTCTTAGATGTAGCAGTCGGGAGTCCGAGAGACGTTAGTTGTAGTTGAGTCTAATATTTGGTTATGCCCATAGTGTGTTTGTGAGATATAGTATATTATATACTTTTTGTGTTTCTATATGGTACTCTACCCCATTAGTTAGGGAAACTGACACTCTGGGGATTATGAGCACCAAGGGTGTGTTTTCCCCAACATTCGGGTGAGAGGATGGATGGATGACTACCCCCTTTGGGCCAGCTCTCTTCTCTTGGTAATTACTTGTATTGGTCAGAACACTGGTTAGTTTTCTCCATATATGTGTGTAGAGGGCAGTAATGGATTCTGGTTATTCACACAAAAATATTATAGATACATTTTTCTATGGATTACTATAGGTGTAATATGTATAGGATGTGATGGCCTGAGGATCCTTACTCTCTGTATGGGCTACAATGTATTGAGGTATAATGCCCAATGTATGATACACATTATACGATCTATGGTGGCTCACAG
The DNA here is from genome assembly GCA_963277665.1 of Viscum album. NCBI lineage: Eukaryota > Viridiplantae > Streptophyta > Magnoliopsida > Santalales > Viscaceae > Viscum > Viscum album. The sequence continues at coordinate 75,233,878 of OY728165.1, read as the reverse complement.
AAACTACCTAGTTACATTGCTTACATGGATGTGGTGTTATTTTTGCATGAGGTGTGTATTGTGGTGCTTCACCCATGTGCCTATGGCCAAGCCTTTTTTGAGAGGGATGGATTAGGACGTGCGACGTTGGGGAAAAGAGGCAAACTGGTGGGGAATTAGTAGCTGCATACGCTTGACATTATTTATTGCATTATATACTCTTGTATTCAATACTTGGTGAGAGTATCTATGGTGAGGATAGGAACGTAGTATACATGTTTAGGTGACGTGTTAGTTTCACTTGTTTTTCACTATTCCTTACCATGATTTATTTACTTTTGCACAAGAGGCTCTAGGGAGGATCCTACTGATAATACTATTATACTCAACCTATGTATATATAAACTATTTTTTTTCAGGACACTTGGATCAGGTTGGAGATCAAACTAGTTTCTACTATCATGGGGTTACAGGAGCTATTCGGGCTTATGGTTGCTGTTAATTTTACTTTCTGTTGGTACTTGGAGTTTCCCATTTTAGTTGTAGTAGTTTTTCATGACATTGCATATGTGTACTTGGGATTTATTTTATATTGTTCTTTGAGTTGAGTTGGTTGGTTTCTATCTTATCTCCCTCTTTCGCATGTGTTCTCTTAGAGGGTAATGCGTTACATTTGTGTGTTCCCTTTACCCTTGGTTCTTGTCGCCAACCTAGGGCCCACTGGAGGCGGGACTAGAGGGTCATTATCTCTCTTCTCACATTGCCGGCCCAGGAGGGGTACACCTTGTGGGTAGGGTATCTTCATAGTTTCAGAAATATATTTTTATCGTTTCACATCATTTTGCACTCAAATTATGATAGTTTTATTTCATTATATGTTATTTCCAATGGATTACACTCTTAAAATTCTTATACTACATTTATTTTGGGGGATTCAACTAATGGCCTTGAATGATCCAATTCTGGACTCGTTATGTGATACTGTTCAATGTTTTAGTCGTATTAATGTGTTTTCATATATATATATATATAACATCTTTTATGGATCTTATATTTCATTTGGGATATGAATTAATAGTATTATCCACCTTATTTCATTGGATAACTTATGGTCATGTTATTTTATTCATTTAATGGGGAAACTATTAACATCCCATATATTTATTATTTCAATACATATGTTTATTGATTTCTAAGTAAAATTGATTTGATATTCTATTTATATTTTTTCCCAATTTATTGAATTCACAAGATAGAAATAAGTAACTAGTGGGGCCTAAAGTTATATAACTTATCAATGCATATGTGTGTCTCATGGGAAAATATAGTTTGGGTATTTGGTGTATCTATGCCCATTTGTAATGATATATTGGATAAGGCACTGGTGGAATGATTAATATTTCTTTCATTATGAATTTCACCATCATAAATTCAGTTATTATTTTCCATATGATTAATTGTATTTTTATATCATCCATGGATTTATTTTCATATCACGTGATCACTTATATGGAATTATTTTTTTCATATTTATTCCTTATATATTAATTTATTTAATTCGTATTATTTGATAGATTATAATCTATCCTACCCCTACCTGGGTGATTGATTTCATTATTCTTATATTTATATTTCCCTAGGTCACGAATAAATGTTTTACACATGATATGTCTATAAAAGTAGCATGTGTGGATAATTTTATGTGGCATTTTAAAGACATAGTGTCAAATAATAAATTCCTATAATAATGGAAAACATTTCCATCAGATGGGAAATATACGTGTTTTTTAGTTAATGGGTTTTCATAACTCTTTAAAACACTAAACCTAATATGTCCTTGGTGTGTTAGGGACTCAATATTTATTGTTGATAAGTTTTCCTCACTTATTTTAATATTATAGATGATCTGTTATATAGGTTTTTATTAGCGTCGGATCTAGGTGTTAGGGTCTAGGGTTTCATAATTACTATAAAATCTGATTTTAGATAACTTATGAGTTAAAGAAGGGTGTATGATAGATATATTGGGAGTCCTTAGGGTTGGCCTATGATTTGATGTCAAGGAAATTTAGGTTTCTTATGAAAATATTATTATATTTTGGGAGTATAAATTATTATGGTATGTGATTTTATGTTGTTTACGGATAATGGTTCTGTTAAAATTTGTAAGCATAGTCTTCCATGAATTTTGCGTTTATGATATAATATATATCTATATATATATATAATTATTATTAAAAATTATGACTATAATGAATAAGAAGAAACCATATGGATATATCTAGATATTATAGAACATCCTTTTTTTGTAAATTAGTGTGTGTGTGGTTTCTAAGAAATAACATCCCTGTGTGGATAAAAACAAGTGGAACAAAGATCTCGAATAGATGAGCCTAGGGGTAATAACCCTAGAAAATGTTGGTTGATAACTAACTTAATCCTAACTTGATGCATGGAAAGTGATTCTAACTACACACCTTTTTTGAAACCTCAAGGGGGGTGTGATCTGGTTTATTCATATACTCTTTATGTACCATAATACATGATTTAAATGGATGTTGATGATGAGATGTGTAACCAGTCATGTTAGAGAACAAAATAGGAATATGACAATAGAAATCCAAGATTAAAATGAAGGATTTATCAGTACATCCAGTTATATTATAGTTAAACTGAAGGTATAATAGGTTGAAATAAAGGTTGTGTAATAGAAGGAATCTTAATATTGGTTTTTCAGATTCATATGATCAATTACTATAATTTTATTTGATATTACTGTAACCAATTTGGTTTTAATTTTTTTTGTTTATAGGATCATGATAATGAAGTATTGAAAGGTATGTCTCTATAAAATTGTAATACTTATAGATATTTAAGGAGTTATATTTAGATAAAATGGTTGATAATTCCAATATATAAGAATTAAGAAGGATAATATGAGTTTCCTAGACTTTCCAAAGATAGTACGGTTAATATCTAATTTAAAATTATATGTGGAGTCATGAATAAGTTATGGACAAATTTAATTATTTTCATTAGGGAATGATAATTATAATTTTGGGAATGAAATAATTTATGATTGGTAGAATGTAACACCGTGTTTGTTAAAATACTTTAAAATTATAACACCTTGTTTTACACATAACACTTAAAAAAGATAACCATGTTATAATTGAAATTTGAATGTTATAACATAGCTTTTTAATTGGATGGAATAAAGGGAATTAACCATATTTTTAAAATCCATACCAAAAGTAAAATAAATGATATCAATTAGTATATGTTTTCCTAATGAGCCTCTTTTTTCTAAGCTTTGGAAGGTGGTAGTTCTCAAGAATTTTTTAAGGACTAATCCCATGCTAAATTTTAAAAATTGTGTTTTTATTGAAATCAGAAATGGGAGAAGATAAAACTTTGGGAAATCATTGTTAGATCCATAGTAAATGGGTCTATATATGTGAAAACCGCCACTTCTTATATTAAATAATTTTTTAGGGGTTATATAAGTAGAAGTTAGTATGATATGAATTTTTAATTATTAATGTAATAAGATATTTATTAATCTTGTGTATATCTCTAAATTTGAAATTTGAAATTTCATAGATTATTAATGGTTATTTAGAATATATATAAATTGATAAAATTAAATTATTATGAATAAATAACTAATAAAATAATTTTTAGGATTTAGAATGTATTTTAATAAAAAAATTCTTCTTATGAGTTATATTATCTTATATTAAAATAAATAAAAACTATAAATTGAGTATAATATTTTTTTTAAACATTTCAATTATAATATAATTTTTTAATGAGCGGATTCTAATTTTGGACAAAAAAAGAGTTACTAAAGATGATATTATTTACTCTGCTAAAATTTTTATTTTTTAAAGGAATTATTTTCATAAACATTGTGTAATATTCATCTATAAAATTTAAATTGATATATTTTATTTAATTACAATAATATGGTGTGAAAAAATATTAAAAAATTTATCATCACTAATTTAATTAATATTTTACATGAAATAGTAATAAAAACCCATAATGTATATAAAACATTTTTTATAAAAAAAACAATTTTTCTATATATTGAATGTTTTAATTTATAAGTTAATTTTATTAGATTTATAAATTTAATTATATTAAATAAAATGAAAATTTAGATTCATCATGTTTAAATTAGATAAGAGGTGTTATTTTCAATTTATTTATAAAAAATAACTATAATGGTTAATTTTTAATTAAGGTTAATAAGGGTAAAAATAAGTAACATAAAGTTGCTTAAATTTTAATTAATTTACATGACTTGAAAACCTTATAGAATACCATTTTTTGTATCTTAAAGTAATACGTACATTTATCAACCACATTTTCTTACCTAACATACTTAATCACCTACAATTCCATTCTTACCCCTCATCTACTATTCAATTTCAATGATAAGTCCCATTTTTTCACATATAAAAGGGGTTCACTTCCACCCATTTCAACCAAAAATCATTGATCAGATTTACATTGAAAATATGATAATTCTACCTCTACTATAGTACTAAAAGACGTTTCTAAGCCTCTTGTTCCAATAATAATCCTTAAATCCTCTATTTATAAGAATTCTTTCAGGGAAAGGATCATGTCCAAAACATGAGAATTGCCCACTCTCTAACTGTATTTTCTCTATAATTCTCATCCATCCTTCTCAAAATATATTTTTATTTATATTAAGATAATGAAATAGGTATAATTTTTATACTAGAATATTTTTATATTTATCGTACAACCATTATCTATCATCATCTCAACCATTCAAAAAATGAAATTGTTGCTCGTGTTATGTGTGAATTACCACCTTCAAGAGCGACATGTTCTATTTTTTATAACCACCTTACATGTATGGTTTAAATATGGATTTTAATTAATAAATCATATATATATATATATATATAAATATTTATATTCATAAAATATCTATCAACTTATATCTTATTTCCAATCTTTGAAAAATAAAAATTTCACTCATTCGTATGTGTGGACTACAACTTCCATGAACGACATGTTTTTTTTCAACACTTCCATACATTGATGGTTATAAAATTTTATTTAATTTGTAAATATTATATTTATAACATTATTAATATTAATAATTGATAAATATATTTTTTAACTTCCTATTGATCAAAGTGAAATTAAAACATTGTTCATGTGTACACGAAGACTATCACCTTCGTGGAATAATGCATTTCATTTTTCATCACCACCCTACATGGATGTTCCTAAGTATGAAATTAATGAATAAATTTGATATTAATATGTAAATAATGTTTATATTTTTTAAAATGATTATATTATTATTTAACTCATTAATTAAGATATCACTTTTTATTGATTAAAATTTACCAAAACAAGATCATCACTGACTTCATCCTTATAAGTCTTAACTAATTAACTCATGGAATGAAACTAGAAAATTTTAAATAATTAGGTAAAATATATTTTAGTACTTTTAATTATCTTTAAAACGTAAACTTTGAAAAAATTCATGTGTAGGTACATCGACATTATGAAACGTATACCAAACATTTAAGGAAACTAATAGCAGATGGTGAAAATAAATAATAACTAGATAATGAACACATAATGAATGAATATAAATAAACATTAAAAAACATTATAGATATAAATAAGGTTATAAAATGATTTATTTATATGGATATGTTTTTTATAAATGAGGTTAAACATCTTTTTTCATAATTTAAGAGTTCTGATAATGGTTCTTCATCACAATTTGCATTCTTTTAGACATGATTTGTATTATATGCTGATTTCGTTTAATGTGGTGTAATTTATACACCTTAACTTAAAATATCATAAATTATTTGTTATAATTTTTTATCTTACATCTTTGTATTACCTCTCATACCTTGGACTTTGATTAATACAATACCAAAAATTAAGGGTTTCCCGTATAAATTATCTTTCATTGAGAAATATTCCATATTCACCACTTATTTTATTTTTTATGGTGTAAATAATACCATATGTATTCCTTCGATAATACCATTCAAAATATTCAAGTGATGTGGAAATATATAAATATTTATCTTTTTCAAGGGCATCTGATTCAAGTGTTACTAAATTCATAAGGGTTTCTATAACATAATTTCAATTCAATAAGTTATGTTCATTATTCTGGAAATTTATTATTATATGTTAGGAATAGTCTACATTATGATTTAATTATATTATATTACAATTTCATTTAAAATTAATTAAAATTATTTGTCATGAAAAAATTTTCTATGTATAGTTACATAAACTATTCTTATTTGATGGTTTTCTTTCTTTATCCAAATTAAATATCATTAACAATAAACTAAATCCTCATTAATGGTTGTTTCTCCACAATAAAGATATTATTTATTTCTAAAAAAATCCTTTTATATTTTCAAATTATATTATGTATTATATCATTTTTTCTTCTTATGTTTCTTAAAAAGTTGTAGAACCAAGTTGTATTATCCTTTTTATGATTTGAGTTTCAATAAAGGAATTTTAAAATATAAAAAATGATTTTCCATTCACAAAATTATATTTTAACTTCAATACCAAATTTCTTATAAACAATATTTATGACTCATTAAATGATTAATTATTAGAATTTATTTTTTTAAATTGGTGATTTAAAAATCATTTTCATGTTATCTTCTTGAAGATGATATTTTAAAGTGTCTTGTAACTTTAGTTTTTTATAAAACTATTAAGAAATGCTTCCTAAAATTGGTTTTATAGTTTAAAATCAATTTTAATATCAAAATAAAAAATTTCAATTTCCAATTGGAGTTATGTTCCATGAATTTTCATATAAATACTCTTATACTACTTTTATTTTTAGGGATTGAACCCATGATTTGAAATGATCCAATTTGTAATTCCGTAATATGTGATACCATTGGAAGTGTTATTATTATGAAAATGTTTTTATTCTATAGAAAATAATTAATATTTTTTATTTTTTATTTTGGATATTCCTTAAAAACCCCACACAAATTATTTCACTTAATGGATTATGATCATGTTATACTATTCACTTGGTATTTTATTAATCATAATTTATGATTAATTATATGGTCAGAAATTATTTTGGAGACCCATGATAATGGAGAAAACTAACATGTAGTATATTATTGTTATTTTATGATTACTTAATTATCTATCTTTGAAGGAGAAATTAAATCCATGTTTCAATGGAGAGTAAAAATATTATAGACAATGACGATGTATCATGGATTGTGTTGCAATAGAAGATTGAGGATATTTTTAAATGTACATTATGGAAGTAGTGTGGTGGCCTAATCATTTTATTTGTAAATATTACATTTTTGGATAAATATTCAAACAAATTATAATATTTGACTCTCTAAAACTATAAAGGTATAGTGTAGTTAGTGACTAGATACTAAATAAATTAATTTAATGTAAAATCTTCAATATCTCCCACAGTGTTCTTCTCATATAGTACCCTTATAAGACACAACCTATTTAAAACATTTAATCATAACCTGGGGAAAGTAAAACATAAGAAAGGGTGAGATTAGATTCTCAGTCAGGGTGATTTTTTTTATATAAATAAATGATCATAAGTTAAATAACGTATCCATAAGTGTATGAGAACATTATCATAACTTGAGAATACAATCAAATATATCATTGACCATAAATCATTTGTCATAATAATATATCATAAGATTAAAACATATGTATGTGGAAAACACATAAACTTAGAAAATAATTTCCTTATTAAAGCACCACTACTTAGAATATAATAATATATATATTCTCATAAAGGATTTGGTTCAATCCCTTTTCTATCATTTAATTAGTAAAATCTAACTTCTAAGACTGTCAAAGTGGATATATTATCTTACCAAATTTGGTTTTCTCCCCATTCCAGTTCATATTATCTTATGATATTTCATTATTTTCCCATTGAATTAGTGTTATATATAATTTTGGTCCCACTGGTCACATAATAAAAACCATATATGTGTTCCACAAGATCATAACAACATTAATTACAATATAACCTATTGAAAAAAGATATGTTTCATAAATATTTCTTCATAACATATTTAATCAGTGGAAAAGTTACAAGTTCACTAGAATCATACTTAAAAAATAATCATAAGAATAATAAATATAAATAAAGAAAGTTGGTGGTATCATAATATAATAACCATAATGTAGCATAACAATCCTTAATAGATATTGACATAGATGAAAAATCAATTTTAGAAAAGCATTTAAAATACGCTTTGAATATCATGAGAAACAACCCTTTTTATTTTGTTAAATTATAAAACTATACATATATAGAATAGTTAAAATATATTTTTATTTTAAAAAACATATAAACTTGTAAATAATTATTTAATAATAAGGAAGGACAAGTCTATGGGAAAATCTGTTCATGTCAAATATATTAAAATAGAAAATTATTCTCACACTTTTGTAAAATGTCTGAAGTGTGTCTTACGAATTTTTTTTATAAGATAGATTTTAATAATTTATAAATAAAGAAAAAGGTAGGGAAGATTAAATTTATCAAACATATATTTATATATAAAAAGCTCAATAAAAACATTTTTAAGACAATGTACATTAAATAAACATTTCGTTGATAATGAGGATATATATGTTGGTCTTTTGATAAAAACATTTTATTAATTATTTTAATTACCAAAGAGAGGATGCTGAAATGAAAACATTAGAACCACATAAACAACTATTTTATAATAAAATGTGTGGGGTTTAAAATATATGGATCATGTAATTTCCTGAAATTGTAATTTATCATAGAATTTTCTGAAGAGAAATAAAATTATAACATAAAGCCTTTCCACTTTGGTATCGCTTGAATCACAACACAATTTAAAGAAATCTATTTAAATAAAAAAGTTAAATTCAATTAATATTAATATATTCATTATATAATATAAAAAAGTAGAATTATATACACCATATAAACACAAATAGTGTATAACATGAAATATGTCTCAACGAAACAATACGAATATGAAGAATCCCTACCTCAAGTAATGATTTTATTTGTTTTCACTCTCAAACTCTTATATAATAAATTTTAATATATTATAAATTAATATGAAAAAAATATTAAATCTTATATTACTATATATAATTCCATTATAATTTCCAATTACCCCTCTATTAACAATTATTCAGTAAAATCATTATTCTGGGGGAAACTGGTCTATTTTCCACACATTTTTCATTTCAATGTTTCTCGTACTTGCACTTTGGTCATGATTTAATCATCAATATAATATAAATCATGTAATAAATTTAATATTTATTCATTATATACACTTTTATAACCACACAAATATTTTGGTGATTAAAATCAATTACATCACTTCATGGAGACGGTAGTTTATATGTAAGCATGAGTAATGTTTTCATTTTTTAAAGTTTGGAATGAAATAAAGGTAAATAATAATTCAAATTTACAGAATCATAATTATATTATAAATATAATATATATTCATTAAATATTATTTTATAATTATTTATGTAAAAAATAAATGAGAAACAAAACCCTTCACTTTGTGGAGGTGGTAGTCTGTACGTACACAAAAGATACATTGTCATTTTACAAAATATGGGCAGGTAAAAAGGTAGAAAATATTTTATCCTTAAAAATTAATAATTTTGTTATAATAATAATGTATATCCATTAAATCCATCTATACAAAAATCCATAAGATATGAAAATGAAAAACAAAACACATCGTTTTGTGGAGGTAAAAGTCTGCAAGTACTCAAAAGCGATGTTTTCATTTTATATTGTGTGTAAAAGGAAACAAAAAGGGGTGTTACATAAAAATAATAATAATTAGTTATATTTTAGATATTTATTTTATTATACCATCATGTTTATGATATATTTAAAAGAGTTATAAACATAAATAAACATTAATAAGCAGAGTTCAGAGTAAAAACTCTTCTTTAGAAAACCTCATTTGACTTACACCTTAACCCTTGAAGGGTGGTATATTCGTGATATCAATACCTATAGGTAGAGGGGGGAAGGATAGATGGTAATTTGGGTAGATATTGGTCAAGATAAAGGGACAAATCGGTGTAGATATTTGAGAAGAGGAGGTTCATTTTTATATAGAAGGGGACAGTTACACTTGTAATTATTCATAGAATTTAATTATTATAAGTTTCTTAATCATGTTCAAGTGAAATTGAAAAAAATTAAAATTAAAATATAATGTGATTATTTTCCAAATACCCTCATTCAATAATAATTTATTTGATATTTTTTGATGACTTCATAAAGCTTAATTAACCAATTTTATCCTTTTTATATAGTGATAAAAAATTTTCCAACATCACTATTCATAAAAACAAAAAATGAAATAGAAATCATTAATTTTTTTTGAAAATACCAATTAAAATATTAAATCCATTTTTGATATTCTATTTTTATAAGTGGAAGAAATAAATTTTATAACAAGTTGGCACAACGCAATGAAAAAAGTGTTTAGAAAAAAATAGAGCTTTAAACATAAAAACGATCATATACCAAAATAAAATAAATTGAATATTCTAATAAAATTAATTAGACTATATTTAATCCAATGGATTTAATTTTAATTTTAAACAAATTACAAAATAAAATGGGTATTTTATATAATTATTTTAAGTAAAATAAATGACCATTTGAAAAATATAGACATTTTTCAGTATTCACCCAAAATTCAATTTTTTCAGAAAAATCCCAAAACATCAATCTAAAATAATTTTCCCTTATGTTTTCAAAAATGGTTTTCTAATTTTAATTAAAATTTCAATATTTTGTATAAATTAATTATAATATCCCCACATAAAATAAATTAAAACCCATTTTTGAGGAAAATGCATTTTTGAAGAATAAAATGAATTTTTTCTCCATACTTGATTAATAAACATAATTAAATGGTTGTTAATTCACTTGGATGGATATAATCTACTCCATTTATCATAATAATTTTTTAATAGTGATTAACTTAATCTATTAAGATAAAAAATATATTGCACACAGAAAAACAGTTTTCTAAAAAGAATCTCTTTTACCTTAATTTTTTTATCCTAATTCCTATGCAATTGATATCAATGTATAATAGATTTTTTATTTTATTAAGGAAAAATATTTTATAAGTATGTAAATAGTATAAAGTTATTTTTCTAAGATCAGTGTTTTATATAAATCAAGATATTAATCACTTGTAATTTATTTAAATGGGAAATAGATTCTAAAATTTCATAGTGTTACATTATGTCACCTTTATAATATTTTTCCATAAAAATTAAATTAATATAATAAAAATAAATAAGGATAATTATTCCTTATAACATCATTAGTTTTCTGTATAGATTCTTAAATTTTATGGTTTCATAGAAAAAACATTGACCAGGTGTGTGTTCATTTTTTGTATCACTTTATCTCCTAAATTAAGAATCATTAGTGGTTGTTCTTCATAAGGAATATGAGGCTCGAGTAGTAAAATACAAGATCCCCAACACATACCCCTAGATATAGTGATATAAATTTAATCTTTACATTTCTATATTTGATACCGATAAGGGTGTCCCAATTTCATCCATCCAAAACATATAATATCAAAAATGAGATTTTGGATAACTTGGATACCCAATGATATTTTAGATTTAGAGTTTTATAGAATTAGGAAAAACTCATTCAAAGTAGAAATTTACAAGTAATATCCAACATTCCCATAAAATAGGTTCTTTATAGATACATTATTTCTTCATTTTATGTAACTTACATACATGGAACTGTGGAATTATTAATTTTTGTACTCATCCTTATGGGTGAATGATATTAATAGAATATTTCATGAAATTAATTTACAATATGAATGGAGTTATTATATCAAGTGTAAATAAATCACAATGAAGATCAACTTTATTATTTTTAATATCATGATCTATGAAATTCCCAAAAATGAGAACATCAAGAGAACAAATATTTATTTTATGTCAAGGTGCACCTGTTGTAGTGATCCCAATGATGAAATGATAGAGCCCTTGTTCTTTAAATATGATTGGGTTAGATCACTATGGAGCTCCATTAGTGAATTTTATTGGTCTTTCAACTTAGGATCTAATGTGTTCCACCTTATTAAACCTATGGTTTTGAGGAATAGATAATAAAAATAGGAAATTATGGATAGGGTTATTATCATTACTATTGGATACTAAAATATATAGAAGATGAGGAAATAATTCTTAGTATGAGAGTATCCATGTCTTGATGATGGATATCAATTTCAAGAAAAAGTTCTTGACAATGTTCATAGCCCAAAATCTAAAAAAATGAGATGAGGATCCTAATATTATATAACACATGGACAACTAGGCCCCTATCTCTTTCCCTCAATATCTGTCTAGGTCAGTGGATTTGAGGGCAACCTCATATCAATGGAATTAAACTCAATATCTATGGATCATGTGATATTGGTGTCATGAAGGGATGTGGCATCATCTATGATCCAAAATGGCTAGTCATCCTCACATTTTCTACTTCCATTGGAAATATAGGCTCTTATAATGTTGAGGATTGTTCCACACTTAACGGGATTCAAATATAATATTATTGTAACATCAGGATTTCATCAGTTGAAATAGAATCTTTCATTCTTCACAATTCCCTATTATGGGTCTCCTACAATACATGTTCTATCTCATACCATGTTCATAGATTCTATAATCTCATTTGTAATAACATTTAAACTCTTCACACTATACCTAAGGGAGAAAGAGATTTTGAATTCTAAGCTTCCAAAATTCCCTAGGCAAGGTAGTTCTCTATTGTTTGTAATATAGGATACCTTCAATTGAATGTGTGGACATTATTAAATTATATTTCTTTTACATCCAATATTTTATACCACCTTAATTTCTTTTTTTCTTCTGTATACAATAAAATGATTTTTTATTTTCTTTCATAGGTGAAAATTTTAATTAGTTAACTCCACTCCTTTACCAAATGCGTTGGAAAGCTATATTTGGCTTACATATGATTCGGAGCAAAATCACTCTCTCTCATCATAATGAATAATTTTATATAACCATAACATAATCATACGATAAGAAATATTACATTTACATCATCAAAATAAATAAATATACTTTTGAATAGATAATAAACACATTTGTAGATATTGATATATCATTTCATTTTATCATCCAATTATTAAAATTAAAATTCCCAGAAAAAAGAGAAGGAGGGGTTTTTTAAAATAGAATATTATAATGGAATTAAAAAATAAAATAATTATTACAATGACATGAAAATTCATTGAAATTGTATATATTAAAATAGAACATTCTTTTTCCCTTCTATAAATAATGTCAAAACATTCTATATAAAATACGCAAAAAGATTAATTTTGAAAAACATTTAAATAAAATAAAAAAAATTGAAAAAAATATCCTTTCTAATTAATTTATTTAAAAATATATATATTAATGATAATGATTTTTATGAATATAGACATCGAATAAAATGATTTAGAATATAAATCCTTAAAACATTTAAAATAAGGTTTTAAGATAGTGTTTCACTTACCTCGAGTTTGACTTGTCCCCTATGCCCTTTATCTTATATATAATAAAATTTTAGCAACTATTTTATTTTTAATAAACTCTTATATATTAAATAAATTATCATTAAACAATTTTTTCAATTTATTTCAGCGAATTATTTAATTTCTTAATCATATAAGTCCACATTGGGTGTTCTTGAGGATGTTCCGTTCATAACTTCAATATAACTTTGCTATATTGATTTTGGACAAAGAGGAAATTAATCAATCATCTCCAAAATAATAATAAATAAATAAATAACATTTATATACATTAATAATACTTTTAAAACTAACCATGATTGATGGTCATGAAAAATGAATTATGCTACAATAATGGAGATGATAGACCATACATATACAAGAGTAAAATTTCCATTTTTCAATGAACATAAGGGAAATATGCTAAGTATGTTTATCTTTATATAGTGGTTATTTGATCATGAATATCATATTGTATATTTAATTTCAGTTACATATACTATCCATGTTAGGTGGTGATGAAAAAAGAAACACATCACTTTATGGACGTGGTAGTCCACACATACACACGAACGACATTATAATTTTTCAATGTATGTAACAGTAAGAAAATAGATGTTATATTATCTTTATATGATTATAATTATTTAATTTACATCATATATATAAAAATTAAATACATCATTATAACTATATGTGAGAGGAACTGATAGAAAACAAATTAAATCGGTTCATGAAGTGGTGATCCTCTATACAAACGAGCAGTGGTTTCATTTCCCATTATATGAAAAACAAGATAAATTAATGTTAATCCATTAATAGAATAACATCTTAGTATATTTTAGATACTGATTTAATTATATCATAATGTTGTTAAGAGTTTTTAAAGAGGATAAAGATGAAATAAAACTAACACATTTAGTTAAAAGTTATACCTCATCTTAACAAAATATTCTTTATTTTACACCTTAAGGTACCTACAGTTGGTATTATGCCCAAAAAGGACCTCTAGAATGTGGTAATAGATGTTAGTTTGGTTATTGGGTAGTAATTATATTAAATAGGTATAACGACCCATGCATTTCTAGACCATTACTTTTTCAGTTTTTGTGGTTGGAGTGTTGAGGGTGTTTTTGAGGAAGCGCGGAAGGGTTCCATCCAGCTGAAGATACATCATTAATATAGGTTGTGGTTCATGAAATGAACCAAATTTACACCATTATTTTTTAATTCATGGTATGTGAGGTTTGAAGATTCATGGATTTTATGAAGGATAAGGGGGAGTCCATGAAACTAATTCATGTTATGAAATGAATTCACATCATCAAATGAATTCAGGTCAGGAAATGAATTCATTCCATGAGTTGAATTCAGGATGTGCAATTAATTCAAGATGAAGTCATTAAATTTTTGGAGAAAATAAAAACTATTGTAATTCCTATATAATAGATTTCTAGAATATAATTCGTGGCATGAATGGTGTGGGATCCATATTTCAAAAATGGTTGATTAGCCAGTTATTTTTTATTCAGTCGTATCCATGTTATTCTCTTTTTTGAGTACCCTAGTTGATTCTAAGTTATGCTCCATACCTCCTCCACCTACTTTAATTCATGGGTTATGATGGTGGTTTTTTATAAACTACCGGTAATACCTTTTCTTCTTCTTGGTTTTTTCATTCATTATTCTCTTGATGATTCACTATGGTGGTGTACTTTTGGTTTGGGGTGTGATTTGGGATATGATTGGATGATCCTTGGGTGTGTTATAGGTTTATCTATGGTTCCCAGGTTTTATTTTGGTTTTTTGGAATTTTTTTTTCTCCCTATTGCGCACAGAGAGTTAAAAAACATACTTTGAGGTACATAGCCCCTCATTTCTTAGTTTTTTGTATCATGTGAGAGAGGATAATAGTTTTTTATTTATGGGGGATGGTTTTTATTGGACTAATCAAGATGAAATAACCCTTTAATTAAATTGAATGGGAAGGGGGATTGATTAGTATGATTTTATAGCTTTGATATTATTATCTAGAAATTGGGAATTTATAGGATTAATTCCCTATTAAAAATCATTGGTGTGTGGATCCTTTTCTTACACTATACTTGTTTTGATATGAAAACCTTATTGCATGTTATTGTGATGTAACCAAAAAATGGAAATTTTCTAACAAATTATATTCAACAAATAAAATAGTTTACCCTACATTATTCCTTGTGTGATATTTCCCTAGACAAATAAATGGAATTTGTCAAAAATCCTACCCTTCTAAATCGTTAAAATGTTATGGGATGTATACGATGTGTGTTCATGATGTAGGGAGAAATTCTGTGTTGTGATGTGAGGCTATTGTATGAGGAATCATTTTTCTAATTGCATATGAGTTGATTTGTGGTTGGTATTTAGTCATTCTATAGGATAGTGGGGTATGGTAGTGATGTAGTATTTGATGATGATGTTGGTATGTCCCCATGATGCGGGGCATCAACGTATGGTTTCAATATCGGGATGATAGGTTGTAAGGTTGTGTTATGGGGTGAAAATGGGAGATATGTTTGTGTGTTTGTTTTATGTGGAAGAAGATATAAGGATAGTTGTGTCATGTTAGTTTCCCTTTAGTAATGTAATTAAATGATAATGTTGAAATTGAAATGGGAAGGGTTTTTTTGGTAATTATAATGGAGATTCATTAAAATATTGGACTAAAATGGGAAGTGTGTTTAATGTAAAAATGGTTTATGAATAAAAATAAATGAATGAATAATATAATTGGTTGGTATGTGATACGTGGATTGTTTCTTTTGGCTTGTTATGTGGTTTTATGTATTTAATAGTGGAAACAAAAGTGGTTATATTTTTAATTGTTTATTGATTGTTATAAACCCATTGGATGGTCTTGTGTGTGGCTATTTATATATATACTCTGTATATTTCTTGTGATTATTTTATGCACCAAACCCATTTCAATGACTATTTTCAAACAACCGTACACTTATACATGGTATGTTTATCCCAACATCCAAGTGATGAGGATGGATTTATGGATTTATGATCTTTTCTGCTCTCTCTTATAGTTGAGTAGATTTGAACAGGATGTGATGGACAAAGGTCTTGTAGTGAACTAAGTTATGTCCAAGGTGTCTTGAGGCGAGATGTGATGTAACTGTGTTATGGGGTAGTGGGCTAGGTGTCTGTGGGTGAGGTGTGATATAACCATGTTGTTCGGTGGATTATAGTGGGGGTTAATCATGGTAGGAGGAGAGCATGAGGCTTATTATCTTCATGTTCAGTATACCCAACTACAATGGTTTTGGTAGTGCATCTGGTGTGATATCCTAGGTGTCTTCTAGAAAAATGTGATGTCACCGTGCTATGGGGAGGTGTCCTTGGTGTCTATAGGAATGATATGATGTTATCATAATGTGGGGTGGGGGTATATGTTATAAAAAAAGATATTGGAGTTACATGCATATACCTTTGGGCTGTTAGTGATGGAAAATTAGTGGGAAAGTGGTGTAACGTACACTTTATCAATATGATTCTTATTATGTTATTATACATGGATGAATTATTTGTTGATCATGTCTTGATGAGGATGGGGATTGGTTAGTTGACCTATTTACATGCATTTGGTTATATTCTTTTCCCAAGGGTGTATTAGTATTCTTATTTTACACATGTACAAGAGATTATTTTCTTATTTAGTATGATTATATAATCATCCTATGTATATGAAACTGATTTTTTCACATTCAAGAGGACTGGTTGGATTGTGTTAGACATTAATATCTTAGAAATCTTGATTTTTATGTGAACCTACCTTATCTTTTATTTTGGGTATTTAAATTTGGATAATTTTATCTATATTAATTTTATTTATACATACATTGTGGGAATATATTGGGTTCATTTTTTTATTTCACGGAGTTTCTTGTGGTTTATTTTTCTTATCTCATGATATTATATTGTAATATAGATAAATTCATTCCATTAGTGATATTTTTACAAACCCTCAATTCTAGTCACCAACCCAGGGCCTACTAGAGGTCGGACTTAGGGGTTATTATCTTTATCCCTTAATTGTAGTATCTTTTGTGTGAGGGGGTTTTCATAAAGTTGTATGAAAAGTTGATGGTAAAAACATATGATGGAGTTTGGAGTTATAAAATGTGAGGTTTTAATGGGATGGTAGGAAAACAGTGCCAGTTTATCTTTATACGTGACATAGGCTAGAGAGGTTGGCTATGGTATGTGATTCCAGCCCCCCTGTGACCTCATTCATTGACTCTGGTCATATTTAATAAAAAAGTTAGGTGGACCTATTTCATAGGTACATGCATATATGAGGTACCTAAATAATTATTACTTGTGTTATTATTTGAATTATGTGGTTATGGGAATCTAAAATAAAGTAAAATGTAGTAAAATAAAATAAATGATCCTTAAAAAAATACTATGCTATCAAGATTAGAAATTATCCTTCCTTTTTAGAAATGGATGTTGATCACAGTCTGCATGTCGTTTAGGTATTAGAGTTTTAGTAATATGATATTTTTGATCACTGAAGTGATGATCTAGTTGGGGAGGATGATCAGTGGTAGATATTATTTAACGCTTTTTAGTGTTAGTCTTTGGGTAAGATTGAGGGAAGTGTTTTTGATGTAGATACAATGAGATGGTTAGAAAAGATCGAGATAACATTTTTTGACTAGGGATCTGATGGGGTTTTGTTTCCTATTAGTAGTCAGTCATACGTAAGGAGATCCATGTTAGTGGTGGATGTTGTTTCTAGGTGATCGGAAGGGGTCAAATGTTTCTTATGTTAACATTCAAAAAGAGTTTTGAGTTGAGTCCCTTCCATCGATCATGAAGGTAATAAAGATAAAGGAGATTATTTCACTTTAGTATAGAATTTTTTTATCATGGGATTTTAGAATCTTGTTCAAGGAAATTATATTTTTTTAATAGATATTTTTTTAGATGAGAAGTATTTTATGAGACCACTTGAGGAGGTGTTTCATCCTTCAACTTCGTATTCAAATACCCCTTTACATTTTTGTTGTATTTAGAGGTTTATAATAAAGAAATGGTGATCAATAATATGAACTCAAGAGGAGGATTTCTATGAGAGCGGAGCCAGGAGGGTTCCTCAGGGATCAGAGTAGTCAGTGGGAGGTCTCATTCTCTTGGGAATTTTAGATTTTGATGACTAGGGAGTCGACCTCATTAGATTCTTTTTGGGCCTCTTGGGGTGAGTAGTTTCCACTCTTTTCTGAGGAACATTTGGCTAGTGCAATTTTTCAGGTGGTCCATGGTCATCCTTAGTTGTATCTTCCTGTGATATCATTTAAAAATTTCGGGAAGTAGGATTATGCTCTACTGAGAGGGGATGGAGTAGGTAGAGGTCGACCTAAGGATGTTCTTTGAGTTCAGTGAACTCAACCTTACTGTGGTCATGAAGGTGGTGATCAACAGATAGGTAGAGGATCTGGGCATGGATAGTTAAACATTGTAGAAGTAGTTGTGACTGAGGGGCTAGAGATCATTCATGGTGCACTCAATTTATCAGGTACCTTTTTTGTACCATTTTTTATTTAGGATATTTTCACTAAATTATTATACACAATCTATTTTTTTTATCTAGGAATAGATTTAGAGATGATTCATGTTCCCATGGTGTTGACTTTTCTACTTGGATGCTAGAAAAAAATATTTAACGTTTTTCAGGTGTTTAAACTGACGATAGGACCACATTAGTCCCATATACGGATATTTTATTGCCTTAGATGAAGCCATAAAATTACTTCATCAACATGTTATATTCTATGAATGCTGTTATCAACTACTTGTAAAATGGTGTCATGTTATAAGATGTGGATGGACAACAAGTGATTTTAATCATTGAAAAGATCTTTTAGGTAGGTAGTAAGTGTGTGAAACACCTTCATTCTATGATGTCTGCCTTTTTAATTGAATTAATGGACACTAGGATGGTGGAGGTTCCCAGGGTCATTGGGTTGTTTATAGAATATTTTTCTAAAGAGATCATGAAACTACTCTCTTGATGTGATGTAGAGTTCAAGATAGAATTTCATCCTAGTGCTTTTCCAATATAAATGGATACTTGAAAGATGGAACCTTTTAAGTTTTAAGAGTTTAGGATTCATGTAGATGATCTGATGTAGTAGAGATTCACCTAACATAGTGTGTCATCATTGGGTGCTCCATTGTTATTCTCTAATAAGGATGGTGGTCTAATCTTGTGTATAGACTACCCGAAGTTGAATCCAATGATGATCAAGAATCGTTACCCTCTCCCAAAGGTATATAATTTCCTAAACAATCTAATATGTGCTAGTTGGTTTTCTACGATTGATCTACATTCTTGGTATTACCAGTTGAGTGTGAATAAGGATGATATCCTGAAGAATGCCTTCAAATTCAGGTATAATAACTTTGAGTTTATATTCATGGAATTAAATGTCAAACATTCAACAACTCTATTCCCAAGGATCATGAAATCCATGTTCCATGAATTCTTTGACCAATTTTTTGTCATGTTCATCAATGACATATTGATAAACTTGAAGTCATAGGATGAGCATGCCTACCATCTCAAAGTTGCCTTATAGGTTCTTCAACACCCCTAACTCTATGTGATGTGTTGCAAGTGTATGTTTTAGACATGAGATGTGAATTTCATTGGGAATATAGTATCTGATCAGGGTGTGGAAGTAGATCCATCGAAGGTCAAGGTTGTAGTTTCTTGGGAATCACCTATGAATGTGGGAGAAGTCACAATTCTCTTGGTCTTGGAGGATATTACTGGAGCTATGTAACTATTTTATCTAAATTTTCATCTCCAATGATATAATTTTATAGAAAGGAGAAGGCTTTTTTTTGTTTTTATAAATTCTAGGAATCATTTAGTTTCCTAAAGGAGAAGATAGTTAGTTCTCTACTGAATCAATTTCCAGAGGAAGGGGTGATGATTGTGGTGTTCTATGATGATTACTAATTGGGATTGCGATATCTGTTGATGAAGTATAAGGTAATGATATATTATCATTCTAGGAAGTTATTCACTTATAAATAAAAATACTCCACTCATTATTTGGTTTTACCTATGGTTGTTTTTGTGCTAAATTTGTGGTGACATTATCTCATTGTGGAGCACTGTTTTATCTTCATAAATCATAAGAGATTGAGGTATATCTTATATTAGTGTTATATGAATTTATGACAATGAATATAGAAGTAATTTAATCATGATTTTGATTTTTATATATCCTACTCCTTGGGAAAGGGTAGTGTTATTTCCAACTCTTTGAGTTAGAAGTTGTAGAAGGGTGTTTTTTATAGTTTGGAGATGTTTAAAGAGTGATAGATGAGTTGGAAGCCTTTTAACTATATTAAAGAGTGGTTGAAATTTTTTTGTATTCATTTATGAGGATAGTGAAATCTTATCTAATATATAATGTGGAGGAGTATTAGTGGATAGACTCATTGCTAGAGGTGATGCATGACCATGTTGGTTATAGTGATGTTCTGGATGGATTGATGGAGAATGGTCAGAACAATATGTTATTTCTAGGGAGGCTATTTGTTCCAATAGTAATTCATGGGGTATTCCTTTATGTGTATCATATATCACCATTGGAGGTTCACCCAATATTATCCAAGACGTACAATGGATTAAGGATTCAATTTGCATCACCTGAGATGAACTAGGATGTTGCAGAGTTTGTGGCAAGGTGTCTGGATTTCCAGCTGGTAAAGGCTATGCACCATATTCTTGATATTTTTTACATCCTTTAGATGTTCCTCAGTGAAAGTGATCTGAAATATCTATTGATTTAATAATAAGGTTACCCCTAGTTTAGGGAAGTTGTGATGTTATCTAGGTATTAAAGGATAAGTTGATAAAAATAGCTCACTTCTTAGTGATCAAGGAGTTGGGATCTATGGACCCTTTGGCTAGAAATGTTTTGGGGATGAGGTAGTGCACACTCATAGAGTTTTAAGGTACATTATATATAATTAGGAAACATGTTTTACCTCATGAATATAGAGGGTATTGAAGAAATCTTTTGGAACTTAGCTACACCTCAATAGTAGTTTACACTCCTTGAATGATGAACAGATAGATCAGACTATCCAAATTTTATCGGATAGATTGTATGTGTATTTCTTCGACTTTGGAAGATATTGTGTATAGAAATTGTCCTCAATTTATTTTTCTAATAACATAATATTCCAATAATCCATCAACATGACACTATTTGAGGCTTTGTATGGGTGATTGAGTAATTCTTTGTTGTATTGGATAGTGGTTGGGGAGGAAGTTGCTTGTTTTCTTGAAGATGTATAGAGAATGACAAAAAAATGTTCATCTTTTTTCATGAGACTATTAACGTAGTACATGAAATATTAAATTATTATGATGATCAAAGATGGAGGCCCTTTAAGTTTCATGTTAGAGACCATGTTTTATTGGAGTCTCCCCTTGACTTGGGTAGTAGAGGTTTGGCCGGGGGATTAATATTTCTTCTATGTTTGTTAGGACCTTACAGGTGTTCGGTTGAGTTGGAAATGTTTCATATTAGTTGGGTTTTCCACCCCAAATGGAAAGGTTCCATGATTTCATTCATGTATCTCAACTTCATCGGTATCTTTACAATGACTCCCAAGGGAGAGTTGGATATCAATGATAATGAGATGTTTGTGGAGGGACCAATAGAGATCCAAGACCAACAAGAGAAGGTACTGTGTGGGTGGAATTTTTTCTTTTATCATGTGTGTTTGTAGTAATGGATTCCTAGATGGTAGTACTTAGTACTGAGAGACATAGATGGGTGATGAGTACCTGAAGCTGTTTTAAGTTATGTTTTCACCCTATTTTTTTGATGATGTGTTATTTGGATACAATTGTTTTTTGAGATGTGATTATAATTTTTGGGATCTTTTTTTCATGATGTTTGATAGCGATTTGATATATGATAAGGGGAGGATATATTTCCTAATAAATAATCAAAATATAATCATGCTATTAAACCTGTGTGGGAAAGTAAGTTCCAACAATAGTGGATATTATCTTGACATTGAGGTTGTAATTCCCTTATTTTTAGGTATGGGGTACTGTATTTTGTTGGTTATGATAGTTTTTAGACTATAAAGAGGTTTATATAGTTGTGTGGAGGTGTGTCTCTATAAAAGGAGGTAGTTTATGGTTGGAACCAGATGATGTTGTGTTATTCCCTGTTATAGGTGGTGATTTTTCTGAATAGAGATGTAGTTTTCCATTCTATTTTTGGGTGTTTTATTTAGAATGTTTGAATAGTGGTAGAATTTTTGATGTGATGAGATAATTGGTAGTTATCTCACAAGGTTCTTGTCTCGACTCGTTTCTTTTTATGGGTTTGGTTTTGATTCTCAAGGATGTGAATCATTTGAAAGCTATCTAATGTAACAAACCATGCCTTCCAAACCTAATAATTTTATAATTTTGGTGGTTGGAGAGTTTTGGGGTATCATTGGAGGAATACTTAGAGGGTTTGGGGTTAGGGAGATCCAATATTACTATGTCTGGTGGTTCATAATGTAAACCAAATTCATTTCACAAGTTGTTGATTCACAACTTGTGAGGCTGGTAGATTCATGGATTATATATATGTTGGGTGGTCCATGAAATGAATTCAATTCAAAAAATTAATTCACAATGAATAATTAAATTAGGATTATGTGAATTATTTTTTGGTGTACCCAAAAATATGGTAATTCCCATGGAATTCATTGGGAATTGAATTCACAAAATGAAAGGAGCAGGAACCAATTTTTAAAAAGGATTGATCAATCAATTATTTTTCAATCAACTGTATTCATGTTCATCTATGTTTTAGAGGAAACCAATGATTTTTTAAGGATATTTCAAACATATTATCTATACTTTGATCCTTTAGTTCTGGTGGTGGTGTTTCAGTAATTTTTGTTACGCCTTTATTTTCTTCTAAGTTATTTTATCCCATTATTCCTCTGTAGATTTTTTATGATGGTGAGGTTTTGGTTTGAGGTGTCCTTTGGGGTATGTTTTTATGATTCTTAGGTTTGGGTTAAGTTGATCTATGGTTCTCCATATGTGGTTGTGGTTTCCAATAAAATATTCTTTTCTTTACAGTGTGCAGTGAGTTGGAAAAGATTCATTGATGCAGGGAATCCCTCGTTTCTCACTTTTGTGTATCGTACTAGAGAGGATTACACATATTTATCATCGGTAGATAGTTTGATATTGCATAATCTAGATAAATTAATTAGATA
Source organism: Viscum album (assembly GCA_963277665.1). Taxonomy (NCBI): domain Eukaryota; kingdom Viridiplantae; phylum Streptophyta; class Magnoliopsida; order Santalales; family Viscaceae; genus Viscum; species Viscum album. Next base: position 75,209,930 of record OY728165.1, on the reverse strand, counting down.
GTTGAATTTATGTCGAATGAGATCCTATTCACATTCTTTCACAACATTGATATTACTATCTAGATATTGTGAATTGATGGGCTTGAAGACCCACTAAAAATCCTAGTTTTTAGGAGCCTTTTATTGAACTATAAATGTTTTTATATAGAATCCTTGTGGAATGATGTTGTGATATCACCATAAAATGGAAATTATATGTCCAATTATATTCATAAAATAAAATGGTTTACCTTGGATTAGTTATTTTCTGGGAATGCACAAAATAAAGAAGTGGAAAGTGATAAAATACCCCTTAATAAATCTATAAAATTTATTTTAATGGGTAAAATGTGTGGTTGTGTTGTGTAGAGGCAATGTGTGTAGTGATGTGAGGTCATTTTGTGGGGAGGTGATGTGTATTTGTTATATGAGGAGATGTGGGGTTGGTATGTGGTTATAAAATGGGGAGATGGTGTGTGGTTGTGATCTGGTATGGATTGATGTGGTTTTTATGTGGTTATTGTGTGGGTGGTGATGTATAGTTGTGATGTGAGATTGATTGGTTGTGAGGTCATTCTATGGGGAAGTGATAGGGGATGTGTTTGTGTTGTTTTTTTATGTGAAAGACATGATGATGTTGTGTTATGTTAGTTTCTCAAGTATTATTGGAATTAAATGTAAATGTGGAAATTGAAATGGTGAGGGTTTTTGTTTGGTAAAAGGGGTGGATATGGTTAAAAAATATTGAACTAAAATGGGAAGTGAAGTTAATTTAAAAATGGTGTATAAATAAAATAATTTGGTTGAAAATGGAATTGGCTGGTTATGTGAGAATTGGATTGTGTCTTGTGGATTATTATGTGTGTTTCTGCATTCAATGGTGGGAGTGAAAGTGGTGACATTGTGAATTGGTTTTTCCTTTTTATAATGAAATAAGATGGGCTTGTGTATGGCCATTTATATATATACTTTATATATTCCAAATGATTTTTAAATGAACCCCACCTACGTTGAGCACTATGTGTCGATACCCAAACACTTATACAAGGGTGTTTTCCCTAATATCATGGTGATGGTGATAGATTACTAAATACCTTATCTTTATCTCTCTATTAGATAGATGAGTAGATAAAGACATGAGGTGATTTCCAGTGGTAAGATAGTTCACTAGGTGATCTCCCAAGAGTCTTTAGGAGTGATGTGATGTGACCAGTTTGGAGGGTGGTGGCCCAAGAATCAATGGGTGAAGTTTTATATGACTGTGCTATGGGGAGTATTATGGTGGGGTTCATTCATGGTTGGAATAGGGAATGAGGTTTATTTAATGATTATATTTTATAACATACTACACTGGTGATGTTAGTGGATGTGGTGTGACGGACAATTTGACTTCAGTTGAGATGAGATGTGATTGTTTTGTGGGGCAGTGTCTTAGGTGTTTACGGGTGATCTATGATGTGATTTTTGCGTGGGTTGGAGGTATATGTTATATTAAATAGATGGGATCTCCAGGATTTATGACATTGGGGTGTGAGAGTGTAAAATCAATGGGAAAGTGGTGCAACATACCCTTTATCGATATAATTCTTATTACGATATTATAGTCGGATTCATTATTTGATGATTGTTCCACGGTGAATATGGGGATTAGTTAGTTAACCTATTTAGGTGATTTTTTGTTTTCCCATTTACTTACAAGTGAATTAGTATGGTTTTTTCAATTATACATAAGATAATTTTATATTCCTAATGACTATACTTGTAATATATCCCTCTATATATAAAATTGATTTTTAGGTTTCCAATAGGATTACATGGACCATGTTAGACATTAAAACCTGTGAACCCTTGACTATTGTTGTGTCCCTGCCTTAAATTTTATTTTGGGTGTTTACATTTGGAGAAATGTATCTGTATAATTTTTATTTATAAATTCATTGTGGTATGGTTTTGTTTTACTTTTTTATTTTATATCATGTATTTTCTTATGGTTGATCCATTATATCTCTTAATCATATATATTTATACATGGTAGTTCCTACCATTAGTTATATTTTTACAAAACCAGTGGTTCTTGTACCCAACCCATGGCCTACTAGAGGTGGGAATCAGGGGATATTATCTATCACTTCATTCATTGAATTATATTTGGAGGTAGGGGTCTTGACACTACAGTTCTCAAATGGTGTGAGGAAGATAGAAGATGGGGTTCCATTTTATAAGTGAGGGGAGGGGCACTCATGGAATTTCTTAAAGTATAAAATTAATATAAATTTATTTTCCTGAAAAATTGGAATATAAAAGATATATTTATACTCTAGGATGAGGATGTGTCTAAATATTCTTATCCAATAAAATTTGGTCAAGTTCCGGTGATTTTCTAACCATTATATGTTCATTTTAACCCCAAGTATCCCTTTTTATGATTGTCATGATATCAATTTTTTTTACTATTTATTGGTAAAGAATGTTAATATAAAAGGTTAAGTGACCCATAAAATGAAAATGGTTGATATTCTTGAACATATCCCATTCACTTGTCCAAATATAGTTTTTTATGAATTTTAAATAACTTAATAAAATTTTGTTTATTATAAAATATCTTTAATTTCATTCTTGGAACCATTCATTTAATTTGACAATAAAGTCCACAAGATAAAAATATAATTCAAATATAATGTATTTTAAAATAAAAAATATATTATTATTAACTATAAATTTTTGTTCCACCACAATATTTCTAGAATACATTACTTTTAATTTTTTTATAATTATTACTTTGATTTTTGCAGTGCTTGCATAAGAACATTACCATCATTATATAAGGGTTTATAGTCATTAAAAAGTAAATAAATATAAAAAAATTAATACTATAAAAAATTAATTATTCTAAAAATAAACGTATTTATTCATTCCAAACTTGTTTTTATCGCTATGTGAACATATAATAGAAATTTAAAAGCAAGAGGGAACCAATTTTTATTTTTCATAACCTAAAATATTATATCATCCAATATAAAATAAAAAAGGATTAATGTGTCCAAAAATTATAAATTTATATAAGGATGGATGAAACAAAGTCATTAAAAAGGGTAATGTAATGTTTTAGGTAGATTTTAAATCCATTTTACATTTTTTTTAACCATAGCTAACTCCATTTACCCTTTATAGTGGTTATAACTATTTACCATAGTGATTAATCATAATGAAAAAAATAAAAGGGTCCAATCTAACAAATATTTATTAATATAATTACAAATATTTAGTCAATTTTATTAAATTTATTTTAGATAAGTGATAGAATTTAATTTAAAAATAAACTCAAAAAATTCAGCATATATTTAATTTGATAATATTAGCATATAAAATGAAATAAATACTATTTTTGAATAAAATTTATATTTTTAGAATAAAATGACATTATTAAAAATTGAGTATATATTTATAATGAATTATTAAAAACATTTTCATTATATAAAACCATTATACATATTTTTAATAACATGATTAATACTATTTTTACCTACCAATTTAACAGCTAGGTTATAATAGTGACATTTAAATAATAACATTTTTATAGTATATTATGACACACTAAAAGCTTGATGTTTCATTTTATGTAATCTATCAATCTTAATATTATTATCAACTAAATTTTTTGCGTGTATTATTTCCCCCCCTTAAAGAAATTGTGTCCTCTCAATTTTATCTAGTGCTTGAGAGAAATGGTTTAAACATTTCCATAATCAAATACTAGGATTGGAATATAAAAATTATGATCATGAAAGGAAATAATTTTTAATATTTAAAATAAAATTTGTTGAAAAACCACATTATAAAAAGGGATAATAAAAAATAATTATGAAAAGAGAAGAAGTAAAATATAAAGGTCACCAAAAATAACATATTATTAGGATCCAAAATAGTATAGAATTAGTAGGAAGTGAAAATATAGACATGGAGGAAAATTTATTGTCCAAATAATGATAAATTTTGATAAAGAAAATTTATCACAAGAAATTTAATGATCAAGAGAATATCAATTACCAAAAATAATACACTAATATAGTGTGGAAAAGACCATAAATCCACCAGAAAAGAAAGTAATAGAATACCAATTTTATTTCATGACCCATTTACTGTAGTTGAATAATCCATTTACCATTTAGAATAAGAATATACGGATATAGAATTATATGATTTTATTAAATTCCATAAAAGTAATTTCATCCTTTAGTTTAATGATTCAATCAATTTTCACTTTTATCACATCTTTTACACCAAATGATGAGTATTAATATTTAATTCCTGATGAACTATGATCAAATTTTTATTGACCATGAGGTATATAAAAGAATTAAAATATTTTCTTTTTGTATTTACTAAAACCAAAATTTATATCATAAGTTAAATTAATATAAAAAATTATTGAACCATCACATGAAAAATATGATACTTTAATTTAAAAAATTCAATAATAATAACCAAAATACACCTTCAAGCATTCAATAAAAAACTATCATAAAAGTACATTGAAATATTAATAAATAAGATTGAAAACAAAAGATTAGAATTATTTTATAACATTTTATTTCAAGTAAAACTTAACATTTATCTCTAAATAACATTATCCACAATTAAAGTCTCATACCAAAAATGTATATGTCATAGTCATATATTCTATAAAATATACTAACCATTTAATAAAACAATTTCAAATATAAAATCATATATTCTTACTAAAGATAAATAAATATTTGTTATAACAACCCAAATAATTCTTGTATAAATTGTTTTCTTATATTCGTTATTTGATTATAAAATATTATAAAAATTTTCAATCAAAAGGAAATATATTTATTTATAACAAAAAAGATTTGTATGTATTAGATGGTGTTATTTAAAAGTTTTTTCTCAAAAAAATAGAATATAAATTTTATAAATTGATTTAATTTTTTGTTTAATAATTTCATAATTGTCTCAAGATGAATTTTTGATAATATTTTTTTGAAATTTCTAATTTTTTGAACGAATACTGAAAATTACTAGCTTTTATTGAAAAATGTATTTTCTATTAAAATATTTATAAAGTAAAATTAAATTTTAGATTAGTTTTAAAATATAAGTAGTTCTCTTTTATTTAAAATTATCTAATTATGATTTTTAAAATAAATTTTAAACATAAAATTAGTATAAAAATATTTTAAACTTAAAAAACTAATTATTCTGAAAAATTGTTTTTCATTTAATTTTTTCAACTTAATTTTGAATTAAAATTATAAAATTTTGATTATTGAATTTTGAAAAATTAATTTTATATTTAGAATAATTAGTTCCAAATTTGGTAGATATGGCCATTTTACTTTTGGTCAATAATAATAGAAATCTTTGTAATTTTTATTCCCATGGTTAATGGTAAATCATGTAATTTAGGTATAAAATAAAATGATTTGGACTAAAAAATGACACCATCACCTGAATTAACTTTATTTGATGATTATATATTATCCAAAATGATATAAAAAATTTAATATATCAAATTTTTTATCTAATTGAATGTGAATATACCCATTATAATGTTTTATGCAAAGAAAATTAAAAAAAATATCACACTCTAGTTTTTAATGACTATAAGAGTTTTAATATGGGTATAACCAGAAAATATGTTAAGATATAAATATTAATTTAAAATACCAAAAATTTATTTTTATCTTCGTAGTTTATTTTAAATTTTTATTATATAAATACTTAACATAAATTCTTACACAATGTTGATGCAATAAGAATTGAATTTTTTAAAAAATTAAATAAATGATATTAAAATATTAAAGGTATTTTTTTTTAAATAATTAATTTTACCCATAAATTTTATATATAAACATGAAATTTTATATAGTTTTTTATTCATTTTACTCAAATTACTTTGTTTTATTGATGTTATTAATGTCAAAGTAAATGAATAGATATAAAATTAACATTAATGATATTTTATAATAAATAATATTTTATTAAATGATTTCAAATTAATAAATATTAGATTCATCCAAATTTATGTGACACGGGTAACTCCATCATTCATGGTACGTTTTTCAGTAAATTTCCATTTTATAGTAACATTATTTACCCTTAAATGGTAGAAAACTTAAATATTATTATGTAATTGTAAAAAGGGATAACGAAGGGTTAAAACATATAAATATGGATAAAAATGTGATATAAACTTGTCTAAAAATTATTCTATTACTTTATATTGACTAATACTAATTTTACTTCAAAATTTATAAAAATATTTCTATTTGGACATCAAAATTAATTTATATAGAATTAATAATTCAATAATTTCCAAGAGTTCCCTTCCCATCTCTTATAAAAGGCACCACTTATCATTACTTAACACATTAAGGCCTTTTGTTCCTAAAAATTCTTACCCTAATTCCTTACTATAATCCCTCCACCTATTTTATAGGCTTTATTTTTAGAATCATATCCACCATAGATGACTTAAAGTATTAAAAAAGGCGACTTTCCAAAGAAGAGGTATATTTTTTAACAACATGTTGTAGTTTTATTTCATCTTACACTACCTCGAAATCTTATTAATATATTATAATATAATAAAAATGATATATTATATATAAACTTATATGTTATTATTTTAATTTCATAACCTATATCCATCTCCAACAACCATAAATTGGGAAATGAATTCATCATTTGTGAGTACAACAGACTACCGCCTCATGGATCGTTGTAATTGGGTTTCCATCACCACCTCTCATGGATCATTATGATTATTGAATTAAAGTTTTATATGATATTTATTTAATTTTTTTATTATTAAAAGATAATATGTCATTGTATTTTTTACCTTTCCATTCACTGACAAATGATAACATCATTTGTGCGTACGTGTGGACTACCACATCCACGTAGCGATGTGATTCATTTTTCATCACAACATCACATAAATGATATATATAAGTATAATTAAATAAATAATAATATATTTATGTAATTTTTATAATTCTTAAAAGATAAAATGATATATGCATTATTTATAAAATTATCACTGAAAAATTGACAAGTTACTCATGTGTACATAGGACCTACCATCTCAATGATTGTAACATACATTATTTTTTTGTAACCAACATTAATTATTGTTTTTAAATTATAATTGATGTATTAAAATTATAATAATTTCATTATTTTTATTCTATATATGATGAAATATTTACCTTTATGACCATAGTCAACTTAACAAAGTCATTTTGGACATATGAACCAAATATCATCAAAAAATTTGATGTGAAGTTAAATGAGTAAGTAATTATTATCAAATGGTAATAATTAAAATAAAAGGATTAATAAAATTTTAAAATTTTATCAAATAAATTAAATAAATAATATAAGTTTATTTTTCATGAAGATAAAGAATTCATGTGATGGGTCAGACTCAAGGTAAGGGACATTCTTTTTTATTAAATATTCTTTTAATGTTTCAATTAAAATTTGTTTTTTCTTCTAAATCTACATTTTTTAAATTATTTTATGAATGATTTATATGTAATTAAGTGAATTATATAGAAAATTTTATTTGTATATTTTACTTTCATTCAAATTATTTCAAAAGGAATCTTTTCCCAAATTTCATGTCATTCTTTACAAAATACAAAAGTAATGTTCTATTTTAACGTATACTGTGAAAATGAATTTTCCTGTAATTATAAACATTATTTTATTTTTGAATTCCATTAAAATATTTAATGTGTAATAAAAATAAAATCCTTATTTCCAAATATTATAGGAATTTTATTTCTGAAAATGGGTTTTAAATGTAATGGAAATAAAAATTTCCAAAAATATTTTCTTATGGGTGAAGAGAATTGTTTTATGATTAAATATTTTTTGAATTATACTATAGTTTCTATGAATTATTTATAAGAATGGGTGGTTATTCTATAAAAAAGGTTTGAAGATACCAATATATCTTTACAATGCATTTTGTAAAGGGGGGGAGTTGATGGAATCACTAACTCCAATGAGATTTTGGGAATATACTGTGATGGTTATTCCAATTATAACGATGATTGATATTTTATGTATAACCCTAATAGTCATTCTGTGTGTAATCATGAAGTATCTCCCATTTTTATGAGTCATATGAAAATGATTCCCCAAGTTACCTATATTATTTATCTATGCATGCAATGGGATTTTATGGAAATATTATAATTTTATAAGGTAATGGAAAGTATATTACACTTAATAAGTTGGAAAATTATAACTTTTTGAAAATTTTATTTTTAGTTTTTCATAATTTCAAAGAAACATTTTTGAGTTTTTTATTATTTTATAGACTTATTATGAAATTTTTTATGAAAATATTTGGTCTGAGAAGTTTATTTCTAGGGTAACAAAGCCCAACATTTATTCTTTAAAGGAAATTTTCTATAAGTATTCATAGACTAATAGTTTATTTATTTATTTTTATGTCCCTTACTAAGATTTTTGTGATCATACCATGTTTTAAAAAAAATAGTGTTGAAGGTTTATTAGGGACAAGGATGAGGTTAGCATAAATTTTTTGAAGATATGTTTTGAAAACTAATCTTGTTATATATTTTAATTTTTTTATGGGAAAAATGGATAGTAAGTTGAAGTGTAAACATTTCAATATATGGGTTTATTATGTAATATTTTGGACCAAAATCTATATAATTATAAATCTAAAAAATAATTGTTAACTTATATATTTTAATTAAAGTTTAATGTCACTAGAATATGTAATATATATGAAAAATTCCATAATGTTGGTATTAGAGTAAGGTTTAGATAACATTGGATGTTTGGATAATATTAATATATACCATTAAAATATTTTAATTAATGGACAAGTTGAAATGATATAGAATTTTATGATTACTATTTTTTCATTTAAATTATGTTTTCATAGAATGTTTTTCCATAGAGGAATCAAGAATACTAATGTGTGAAGGCATAAAGGGTATGATATACTTCCAAACCTACAACCCAGAATGGTTGGAATTGGAACTGAGTAGTTTGATACATTGATGGATCAGTTGAAATAAGCTATAAATGGTGGTGGTATAAATGAGAGAGAGTACGGAGATCTTCTATATATGAACATAATGATAGTAGATAATTTTATGAGACAACAACCTCCAGTATTCAGTGAATCATTTGACCCAGTGAAAGCTGGAAGACATATTAAAACACATAAAAATACATTCAATGTCATTAAATGTTCAAATCTAAAAAATGAAATTCTTTCTATTTTCTATATTGATGGTGAATCCTACTAGTGTTGGTAAATAGTCAATAATATCAGGGAAAGAGAGGAAATAAATTCCTTGGAATGGGAATAATTTGTGAATATTTTCCTTGATAAATATTTTCCTAAGTTGGTCTAAATTAGGATGGAAAAGAAATTATTATAATTGAAACAAAATGAGGAATATTTAACTAATAAAAAATAAGAAAATTTCACTCAATTGGAAAGGTACACACAAAATTATATTCGGGATCTTAATATAAAAAATAAAATTTTTACTCAGAATTGAATCCAATATATCTAAGGCTATTGGATTCCTATTTATTCAAAAATTACAAGAAACTTGGGTGATGTGTTGTGAAGGTAGAAACAGAATTTTCTGATAAAAATATGTTTATTAAGAACCAACAAAAAATGTTCTAGATGGTAGAAAAATGGGAATAATTGATCCAAGATATCTGAAGGAATGAAAATTATATTTTTAGTTGGTGTGATTTATTATACAAATAGAACTAAAAATATATTAAGAAGTATGTAACGGTATTACTATGTGGTTATTTTGGGCATACGACTCATAGTTGAAATGAGAAATATCTTTGTATTTGTAATCCCAATTCTAACATACAGGTAGTAGAGTGTAATAATTATAATGATATGGTTCATTATTCACATTCATGTCCAACTAAAACCCAAATTTATGGGAAATAGTTATAATAAATGTACAAATTTTTGGTGAAATACTATGAAACTACTTCAGCTAATGTCAGGACATTAAATAGTGTGGTATTAGGTACATTTCTTGTTTTCTCATATTTTGTTAATTTATTGTTTTATGAAAGTTCTACATATTCATTCATTTCAAAGAATTTTTTTGGTAAATTAGAAATGTTATCCCATGAAATTAATCCCATAGTTATGGTAAAAACACATAGGTAACATATTATATAAACAATAAATTATAATAATCTTCCACTCTTTCTTTATGGAATAGTTTTACCTGAAAACAATGTTTTGACTACCCAAGTGGATTTTGATGTTATTTTGGGTATGTATTGGATCTCCTCTTACCATGACCTGATATATTGTGGAGCTAAAGAAGTTTTTTTTTTCAGAAATAGCTTTAGTTTGTATATAAGAATGAACCCATACCTTTTATAACATATCAAGAATCCATGAAGCTATTAAAAGATGCAAATGAAAGTAATCATGCACATATTACTGAAAATAAGATAATTTTTCAAATTAATTATCTTATGATTGTAAAATAATACCTATATGTTTTTTATGATGAGTTTTTTAATGTTATACCAGATTAAAAATTTGAATTTACTATTGACATAGTTCATAATGCTAAGTCAATTTCAAAACAACCATATCAAATGGCTCAAGTGGAACATTCATAATTGAAAATTCAATTACAAGATTTTATATATAATGGTTTTAGTCATCCTAGAAGTTCACTACGGGGTGCCCTTATTTTTGTGTTAAAAGTAATGATGGTTCCATGAGGCTTTCCATTGATTATAGTGCATTGAATAAAAATAAAATTAATTATAAGTATTCATTGCATCATATCAATGATTTGTTTGATTAGATCCATGGATCTCAATATTTTTATTAAGGTTGATCTATGGTTTGGGTATTATCACTTGAAGGTAAAGGATGATGACATTATAGAAACATTTTTTGACAAGATATAGGTATTTTGAGTTTTTGGTTTTGATATTTGGGTTGAAAAATGACCCAGCTGAATTTATGAATAGTATTAATGATTCCTCCAGGAATATTTGGAAATAATTTTGGTTGTTTTTATTAATGATATACATATTTATTAAAAAGTTTATGAGAATAATAAAAAATCTAAATATTTTTCTAAAACTCAGTAAAGAAAATATGTTATATGAAAAATTTATAAAATGTGATTTTTGGTTCCAATAAATTTTATTCCTTGGAGATATCGTAAATAATGCCAACATAGTAATTTATACAATTAATACTAAATAGGTTAATGAATTTCCATGAACTATATATTTTATTTATGTTCTTATTTTTATTGGACTACTAAGAACTAAAAATAAATTTGGTGAATGATCAAATTTGGGCCCTAACCTCAAGAAATAAATACTTTTTCATCTACAGTTAAGGTTATTTGAGAAAAATTGGTTATGTATTAATTTATAATGACATGATACTTGCTTATGCTTCACATCAACTAAACCTCAATCTTTAAAATTATTATATAAATGAACTAGAATTATTTATTTTTCTTATTTATTTAAAAATACAAATGAATTATTTATAAATATCCAAGTGGGAAATATATACTGATCATAAAAGTTTAAAATACATATTAACTGAAAAGTAGTTATTCATGAGATAGAGGATATAGATATAATTGATAAAGTAGTATAATGGAATGATTCATTATCATCTTGTAAAATTAAAAAAATTTGCTAATTTTTTGAGCCATAAAACTAATTCTATATTAACAATGTTATATTTGGAACATGACCCTTTGATTAATAATATGATGAATTTGAGGATATAATTTGTGCATGTAGGGACTTCCTCTATTTTGTTTTAGGTATTATTACAATAATTTCTATAAGAAAGAATGAAACAAGGTACGAAGAAAGATTGTGATTTATAGGAAAAGGTTGAATTTCATAAGAAGGGTAAGTTTCCTAAATTTAATGTTAAAAATAATGTATTTTTAGATTTTGAAAGATAGTATCTATACCTTTTGATTCCTAGATGAAGAGAGAATTTCTGAGTGAAGCTCATAGTTTCTCATTTTCCATTCATCTTAGAAACAATAATAAATGAATAGACTTATTGGAGTATTACTAGTGTGATAGAATTAAACAATATAATTATAATTTTACCATGTAATTTTTAAATTTTCAATAGTTTAAATAAGAATGAATATTAAAAAAGTGGTGCTTCATCCTTTCATAGTACCAAAGTATAAATGTAAAAATTTATCAATGGATTTCGTAGGGGGGTTCCAAAGACATATCAAGGTAATAATTTGGGTTAGTGTTGATCAATTACGAAAATCTATATATTTATTTCCCATTTGAGATTATATATATTTAAATCATATTTATTGATTGTATCTTAAGGAGATAATCATGTTACATGGATTTACTTTATCTATTATACCTAACTGTGATCTTAGGATTGCTTTTAATTTTTGGAATGGACTTTAGAAATAATTGGGAACTGAATTAAATTTCAATACATAATTTCATAATAAATATGATAGATTTTGTGAAAGAAAAATTCACAGAATGGAATACTTGATTCTTCCTTAATCAATTGATTAGTAAGTAATTTGGGATCAATTTATTTCTTTATTTTAGTTTCCCTATATTAACATTTTCCATTCCAGTACACAGATGGAAGATTATGAGGAATTATTTGTAAATCAGTGTCGAACTCATACTTTTTTGGATGATGTAGGTGAAATGAAGTTGATGGGAATAAAATTTTAGAGGAAATTTAGGGGATGGTGAAGTTAATTAAGTGACATATGAGGAGAGCTCATAGTAGGAAGAAAAGATATATAGATAACTGAAGTAAAGATCATTCTTTCAAGGTAAGTGATCATGTTTTTATTAAAGTATCTCTATGGAAAAGTTTTATTTGATTTTTTAAAAAGGGGATGTTAAGTCCATGATTTATTGGACCATATAAAATCCTAGATAAAGTTTGATCAATTTTATACCAAGTGACCATGCCTTAAATTTTATCCTAGGTACATAATGTTTTTCATGTTTAAATATTATGAAAGTATGTGTTAGTTTCATCTCCTGTGTTGAGCCTTGAGGTAGTATGGTTGGAAGATAACATTTCTTCTATGGAAGAGACAATTTAGATTCTTGAACATAAATAGAAATAATCTGTGAAAAATATAATTCTCCATGTTATGGTTTTTTGGAGAATCAAATGTTTGAAGAAGTAACATGGAAATTTGAAGATGTTATGAGCGAAAGATATCCCTACTTATTTGAAAAGTGAATAAAATTGATAGGTCACAATTTCAAAAAGGGGGGTAAGAATGTAACAGCCTAGTTAATTTTGATATAAAACATTTTCATATATTCATTAATTAATTATAAAATATTAGACAGTTTTTCAATCAAAAAAAAGCCTTATTTCTAACAAAATTTGATTTTTATGTATTATATAGATTTATTTAATAATGTGACTTAAAAAGAATATAATTTAAATTTTAGAATATTAAATACATTTATTATTGATAATTTCAAAATTATGTTCACTTTAATTTTTTATAATTTTCTAATTTTTTTTATTTTTCAATGAATAGTGAAAAGTATTGATTTATATTGAAAACTCTATTTTATTTTAAAGTATTTATAAAGATATAATATGTATTATATTACTTTCAAATTTTATTTACATAATTTGTATTTTAAAAAATAAAATTATTTATTTTTAAATTAATTTTAAAATTTAAATTAGCATAAAAATATTTTATACTTAAAAAGGAAATTTTTCTAAGAAAAAGAGGTTCCCATTGCGTTTTATGGTTTAATTTTAAATTAAATTATATACCTTATGTGTTATGAAATTTTAAAAATAAATTAATTATTTAGAATAAGTGGGTCTATATTTGGTAAAATATTTCTTTTTTATTTTTTATCTTTGTAAATAGTAGCGTTTGTAATTTTTGTTATCACCATAAAGGGTAAATTAGGTAATTAAGGTAAAATATAAAAATACAAGACCAAATAATTGCCATAAAACATCCCTTAATTATATTTTATGAGTATATAACATTAATAATCATCATAACTTCTAAAATATGGCCTTTCTTCTATTTTAATGTTATTATATCCTTTATAATATTTTATGTAAAGAAATGTAAAAAATTTGGCACTCTTGTTTTTGACAAATATAATATTTTTCAACATGGGGATAACAATAATACACGTTCAATTATAAATATTAATTTAAAATATAAATTATTTATCTTCATCATGATAATTCATTTATAAATTTTTGTTAAGAAATAATTAACTTAAATATTAACACAACACTAACACATAATTGATTAAATTAATTTAAATATAAAATAAACGATATTAAAAATTGTAAAATTTGAAATATTTAATGAGACACAATAATTTTATAGATAAAAATGACATATTATAGAGTTTTTTATACATTTGATTCAAATTCCTTTATTTTATTGAGGTTATTAATGTCAAAGTAAATAAATAGTTTTAAAAGTTTCATTAGTAATATTTTTTAATAACTATTATTATATTAAATAACATAAAATTAATAAAAATATTGTATTTATACAAATGAATGGGATATGGTTAATTACATCAACCATGTTCTATTTATGGGTTTTTATTGTTTCATTTTATCATTATTAACCCTTTAAGCATTGAAAACATGAAAATAATGGTAATTGTCAAAAGGGTTAACAAAAGGTTAAATAAAAAATATATGGGTAATAATGTGGTCTAAACTTGTCTAAAAATTATTGTATGAGATTATTTAAACTCATAATTATCTTTTATTCAGATATTATAAACGTGGTTACATTTGGAAAAAAATAATTTATATTAAATTAATAGTTTAATAAATTCTTAGAGTGCCCCTCCCCTCTCTTATAAAGAGGAACCACTTCTTCTAATTTTGACATAAAAAACATTTTTTCCATGAAAATACCTACCAAAACACCTTAATATATTCCTAGAAACGTTATATAGGTATTATTTTGGGTATATTACTAAACTTAGAAGCCTGAATGTGTTAAGAAAATGAGACTTTCTAAGGAAGAGGTATAGTTTTTAACAACATGTTTTTGTTTTATTTATTCTTCTACTTCCTTAAAATATTTAAAAACCATGATAAAATAATAAAAAAAGTCTCATATATATACTGATATGTTATTATTTTAGTTAAATAACTAATATTCATCTCTGACATTCAATAATTGTGAAAGGAATTCATTGATCATGTGTATGGTAGAATACCACCTCACAGATCGATGTAATTCATTTTCCATCACAACATATAAAATATGATTATAATTATGAATTTAATTTTTTAAATGATATTCATTAAATATTTATAATTATTTTAAGATAATATAAGGTTACATATCATTCATTTTCATTCACTAAAAAATGATAACTATGTTCATGTGTATGTATGAACTACCACATCCACGAAGCGAGGAAATTTGTTTTTCATCACCACGTCACATGAATAATATATATAATTATAATTAAAGAAATAATATTATATTAATTACTTTATGATCATTCTATAAAAATATAGTGATACTTACATTCTTTCTATAATGATCATTAAAAATGAAAACATTCATCTTGCGTGCGTACGACCTATTGCCTCCATGATTGTAATGTAGTTCATTTTTCACAACCATATTTCATGATTGATTATAAAAGCATAATTAATGTTGAAAAATAATAATTATTTCATTACTATTATTTTAGATATAATGTAATAGTTATCTCTATTACCATAGTCAACATAATGAAGTCAATTTCGATTTATTAATCGAACATTGTCAAAACATTAGACATGAACTAAAATGATTATTTAATTTTTATATCATTGTAATAAGTAAGATAAAAGAAATAATAAAGTTATAAAAGGTTAAAAATTAAGTAAAAAATTAGCATAATTCAGTATGATAAAGAACATACATAATGATCCATACTCAAGGTAAGAGACTTTCTTTAAAAAAATTTAAATTTTTCCATTAAAATCATTTTTCTTCCATATCCATATTTTTAAAATTATTTTTTAGATTTATTTTTATGTATATAATTGATTTATGAAGGAAATTTTATTTTTTTTGTATTTTTTTCACATATTTTTAGAGTGATTCATTTTATATAATGTTTTTACTTTCTTCACAAAATGCAAAATATTATTCTATTTTAATGCATAACACCACACCAACATTAACCATCATTGTAACCATTATTTTATGTTTGGATTCATTTATAATCATTCATGTTTTATTAATAAAAAACCATCTTCCCCTATTTTCTAGAAATTGTTTTTTAGAAATCAGTTTTAATATAAAGGGATATACCAATATCTAAAAATGATTTTTTATTAGTGAAAAGTATATTTTTATAATGAAAACTTTTATATATTATATTATGGTTCTTGGTAAAATTTTATGAGGATGGGTGGTTAAGTTATATAATGAGTGTGAGTGATCCCATTACAGGCATCCACTACATTGAGAAAAGGGATAGAGTTAACCGATTAGGATTCTCCTAATATATTATGGTAATATACTGAGATGGTTATTCAAATGGTAACAATGATTGTTATTTTATGCGTAACTGTGATCGATATTCTTTGAATAAATATGAAGGTTATGAAATTTTTAATACTGATATGAAAATTATTCCTCAAGTTAACTATATATCTATGCTTGTTATGTATTTTTATATAAATCTTATGATTTCACAAGGTAATGGAAATTATATGATACTTTATAAGGTTTAGAATTATAACTCTAAGAAAAATATAATAAAATATTTTCATGGTTTCAAAACACCATTATGAGATTTATTTTTTCTATAATATTTATTATAAAATGTTTTATGGAAGGATTTGGAAAGATAAGTTGATTTCTAAAATGTGATCATTCATGTCAAAGGAAAAAAGAAGTTTCAGAATGATGATATATTTGTTAAGATAAATACCTAAGTATAATATAGAGGTGATGACTTTATATGAGATCATATAAAATCATTCAAAGGTAAATTTTAGTAGATTGTGTCTTGGGAAACAAATTCATAACAATGATAGGAACAAAATTGATTGATGTGTCACTGGAATGAAGACCATGCGATCTAATATGCTACCAGTTATGAGAATGTCAATAAATCATTTGAGTGACATGAAACTTGAATATAGGGTCATGACTTTGAGATAGAGGTTTTAATGGAATAATGGATCAAATGGTCAATATATAGTAGTCATGATATAAAGTTTCTTAGGGTTTAATACTAACATTTATTTTGAAAATTGAAAATTTCTATGAGTATTCATAGACTAAAAATGTCTTTCTTTCATTTTTGTGTCCCTTACTGAGTTTTATGTATTTATTCCATAATTTAAATTTTTTTATTAGGGTTTAAGGAATATTATGGACAATTTTGATGTTATGATAATTTTTTTAATGATATTTCATGAAAAGAAAACTTCTTATATCTTATGACTTTTGTTTTATGGAAAAAATGGATACTAAGTTGAATTGTCTACTTTGTAATATATGGTTTTTTATGTAATATATATGACCCCACTCTCTAAAACTATAAATAGAATATAAATTTGGGAATATAAGAAAGTAAATTAGAGTTTAAAGTCATCATAATATGTAAAATATAAGGTCAAGTCCTCACATTTATTGATCAAATGAAAACCCATCTTAACTAGAAGTATTTCTCTTTACCTTAATCTCAAAATATTACCAAGGTAGTAAAATTTCCCCAAAAAATTTTAATCACTTAGAAAACAAATCAAATTTTCATTCAATGTTTATCTATATAATTAATAATATGTTACAGACATTTAAAAACCCTTTAATCACAATTAATTGTAATTACCTCAATAACACTGATCATTTTACCCCAAACTTTTATCAATACATTTAGACATATTTCAATACATTATAAAATAATTATTACTAAAACAAATTTTTTACTAAAACACAAACTAAACCCAGGGGTTTTATTACTATAAATATCTCCCAAGATTCTCATAATCATATTAAAATTCTATCACATAAAACCCCAAAAGGGGATTCTATTCCTTTGAACTAATAATCAACTTTAAACTTCCATTTTGGTATCTATAACTATAAATTATACCTCACATAAAAATATCATAATCTCAAAATTTTTCAAAACCATGATGTAATACCAACTATAATACCTTTGAACCCATACTCTCGTATATAGTGCTAAAAACATAATTTTTACATATCTAATTTGATAATGATAAATGTGACCCATTTTTTGCCATAAAACATATAAATAAACTAAAATATTATATTACAAAAATACCCAAGGAAATTTTAGGTCAATATTTTTATATAATTTTGTAAAATAGTTTCAAAGTGTAAATATCCACAAATTATCCATTTTTTCTATAAAAAATCCTTTGAAATATATTCTTTCTTTGTTTAAGGTAGCTTCCATTTATGGAACTATAACATTCTTAAAATTTTAAATCATCCTTATATCCCATGAATAAAATTAATTAAAAATATGGGATGAGAAAAAAATTCTTAGTATTATACATATAAAAAAATATTGGAAACCCATTAATCTATTTCAAAAGTATGAGGTCATATAAGAGTGTTTTTACTTTTACATAATAAACATTATTTTCAAATAATCATTTACTGATACCTGAAATTGGGTATAATGTACATTGTTTTCAATAAAATGCTTTTTAAGAAAACATAAATAAAAAATCACATCAAGAGGGATTATTTCAAAAAATTGATAGCCTTTGAAAATAATTTTATTAAAAACATACATCTTTACCTGAAATGGAATAATTATTCCTTTAAATGAAAATATCATTAGATTTCCTGGTGAAATAAAATCATTTCCATGGAAAATAATTAGAAATAATAGAAAATTCATGTAAGAAATATGGTATATAATTTTAATTCCACTATTAGAATAAAAATTACAAATTTGACAACCTACTTTGTAAATCCAAATATTCTCTTTGGAGAAACATATAACTGGTTAACTTTATCCCTATACACAGTGCACTGGAGATCTATATTGATCTCACCCACAATAATAATCTATATCCAGCTCACCCATAATTATAAATAATTCCTAATAACCATAAAATAATCATAATACATGAAATATTTCATTCACATAGTCATACTCATAAAAATATACTTTTTAACCCATAATAAAAATATTTTCCAACATTATTATATCTCTTTTCTTTAAAACCCAATTTTCGATATTAAAATACCTGGAACAAAGTGAAAAAAAAGTTTTTCATTGAATAAAACACATAATACTATAAAGAATCCAAACATCAAATAATGGTTATGGGAATTGGAAAATCCATCGATGTTATTCATGTTAAAATAGAATATTCCTTTATTCCTTTTATAAAGAAATACAAAACATTCTATATAAAATATATAAAAAGAATCCTTTTGAAAACATTTTAATGAATGTAAAAAAAAGGCATAAAATTTCTTTTATACTTCATTTATTTTCATATATATAAATTAATAAAAATTATTTTTATGATTACAAACATGGAATAAAAATGTTTTGAAAATAAATCCTTAAAACATTTAAAGTGAGGTTTAACGTAAAGTGTCCCTTAAATCGAGTCCAACATAAAAGGTAAGTTATTTATCAACAATAAAATACAATTTTATCAATTATTTATCTTTTTAATAACCTTTTAAATTTTTAATCTCTTATCCTTAAATAATTTAATTCCTTTATTTTAAAGATATATTTAATTAATTAATAAGTTATGTCTATATCAGGTTTTTTGAGGATGTTCGATTTGCAACTTCAAAATTATTTCAGTATGTATATCGTGGACAAATTGTTAATTATTTCATAATATAGATATTAATAATCATGAAATAAATATCAATTATTGTAGTAATTGTACTTTTTAAACCAACTATATATGGTAGTTACGATAAATGAATTATGTTACAATCATACAGACGGTAGTTCGTACACATGATGAGCAGCATTTCCATTTTTCAATGAAAATGAGAGAAAGATGGTAAATTACACATTATCATTACATATTTATTATTATATCATAAATATAATATTATTTCATTAAATATAGGTATATATATTATCTATATGAGTAGTTTATGAAAAATGATTCACATTGCTTCATGGAGGTGGCAATCCACATGTATACATTAACGAAATTGTCATATTTCAGTGGATAGAATGGTAAAAAAATATGATATATTAACTTTATATAATTATATTTATATCACTAATATATTATATATACTTCAAATATATCATTATAAATAGTCATGAGAGGTGTTGATGGGAAATGAATTAAATCAGTTCACGATGTTGTTGTTCACCGTACAAATGAATGATGGTTTTGTTTCCCATTAGATAATGAAGGAGACAGATTAAAGTTAACACACAAAAATTTATATGAGATATAATAACATTATTGTATAAAAAATTTAAGTACAGTTTTGAAGCATGTAGAAGAGAAAATAAAACAAAAACATTCGGTTAAAAGTTACCCATCTTCATCCGACAATCCCCTATGATTTGCACCTAAATCCCTTTATGTTTGGTATTATTCCCAACATATGTAATTTATAATACATAAAGATATGTTATTAAGGTATTTTGGTCAGTATTTTATAAACTATAGTGCTCAAAATTTGTGAAGAAGATAAGAGAGGGTGTTCTCTTTTATAAGTGAGGGGAGGGGAACTCTTGAAATTTATAGACATATGGAATTAATAAAATTTTAATTTCATGAATAATTTAATATAAAATGATATATTGATAATATATTATTATATGAGTATAAATAATCTCATTAAATAAAATCTGGACATGTTCAGGTGATGTTTTCATAATTTTCTTTGTTTTAACATTCCGTAAACACTTTTGATGATTACCGTTATATCATGGTTTTTACTCATTATTGGTCAAGAAAATAAATATAAAATTATAGGTGACCCATAAATGGTTGATTTATTATATTATAGACGATATCCAATGAAATTTTCCTTTTATTTTAATTTTTTATGAATTTTAGATCATTTAATAAAATATTTTTTCTTATAAAATATCATTATTGTCATTTTTTGGAACTATTCATTTATTTTGACATTAACATCATCAAGATAAAATTGGAATTAAAATATAAAAAATTTAAAATAAATAATAAATTATTATTGACTATTAAATTCATGTGGTACCATAATTAATCCAAAATATATTACTTTTAATGATTTTACAATTATTTTTATTGATTTTCCACTATTTTCATAAACATGGTGTCGATATTTTATAAGCAGTTAAGGAAATCATATAGTTAATAAAAAACTAGAAAAAAAATTAAAATATATAAACAAATTCATTATTCTCAAAATAATCATTAATATTCATTCGAAAAATTATTTTTATCCCTACAGGAACATATAAGAGAAATTTAAAGGTAATAGAGCGAGATTTTGTATTTTTCTTCACTTTAATTATTATTTAGGACATTATCAAAGAAAAAGGATTCAATTTTCCATAGAATAGAATAATATTAAATCATGTATGACTTAAAATAATATAATATGGTAAAGTTATAGTAGGATTTTAAATCCCTTCCACGTTCATTTTAACTTTAATTAATTTGACTTACCCTATACTACGGTTACAAAAATTTACCATAGCTATTATTCGTAATGAAAAGAATAAAAGGGAAAATTTCAGAAAATATTAACGATGATAATAAAAAAATACGAAACCCATTCTATAAAATTTTATTCAAAGAAGTGAAAAATTTTATTTTAAAATTAAACATACAAAACTAAAAAACAATTTTTTAGAAATAAGGAATTCATAATTATACAAATATTTATACAAAAATATAGAATAAAATTTACTACAAAGTAATTAATTAGATTATTAATAATATAAATGAACAAATTTTACTTTGAACCCATTTTAAAATAAAATTTAAGTTTTTAAATTGTTGAAAAGAAAAAAATAAATTCATTAAAAATCCAAATTTATCACTATTCATTTTAAAAAAGTTTTCATATAATTCAAAAATATCCATCCTAATATAATTTTAACAATATGAATTGAAAACTTTTATCAATTTTTTAAAATTAAATTTATAAATGGTCATAAATCAATTATATTATCTACATTAAAAATGAAATAAAACTAATTTTTGAAGAAAAGGAATTTTTAAAGAATAAAGTAATATTACTGAAAGTTGAGTACTTATATATTGTTTATTAATAAATAAATTTTCATTATATAAAATATTTATATATATTTTTCATAATAAGGTTATTACAATTAGTACCATCTAATTTGATTATTATGTTATAAAAGTCACATTTAAATAATAATATTTTTTTGTTATATTACAATTTAGTTAAAGCATGGTGTTTTGTGTTAGGAAATATATTGAGCTTAACATTATTTTGAACTAAATTTTCCTGGTGTTACATAAAATCAATGAGTTTGGTATATATAAAGGATAGGTCTGTACATACTCAAAAGTGATACATGGAACATAAATTGAACATGAGAGATATTTGGTGGAAGCGTTAAACGACAAGAAACCATCCCGATACGATCAATAAATTTAAAGGGGGTGATATATCTTAGGCTAAACATTACCTTATATCCAAATCTGATACCCTTTATATAAGGATATATTTTTAGGAATATATTTTCACCAAATTCGAATTATAGATCTCACAGATGATTGTCAGTGTAACACCCGAGACTTTTATGTTATATAAATCATCAAAGGAATCTTTTTCTACACAACACTTGCTTGGCTTGCTTTACACGCAATCGCGACCTTCCTCGATAGCTTGCGTCGTACGCAATACCGAGTTTCACTAAACAACAATATGTTATTAAAACTAGCCGTTATGAATAGTAATAACCACTTTTTAAAATTTTATAAATTTTATTTTTCAAAATGGACTTCATTTTTGGACTTAGAATATCGAAATTAGCCTAGGGTGAAATTTTGGTATTTTTCTGAAAACTTTCAATTTTTGATGAATAGTGAAACCACTAAGTGGTAGGTTAAAAACCAAATTTTGCATAAAACTTAATTTTACCGCTTCTGTGAATGGAATTTCAAAAATCCGAGAGACACGGTTAATATCAAGGACTAAAATGTGGTTCAATGAGATGAAAATAATTTTTTGGTGAATAGTAACTTTTTACTATTTTTACCACGGTTAATAGTAAATAGGGTAACTAAGGGTAAATATGATATTAATATTACCCTAACACATGTCCTAATTCTATTGGACAAGTGTAATTCGACCAAAAACAAACTTAGGAATAAAATATGACCATTTAGGCCCACTTGGATTAGATTAGGACATTTATTATTAATTTATTTAAAGAAGGGTTAAAATAGTTAAAATCAAAGTTTAATAAGTAAATCATTTTTAATATGGGGTTATACATAAGATAAATTCGATTGTAAATATTCATTAGAAAGCTAAAAAGATTTCCTACATGATGGTATTTTATTTGTAATTTTTAGACATCAAATAATTTAATTTATTTATGACACAAAGATGATGCAGTAATTATCTTATTAATGAAATATTGACAAAATTGATAATATAAATACCAAAATAAATGTAATTTGAGACTTTTTATGAATTCCACTAATTTTCTAGGTTACTATGATATATTATTGTTGATTTAATCAACTTGTTTTGAACATATAATTCTGTTATGACTTTCACAAAAATCATGTATCAAATAGTGTCAAAATTGACACAAAATAGTTTTTAAATCAAATATTATATTATTAATTGTTATTTTATTCCTAAAAATCTAAGGTTCGGCCAAATGACTTAGATAAGGATATATATATTAATAATAAACAATTTGGGGTTCGTTTGGCATGTTATAGTAAGTGTATTAACCATATAGTGAAAGAAAACAAAAAGAAACGGTAAAAGTTAAATTAATTAACTTAGAGTTAAATCTAATTGATAAGGTTAAAATAATACCCTAAACTTGTCTAAAACCTATTGGTTGATAGGATTTCGACCCATCCCCACTTTAGCTTCGAAATAAGACCCTTTGGAACCATTATAAACCGATTTTGACTTTAATATAAAATAATATTTGGAGATATTCCTAAGGTGCCCCTCTCCTCCCTTATAAAAGGGCACCTCCTCCCCCTCCTCCTCACACCAATTTGAGCACTCAAGCTCGGCCAACCCCTGCCATTTTCTCCTCTACACTTCCCTAGAATAATCCTAGAGGTCCTGGTCTTCTCCAAAGACCAATCTTAGTTCCTTAAGTGGAGGATTCAAAGAGGCGTTCCAAAGAAGAGGTAATATCCATTACCGATCTTTTCAATTTCTTTCTTCTTCAACTTCTTCTTCTTTAGTTGTTTCATGATAAAGTAATAACATCAGTATTACTTACATACTGATATGTTATTATAAATATGAAACAACCCTAATTCACCTTCTATCCATCCTACGGAAAAATAAAATCACCGCGCGTGCGTACGTACGGAATACCGTCTCCACGCCGTGGTGTAATCTATTTTCCACCATCACCTTACAAGGATGGGTATAATGGTGTAATGAGTAACTATATATGATTATTATTAAGTAATATTGATACTGAAATAATATATATATATACTCCAATACAATTCCACGATCATAGGAACGATATCATCACTCGTGCGTACGTACGGAATACCGTCTCCACGATGTGATGCGATTCGTTCTACATGATCTTCATTTCATAATGATTATATAAATGAATTGAATGAATGAATATGGTATATACTACACTAATACCATTCTGGAAATGAATTATCTATAAAGATAAGAATAAGAATTTATTCGACAAAACACGCATAAGAACAAAAAGTTATAAAGACCTGAGTAACAAGTAACAATGAAATATTACTAACAATATGACCATATATGATCTCATATCAATATGTATGATTCTGGAATAAGTCAATAACATTATTTAAACCATTATACAGGAGCTTCGGACACGAACAAAGCAAATCAGACCTAAGGTAAGGGAAAATACCACAATCTCATTTTTATCCGAGATTGTTTATTCGTAAGTATTTACTGGGGTGTATTTTATCATCCACATCCATGTTCCCTCAATATGTAATATTGTTTCCATCCACTTACAATAGTTTAAATCCAATTTTACCCTTCGGTGAGTTTTTTAGTAATATGTATGAAAGGAATCTTTTGTCGTACGAGGTATTTTTTGACTTTTCCGACAAAAGTACGAAGAATGTTTTTTTTAACTTATACGGCACGAACGGATTTCTACTGTTTTATAAAGCCTTATTTTAATGAAGCTTCCTCTAAAAGATTTCATGACTATTTTCAATAAAATCTCTTTCTTTTAAAATTGCATGATGTTTTGTGAAAAGAAATTGATTTTGAAGAAGAAAGGATATTTTCCTCAAGAATTCAATTCAAGTATTTTATCAAAATTATTTTCCATCTAAGATAATAAAAGGGTTCTGTTTTTATCTCTATTATTACATGGATTTGATTATGTTGTGATGGAAATATTTTTATGAATTCCTTTATCTTATATGAATTGTTTTATGATGTCATGTTGTTTAAGAATCCCATTTTTATTACATGGGTTACGCTATGATGTATGGTTTATGATTATGTGGCACACATAAGAAAGGATTCATTATAAGATGGGTGGGACCTATATCTCCCTCCAATGCATTGGGTAAAGATTTCATATCTCATGAGATAGACATGGCTGGAACGGAAGGTTATTTTGGTTCAGTGATACAGGACTGAAACGAGGAGTGAACTCGGTTCAGAAAGGGACTTTGTCCACTAAGATAGTCTTGGCAATGAGTCATGACTAACAAGAAATGAGTTTCCATGATTATGTGTGCATGCCACAAAGTTTCAAGTTTTATGTTATGATTATGGGGATCTCATTTTCACTTCTATGATTTATTCCATGTTAAGATATTATGATCTCTTTTGCAGGTTTTGATTTTCATAAAGATATGATATGATTTATATTTCCTTTATTTGCCCCTGCTGAGCATTTGAGCTCACCCTTTTATGTTTTCGTTTCCCCAGGTCAGGAAGATGGATATTAAGTAGAATATGATGAAATAAATGGGAGACACTGTAGAAGATTTATGAACCAGTTGTTTATGTTTCCCAGTTTCTAAAGAATCTATACCTATACGGTCCTTTGTGGTTTTGTCATATGTTGTAATAAGTGTGCTTCAATTTTGAAGTATTAACAATGTATGTAAAGTGTGGGTCGTTATAGTTGGTATCAGAGGAAAGGTATAGTCAACCTTTGGAAACTAGGATGTGAAAGCCTTAGTAAGAACCCTAAGGATAAGTCTAAGCATAGTACACAATCTTAGTGTTTTAGAAATGGCCTTGAATAACCTAGGATAAGACCATAAGCATGAAAATTTTATTCTTGAATTATGTGGTTTCCTATTATAATTAGTGTTGCTCACACTATTCTTCTTGGTTTTAGTCAATGGCTGGAACCCGAAGGAACCGTGTTAATGCGGAATGTGATGGGCAATGCAATGATTGTCCCCCTGAGCAACCAAACGATATGGGAGCTAGAATGCAAAATCTTGTAGCCATGCTCACACAACTTTCTCAAGCTATGAATCATGCAGGATTTCCAAACGAGCAAAGGAGGGAGCAAAATTCTGTTGAATCCTTCATGAGGCAGCGTCCACCTTCTTTCAGCGGGTCTACTGATCCATTAGTTGCTGAACAATGGATTAGTACTACTGAAAAGATATTTTCAGTTCTTCAATGTTCTGAACATGATAAAGTCATCCTAGCAGTGTATCGTTTGGAAGGAGATGCTGATCAATGGTGGAATCTTATTAAGAATACGAGGCAAAGGGATGAAATTGAGTCTATGGAATGGGACGAGTTCAAGAACTTATTTTTCAATAAGTACTTCCCTCGTATTCTCCGAACAAAGATGGAGAAAATGTTTCTTGAACTGAAGCAAAGGGATGATGAATCTGTTAGTACCTATGAAGCAAATTTTACAAGACTTGCAAGGTACGCTTCTGGTATTATTATCCAACCAGAGAGTAAGATCGATCGATTCTTTAGTGGCTTAAAACCAAGTCTTCGAAGGGCGTTAGCCATAAGGGACTTCAATAGCTACGAGGAAATCGTTCGATGTGCTCTCAAAGTCGAGATGGAGATTGGATTAACCCATCAGTCACATGGGTTTGATAAGAAGAGGAAGATGGAATTCAAAGAAAAATCTAAAGAGCACACAGAAAAGAAGATGAGCTTTTCCTTATGCTCAAAGTGTGGAAAGAAACATGGAGGGAGTTGTCTTAAAGGGACAAGTAAATGTTTTAAATGTGGAAAAGAAGGTCATCGGGCATTTGAATGCCGTGATAATGGGAAGAAGATGTCTAATGACGCAAACAAAGGAAGGGATACACAGAATGAACCTACTACACTTCAATGTTTCAAGTGCAAGGAGATGGGGCATTATGCCAATCAATGCCCAAATCCAAGGGTTGATGATGATGGTCGACGTCAACAAACTCTTAAGGCTAAAGACAAAGGAAAGTCACATGCAATTTCTATCAGCGATGTGGAGTACGATAACGATGTGGTGAAAGGTACACTTACCATCCACTCTAAAGTAGCAAATGTTTTATTTGATTCTGGATCCACCCACTCTTTTATTTCTGAAAAATTTTCTAAGGGTATCACCGTATTACCTCAACAATTAGATGTTGAGTTAGCTGTGACAACACCTAATGGCACATCAATCGCATCATAAGTTTATAATTCTTCTCCGATCGAAGTTTGTGGGAAAGTGCTTCCTGCAAATCTTGTGATCCTTCCTTTAGTGGAATTTGATGTGATTCTTGGCATGGATTGGCTTTCTCTACATGGAGCTCATATCAATTTCCAAAGAAGGGAAGTCACATTTCATATTCCAGATCAACCTACGATCGTCTATCAATGCAAGGATGAACATAACCTTCCAGTGGAAATTTCTTCCATCTTATGGGTATTGATTCCACTAAATGAAGGTTATTTATCTCAAATAGTTGGTGAGAAACTCACGATTAAGAATATGCCCATTGTACGGGAGTTTGATGATGTCTTTTCGGAGGAATTGCCGGGTCTTCCACCAAATCGTGAAGTTGAGTTTTCAATAGAACTCGTACCGGGTGCTTTGCCTATTTCAAAGACACCTTATAGAATGGCCCCAATTGAGTTGCAGGAATTGAAGAAGCAACTCTAAGAGAATCTTGATAAGGGATTCATACGCCCTAGTGCGTCACCTTGGGGAGCACCTGTTCTATTTGTTAAGAAGAAAGATGGATCAATGAGACTCTGCATTGATTATCGAGAACTTAACAAGATCACTATCAAGAACAAATATCCTCTCCCACGCATTGATGACTTATTTGACCAACTACGCGGAGCTCAATACTTTTCCAAGATTGATCTTCATTCAGGGTATCATCAATTAAGGGTCAAAAGGGAGGATATACCAAAGACGGCTTTCCGTACAAGGTATGGACACTATGAATTTATAGTGATGCCATTTGGTCTTACTAATGCCCCTGCTATCTTCATGGATCTAATGAATAGAGTCTTTAGAGACTATCTTGATCAATTTGTGGTAGTCTTTATAGACGATATTCTTGTCTATTCAAAGAGCAAGTAAGAGCATGAAGATCACTTGAGAATTATATTGAAGACCCTGAGAAAGGAGAAGCTTTATGCCAAATTTACCAAGTGTGAATTTTGGCTTCAAAAAGTTGCATTTTTGGGTCATATAATCTCAAAAGAGGGGATATCTGTGGATCCAAAAAAAACAGAGGTTATCGAAAGATGGTCAAGACCAACAACAGTAACTGAGATCCGAAGTTTTCTTGGTTTGGCTGGATATTATCGACGTTTTGTAAAATATTTTTCACGATTATCTAATCCAATCACCAAGTTGACTCGGAAAGGAGTTAAGTTTGTCTGGACAGAGGAATGTGAAGAGAATTTCAAGGAGTTGAAAAGAAGGTTATCCAGTGCACCTGTGCTCACACTGCCTTGTAGTGGAGAAAGGTTTGTGATCTACAGTGATGCATCCAAGAAGGGATTGGGGTGTGTTATTATGAAAAATGATATGGTGATAGCTTATGCCTCACGACAGTTGAAAATCCATGAGCAAAATTACCCAACACATGATTTGGAGTTGGCTGCGGTAATCTTTGCATTAAAGATTTGGAGGCATTACCTTTATGGTGAAAGGTGTGATATTTATACTGACCATAAAAGTTTAAAGTATATTTTCACACAAAAGGAGTTGAATATGCGTCAAAGAAGATGGTTGGAGCTGATTAAGGATTATGACTGCTCAATCCATTACCACCCTGGGAAAGCAAACAAGGTGGCAGATGCATTAAGTCGACAAGACCATGCTAGTTTATCCATGATGAGGATCACAAAAGATCCAATATTTATGGATTTACAAAGGATGGATCTTGGAATTATAATGGAAGGGGAAAAATCTTATCTTTCTCAAATGAATGTTCAACCATCTATACATGTGAAGATTAAAGAGGCACAGAAAGAAGATGTTGAGTTACAAAAGAAGGTGAGAAATGTTCCTGAATTCAACCTTGATTGTGATGGGATAATAATGTTCAGGAATCGGGTTTGCGTTCCTCCCATCCCCGAATTAAAGAAAGAGCCGCTGGATGAGGCTCATAGTTCTTCATTCTCTATTCATCCCGGAAGCACGAAGATGTATAGGGACCTGAAAGAGTACTTCTGGTGGGATGGCATGAAAAGAGATGTTGCTGAATATGTCTCTCGATGCTTGGTTTGTCAACAAGTTAAAGCTGAGAGACAGAAGTCTAAGGGGATGTTACAACCGTTACCCATACCCGAATGGAAATGGGAAAACATCACTATGGACTTTGTCACAGGACTTCCTAAAACATCCAAAGGCAATAATGCTATCTGGGTCATAGTTGATCGTCTTACAAAGTCTGCACACTTCATTCCTATTAGAGAGGATTTCTCTCTAGATCAGCTTGCCAGGATATATGTAAAGGAAGTGGTAAGATTGCATGGAGTACCACTTTCTATTATATCTGATCGAGATCCGAGATTTACCTCGAAATTCTGGCGAAGTCTTCAGCATACTCTGGATACAGAGTTGAGTTTCAGCACTGCTTATCATCCCCAGACAGACGGTCAGTCTGAGAGAACAATTCAAACCCTAGAAGATATGTTGAGAGCTTTCTCTATGGATTTCAAAGGAGGTTGGGATCAACACCTACCTTTGGTGGAATTTTCTTATAATAATAGCTTTCACTCCAGTATTCAGATGGCTCCTTATGAAGCTCTCTATGGAAAGAAATGCAGGACTCCAACTTGCTGGGATGAAGTTGGGGAAAGAAAGCTATTAGGACCGGATCTCGTTGATGAAATGGCAGAAAAGGTTAGATCTATTCAACAACACATAAGAGCAGCTCAGAGTCGACAGAAAAGTTATGCCGACAACCGAAGAAAAGACCTAGAGTTTGAAGTGGGCGATAAAGTGTTCTTACGAATATCTCCCTGGAAGAGGGTTATGAGATTTGGAAAGAAGGGGAAGTTGAGCCCTAGATATATCGGTCCTTTTGAAATACTGGATCGTGTTGGGAAGGTAGCTTACCGATTGGCGCTTCCACCAAATCCCTCTCAAGTTCACGATGTGTTCCACGTATCTCTCCTGAGAAAGTACATACCAGATCCTTCACATGTACTCAGCTCAGAAGTTGTACCGCTGGAGCAAGATCTTTCTTATGAAGAACAGCCGATAGAGATTCTGGATTGTAGCGAAAAAGTCCTACGAAACAAGACCACTCGCTTGGTGAAAGTTTTATGGAGAAACCACCAACTTGAAGAAGCTACATGGGAGCTTGAGGATATGATGAGGGAGAAGTATCCTCATTTGTTTGTTGCAAAGTGACGAATTTCGAGGGCGAAATTCTTTTTAAGGGGGGTAGAATGTAACACCCGAGACTTTTATGTTATATAAATCATCAAAGGAATCTTTTTCTACACAACCCTTGCTTGGCTTGCTTTACACGCAATCGCGACCTTCCTCGATAGCTTGCGTCGTACGCAATACCGAGTTTCACTAAACAACAATAT
Source organism: Viscum album (assembly GCA_963277665.1). NCBI lineage: Eukaryota > Viridiplantae > Streptophyta > Magnoliopsida > Santalales > Viscaceae > Viscum > Viscum album. The sequence goes on along the minus strand of OY728165.1, from coordinate 75,178,656 downwards.
GTTATTAAAACTAGCCGTTATGAATAGTAATAACCACTTTTTAAAATTTTATAAATTTTATTTTTCAAAATGGACTTCATTTTTGGACTTAGAATATCGAAATTAGCCTAGGGTGAAATTTTGGTATTTTTCTGAAAACTTTCAATTTTTGATGAATAGTGAAACCACTAAGTGGTAGGTTAAAAACCGAATTTTGCATAAAACTTAATTTTACCGCTTCTGTGAATGGAATTTCAAAAATCCGAGAGACACGATTAATATCAAGGACTAAAATGTGGTTCAATGAGATGAAAATAATTTTTTGGTGAATAGTAACTTTTTACTATTTTTACCACGGTTAATAGTAAATAGGGTAACTAAGGGTAAATATGATATTAATATTACCCTAACACATGTCCTAATTCTATTGGACAAGTGTAATTCGACCAAAAACAAACTTAGGAATAAAATAGGACCATTTAGGCCCACTTGGATTAGATTAGGACATTTATTATTAATTTATTTAAAGAAGGGTTAAAATAGTTAAAATCAAAGTTTAATAAGTAAATCATTTTTAATATGGGGTTATACATAAGATAAATTCGATTGTAAATATTCATTAGAAAGATAAAAAGATTTACGACATGATGGTATTTTATTTGTAATTTTTAGACATCAAATAATTTAATTTATTTATGACACAAAGATGATGCAGTAATTATCTTATTAATGAAATATTGACAAAATTGATAATATAAATACCAAAATAAATGTAATTTGAGACTTTTTATGAATTACACTAATTTTCTAGGTTACTATGATATATTATTGTTGATTTAATCAACTTGGTTCGAACATATAATTCTGTTATGACTTTCACAAAAATCATGTATCAAATAGTGTCAAAATTGACACAAAATAGTTTTTAAATCAAATATTATATTATTAATTGTTATTTTATTCCTAAAAATCTAAGGTTCGGCCAAATGACTTAGATAAGGATATATATATTAATAATAAACAATTTGGGGTTCGTTTGGCATGTTATATTAAGTGTATTAACCATATAGTGAAAGAAAACAAAAAGACACGGTAAAAGTTAAATTAATTAACTTAGAGTTAAATCTAATTGATAAGGTTAAAATAATACCCTAAACTTCTCTAAAACCTATTGGTTGATAGGATTTCGACCCATCCCCACTTTAGCTTCGAAATAAGACCCTTTGGAACCATTATAAATCGATTTTGACTTTAATATAAAATAATATTTGGAGATATTCCTAAGGTGCCCCTCTCCTCCCTTATAAAAGGGCACCTCCTCCCCCTCCTCCTCACACCAATTTGAGCACTCAAGCTCGGCCAAACCCTGCCATTTTCTCCTCTCCACTTCCCTAGAATAATCCTAGAGGTCCTGGTCTTCTCCAAAGACCAATCTTAGTTCCTTAAGTGGAGGATTCAAAGAGGCGTTCCAAAGAAGAGGTAATATCCATTACCGATCTTTTCAATTTCTTTCTTCTTCAACTTCTTCTTCTTTAGTTGTTTCATGATAAAGTAACAACATCAGTATTACTTACATACTGATATGTTATTATAAATATGAAACAACCCTAATTCACCTTCTATCCATCCTACGGAAAAATGAAATCACCGCGCGTGCGTACGTACGGAATACCGTCTCCACGCCGTGGTGTAATCTATTTTCCACCATCACCTTACAAGGATGGGTATAATGGTGTAATGAGTAACTATATATGATTATTATTAAGTAATATTGATACTGAAATAATATATATATATACTCCAATACAATTCCACGATCATAGGAACGATATCATCACTCGTGCGTACGTACGGAATACCGTCTCCACGATGTGATGCGATTCGTTCTACATGATCTTCATTTCATAATGATTATATAAATGAATTGAATGAATGAATATGGTATATACTACACTAATACCATTATGGAAATGAATTATCTATAAAGATAAGAATATGAATTTATTCGACAAAACACGCATAAGAACAAAAAGTTATAAAGACCCGAGTAACAAGTAACAATGAAATATTACTAACAATATGACCATATATGATCTCATATCAATATGTATGATTCTGGAATAAGTCAATAACATTATTTAAACCATTATACAGGAGCTTCGGACACGAACAAAGCAAATCGGACCTAAGGTAAGGTAAAATACCACAATCTCATTTTTATCCGAGATTGTTTATTCGTAAGTATTTACTGGGGTGTATTTTATCATCCACATCCATGTTCCCTCAATATGTAATATTGTTTCCATCCACTTACAATAGTTTAAATCCAATTTTACCCTTCGGTGAGTTTTTTAGTAATATGTATGAATGGAATCTTTTGTCGTACGAGGTATTTTTTGACTTTTCTGACAAAAGTACGAAGAATGTTTTTTTTAACTTATACGGCACAAACGGATTTCTACTGTTTTATAAAGCCTTATTTTAATGAAGCTTCCTCTAAAAGATTTCATGACTATTTTCAATAAAATCTCTTTCTTTTAAAATTGCATGATGTTTTGTGAAAAGAAATTGATTTTGAAGAAGAAATGATATTTTCCTCAAGAATTCAATTCAAGTATTTTATCAAAATTATTTTCCATCTAAGATAATAAAAGGGTTCTGTTTTTATCTCTATTATTACATGGATTTGATTATGTTGTGATGGAAATATTTTTATGAATTCCTTTATCTTATATGAATTGTTTTATGATGTCATGTTGTTTAAGAATCCCATTTTTATTACATGGGTTACGCTATGATGTATGGTTTATGATTATGTGGCACACATAAGAAAGGATTCATTATAAGATGGGTGGGACCTATATCTCCCTCCAATCCATTGGGTAAAGATTTCATATCTCATGAGATAGACATGGCTGGAACGGAAGGTTATTTCGGTTCAGTGATACAGGACTGAAACGAGGAGTGAACTCGGTTCAGAAAGGGACTTTGTCCACTAAGATAGTCTTGGCAATGAGTCATGACTAACAAGAAATGAGTTTCCATGATTATGTGTGCATGCCACAAAGTTTCAAGTTTTATGTTATGATTATGGGGATCTCATTTTCACTTCTATGATTTATTCCATGTTAAGATATTATGATCTCTTTTGCAGGTTTTTATTTTCATAAAGATATGATATGATTTATATTTCCTTTATTTGCCCCTGCTGAGCATTTGAGCTCACCCTTTTATGTTTTCGTTTCCCCAGGTCAGGAAGATGGATATTAAGTAGAATATGATGAAATAAATGGGAGACACTGTAGAAGATTTATGAACCGGTTGTTTATGTTTCCCAGTTTCTAAAGACACTATACCTATACGGTCCTTTGTGGTTTTGTCATATGTTGTAATAAGTGTGCTTCAATTTTGAAGTATTAACAATGTATGTAAAGTGTGGGTCGTTATAGTCAGCAATACTCTTTAGTCAACATTGACCATCATTGATTTGTTACTGAATAGTTCTGACCATCTCTATCATTTCATCAGATAGACCAGGTACCAATAGATTTATTTCACCAAAATTATTATAGAACATTGGAGGTTTTCTATTTCTCTTATAGAGGGATTCATAAGTAGTCATATGAATGCTCAAGTGAAATCTATTATTGTATGATAATTTGATTAGAGGAAGGTGTTAATCACAACCACCTAAAAATCCAAATAACAAGATCTCAACATATATTCTATGATATTAATGGTCTTCTAATAATGAAAATATTATGAAGGAATATATGAAATTACAACTCTCATTCCTATATTCAATTCCTATTGAATTCATCTCCAAATATTCATGGAAAACCTCATATCCTGATCAAATACAATTAAATGTGGTACTCTATAAAACTTTATATCTTCCTTAATGTATATCTCGAAAAGGTGATCAGGAGAATAATATTAATTGAGAGTAATTAATTGTGAATAATTAATAATGTAATTTACTATAAATATATAAAATTATGGAATATATATGTTTTAGGGTGTCCAATAATGAAATCCATGGTGATGTTTTCCTATTTTCATTCTGGTATGGGTAATGGTTATAATATCCCATTATAAATTTTTTCTTCACCATTAATTTTTGAAAAAAATCATTTATTGAGATACATAATCTGAAATACCCTTTTTCATTTTATCGAACCATAAATGATCTTTGTTATATCTATATATCTTTATACATCCATTATGATTAAAGAGAAAAATTATGTTCTTCTTCTAATAATTATTTCTTCATGTCTAGTATTGAAGAGAAAGATACTCAGTTTCTGAACTTGATTATTCCCTTAATATTTTGATCAAACTCAGTATCATTATTCAAATTCATCTATAGTAATATATTAATAAATTTTTTGTCTTTATTTTTTATATAGATATATTTTTGAACATTAATATATGAAATATGTGATCCCTTTCCTCATAATTTCTAGATCTTTCATCTAAAAATCCATATGTATTAGAAATATTTTAATCATCATAATGTAAAAACTAGAATGGTCCTTTTAGAATAGATAATCAATTGCCTAGTTCACATTTCCAGGGTGCTAATGTGTTGAGAAGTTATAATCTTTAATCATTTCCAACCATCTCCATTGGTTTATATTTTACAGTTAAAAATTTATATTTATAGATTTTATGATCATTATATATATATATATATCAAAACATTGACTATATAAATAATTCCTCAAAATATTTAATTTTTAGTTTCTCTACCACAAATAATGATAAATACCTCTTATGAATAGATAATAAAACCCATATAAGGGAAGGAATTTTCACTGGAAGTTCGTGTTCATCCTCATATTAATAAATGGTAATTGATTTATTCATAATGTCAAATGTGACTTACTTTCCTTAAAAATTAATATGGTATATAAATAGAACAAATACATTCCAAACATCACATCAAATTAATCTATAGGGATAATAATAATGTTTTTAGGAAGAACAATTCAATAAAAATCTATTGGATAGGATATATAGGCTATAGATATAATTACCATAGTTGTAAAATATTTTTATTTATAAATCACCATCTAGTCATCAGGGTGGAAATTTGATGTTATTATAAAGCATTAAAGGTATAAATGGTGGGGTTGAACCTAGTCCAAATAAAAAACTCATAGTAATTGTGTGGATAATCAGTTCATTTTACTCCATATAATTCTTAGAACACACTTCTATAGTTATGATTGATGATAATTAAATTTCATGTGTATGAATTTTAGTATTTTAAATAATGTTTTTTTCATTTAATTGATCATCATTATAGATATTTCATTGATTGATTAACTTATGAATTGATAAAAATTATTGATGGAAAATGAGAAAAAAAGAGAAAAGTGGGGGAAAATTTCATAATAAGGAGAACTTACTCAATTTGGGGTGCCTATAGGATGTTTAGAAGGATAAAAATAGAATAATAAAGTAAATAAAGCATCAAAAATACTAGAATAAAAATATTCAGGTCATGAATCACTTATTTGTGATGTGAAATTTAATGAGATTCAGGGTGGGAAGAAGAAACCCAAAAAATGGATTTTATAGGTGTCACATGAAAAATCACACCATGAAATTTTGTGTCACCAAATGAAAAATATTCTCTGAACCTAGTAACCCTTCAATATTGACCAATTTAAACTGGTACCCACATATTAATGATTTGTGGCTCCAAAGGTTGACTCAACTTTATTTAATGGACAATTTTACTTAATTTATGTTGACTGAGGATAAATCAATGAATGCGTTAATGAAATATTATAACGCTAACACATTTTATGCTTCTAAATAACAGGGTCACTAATTTTTAAAAGGTATTTTATTAGAGGCCAGATCATCGGGGTGATATAATACACAAAAAGAGTCCTCTATTGTGCCTTCTCCACTATTTCATTTAGAAATTTTTCTATTTTAATTGTTTTTTATTTTCCCTCTCATGGATAAAATGAGGGGTGATTTTAATTTTATTCCAAATATGAAAATTAAAATGAAATTTTAATAAATAAATTTTTTAATCATTTTTAATTTAAATTGGGTTTTGTCTCAATATTTTTTCCAGCTTTATTCTTATTTTTTTTAGTCTAGGATCATTATTTATCAAGATGAGAGAGAAATAATATTTTAATGAAAGTGATAACAATAAATAGGTTTTTACCATATCATTGGGTTAACCAAATTATATTTTTAAAAATGGTTTTAGGTTAACTATTTTATTAATTAAATGATGTATCCCAACTATTCAAAAATGGCTGTTTAGTGAGGGAGAGAACAATTACCATAACTCTTGGATAAATTTATACCATATTCTAATAATAATTTAGTGGAATTTTTACCATTTAAATTTATTAATTATATGAACCTAGACATCTATTAAATTGTGAACTCATTATTTTTATCTCCTCCCTAATTCTTAAAATCACCATACTCTATATTTTTAATTTAAATTATTTTAATCCTAAATAATTTTGGTTTATTTTATAAAAATAATTTAATTATATAACCCCATCATCATGAGGTTGACCTCAGTACTTAAAACAATATACTATTTTGTAACGCCCCGACCCTAGTTACCCAGAGTCGGTGCATTATTACATAACATTGGCATGATCATGATAAAGATCAAGTCTCGAAAGACCGATTAGTTTAGTAGCCTTGGAATAACTAGATACATCCATAAATTTTTACATTACATCATAAAAAAAACATCTTGTCTTCATATCCCCTCATACTATCCCTGCAGGTCATTCATAAATTACTTCTTCATAATCCTGGGAAAATAAAACATTGAAAGGGGTGAGCTCGGATGCTCAGTAAGGATAACATTATAGCAGAAGCTTTCATAAATAAGCATAAACACTTAAGGCAATTTATAACTAAAACAAAAGCCTTTTAAACTTGAACTTCAGCATAAAATGGAAAAGGTAAAATGAAATAATGCCATTTACTTACTCACATGGATATTCTACTAGTCGAATGATCACATGCAATATCAATAACCACTTTCATAATGATGGAATGCATAATGCCAGACTATCATAACCACATAGCCAAGGCCTCGTGCCAAGACTACAAATAAGATTTTGCCAAGGCCTTGTGCCAAGACACTAGTTTGTCTCATGAGACCTACCGATGCATCGAGGAGCTATAGCGGGCTCCACCCGTCACTTATTAAGTCCAATGCATTCCTCATATGAATAGGTTTAAGCATAAAATAAACATTCGTATTAAAACTAGCATACGAAATGTCAATACTTTAACCACAAACCATGAATGGTATAAAAATAGAACATCCACAGTCAAACATAACTCATTTGATACAATATGGAAGATTGTATTGTATCACATTAACCTCAATCATGAATAATGAAGGATGTTGACATAAATGAAAGTAATCATCAAAACTATTTGAGAGAAATATCCCCCTTTTCTTGAAAACATTTAAAAGTCACACTATTTTTCAAGAAGCCATTTAAAAGTAGATTTTTGAATCAAAGTGTCCCATACCACTTCGAAACTTTTTAAAAGGAGTTTTAATTTGTAAACTTTAATGTCCATATAAACAAATCCTTAAAACCATTTTTTAAAACATGGACATTAATGAGAAAGATTTAGATGAATAAGTCTTTAAATCATTTTAAAAATGGTATTTTAGTTAGAGATTCCAACCAAAAGAGACACTTGAATACAAATAATTGTGGTAATCAAAACTTTGTAATATCATGAGAATAAAGGGATTCATGATATACTATGTCAAAGTACGTTATATACACCACATAAAAGTGATTTGGTGTATATCAACAAAGAAGTCTCAATGGAATGTAAATTGAGATGAAATCTCTTGTAAAGGTTGTATCCTTAGGTTAAGGATAAATCAACGACATAATTATGTGTGACAAATATAAATACACTAAATATGATTGGATATTCAGTGTAAATCAATCAAAGGATATTCACACATATTCTTGTAAAAACAATACCAACGAATTGGATGTTTAACTCAACAAATGGAGAATGAGTTAAAATTACTCATATCAAATTCATATCAATGAATTGAGAATTATCAATGGAGTGATTATGTGTATCAAACTTATATCCACAGGAAGGGGAGTGGAAATTATGACATAACCAAATGAATAGTGATTCCACACATAATCTTGGGGTAATATAATCAATGAAATATGCGTAAAGCCAAATGAGTGGAAATTGAAATCTCAAATTCCCTTATTGATTAGGTAACTTAAGAAACATACACCCATGAAAGAAGTATCATACCATGATGATGTAAATACCCATAAATAAAAGTATATAACACAATGAATACAATCATGGGCAGTACACATACACCACATGCAATAATTAAGTGGTGATCAATGGAAATCTCACGAAATTAAAAGTGAGATAAGAAACCCCTTACCACGTTAATCAACTGAGTCGTATGGACAAAAGTTAATAACCACCAAATGATTTACATAATAACATGAATATAAATATAATCATGAATATATATCAAATGGCAGTACACAATACACCACTTTTAATAATTTAGTGGCGAAAAATGGAAATCTCACGGAATTGAAAGTGAGATAAGAAAATCCCTTACATTGTACTTTTTCCTTGGTCGATGGTAGGTTTACCTCCTGTATAATGGTGAAATAATTGTTATTGAATAATAAAATAATCATTTACTTTAATATGATATCATATATGATCTTTTATCATTGATTTGTTTATAATATCTTAGAATTATCGTCATTTCGGGTGTTAACGGGTTCATTTTACTTTATATTCTTTGTTATGTGAGCCATATTCGTTATTAATGGGATGTATATTATTCATATCCAGAATGGTATCAAGTTCTTAAACATCATTTTTAAATCATCAAATGATAATTATACTTGAATGGATACGATGGAGAATGAATCTCATCGCGTTCGTGGAGACGGTAGTCCGTACGTACGCACGAACGCTACTTCCATTTAATTTTTATTTTAAAAGAATCGAATCCAAATGATACATAGGTATATTACTATTCCAGTATAATATAATATTTTATATATGTTACTTAAGTTCATTAACACCATCCTTTATACGTTCCATGTGTGGTATGGACGAGTCATATCATTTTAAGGGGGCGGTAGTCCGCACTTCCTCAAATGAAATTATCGTATGTATATACAACATGAAACGAATAATGGTATGAAATAAAATGGAATTACAGAAGCTTATATATAAAATATATATCATTAATATCATATTTAATTACAGTGCCATCATAATGGCCACCATGAGAGGCAGTAAGATGTTTTTTGAACAATCATCGTTTCGTGAGGCGTTAGTTTGCCATCCACAGAAACATTATGTTCATCATCCATTAGATGGAGTTGTGTGTATGTGTAGTTTGAATACTTCTTATAAAAACATCCTAGTATATTGGGGATACTGGTGTTGTTACAAAATAAGGGAAATAAAAAGAGTTTGGTGGTTGAAGAAGCAAAATAAATGAAAATAATTTAAGAGAAATCGTTACCTTTAATTTAGGTAACTCACTTTGGTTGGAACCAAAGGACTTGTTGAAATGCTTTCTGCCTAAGGGGAAGCTTCAAGGAGGAGGAGAGGGATGTGGGGAGCTTAGTTGGGCAGAGTTTGGACGAGCCAAGTGGCTTGAGAGGTGTGAAGAAATGAGAAGGAGGAGTGCCCTTTTATAAGAGGGGTGAGGGGCACCTTTGGAAAATCTAGAAATATTAATTTATAAAAAATTCATATTCGGTTTCCAATGGCTCCAAAGTTGATTATTCAAAGGCTAAGGTGGGGATAGGTAGAAAACCACTCAGCCAATAGAATTTAGACAGGTTTGGGTACTTATATTAACCTTATCTTTAAGTATTAACTCTAAGTTAATTAGTTTCACTTTTACAATGTCTCTTTGTATTTTTATATAATATGGTTAATAAACTTACTATATACATCCAAGCGACCCACAAGTGGTCCATTAATGATGAACATATCCTGATATAAGTCTTTTGGCCGAACCTTAGATTTTTAGGAATTTAATATCAATTAATAATATAATATTTTTTTTAAGAACTCTTTTATGTCAATTTTGACACTATTCAATAGTTGATTTTTTTGAAACGCATAACAGATTGATTACTTCAAACAAAGTCAATTAAATTAATCCTAATATATCATATTATCCTATAAAATTAGTTTAATTCATTAAAAGTTTCATATTATATTTTTTTTGGGTATTTATAATATCAATTATTTTAATTTTTCACTATTATAGTAATTACTGCATCATCATTGTGTCATAAATAAAATAAATTATTTAATGTTTAAAAATTATAAATAAAATATCATCATGTAGGAAATAGTTTTAGCTTTCTAATGAATATTTATAATCGAAAATCCAACATGTATAACCCTATGTAAAAATTGTTCTTCTAAAAGATGTAAGCTTATTCCATTTTTATTTTTATTTTAACTTTATTAATATAATGTGTCCCTACCACATACAAGTGGCTCCAAGGGGGTCCCCAAATTGACCCAAGGATGCCCATGGTCGGGTATGTGTCCACCAATAAGGTTAGGACACGTTTTAGGGTAATTTTTTATTATTATAATATTATTTTTTAACCCTTATTTACCGGATTTACCTTTTAACCATGGTAAATAAAATATTTACCACAGTAACTATTCAAAATGTCTAAAAATAAAAGTTACCTATTTACACAATTTGAACATCCTGATTCCAAATATGGAATCCATTTTCCTAAATTCAAAACACAGAAGTGGCAGAAATTAATTTAAAATTAATTCCCGCTGTCAAAACAAAAAGCGTGTTTTTAAGAGATAATAACTATCAAAAGATTGACACTTGTTTATGTTCGGTTTAATTGTAAAATTATGTCCAATGACCAACATTATATTAAATGGTAAAAATATATTCTAAATATACTTTAAAACCACTCAAATTCACAATTTATCACTATTAATTATTTTGATTAAAAAAGTTGTTTTTAATTAAAATTTAGTAATTTTCACTATTCATCAAAATATGAAAGTTATCCGAAAAGTACCAAAATTTCACCTTAGGATAAATTCGATATTCCGAATCCAAAAATGAAGTCCATTTTGAAATATAAAATATATATAATTTCAAAAAGTAGGTATTACTATTCAAAACGGCTAGTTTGATTGGTTGTGGTGTGTTAAAATCTCGAAGTTGTGTACAATGCACGTCATTGCATTATTCGAAAGGAAACATACCGAGGAAGCTTGGGGTGTTACATTCTCCCCTCCTTCAATAAATTGCGTCCTCGCAATTTTTAAAATTTTGCTTGGGAATATAATGGAAAGTCCCACATCGGAAAAAGAGTCAATAAAACTATCACTTTAAAAGAAAGAAAGAGAGGTATAAGGGTCATCCAAGATAACCCATACTAGGATTCCATGTAAGAAAACATGGATATGGATGATAAACTAAGTGTTAAGTTCTGATGGAGAGGGATAGAAATCATGATCAGGAGAAAGTTAACAATGAGAAAACCACAAACTTGTGTTGGGACAAACGACCATTAGTCTCCTAGTAGGAAAGTAAACGGACAACATTTTTTTTTAAGTTACATTACATAAGGAAGAGGAATTCATTTATGATATTGACTAACATTATGAGATATACTTACATTTTAAGTAGATTTTCATTCTTTAATAAATTTACACCACTAACTCATTTTTTTTAAACGATGAGTATTCAAGAAGACTTGGTCACACTGGAAGAGATAGAATAAAATTCTATAGAATCACATGATCCATGAAGGATAAACCATATATTTACATTGTCTTTGAAGATTAATCAAAACCAAAATGGTCAGTGAATGATCTAATGATCCCCCAAAAGGATATTCATTGAGATAAATATGCACTAATCTTAATTTCTAAAATTAAACCAACAATACCCCAAAGTTAAATAGATACCATTCAATAACCAATTGTCCTTAAAATCCTTTAATATAATCCAAACTAATATTGAAACCCAAAACATAGAAGAATTTGATTATGTAGTCTCCCATGTTAAATTGTATCTCCAAATGACATCAGATACTCTTAAAGTCACATACTCAAAAGTAATTAACCTAATCACATATTCTCTATTATAGGTTAATCATTTCCATAAATAACCCAAATCACTATAAATCCACAATAAAAACGTAGATAAAAATCTATCATTACTCCACAAATGAAACCCCATAGTATTCTATTTTCCTTGGGCATATAGTGTTCCCAATAAAGCGAATATCTTACAAAATAACATTTATCACTTAATCACCAAATCATTTTCCTATACCAAGGGTATTCTTTTGATATGAAATAAGAACCCAAATCAACTTATTATTGATCAATAAAATCATTTAACTAAAAAAAGTCACACTAACCAGGGACTTCACGTAGTCCAGTGGTAGGCGATAAATCCCAATCGCACTTTGGTTGTGGGTTCGATTCCCATAGCTTTGTCCGACACGACGGGTTGTCACACGGTCTACGTATTGTCCTTTTTCAAAAACTATATTTTATAATATTGCCAAAATGAGATAAATTCCTCAAAATACTATATCATAAATTTAACCACAAATGTTATATCATACCTTGAATCTTCATCCCAAATTAGAATAACTTATAATTCTCTCAAACCCCAATGATCATATAAATCCAAATGGTTATTTATACCCATATCACAAGAGAAGAGACAATTCTTCCTCAAATATCATTCTCACATGGCAAACTGCGGGGTTACAAATACAAGAGAAAATTATTCCATAGTAAACCCATCAACAAGGAGTGCTAATACATTTTAAACATTTCTCCAACCATTTATTCCCACATAGCTTCTTCTTTGACCAAGAAAATATCCTATAGAATAGGACATTCACTCGGGTAATGGCCAGGTCCCCTACATTTACGGCAAATGACTGTAAATGGACTCTTGGGACCATTTTTATCTTCTTCCATAGTACTCTTCATTTTTCTTCGGCAATTCTTTACTTTATGTCCTTCCTTACCGCACGTAAAACATTTCGTTGTCCCATTGAGACACTTTCCTGGGTGTCTCTTTCCACATTTCCTGCATGATGAAAATTGAGGGTTCTTTTCTCCATGGTCTCTATTGCTGGAGCTCTTATCATTTATCACCTTTCTCTTCCTTGTTGAGTCTGGGAGTTGGTTAATATATATGTTGTTGATCATATTTTTGGAAAACTGATTTGGCATAAAGACGATATCTTTTACGCCTATCAACATTCCATTTTGTTGCTCATTGCCACCACCGTTCCCATTTTGTACATCATTCTCAAAGTCACTATGACTTCCTTGGAATCCAGCCATTGACTAAAACCATAAAGCATTGTGTGAGTAATAGTAGTCGTAAAATCATTTAGAGATTAAAATGTCACCATATTCTCAATTTGAAACATATTAGGATTAACCAAGGTCATTTACTCTCATCTTATATATATATTACTTAAATTGGTTTGTAAAGAAAATGTAAATTATCCTAAGCATATCCCCCGGGAGTGTCGTAACCAAGAGTGCAGCAAGGCCCGTTGTCGTGCACCAGTTCCCGTTCGAGTCTAGCTCAAAGCGGTGTTTTCGGGTTTTACCCCTAGGTACATCTGTGCCAGAGCCGCCTCTACCTGCTCGTATCCAGACAGGGATGTATTGCTCGGAAAACTCACAAAATCTCTACAATACCAAAATTCTAGGAAGTTATTTTATACTAATCCTCAAAGTTCATCTTAGGTCTACGTGCTCTAATCAGAGTTTATCTAAATCTAGCTACCAAGGTTTGTACTAAACTTCCTCTGATACCAACTGTAACGCCCCGACCCTAGTTACCCAGAGTCGGTGCATTATTACATAACATTGGCATGATCATGAGAAAGATCAAGTCTCGAAAGACCGATTAGTTTAGTAGCCTTGGAATAACTAGATACATCCATAAATTTTTACATTACATCATAAAAAAAACATCTTGTCTTCATATCCCCTCATACTATCCCTGCAGGTCATTCATAAATTACTTCTTCATAATCCTGGGAAAATAAAACATTGAAAGGGGTGAGCTCGGATGCTCAGTAAGGATAACATTATAGCAGAAGCTTTCATAAATAAGCATAAACACTTAAGGCAATTTATAACTAAAACAAAAGCCTTTTAAACTTGAACTTCAGCATAAAATGGAAAAGGTAAAATGAAATAATGCCATTTACTTACTCACATGGATATTCTACTAGTCGAATGATCACATGCAATATCAATAACCACTTTCATAATGATGGAATGCATAATGCCAGACTATCATAACCACATAGCCAAGGCCTCGTGCCAAGACTACAAATAAGATTTTTCCAAGGCCTTGTGCCAAGACACTAGTTTGTCTCATGAGACCTACCGATGCATCGAGGAGCTATAGCAGGCTCCACCCGTCACTTATTAAGTCCAATTCATTCCTCATATGAATAGGTTTAAGCATAAAATAAACATTCGTATTAAAACTAGCATACGAAATGTCAATACTTTAACCACAAACCATGAATGGTATAAAAATAGAACATCCACAGTCAAACATAACTCATTTGATACAATATGGAAGATTGTATTGTATCACATTAACCTCAATCATGAATAATGAAGGATGTTGACATAAATGAAAGTAATCATAAAAACTATTTGAGAGAAATATCCCCCTTTTCTTGAAAACATTTAAAAGTCACACTATTTTTCAAGAAGCCATTTAAAAGTAGATTTTTGAATCAAAGTGTCCCATACCACTTCGAAACTTTTTAAAAGGAGTTTTAATTTGTAAACTTTAATGTCCATATAAATAAATCCTTAAAACCATTTTTTAAAACATGGACATTAATGAGAAATATTTAGATGAATAAGTCTTTAAATCATTTTAAAAATGGTATTTTAGTTAGAGATTCCAACCAAAAGAGACACTTGAATACAAATAATTGTGGTAATCAAAACTTTGTAATATCATGAGAATAAAGGGATTCATGATATACTATGTCAAAGTACGTTATATACACCACATAAAAGTGATTTGGTGTATATCAACAAAGAAGTCTCAATGGAATGTAAATTGAGATGAAATCTCTTGTAAAGGTTGTATCCTTAGGTTAAGGATAAATCAACGACATAATTATGTGTGACAAATATAAATACACTAAATATGATTGGATATTCAGTGTAAATCAATCAAAGGATATTCACACATATTCTTGTAAAAACAATACCAACGAATTGGATGTTTAACTCAACAAATGGAGAATGAGTTAAAATTACTCATATCAAATTCATATCAATGAATTGAGAATTATCAATGGAGTGATTATGTGTATCAAACTTATATCCACAGGAAGGGGAGTGGAAATTATGACATAATCAAATGAATAGTGATTCCACACATAATCTTGGGGTAATATAATCAATGAAATATGCGTAAAGCCAAATGAGTGGAAATTGAAATCTCAAATTCCCTTATTGATTAGGTAACTTAAGAAACATACACCCATGAAAGAAGTATCATACCATGATGATGTAAATACCCATAAATAAAAGTATATAACACAATGAATACAATCATGGGCAGTACACATACACCACATGCAATAATTAAGTGGTGATCAATGGAAATCTCACGAAATTAAAAGTGAGATAAGAAACCCCTTACCACGTTAATCAACTGAGTCGTATGGACAAAAGTTAATAACCACCAAATGATTTACATAATAACATGAATATAAATATAATCATGAATATATATCAAATGGTAGTACACAATACACCACTTTCAATAATTTAGTGGCGAAAAATGGAAATCTCACGGAATTGAAAGTGAGATAAGAAAATCCCTTACATTGTACTTTTTCCTTGGTCGATGGTAGGTTTACCTCCTGTATAATGGTGAAATAATTGTTATTGAATAATAAAATAATCATTTACTTTAATATGATATCATATATGATCTTTTATCATTGATTTGTTTATAATATCTTAGAATTATCGTCATTTCGGGTGTTAACGGGTTCATTTTACTTTATATTCTTTGTTATGTGAGCCATATTCGTTATTAATGGGATGTATATTATTCATATCCAGAATGGTATCAAGTTCTTAAACATCATTTTTAAATCATCAAATGATAATTATACTTTAATGGATACGATGGAGAATGAATCTCATCGCGTTCGTGGAGACGGTAGTCCGTACGTACGCACGAACGCTACTTCCATTTAATTTTTATTTTAAAAGAATCGAATCCAAATGATACATAGGTATATTACTATTCCAGTATAATATAATATTTTATATATGTTACTTAAGTTCATTAACACCATCCTTTATACGTTCCATGTGTGGTATGGACGAGTCATATCATTTTAAGGGGGCGGTAGTCCGCACTTCCTCAAATGAAATTATCGTATGTATATACAACATGAAATGAATAATGTTATGAAATAAAATGGAATTACAGAAGCTTATATATAAAATATATATCATTAATATCATATTTAATTACAGTGCCATCATAATGGCCACCATGAGAGGCAGTAAGATGTTTTTTGAACAATCATCGTTTCGTGAGGTGTTAGTTTGCCATCCACAGAAACATTATGTTCATCATCCATTAGATGGAGTTGTGTGTATGTGTAGTTTGAATACTTCTTATAAAAACATCCTAGTATATTGGGGATACTGTTGTTGTTACAAAATAAGGGAAATAAAAAGAGTTTGGTGGTTGAAGAAGCAAAATAAATGAAAATAATTTAAGAGAAATCGTTACCTTTAATTTAGGTAACTCACTTTGGTTGGAACCAAAGGACTTGTTGAAATGCTTTCTGCCTAAGGGGAAGCTTCAAGGAGGAGGAGAGGGATGTGGGGAGCTTAGTTGGGCAGAGTTTGGACGAGCCAAGTGGCTTGAGAGGTGTGAAGAAATGAGAAGGAGGAGTGCCCTTTTATAAGAGGGGTGAGGGGCACCTTTGGAAAATCTAGAAATATTAATTTATAAAAAATTCATATTCGGTTTCCAATGGCTCCAAAGTTGATTATTCAAAGGATAAGGTGGGGATAGGTAGAAAACCACTCAACCAATAGAATTTAGACAGGTTTGGGTACTTATATTAACCTTATCTTTAAGTATTAACTCTAAGTTAATTAGTTTCACTTTTACAATGTCTCTTTGTATTTTTATATAATATGGTTAATAAACTTACTATATACATCCAAGCGACCCACAAGTGGTCCATTAATGATGAACCTATCCTGATATAAGTCTTTTGGCCGAACCTTAGATTTTTAGGAATTTAATATCAATTAATAATATAATATTTGTTTTAAGAACTCTTTTATGTCAATTTTGACACTATTCAATAGTTGATTTTTGTGAAACTCATAACAGATTGATTACTTCGAAAAAAGTCAATTAAATTAATCCTAATATATCATATTATCCTATAAAATTAGTTTAATTCATTAAAAGTTTCATATTATATTTTTTTTGGGTATTTATAATATCAATTATTTTAATTTTTCACTATTATAGTAATTACTGCATCATCATTGTGTCATAAATAAAATAAATTATTTAATGTCTAAAAATTATAAATAAAATATCATCATGTAGGAAATATTTTTAGCTTTCTAATGAATATTTATAATCGAAAATCCAACATGTATAACCCTATGTAAAAATTGTTCTTCTAAAAGATGTAAGCTTATTCCATTTTTATTTTTATTTTAACTTTATTAATATAATGTGTCCCTACCACATACAAGTGGCTCCAAGGGGGTCCCCAAATTGACCCAAGGATGCCCATGGTCGGGTATGTGTCCACCAATAAGGCTAGGACACGTTTTAGGGTAATTTTGTATTATTATAATATTATTTTTTAACCCTTATTTACCGGATTTACCTTTTAACCATGGTAAATAAAATATTTACCACAGTAACTATTCAAAATGTCTAAAAATAAAAGTTACCTATTTACACAATTTGAACATCCTGATTCCAAATATGGAATCCATTTTCCTAAATTCAAAACACAGAAGTGGCAGAAATTAATTTAAAATTAATTCCCGCTGTCAAAACAAAAAGCGTGTTTTTAAGAGATAATAACTATCAAAAGATTGACACTTGTTTATGTTCGGTTTAATTGTAAAATTATGTCCAATGACCAACATTATATTAAATGGTAAAAATATATTCTAAATATACTTTAAAACCACTCAAATTCACAATTTATCACTATTAATTATTTTGATTAAAAAAGTTGTTTTTAATTAAAATTTAGTAATTTTCACTATTCATCAAAATATGAAAGTTATCCGAAAAGTACCAAAATTTCACCTTAGGATAAATTCGATATTCCGAATCCAAAAATGAAGTCCATTTTGAAATATAAAATATATATAATTTCAAAAAGTAGGTATTACTATTCATAACGGCTAGTTTGATTGGTTGTGGTGTGTTAAAATCTCGAAGTTGTGTACAATGCACGTCATTGCATTATTCGAAAGGAAACATACCGAGGAAGCTTGGGGTGTTACATATTTAATTTTAGATTTAGTGATTGTTGTTTCAGTTTTTAATAAATTTTTAAATTTAATATCAATATAGAAATTAAGAATGCTACATGGGCTATGCTAATTTCAAATTTCATTGTCTAGTGCAAAAATTATTTTTTTTAATATTATAGAAAAAATCATTTCTCATTAATTTACGTTTAATGGTTTTAATTTAGGTTTTCCTATTATTATTATGTTTTCATTATTTTATACACTTGGGTATCTTCAGTTTCCATGGTAGGGATACAATGTGTCTTTAGTCAAAAAGATAGAAACACCATCCTTTTGAGTGATCTGACACAAGAGGTTGATGAACTCAGGGAGATGAATATTCAAGAAGAAAATCACCCATAACCCTTCTCAACCATAGAGTAAGGATCACCCATGACCTGGAACCAGATTTTAAAGAGGATTATTAAGACCATAAATTAATGGAAAATGAATTTGACTTAAGTATAAAATTTGAATTTATTCCTATCAATGACACACTCACTATTGCAGTTTCAATGGAGGAAGATTAAGAAGAAGAAGGAATCATGATTGTTGATTTTTAAAATTATTTCTTAATGATATTGGATTTCATGAGAAGTAATTAAATAAAA
This sequence comes from Viscum album, assembly GCA_963277665.1. Taxonomy (NCBI): domain Eukaryota; kingdom Viridiplantae; phylum Streptophyta; class Magnoliopsida; order Santalales; family Viscaceae; genus Viscum; species Viscum album. The sequence goes on along the minus strand of OY728165.1, from coordinate 75,159,409 downwards.
ATTAGAGGTGACTACATCTAAATTTATAAGATGATTTATTAAAGAATTAATAGTGTTGAAATAAAAAAAATTTGTTACATTTTTCATCAACTATATAGAGGAACATGGAGCAGTAAAATAAGAATATAAAAAAGATTTAGCTATAGAACCCAAAGAGGTCATCAAATAATTTGAACTACAACAGTTGGAAGTTAAAAAAAGTTAATTCTAACAAGTTTGGATATATTCTAAATTCTTCACACTTTCTTTCAAATTTTTTATACATTGTTCACCTCTCCCATATTTCACAACACATTCAACGATGAGGGGGGAGAGATAATCAAGATCTGACACAAAGTCAAGACTTGTTCAACTTGATAAGGATAGCATTGTATAATATGACAATTATCTAATGTAGGTAAGGTTGATCTAAATGAAATTAAAAAAAATATAGAAGCTTCTAAGAAGAAAACAGAGTTTTTTATTTCTTTATAGAATCTTATGATTTATTACTTTATTAAAAATTAATTTTATATTAGGGATTAGAGTTTTAATTCACCTTATATTTAATCTTTATTGACTAAAACATATGTGTTGAATAATTTCATTTTGTTATAGGTCCAAATTGAATGAATAAGGAAAATAAAAAATTCTAAAAATTGGTGACCAGAAGAAATTGCATGCCATTCAATAGGGGAGTTTGTGTTAAAATTTTAATACTTTATTTTATAACCAAATATTTATACTTGAAAAAATTTTAAAATTATAAAAAATATTGAAAATTAATTACACACATTTAAATGTTATATTTTTATCATCAATCTCAAGGAGATAAAAAATATAGAATTTTCATCATTCCATGTTTTGAAATTTCATTATTAACAAATTTGAATGAGAAAATGGGAGAATAAGTATATAGAGTTATGAATCGAGATTTATATTTTACAAGCCATTTTTAGGGAGAATAATTAATTTTTATAAATGAAAATTTTCTAAAAATTGGAATTTATTTAATTTCTGATATTAGATTAATTTATTTTATTATAAATATGTGTCTCCTTGATTAATTTTACCAATAATTTTTCTATATTCCTAATATATTTTCTAACCCTAATATTTTTTATTATTCCTTGAGTATATTTCTTGAGTAAAACTCATAAGTGTTTTTCTTTTAGAAATTTCTTTGCATATAGTAAAATTGATTATTGTACAACAACACATTTAATATGATTGTGGAATAATATTATTATCCCATTATTTGAGACCTACCCATAAATTATTACTTATAAGACAATATAAGTCATGAATATCCTTGTTAGGTAAGATCTGTGTTACAAAGCTACTTTATCCATTCCATTCCTACTTGAAATAAAATTTCTAACCTTAAAAAATGAGTGTAGTGTAAAACTCACATAGTGGAAGGAAAAATCATATTATAATGGATACGTGTTAGAGGATTTATCATAGGATTTTGTGAAGTGATCATGATTGTCATTAATTATATTCATTGTACATCCTCTTTGAAAAATAGGAAAACCATAGTTACTAAAAAATGGAACATGTCTTGGGGAATTCAAAAATCATCATTTCTTGATCAGTAGTCTTGTTATGACTATTAAAAATAGTTTCACAAGAAGATTACTTGGGGTATAGTAGCTTATGTGAGATTTTTTCTAAGCATCATAAACAAAAAAAGAAAATAGAAAAAATGGAAAAGGTGAAAAATAAATACAAGAGGGTTTATCATTATTTTTACTTCATTTATACATGATACAATATTTATATTTTTTTGGAAAAATGATAATGACATTTTTGGGGGTATTTCTACTGTTTTATCTTTAATTATCATGAGAACCCCATTAATGATCACCCATTTAATGATCTTTATTTATTTTAACATCATTTAATAACCTACCCTAATGCCTCGAAGTGATTTGAACTTAATGATGAAGCCCTCATGATTATTTTTGATATTTTCTCTGTGAGGGTAGAAAGTTGCTTCACTTTTTTCCTATGGAATGAAGATTGATATGAGGTATGAGAAGATACTCATTTAAATTTTTTTACATTTATGATGAGTGAATAAAAACTCGTTGTGAGGTAAATTACTAGTTCAATTCATACTAATAATTAATTGAAAATTTTAAATAGAAGAGTAAAGAGGCATGGTTAATTCCGTTGAGAAAACATAAAATACATCGTTGACTTGTTTATTTAAAAAGTGAGGAGCTTTTGAAATTTTCTTATACGATGCTTGAATATTTAGTTCCCCATTTTGTCAAATGATATTGTTGACAGCATATTAAAATAATGGTATAGTTTATATCTTTTACAGTATATTGATATTTCATTCTTGAGGAAAAAACTGAATTCATGTCTGGAGGGATTTGATTCTTAAATTTCACAAACACAATTTTTTTTATTTTAAATTGTGATTTTCATCATTTAATTTTTCATTCTTTATAATATTTCATTAATTGATTCATTTATTATAGAATAAAAATAATTGATGAAAAATGAGAAAAAAGTGAAATATGGGAATTGATTTTTATCATGAGAAGGACTTCCTTGATTTGGGGTGTCTGTAAGATGTTTATAAGGCTAGAAATGGAAAAATAATGTGAAGAAGACACTAAAATGATGGAATATGAATATTCACATCGTGAATCACCTATCCATGAAATGAAATTCAACGAGATTCATGGTATGAAGAAGAAATGAATAAAAATAGACCCTAAAGGTGTCATGTAAATATTCTTGGTGTGACACTATGTTTTATTTCATAAAACATGATATCCAGACCATGTCACCATTCATTTTTGATCATTTTCCACTAGTGACCATATCTCAATGGCACATGGCTCCGAGGGATAACTTGACTTTATTTAATGGAAAGATTTACTAAACTTACGATAGCATATAAGGAATAAAAGGTTAAATTATTGGAGGATTAAATAAAAAATTAATTCATGTAATTCCAATAAATAAGAGTTTTGTTTACACTACAAAGTTATTGATCGAAGACCATAGCTCTGGGTGAGATGTTGTGGAGAGTAGAGTCCTGAAATGGGCCTTCCCCTCCATATATTTTATACTTTTTTTAATTTTTCTTTCACCCTCTCATGGATAGCATAAGGGGTAATTTTTTCTATTCTCCATGTATCCAAATTAATGTTTAATTATATTAAATAAATGGGTTTTTCATTTTTAATTTAAATTAGGTTTTCTTTTTCTCATTAATTCTTCCAAATTGCTTCTTTTCATTCTTATATTTATGGAAATTGTATATCAAGATGAGAGAGAAATATTATTTTAATTAAAGTGATAAATATAACAAGATTTTTACCAATATAATTAGGTTAACCAAAATACATGTTTAAAAATGGTTTTAATTAAACTCTTTTTTTAATTAACAGAAGTATAATTACCATTGAGAATATGGATATTTAGTGAGAGAGGGCGAATAATTACCATAATGATTAAATTTATTTAAAACCAATTTTGATGAAAATTTAGAGGAATTATGCATATTAGTATTCATTAATTACATGAACTAGTAACTTTCATACATGGTGTGTTTATTTTTATTATCTCCTCCATAATTCTTCAAATCATCTCACTCTTTAGTTTTAATTTAAATTTATTTAATCATGTATAATTTAAGTTTATTTTATTATATAAATTTAATTCTCTAAACCATTTTTTCTGCTATCGACCTCAAGGCATGAAAATACTCTATTACTTAATTGTAGATTTATGGATTTCAGTTTCATGTTTTTATAAATTTATAAATTCGTATCCCTACAGAAATTAATGACACCTCACAGCCAATCAGTTTCATATTATTTCCATTTTCCACTGGTCATTGGATTTTATAATGCTTATCATCCTTTTTATCCCTGATATTAGGTAAATAACTTGGATAATTCCCATGGTTCCCACATTTATGACATTGAACCATTATTGGTACCTTACGATAAACTTTTCTTCCTATCCTTACATTAATGATACTATTCAATTTTTATTAGAAAATTTATAATATAAAACATCTTATTGATCCTTTAATAAATTTTCATTTGAACTTCTTCCCACATATTTGACATCTAGGAAATCAAATATTATTTTATTCATGGTATTTATCACCTAAAATTTCTTGAAAATCTTGTTTTCCCTTGTTTTTAATTTCAAATTTGTTCAAGCTGTAAATAAAATTTTTATATAGCTTATTAGGTGTAACCCCAAGATCTTGTATCATTGATCTTATTCCATTGGATTTATCATGATTATGGTCTTTTCAATGTCAATTACACTCATTTTTTACTCGATTACTCTTGGTTTTAACCACATACTAAAACCAAAATGGTCCATGTGAGTATCAGTAATCAATAATCAATATAGTCAATTTTATGATAATAATAATCCATTATAAGATGTACTAAATTATTAAACATTCTCATCAAAACATGAACCTTATGTTCTATCCAATATCACTTAATGTTATCATAGTTTTTCAAAGGTTTAATCATCCCATTATTTATAATAGTTTACAAGGAGAATATGAATCATCCATATCATTTTCCTCAGGAGTATCAAACAATGTGTGTATTTTCCCTTTTGTTTTCAGCATCTAGATGAAGATCGAGTTAATTCCCAACCATCACTTTTGTGGGTATTACCCCTAGGTACATTTATTCTAGATCCAATATCAAATTTCTTGTATCCAATCAAAAAATTTAGTTCTAGAAAACAACACAATATTTATCTTTCCAAAGCATAAATATGTTATTCTATACTTAGACATATCCCTATGTTTATCACTAAATTTTTTTCTAATTCTTATATTTAAAAATAATTAGACCGTTATATAATACCAATTGAGAAACCCAATATTTTAAAACATAAATATTAGACCATTTTAGTTGAATATAAAATATATATCATAATAATACATGCTATGGAACCATAAATGTTTAAGCTCTTTGGAGACTAGATACATAATCAACTTATTTAATATAAGATCATTATAATATCTTTACAAGATCTTATAAGATGTTAACCTTTATAGAAATACCCTGTTTAAAAACATTATTCATAACCTAAGGAAATTGAAATATTAGAGAAGTTGGTATTAAATTCCCATAAAGGGTAACTCTAAGATATATCAATAAATGATCATAAGTGATCATAAAATAAGAATAAAGTTATAATAATATTATCATAACATATGAGAAAATTACCAGCATGCATATACCATTAATCCTGAGTCACAAGAACATATAATAAACAAAAAATATGTTCTTGGTATATAAATAAGAATAGAATATCATTTATTTAGTAATGGCTCGGTGATAATACTATCATACTCGAAAGAGTCCCTCACTGAATTGGGTTCACTCCCAGTTATAGTTAATTTTATCTCATATGATATCATTATTTAGCCAATGAATTGGAGGGATATATAATTTTGGGACCACACATCACATAATTAATTCATACATTAGTTTTCTACAAGACCCTGAAAATAGTCATCATAATATCACCGATGTAAAAGAAAAAATTTCATATATATTTCATCATAACATAGAAAAATAATTACTTTCATGGAATCACACTTGAAAACAATAATTATTATCCATACTGAGAAAGAAAATGGATGTTATCATAAGATTATATCCCTAATTAATCATAACAATCCTTAAATGATGTTGACATAATGAAAAATATCTTGTATAAAAGCATTTAAAATACACATTGAAAATAAAAAGAAAACATTCCTTTTATTTTTTTTACTTTTTTGAAAATTTAAATTCATAGAATAATGGAAAAATAATTTTATTTAGAAACCCATTAAAACATGTAAATAAATCATCATAAATATGGAACACCATGATGATGATAAAATTTTCTCTTGACGTATACAATAAAATAAAACATTATTTATATACTTTTTTAAAAATTTAAATGTGAGTCACATGAATAACTTTTGAAAATATTATTTTTAATCGTTTGTAAATAAAGATATTTTTAGTGAAAATTAGACTTCAAAAAAATTTAAGTTTATATAAAAACATTCATAAATCATTTCAAAAAACACAGACATTGATGAAAATTTTCATCAACCAAATAGGATAAATAAGGTCTTCTTTTCATTAAAACATTTTCTAAACCATTTTAAGTACCAAATAAGGGATAATGTAAGGATAAAATGAAAAACATAAAAATAAATAGGGTAAAAGAGACTTTATTGTTTTTAAATATAATTATCATATAATTTCCATGAATATAATTTTTATAAAGATAATCCCTTAAAGAAATGATATTATAACAAAAACCCATACCATTTTAGTAACTTTTATTTCATAAACCCCTTAAAAGAAATAAATTCAAATAGAAAATTGCATACCTTTAATATGAATATATTATTGATATAGTACATCCAAAGATTGTATATAAATCTTATAAATACAAATAGGTCCATAACATGAAATATGTCTCACTAAAATAATATTGTGACAAAGAACCCTATCCTAAAGTTATTAATTTCTTCATACACTCTATTATCATTGTGTGTAATAAATTTAGATTTATTTCATATCTATTCTAGAAACACATTCCCACTTAACTTACTATAAATAATTCCATTGTAATTTCTAATTACACATCTATTAACAGTCATTCATTAAAATTGGTATTCAGGTGAAAATTCATCTATTATCCATTCATGTTTCAGTTCGATGGTTTTGGTCCTTTCAACTTAGTCATAGATTCATAAACTCCAAATTATAAATCATGTTTATAATTAACTAAAATTTTATAAATGAAATTTCATATTGAATGAAAACATTTCATATTATGTAATGTAGTTATCGAAAACACATGTAATGCATTGATTATTTTGGGTCGTTATAAAATATATATATATAATTTTTCTGTCAGGAAAAAATACCATTAAATATCATAAATATTGATTTTATAGTTTTTCAATATTTATTATTAATATTAGTATATACTAATGGTTATGATAAAGTCATAATGATACATAAGGAATAGGTGATGGCCTCAACTAGTAAGTCCATTCCCTCTGGAGCCGATTTACGAGATCTTGTAAGGGAGATGCAATCTGTTAGATTTTCCTTTAACAAATACCATTCTAGTAATCAAAAACTAAAACATGAGTGAAATAGTTTTTAGTATAAGTTCAATATTATTGATATCACCACCAAAACCCTGCTCATAGAACCACCCTTTGAAAGTACCATCATCAAACACCATACCCTTAGGGTGTATGCAGGTGTAATAAGGGGTGATGTACGTAGACACAAGTAGTATTAATTTTTTATATTTTATTTTTAATAGAATAATGATTATATTTATCCATTTCCGTTTATAATAAATACAAATGATTATATAATGTGTTTAATTAAAACTAAATTTTGATATGAATAAAAAAACTGTATTTTTGGTAACTATATAGTTTAAAAAAAAAAATTATAGATTCAATATTTTTTTAATAAATTTTATTTTATAGACATATTATTATTAAATAATTTTTATATAAATATAAATGATAATATGTTTTAATGATGTCCAATGTAAATTTTATTTGGATCCAAAAGTTGTTATTGTTCTAAAATATTGAATTTTCTATTGCATATTTGTTTTTAAATAAAATTATAAATAATAATATTTATAAAATTATTTTTGTAAAATAAATATTATTTTTGAAATCATCATTTCAAAAATATCCAAAAGTTATTTTTTTATATTTTTCTGAGATAATCATGTTTTTGTGTAGAAACTAAACATGGTATAAATATACTATCTATATTATCACATCATTATAGTGAAAATGGACATAATAAAAACTATAAAAGGAATAACTGATTGAAATATATATTTTACCTTCAAAATAATTTATTTTTTATGTTATTTTATTTAATTTACAAGCCAATAATGAATATAATAGAACTTATATTATATTTTATGGTTTTAAAAATAATTTTTTATCAACATCATGAATGGATTTTTTTAAATAATTCAGTTTGTATCGTAATAATATATTTAAAACCACCCCTATTTGGAAAATACCATGACCAAAATCCATGGTAAGGTTTCTTATTTTGATTATTGTATCTCTTGGTTTTCAAAATCAATGTTTAGAAATTAATAAAGAATTCCCCTCTCCTTTGCAATAAATTACCACCCAACCTTACATTAATCATCATTAAAAATACACTGAGAATGAATTTCCTCTTAAAATACCATATATAAATCCCTCCCAAGGTAATCCCAAATTCTTAAGAATATCGTCCGCAGCTCTTATAAGCATCATGTCAAGTCAAGGGATTGCCTCCTCTTCCTTTTTATTCAAGTGATTTCTTTTTACTAAGCAATTTTATTTCCAATTTTTCATGTTATAATGTGTTTTCACACATACCATCACTATCTATATGATTACCAAGTATTGAGGACCACCTTTCACTTTCATTAAACCCTTCCACGATCCGTTATGAATACTTGTTATGCCATTGAAATTATCCAATGAATGTTCATTCCAAACTCTTAGGTTGTGAATACCCATCCCAATTTCCACTCAAGGGATTTCACCTATATGTGCATATACTTCATGTATTGGGTAAATACATTTATGTATCCCACACTACTTAATTTTGGGATTAAAAGTGATTAAATTAATTCTCATTATTTATGATCTATATGGAACAAAAATGAATTTACATAATATGAATGTAATTTGTTGGCCATAAATTATATACCTATCTAATGCATTGGGTGATATTTTTATCACTTGAGGTACTATTTATAGTGGACGAGCAGTTAGCCTAATCACACTATGTTATGATTTCCTAATTGTTATACTTGAAATATTATTATGATTTCATGTTTTATGTTGTTTCCATGCTCCTATGATTCCATGATTTTATATTATTATATCATGCTTTGATGTTCATGTTTACGATTCTCACCCTTTTATGTCACCTCAATATATCTATTAACTCACATGTATTACTTTCACCATGTTATTATTTATTATTACATTATTGGGAAATCTCAAACATTTTTTAATGTATGACATCTTATTATCCTATTCTATTTTAGAAGACCAATATAATTTATGGGCATGTCATGGGATTTTTAAATAATGTTTTGTAACCTTTTTTCAAGTTATTGTGATGTGTATCTAATTACTCAAGACATTATGCCTCTCAATATTTTTTTATTGTATTATGTGTATTTTTATATCATAATTCATGAAATAAATTGTATAAAAGATTTACGTTTCTATAGTTGGAATCAGAACATAGTCTCATTATTTTTGGGGATTAAGACTAGAAAACCATTTTCAAAGACATTGGTAAAGACTAAACCTAAGAAAAAATACCTAAATTTTGGGAAAGTACAGAGTGAGTGGTTTTTAAGTAATAAAAACCAAGTCTAGAGATTATAATTGGTTATTTCTTAGGAACAAATTTACCTAAGTGTAATACCCCTGAAAAGGTCACATTGGTTATTAAATCATTCATCTTTGGGTTCATGATAAATACACCTTTGGGGAACACTTCGTTTGACACTCTTGGGGGATATTCTTTGATAAATTCACAATGTCCTTATGAACCATTATGAATGGAACAATAAGTACAATGAAATTTTATGTTATGAAATAGACCATGAATAAGTAGAATAAAAACTAGAACTACATAAGTTATGGATTATATATTATTTATAAGATATCCCTTAAATGTTCAATTTTCCATTTTATTTGTTTATTTTTTTATAATTCCAATCTCTGGTTTTCTATTTATTTTTTTCAATATCTAAAATTATATGAACTGAGTAAAAAACCAATGTGAATGGAATTGTGATTATTACTGAAATGATAGTCCCAAATCTGTGGGATAAGTATTTGAGAACTTCATAAAAAAATTTACTTGATTAACTCGTATTTTGAATATAAACATAAATATGGGGGGAACCCCACATCCCCCTATGAATGTGAATGTTGAAATTGAGAGCATCCTATACAAAAGGATTCTAACTTTTAGTAGATCCTCTAATCTCTTAATCAGGGAATAATAGATCAACACTAATAAAATGTTATTCTCCATCCTCCAATGATTTGAGCAAGATAAGGTCATGGTGGATGTTTATCACACAATGTTTGAATAAGATCAATGGATGGTGTGGATCAATAACACAAATAATGAAGAATAAATTGATTTAATTAAGTGGAATGAATTTTGGAAAATGTTTTTTGATATATTTTTTTCTTAAAAACCTTTCCATAAAATGGATATAGAGTTCCTTAAACTCAAAAAATTATATAGAATCCATTAGAGAATATGAGGAGAAATTCACAAGACTTACATGATTTGCCTCTGGCTTTTTAATTGTCCCCAAAAGAAAATTTCACCACATCTTTAGTGGGATAAATATGAATCTATAGAAAATTTTAGTGATATGATACATTTATAGTTAAGAATAAATTGTCTAATGTTCCCTAAAATTTAATAAAGAGATAGGATAATCTCAAGGGTCTCATGGGTCTAGATATAGGAATAATATGATGGATTTTAATATTGTGGGAGGAATGGATAAATCTAATTATGTCAAGAAAGTCCAAAATCCCCCTTATGAAAATTACAGGAAGAATAATTCCATAAATTTATCAAATTTAATAAAGAAATTATTTTAGTGTGGAATGAAAGGACACTAAGATAGTGAATTTAGACATGCGAAACCCACAGATGCGATAGAAAAAAGGAATATTCCACTCAACCTTTATCCAATTGTCCAATAATACAACTGAAAGAAGCAAGGACACCATATGAAATTATGCACTGAGATAAGGGTTGTCAAAGATAACTAATGAAAAAACCTATATTTCCAGAAGATAATGGGTGATCATATATCATTACAATGACTAAGGTGGATGCTGAAAATGTAATTGTGACATGTATAGTAGTTATTTATTCAAGAGTTGTATAAAAAAAATTTATTATAAATCTAGGAATTCTTTCATATCATGTAATTTTAGTATAACTATTCAAACACCACCTAATAAAATAGAAGTGATGTTTTTGGTAAAAATGGTAAATGGAGAAATTATATAATTAAAACTATATAACCTCTCCCCTATAATTTTTTTGGGCTGAAATTTCCATTGAACCATGTGATATTTTAGGTATGGATTAAATTTATTTATATAGAAGAAAAAAATTGAGGAGAAGGAAATCACCCAATTTATCATGATTTGGCCTTAAATTATATACAATTGTAAAGAAGAGTATGTATCTTCCCAGAAATCATCATCCCAATCATGGATATAACTACATTTTGAAAAATTGAATCTAGATAAAATGATTAAGACTAAGTAAAATATCATATTTTATGACATTACCTTCATGAGGGAATATTATGACGTGTTCCAGAAATTTTCTCCAAGTATTCCTCTTAACTGATTGGATGAGTTGTCAATAAAACTTATACATACTGATTTTACAATATCCAAGACTCCATATATAATTGATGCTATTTAACTATAAGATATAAAGAAAAAAATGTAAGAGAATGTGGATAAAGGTTTTATACACCCAAGTGCTACTCTGTGGGGTGCCCCAATCCTTTTTCATCAAGAAGAACGATGGGTCAATTCACTATTGTGTTGATTATTAGGAGCTTAAAAAGATCCGGATAATGGACTATTATCCCCAACCAAGTATTGACGACTTGTTTGATCAACTATGTGGAGACCAATACTTATCTATTATAGATATTTGATCAAGATATGATTAAGTAAAGTTGAATCAGGATATCCCTAAGACATATTTTCTTGCAAGGTATAAGTACTAGAAGTTCATAGTGATGCCATTTGGACTCACTAATGCTCCAACTATCTTTATAAACTAAATTAATATAGTCTTTAGGAAATTCCTCAATAAATGCTTCATAGTATTTATAAAAAATATTAATATATACCTCAAAATCAATGAGAAGCATTTTAATTTCATACTTAAGACAATAAAAATGGAAAATTTTATGAAATGTACATCAAATGTTATTTTTTATGGAGAAAGTAACATTGTTAGGGCATTTTATCAACAAAAAATTAGATATCTAGGACTCCATCAAATACATAGGCAATTTAATGATGTCCTAAACTAACATTTGATAGATATTAATAGTTTCTATGGATTATCTAGGTACTATATTCGATTATTTAGAAAACTATTACAAATTTTCAAGACAATTAACCAAGATAACATGGATGGAGTAATTTATTTATGGTTAGATGAATGCGATGAGAGTTTTAAAGAGTTGAAGAAGAGGTTAATCACTACATCGATGCTCACATTACCCACCAGTAGGGACATTTTTTTATTTATAATGATGTGTAAAAAAAGGATTGGGTTATGTGACCATGTAAAAAAAATATCTTATGCCTCCCACAAATTAAAAATCCCAGATAAAACCTACACAAACCATGATATAGAATAAACTTTAGTGTTCTTTTCATTGAAGATATGGAGACTATATCTATTTAGGGAGAATTATGAAATATATATGGATCAAAAAATACTCAATTATATAATCCCAAAACAGGATCCCAGTATATTCCAATGAATTTTGTTAGAGATGATCAAGGATTAAGACTTTTTAATCCATTACCATTCTGAGAAGGAAAATAATGTGGAAGATGTTGGGAGTAAAAAAGAACCATAAACCCTTTCCATGATAAGGATTGAAAGGGATAAAATCTTCTTGAACATTAAAAGTATGGACATGATAATCATAAAAGTAACATAATCCTACCTTAATCAAATAAATTACAAACCATCCATTCTTTAAAGGATCTAGGAGATACAAAAAGGTGATAAGGTGTAATGTCCCCGACCCAGAAGCTACTAACTGGTGCCCTGAGATGGGTCGCCACATGACCTCAAGCATGCTTCCATTTATGCTACAAGTTTTTTGATAGAGTTGAGGGTATAATGGATCATGTGGGGAGACTATAAGCTCTTAATCGAAGTATTCCACAAAATAATAAATATGAAATAAAGGAAGTATTAAATAATAGATCAATAACATGCATTTATAACAATTTCCCCACTATATTACAAACAAAAAATTGATAATAAATATGTCATTCCATGTAACAATTATAAAGTGAGTGAAAAAATAAAATGAATAGAAATGATTGAATCCCTAAAAAAGTTTCTGACTCAATGTTCGAATCCTTATCCATGCCCATCCTAATACCAACTCAATTCCCTAGAATAGGCCCTTTTCCCATCTCCAGGACTCTAACCATGAAATCATTATTGGTACCCAATAGAGGAATAAGTAGGGTGTGAGTAAAACTTTTTAGGTCACCACTAATGGTGTCTAAAAAGTATTTAGTCTAAATAGATAGTGCATATAAGTAGTAAATAAATTAAAATAGAAACAAAAGGAAACTCTGGTTCTATTAGGATAGAATATCAACTAAGTCCATTTCAACTATTATTTCCATTTCAATATGTTATACCATCTTCAATACTAAATTTATTTTCATCACATGTTCTATAGGATAAAAATTTACATAATTTACACAACATTCTATGCTAATAAAATACGATGAAAAATGGGACAAGTCATATTCCCTATCTCACTTAGAGAAAATAATATCATAAAAAATACATCACAATTACCTTGGATCCTTAGTCTAGGAAGTCTCATCTAATGCAACTTTTCAAGGCATATAGCCTCAATCTGACTCCCTAACCCATGAATTTTATGGGTTGGTTATAAAGCCCCAGTCCAACCAGACCCACGGGTGTATAACCTCAAGTAAATACCCCACAAATCACTAATCCATGTGCATGTTCTTATTTATAGAATTTCCAAAAATACCATATCTGAAACCATATAAAATTAATAAACATAACATTAACATTTCATATCGATTCATTTTTTAAAATTAACTTCAAACCTTAACCCATTATCATATTTACCAATTTCTTTACATAGCCCAATTAACCAATTTCCGTTTCTAATACCTTAACCCATTAGGTATATTCAAAAATTCATATACATTAGACCATTTAATATAATTGCCAATTTACTTTATGTTAACCCATTTTACACATTTATCAATTAAAAATAATTTTCTCATTTAACATATTCTCCATTTCAGATGCATTAACTCACATATACTCTGTAATTACATTTCATAAATCACTAAGCACAATTTAGTTTATCATATCCCTATCGATTCTTGTTAAGACAAATAGACCCACATGCCATTACCAAAGTTTAGACACCACTACTAATATTCCTTTTTAAAATTTAGTTTAACATACCAATGGTCTCATCATGGGCTCTACCATATCACTAACCGATTTTGAGCATAACATTAAAATTTCCTATGTTTAGAATCATTGGTTCACCCCATGGGTGGCCCTAAATTTGTTTTCTCAAAATCAATGCATCCCACGGGTATCATTAAGGGTTAAAATCCATATTTATATAAAAAATTTTACCAATTCATACCAAAAATATTAAACAAACAATATGCAGGAAGAAAAAACACAACCATATGGAAAGAAATCATCATAAAAACTATGGGATATAAATTATAGACCACCTACCTCGAATCCAAATATGAATTTTCCCTTAACCTTAGATTTAGATCCGAATTAAATAACCCTATGATACCCAAATCTATGATCCACTAGAATAATAGGGTTTTATGGCTTTGGAAGAAGAATAACAATTCTAAAATCCCTAATCCAATAAAGAGAAGAAAGTTGAGCATTATACTTACTCGAAGCATTGAACTGCCCCAAAAATATATCCAAGATACCTATAATTAAAGGAGAACCACCCCTAGGAAGATTTGGTAGCTTGAGTGTTTCACTAGGGTTCTAAGATGGAGAATGGGGAAGAAAATTGGATGAGGAGCTTAAAATATTGAGGGGGAATTTTTGTAAATTTTCACTTCTTAATGGGGCACAAATTTTGGATGTACAGATTCCCAAACTATGTGTCAACCATGTGCTAGACTCCATTCAATTGGGTTCTAAGTCAAATGGTTACCATAGGATTATACACAGTTTGAAATACCATATTTTAACCATTAGAAACTCTTTCATCCTAGTCTGCATGGGTTAGCTTTCTGCTAGTACATTTTTCTTAACCAAGAACCCCTTCTCCTAGATAGCTGAGTTTAGATGCATGGATTCCAATAACCATGTTCCAACCATGAAACATGCACTAGATTACCATTTTACTTTTATTTCATTCCCCAAACCCTTGGAATGACCCCAAGACTCCTCATATACCTAGTAAACATTCTTTTTTTTCAAAATTAATAGATTTAAACAAAAAATTAAACAGGGACATACCTTCAACAAGACCAGGATCCTACAACCTCCCCACATTATAATGGATCATCCTTGATCCACACTTCCCAAGAATGACTGAGCTTCCTAGGTAAGAAGAATGGGCCAATAACCCCGCATGTCTGTTTCACTCTACAAATTTTCTTTATTAATGTTACCATGATTCCATAAAACTCAAACCAAAGGCAAATTATTTCCTTACAAGACATTATAACTACGATCCACAATACAAACCAGATGTTCCTCAAAGGAATTATCATCCAAAAGCTCGGCATCCTCAAAATTAATAGCCAAAGATTGTCTAGGGTGAAACTGTCAATTAAGTGACATGAGAAAAACATATTTCATTCCACTATCATGCAATGGAAGATCCAATAGGTATGATGCTGGTATGATCCTCTCCACAATCTCAAATGGCCCTACATACCTAAGCACCAACCTACCTTGATTATGAATTTTATAGTGATCCAACCTTGGTGGAACCTGAAGAAACACAAGATCACCCACCATAAGCACAATAGGTCAATGGAGATGAACCTCATATGAATTTTTTCTCATCTAATTAATTTACATATGTTTCTAAATCAACTAAATTTGTTTTTACATCTCCTACAAGATACTCAGCCCCAAAAACTCTAATTACATTACTTCCATAAAATATAATTAAAATCTATATGTCCTACTATAGTGTGCCTCAAACGATTACATCTAAATAGTATCTTTGTAACTATTTTTTAGGAAAACTTGACAATTGAAAAGTTCTTTTACCTTTGTGAACTAAAATCATCGACACAAGACCTCAAGATAAATTATAGTTCCTGAATGGTATGTTCCAACTAGCCATCCATCTATTGGTGGATTTCCATACTCAAGAACACCTAGGTACCAAGTGGAATCTATAATCCCCTCTAGAAGCCTGATTTGAAGCACATATCATGATCTGAAACAACGTATCATGGAACCCCATGCAATCGTGATATCTCTCAAACATACAACTCACCCATCTGATCTATAATGAAAGTCTTTCGAGTCGGAAGCAAATGTTCTATCTTGTTCAATTGATCCTCAACTACCCAAATCACATCATTATTTTGTGGCATACTCAAAATACTGGTCACCAAATCTGTTGTCACATCATCCCATTTCTATTTCAGAATGGGAAATGGAAGTAACAAATCAACCAACCACTGGTATTCATTCTTCACTTGCTAATTGGCAAGGAAACATGTCACAAAACTAGAAACCTCTTTCTTCATTTCAAACCACCAATACTTCCAATGAAGATCATGATACATCTTAGGAAATCTAGTATTACCTTCCCACTTCAATGCATGAAACTCACACATCAACACTTCTCATAAAGACATTGCAACAGCCACCTAACCACTAACTTAAAGAACCCTGTTATCTCCAACGGTCCAACTAGAAGGTGACTCCCCACCGTTAAAAATTTTCCTCAAATCCAAACATTTAGGATCCTCATAATTCCCTTACTTAATCCAACTCAAAAGCATAGGTTCAAATGAAAATTATGCAAGTTTAATCTATCCTTGGTCATTCTATACCATAAGACGCATCATAGTGAACAATTACATCATACTCCACTCAATACTTGATTCCGGTACCACTTGATTTTGAGTCTTCTGACTCAAAGCATCTTCAACACTATTTCCCTTCCCCAGTGTGTAAACTAGCTCAAAATTGAAGTACCACATGTACTCAACTCATATTCACTATTAAATATTCAAATCTCAATAGGATAAAATGTACTTAAGGAACTTATTATCAGTATATACCGTGAACTACACTAACAATAAGTAATTTAGGAAAAATATTAAGGCATAAACTACCGTAGACAATTCATGATCATGAGTATGGTAGTTTCATTCATGAGGACTCGGCTTTCATGAACCATCCACAACCACCCAACCTTCATGCATAAATACTTCCCCAATCCCAACACTAGATGCATCACAATACAAGGTATACTCTTTACGTGGCTTGGGTAATAATAAAACTAGTGCGGTATCCAAGCACTTCCTTAAATCTTGGAAATCATTATCACATTCCTTGGAGATTTTATACTTGATTCCCTTATCGGTTATACTAGAAAGTGGTTCTTCCAAATGGGAAAATTCTTTAATGAATGTTTGGTAATAACTGGACAAATCCAAAAAAACTCCAAACATCAAAAATATTCTAGGGATTCTCCCAAGGCACAACTTCCTGCACTTTCTTTGGGTCCACTGACAGGCCTTCTTAGAGATAATGTTACCCTTGATGTGCACCCTATCAATCCATAAATGGCATTTGGATAGCTTGGCGAATAGTCTATTCTATCTAACAGCAATTAGGATGATTTCAAAAAGTTTCGAATGATTTTTATGAGTTTTAGAGTACAATATGATATCATAAAAAAAGACAACTAGAAATTAATCTAGGTATGGGTAAAAGATTCAGTTCATTAGATCCATAAACACTAATAGCTGATTGGTCAACCCGAATGACATCAACACAAACTCATAAAACATGTACCTACTCCTGAAAGAAATATGTGGTACATTAGAAGGTATTTCTCACATTTAATGAAACCCCAATTTCAAAACAACATTAGGGAACACTGATGAACCTCTCATCTGGTCAAATAGATCATCAATTTGAGGAAAATGTTGTCTATTATTGACTGTCATATGATTTAGCTTCCTATAATCAATGAAAAATCCCAAAATTACACCATCATTCTTGAGAAACAACACAATAGATCTCCAAGGTGACATAATCAGAAGAATGAACCCCATGTTCTCTAGTTATTTCAATAGAGTCTTAAGATCTTAGAGTTCTGTTATTTTCATTCTATATGGTGTAATGGAAACTAGATTTTCTCTCATTAGAAATTAAATCATGAACTCAATATCTCTCTCTGGTGGAAGCATAAATAAGTCCTTAAGAAACACATCATAGAACCAATCCACTATAGGAGTGGATACATGTTTCTCTACTCCCCCTTCATCAAGCATAATACATGCCAATTGGGATGTGAGTTCACCCATCCACTGACCAACTGGCCCTGCACAGCCTTCCATAATATCATGTTTACCATGATAGAAATATGATTCCCCCAAAAGAGACATGAATGTTACCCAATAATGGTATCCATCGATATGGTCCTAGTATAATACTAGAAAATCCATTACTAAAATCAGGTGAAAACCAAATATCTCAAGCACAAACAAGTCCCATAGGAAATAGTACCCACCAACATCAAGAGAACACCCCTTACACTACATAATATCTTAAACTTACACTCCTAAAGATGTCTCCATCAATACAATACCACACAATAATTCCACTTATAGGCCCAAGAAAACCACAAACTGAGCTGAAGTAAAAGATTGAGAATAATATATATCGAATATATCACTAAAAAGAAGGGAATCAATAAAAATTGTAACTCAAATAGTCGATGGTCTAGCCTTGAAACCTCTAGGTGTAGACTTTACTTCATGAATTTGACTTATTTCTCAACCCTAGGCTTATATATAAGTTCTATATGATGCACTTCCATAAGGGGAGGTACACTCTCTCCTGAGACTACCACACGCACAACCTCGACCAGTACAGCTTATAGAGCTCTAGCTGCCTTCCTGGTATGGGGTAATCGACCCACTTCCTACACTCTTCACTAGCTTCTACCCTCCATAAGTACCCATATGTCAATATTTTTTATATAACTTCTATATAGAGACCCTCAATCTTCAAAACATTTTCATTACATAACTTTTTTTGTAACACTTAAACATTATACAAAAAGACACCCACACACTGTATTTGGTCTAGTTCTTTTTGAAACATGGAAACATAAACACTACTACAAGTGTGAACCATATTATCTCCCACTAGGTTCTCCAAGAACATCACCCCTCTTAGTCATATCATACAAAAAATATATCTCCATAACCTAGGGAATGAAACATGAAAAGGTTCGAGTTTAGATTCTCAGTAATGGTAAATAAAGGAGAAATTTAATCATAATCATGAGCATAAGGGTATGAAAACATGATCATGAAAATATATGATCATACCCTACATGTCAAATAACATAAACATGACTCATGGAATAAATCTTAGAAGTTCATAGGTCATTAATCATAATGAAATAAAGAATATAATCCATGAATTCATAACATAGGAATAAAATAAGTAATTGTGGAAAACAGATAATCATATAATTTGTTTTCCACAGTAGATGAGGCATTGCTTCCAAGACCAACTTGGTGGTGTGGGTTCACTCCCCATACCATCTTTTAAGTAATGGTTCACTCACATTATCATCTTATTAGCATGATTTTACTCATCATATCATCTTGGTAGTCATGGTTCACTCCAATGGAAATCTTAGTAGCATGATTTCACTCCTCATACCATATTGGTAGTCATGGTTTCACTCACATGGCCATCTTAGTAGTGAAGGTTTACTACCAAAAACCATCTTAGTCTATCCCATGAGATATAAATTGTTACCTAATGCATTGTAGGGAGATATACATCCCACCCATCTTATAATGAAATAATACATACATGTTCCAAAAAATAATAATCAGTCATATCATAACTCATGAAATGAAATGGGTATCATAAACATGTAAACATATCATAACATGTTGAAAAAGGTATAGGTTTCCTAATAATTTCATCAGAAGCATAAACCATGAAAAAATGGATATCCTAAACATATAACTTTTGAAATATAAACAAGTTTCATAAACATATAACCCATGAAAAAGAAACAGATTTCATAAACATATAACTCATGAAAGAGAAACAGGTTTCATAAACACCATAACATTAAGAATAACACATTCAAAGAAAGAATATAAATGGAACCTTTAGATCATTCCTTATAAATGTATGAGAAACATCAATAAACATCATCTTATATGGAAAATAATTTTTAAATATCTTTTAAAAGAAAATTTTTTAAGTAAAATATCCTTTATTCTCTAAAAAAGGATTTTTAATACATAAAATAATTCGAAAATAATTTTTTTAGACACTAACATTTGAACTCATAAAGAAGAATTAAAATCACTTTGAAAACCTTTTCCCTTGAAAACTTATAAATATGCTTCATAAAATTTTAAAATACTTTGTCTTTGTAAATAAATTGACAACATATAAAGAAATATTGAAAAAATAAATTAAAATCATTTTTACTAGAAAACATATGAAATATGATTCAAAAATGTTTTGAAAACCATTTATTTGAAAATACATTGAAACATATATATAAGGCTTGAAAAAATTTTAAAAAAATTCTTTGAAAAAATATTAAAAATCTTGAAAATAGTTTGAAAAAAAAGTTCCTTGAAAATTACTTTTAAATATATTTTCTTAAATACTTAACTTTTAAAAATTAAGATTATTCTTAAATTTAATGATGGTGGGTATGTTTTTACATGTTGTACGAGATAAAAAAACATTCCTTATGTATGGTAAAAAAAGATAGAAAATGTCCTTGTTAAGAAAGTAATAAGATGATTCCTTTGAAGATATTGGTAAGAGGATAAAGAGTAAAAATTACTTTTAATTATTAAAGGATAATTGTATAGTATTATTGGAAACCCTTTTTAGAAAATCTGATTTTAAAGGATGATATATTTCCAATCGAAGAGAGGGTAAACTTAGGATTTCTTAAAAACACTTTATTAACATCTTATATACCAAAGAGGGGATTAAATGTTACCAATGTATGAATAAATCATTATAAACCATAGGATATGGTAATTCATTAATTTTCTTGAGATATGGGTCATAATATTTCATCAAAGGAAACATAAACATAAATAATCTCGAAAAGAGATGAGATTGTTTCAATAAACTATTATAACATGGTAATATGGAATCATACTATACATGAAAGAAAATGAAATTAATTGAAACTTAAAATATCATTAAATTAAGTAAAAATGGGATATAAAATGTAAAATTTAAGTATATACACCTTGAAATTGAATTTAGGTGCATAAAAAAACTTGAGTCTCAAATACAGAAAATTGAGACAAAACTATTTCACTAATTTGGTAACTTTTGAAACATAATCCCCCTGAAATAAAGATCCAAAAATGGATATTTGAATACCCATAAATTTAATTATAATATACATATAATAAAATCATGGGTAGTACATACACCACACAAAAATAAAGAGTGGTGAAAATCATATGCATCTTAAGGGAAAAAACTGAGATGAAATATCCTTACCTTGTGTCTTGACTCTCTTCACACACATACAAGCTTCCTATATAATATATATATGTTTATTATACATATTTTACAAAAGAATATTATTATAAATAATATCATATATGTTTTTATTAAAACATTATATTACCCTCTTGTTAACGATCCTATATTAAGGTTTCACTTTAAGTAATATTCACTATGTTCCTCGCACGTGTCTTAATTTGTTATATATCTAGTAATTATAATTATGTCCAGATTTATAGAATTTAAATAATTATATAAATATCTTATATATAAATTATATTTATATTATAATAAAATATATCATAAATAAGTATGAAATGGAATACACCATTCATGGACACGGTAAGTTTTACGTACACATGAACATTGTTTCCATTTTAGTTGTCCCATTAAAAGAAATAAAGAATAAAACTAATAAGTATATATATACAGTAATTATAGTAAATTTATGATATAATTTATATATATTATATATTAACTAAAAACATCCATAATACAATCCATGTAGTGTATGAATGAATCATATCACTTTGAGGGGGTAGTAGTCCACACTACCTCAAACAAAATTATCCTATAACCACCAAATGAAAAGTAAGAAGATATGTGTTATAAAAGGAATACAGAAGCTAAAAAATAAATAATATATATTATATATGACATATATAAATATATTTTCCATCATAATGGCCACCATGGTAGGGGTAATGGAAAAAATGAATAATCGTCATTTTGTGAGGTTGTAGTTTTCCGTACACAAAAACAATATGTTTGTTACCCATTAAATGGAGGTCTTTATAAGTGTAGGTTATAATATATTCATAACAATATCATATTATATTGAGGAAACTGGTTTTTTCATACAATAATTGAATAAAGAGAGTTTAGGGTGTGGATATGGAAAATAAATGAAAGGAGAAAAAGAGAAGATGTTACCTCTTAATTGGGTAACTCTTTTTAGTTTGTGCCAAAAGGTGTCCTTGAGTTGCCTTATTCCAAAGGTAAGGATTCTAGGAGTAAGGGATGGAATTTGGGAGAATATTTTAGAGTATTTTTTTCAAGAAAATAGGCTTGATATGTGTGATTAATTGAGTAGAGTTTGTGGGCTTTTATAAGGAAGGGAATGGACACAATTGGCATTTTGGAAAACAAGTTAGGTGTACCCACGTTTTTACATTTAAAAAGTCACACAAAAACAAAAAATCTCAATAATGTAAGGTTAATTGATGAATAATATCCATAAAATGGGGTTTGGACTAGTTTTTATGTCTTTTTGGGTCATATATATATGGTTTGGTTCTTTATTAAACTTATTTTTCTCTTAACTCATGTGATTAATTTTTATCACTTTCCCTAATATTTTTGGCCAAAAACAATTTTTAACTTATTAAAAATTATAAATTATGATTATTAAAAATATGGAAACCATTTTTTCAAATAATAATCATATAATTGGTAGAAATTAATTTAAAATCAATATCACGGATGGGACGACATTGCAGGTTTTTTAATGAAAAAACTTTCAAAATATTACTATGTTTTTTATCCAATTTCAATGTGAAATTTTTTTAAATGACCTAAATTGGATTAATTGATAAAAATATTATCTAACTAAATTATAAAACTAATAAAAAATATACCTTTTTTTAAATAATATGAAAAGGAAAATTTTAATTAAAATCCAGTATTTGTATCTATTCATTAAAAAAATGAAACCTTATTGAAGAATACTAAAAAATTATCCTAACATAATTTTTATGTCTCACATAAAAATATGAATTTTATTTTGACATATTAAATCTATAAAAGTTCCAAAAAATGGATTTTAAATGGGTTCTTAATTAAAGGCGGTGAAACGACCAATATAAAAAAATAGGATTTCATGCATAAAATTGTGTTTATTCTTATCATATGTCTATAGAATCAATTATATGAATATAAAAAATATTTTATTGAATTTATAACATATTTTATACATTAATATATCTAACAAATTTTAATAAATTTAATAATATCTTTGTGATTATAATGATATTTTCTTTTATATTTAATTGGTTTTTATTTTCATTTCTAATTAATTTGTTTCCTATGAATTACTATTTTATTTTTGTAAACCACATATTTTCATAATTTAGTTAATAATATTTATATACCTAAACTTAACGGATAGTTTATATATCATTATAGTAATATTTTTAACAATATAATATAGTTAGGTAATACATGGTCTTGTGTGTTATGCAAGCCATCGAGGAAGGTCAATCTTGCATGTAATGTATGCTACCCATTATGTTTCATGTAAAATACACCAAGTAGTAGTTTGTATGATGTAATACAATCTATTTACATGTTAAAGGAATGCCTAACTTAGTGAAAAACTATTTTTAGTGTTGTGTGAAATATAAAATACCAAAAGATTAAATTAGTTCAAATTATTCACACAAAATCTCAGGGTGTTGCACTTTGCACATGCCCCGACCTACTGCATGATCAAAACTCATCTGATGGTCAAGGACACTGACTATAAAAATGTATTATCCTACCACACAGATAGTAGAAAACCCAATCTCTACCTTTAGAGGTTGGTTCCCTTTTTTTGACTACCCTATCCACCACTTCCATGGGGAAAACTCTCGAAGCAGTGCTTCCTACTTTCAGAATTTTCACCACTAGATTGCCCAATTGATACTGCACACCCACTACTGGGAGCCTCCTTAATATTTATTTCCCAAATAATGGCATGATCTACTACTTCATCAAATAACTTTAAATAGAATAGATTCATATGGGACTAAATATCACATCTAAGTCCATCCTGGAAATGCCTCACCATTACTTCCTCACCCATACTAAAGATAAAAAATGTTTCAATTCAGTGAACCAAATAGCACAATCCATCACTATCATAGTCCCCTTATCCAAACTCATAAACTATACATCCTTATACATCATCAATTCCTTTATATAGAAGTGTTCAAAAACTTATCTTGGAAACCCTTCGACAACATACCCTCAACATTCACGATCTGAACCAAGATGTCCCACCAGTATTTGGCTACCCTCAAAACATGTAGTCCACCAACTTCAATCTATTCTATATGGGTGTCTCATGTTGACCAAGGATTTTATGGATGGACTCTATTTAGATCTTGGATGCCTTAGGTCCACCATCTTTAGAAAAATTTTGAGGGTACTATAGTTGAAACTCTCTATTCAGCTCCAACATACTCAACATAACCCACCCCGGGTCCCTTTGCATTATCTATATAATATGAGAAAAGTTCGTATGGAACTTATCATCTTTCTTGTCACTCTAAATATCTGGGGTTTCCTACTCCACTTCTGGAGGATAATTCTCGGTGATATCCTATTGTCTCCCAACCAGCACATATCAACATGGTGGAAACTCTCTATAATTTTAAAAACATATCTCATAACACTGAGTATAAAACATCCATTATTTTCACAAAATAAGTCTCTCTACTAGACATAAACAGTCCATTTTGCATACACTATCCCAATAGACATCATCACACCAAGAAAACTACCCTCGACCATCCCTACCAAGGGAAATGGCTAACATGGGGTAAACCAACACACATAGTTACATGTCTTTCATTTAACACCATTTAAAAATCATTCCCACAGTCACAATGTTAATCCTTCCCTTTAGGCACATTTACCATTTCAAAACTTGTTACAAAATATATGATAGCTAATTCATAACCTCATTTAAGTAATTTTATTTAATCATTACTCAATATTATTTTCTATTTAACCATTTACACCATTTTTATTAGACATATTTTTTTATACATTTTTTGGAAACTAAAATGCATCATACCCTTCATTTCCCACACACCCATCATGTGTATTCTTATCATGAATATTACTATGTATATCCCTAGGTTCTTACAATGATGCATGAATACACTACCTTGTGTTGTTCCATCCATGAGAGAGATACCATAAATCAGCCACATCGCACCATAATTGTATCACCCAATGGTAACATATCATTCAACTATAACAAAACACATCAAGAATAATAATTCCCACCCTAGACACATGGGGTGTCCCTCAAACATGGGTTATCTACTCCCAAGAATGAGCTCAATTACAGGGCATGACACATCATAATATACTATCTACCATACCTAATAATATGACCATAGAAAATAACCTCTCTAATACCAAATTTTAATGTCCCTGACCCAAAAGCTGGTAACCTGTTCCTTGACCTGAGCTACCACGTGACCACAAGTGTGCCTCCCTATAATCCAAACGTTTATGAATAGTAGAGAGGTTCTAATGGATCTCATGGGTATATTATACCCTCTTTATTAGATAATTACACAATAGAAGACATATTAAATAAAGGAAGAAATAAATAATAGATCACAACCATGCATTACTAACCATTTCCAAAATAGTTTACAAATTACATCCAAATAATAAATATGTCATGTCGTGCTATTAGTTCAAAAGTGAGTGAAAACCCAACATGAATAGAAAAATATGAATACCTAAAATGGGTCCTAATTCAATCTATAAATCCTCATCAATGCACATCCCAAGCCAAATCAACTCCCTAGAATAGGGTATTCTCCCTTGTCTTGGCCTGCAACCATGAAATCTTCTTGGGTACACAACGACGATCCAAGTAGGGTGTGAGTACAAATCACTAGGCAACCACTCTTGGTGTATAAAAAATATCTATTCTAAAAATTTAGTGCATTTGAGTAGTAAATGAATTACAAGGTAAACAAAAGGTAACATGGGTACCATTAGGTAATAATATTCACTTAGTCCATTTACACTATTATTTCCATTTCCATCCATTATACCATCTTCACAACTAAATTCATTTTCATTACGTGTTCTATCGATTAGGAATTTACTTCAGTTACACATTGGTTTAATCCAATAAATAACAATAAAAAAGGGGACAAGTCATATTCTTTATCTCAATAAGAAAAAATATATCAAAAACAAATACATCATGCTTATCTTAGAGCCTCGATCTAGGTAGTCTTATCCAATGAAATTATTGGGGGAATGTATCCTTAGTTTGAATATGTAATCTATGAATTATAAGGGTTGGGTTTAGAGCATCATTCCAACCAGACTTGTGGTCGTAGAACCTCAAGTAAATACCCCACATAACAGAAAGCAATGTGAACATGCTTATTTATCCATTTTCTACATATACCATATCCAAAACCATAAAAAATTTATAAACATAACATTAAAATTTTATAATTATTCAATATGAAGAATTTACATTAGACCTTAACCCATTATCTCATTTACCAATTTCATTGAATAGCCCAATTAACCCATTTCCCTTCCTTATTCCTTAACCCATTATGAATATTCAACAATTTCCATATATTATGGAATTTAACATAATAATCAATTTCTATTATGTTAACTCATTTAACACATTTATCAATTCACAAGAATTTATCCATTTAACATGTTATCCATTTCATATGCATTAACTCATGTATGAATTTTATGTACATCTCATAAATCACTTATCACAATTTCCTTTATCACATCCAACTCAATTCATGTTAATCTAAATAATCCCCCATTCCATTACTAATGAGTAGACACCATTATTCATATTTATGTTTTAAATTTATTTTATCATACCAATATGTTCTTCAAGGACTCTGCCTTATCACCAATCAATTTTTCGCTTAACATTACTATTTCCTATGTTTGGAATCATTAGAGCACCCCATGGGTGGCCCAAAATTGGTTTAGTTAGCCTAAATAAATCCCATAGGGATTGTGAGGGGTTAAAATCCTCATTTACATAACCATTTTTTTCTAGTATTTTGAAAATCATTAAATTAACAAAATATGGGATGAAAACACACAACCATGAAATCACAAACCAACATAAGGACTATGGGATGTAACTTATAGACCACCTACCTAAAATACTTAAATGAACACACCCTTAACCTTATCTTTATATATAAATTCAAGAACCCTTTGAATCCCTAACCTAACATCCACTAAAAATGGGTTTTAGGGATTCAAAATGAGAATAAGAAATCTATAATCCCTAATCTAGAAAATAGAAGCAACAGGAGTGTTAGACTTACTTGGAGATTTGATCCCCAAACAATGACACTCATAATGGCCTAGAATAGAAGGAAAGCAACACTTAAGAATATTTTGGAACTTGAGTTTATCACTAGGGTTCTATGGGGGAATGGGGAAGAAAAATGGTTGAGGGAATCAAAATCACAAGGGGGAAGTTTGCTAAATTTTGACTTTTTAATGGGGTGTAGGGTTTTCCAAACCATGCACCAAAAATGTTCTATGTTATATCCAAGAGGAGTCTAAGTCGCAGAGTTACCAATACATTCTACATGTTTTGAAAAAAAGTGCACCAACCACGTGAAACACCTCTATCCATGTTTTTACTATTTTTTATTTCCCCACTTGCATGGTTTTCTTAACCGTGCACCACTTCTCTTGGATAGTACGGTTTAGGTAAATGGTTTCATCTAACCATGCACCAACTGTGCAACATTCATTGGATGACCATTTTTCCTTTTATTTATGCCCAAACCCTCTAAATGACCCCAATCCTCCTCATATACCCAGTAGGCATTCCATTTTACCAAATTAGGATATTTAATCCAAAATATAAATAGAGACATTCTGCCATGAAGACCTGGATATTACATAAATACCAATAGATAAAGGTAGAGAATATTTTGGAGGTTAAATTTACTAAGGATGGAATTATAAGGTTTCAAACTCAGAAATGTGTGTCATCTAAACTGAAACTAAAACGTGAACATCTAGATAATGAAAATAAATCATTTGTCCCTATTTATTTAGGAAGAAATAATATTTATATATTTAAATAAAAACATATTGTGGGGTAACATAAAGAGAGATATTATAGAATATGTGTCTATGTGTTTAGTATTCGAATATGTCAATGCTGAATAATTAAATTATAAGGGTATGATGTAATTATTTTCTATATTAATATTAAATTTGGAAAAAATAACCATGTATTTCATTAAAGTAATCCCCATGACATATAAATAAAGAAACAACATTTGGGTGGTAGTTGATTTCCTTGCAAATTCAGTATATTTCATTGCTGTCAATGAATATTTATCACTTGAGAAACTCTCCAAGATATATATAATATAAGTTTTAAGACCTTATGGGGTACCACTCACTATAGTATTTGATAGAGATTTTAGGATTACCTCAAGGTTCTGGGGAACCCTTTAGAGAGTGTTAATTAGATTGTCGAGTTTCAATACTACTTATTACCATTATAAAGATAGGAAGTCTGAGACAGCCATACAAACTCTAGAAAATATGCTGATATCTTGTTCAATTTCTTACCATTGATATTAGGATCAAAACCTTCCCCTACTAGAGTCCTTATATGAAATTGTTTTCTATTATATCATTAAAAAGGCACCATATGAGGATCTATAGGGGGAGAGGTGTCAGACTCTAATATTTTAGGATGATGTTTAGGAGTGAAAGATGATGGTACCTGATGTTATCCTAGATATTATAAATAATTTTCAAACCAACAAGTTTCATATGAAATCCATTTAATGTTGATATAAAATCTATACAGACAATAATTGACGAGACATGGAGTTTGAGGCCAGAGATAATGTTTTCATTCTCATATTATTATATAATAAATTCATGATGTTTAGGAAAAATGGAAATCCTAGTCCAACAAACATTGGACCCTTTGAGATCCCTAATCCCTTTAGAGCTATGGTCTATCAACTACCACTCCCACCTACCCTACCTCATGTACATGATTGGTTCCATATATCCATCTTGAGGAAGTATATACCAGACACCACACATGTAATAAATCTAGATGTGATACCTTTAGAGAATTATCTTATATATTTGGATTAGTCGGTGAAGATCCTAAATCATAGAGAAAAACATCTATGATATAGGAAAACTAACCAGGTCAAAGTATTGTGGTAAAACCAAATTTTTGTGGAGGAAATATGGGAACTATAAGAGGTGATGAAACAAAAGTACCCACATATATTTCAGTGTATGGAATGAAACTTTAAGGGATAAATTTATTGAGGGGTAAGAATGTAATGTCACAAACATTTATAAATTAAATTCCCATTTTAATGAATAAATTACATATTAATTAATGTAGTTATAGAAAAAATGTACACTGCATTTGTTATTTTGGACCGTTATAAAATATATCTCTAATCCTTATATCATGATTAAAATTACATTAAACATAATAAAAATTGATAATAAATAAATTGTATAATGATCATTAAGGTTAATATATATTAAGGGTTATGATAAATTCTAATTGATAAATAAGAAAGAAAGGGTAGCCTAAACCGGCAGGATTATACCCTATGAGTCCATTTTAATGGAGCTTTTGAGTGATATGGAATCGCTTGAATTTTACCTTAACCAAAATCAATATGATATTAAATATCTAAAACTCTTGAAAAAATAATTACAAAAAATTAAAGCTTATCTAGATCACTGCCCAAACCATATTCATCGAACCATACCAAGAAAGTATCATCATCACACACCTTACCATTAGGGAATACGATGGTGTAATAATGGGTTATGTATCTAAACACTAGTAATATGAAATTTTTAATTTATTTTTAATTAAATAATTATTATATTCAACCCTTTTCATTATTTCATTATACACGTGATTATATAATGTGTTTAATAAAAACTATATTTTCATATGAAAAAATTGTATTTTTGTGAAATATATAGTTTCATTTAAAAAAATTTGATAAATTATATATTTTGTTAAATAAATTTTATTTTCATGAATTATTATTATTAAAAAAATATTTATTTAAATATAAATTATAATATAATTTAATAGAGTTTGATGTAATTTATATAAGGATTAGAAAGTTGTTAGGGTTGTAAAAACTAGAATATTCTAGTAAATATTAATTTTTATATAAAAACTGAAATTAACATTTTTATAAAATTATTTTATTATAATAATATTATTTTTTAAATCATGACTACAAAATTAGAACTTTTTTAATTTTAAATATTTTTTGACATAATCAAAATTTTTGGGTAAGAAGATAAATGTTTTATGAATATATGGTATATATGATGTAATCATAATATCCAAATATTTATTTAATAACTACTATAAAGGTTATACATGACACAAAAATAGTTTCCCTCTAAAATAATGTATTTATGATGTGATTTTATTAAATTTACATACCTAAAATAAATCCACTGAAAACTATATTATATTCTAATATTTTAAAAATAATTATTTATAAACATGTATTACTTCAACATCATGTATAGTAGTATTTTGAGGATTTTTTTTATTGTCCTTATAAAATATTTAAAACCCATTATATTTTAATGAAAAGATGGGAAAAACATGGGAATGTTTTTATTACTTTATCACCCATATCCCAGAACCTACAGTTTGAAATTTATAAAGAACTCCCATATCATTTTCTATAAATACCAACCAAAAATTACCTTACCCTTCACTCAAAATGAATTTATAATGTATTTACACTCCTTATCCCACTAAAAATCCCTCTAAATGTGTTCTCATTTTCTTAATAAGCTCTTTCCAAGCTTGGAAGAACCCTCTCAATGTATGGGATTATATCCTCTTCCTATTTATTTAAATACTTTATTTGTAATAAAACGTGTAATTTTAAATTTTTCATGTTTTAATGTGTTTTTAATCATCCCTTAACATTACTTATTATTACCATGTAATGATACACCACCAATAACTCTAATTAAACCCTTCCATAAACCTTATTGTGCACCAATTATGCTTATGAAATTATCCCCTGATTTTCCAAGAATTTCTTTTTTATTGTGAATACCCATCCCCATTTCCACTTAAGGGAATTCACCTCAATGTACTTATCCATTATTAATTATTGGATTCCATTTATATAATACACACTTTTTGATAGTGAGATTAAAAGTGTTGAAATATGTTCTTATGTTTATTGATCTGTGTGGCACAAAAGTTTACGTGCCTAATATGAATGTGACTACTGGTCCTAAATTTTTATATTCTTCCAATGAATTGGGTAATTGTTTTATCTCATGATATTCCATGTATAGTTCATGAGAGGATATCTCATAAAGTATATGTTATCATGAATCAGCTATTATTCTTGACTTATTCATATCATTTCATGTTGTATGTTGTTTGCACATTCCTATGCTGCCTTGATGCCATCATCTTATATCATGATTTGATGTTCATTCTTATGATTATCATCCTTTTATGTCACATTGAGGTACCTATTGACTCAAATGTATTACTTTAATCAAGTTATGGTTTTATTATTCCTTTACTAGGCTTTATATCTCCCCCTTTATTAATTACATCCCCCGATTATCTTGTGTCATTCTAAAATATCAATGGAATTTAAAGTAATTTTATAATATTTTTAAATAACTTTCTTGTATCATTGATTTAATTTGTTGTGATATTTATCTAATTACAGAAATACACTAGGCCTCTTGATTTTTGGGGATTGTTTTATGTCTGTCTTTATGTCACAAGTCATAAAATAATGTTTATAAAAGATAGGATTCTGTATAGTTATTATCTGACCAAGGTCTATTTTTTGATTATTAGGATTAAAAAACATTGGTGAAATCCATAGGGATATGAATAAGTATATAGAAACATTAATAAATTGTGATAAAGTATATAGTGATTGGTTTCCATGTAACAAAATCCTTTTTGGATACTACAAGTGGATATGGTTATGATAGAGTTATACCTAAGGAAAATAACCATTAAATGGGAACATAATGTATTAAATTTATCATCCCCTAGTTCACAATAAAGTGTCCTTGTTTTATACATATTTTGAAACTCCTAGGGGATATTCTTTGTGAAATTTAAAATTTATTTATAAATAATTATGAAGGGAGCGATAATTTCTAAGAAATTTCATGTTAGGAAATAAACTAGGGATAAATTATATTGAAGCTTTGAAAATCATAGTTTAAGTAATATATATCATTTATGAGATACTCATTCAATGTTTAGAGTTTCCATTTTATGTGTTTAATAGTTTTTATATTTTCATCCCTAATTTTCTCCTTTATTATTTAATGGCTTAAAATAGTTGGAATCGAGTCCAAAACTAATGTGAAGGACAATGTGGTGACTACCCAAATGAAATACCTAACCTTATGGGAGTAGTATTCTAGAACATCATGATAATAATTACTCAATAAAACCATGTTTTTAATAGAAACTTAAATAATGGGTAAAATGAAAAATTCCTTGATAAAGAAAATGTTTTAATTGATACCTTTTAGTTAAAAAAGGACTTTTAATTTTTGTAGATCTTATGATCCCTTAACCTCAAAGTAATGTATCAAATCTATTTAAATTATATTATCTATTCTCCAATACTCTGAGAAATATACTGGTTATTTATTTCCAGGTGGTAGAAATTGATCAATGGTTGATGTTGATCAAGAATACAATGCCTAAATATGTAATTTATAAAATGTAGTAGAATTAATTGAGTAAAATGTTTTTGATAAATACTTCCCATTCTCTCTTTGATATAAAATTGAGAGGGAGTTCCTTGGCCTCAAACAAAAGGATAAAAATTCCACCAAGTTGTATGAGGAAAAAAGTATAATACTCTCATGGTGCACCTCCAAATTTTTCATCTACCTAATAATTAAATTTCTTTATTTATTTTCTGCTCTAAATAATATTCTAAGAAAATATTTGGTAATTCTATAATTTGATAGATATGAATAAATTCTGATGATCCCTTAATGTTAATATGTAGATCAGTGAATCTCAAGGGTCTCATGAGTCAGGATATAAGAAAAGATAATTGTGTTTTATTCTAGGGAAGTGATGGATAAATATTAGGGTGGCGAGAAAGAAAAATATCCCACATGTAAAATGTGTGGTAAGATGAATACTATAAATTTCCTGAAGGGGGCTAGGAAATGATTTTGGTGCGAGAAAGAATGGTACTCATATAGTGAATGATGATTGGAGAGACCCAGTGATGTGATGGAAGATATGAAATTATTTCTCAAAAATCACTTGATTTCACAATGCTACAAATGTATGTAGAAAGTACACCATGTGAACCAGTGAATTATGTTAAGATTTATTGAAGATAACTTGTGGAAAAAACCTCTAAGGACTAGAGATAAATGTTGATAAAATTCAATCACAACTATAAAGGTTGATCTTAACAAAAAATTGGTGATCGGTATTCTAGTAATTAATTTTAGAATATCGAACATACTATTTGATTTTGGTTCTACGCATTCTTTCATATCATAAAATCTTGTAAAACTATTCCAACACCACATCAAAACTTAGATATTGAGTTATTAGTGTAAAAAATGGAGAAATTTTTACATCTCAAGTATATAAATTATCCCCTATTAATATTTGTGGGGTGAATTCTTAGGTAACCTTAGGATACTCAATTT
This sequence comes from Viscum album, assembly GCA_963277665.1. NCBI lineage: Eukaryota > Viridiplantae > Streptophyta > Magnoliopsida > Santalales > Viscaceae > Viscum > Viscum album. The sequence goes on along the minus strand of OY728165.1, from coordinate 75,125,237 downwards.
AACACAATTCAATGTTATTTTGTGTATGGATTGGTTTTCCATGTATATATCCAACATAAAATTTTGGGGAAGGAAATCACCCTCTGAATCATGAATCCCCCTCTAATTCTATACATGTGAAAGGTAGAGTATGGATCTCTTTTGAAATCATCATCTCAAACATGGCTATTATTGCCTTGGAAGAAAAAATATCTGGATAAAAATATTGAGACTAAGAAAAATATCATCCTTGATATAATTCCCATTGTGTGGGGATATACTAATTTATTCCCCAAATAATTTCCTAGACTTATTTATAATCGATAAATTGAGTACTTAATAAAACCTTTACTCTCATATTTTAAAATATCAAAGACTCCATATAGAATTTTCACTATAGAAGTTAAATATCTGGAAAGGAAACTATAGGTTAATATGGATAAAGGGTTTGTATATCCATGCGCATCTCTATAAGGTGACCCAGTCCTTTTCATCAAGAAGAAGAAAGGTCGAATTTATCACTCCAATGATTATCATGAGTTCAAATAAATAAAGATAAGCAAAAAGTATCATATTCCATGGATTAATGATTTGTTCAATTAGCTAAATAGAGATAACTGCCTATATAAGGAAGATAATCATTCAAGATATCATCATCAAGAGTTGAATGTGGATGATATCCTCAAGGATGCATTTCATATAGTTCATGGGTCCTGTAAGTTCATAATGATTAATTTTGGACTCACTATTGATCTATATATCTTCATGGACTTAGTCAATAGATATTTTTATTAACTTGATAATTTTTTGTAGTATTAATAGATGATGTTTCCATATTCCATAAAATAAATGATAAATCTATTGAGCACTTGAATGATGTACTAAAGACCATGTGAAAGGGAAAGTTGTTTTCAAACTATAAAAATGTGACTTTCTAGTGGAGAAAATGACATTACGATAGAATTTTGACACCAAAAAAGGAATATGTGTGGATCTATTAAATATAGATGCAATTAAAGGATGTCCTAGATCAATATAATGATGTAGATCAATTGTTTCCATTTATTATTTCAGTACTATTTTTTATTTTTGAAAAAATTATTATGATTTCCAATACCACTAAACAAACCAATTTTGAAGGGAGTGAAGTTTTTATGGAATGATTAATTTGAGGAGATATTTAAAGAGTTTAATAATAGGATAATAAATGAACCTATTCTCTCATTACCTACTGGTGAGGAAGGATTTATGATATAAAATGATGTGTCCAAAAAGGATCAGGGTTGTGTACTATTGTTAAATATCAATGTGAAAAAATATTCCTCTCGCCTATTATAGATCCATGAGAAGAAATATCTAATCGATGATTCGAAATTGGATATAATGATCTTCAAAATGAATATTTGGGAACATTATCTCTACTTGGAGAGTTATGACATATATACAAATCATAAAATACTCAAGTATACATTCACACAAAAGGATCTCAATATTCACCCAGGAAGGTGGTTAGAAATGATCATGTATTATGACTACTAAAACTATTACCATCCTCAAAAGGCAAATAATGTTAAAAGTTCTATGATATAAAAGGTTCCTGAAACCCTATATTTTATGAAGAAATAAATGGATCCATCTTCTTCGCCATGAAATGTATTTACATGGGAATCATAATAGGAATATCATCCTACATTTCTCAAATAATAACCCAAAAGTCTATTTTTGAGAGGATCAAGGGGGTCCAAAAATATGATATGGATCTATAGATAATGGCATAAAATATTTTCAGTTTAAATTTTATAAATATTTTTTAATAAGGTATGGAATCTAAATATGAGTCCCATAAAAACCAAAACTAAAAATCGAATTTCTAGATTATTCACATATCACATACTTCACTATTAATCCAAGAATAACTAAGATATGTAGAGATATGAAGAAAAACTTCTTATGGGAAAACATGAGTATGGATATTGTAGATTTTTTTTCTCAATGCTTGGAATTCGAACAAATTAAGGATGAATGAAATAAGTCTAAGGGAAAGATGTGACTATTTACCATACTATTATGGAATTGGGAAAACATAACCATGGATTCCATATTAATGCTTATGAAATATAAAGTAAATAATTCCATTTGGGATGTAATCAATGACCTTACAAAGTCATCATATTTTATTGTTATCAAGGAAGATTTTTCTCTTGACCAAATCACTCAAATATACATTAGTGAAGTGGTAGTACTATAAAGAAAACTACTCTCTATTGTATCTAATCAAGATTTGAGGTTTACCTTGAAGTCCTAGAGAATCGTTCAGTATGTATTGGATATAGATTTGAGTTTCAATAGTTCTTATAACCCTCATAAATATTGTTAGTCAAAGAGAACAATCTAAACTCTATAGGATACATTGAGATCTTGGTCAATATATTTACAATGATTTTTTGGATCTGTATCTTCCCCTAGTGGAGTTATCATATAAAAATATTTTCTATTCTAGCATTCAAATGACACCTTATGAGGCCATGTATGGGAATATGTGTTAGACTCCAATATTCTAGGATGACATTCTAGAGGAGAAACTGATGGTACCTAATCTTATCCAAGAGATGTATGAGAAGGTTCAAACTATTCAGTATTAAATTAAATCAATGAAAATTCAATAGAAAAGTTATATAGAAAACTATCAATAAGACTTGATGTTTGAGGTCAGAAATAAGGTGTTCCTTTTTATATAATAATACAATAAATTAATTTGGTTTGGGATGAAGGTATTTGTTATTCTAATATCTATCATTTATAAGACCTGAAGTTTGATTATATTTTTACACATTCTTTATATCTTTTTAGAAAGATATCATAACTTCACTATAAGATAATTTTGAAATCATGATTTAAAAACTATTTTCCATTTCATCAAATAAAGCTTCTAAATTGGGGGGATACTAGTTATACTATCTACACAAAAATTGAAAAAAACCATTTTCAAAGAAAATGAATTTTTGAATCATTAAATGACTTTATTCTCATATCTTAATTATTCACTAATATTTAACTTAATGTTAGTTAATTTAAATTTATATAATATATTTATTTGAAATAATAATTTTTTAATAGTGATTATTTTAATCTATTAAGATACAAATACATTTCATGCATAAAAATAGTTTTACGAAATATATCTCTTTTACCTGTAAAGGATTTGATCTTTATTTTTAGACAATTGATAATCAATGTATAAATGATTATTTATTATATTAAGGAAAAACCATATACATATATGTTAATAGTATAATGTAGTTTTTATCAGCTTTATGTTTCATATAAATCAACCTATAAAAAACTTTCAATTTATTTAAATGAGATATATATTCTAAAATATCAGGTTGTTACATGTAACTTATGGATTTTTTCGACTAATGGTTCAGACATAGAAGGGTTATATTATAGATTTGGGATAAAGAAATTTAGTTTTAGTAATAAGGAATTTACACAACTAGAAATATGATATTTTATTATATATGAAGAAAATAAAATGTTTTCATATCATTCAAAAATCAATAAGTTGTTTTAATCAAACTACGAGGGAGAGAAGAAGTGAAAAACAAAATTGTTTTATTTTTTTAAAAATATATAAATCAATATCACATGAATATATATTTTATATATATCAGTATAATAGGGATGGAAGAATAAATATTCAACATTTCCTAAATTTTCTAAAAACAAATAAGAAAAATAAAGGAGATTTTTGCTTCTAAAAAGTAAGGTGTGTGTAATGTTCCATATTTGGAAAAAAGAGGGTGGGGGACATATTAAATACCACATGTAGTAGACTATGGATAAGAATTTAGCTACAAAATATTTTATGTGAGCATTTTATCCATAATACATGAAGGTTTAGGGGTTCTAGAGTTATAATTTAAACCAAAAAGCTTCGAATTTCATGAATTTGTAGTCAAAGAAGAAGATTTAGTTCTTTGTGAACTTTTTATAAAGTCTATGATTAAGTATCCAAATATATCAGAGACACCAATCTAAACATGGTAAAATTAAAAACATTAGTTAGACTATTCGTGTTTTTTCTTATTTTCAATTATTATTTTCCCTTTTTGAGTTGTGAGTTAAGGAAGGAGTGTAAGGTTGTGATCTATTATTAGAAGTGAGCCAACCGAAAACAAATGTAATGGGACTTACCTCAATTTGGAGTTACCTAGAAAAAACCCAACTATTGATTATTGAGGTAATTAGTTAACTATTCCATCAACACACTTTCAATTCAATGTTCCTTGGATTATCCCATTTCGATTAACCATTTAAAAAACCTTTATGTTATGTGTACCTTTATATTCCTTATATATTATATGAAATAAAATTATAAGGATGTGGAAGTAATAATTTATAATCAATGGAAAAATAAAAGTTTAATTGAATTGATAATCATATCAACTCATAAGGAAAATAGAAAAAAAAAATGGATCCATATAATCAATAGGTCCAGATCACCTATTATTGTGAGAGACATTTTTGAAAGTGTTTAATTTGAAATAGATTTCATACCCTGATTATCCTCTCTATTAGGGTATCTCTCAAATTATTCCCTTTTGGGACTATAAATTGGTATTATAGAATATGATCCTTTTTATTAGATTTTTTCTTTAACCTATTATGATTGGTTTTTGGTGTTAACATTTTATATTTTCACTTAAATCTATTTATCCATAGATAAAGAAAGATATTTGAGAAATAATTATAAATACAAGGGGAATTTATATATTGGGAAATTTTATAGAATATGTAATGTTTATATGAAGAATTTCACTATATTAGGGGATAATGGAATGGAAAATTCATATTATGAAACGATTAATTCATTCAATGATGCTACATGAATGATTGAAGAACCTAATATGCTAATTAAGGGTGAATTACTTAATCAAAGTTCATTATAATGTGATAAAAGTACTTTAAATTGAGGTTTTTAAGTTAAGGATCATGGAGAAAAGTATTTTTAGGTTGCTATATATTTAAGGGAAAATAATGATTCTAAGGATGATAAATTTCAAGTGTTTCATTCCAAATTTAAAGAACATAAAAATGATTCCAAGGGAAAAGGTTTGAGATAAAAATATGTTCAAAACATAAAGGCCACTAAATATGAACTCACTACACATCTATCATTGTTAGTTGAGGAGAAAAAAGGCTAAAATAAGAAAAGTTTTTCCTTGAACACTCTATTTCTCAAATAAAAATTAAGATCAAAGAATAATGTAGTATTTCATAAAAAATTTCAAATTCATTAGTAGATGAGATACAAAATGATAAGTATCTAAAGAAATATATGGATGAACATCTTTAAAATAAAAAAATGATTTAGAAATTAAAAAATTAATTGATTTCTTCCATGAAAGAAGTGGAGCAATCAAATTTTAAGGATAAGCCTAAAATTAAAGTTTCTTTACACTTAAAATTTGATTATCCTTTGACATGAGATAATGATGTGAAGAAAAACTATACTCTTTTAAGGAAAAATCAAGATATTATTGTTTGGTAAGAGGGGTAAGGGTGAATTAGTGATATTTTATTTTTTTAATATTTCATACACTATAAACAACTTTCTATTATGTTTAGTGAGAAATAACTCTAATAGAAAACAATAAACAAGTACAGCCACTGGAACATAGGTATTTACAAGGTTCACTACTCAATAAGAGTATATAGTCCATGCATGGTTTAGAAATAATCTGGGATCAAAACCCAACTAAAATAATGATTTATTTTTTTTACAAAAATTATGGAGCATCTATAACTTTCATAGCACTATATTCCTTTAATAATGCATTTTATCCTAATATAGATAATATGATATAACAATATTTTGCAATTATAATAAAAACATTCACTAGTAGGATTCATTATGTTTTCACTATGTTGCTAACTTTCTTCAAACTTTTCTTCTTAAAATCTATTTTTCTTATTTTTCACATTAGGAAAAAGAGTAATAAATTATTTATAATCTTCTATGTTCTAACTTTTCTGTCTAATGTATTCTACATATTGTAGCAATCTGTATGGAAACAATCCTACAACTAGGTCCTTTAACAATACTAGTTAAATGGATTTATCATTGTTGATAATTTAATTTATGTTAAAGGGTTAGCTTTAAAAATGCTCTTAAAATTCGCTAATAAAGGCCCCCTTTTACATCACTAAAAACACAGATAAAGGCCCCATTGATAAAGGGTATAATATTTTTTCATTCCCCAAGACCCCCCCCACCTTTATCAGCACATACCACATCATTTATCAGTGCTCCACCAACCACTTTATCAACACTTTAGATAATACCACCCTCCCACGTACATCCCAACCTCCATCGAGTTTCAAACCTAAGACTGCCAGATTATACCCCAATCCTTTTCCACTCCCTTATACTATTTTGTTTTACATTTTTTGATATATGATTATATTTATATATATTTCAGTATAATTTTTATCCATATATTTACATATATGTTTATATATATGTTTGTATACATACATTTGAATATATAGATAAATATATATCTGTTTGACAATACACACACAAATATATATATACATAAACATTATATATATACCTGTATTAATTTTATAGATATATAAATATTCACACACAATTATTTTAAATAAAATGAATATTTTTCTATTTAGATAAGGTTTATATATTGAGAATTATATTTTATATTTAAATATGTTTAATTTCTTATTTATAAAATTAAATTTTTATGTGTAAATATATTAAAAAAATGTGTATATAGTTGTATATTTGATTATAAATAATATTAAATTATTAAAGGATACAAAATTTTAAATCCATAATATCAATATTAATTTAATCCCTAGGAATAAATTCAGTCCCAACTAAAAAATATGAAAAAAGACCCCAATAAATGATGCTGAAAATCCATAGAATGTTAAATAATTTGGGTACCCTTACTAAAAACTCAATTTTGGTGGACTTATGGGACTTTTTAGGCCTTGAAAAATGTTATAAAGGATTACTAGAATCACTAGAGGTATAAATGTCATCACATGATTTAATTTGATTTGTGGTATAGCCCAAATAGACACCCGGGTCAAAAGTTTTTATGGTTTGAAGTTTAAGTTCTGCTTTCAACTTAATTTAGACCTTTAATTAATTTTATGATTTTTATCATAAAATTGTTACTAATTGAATTTTACTAAATTTTAAATTTTAAATTATTAATTAAAAATATTTTTTTTAATTATTTTATATTTCATTTTCATTAAATATCTTATATATTATGTGTAAATTCCTATTTAACATTATCTAAAACATATTTAAAAAATATATAGTATATTTATATCAAAATAAATATATTTATATATTAATATTTTATTATTTAATAATTTTTTTTGAAATATAACTTTTAACAATTCTAGTAAAAAATTACTGTTAAAGGGGGTCTTTATCATCACGTATGAAAAACACTGATAAATATCCCCATTTATCTGTGTTCATAAAGATCATGTTTTTTAGTGCTTTTTTACTAGCACTAATAAAGGGAGCCTTTATCATCATTTTTTTACAAGTTCTAATAAAAGGCCCCTTTTAAAAGTGCTGATAAAGACCCCCTTTAACAATACTAAAAAACAATAGTTAAAGACTAATTTTAACAGTTTTTTTTCTTGTACTGAAAAAGGGGTTTTTAAAAATTCTTTTAGTTATAAATGATAAAAACCAAGTGTTGGATAAACCTATTTTTTTAGTAGTGAACCCTCAGTGTGGTAACTCTATCTAACACCATGCCTTTATAATGCCAATTGATAGTCTAACCCCACTATTTCTAATAACCAATGTCTAATAACTTCTTAAAACTAAAAGTCCTACACCAACTATTTCATACTCTATGCCCAATGAAACTTCATCTAGTGATACTACATCAAATCCATCGATATAAGATCTTCCAAGTTCTTTGGTCGATACCTCAATTCTTCAAGAACTTACCAATCGGAAATAATACAATGATAACACACCTACTCTCCCTTTATATAGGCATCACTAATAGGAGAATGAACATAAAATTCAAATTTCCCACTCAGACATTGAATATCACACTCAATCCATTCAACGTTTGATCACCTTCAAACTTCCTAAAAGATAGGAGTCAAAATATCTGAATTTGAAACATTTCTTAAACCTCACCATGAATAAACTCTTAAAACCTCCTAATATCTAATCTATAATTCCAATCATCTCTTCATGATTACTATATCATTGAAAATCCAGCTCAGTATAATCACAAATAAATTATTTATAATAAAAATATAATGTTTCACAAGATTGTTATGATATATCTTCATAACAACATCTTTGTTTAGTGGTTCTCTGTTTGGTGTTACTTTACAACAATCTTCATTTTATGACACTTCTATTTTGGAATAATCTAGTTGATCTATCATAGAAAATATTTCTGGAATAATTCCACAAGGCTCTTCCTATAAAAAATGGTTTCTCAACTATTTTTTGTTCTTCTTCATTTGATGAACCCACATAGATCTATTATACATATTCCATAAATTGGGTTTTTAATACACTATCTGATGAAATAACTCAGAGAATTTTGTTCGATGTTTTTTCTTAGATAATTTTTTCTAATTAATTCATAAAAGACACATATCAATTTCCTTTTCTTAACATCATTTCTATAATTTCTTCTTTAAACTTCCTCTTATATGGATCTTACTCAACAATTTATCTATCCAATGATATTTTATTTTCCTTTGACTAACTACATAGTTATTAAATCACTAACTGATCATTTTGAAACATTTTTATGATGAAATTCATATTTTTATTATTCAATTAAAATTTAAAATTTTTCATTTTTTTCTTTATACAGGTCCATAAGATAGACTTCATATAGCTCTACTATTTTTTCATGAATGATGGTTCCACCAAGATTCACCAACTTCTTCCTTCAACTATCTTTATCTTGAATCATCATTTCCATATACCTATCATGATGATTGGTACTTTAAATATCAGTAAATATCACCAGATTTGACATTAAAAAACAACCTTTTCAATTTGAAAAACAATCATATTCAGATAAACATGTGTTTATATTATTTATCTAATTATATTAGTTTTTTAGATTCAGTCCATTCAACTCATCCGACTATATCCAGAATATTTTATATAGAAATATTATAATTAGGGATCAAAAAATTTCAAGTTATTTATGTATGAAAAAAATGAAATACTTAATAAAAAATTCTTTCTTCTAAACTAGATTCTTCCTAACAAACCAATACCTAAAAAATCTTGGTCTCAATAATATCCCCCTTTACATTTTGTTTTCAACCAAGTAACATAAATCATTATGGAAATAAAACTCAAGAAAAGTATTTCTATACAATAATTAAAATTCTATGTGAGTGATTTGGTGTAGGAAACAAGAATTATTGACCAACAATACCATGTTGTCTATAAATCTGTGATTAAGAAAATATTAGATCTTCTTCCATTCCCACATATTTATAACCAAAAACTATAAGAATATTTTATTAAAACAACTTCATAAAACTGTTAAAATTGTTTACTCACTAAAATCACATCCTAAACCTTTTAAAGACTCTCTAAAAATTTATTCATTCTATTGAAAGGTAAATCGCATTCCAATGGATAGATTTATGTAACATATTTCTTCTCCCTTTTACAATACAATCAAAAGACCCTAAGAGATAGTAGATTGAACATCATGTAAATTTTCCTTGAAGAGGGTAAGACTATACTTCTATGATCAACATAAACATATCATGTGTTTCCTTTGAAAATGGTTTAGTGAATGTGCATGAAATTTTTTTTGTTGTAGGAATAAACTGAAAATTTAGTACATTTCATTCCATATTCTCTTTGATAAAGTGATATTTAATATAAATGTTTTTATATTGATCATTTTACATTGGATTCTTAGTGAGATTTATAGCACTTTTATTATCACAAACTAAGATAATGGGGAGCTTTATATTAACCTAAAAATCTTCCAACTGATTATTTATCTGTATTAACTATTTTAAAGCTTGAGTAGAAACTACATAATCAAATTATTAAGTATTAAGAGTCACTAAAATATGTTAATTTTTATACCAACTATCACTTATTTCCCCCAAGAAGAATACTCCACCAAATTTGGATCTTTATTCATCAATGAAACTAACCCAATCGACATATGTGCAACCAAACTGTTTATTCATTAATATACTATCATATTTCAACCGGAAATATGATGATCCATTAATTTATTTTATAATTATTTCTATAGGAATAATATGTGATTATTTAAGAGAATTTTTATATCTATAAAAAATTGTATCATCATACACTATATCCAGTATTAATGTTTATAGATATAGAAGGATTCTAATATACTTTCTAAACTCCTTAGTATAAACATCTATTCATTTCCCATATTTTTTACAACATTGTCCAAACAAAAATAGGTGTGTAAATAATATTTGAGTTTTATATTCTAAATTTATTCAATAGTACTTTAGTTTACTTATCTTTAAAAAGAAAGATATAATTTTTATTTAGAGTTTTTTTTACATCAAGAAAGTATTTCATTTATACTTGTATAAAAATATCAAATAACTTATTCACCACATCAAAAAAATCATGTGTTTCTTAATCATTCGTTGGGAATATGATATCATTAATATAAAAAATAAAATGAGGTAAACCTCTTGATTTTTTTATATAGTGGTTTCTCTAAAATTATATTTTCATGAAATCTAACTTATTTAAGAAAGTTTCCCATTTAGAATATCAGGAAATTGGATCTTTCTTCATCCCATAAAATGATTTCATCAAATTTCATACATAAAATTCATTTTAACCGAGTAATAAACCCAAAGGATGATAAATATTAACTTCTTTATCCCGATATTTATTAATAAATGATGGATTAGAATCTATCTGAAATACCTTATATCTTCATTTTTTATCAATAGAATGAAAGATTATTATTTTTTATATTATTACTAAAGTATAAAAGGTATATTCAAAATTGATTCCTTCAACTTGTGAGTATGATTTAAAATCCAATATTTCCTCATTCCTTATCACTTCACTTTTTAATAAATATTTTTTTCAGAAAATCTTTTTTTTACACTAACATTATTATATTTAAGTTTGGGTACAAGATATCATGTCTTATTATTCTCAATCTGATTCAATATTTAATTCATATCATCAATCCTCTCTTGATGCTCGAAAATGTCTTCATCATATCCTTTTTCAACCTATGAATACAAGGAGTTATGTGACACTATCATTGATGTTCTTCTAGTTTGAACTTATTTCCCCTGATCTCTAATAATGTTTTGGACTTATACCCGATTTCTAAACCATATAAGAGTTGAGAAAACAGGTCTCTCAAAGCATGAAATCATTTAATCAACATATTAAAACTGTATAGTTTCTACAATATTTCTTATATGAAATTTTATTTTATGTTTTCTGATATATTTTTTTCATATAAATTATATTTATAGTCAACTATGAAATTTTTCTATAAAAATGTTCTACAACATTTACAAATATAGAATATATAATATTTTTAGTTTTTTTATTGTAACACCTATAAAATATACCATTATGTTGGTATCCAATGTAAATACTATAAGGAACTAACCATAAAACATTACACAACCTTGAGTTTTAGTCAAGAAATTACATTATTTCACATTGATGACTTTTTTAAGTTTAATTTTTTAGAGAATTATGTCATAAAACATACATAACTTACCAAATTTATAAAGATAAGATACTACTAAAATAATATCCATTTCTTCCATAATACACATTTTTTAAAAGAAAAAATTATTATAATAAAAAATATTCATAACATTTAACTTGACTTATTTATTTATCTTACCCATCCTTATACCTTGTGAAAAACATTTTAAAAACTTGGGATAAGTATAAAAATATAAATAAGGTATATAATTAAATAAAAATATTAATCTAGTGAAAACATTAAAACCCATTAAAAACCATTTTCTTGAAAAATCATAAAGATCCATAGAAAAATCATGCAGTAGAATTGGGACATCATTACCATATAACTATTACATTAACACTTACAAATGGAATAAACACATGGTCTAATTCCATCTTTTTAGTACAAAATTAATTGGAGAGCTATAATGGGCTCACTCATCATATCTTGAGCATTGATAAGGCTCAATACGTCATATCGTGAGTTATAATGGGGCTCAAACCATCATATCTTGAGCTATAATGGATATTAACCCATCATATATTGGGATATAATGGGTTCTAACCATAATAAAAAATTTACAAGGAACATATCATGAATAAAACCCTTGATATATCATTTAAACCCATGAGTAAAACACTTTCAGAAATCAAAATACCCTTTTTCGTGAAAATTACTTTTAAAATATAGAAACCACACACTTAATAATGAAATAATTTTATTAAAAAATAACTATAAAATATATAATGGTAACATTATAGTAATAAATCATTATTAAATATGACAAAAAACTCAATCTATATATAATAAACAATCATTTTGAATTTCGTAAAAGAGACATTTAAAATAATTTTAAAAGGAAAGTCCCTTACCTCAGGTTAAAATTTCATAAAATGTGTTCAAACCTCTTGTATAATAGTTTTAAGGGTCTTATTGTTTTATTAAAATTCTATAATAATGTTTAAATTACATTACAATATATTCTAATAATATTTCCACCAACTTATTAATAATATTTTGTTGTTTCTATTATTTCAGGTGCGTTCTTTTTATGGTTTCCAAGGTTGGTTTGTTATGGACCTCCTCGTAAAAAATGAATAATACTAAAGAAGTGAGAACATATATATATATATCATTATAAACAATTAAATTTGAATTTAAACATTCCAGGATTTTGGTAAAAGGGAAACAAAAACTCATGGTCGATGAAGGCGGTGAATTGACACACCTTGGACAACGATTTTGTATTTACAAATAAAAGAATAAAATAAAATATTTTATAGTTTATATAACATTAAAACAATATATTTATAGTATATATATGATATTGGAGTTATCATGAAACACTAGATAGGGTTTGAGGATAAGGTAGAAGTGAAAAATAATTTAAAAGAGAAGAAGGAATGTTACCTCTTGAAAACTTTCTCCTTGAGAACCAACTTAGGAAATTGGATATTGTATTTTTGTGAGAAAAAATAACTAACATGTGCAAAGGGATGTGGATAAAGATTGTTTTTTAAAGAAATATGGAACATGGTGATGAATTGTTTTGAAGTGATGAGTTACCTTTTATAATTGAAGTGAGGGGTTATTTTGGAATTACTTAAAGTATTAAAATATAACCAATATAATATAGGGATAAATAATTTAAAAAGGCCTAAATCTCATAATAAATCACATTTAAGAAGTAATATTATCATTTTTTAAATTTTTCAATATTTTTGAGATTTTAATATAATTTAATAAAACATTGTATTCATCCAAAAAAATTTCAAATTAATCACTATTCATAACTATGACTTTAAACACATCAAAACAAAGTATAAAATTTAAATAATTTTTTATTATATTCTATAGATATCATATTATTCTAGGAGAATCATTAATTATCTCAAAAATCAAAAATTAAATTTATTTTATTATTTTTCATGTCATTAATTTTATTTATTCATTAATTAAATAAATACCCAATCATCAATGCGTAAGTCTTTATGGTATAAATGTTTTGCCTAAATTTTTTAAAAAAATCATGATGAAGAAAATTTTATTATCATTAAAATTAATATTTATTTTTTTTATAAAAATTCTAGAATACCATATATTAAAATATTATATGTATTACATACTATAGTGTGAACAACTTGACTTGCATTTATATAAAATATTATAAAGGGATTAAAGTGATTTATGTGGATCCAAAATGTCCCAAATTCAAATAAAATTTATATAATCATTGAAACTTGATTATATATATATCTATTTACTCATATTTTGGTCCATTTTTTGGTTCTTATAATATAATTAAAAAACTATTTATTTATTTCTTCTACATGTACATGCACTGCATTATCATTACATAAGCATTAATCTTACTTATTTCATATATAAAAATTAAAAATAAATTAATATCATATAAATAAATAAATTAGGTTAAAAATAAAATTCTATATTCGTTCATTATGTATACTCACCCATATACAAGTCGAGATAAATTATTAAATGGTTATTTTGTCTTTTTTTGCCTTGCATAAGCATTAAACTTACATTTGGATAAGACTCGTATTATATAACTCTAAAATTAGAAATTAATTTAAAAAATATCAATTATACATAATAATTAATAAATAAGTCTTAAAAAGACTTTTTATTTCTCGATTATTATATATAAGTATCCAAATTTGACTTTGTCACCACTGCACAGGTACTGTAGGGGCATTGACAAATATTTTTATACTTGTCATGAAATAAATTATAACATACATTTTCTAAATTATTTCTGTACAAAATTGTATCTTATAATATCATAATTTATTCAAGAAATATTGTTAATAAATTTTTATATGATAACTATCTCTTTGACATATCACAAAAGATACCATATTTAAAAAACAATGCTAAAAATTTAACTTTCTCAGAAAATTCTCGAAAATTTGTACTATGATAAATTTGACATTCTGAATTCAATAAAGAAATTATTTTTGTAAAATTAAAATTATATAATTTGAAAAATCATGTTTTAAATAAATAACTATATAATAAATTTTTTACTTTAGTAATTACATGATATAGTGAATTTAAATATTTAGTTCATGAATACTAATAAATATGATAATAAATTATTCTATAAATACCTCGGTTGTTACATTCTTCCCGCACCCATTTATATTTTTATTCCTCATGATCTTATTCACTTATTAAAAAAATGGGGATAATTTTCTCCCATAACATTTTGGAATTCCCATCTAATTGTTTAAACCATGTGGTTTGTCTAAAAAACATTAACCTAGTGAATTACCTTATTCTGTAAAATATACTCTCTATGATCAAGAATCTAAATAGGTTTCTCTTCATAGGAATGGTTCTCTTCCAACTGAACAAATTCTTTGATCAAAACTTGAGATGGATCATGTATATACCTTTTTAATATGAAAACATGAAAAACATTTTGTGCCTAAGATAAACTTAGATGTAAGGCTATTCAGTATGAAACTCGTCCAAATTTATCTAAGATTTCATAAGGTCTAATGAACAAGCTACAAAATTGTTCTATCTTACCAAAATGCATAACACTTTTACTTGGAGTGATTTTAAGAAAAATATGATCACCTATCTCGAGAGAAAGGCCTTTTCTCCTATTACCTGTATAACTTTTTTTCTTGCTATGAGCTATCCTCATGTGTCTCTGAATCAACAAAACTTTCTCAACCACTTCCTTTACTAATTTTCATCCCTCAAACCTCATTTCACCATATTCAACCCAAAATGCTGATGTTCAACACCAATTTCTATATAATTCCACAAAAGGTTTCATCTCTATACTAGAATAAAAATAATTATTATAAGAAAACTAAACTAATGATTGATTCTGATCCCAACTTCCCTGGTAATCAATTAAACAATATCAAAGTGTATCCTCTAGTGTATGAATTTTTCTCTATAACTATCCATGAAATTAAGGATGAAAGGATATTCTAAAATTTAATTCAGTATTGAATGATTTTTGAATGGATTTTCTAATGTTATAAGTGAACCTGCGATCAAAGTCAGATATAATAGAGAGATGAACTCCATGTAACATGGATATCTCCTTTACATATAAAAACAAAAAAATTTATCAGGATATAGTGTCTCGAATATAATGAAAATGAGCAGATTTAGTCAACATTTCATCAATAAACCAAATCGCATTATTATCTAAAGAAACCTTTGGTAGTCCCACCATTAAATCTATGTATATAGTTTCCCATTTTCACTCTATAACTAGAAAATGATTATGTATGCACTACGTTAACTTTTTTTCTTCTTCAACCTATTTAAAACTCAAACATTTCATGGTAAAATTAGAAACATCTCTTTTCATTCCATCCCACCAGTAATGCTCCTGAAGATCCATGTACATCTTAGTGCTTCCATGATGAACTAAAAACAGAGAACTGTAAGCTTTAAATAACAACTCTATCCTCAAATATGAATCACAAGCCACACATAATATATTCTCTAATCTCCAAACACAATCTCTATCAATGTTAAATTCAGGAAACTTACCTCTCATAATAAATTCTAATTTTTTTGAAACTCATGGTCTTCCTTATATGCTTTCATAATTCTGTTTCATAGATATGACTATACTAACACAAAAAACAAAATAGAGTAATTTCCTGTACCAGCTATATTCAAACCAAAATTCATCAAATCATTAAAAAAAGGGTCTTGTTCTAAACATATCAGGGTTAATTTAGCATTATTTTTATTACTCAAAGCATCATCCAATTTATTCACTTTTCCATGAAGGTAATGTATCATGCAACCATAATTATAGATTAGTTCTATCCATATTCTCTATCTCATGTTCAATTATTTATGAGTGAATATATACTTCAAAAATTTGTGATCGGTATATACTTCACACTTTACTATTCACAAATGATGGCAAAAAATATTTAATGCAAGAACAATAGAATATAATTCAAAATCATGTATAGGGTAATTTTAATCACAATGTTTCAACTGATGTGAATGAAAAGAAATTATTTGATCATTCGGAATTAGGTCACAACCAAGTCCTTTCACGAAAGAATAATTTTATATGATAAACTCGCCATTTTGATAAGGTAGGGCTAAAATAGGAGAATTCACCAGTCTTCTTTTAAATTCTTGAAAACAATCATCACATTATTCTATCCATATGGATTTAACTACTATTATAGTGAACTTAGTTATGGAGGCAGATAATCGTCCAATGTTTTCAACAAAAATTTAGTATTATCCATCTAAACCAAGAACGAAAATGAATATTAGTAATATTTGTGGGTCTTGGATATTCTTCAATGTTTGGACCAAAAGGGGCCTAAATACCCTGAGAGGGGGGGAGAATTAGGGTATGGATATACTTTATCTAATTTCTTCTGCCCCACTAAATCTTGACCTCTTTATCACAATGGTCACTTTGATTGTAATTGTATGTTTATTATGATCCCTTATTTTATTATTTACCTGATGATAATTCTTTGAATGAAATACAGGAAAGCAAGCAGGTAGACATAAAGAGTTTTTCTTGGTTCACCCTCACTAGGCTACGTTCAAGGAGGATAAAATGACAATGTTCTGCTGTACCAAATACACTAAAGTTCACTGCCAATTTACAATGTTTGGACTAGATCATTTCAATGCCTAGGCTCACTACCTTTACAATGTTTATGGTTATATCACTTCTTTCCAAGGCTCACTCCCTATGTGTCTTTCTTTTGATCACATCTGGTGGAGAGGGTCACCTTCTTCCACTTTCTTTTCTCACTGCTCTAGAAAGGATCCAATCACAGTTTAAAGACTTGAAGGTCCATTCATTATCACAAATTAATTCATCTTTCTCTATATATAGATGCTCTGTTGAAGTATTAATTTCACCCTTAGATGAATCTCACTTTGCAAAGGATGTACTGGGCAATCTTCCAACTTTCACACAGCCCTAGAATGACTGGTGTGCTTCTCTAAACCTAGTATGCTTCTCGATTCCTTGCATGCTTCTCAAGTCCTAGAGCAAAACTGTCACCTAACCACTTATGTGACAATCCCTTTTCCAACTTAGAACTTAATCGACCCACACCATTTTATTCCAAAACCAATATTAGCACACAACTTCTGAATATCTTTACACCTGTGCGACCAAACCACCACTTTTATGCTGAAACATACTTGTGCAACTAGAACTCAAAAATTTCATAAGTTTTGAGCTTCTAATGAAATTAGGATGGGTATCACACTATTTATAGTCATTTGGGGAACCTTGATCACCGCACGCAAGTTTCCTCCTGGTGCGCAAGTCCATCCGCCTAAGCCTCTGGCGGCCTAGTCACCTTGCGTACCCAAACCAAAACTTGGGCGCCCCTATTTAATTTTCCATATTTTGATATTCTGATCTTGAAAAACATATGGTGTGAAACTTTACAAGCCTCCAAGAACCTAGTGCGCAAGTACCTTTTCCAATAACACTATTCTAAATTTGTTTATTTTGTGGCCAAAAAATTTGGAAACATTAGAAAATAGTGCCACCTTGTACATGCTCTTTTTGTACCACCTCCAGACCATCCATTCCATTTTTTAGGTTCTTCTGTCAATCATGGATTGTAAAAAACATCTATTTATCTCAAAAAAACACCTTGAAAACCCCCTTTTTCAAAAAACTAAACATCGAGACTTGTTTTGTCAATAAACAAAATTACCTCAAAAATGATTCAATGATACCTTGAGGGATTTTTTTCTAAACATTCAACAATATTCATTTTTTCAGTATCAACAATTATTCTATCTTTAGAAAAAATGTGACAAATCAAATAAATAATTTGCAACCAAAATTCACACTTTTTGAATTTCCCATATTATTTATTTTCTTTTAAGGTTTTCAAAAAAACCATTACATGTCTTCATGTTACTATTTACTTTTATAATATACCAGAATGTCATAAATAAAAACAACCACAAACATATTCAAGAAATCTTGAAATATTTCATTCATAAGATCTATGAATATTGTAGGTGCATTAGTTAACCCAAATGACATAACTAAAAATTCATAATGCCCCAATCTATTATGAAATATCATATTTGGAATTTCTACCACCTTTACTTTCAACTAATGGTACCCCAACCTCAGGTTAACATTCGAAAAATATTTTTCTCCCTATAGATGATCAAACAAATCATTGATATGAGTAAAATGATACTAGTTCATAAAATTTATGTTATTAAAAGATCTATAATCAATGAATAGTATAATTAAACTATATTTATTTTTTAATAGACAAGATAGGATTACCCCATGGTGATGTTCTAGGACTTATAAATCCTTTATCAAATAATTCTTGTAACTTATTTTTCAATTATAGAAGTTCTACTTGAGACAATCAATAAGGGGGTTTTGAAATTATCTTAGCATCAAGAACTAAGTCAATAGTAAAAACAAACTCTTGATCAGGAATAACATAGGGAAAATCATCATGAAAAAACATCAAGTTACTCATTTACCATATACAATTCATGAATCTGAACATTTCCATTATTTTCAACAATATGTAAATGATAAATTTAACTTCCATATTTTAATAGTTTTATGGATTCATAATATGTTATAAGTAGTATGGTTTCATTTTTGTACAAAAACTAAAACTCTTTTTGAAAAGAAATATCTTTATATTTATAATCTATCTTAGCATGGTAAACAGAAATCCAATCCATACCTAGGATAAAATAAAACTCTAGTAATGGTAAAACAACATGGTTTTCAATTAAATCCCTTAAACATGAAAGGATTAGAATATTCTTATAATTTCTTTTTTCCTTTAATATTTACTCCATTTGTTTTCACCATAAGTTATAAATTCACTTCTTTAGTAGGAATTTCAAATTTACCAAAAAAATCTTAGAAATAAAGGAATGTATAGACCCCAAATCTAAAAATAGATTGAAATATTCTATAAAAACATGAAATATACCTAATACCTCTTCTTTGTATAGCTCAACATCTACTGAAGTAGTTAGAGTGGATTTTTTTTCAACCCCTTATACTTCCAATATTATTGATTTCCATTCTAAGTGACTAGATTTGGACATAAATTAGCAAAATGACTCTACCCCATAGAGTTAAATCATCTTACCATAATCTTTTCATTATTTGTATGATCATTTTCTTTATACTCATGAGCCACATGTCCAAATATTCCACATTTGTATCACTTAATATAATTTACAAGACATTATCTAGGATTCTATTTACTGCAATTTTTACAATAATGGAATTATATTTTCTAACCACTAAATTTCATTGATGAATTATTCCTCAAAGAATGCCAACTTGACTGCTCATTATTCTTTTCATCATGAGCACATATCTATCAAAAAAATATATTTCATCCTTTTCAGCACAAAAATAAATTTCTTATATATTTTAAATTCTCATACAAACAAATATCTTTATAAACCTAGTTTCAATATTGAGTTAAACCGATTAATTTTTTTATCAGTCTCTTGAACAAAATATGGAACATTCCTAGATAACCTTGTGATTTTTTCTCCATAATAAACTTAGTTGTATTCATCTTTTTTCCTTAATTATTTAATCTATTTTTTATTTGGAGTCGAACAACCTTTGGGAAATATTTCTCACGTAAAAGTTCCTTTAATTTTTTTCATTCCATGGAATCAAGATATTCCTTTTCTCTAGTATTATTAAGGAAAAACACTATCAATCAGCTTCAAATCCAAAAAAAAATAAATGGAAAGGGTTACCTTATGATGTTTTGAACATCCCATTAAATCATATATTTTTTCCGAAGCATGGATCCATCTTTCATCTACAACTCGGTCAGACGATCCACTAAATAATGGGGGATGTTTCCTCAAGAAATTCTCCATAAAATAAATTTCCCTTTATAAAAGATCATTTTCCTATATAAGAAGGACAACACAATCATTTTTCACCTGATTAAATATAGCAATTACTATCAAAAACTAATTAGTTATGATTCCCACTATTCCAGTCTATGGATTTAGAAGTATATCAGCCTCTAAATGCCTTCCTACTTCATCTTCCATGATTCTATTGTAAAAAACCATTTCTAAAAGACATATCATAGAAAAAGAAACATGAAAATAATCAAATTATATATCCCTTAAAATTAACTATATATTAAAAAATAAGTTATGGTATTATATTAAAATCATATTAACCCTTATGGTTATCTAAACCTTCCCTTAATATAAAATATAATGACCTAGCCTTAAAAAATTACATAATCTTGAGCTTCAGTCAATAAATTACTTTCTTTAATATTGAGGATATTTTTTGGTTTAGAGTTTTAGATAATTATTTCATAAAACATAATAAACATACCATATTCTTATTGAGAGGATACTACTAAAAATATCCATTTCTTCCACAATACAAATGTTTTTTAAATAAAACATGATTTAATTGAAAAATCATCATGATATTCAACTTGAGTTACTTATTTTTCTTACCCATACTTATACCCAGTGAAAAACATTTTAAAAACTAGGTATGAGCATAAAAATCTATGTAAGGTACATAAATATTGAAAAAAAATTGTCAAGTGAAAGCATGAATACCCACTACAAACCCTTTTCTTGAAAACTCATAAGCATGCATAGAAAAATCTTGTTGCATACATTGGATATCATTACCACATCACTCTTAAATTCACACTTAAAAATGGAATAACCTTATAGTAAAATTTTATCTTTGGATCACCCAATATATTGGAGAGCTATAATAGGTTTCACCCATCATATCTTGAGCTATAATGGGGTTCAAATGATCATATCTTTAGCTATAATGGGGATCAATCCATCATATCTTGAGAAAAAATGAGGATCAATCCATCATATCTTGAGATATAATGGGTTAAACCAATAATAAACAATTTACAAGGAATGTATCATGAATAAAACCTTTGATAACTTATTTAAATTCATGATAAAAACACATTTAGATTTCAAAATACCCATTTTTCTTAAAAATCACTTTTAAAATATGAAAACCACACACATAATAGTGAAATAATATTCTTAAAAAATAAAAATGAATATATATAAAGGAAACATTATAGTAAAAATATATCAAGAAATTCGGATAAATAGTTCATAATGTATAAAAAAATAATCTTTTTAAATTCCGTAAACGATACTTTTAAAATTATTTTAAAAGGAAACTCCCTCACCTCTAGGTTGAATTCCTCAGAATGTGTTAAGACATCATGTTTAATAGTTTTAATAGTGTTATTAATTTATTATAGTACTATAATAACATTTATAATATGTTAAATGATATTCTTATAACATTTTACACACATTTTTTAGTAATATTTTTGTTATTTCCATTATTTCAGGTGTGTTTTTTCATGGTTTCTAAGGTCGGTTTACGACCGACCTCCATGTCAAAAATAAATAACTCTATATAAATGAGAACATATATGGGTGTGTTTTTGTTTGTGTGTGTGTATAATTTTAAACAATTAAATATGAATTGAATCATTCCATGATTTCACCAAGAGGGAAATGAAAACTCATCATCTATGAGGGCGGTGAATTGACACACCTTGGACAACGATTTCATTTTTAAGAATAAAGGATGAAAATCATAGTTTTATAGTTCATATACCATTAACATAGTAAATTTACAAAACATATATGATAATGGAGTTATCATTAAATGTGGTATAGGGTCTGAGGATAATGTATAAGCAAGAAATAATTTAAGAGAGAAGAAAAAGGAATATTAACTCTTGAAAGTTTTTCCTTGAGAAAATTGGAAGAGCTCATTTTGTGAGACCAGAAGCACTATAATAAGGAAATGGATTATGATAAGGTAATTTGGAAGAGTATAGTTATGCAATATGTAATATGGTGATGAATGTTTTTGAAGGGATGGGTCACTTTTTATAATTGAGGTGAGGGGCTATTTAGGAATTATTTAAAATATTAAAATATAATAAGTATAATAAAAATTTAAAAACTTTAAAAAGGACTAAAACTCATAGGGTATCAAATTCTAGAAGTAATATTTTCATTTTGTTAGTTTTTAAATATTTTTGTTATTTTTAAATAATATAATAATATATTTTATTCATGAAAAATAATTTTTGTCAAATTAAACACTATTCAAACCTGACTTTAAACACATTAAAAAAAGGTTCAAGTTTGAATTATTTTTTTATTATATGTTATCCATGTCATATACATCTATGGGAATCATTATATATTTCTCAAGGACAAAAAATTAAGTTGAAAAAAATTATCATTAATTAAATAAATACAGCATCATAGTTTTAAATAAATATTGCATCATAATTGTGAAAGACTTTATGGTATTAATTTGATTTATTCATTAATTATTTAAATACTACATCATAGTTGTATAAGCCTTTATGGTATTAATTCTATTACAAAAAATTAAAAATAAATTTTATTTGAGAAGATAAATTTATTAGATTTAAAATTAACATTTATTTTCAAATAATACTTCTAGGAAACCATATATTGAAATGTTATACAAATTAAAAACTATACTATGAACAACATGTCTTAATTTTAAATAAAATTATTATATAAGGGGTTAAAGTAATTCATGTGGGTATAAAATGTCCCCAATTCGAAAAAATATATTATATTGGTATAAAAATTCTTATATAAAATTATTTAGTCATATTTTTGGTCATCTAAGGGTTCTTATAATTTTAATTAAAAACATTTTTTTATTTTTTTCTTATGATTGCACAAGCACTGCATCAACATTTCATAAAAATTATTGTTAATTATTTCAAATATAAAAATTAAAAATAAATTAATATCCTAAAAATAAATTAATTAGGTTGAAAATAAAATTATAGATTTATTCATTATATATATTCACTCATAAACATGTCAAGGAAACTTCTTAAATTAGTTATTTTGTCTTTTATTGCCTTGCACAATCATTTCATAAGAATTTTGATTAGACTAAAGCTATATAACTCTAAAATTAGAAATTATCAAACAATTATATATAATAATTAATAAATAATTCATGAAAAGATTTTTTAGTAATCAATTATTATACATTAGTAACCAAATTTGACATTGTCACCATTGTGTAGGCACTACATCTACACTGGAAAATATTTTTATATTTATCATCAAATAAATTATAACTTGAATTTTATGAATTCTTTATATAAAAAAATTTCTATTATAATATATTAATTTATTCACGACATATTTTTGATAATTATTGATATAATAACTATCTCTTTGTTATATCACAAAATATACCACATGAAAAAAATGTATTTTTTTCTATTCACCAAAAATTAATCTTTTACAAAAAATTATAAAAAAATAATACTAAGATAAATTCAATATTATGAATCAAAAAATGAAATTATGTTTTCAAATTAAAGTTATATAATTTCCAAATTAATATTTTAAATAAATAACCATATGATAAATTATTTATTTTAAGAATTACTTAACATAATTAATTTAACAATTTAATTCAAGAATACTAATAAATATGATAACAAATTATTCTATAAATACCCGGGTTTTTACAAATGCCTTCAACACCACTTTTATCGAACTTCTCAATATTTTCACCTTTGAATTTTATAATTCAAGGACTGCCAAACACCCTTAGTTATTTTATACTTGGGGTTTCATTATCATAAATATTATAATAATTCATATCAAATCATGGAACATAGAAAAAAAAATTGAATGTGAACCTCTAATCAAATAGAATTCATCCAAAGGATTCAATAAGGATCATGTTTAATCAACATAGTTCGCACCATCTCAATGAAACCTTTTTTATTTCTTTCAAAAACACAAAATATTTTTGTGTATTATACACTATGTTCATGATGAATTCCATAATATTAAAGATTATATTTAAACCTTCCATTTTTATATTCAATAATATTATTAGTTTGAATTTTCTTCCCATAATATCCATATCAATTATCATCACTTCTCCTAGAACACATAATAATTTTTAGAGCCTCTGATTTATGTTTTAAAAAAATACATGTAACATGATTCAATTAATCAATAAATGAAATAGTGTACTTATATTCAATGGATGATTTATTTCTAAAATTAACACATATGTCAGAATTTATGATATATAAGGGATGATTTGAATTTATTTCAACATCATTATATACAATGTTTACAGTCTTACCTTTCTAAGATAATAAAGCACACCAATCTCTTCTTCTTGATATTTATATAATATCACAAATGATTTATATACTTATTAACTTGATTATATTCCTCTAAAACATATTTCCAAGACTCTTATTCCTTAACTCATTGTTTTCCCTCATTTTCATATGGAATGATCCTAATGCATATCTAAATTGAAACAAGTTTCCTTTTATTCATTTTCAACTTGTTACAACTTTCCAATCTCCAAGATTTTTTTTCTTCAAAAAAACCATATGTTCTAAAAAATGATTTCTTACCTTCATTACAAAGCTATGAAACACTCAGTAGGTTTTATTTCAACCTATAAGAAAAATAAGAACTTCAAGGTTTCAACTTTTCTTTACTAATTATAGTATATCCAATACCTTTTATTCTAAGTGACTCATCATTTACTGAAGTATATATCTCTTCTTTATTATCTTTCACATTTTTTAACAACATAAAATATCCTCTCATATGTGAAGAACACCAATTATATAATATCTAAAGCCATTCTACTTTTCTATCTTTGAGAGAAGTTTCTATAAAAATGGTATTCTCCTTAACTTTTCATTAATCTCATACTAATTTTGATGTTTGTTATATAGATGTTTTTGAGTAGGAAACATCACTAGAAATCCATTGGAAATATGTCTAGGCTAATAACATATTTCAAAATAAGTTTCCATAGGTTAGAATCTATTTTTAATTTTAAAAAAGACTTTCTTTTGTTGTCTAATTTGAGTGGGTTGAATCCCCCGAAAATTTTACCTAATTTTTTTTCTAAAATCATTCTAATATTGATAATCAAACCAACACATCATTTTTGTGTGCCCAAAGCTTATATGATATCGAAAATATCTATAAAAATAATATTTTTATTTATAACCTATATGTTGTTAAGAATTGTGCATAAGTTTTCTATCATATTTTATACAATTATCTTTCTTTAGATTAAAATTCTTATTATCCTTCAGAAATCTCTAATTGTGGTAATATTTTCTTCAACCATTGATTTCTCAAAAAAAATAGAACTTATTACTTTTCTATTTTTGGATATGTATATTTGGGATTTCTTATTCTTTTTAATAAATTTAACCTTGTTGTTAACCTATGAGGATGATCTTTTATACATTTATAAATTTATCACTTCTTATAAATTTCATCAACTTATGAAATCTTGTTTTGTATGTTTGTGATTCCTTGATCATATTTAATAAATTTCTATTAAATAAGATTAAATTATTTACCATTTATCTTTAAATTTCCCTCAAACTAGATGTTATGGTTTTCCCCTCATCAAATAACTTCTTCATGCCATCAATATATTTTTAAAAACAATATTTTTATTCAATAACTAATTTATAATTATTTACTAAAATACTTTATTTCATCAACCTCTTGTTTACTTTTTCAATTTTAATAATCTTTGAGATACATTATCTCAATTATATTTTAATAATAAAATCCATATATATTTTCACTTCTTCTTATTCTACAGAGATATTGTTTTTATCACCGATATAGTTCTCATTATTAATCACTTAATTAAGAAACTTCTCCATAGCATCATCACTAGAGTAATAAGATTCTTATTCACTATCCAAAACTTTATCACATTAGGATAAAAAGTTTATACATTTATATTTATAAAACTTATTATACATTAATTTTTTAAAAGAATTTTCTTTTCATCATTTTCTTGATTGATCTTCCTGATTTTCTATCTTATTCATTACCATCCTCATATTCCTTTAATCTTGGAAATTTGTAGGAAAATTTACAATATCAATATAGTCAAATCACATAAATTGTAACTTTTCTTTATAAATCATTGTTTATATTTTCACCTTTCCAAAAATTAAATACATGAATTCATTATATTTTTACTAACCAAAATTTTCTATGTTAGATTTATTTACTTCTTTCTAAAAACATTCTTATATGTTCCTCAATTTGAAGCTTTGAATGAAATTTCTCAGTCATTATTTTCATTATTCTTGAAATCATTTTTTTATTCTCATTTCATATGTGATTAAAATGTTTTGAAGATCATCCAAAGAAAGGGTTTCCATACCTCTATCTTATAATTATTATACCTTGGAATTAAAATTATCTTTATACTTATTAGAATATTTTCATAAATTTCCAAATCAACCACTATCTCACCGAAAAATATTATAGTGCTTACAATCTTATTCATCCTTATAAAGAAGTAACCAACAAATTCATCATCGCCCATTTTAATATCTGTGTACGTAAAAATCTATTTATGTATATTTTCTTTCATCATTTCATATTTCCTTCATAATTTTTTTTTAACTTTTCCTAGATGTCATTGACTATTACAATATACTTAACAATCAGATATACAATTTTAAATAGGGAGGAGACTATATCATTTCTGAGTCACCCATAAGTCCCCCAATTTTCCATATCCATGTAGGTTAATACAAATCCAGCCAATATATTTGGGAAACCATTTGTATAATCTTCTAAATCTTCATAGCCACTAGATAAAAGTTAAGGAAACATTATATGCTAATAAATATGATAATTATTACCATAGAAGATAAAAAATACCTTTTTTATTCACTGAGTTCTAAAAATCCATGGAAACCATTCATTTATTCAAACTTAATTAAAAATTCAATGAGGTAACCATATCTTTGATACAAATTGTAAGGAAAAATTATGATTTATATGATAATTAATAAGAAGAGTAGGTAAATCAATGATTCTTTTAATAATTTATTACATTAGAAACAACCTTCAACTATGGTTTTTGAGAATAAAATCTATTTTAAAACAATAAACTAGAAAAATCATTGAAACATATGTATTTACCAGGTAAACTACTCAATAAGTGTAGCATGTCTTTCTTAGGGATCGAAAATAATACAAGGCTACCCAAACACCAGAAAAAATAATAATTTTAGTGGTTTAAAGAAATATATAGTATCCAAAACTTAAACGGAACTATGATCCTTTGATAGTACATGTGCTCCTCACATATATAATAAAATATAATAACATTTTTTAATAATAATAAGAACATTCACCAATAGGATTCGGTATCGTGTCATTGTGCTTCCAACATCCTTTACACCTTCCTTCTTGCAACTTCTTCATATTTCTATTTACTTTTATAGAAAATAGTGAGCATGAACTTATTTAAAATGATCTTTGTCTAAACCTGTAACATCCCAAGTAAGTAATGAATAATAGATATTTTTATCTATGTCTATTAATGATTAAGATAGTGTTATAGAGGCTTAAAATGAAAATAAATACAATCTTATGCATGGAATACACTAATATTCTTAAAAGATTGTTTTACTGCCTTGTGATGGCAAACCATTTTTGAATCTATATTTTGACAATTTTATAAACTATGTTTGTCAAAATAAACTTATTCTTTATGATTGGGACATCAAAATTTACCTTGTGTGAAATTTTGGTATTTTTCCGACAATGTTCATTTTTAAATGAATAGTGAAAAATACTGCATTTTACATCAAAACTACTTTTTAATCTAATTTATTTATATGATTAGATTATGTTTTGAATTGGTTTTGAAGTGAAATTAGAATATATTTTTACCATTTTATCCAATGGTGGTCATTGGAATCAATTTCGATTTGAAATTAGACTTAAACTGGTGTCAATCTTTTGATACTTATTGTTTTGTAAAAACACGCTATTTGCTCTGGCAGCGGGAATTAATTATTAAATTAATTAATGTGACTTATATGATTTGAATTTTGTAAAATAGACTTCATTTTTGAATTCGTAATATCAAATATAGCTTAGAGTGAATTTTTGGTAATTTTCTGAAAAACTTCAATTTTGATGAATAGTGAAACCACTAAGTGGTAATCAAGCAAACTGTTTTTTTTCAGTTAAATTAAAGTTTACCACTAATGTGTATTGAATTTTGAAAATCCGACATACATGGTTGTCATTAAGAAGTAAAATGTGGTTCAATGAGATTAAAATAATTTTTTGGTGAATAGTAACTTATTAAGTTCTTAATCGCGATTAGTGGTAATTAGGGTAGTTTAATGTATCAATAATGCTTTAATAATATAAAATGACCTAGACACATGTCCCAACCTCATTGGTTGTGTCATGTCCGACCAAGACAAGTCATGGCCTAACTTGGGGACCCCATGTATCCACTTTTGTTGGGAAATAACATAAATTACTTTTTATTAAATGTTAAAGTGAAAATGACACGAACATAATATGTTTTGCGAAAACAATTTTTAAGTGGGGTTATACAAGTCCAAATTTTGATTATAAATATTCAATGGAAAGATAAAAAGATTTCCTACATCATAGTAATTTGTTTATAATTTTTAGACATTAAATAAATTTAATTATTTATGACATAATAATGATGCAGCGATGACATCATTATTTGACGATTTAAATAAAATGGAAAGATAAAATAAAATCTATGAACTACACATGTCCAAAAGCAATTGGATGAATGGATTTCGATGCCTTATCACCTTATCCACGAATTCCATCAATGTGGGACCTTTTAAAACCGAAACACATTTTCAAATAATGTAATGTTTCTTTACTTTCCAAAAGTGCCCCTCCTCTCCCCTTATAAAAGGCCCCCACCTCTACCTCATTTCACACACTCTTCAAGCCATTGGCTCGGCCAACCCCTGCCCATTTGCTCTCTCCACATCCCTCTCCTCATCCTAGAGGATTCCCTTTGGGCAGAATCCTTTCAAAGGAAGCCTTTAGGCTCAAACCAAAAGAAGTTACACTTTTTAAGGTATTTCATTCTCTCATGTTCATTTGTTTTATTTTGCTTCTCCGACCCCCTAAACTCTTTTTATTTACTTCTTTTGTAACAACACCAGTATCTTCAATATACTAGGATGTTGTTATAAGATATATTTGAGCTACACTCTCACACAACTACATCAAATGGTTAAAGAACATACGGTTTCCGTGGATGGCGAAATTCTGCCTCCCGAAACGATGATTGTTCAATACTCATTTAACACCTTCAAAGGTGGCCATTATGATGTCACTATTTTTATATATGATATATTATATGTTTATTTTTTCCTTAAGCTTCTGTTTTTTTCATTTTGGGCATACCTTTATGGTTTCCATTATGGGTAAAACACGATATCTTCATTTTAGGAAGTGTGGACTACCGCCCCCTAAAAGTGATTTGATTCGTTAATACCATATGTGGGATGTGTAAAGGATAAAGTTAATGATATTATATATGTTGTTATACTGGAATTATAATATACTTTTATATCATTATGATTCCATTCCAGAAAATATGAAATAGAAATGGAAGTAGCGTTCATGCGTACGTACGGCTTACCGTCTCCATGAACGATGCATTTCATTTCTTACCTCTAAATGTGATGTAATATTATAAATGAATGTATGTACTGGATATATATGACATATATGATATCTACATAATGAATACCATTCTGGATATAATGAACCTTTGACCAAATTAACAACTTGTAAGTATAAGAAGTCAATTTTTGACTTAAGAACCAAATACCGACAAAATGAACATTATTAACTTAAATGATTACATGATGTTCATAACATGGTATAAAAGGAATAATGAACTTGAAAAAGATTCATAAGCAAGTAGAGATTAACTCAAGTTTATTATTCAGGAGTTTAAAGAACGGTCGGGTCAAGTCGGATACGAGGTATGGGACTTCGTCTCAATCTCCTTTCGTTGAGGCATATTTTATTTTATACACAACTTTCTTTTATACGGTGTATAAACCCCTTTGACTTTTACGTTTACTCAAAAGGAATCTTTTTTATACGAAGCGTTTACTAAATGACAAAAGGGAATGTTTTTGTCGTACGTATGCGGCGACAACGACTTCTCCGCCGTCGTAACCGTTATTTGAGTTTTGGCTTCCTCTACAAGCCATACCTTTTTTTTAAAAGAAAAATAAATACCATGTTTTACTTTGGTATTGAAAATGGTTTTCATAATGTTTTTATTATATCAATGTGTTGTATTGATATCTCGTGATTGAAATGTGGAAATGTTATGTTTCCTTTATGCATGTTTTATGTGATATGATTATGTTATGGTTCTTGGGCATTATTTCCGTGATAAACTAAGGGCGGGTGAGCCCGTTATAGCTCTCCAATGCATTGGGTAACGCGAAGGAGTGAAACGTTAAGGTTTCTCCGAAGAGATTTTAGGGAATATACTGTGATGGGTATTCCAAACGTAACCAAGAGGGTTACCCCCTACGTAAGAATGTTATGAATGCCTCAAGTTACCTTTACGTATTATGATTTATATGATTTATTCATGTTTTTATGAGGTATGTTAAAGTGCCTATGTTTTATGGGTAAAGTATGATTTCATTCTTATGTATATATGAACTCATGTTTCCTTTCCATGTTTTTATAACCCATACTGAGTTTTTACGCTCATCCCAAGTTTTTGAAATGTTTTTCACAGGTCAAGGGAAAGGTACATGATAAGATGATAGAGTCAAGGATGTGTCAAGAAATAATCCATGTTTTATTTTAAATGTGTTTCCATTGATGGGAATGAAGAATACTATCTTTATGTAACCACTTTGTTTATATGTGGAATGTAATGCAAGTTTTATGATCTAATTCTCTAAAACTCTAAACCCGAAAAGATCCTCAACGTGTAATCTTGTAATAACTCAAGATTAAGTAAGGTTTAAGGCTGGGGCCTTATAGTTGGTATCAAAGGTCGGTTTAGATAACTTTAGGAGTTAGAATTCTATTAAATGATTATCCAAAAATATTTTTTTTTTCTTTTTCGAAATGATATAGCATTTAAAGATTACCATGTTGCTTCATCTAAGACATGTTTGTTCAGAATGGTTTTCCGCAGAGGAAACAGGGAAGCAGTGCTAGGAAGGCATACAGAAGGAAATAACCTTCCGAATCAGCATCCAGAAATGGTCGGAATTGGAACTGAACAGTTTGTTGCAGTAATGGCGCAGTTGACTCAAGCGATAAATGGTGGAGGTATCCATGCACGAGATCAGCCAGACCAACCGCAGAGGAACATGTCAGTGGTGGAACATTTCATGAGGCAACATCCACCATCATTCAGAGGATCATCTGACCCTGTGCAAGCTGAAGGGTGGATTAAAGCACTGGAGAAGATTTTTGATGTCATGGGGTGTTCAGACAATCAAAAGGTTAGTCTTGCTATTTACCGTTTGGAGGGTGAAGCAGATCAGTGGTGGTCTATGGTTAAAAATATCAGGGATGCCGATGAGATTGATGCTCTTGACTGGGATGATTTCAAAGGTATGTTTCTTGAGAAGTATTTTCCTAAGGCTGTTCGACTTAGGATGGAAAAGCAATTCTTGGAATTGAGGCAAGAGGAAGACTCAGTGGCTGCCTATGAAGAAAGGTTCACTCGATTGGCAAGGTATGCTCCCAATTTTATCCGGGACCTTGATAGTAAAATCAATCGTTTTTACTCAGGATTAAAGCCAAAGTATCGAAGGGCATTAGCTTCTCGAGAGTTTAAAAGTTATGAAAAGCTTGTTCGATGTGCTGAGAAGGTGGAAATGGAGTTTGCCGATGACCAAGTGTTCTATAACAACCAGCAGAAGAAGAGACCGAGGTGGCAGGAGAAAGGTAAGAATTCTTCAAAGAAGTCTGATGGTAAGAGAACTAAGTTTCCAGTTTGTGATAAATGTGGCAAAAGGCATGCTGGGGAATGTCTTCTGAATTCTGGGAAGTGCTACCGATGTGGTAAGATGGGACATAAGGCTCGTGATTGCACTGAAAAGGATCAAGGTGAAGGTAAAAACAAATTTGATTTACAGTTAGTGAAATGTTTTAAGTGCAATGAGATGGGTCACTATGCAAACGAGTGTCCGACAAGGAGCTTGAGTGATGGGAAGCAGTTAGACTACAAGCAGAAAGGGGTGGTGAAATCCTTTGCAACTACTTCAGCGGATGTCGGGCCATCAAATGAAGTCGTATCAGGTACTTTGTTTGTTTTTTCAGACTATGCCAGTGTGTTGTTTGATTCGGGGTCTACACATTCTTTCATCTCTGAGACCTTTTCTAGTAAAATGGGAATACCATCTCAAGAAATGACTCCTGAACTTTTGGTAAAAACACCTGGGGGAAGTGTCGAGGCAAAAAGAATTTATAAGAATCTTCCTATCCTTATCTGTGGAAAGAACCTACTTGCAAACCTTATTGTTCTACCTCTAGTAGAGTTTGATGTTATCCTGGGTATGGATTGGCTCTCTATTTACCATGCTAAGATTGACTGTAGAGCTAAAGAAGTTTCTTTTCAGAAAGACTTTCAGTTTGTTTACAAGAATGAACCCTTACTTTTAATAACATATGAAGAGGCCGAGAAACTTGTAAAAGATGGAAATGAATGTTACCTTGCACACGTCGTTGAAAATAAAGGAACTGTTCAGATTAATGATGTGCCAGTGGTAAATGAGTATCCTGATGTTTTTCCTGATGAGTTTCCTGGAATAATACCAGATCGGGAAGTTGAGTTTACTGTTGACTTAGTTCCTGATGCTAAGCCAATTTCAAAACCCCCTTATCGAATGGCACAAATTGAACTTTTAGAGTTGAAGGAGCAATTGCAAGATTTATTAGAGAAAGGTTTCATTAGACCTAGCACATCACCATGGGGTGCTCCTGTTTTATTTGTTAAAAAGAAAGATGGTTCTATGAGACTTTGCATTGATTATAGAGCCTTGAATAATATCACTGTTAAGAACAAATATCCTTTGCCTCATATCGATGATTTGTTTGATCAGCTCCAGGGAGCTCAGTTTTTTTCAAAGATTGACTTGAGATCGGGGTACCATCAGCTGAAGGTAAAGGAGGCAGATATTCCGAAGACCGCTTTCCGTACGAGATATGGCCATTATGAATTTGTAGTAATGCCTTTTGGGCTAACCAATGCACCTGCTGTATTCATGGACTTAATGAATAGAATTTTCCATGAGTTCTTGGATAAGTTTGTGGTTGTTTTCATTGATGATATTTTGGTGTTTTCTAAAAGTAAAGAGGAGCATGAAAAACATTTAAGGGTTATCTTGCAAACCTTAAAAGAAAAGAAATTGTATGGGAAATTCAGCAAGTGTGAGTTTTGGTTGCAACAAATTGCTTTCCTTGGTCACATTGTTTCTAAAGATGGAATAACTGTTGATCCTGCAAAAACAAAAGTTGTGGAAGAATGGCCAAGACCCACAAGTGTAACCGAGATTCGTAGCTTCCTTGGTTTGGCGGGCTATTACCGAAGGTTTGTTAGAAATTTTTCACGGTTATCTAGTCCAATGACTAAGCTAACTCGGAAGGGTGTTAAGTTTATCTGGACAAAAGAATGTGATGATTGTTTTCAGGAATTGAAAAGAAGATTGGTGAATGCTCCAGTTTTGGCACTACCTTCCAGGAATGGTGACTTTGTTATATACAGTGATGCTTCATTGAAAGGACTTGGTTGCGTCCTAATGCAGAATGATCAGGTAATTGCTTATGCTTCACGACAGTTGAAAACTCATGAGGTAAATTACCCTACACATGATTTGGAATTAGCTGCTGTTGTTTTTGCTTTAAAAATTTGGAGGCATCATTTGTATGGAGTAAAGTGTGAAATTTATACCGATCACAAAAGTTTAAAGTATATATTCACTCAGAAAGAGTTGAACATGAGACAAAGGAGATGGCTGGAATTAATCAAGGATTATGATTGTACAATTCATTACCATCCGGGAAAAGCAAATAAAGTGGCTGATGCTTTGAGTCGAAAAAGTAATGCTTTATTAACAATGTTGCGTTTGGAACGTGATCATTTGGTTAACGATTTGATGAAATTTGGCATAGAAGTTGTTGGTGCAGGAAGTCCTTCTGTTTTGTTTCAGGTATCAGTGAGATCTTCTCTATCAGATAGAATCAAGCAAGCACAGAAGCAAGACAGTGAGTTGCAGAAAAGGGTAGAGCTGGTTCAGAAAGGTAAGTTGCCTGAATTCAACATTGATAATGATTGCGTTTTGAGATTTGGGAAGAGATTGTGTGTGCCTTCTGATTCACAGTTGAAGAGAGAGTTGTTATGTGAAGCTCATAGTTCTCCGTTTTCAGTTCATCCGGGCAGTACTAAGATGTATAGAGATCTGCGGGAGTATTACTGGTGGGATGGAATGAAAAGAGATATTGCTGATTTTACTGTGAAGTGTTTGACTTGTCAGCAGGTTAAAGCTGAGCGGCAGTTACCGAAAGGGATGCTTCAGCCTTTACCAGTGCCAGAGTGGAAATGGGAGAATATATCCATGGACTTTGTTGTTGGATTACCGAAGACATCTCGAGGTAATAATGCAATCTGGGTTATTGTTGATCGCTTGACCAAATCTGCTCATTTCCTTGCTATACGAGATACTTTCTCTCTTGATCAACTTTCCCGTTTGTATCTTAAAGAGATAGTCAGGTTACATGGAGTTCCCCTCTCCATTGTATCAGATCGTGATCCCAGGTTTACCTCTAACTTTTGGAAAGGCCTTCAGAAGTCGTTGGGTACTGAATTAAATTTTAGTACAGCTTTTCATCCTCAATCAGATGGGCAGTCAGAACGAACAATTCAGACATTGGAGGATATGCTACGAGCTTGTTCTATGGATTATCAGGGAAGTTGGGACCAACATCTTTCTTTGGTTGAGTTTTCATATAATAACAGTTTTCATTCTAGTATACAGATGGCACCATTTCAGGCATTATATGGGAAGCGGTGTCGAACTCCAGCTTTCTGGGATGATGTGGGTGAAAGAAAGTTGATGGGACCAGAATTGGTAGAAGAAATGGCAGAAAAAGTTCAGCTGATTCAGAAACACATGAGAACAGCTCAGAGCAGGCAGAAGAGTTATGCGGATAACCGGAGGAAGGATCTATCTTTCGAGGTAGGTGATCATGTTTTTCTCAAGGTTTCTCCTTGGAAAAGTGTGATGAGATTTGGTAAGAAAGGAAAGTTGAGTCCAAGGTTTATTGGACCATACGAAATTCTGGAAAGAGTTGGATCAGTTGCATACCGAGTGGCTTTACCTCCGATTTTATCTCAGGTACACAATGTTTTTCACGTTTCGATGTTGAGAAAGTATATGCCAGATCCATCTCATGTTTTGAGCCCAGAGGTAGTTCAGCTGGAAGAGAACCTATCTTATGAGGAACAACCGGTCCAGATTCTTGACCACAGGGAGCAAGTGTTACGGAATAAGGTGATTAAGCAGGTAAAGGTTTTGTGGAAAAACCACATGATTGAAGAGGCAACATGGGAATCTGAAAATGCAATGAGGGATAAGTACCCCCATTTATTCGATAAGTAAATAAATTGCGGGGACGCAATTTTCTAAAGGGGGGAAGGATGTAACATCCCAAGTAAGTAATGAATAATAGATATTTTTATCTATGTCTATTAATGATTAAGATAGTGTTATAGAGGCTTAAAATGAAAATAAATACAATCTTATGCATGGAATACACTAATATTCTTAAAAGATTGTTTTACTGCCTTGTGATGGCAAACCATTTTTGAATCTATATTTTGACAATTTTATAAACTATGTTTGTCAAAATAAACTTATTCTTTATGATTGGGACATCAAAATTTACCTTGTGTGAAATTTTGGTATTTTTCCGACAATGTTCATTTTTAAATGAATAGTGAAAAATACTGCATTTTACATCAAAACTACTTTTTAATCTAATTTATTTATATGATTAGATTATGTTTTGAATTGGTTTTGAAGTGAAATTAGAATATATTTTTACCATTTTATCCAATGGTGGTCATTGGAATCAATTTCGATTTGAAATTAGACTTAAACTGGTGTCAATCTTTTGATACTTATTGTTTTGTAAAAACACGCTATTTGCTCTGGCAGCGGGAATTAATTATTAAATTAATTAATGTGACTTATATGATTTGAATTTTGTAAAATAGACTTCATTTTTGAATTCGTAATATCAAATATAGCTTAGAGTGAATTTTTGGTAATTTTCTGAAAAACTTCAATTTTGATGAATAGTGAAACCACTAAGTGGTAATCAAGCAAACTGTTTTTTTTCAGTTAAATTAAAGTTTACCACTAATGTGTATTGAATTTTGAAAATCCGACATACATGGTTGTCATTAAGAAGTAAAATGTGGTTCAATGAGATTAAAATAATTTTTTGGTGAATAGTAACTTATTAAGTTCTTAATCGCGATTAGTGGTAATTAGGGTAGTTTAATGTATAAATAATGCTTTAATAATATAAAATGACCTAGACACATGTCCCAACCTCATTGGTTGTGTCATGGCCGACCAAGAAAAGTCATGGCCTAACTTGGGGACCCCATGTATCCACTTTTGTTGGGAAATAACATAAATTACTTTTTATTAAATGTTAAAGTGAAAATGACACGAACATAATATGTTTTGCGAAAACAATTTTTAAGTGGGGTTATACAAGTCCAAATTTTGATTATAAATATTCAATGGAAAGCTAAAAAGATTTCCTACATCATAGTAATTTGTTTATAATTTTTAGACATTAAATAAATTTAATTATTTATGACATAATAATGATGCAGCGATGACATCATTATTTGACGATTTAAATAAAATGGAAAGATAAAATAAAATCTATGAACTACACATGTCCAAAAGCAATTGGATGAATGGATTTCGATGCCTTATCACCTTATCCACGAATTCCATCAATGTGGGACCTTTTAAAACCGAAACACATTTTCAAATAATGTAATGTTTCTTTACTTTCCAAAAGTGCCCCTCCTCTCCCCTTATAAAAGGCCCCCACCTCTACCTCATTTCACACACTCTTCAAGCCATTGGATCGGCCAACCCCTGCCCATTTGCTCTCTCCACATCCCTCTCCTCATCCTAGAGGATTCCCTTTGGGCAGAATCCTTTCAAAGGAAGCCTTTAGGCTCAAACCAAAAGAAGTTACACTTTTTAAGGTATTTCATTCTCTCATGTTCATTTGTTTTATTTTGCTTCTCCGACCCCCTAAACTCTTTTTATTTACTTCTTTTGTAACAACACCAGTATCTTCAATATACTAGGATGTTGTTATAAGATATATTTGAGCTACACTCTCACACAACTACATCAAATGGTTAAAGAACATACGGTTTCCGTGGATGGCGAAATTCTGCCTCCCGAAACGATGATTGTTCAATACTCATTTAACACCTTCAAAGGTGGCCATTATGATGTCACTATTTTTATATATGATATATTATATGTTTATGTTTTCCTTAAGCTTCTGTTTTTTTCATTTTGGGCATACCTTTATGGTTTCCATTATGGGTAAAACACGATATCTTCATTTTAGGAAGTGCGGACTACCGCCCCCTAAAAGTGATTTGATTCGTTAATACCATATGTGGGATGTGTAAAGGATAAAGTTAATGATATTATATATGTTGTTATACTGGAATTATAATATACTTTTATATCATTATGATTCCATTCCAGAAAATATGAAATAGAAATGGAAGTAGCGTTCATGCGTACGTACGGCTTACCGTCTCCATGAACGATGCATTTCATTTCCTACCTCTAAATGTGATGTAATATTATAAATGAATGTATGTACTGGATATATATGACATATATGATATCTACATAATGAATACCATTCTGGATATAATGAACCTTTGACCAAATTAACAACTTGTAAGTATAAGAAGTCAATTTTTGACTTAAGAACCAAATACCGACAAAATGAACATTATTAACTTAAATGATTACATGATGTTCATAACATGGTATAAAAGGAATAATGAACTTGAAAAAGATTCATAAGCAAGTAGAGATTAACTCAAGTTTATTATTCAGGAGTTTAAAGAACGGTCGGGTCAAGTCGGATACGAGGTATGAGACTTCGTCTCAATCTCCTTTCGTTGAGGCATATTTTATTTTATACACAACTTTCTTTTATACGGTGTATAAACCCCTTTGACTTTTACGTTTACTCAAAAGGAATCTTTTTTATACGAAGCGTTTACTAAATGACAAAAGGGAATGTTTTTGTCGTACGTATGCGGCGACAACGACTTCTCCGCCGTCGTAACCGTTATTTGAGTTTTGGCTTCCTCTACAAGCCATACCTTTTTTTTTAAAAGAAAAATAAATACCATGTTTTACTTTGGTATTGAAAATGGTTTTCATAATGTTTTTATTATATCAATGTGTTGTATTGATATCTCGTGATTGAAATGTGGAAATGTTATGTTTCCTTTATGCATGTTTTATGTGATATGATTATGTTATGGTTCTTGGGCATTATTTCCGTGATAAACTAAGGGCGGGTGAGCCCGTTATAGCTCTCCAATGCATTGGGTAACGCGAAGGAGTGAAACGTTAAGGTTTCTCCGAAGAGATTTTAGGGAATATACTGTGATGGGTATTCCAAACGTAACCAAGAGGGTTACCCCCTACGTAAGAATGTTATGAATGCCTCAAGTTACCTTTACGTATTATGATTTATATGATTTATTCATGTTTTTATGAGGTATGTTAAAGTGCCTATGTTTTATGGGTAAAGTATGATTTCATTCTTATGTATATATGAACTCATGTTTCCTTTCCATGTTTTTATAACCCATACTGAGTTTTTACGCTCATCCCAAGTTTTTGAAATGTTTTTCACAGGTCAAGGGAAAGGTACATGATAAGATGATAGAGTCAAGGATGTGTCAAGAAATAATCCATGTTTTATTTTAAATGTGTTTCCATTGATGGGAATGAAGAATACTATCTTTATGTAACCACTTTGTTTATATGTGGAATGTAATGCAAGTTTTATGATCTAATTCTCTAAAACTCTAAACCCGAAAAGATCCTCAACGTGTAATCTTGTAATAACTCAAGATTAAGTAAGGTTTAAGGCTGGGGCCTTATAAAACCTATATATATAGTTTCTTCTTAGTCATATAGTAGTTTTTTTGGTATATTTAGTCTGGTCAATATGTCTGATGCCATCTTCATATGATGCTAACCGATAGTCTGACACCACTTTTTCTATTACCCTATGTCTGGAAGCATCTTCATAATATTCAATATATCCCAACTATTTGGTACCGTCTACAAGGTATAACATCATTTGGTGTAACTACGTCTAATTATTTGATGCAAGATCTCTCATGATCTATAATCAGCACCTCAATTCCTAACCAATTCACCCAACAACAAAAACTCATGAATAAAACAAATTCATAACACACATGGTCTCCTGTTATATAGGCATCACCTCTATGAATATTAAG
Source organism: Viscum album (assembly GCA_963277665.1). Lineage (NCBI taxonomy): Eukaryota > Viridiplantae > Streptophyta > Magnoliopsida > Santalales > Viscaceae > Viscum > Viscum album. Next base: position 75,084,908 of record OY728165.1, on the reverse strand, counting down.
GGTGTATTGAAAACTTCAAATTCAAATTTACCTCTAAAAATATGAATATCTCTCTCAAACCATTCAATTTTTTATCACCTTCATAATTTTTAAAATATGGGAGTCAAAATATATTCATAAAAAAATTTCCTTAGACAATGATGCTAATAAAATCTTCAAATCATATAAAATATTAGATAGAATCATGATCTTACTAACATTATTGTATAATAATAGAACATTTTTCTCAAGATTTTCACAATTAATGTCTTTACCTAAAAAATTAATTTTTAATAAGCGTAATATTATATAACTTCATAAGAGCATCTTTATTCAGTGGTGTTTCATCCAGTGTTTCATCTCAATGAACTATGTTGTATGGAACTTCATTATTTGATTATGTCATTTGATCTATCCTTGAAAGTATTTTTGGAATAATTTCACAAGGAACATTATCTAGTAGATGGGTTACTAATTTTCTATCAATTCTTATCCATATGATGAACCCACAATGATATATTTTTCATCTTAGATTTGATTAATTTTTAATACTCTATTATATTTGATCATAACATTATATCTAATGACATATATTGGAGAATTATGTCGTATAATTATTCTTAGAAACTTCTATCGGATGACTTCATCCAAAACCTCTATATATTGACTTATCTTGGAAACCTTTATTTGAATCCTTTTTTAAACATCCTATCTTTTAGACCTTCCTCAACTTGTTCTTTATCAAATAATATTCATTTAGTTTTTTTTTTGAACAACCATTTTTTTAATAAACCATTATTCGTTCATTAAGAACCCTTTTTTTATAAAAATCATATTTTTATAATTCACCCCAACATTTCCAATTCACATGTTGTCTTTTTACAAGTCCTTCTGATAGAATTTGTACATCTCTAATCTCTAATCAGGAACTAAATGTCCACCATGTTTCACATAGTTATTACTTCAAACATATTTAGTTGGAATCATGATTTCCTTATAATGATTATGATTTTTGGTACATTAAAGATCTTCAAAGTATCATATAATCTATATTTACATAATATAATTGTCAAATAGAGAAACTACAACAATAATATATAAATTTGTTTCTATTCTTCATTTAATCATGTTAGTTTAATAGACTCGGTCTATCAAACTCGTCCCATTCACATCATTAATATTTTTCTAAAATATATTATCTAAAAACTATAAAATAAAGGATTAATCATTGTCATGTTATTTATGTGTGATAATAAAATAAAATACATACCCAATCCTTATTTCATCTCAACTACATTATTCATAACAAACCCACACATAAAAACATTTTAGTATCAATAACTATTTCGATGGGGAATCATGAAATGATTATCATGTCACAAAGACCATGATCCCTGGGAAAATTTGGTATTGTATATGATGAAATATCTATGATGCATGAGGATAAGGGAACCATTTAAATTCACTAGAAAGAGGAACATTGTGTAGGTTCTATAAATATACAAAATAAAATCTATAGAAAAGGTAAGAAAATATATATGAGTTACACAAGAAGGTTAGGAGATATGTGATACTATTATAGAATGAATAAACACATTTCTTAGTTTTTTTAACTATTGAAAAACATTAATTATTGTGAAGATGGTGTATTGTTTGAAATGATGAGTTGCTATGTAAAATAAATAAGGTAAAATTATTATTATAATAATTTATACTATGATATCAATGTCTCTAGTTAAAACCTTAGGAAATTTTTGTTACAATGAAAGGATGATTCTGAACTACCCTTGATGGAGAATCTATTTCCATAAGAAATACATTTCAAGGGAAAGTAAAAGGATAATTCCATGCTAAAATATACTAGAAAATGAGTTATAAATTAGTTGTTGAGACAAATATTTATTTCAAATGTAAGAATAAAAATTATAAGTAATAGAATAATTCAAATGTTTCTTAGATTGAAAAAAATTATTTGAAACGAGTGTTTCAATATGAGGTATATGTTTAAAAATATAAAAAATATTTTAGGAGATAATGGAGAATAAAGTAGAAATAAAAATGAATGATCAAATTGTGAAGTTCCATGAAATTCTTGGTGGAAAGGATATATGAGAAAGAATATGTAGTGAAGAAAAGAAAAATCCAAAATAAGAGAAGCACTAATTGGATTCAATTAGATCAGATTAAATTATATAAATAGATTCTAAATTGAAATATAATAGAGAAATTATGGTCCATAGTGATTTTACATATTCCTCAATATACGTAAAATTGAAGGTACCATGTACCCATGAACATAGATATTTTTAAATTATTTTGGGGTGGTACTAAATTTATAGAAAGATGAAATTTATAGGGTATATGTGATCACAAATCACATGTTTTGGGGTTTAGAGAAAAACTATTTAATTTGGATGCATGCTAAAATGAGGATCCTTACTAAAACTTGAAGGTAAATAATGCATTCAAACAGGTGGAGTAAGAGGTATTTCAATTTCCATATAGTAACAAAGTTGTACACTTATAAAAACTCCAAACCTAATTATAAAAACTAGATCCAAAATATATAAAATGAAATAAATATTCTTTTTGAATCTAAAATATTCCTGGAAAATGGATTGAATTATATGAATAATCGGTATTAAAATCATAAGTGAGACAACTAATGGAACTATGATGAATCTATGGTTTTAAAAGTGACATTAGGACATGAATTTATTAGTAGTAGTACACTAATATAGGGTGACATATTTTAAGAATGTATGATCTATAATAAGTGATATCAGTATATGCCTAATGTAACTTGTAGTATTATTATTAATTTGGTTTATACCTAGTGATATTTTTCCATGGAGTGAGTGGAATCATCCCACTAAAAGATGAAAATATTTTTTAAATTTCAACAAGGATAAACTTTATATTTATCTTCTTATTTATTTATAATCGGTATTAGTTATTCCTAGTTACATGATACTTAAAAATATTGAATTGTAGGATTAATTTCTAATAAGTAGGGTCCTCAAACTGAAAACCTTTTCAATAAATATGATGTGACGTTTCTAGAGGTGTTGGTGGTGGATTTTCAAAGGCCTATTAGACATATATATAATTTAAGAGACCTATGATGAATGTAGGATCTTGGAGTTAAAGTGTTATTACTAGTTTATTATTAATATTTTATATCTATTGATCCAAAAATTTCTATTAAACAAGTAACATGTATCTCACTCATTTCTTTTAATGCTTATCTATTAACAGTTTATTTATAATGTGTTTGAGATCACGTATTTTGTTTTGTTTAATAAAGCTGAATATTTTTTTCTTCAAGTGGTTAAAGGAATACTTCTAAGCGATGTGGAAATATTGGAAGTGTTTACTAAGAAACTTTATTCCCATATTGATCCAATTATTACTATGATTATAGGATTTTTTAACACCCTAAATACTATGTCTTGGTCTCACTCTTTGGAATTCCTTGAGCATGTACATCTAAAATTGAGAAAGTTTCCCATAGATAGAAAATGGTGAATTCTGGAATTGGATATTCTAACCATAAATGTTTTTTTAAAAAATTTGTAAAAAGATCTAAAGTCCAATCAACTTATGGTTAGATTCAAAGTATGGAATTAGATTAATAAAAATTAATGATATTTCATGTTGATGGGATTTTTCCCATAGAATTTAGAAACCACGGGGGAGAAAGAAGCTGGATAAATAATCTAAGGAAAGAATATAAAGAAATATGATTGTAAATCCACTAAAAAAATCTATTTCATATAGAGGAGTAGAAACTACTGTGATTGTGGGATTGTATAATATAGAAATTTCTTCACAGTAAAATCCAAAAAATGGTGATAAAACTTGATGTTTAACATAAATTGAGTTTCCTCATTGTATTTAATTGAAAATATTTAGAAGGAATTTGGGGGAGAAAAAGGAATCAGATTTAAATGTCATATTATCAATAACATTCATAAGGGGGTATTTTTTACACACTAAAGTGTAAAATTGGATTTTTTTTAACATGATATTATTTTTTGAAAATATATTTTATGTTTTAGTATTGAGAATTGGGTACCAAAATTAATAAAGTAATTTCTAAAGAAATTGGGGATGTGAAAGTGGAAGGAATCATCAAGGTTTTATATAGAGTTAGTTTATCATAAAGGTTTATTATATTGGTTATTCTATACATGAATATTAACTTTTTCAGTTGGAGGTGACTATTTTTTAAGAAATAAAGGATGAATAATTGTTTAAAAGAAATTGAAAGTGTAAATCTGTAAAAAAATTGATTTTTAGAAATCAGTTGGCCTGGAAGAGGTTTAGAAATATATATGGTTAAAAAACATGTAAAATGATTAAATTTTCCCTGAGACTATCCTCATAATATTAGTGCATGTTCCTATAATATTTCTATGAGGACCTCAAAATTTTGGTATAATTTGATCACATGGATAGGATTTGTTTGGTTTGTAATGAATAAATTTTATGTACTACCTTTGTAATATTTAGATAATAATTTTTAAGTCTGTTGCGATTCATCATATGGTTGGTTCATGAATTAATATGGTTAACCTAGGGACTTGGTAAGTTTGATACCAACCCTTATAAAGATGATGCAAGAAACTATAATATTGGTGTGTTAGACCCTTGTATGCTTAATGTGAACTAATAATATGGTTGATATAAGCTTCATAAAGTTAACAATGAGGTTTAACAAGATTAAAAAGGTTTTTGAGATATATTAATAAGATTAATCCATGTAGTCATCTAAAGTTTCACATAACCTCATCAACTCTCAGGAAATCCTATCATGAATTTCCATTTGGTCTTCTTTGTATTTTATGAATCATAATTTATGGAAACATTTCAGTCAAAAATTGTTTTAGAGAACCATAATATGGCATAAAATTGGTTAGTAATATATTATAGATATTTTTATGATTATTTAATCCTTCATCATGGAGTAGAAATTCAATCCATAAATTAAGGGAGAATCAATACATAATATTTCAATATTTTAAGTCATTATATAAACTGATTTAATATAACTAAAAGTAATGATTTTAAACATCATAAAAAACAAAGTCATCATAGAGATTGTTGTAGTGATATATTGAGTGTATTTTTAAATACATGTTATGACAAGAGCTTGTGGATTTTCTTTTTGACATAAAGTCAAGAAATGGATGGGTTATTTTTCATATTTTGGAAAATAAAATGCATCATGAGTAATTAGGAGTTTACCCAACATTAAAAATGATATTATGGAAGATATGACGGAAACACAAAATTTCAATATTTTTCACCAATAAATATTTTTTTCAATCTAGGGATTTGATAGAGAAGAATAAGATAAGAAGAAAGTTTTATATATTTTTTTAATACAAAAAAGTGATCTCAAGAGAATATTTTTAAATATTAGAAAAAATAGAATGAAAAAGAAAATTTCAATTTTGAATATATTTTTCTAAAAAATAAACAAGTCAAAGGAGAGTATTACTTCCAAGCAGTACAGTGTTCATACACTAATATATATGAGAAGAATAAGGAATTTATAAGGTATTCACTACCACATATAGTAGTTAATGTAAGAGAAGATTATTAAACTAAAAAAGGTGAGCATTCTAGTCATAGTACATAAAGATTGAAGGTGTTGCATTTTTATTTTGTAATGAAATATGTTTCATGTTTCATGAAGTATTGGCTAAAGAAGAATATTTTTTTCATAGTGACAATCAAAATATGTCTGTGAAGGAGAAACTAAGGATTTAAAATTTACCAAATAATAATCTCTGATATTTATAATAGTGGTGATGCTATTTAGGATTAGTATGTGATCTATTATTTTATCCCTCTTGAGATGTGAGATAAGGAGGGAGTGTAAGGCAGGGATCCTTTCATGGTAGTGATCCAACCGAAAACCATCATGAAGGGAGTAACCCTAACTAAAAGTGACCTAGCATAAACTCCACCATTGATTAATGAGGTAAGTGGTCAAATGGTCCATTGAAACACTATTTATTACATATATCTTGGATTATCCCATTTGGTTTTACTTAGAAAAAATCCAATATTTATTCTATGCCTTTTATTTACAGAAATTTAAATGATATAAACTAATAAAGAATGAGAATTTATAATTGATAATACATGATAGAGTTGTAGTTTAATTGAATTTATAACCATTTAATCTCATAATGAAAATAGGAAAACAAGTACCCCTTATAATTAAGAGGTCAATATCATATTAGGATGTGAGATAATTAAGGAAAAGTGTTTAATTTGGAAATGACTTTATATCTTGATTCACCCATATCAAGGTATTTCTCAACATATATTCTTTTGGTCCTAATAGTTCATAAACACCAAACCCTAAAAGGGAGATTCATATGTTTGTCAAATTGATCAAACCATATAATCCTTTTATACATTGCTTTATTTCTATTACTATGTTTTCATCTATTTGATCTGTTTAAATTTAACTTGGGTAAACTCAATAAGATTGTGAACTAAATTTTTGATCACCAAGAGGAATATTATATTCTTAATACCTATGAGTAGAATCTATTACACTTATATGATGACAAAATAAATTAAAAATAAAAATTTACCATGTATAACATTACTATAATATTAATGTTATAGATGCTTATATTCTTGAAAATACATAAAAACAATTTCTCACATCTCTTATATCCATGTATCAATAGTTCTATTTACAATTATATATAAAGTATTTTAACCCTGCATCATAATTACTCAAGGAATAAAGGAAAAAAAATCACTAGAATAAAAAATTTTATTTTTATCATAATGGTTTGACATTAACATTTCTTAAATAAAATTATTTGATCTAAGAAATTATAATTAAAAAGAGTTTATAAGTCAAATGGGTTATCATGGTGGACATAATGAAAGGTATGGTAATGTACATGACCAAAACTATAGGTGAAATAGAAATTATTATCCTAATAAAAGGAATATCAATTAATACAATCTATAAAATCCTAAATATTCAGCCTATATGTGTTCTTGTAAGGGTTATTATTCTTGAGTCTAAAAAATACTAAAGATATAGATCCAATAAAGAATCACTTTAATATAATAAAAATGACTAAAATAATATTTTCAGATTCCATTAAGGGATGGATAAGGTGATGAGATTCACTAAAAACTATAAACCCTCAAATTATGATTTTTCATAAATTAATGATAATAAATTTACTTATGATTTCAATAAGTTGATATCTATAAAACACTAAGAATTTTTTTTAGGGCTGTTTTTATGTTTTATAAGTTTTTTTCTCAATAAATAAATTGGAGATTTATATTTTTTTATTCACTAAATATTATTTTTTTAATGTTATTTTTTTATTTTTATACATGTTATTGTTTTACATCAAATAACTAATATTGATTATGAAAATTAATATTATGTATGCTATATTTTAATATAATATAGTTTCCAAACATGAATTGTCCTTAAAATAAAATAAAATTTATAAAATGAAATAAAAAAATGACTTTTAAGAAAATGACATGTCCTTTGGTTATGAATAAAAGGACTAGTAATGAATGTTTTTTTGTTCAATGGGTGAAAATTATTTATAAAAGATAGTATTCCCTATAATTTTTTAAAAAAATTATTGTGTCTCAATGATATATTCTATCATAGGCTTTCATCACTTTTTTAATTGATGAGATTGAAAAATACATGTTCCTTACAAGTAATAAATTAGTTAATATATAATAATAACTATAAAATATATCTTATAGATTTCAATATACTTGTATACATACAATCAAAACACATATGGTACTAGTGAGTGAACAAAAAATAGGAATTTTTGGCTTGGTTGAATGGGTTTTCTAGGAACATGAATGATGTGAATAATAATTTAAAATACAAATGGATATTTATTTTTATTCCATATGATCCTTATATTATGAAAAAATTCATTTAAGTCTTACTCTTGTATATGGTCTATCATTAGACCATCCTCATTTAAGATTATGGCTGAATTACACACATTTAAAAAATTAATTTAAATTTATATTTAAGTAATAATTATTCAATTATATATATCATTTACATATTTTATAGTATTAATAGATGTATTTAGTATATGGGAACACATATTTTTTTACCCAAATGCACAATTTATATTTTACTTGGTTGCTCAAATAATTAAATTGGGAGATCAATTCACCAATTTTTCCTTAAATAAGATAAGATTCCAAATTAGGGTGAATTTATATTGAAATATTTTAAAGATTGTTATATAAATTTTTTTATTATATTATATATAATGAATCAATAAAAATTATAGACCATAAATAAGGAGAGAAAAATTGTTGATATTTTTATGGTGATATGAAATATTACATGATTCGTATTTAATTTATATTAAATAAACTGAATATGAAAATAACTCTCCACTCCAAGAAGAATTTAGGATAAGAGCATGATATATCTCAATTAAATTTTTTTATAGGATATATGAAATGAATTATCAATCAAAAGATGCTAAAATTAAACCAAAATGGAGGAGACACGACCTATCCTACCATTTCCCAGCTTAGATTTGGGATAAGTTGAGTCTTACCCTAATCCAAAATCCAATTTGTGTGGGGTCAGTGACTATTACCAAGAAATAATATCAAATTTAAGAGGCCTTATTCTAGTGATAAATTTCAAAAAAAATACGTGTCTAATAAATCATATAACAAACAACCTTCAATAATAATAAAATAATTTAACATTATAGTAATAATGAAAGTATTTAACATCAACTATCAAGAAAAATGTCCCATAGGGTATCCCTAAAGGAAAAAAGAACAGATAGGGGAGTGTCTCCAAGAACCAGGTCCATATAAAAAGTTAAATCACATCCTCTCTGTGAGGTCTCTTTTGAATAAATATCTAATAGAAACCATCTGTATCAAAAACTACCAACAATCAATATGTATTAGCTCCACCAACTCTACCACCACCAAAGTCACTTCCAAATTATGTGTTTTTTCATGAACACAAAAAATGTGGGATCAAATCTAGTGTATATGTGAGTATAAACATACCTAGAAGGATTCCATGAAAAAATTATTTAAAGGTAGATTTATGAGATATAAAAATAGAATAAAATATAGATGTTCTTTAAGGTTTAGGTAAAACAATGCCATATAAAAGTATTAATATTCACAGATCAACTCCAAAAAATATCTTATATTTTATGAAACCAAATCCACCTAAAATATCACACTACACATAGAGGTTATAATTTCTTATTTCTCATAACATTCAAATAAACTCTTTGAAATCATAGTGGGGGACCTATACCGAAACTATGCATGAATTTTAATTGATGGGGTTATCGATCATATGGATAAAGGACCCTCACCTCATCCCATAGGTGGGTTATGTTGAAACATATAGGTTGTATGTTGGATTTTTTGACAATATGTATTTTATTTTTTGACAAGGACATAAAGTATGTGATTATAATAAATAGTGAATTTGGTGATGAAGAGGATTTTTACCATATACATGGGAGCTACATTTGGGTTATTGAGGATGCATGAAAACTATATACCTAGAATTTCAGTCATTTCTGATGTTTTTATATTTCAAAACAAAAAGAAATAGAATTATGGAATTCGATTCTATGAAAGTCTAAAAGTTAAATTTGTCATTGGATGTAAATATTTATCCAAAGGTTGTATTTCAAATAAAATATATAACTAAGAAGTTGTAAGAGACTTTACAGATGATTAGAATTCTAAAATACAAGTACATAAATTTTTCCTAAAGTGGACATTCATAATATTATCTATAATTGAAATATTAATAAAGGAGAACTATAACTCGAATATGTAAGGCTTATTAGCATGAAATCTAAGGTTCATTTTTGAATATTTAGGGTTTTCATGGTGTTAAATTGTTTTCTAATTATGTCAATCCAATATGAAAAATTAATCCAGGATGATATGTAATGCTGAAAATAATGATATTTAAAGGTCACTGAGATGACTTATAATGTTCATAAAAATATTCAATGTGATATGTAAGTGTCCCTCAATTAGTATATATGGTTTAAAAAAATTAGACATAGTGGATACCAAAATTCAGAGTTGTAGAATTGGAGATGTCCTAGAGAAGATTTCTAGTGATATGTAAGTTTCCCTACTCTATATGTAAAAACGTTTTTGAGTAGATTGGCATGAATTTGGAAATGTATTAAAAAATCATAGTGATATTTAATGGTATCCTAGGTTGATATATAAAATTAATCTATATAGGAAAATAGAAAAGTGAAAGACTTCAATATGATGTGTAAAAGTAAATGATCCAATACCAAAAGGTTATTCATATTGAAAAATTTCACATCATCTATACAAGGTAACATATGTAAAAGTAACCTAGGGTGGCATTTATGAGTGATTTGTGACCGAGAAGACTATGTTTGAGAAAATACTACATTATTTTACTATAATGTTATACGCATAGCTAACCAAATAAATATCTAAAATTAAAAAAGATGATATGTAATTTTAACTATCAATCATAGATTATGATTGATAATATGGGAAGTAAAATATTAAGATATACATTATATCATAATTTATGTTTGATAATTCCAAAATTTGTGGATGATTTTACATTATAAAGGAATAAAATCATGTTGTCATTGAAGGAGGATAACACCATGATAATTTGATGATATAAATATATGTTTTTTTATATTTTTTAGATCTGATTACTCAATGAGAATCACATTCTGATTTAGGATTTCATTCATTGATCAAGTTGAGGATATAGAATATTACTCCTTAGTGAGGATTTCATTCCATGAAGAGGATAACATCAGTTAAACACATATTTTTTTAATTTTAAAAATATGGATTTGGATTGATATTTTTGGAGGATGACACGGATTTGAATTCACATTCATCACCTCAAAAATTTTACGGTACACTTTTCATGATAATAGAGAATTATGAGAAAAAGTATTGTTCCTAACCATTGAATTAAATATTGTGTTCATGGAAAACATTATTAAACTACTTATATAATTTCTAGAAAACGTTGAGGGGGAAAACATATAGACATATCTAATTTTGAGATGGTGAAGAGAAGAGATATATAAATGGTGTAATAAAGATAATATCTAGTTTCTTATGGAATAATGCACAAATATTACAATGTTTACACTTCAATATATGAATATTAAGGAAATAGTGGTACAAGATAATTATAGTGGATAATTATATTCATCATGAAATTTTTTGTTTCTTTTGTGTTTTTATAGAATACATGGACTCAACCCTCATAATTAGGCTTTAATATCATTATTCCTCTGATGATTGTAAGATTATAAACATGAGTTTAAAATAAGATTCAAATCTTGACCTATGATGTAAGAAAGATCACTTGATAAACATGGTAGAACCTCACATCTATAAAGTGGTAAATTCCATGAATGATGAATTGAATAGATAAAAATATGATAGTGTTTCCCTTGGATAGAAAATAAGTATTTTTAAATTCATTTACATGAAGTGATCCTTAGAATATAGTAACCATTTACTAGAAACATGAATCCATAGAAAGTTGGTATAGTTTATTTTCACACACTGGAACATCCTTGTATGTTTTCTCCATAAATTTACCCTTATTTGTGTACCAAATAATTCTGTTGAGTGTTATTGTGATTTAATTTATACATGCATAGTTAATAATTGATGAGATCAGTGGTAAGAGGAAGGGATAAATTGAAAATTTTCATTTTAATGGGGGAATAAGATTTTAGGTAAAAGGGGATAAAAAGAAGGGGGAGATGTTTAATTTAGTGTGATCCTAGGTTCCTCGACCCTATTAGGGTGCATGAATTTATCTTGGTCTTATCAAGTGGTATTATAGCCAAAAAAATAGTCATCAAGTTACATATACAAATTAACTTTTAAGTTAATTGTTGTCACATCCATGATTTTATTTAAAGTTGTTTTTTACCTTTCTTCACTTATATTTCCTTTGATTTTGGAAAGAAAAATTGAAAATTTTGGGTGGGAAGACTGTGGTACACAATTGGAGCATGGTTATTATTAACTATACGCCCTGCCCAGGTAATAGTGTGGTATGTGTCTAAGTGAGACAAAACCTACCATTCGGTTGTGCACCTCGGCCTAGGTACTTGTGTAGTCACTTTTTGTTTGAGGAAGTAGCTACTGCATATCCAAATCATGGTTAGTCATACCATGTGAGGTATTCGTGTAGTTTGACCTCCTTGGACAGAGCATGCAACATGGTCTCTTCACAGTTTATCAAACTGTGTGGACTAACCATGAACCTTGTCTAGCTCATTAAGAATTTGGTTTTATTTTTTTTCTCCAATAAATTTTAACCCCAAAACCCTCATTTCCCCTCCCCTCTTGGGATCTCCCTCTCTATGTGTGCCTCCCTCTCTAACCTCCCCCCTTTAGGCTCTGATTTTGGGTTAGATTTGGGTGTATTTTCTTTGATTAATCATGTAAGTCTCCTCCTTCCTTCAATTCTTCCTCTATTCTAGGGTTTCCTTCCTTTTTCCTGGGGTTTTTCTTCTTCAGCGGATAGGGTTATGGTTTTTGGAATTCAATCTTGAATTATTGGGTTCGATCTTCATGACTAGGGTTTTATCATTCTACCTTGAGTTGTGGTTGAGGTATGGTTGGAGTTTCTCACCATATTTTGTGTCTTTCTACACCAAATCTAGGTGATTACTTGCTTAAACATTATTTGATGAATTTAAATTACTTTCTTAAGTATTTTTTGATGTTCTATGGTTTATGTGTTTGGTGTGAATGTAGTTTTCAGAAATATTTGGTTGTAATATGTCTTTAAATGTTTTTTATATAAGAAATGGGGTATATTATTGTGTAAACTCTTGTTGTGAAACTTGATAATTTTTTTTAAATTGTGAAATTGGTTTATAAAATTGTTCAAGTGGTATGAACTATGTTTTGAATTATTTTTTGATGTGATTTTGGTTTTAAAATTGGATTTTGGGTGTTCATGTGGTGGCTTGTGAAGTTTACTACCTTATTTATTTTTTGATATGTGGAAGTGGTGTATTAAGTGAAATTTGGAATAAAAATGGGAACAATGGGAATCCTCATAAACTAGTTGTTAGACTAAGACTAGTATGAAAGTGATACGAAAGTAGCTTCAGCTCGGTTTCACTTAGCAGGACCAATGATAACAACACTAACTAAATATCGTGATGATTAGAGTCCACTAGGATCATGAGGTGTCCCCTCTTAGTGGCTTATGCATGAGAACATTGGTTGTCATGGTTTTTATGCCACATTTCACTGAGATACAAGGTACCCAGTGTCTCATTTCTAGGTAGTGCCTAGAGGGTTTTCCCCATGACTATTTATATTTGAATTTTTTTTACTTACCATCAGAATACAATATAATTTGTAAGTTATTTCAAAAAGAAGAATGTTTTCTTTTAAATTTGTTTCCATTAAAATTTGTTACCCTTAGAAATTATTCTAGTCTTTCATTATTAAAACTTTTAAGTTATTTATCTTATAATTTTTGTAGCATGTAATATTTATTAGGTTTCATCCTATTGGTATTATGATCACAACCTACATACACATTTGGGTGTAAGTAAACTTGGTAATGTTTGAAATCGGTAAGGGAAAGGATTTTGGTGTAGGTGGTGAGGGTTTTCATAGGTTCTAATCGGTGAGATGTTGTGGAGGTGGATTCAATGCATTTCTCCTCTTACCATGTGGTGGTTCTTGAGACTGTATTTGATTCCTTTTGTGTTGTAGCCTTTTTGGTTTTTTTATAATACTTGTAACTCCAAATTGGAAATTGTTTATGGGTTTTTTGGTTATGGATTTTCAATTTCATTTTATTTTATTTTTGGTCATTTTGTGTTTATAAATTTGGGAAAATTATTCCCATGTTGCATTATTGATACCTGAACACTTGTTTCCAGTCTGTGGGGATCGGAAAATCCCTTTGGGCCATTCCAAATACCAGGTCGAGCACTGGTTCGAATGAAAACCCGACTTGGTTTGTGAAAGAATGGTATCAATTCCAAGTAGCTCTTTGAGTAATGTTATTTGGGATGATTCTAAAAAGATTTGAGCTAGGATTATTGGGGCTTGGAGTTCTGGTTGTGAGTGGGGTGCCTTTCTAGCACACCATTTGATAAATTTTGAGACTCCATGGGATGTTGGGATATCTGTTTAACTTATCCTCCAGGTCGAATGTATAGGCTGCAGACTATACGTTGACATTGGTTGGGGTAAAGTGGTTTAGTCATATCATTTTCATGATAATTTCGGTTTGTTTTTTTTTTGTTTTTATTTTTTGTTAATTTTCAGATTTTCTATATTAATTATTTTTATTTTAACTGTTTTTTTGTAGAAACTTGCCTCCCTAGAGAATTACCTTGCAACCATGGGAAGAGTTCATAGATATTTATTCCTCACAACATGATCAGAGGTTAGTGGAAGCTATATTCTAGGCTATTTAGATTCTAAGATAGGGAGGAAGTTTTGGTCTTTCTCTAGTTAGAGAAGTTGAACATGGTTCTACGAAGGAAAAATCCCAAGAGTTTGTCAACAAAAAACCTCCCTCTTTCTAAGGTAGCATTTAACCTCTAGAAGTGAAGGGGTGTCATGAAAAGATAGAGTGCATTTTTGAATTCCTAGACACTCCTGAGGAATTTAGGGTGAAATCTACATTGTTACTACTAGAAGGTACCAGTTGGAGTTGGTGGGACTCCCTGATTCGAGCTGGTAATCACGAACAGATGAGTAGTACGGACTTCAAGGAGGCCTTAAATGAGTAGTATTTCCCTATGTTCTTGGACTATGTCATATCCTAGGAGTTTGTGGATATCATTTAGGGGAACCAATCAGTAATGTGGTATGCCAACTTCTTTACTGAGCTAGTTCGATATGCACCAGAAATAGTTTATAATGAGCAGATAAAGGCACATAGGTTCGAGAGGGTTTTACTTCCAGAGATCTATTCTTTGTTTTTTATTTTCAAGTTAAATACCTATGTTGAAGTAGTTAATTGATATTTCATGGTATAGATTGATCAAAAAGGTAGGTCTGGTTTCTTTGGGGCTATGTCAGCAATGTGAAATGGAAGTTCCTCTAAGAAGAAGAGGAAGAAAGATGAGAAGGGGAAAAGGGAGGTGGTTGTTTAGGCCAACCTTATATGAAGACTTCGTATGTGGTTTCCGATTGAGGGTATTTTGTGTGCCATCAGTGCAGGAATGAGGGACACATATGAACTTCATGTATGTACCCTCCTAAGACTTATCATTTATGGGGATCTATAGGACACCAACAACGTTTTTTCAAGTTTATGCACACATACTAGATTGGGGTAGGATCGGGGGCTTCTAGTGGAATGTCAACCTAGTTAAAGTTTTCCAGAATAGTGGGATCTTATTTCTGTGGTCATGGAAGTAGTACCAGATCTTCTTATAGTCAAAGTTAGTTCATGGAAGAGCCAAAATTTAGTGGTCATGTTCATACTCAAGTTGATACTAGGAATATTCAGGTTATGGATCAAGTACCAGTAGGACCATATGTAGGGCCCATGATAGTTTGAGGTAACACTCTGATTGAATATTCTAGAGCAGCTATTTTTTATACTAGAACTTCTATTTTGTTTATATCTTCCTTCCATGTGAACCTACTGAATTTTTCAATGAATATTATGTATTTTTTGATGATTTGGCAACGTTGTTGGGTAGGAAGAGGAATTAGGGTCTTAGGATCCTATCATGGGAACTATCCATGTCAGGGGTTGAGTTGGAATGGTATTTTATGGTCTTAGATATATACATAATTTATGTAATCATTGGCATGGATTGGATGGTGTGCCTCTAAGTGAATATTGATTATTATAGGCGGTGGGTAAGTTTCATGGAACCTGATGGGAGTGATCTGGTTTTTCTTAGGGACTGGGATCCTAAGTCGGATCATTTTAGACCTCCAGTCCAAGAATTGGTTAATATATTTTTCAATTATCATTTCTTGTTGGGGAAGTTGATATTAGTTCTTTTTAGTATGGATTACCTCCTCTAGAGGATGGGTTCCCCATGATATTCCAAGATGACTTTTCAGGTTTACCCTCGGAGTGGGATGTGAAGTTTTCCATATATTTGGCATCAGGAACACAACCAATATCTCTTCTCTTCTATCATATGGCCCCTCCAAGATAATGGAATTATAGATATAACTGGATGATTCGGAATCCAAAGGGTTGATTCACATGAGCATCACTCCTTGGGTTGACACTATATTTATTGAAAAGAAATTCCAAGGGTCTCTCTACTTTTGTATCGACTACCTAATGTTGAATAGCATAACCATTAAGAACAAGTATCATTTTCCCAGAATTGATTATTTTTCAGTTAGTTGAAGATGGAAATGTTGTTCTCTGAGATCGAATTGTGTTCTGGTTACCACCAAGTTAGGGTGAAAGAGGTAGATATTTCAAAAACAAATTTCAGAAGCTGGTACGACCACTTCGAGTACTTTTTCATGCCTTTTAGATTGAATAACTCTCCAGAGTTATTCATGGTGCTCATGAATAGGTTCTTCCACCAATATCTTAACTCTATTATTTTGGTATTCATGAATTACATCCTAGTTTATTCTGAATCTAAGGAAGATCATGATCTTCATCAACAGATCATGTTGAGGACTCTCCATTTCTATGATAAACTTTTAACGTGCACTTTCTGGATAAGGGAATTGAAATTTAAGGGCCATGGTATCTCAGAGAAAGGGGTTTTGGTGGACCCCAAATATACCAAGGTATTTATATCAAGAGAAAAATCAAAAAATGAGTTTGAGATTAGAAGTTTCCTTGGCCGCACAAGTTATTATAGCTGGGGTTTTTGGGATTTCTCTCGACTTTCTTAATCCATGAAAGTGCTCAATCATAAAGCGGTAAAGTTTGAATGGATCCTAGAATGTCAGGATTCCTTTTAAGAATTGAAATTGTGGTTAACCACTATAACTGTGTTGAAATTTCCAGATTCAAGAAAGGGTTATGGGGTTTATTATGATGCATCAATTATGGGTCTTGATTGTGTACTTATGTAAGACGATCATGTGGTGTCATATGGATCTCTCCAACTCCAGATACATGAAAATAATTACCCAAAAACATGATTTGGAGTTTTTAGTGGAGATTCATTCCTTGAATACAAGGAATTATTTTCTTTTTGGGGAGAAATTTATAGTTTACTCAGATCATAAAATATTAGCCTACATCTTCTCCCAAAAAGATCTAAAATTGAGGCAACGCCATTGGATTGAGTATTTTCAAGGGTTTGACTTTGATATTTTTCTATTCCCTAGGGTAGGGTAATGTTGTGGAATAGGCCTTGATCTGAAAAGTTCCTATGCATGCATTGAGAAATTCAAGTGATGAGTGGACCTTAATGGGACTCTTTTCCTAGATGCACTTGGAGACCCAGGAGTACAGTGGAGGTCTGTTCTTGGTGAGTGTTCAGTTGGATCCTTCTCTTCTAGAGATAATTATTAAGATAATCATGGTGATGAGTTATTCTAGTAGTCTGTGTAGTTTCTTCATGGTGGGGAGACATCTTGTGGTTAGTCATTGTCTCCTGATGGAATCTTGTGATTTAATGGTCGTTTGTGGTGTCATTGTCTCTGAGGATGGTGGTAATGTAGGATATTGACCAGTATTAGTGGTTGGTTCATTTTAAAGATACCAACATGTATTATGATGTAATTATATAGTCTTTGTGGCCTGGCATGAGGTGGGTAATAGCTTACATTGTATCAAGGTGTTATATGTGTCAATAGGCGAAAGAAGAGCTTCAAAGGCCCTCTAATTTTCTTCAACCATTACCCATTCCTACTAGAAAGTGGGATGTGGTTTCCATTGATTTCTTTATTTTATATCCTCTTGAACCTTGGGGAAGTAACACCATATGGTTGATAATTGACTGATTAACCAAATCAACCCATTTCATTCGGATAAGATATTCACTGAAAGTGGATGACTTGGGCCAATTATATGTTCAAGAACTGGTAAGGTTTAATGGTGTTCTATCAATAATTGTTATTGATAGAGAACCCCATTTACCGATTGGTTCTGGGGAGGCCTTCAGAGGAAATTGAGGTCACAAATAAAGATGATTATGACATACCTTCCTCAAACGAATGGTTAGATGGAGTAAGAAAACAATATTCTGGAAGACATGCTTTAGGTCTATGTCTTAGATTTCGGTGGATCTTGGGTCAACCATTTGGTATTGGTAAAATTTTACTATAATAACTGCTACTAGACCTTTATTTGAATGGATCCTTTTGAAGTACTATTTGGCTAGAAATTTCAGTCTCCTTTATATTTAGCTGAGGTAAGTGAGACCTCACTATTGGGACTAATCCTTGTGAGAGAGATATTTGAGAAAGTCATGTTAATCGGGATGTGATTATTGATAGCTATGATTGGTCACAAATATTATGCTGATCAAATTCACCAATTTATTGTGTTTTTGGTGGCTGACTGGGTGTTCTTAAAAGTGTAACCCCACATGGATCATTAATGTTTTGTAAAGCAGGGAAAGTTAAAATCAAGGTATATCAGACATTTTTAAATCACTGAATGGGTTGGCAAGGTGGAATACAGGTTAGATTTTCCTTCTCATTTGAATTAAATTTATGATGTATTTCATGTATCCCAATTGAATAGGTATAATCTAGATATGTCTCAGATGTTGAATTGGGAAGAATTTTAGTTGGATCTTGATTTTCCCGTGTTTGAACAGCATGTGAGGATACTATATTTCCAAGAGAAGGTTCTTAATGGGATGTCAATTTTATTGGTCGGTATTTTTTGGAAGCATTTTAATGATATACAGGATACTTAGGAGTGGAAGTAATGGGTTAAGAAAGAGTATCCATTCTTGTTTTTTGATGAAGTTTTGAGTTAAGTTTTCAGGGATGGAAAGTTTTCATAGTAGGGAGAATTGTCAAATCCATGATTTTCTTTTCATGTATTTTTCTTTTTATTTTTGGTCTACCTTTTACCCGTTAGATTTCCTTTGAGTTTTTTGAGAAAAATAAAAAAATAATTGGTTGGGAAGACCTTGTCGCATGGTTGTAGTACAGTTAGTATTAACCATACATGCTACCCAAGTAATCGTGTGGTATGTGTTCGGGTGAGGTAGAACCTACCACACACCCATCACATAACCATGTTCCTCGACCCAGGTACTCATGCGGTCACTGGACTTTTGAGGTAGAAGCTACCACATGGACAATACATGTTTAGTTAGATGGTGTGAGGTAGTTTTGTGGTATTACCTCCTTGGATAGAGCATGGAGCACAGTCACCGCACAGTTTATCAAACCATATGAAAACCATTCACCCAGTCCAGCTCATTAAAAATTGGGTTTTATTTTACCTCTCTCCCTAATTTTAACCTCAAAACCCTAATTTCCTCTCCCAAATTGGGATCTCCCTTCCAAGGTGTGCCTCCCTCTTTATCCACCTCCCTTGGGGCTCTGGTTTTGGGTTGAATTTGGATGGTTTTCCATGATTCATCAAGTAAGCCTCCTTTTTTCCTTTGATCCATCCCCTATTCTAGGTTTTCTTTTCATTTTCTTGTGGTTTATCTTCTCCAATGGATAGGATTAGGATTTTTGGGGTTCATTCATGAATTTTTTTGGTTCAGTCATCCGGATTAGGGCTTAATCTGGTTTTATTAAGGTGTAGTTGAGGTGCGGTTGGATTTTCTCACCGAATTTTGGGTATTTCTATACCAAAGGTGGTTGATTCCATGATTAAAAAATTATTTTATGAATTTATATTACTTTTTTGAGTATTTTTAGGTGTTTTATGGTTTATATGTGTGGTAATAAAATTATTTTTGAAACTTATTGGTTTGGATATGGCTTAAAAGTGATTTTTATATAATAAATGGTGTATATTCTTATGTAAACCCTTATTCCTCTACTGGATAATTTTTTTAAAATTTTTTCAAGTGTATTATTAAATTATTCAAGTGGTGTGATGCATGTTTTGAATAGGTTTTTAGTGTGACTTTGGTTTTAAAAGAGGACTTTTTGTGTGGAAGTGTTAGATTTTGCGGTGTATTGAATTATTTGATTTATAATATGTGGAAGTGGTGTCTTATGTGAAACGTGGAACTTAATTGATAACAAAGGGAAGATTGAGTAACTAGGTGGGCGGACTAGGACCATTATTCTAGTGATACAGAAGTTTCTTCGGTCAGGTTTCACTTAGAGGGATTGATGATGACAACACTAACTAAATATTGTGATGATTAGAGACCACTACGCCTATGGAGTATCCTTTCCTAGTGTCTCATTAATGAGAATTCTGGTTTTCGTGGTTTCCAGGACATATTTTACTACGATACAAGGCATATAGTATCCCATTACTAGTAAGTTCCAAGAGGGGTTTCCTCATGACTAGAGCTCTTTTACTTTATCTCCCTTATCATTGGCATAATTTATTCTTTGTTTGTTATTTCAAAATCAAGCTTGTTTTATTTTAACGTTATTTTCCTTAAAAGTTTTTTCCCTTAAAAAATTTATTGTCTTTTATTATTAAAACATGAAATTTACTTATCTTATAATGTTTATAGCATTGAATCTTTTATTGGGTAAAATCTTACTAGGTTAGGATCACACCCTAGTTACAACTTTGGGTGTAAGTAGACTTAGTAATATTTTACATAGGTATAGTAAAGGCTTTTGGTGACAGTGGATTGGGTTGCTAGAGGTTATCCTCACTGTGGCATTGTGGAGGTGGTTTAGGGTGTTGCTTCTCTTTCTATATGGTGGTTCTTTATATAGTTTTTTTTTCCTTTTTGGTTGTAGAATTTTTTGTTTTTTATAAATCTTGTAACTCAAATCTAGAAATTCTTTATGTCATGGTAGGTTATGTATGTTCAATATCAGTTTATTGAATTGTTGGTATTTTTTATTTATAAATTTAGGTAAATAATTTTCATGTTGCATTACTGATACTTGGGCACTTGTTGTCATCCCATGGAGATCGGGAAAGCCCTTCGGGCCATGCCAAAGACCGGGTCGGGTGCCGGTTCAAATGACATCCTGGTATGGTTCGTGAAAATTGTACACATGGATTCAATAATAAATCCTCCATTTATTAGTGGTTCTAACTTTTATGTTTGTAAAAATTAGATTATTTTGTTACAAATTTTTTTTTGAAAAGGGTATCATTGAGTATATACTTCAAGATTCTTACTTGAATAAGAAAAATAAAGGAATTTTCAATATGGTGATAGAAAACATCTTTTCATGATCATTATCCAATGAGGTATACATGAAAAAATATTATTGTATTACTTCTTTCACGATATAAAAAAAATTGAAGAGATATATGGAAAATTAGTGTGAGAATATATGGTTAAAGATACTATATAAATTAATTGATTTAAACATGATTTTAATGAGAAAATAATGAAATAAATTGATTAATATTTTATTATGTAACATGGAATTATTAAGAGGAAAATGAAAAAAACTCCAAGGAAGATGGAATCTTATATCAAGATAAATAATAATGATTAGATTGATAATTATAGTTCTAAAAATGTTATATAGGATACATATAAATATAAAAATTAAGAATTCCCCATGGAATTCTTAGAGGATGGTATTTTTATTGAATAATTTTTAAATAAATTAAGACAATAGTTTATATTTTATTCACACAAGAATGAAGAAAAGATCCTATAAATGTATGAAAATGTAGATCAATGGGAGAATATTATTAAAGTGTAATATGAAATCATTTAAAGTCTATATATGAATAATTTAATATTAAATAAATTGAAGGTGGAATTCAGTGGTGATAATATGAAAATGGATTAGAAACTGGATACTTAATTTAATTTACTAGAATAACTTTCACTTGACGTAGGAACAAAAATAGATATAGATAAGGATATAAAATTATTCATTATCTCTCTCAAAACAAAAATTTAATTAAGGATAAAATATAAAAAATAATCTGACTCATGTTTGAAAACATGTCTTTTAAATTAAAGAATAAGTAATTGATAATCAAGGATATTGAATTAAAGTTAAAACTCTTTAGTGGAAAATATAATTTTGGGACTCCAATCATAGCAGGACCAACAAATGGAAGGAATAGAATTTCAAATATATAATTTGGAAGTAGTATGAAGATTCACACTGAATGTGGAAGGTAATATTCTCAAAAGAAATTAGATATAAATGGATACTTATGTTGAAGATTGGGACACATGAGTGTGTATCTAGAAGCTCAAGGGATCCTACAAAATTGTAACAACATCTCAACAAAATCATGATTAAATAAGGTATATATCTTTAAGTGGTGTTTTTCTTTTCTATAAATGTGGGAATATGGATATAAATTTCAATAATAGGGGATATAAATTATTGATAATGAAATACTCTATACTATGGAATAATGGGAAAAAAGGCTTCACTGGAAGAAAATATATCATTATGAAAATAGATCTACTACTTTGGAGGGAAAAAATTAATCATAACTAATGGTGTACTAAAAACCAATAATTATATATTCAAAATAAACCACATGCATAGAATGAAATAAAATATAAAGGAAAAAAAAGAAATAATATTCTTGAGATGTAATAAATATAGATGTGTACTTGAAGAAAGACTCACCAAGGATGAAATATTTCAAGGTTACACTAATGATAATTAAAGAGGGAAAACATAAAGCATGACTAAGTGGTTCACAAATTGTGCTAAAACGCATGAAATTAAGACTTTTAGAAGAAACCTCCTATGGATGATGATGCATGAAAAAAAAAGAAACACTAGTTCATAAAAGGAGTATACTTTCATAAGTGGTATTATTCTCACAATAGATATGGATCCCAAGCCATGGATGATGAAGAATCCCAAATAAACAATTAAGATTAAAGTTTTGACATGTGGTATTAAAGGAATAGTAACTTTAAAGGCTTTTCAGAATATTGGATGTAAAGGTTTGGATTACCAAGACTAACAAAATTAAACAACATAAGGATTACTAGAAAAGTACCCCTCTACAAAATTGTTTAAATTATATTAACTATTATTTTAAGTGATACATATTTAACGGAGAGATTTGATCCATGGGGTGTGATTGTATTGAGAAGAAATAAATGAAACTAGTGTGGTTAATGTTATTGTAGTAATTAATTTGTTTTAAGCCTAAATAATAAGATCAAATGGTTTTAATGCCTTATTTGACTCAACAGGTTGTGTCAAGTAACAACTTGTTTTATAGATAGCATTTGAGTTATATTCTATGTATAAGAAGTTTAAATAGAATAGATCTCAATATCAAATTAAATAAAAATTAAAAACTTAAATAAAATGTATAGTGGATTCAATATGACTTTGGGGATAAATAATTGATATCATTTCAGGTCTCAAATTGTATGAGACCATAAAAAGGATTAGAAGACATCTCATGATAAAAATAAAAAACAGTCATGGAATTCTTATTTAGGTGTTAATGTAGTAACCATATGGTTTCAGATGATTACAATTTCAAGATACCAGAAGTTGCATGGAATATTATTTCATAGACAATAAGTAGTATCACATGATTAAAATTATCTCAATACATGGTTCCAAGTACTAAAATAACTTATGGGTATCTTAGGATGTGTAATTGATATTTTTTATCCATATTCAGGATAAAATAATACCTATAAATAAAAAAAAGGATCATAGATATCAAGTGGTATCATTATTTAAACATGAAAATGTGGTGTTAATTAGTTTAATATATGGTATCAATCATAAACTTTATGCTTCATTTATTATTCATTGACATTTTTTCTTATGTGTTTTTGTGGTCACTTGGATAATTATTGAAAGAAATTGAATGTTTAAGTTGAATAATTTATTTTGGTTATGGATGTAAGTGAGTGAAATAGAAAACATTTATTATTAATGTGAGTCTTGTTTCCTTCAAAACTATTTTACTTAGTAGGATTATATGATTTATTAATAACTCATTTATTAGTGGTAAATTCACTCTCTTAAAATTTTGGGGTAAAATACAGCTGGAGAGAGGAAGTTCTTCAGGTCTTAAAAGGTGAAAAATATGATTTTTTTATTCAAAAGGTTGTATAATAGTTCAAATAAAATTTCTAAAGTTATAAAATATGTTAATGAATAAATTTTTTAATCAAAACTGGTTATGAGAACCTAATGGTTTGAAGGTGGAAAAAATCCAAAATTTTATAAGTTACAGTTATTTTCGGATGTGGTTAAAACTACCCAATTGCATTTTGGATTACCTTAAAATGGTTAACAAGGAAAATATTTTTTATATTTTAACTAGTGGTATAAAAGAGAATAAAGATTATTTTCTTGGTATAAGGGGTGAACAAACTCTATAAATATTTTTTAAAAATTTGAGGAGAATCTGCTTGTCAAAAAAATTTCCAATAAAGATAATTGAAAATATTGATCAAGACTAGAATAGATAAGGAGGAGTATATCTGAGAATATATCTCATTTCTAATTCTTTATGAAAGGGGGTATAATTAAATAAAAAAATACAGATAAAAATATCCCTTTCATTTTATTGACAATGGGTGAGTAATCCATATGAACTATACACATATGCATTATTTTGAAGCATTTGGTATTAAAGGGTGGAGTAGGATTTATGGTAGTATTTTCAAAGAAAATCCAAGGGGGTTGTTTTTACTTTGAGGTTGTGTGATGGATTTCTTATAAGTAAATATTTTATCTATTATAAAGTACATGAAATATAATATTAGAAGATATGGTTACTTTGAGGATAAATATGATGGTTAACATACACATGAGGAAACATTTTTGGTTATTTAGGATGCATTTCAATAACATATATGGAATTTTATTTTATTCTAGATGTTATGAAGTTTTATAATAATAAATGGTATGGAATTATAGATGATGAATTTTAGAAATCCAAATGTTAATTTGGAATGTGGATGTGAAGTTTTGTTAGAAAGTAATATGTTTCAAAAAATAATAACTGAGAATTCATGTGATTAATTTATTAATAATTAGAAGTTCAGAAGTTATGTTTAGAAATTGTTTGGGATATAGTAGTAAAGAAGTTGACATAAACATGAATTCTAGAAAAACAAATATAAATCTCATGAGAATATGTATGGTTCATTGGCCTGATATATAAGTGTAATTTTTTAAAACATAAGGATTACCATGGTATTTAGTAGATTTAGAAAAACATAAAGTTTGATACATTAAAGAAATCCTTGATGATATATAAATTTCACCAAGAAAATATGTAATGGTCAAAAGGAAAATTCTTAAAGGTCATCAAAACATTCAATATAATATATATGGGTCCCTAAAATGGTATGCAAGGGTCATCAATTTTATATGTAAAGGTTATTAAAATTTAGAGTTGTAGAATGGGTGAAGTCCAAGAGAAGATTTAGAGAGACACATAAGGTCCTTTCTCTATGAGTAAGACTTCATTTGAGTAGAGTGGAATGAATTTGGAAAAGTCCCAAACACTAGTAATGATATTTAAAGGTAACTTGGTTGATAAATAAAAGTAATATAGATTAGAAAATGAAAAGGTGTTGGATTACATTGTAATATGTAAAAGGTAATTAATACAATTCATAATGGTTAATTTAGATAGAGAAGTTTGGAAAAATCCACATAAGGGTTATAGGTAAATGAATCCTGACATAGTATATAATATTTATTTGTAACTAAGTATACTATGTATGAAGAAATGGAAAAGTGTTGAGTGAAACTTTAATGCATAAAATAAACTATACCGAAACATAAAATTAACCAAGGTAATATATTAATGATACTATAAATCTTATAATATGATTGATAATATATTATACCATTGTTTATGATGTCAATTATATCATAATATAAGATTGATAATGTTTCTAATTATTGATTTTGTTATTTTATGATGTAGAAGATTCTGTCATGGTTAAATGGGGATCATTTCATGATAACTAAATGATTTTTATATGATATTTTTGTGGAATTTATGGATATAATTATTGGATGGGCATCATTCTATGAAAAATGATATCACACAATGATCATCCTGAATAATTACATGATTACACAGTAATGGAGAAATCGCACCGTAAATAATATAAAAATAATTAAAAATAGATTTAGTTAATTTTAAAATGAGGGATTTGTCTTTAAATTTTAGGAGGATGAATCATATTTCAATGCATGTTACTAACCAAAATAATTGTGTGGAACTCTTGGAGTAAATGTAGAGAATTTTGTAAATAAGGATAGATCACAAACACTAAATAAAATTATTATTTCATGGAAGTATTTGTAAAACATTATTCAATATTTCAAGAAAAATTAGATGAGAAAACATACAGACATATCCAATTTAGATAAATATAATATAATAGAGATATACATGATATTCAATTACTCATATATGTTTTTTTAGGAAGATTTTATGAGGGAAAAAATTATACTTCTACATCTAATAGTTAATGGAGAGGAACAAGATAACATGTAACAAAATGATATTTTGGATCCTTCAAAATATATTTTTTTGTTCAATAACTTTGGTCACACACTAAATCCAACATAAAAAACATGACATATTAAGAAAATATTATTTATAAATCTTTTATAAACACTAATATGGAAAACTATTAATAGTTATTACATTTAAAAATTATATAATTTATATGATCAAATATTAAAAATGTTATCAAATAAATTTTTATTATATTATGTAGTTTCTTTTAAAAATATGTCTTTAAAATTTTTAGAATTTAATTTTTTGGAGTAAAATTCAATTTTCAAATCCTCATAACAAAATTATCTTTGGATATATTTTTCATATTTCTCTAAAATAATCGATTTTAGGTGAACTATAATTAAATACCTATTTTATTAAGGTTATATTTTTTATGAATAAATTAAATATTTTGAAACCTTTTCAAGAGGAAATTTACATTATAAATTATAATAATTAATTTTAATATAATATTTTGAAATTTTATGCCCTTTATTAATATTTTGAAAATTAATGTAGTGTTTTCATTAAAACTGTTTTTTGAATTTTTTGTTTAATTAAATATAACATGATAAAATGAAGTATTTTAATTTATTTTTTTAAATAATTAATATATTAAATATAATAATTCTTTAAAAATCATTTCAATTAATGTAATTTATAATTTTATCATAATCATAAATCTGTTTACATAAAAATAAACTTTATCAAAAATTGGCTTTTTGCATTTTTTTCAGTAATGTTAAGACTAATTTCATTACACATAGAAATTTAATTTGATAAAATTATTATTTAATTTCAGATAATAATTTTCATATAATTTTTTATAGTAAATTTTATTTTTTTGGTCTGGAATTTAATTTGTTAAAATTAATATTAATTACCACAAAAATGGTGAAATAATTATTTTCAAAATATAGTTTTATTAATATTCAGAAATTTAGATAAAATAAATTAAATTTAAATACTTTAAATAATGAATAAAATTATTTTTAACACACATAAATAAATAAATTATCACTCATTTAATTTTTAGTCATTACTAAATAAGATTTAGAATCGATAATGGTAGAAATTCAATTTTTTCTGCTAAAATAATTGTTCTATGCATTATATATTTTAATTAAAAATATAATATTATTATATTTATAAATTTAATTGTGTTAAATAAATATTTAATTTGGTTCCATATCATCCAAAATCAGTTATATGTGTTATTTTTATACTTAATAAAATATAAAATCACTTAGTTAAAAGATAGTGACCTAATTTAAATATAAAAGAGTAAAACATAAAAAAAATTAATTATAAAAATCATTTAAAATGTTTAAAAATGTGTGGGGAAATGTTTTTTCACATTTATTGACCCAAATACACCCCAAAATAAATAATTTCCATATTTTGGAGTAATTGACCTTTGAATGGTGTCATGAAATTATTAAATTATAATTAGTGTTTCAAAAAGATCTATTTTCCCATATTATAAAAGAGGATCACTTACACCCTTTCAAACACACACAAACTCTTTAAATTAATACTTAAAACTCTTAGGTTTTACTCTACCTATAAACCTTTCCCAAAATCATAGTTTTTTGGTCACTCATATTTATCCTAATCCCTTCAATTTCAATGGGGTTTCCAAGGGGAAGGTCAAGTCTCCTACCTAAGTGTAATCACCTTCTTTAGATTTTATTTTTAATCTTAATCTTCCAAAGTTATAATTACCATAATAATATGATGAATTAGGTTTAATTATTATACACATATTTTTTATATTAATATTACAACCATTATTTATTCATTTCAATCCACTTAAAAAAAATAAAAGAACATCTTTAGGGTGTTACATAGACGACCACCTCCACAAAGCAACGTTGTTTATTTTTCATCACCCTTATTCATGGGTGATAAATAGGATATAATTAATGATAAAATATTATATATATAGTATAATTATAATTATGAAATTGAAATTAATATCCACCTTAACCCCCTCTCATGCATTGAGAAACAAGAATGATAATCATGTGTATGTGCAGATTACAACCTCTGAAATGAAATGATTTTTTTTATTTACATTTTCATAAATTATTTAAAAATATTAAAATATAGTTCAACATAATTAAAAAATAAAAATAATATCATTATGATTCTTTTATCTTGATATTATTTCAAAAGAAACACAACTTTAACCATACTCATCAATCGAGTTAAAACGTATTCATGTTTTGGTTGATTTAATAACCTATGTGAATAATGATTTAAAATATGATTATAAGTGAATATGGGAACATGGAAACTATTACTATTATAATTTATTAATGAAATAAATATTATTATATGGTTTTGGAAATATTTTTTTAATAATTTAAGTTATTATTAAAGTAAAAAATCTAGTTCGCTAAAACAACCTAAATAAGCCATTATAAATTCGATTTCAAGTTACCTAACCAAAAATAATAGGGAATTAATTAATAATATTTTAAATAAATAAAATTTTTATATTAAATAAAATTATATGATATATCAAAAATTAAATTTGTATCAAATGTTGGGTAATTATATTAAAATTATTAATCATGTGCAAAGCAGTTACAGTTATTAACACATGATGGATTTAATATACTATAACTAATTAATGTACTCCTAATAAATAATTATAATAAGGATTAAAAAGGGGTAATAATTATGAGTAATTTTATTAAATAGTTTTTTAATGTAGATATGTTATTTACATGATGTTGTAGTGTTATCAATGAATCATGGAAGCAAGGGAAGAGTTTGTTGTCTCAAGTTCACTTTCATTAAGGCATGATTCGATGTTTTTAACCTATTTAAATTTTATGTGCTATAGATGAAACTAAAATTAATTTATTCATAATAAAAACAATTTATCATTACATATATACATTACTTCCTAAACTCTTATAAATGTCCTTTCTATCCATTAACTTCTCATGATGTAAGGGTTTCTTTGTCTCATATCTGAATCCGTGATAAATGATAATGCTAAACACCATGTTTTATTTTACATGGTGTAAATACAAACCCATTATCATTTTGTATAATTATACTCATATATATTAGGATATGAAATGTTTTATTTAATTTTATACCTCTCATGGGTTTTTGATTCAAAATTTACAAATTCATTATGGGGTTTTTGTGACTCGAATCTTTTCATCGGTTCATAATCACTCTTATTTAACTATAATATTTCATGATTTTCCTATAATAAACTATTATGTATTTATATTGTTTTGAAAGATTATTTTATGTTTAAAACACAATCCAAGCCAATGTATTCTTACTTTATTATTCAATTGTTTTAGTAAAATTCATTTTTTAAGAATAATGTTGATAATTTTTATTGAATTTTTCTTCAATGTCATTATTTTACTTCCCACCAATGCAATGCCCCGACCCCAATTACCCAGAGTTGGTGAATTATTACATAAAATTGGCATGATCACATAAGATCAAGTCTCAAAAGATCTATTAGTTTAGTAGCCTTGGAATCACTAGATACATTCATAAAGTTTACATTACATCATAAAGTGGAAAACTACAACATCTTGTCTCCAAACACAATATTCATATCCCCTCATACTATCCCTGCAGGTCATTTATAAAATACATCTTCACATATTGGGAAAAATAAAACATAGAAAGGGGTGATCTTAGATGCACAGGAAGGATAACAATATAGCAGAAACTTTCATAAATAAGCATAAACATTTAAGGAAATGTATAACTAAAACAAAAGCCTTTTAAACTTTAACTTCAGCATAATATAGAAAAAATAATATTAAATAATTCCATTTACTTATTCACATGGATATTCTACTAATCAAATAATCACATGAAATAACAATAACCACTTTCATAATGATGGAATTCATAATTATAGACTATCATAACCACATAGTCAAGGACTTATGCCAGGACTACAAATAAGATTTTGTCAAGGCCTTGTGCCAAGACACTTGTTTGTCTCATGAGACCTACTGATGCATTGAGGAGCTATAGCGGGCTCCACCCATCACTTATTAAGTCCAATTCATTCCTCATATGAACAAGTTTAAACATAACTTAAACATTTGTATTAAAACTAGCATACGAAATGTCAATACTTTCTCCATAAACCATGAATGGTATAAAAATAATACATCCACAGTCAAGCATATCACAAAACCTTCAATAAAATATGAAGGTTTTGTATCATAATAAATCAACTTCAAATAAGCTTTAAATCCATCAAAGGATGTTGACATAGATGAAATCAAAACTATTTGAGAGAAATATCTCTTTTTTTGAAATCATTTAAATTGAGTAGGTCCGATTTCTTCTATCCAAAGAGGGGGTCTTTTGAGCCCGACCATGTTGAGGAGCTGGAGGAGCTTGTCAAGGTGGTGGCACCTGGTTATCTCTCCTAGGCGGTGGCAGATTACGTGGGGGAACCTGCCGATTCAAATGTGGGTGTTGTTGGGCCAGAGTCTGTGCCTGAGGTGGAGGTCCTCTTCAAGGATACAGAGCTGTTGCTACTGGAAGAAAATCTAGTTTCCTAGGGGCCTCTATTTGGGCCACTGTGGCAGGCTTGTCTATGGTGGCCCTTCTCGTAGGAATTACAGGAGGCAACAGATGTTCCTGGATAGCCTATTGTGGTGATTTCTCTAGGTGCTGAGCCTTATCATAGAATTCTCGAAATCCCCTAGGGTAGTTCTGGGTTATCAATGAGGGAACCAGTTCAGTCTTGATGTTCCTTACACAGAACGTCAGTATTTTCTCCTGAGTTAGTGGCATGTCGAGAGAGTAAGTGAGCCCTTTCCACCAGCTGAAAAAGTCTTCAATGCACTCATCAGGACTCTGTTTTCATTTGAAGATGTCTAAGATACTTGTCTTTCAGGTGGTAGAACTAAAATGGTAGAGTAATTTCCTCTAGAGGTCTTCCCAGCCATCTATTGACCTGATGGGGAGCTGGTTGTACCAGATGAATGCTGATCCCTCCAACATTTTCACAGAGCACCAAAGTTTGGCGGCTTCCTGCTATACTAGAGTCCCCAACATGGGTCCACACCTTGAGATGAAGTGGTCCAAGTGTTACGGCAGGTCCCATGTCCTGTTAAAGGGGGAAAATGTGGGATTTCTAAAACCTGGTGGCACTGGCATATCATCCAACCATGCTGGGTATAGCTTGCCATCAGGTGGTAGTGCCACATGTCATGTTTCCAATGCCTCAAGGCAGGCAATGAGTACCGCCATTGGATCATCTGGGAATGGGTCTCTATCTTAACAGGGGTCCCTGACCACCAGTGCATTGTCAGGTTCTTCAACACAGTAAGCGGGCTCAGCGGCTTGTGGAGCGGCTGGCGGAATGACCTGTGGGGTAGCTTGGGGAGCCTGAGCTAGGTTTCAGGGGTGGTTATGCCGCTCAGGAGGATTTGGAGATATTTACCACGCCTTACTAACATAGGAATCACCCTCAAACTTGTCTTCAAGAGTAGGATGATCAGGGTTACCCGATGGGTAGCTCACTGATGGGAAGTTATGCCTTCCCCTGCTGTCTTGGCTGAGGATCATTGTAGTCCGGTCGTTGTTCCACAGCATGTTCAGTCAGGAGGTCATTGACCAACTTTTTCTGTTCGGTGATTTGCTGATGCAGTGCAACCTTTTTAGGATCTTCCTCTGTCTTATACACTAAGGCGGACGGGTCGAAGTGTTTGGTGGCACCAAGGTGCTTCTTACCCTTACCGAGATTCTGGTTGAGGAATAATGCCTCGGTGGTTGCAGGGAGACCCAACAGATTTCTCTATTGGTGAGTAACCCTTCTTGATGGATCCAAAAGTGGGGGTACGCCCTGAGGGGGAAGGTCTCTCTCAAGGAGTTCTGTCTCATTTTCCCCTTTTGATAGGCTGTCCATGTTGACTGTGACCCCTCCTGGGGGCATGTCCTTGATATCACATGGTAGGTTGGGCTGCTGTTGGAAAGGACTGAAGAGGAGGGAATCATACTGCCCCCAACCACGGATCGTCACATGGTGAGAAGCCTCCTTGTTTATCTTGCAGAGAACCTTGAAACTCTGGATGCATCTTTACTGGAGGGCTTTATGGCAACCTGGTGACTTAAGGCGCCGAACCACGGGGAGTGCGGCCAGATCAACCAGGATACATTGTTCACTGATGTCCTCAAATTGTGCTTGTCTCTTGGATAAGACACTAACTAATGATGAAGACAGAATTGAGTCACCCAGATGCTCTGGAAAAAACACTCAACTTCCTCTATGGTGAAGGATTATGGAACACAAAATTTCGGCGTTGTAGCCGGGAATAACTTCTCTAGG
The DNA here is from genome assembly GCA_963277665.1 of Viscum album. NCBI lineage: Eukaryota > Viridiplantae > Streptophyta > Magnoliopsida > Santalales > Viscaceae > Viscum > Viscum album. The sequence goes on along the minus strand of OY728165.1, from coordinate 75,051,969 downwards.
AATTGGTCCGCTATGAGGATGTTCCATAAGAACCTAGGCTCAGATTTAGGGTCTAGATCTTAATTTCCCCACTCATAAACTAGATGCGTATGAGGTACTGGAAATGGTAATGAGGCAGACCGCTGGGACGACAAGCTGGCCGGTGGAAAATACGGTGAGCGGGCTGACTGGCCGACGAATCTCGGGCTATGCTCTGAGGAGTGTAGAGACCTGGCCACTATTTCATGATAAGATAGACTGGCGACTAGGGTTTCTATCACAGTAGCAGTGTCCACTGTGGGTGGTCTATGATGTTCCTCTCCCACCATTGGTCCCCAAAATATCTCTTTGTGATCTCTAGTCGAGGTGGAGGGCGCTTCTGGTGATGACGGTGGCGTCTGTGTGGTCGGTCCCTGGGGACGTACTAGATTTTCATCCTCCTGGATGTACCTACAGAGGGAGGTAGGAATCCGGTGGATTTATCTTTTCAGGAGCATGAGGCTGATGCGCCGTCTTGTTCCTGCCCCATCCCTTGACGCAGAGGACGGAGGGGAGGGTTCTATCGTTGAGTCGTACTCTGATTCAGAATTTGAGAAGCAAACTGGTTTGATATCATTTTGAATCTTCTCAACACTCTTTTTATGGTGACGATGATCCACCTTCCTACCCCAGGATGGTTCTTCAGGACAGGGTAGATTTCTGGCACGAGGAGGCCCTTTGGTCATACTGGTGCTGGGGTGGAGAGGGTTTCTGCCTGAGTAAGTCGAGGTGTGAGGAGCACCTGGGCAAATATCGAAGGGGACATGGGGAGGACCTCCATGGATAGTTATGGAGTGGGTAGGATCTATGATGAAGCTAACAGGATCACGAGTAGGGCCTCTATGCTTGTTCCCTCTTGTGACATTGATATGAGGAAGGTCGTCATATTGGTCAGTCCGAACATGGGTAGGACCTTCGTGCTGGGTGCTGGTGAAGAGAAGTTTCTCCCCATCCCTATGATTTATAGGGTGATAAGGACTTTCTCCTACATCTATAAGAATATAGGGAGTACCCCACGTTGGAGAGTGACCGGATGCCCAACTTCCCAGCCTCGACGATCTGTGGCAGGAGGAATGACTCTGTACCGGTGTAGTGAGCATGGGAGAGACTCCCATACTTAGTGTTTTTGTCATGGGGGACCCCCATCTAGGTTGAAGGTGGCATGGGGGAGGACCTCCATGTTGAGCTTGGAAGTGGGGAAGAGCCGCATTCTCCATGGTAGTGGTACAGGGCGGGCCTCCGTCCTCGGTGGCATCTTTGTGGGTTAGTCTGCGACGGCCACTGCCTGTGTCGGTGACTAAGAGAGTTGACCCATCCAGCCTATGGGGAGGTTGGGGCCTCGATCCAGGATGGGCATGTAACTACCCCTACTCAGTGTATACAGGGACTTGGTGATATGCTTCAGTGGTGGCTTGGTCCACAGTAGCCGCTGATGCTGACACCCCTTGGCAGGCGTCCTCTTCGATTTGTGCCTGACACTGGTGTCTGGTCGGACAGACCAGAGCTGGTGGTGCAGGAATGTGTCTCACCTACTCATCGGCCCATAGGACTGGGCGGTGGCACTGACGTGGCCTGGTGGGAGCCCTCACTTGGAGCCCCTGGAATGGGACTCTGACAAGGCCAGCCCAGATATCCCCTACCTCGTCAGCGTAGGGCAGGAAGTCGTCATGGTGTTTTGGGGATAGGCTACTAAAATGATTATTTGTTGGGGTGGGGAGCAGCGGATCCCTGCATGGCCCTTGGGGGCGGCATTGACGATGAGTGTCACAACCCGTCCTCGGGGCCCGTGCCGTGACTACCCCAAGCCCGCCTTCCATAGGCCAGGGGTTGGCGACTAGCACCAAGGCATAAATCCCAACAAAAAGGGAAGGCATTGCCTTTGAAAAGTAAACAAGCACCACAGAGTAAGCAAGCAGAAAAGTAAACACTATGTAAAAACGGTACAAGCTATGATGAAATTAAAAGGGGCTGGAAATACAAGCCCAACTGTAAAGTACAACTGAAAAGGGAAAACAGCAACTGTAAAGAAAAGCCGCAGCGTCGAGCCGTCCTCTGAAGGTCCCACCTGAAGGGTGGGTACAGATAGCCTCCATAGCTCCTCGGTCCAGCCGTCCACTCCGAGTACGTCCCGCCCAGTGGTCCACCTCCAGGTATCGTCCAGCTCCGCGCGCCTCCACCTCGATCAGCGCTGCCCGTCGTCTGCAACCAACACCACAAAGTGCGGGCAAAGCCCGTCCAGGGGTGAGTATAAACTACTTAGTAGGGACCCCGAGACCCCCGAAGGTCTCCCGAAATCCACAAAGGATAATCCACAAAGGAAAGATACAATCACGAAGTAACATCTGACACGGCTTATGTATATGCCCATACATATACCTAAGTCATCAAATCCCATTCGGCTCCAACGTCCGAGCCCAAGCACAACCCAGTCCACACAGGAAAGCAAAACGTATACCCACACAGGATAGCTCAACACAATCCACAAAGGAGAGTAAAAAGTAAATCCACACAGGATAGCTCAACACAACCCACAAAGGAGAGTAAACAGTAAATCCACACAGGATAGCTCAACACAATCCACAAAGGAGAGTAAACAGTAAATCCACACAGGATAGCTCAACACAATCCACAAAGGAGAGTAAACAGTAAATCCACACAGGATAGCTCAACACAATCCACAAAGGAGAGTAAATAGTAAATCCACACAGGATAGCTCAACACAATCCACAAAGGAGAGTAAACAGTAAATCCACACAGGATAGCTCAACACAATCCACAAAGGAGAGTAACACAGAAGATTCAGCTCACACAGGTATACTTCTTCGGATGAAGATAAAGATGATCACTGATCCATCTAAGTCGTCGAACCCACGAATGATCGATAGGTAACTAACCCCCGCAATGACCCACACAGGATGGGGCCCACACAGGACCTGTAGGCGCTGGCTCACACAGAACCGCTGAGCGCTAACCCACACAGGATCGGACCCACATATGATCGGGCCCACACAGGACCTGTAGCACTGATCCACGTAGGATCGCTGAGTGTTGTAGTCGTCGCAGTCCACTGAGGATCTCTGCACAGTCATCGTCGCAGTCCACTGAGGATCTCTGCACGGTCGTCGCCGCAGTCCACTGAGGATCTCTGCACGGTCGTCGTTGTCGAAGTAGCAGTCGCAGCCAGCACTAGGGTTCCCGCACACAGCAAGCTCGTTCAGGAGGGTCCGCTCCACGAGCCGAGAGGTTGATACATCAACTGACACAAAGTCCGAAGTTGATGTATCCAAAAGTTCCGTATCGTCAACAGGAACTCAACGTCGCAGACGGCGCGTCAATCGGACGCCCGGTCTGAGAGTTATTGGCTTTTTCGTCCCAGGGGCCTGGTTGGTTTTTAAGGCAAAACCAACCCGACCATACTCCACCTACGTCCAAACCTCGGGCGGAGTATGCCAAAATATCCATCTCACAAAGAGGAATTCAACAAAGCTGACGGCACGTCAATCGGACGTCCGAAGCTCAAGATATGAGCGTTTCTGCTCCGAGGGCCCGGTTGGATTCGTGTACGAACCAACCCGGCCGAACTCAAAGTATTTTGAAACCTTGAGTGCGATATACCGAAACGACCGTCTCGATCCAAGGATCGCGTTTCCGCTGACGGCGAGTCGTTTGGAGGCCCGTAGCTCAAGTTACGGGCGTTTGAACAAAGACCGTCCGAAGACGGGGGGTACGGGCCCGGGCCGACCCGGTCCGACCGGGTCGGACCCGGTCGGACCGGTCTGGCTCGGCCAGCCCGGCCCGGCTCGGCCGAGTGGCCGACGCAGGGGGAGCCGCCGCCCCGCGTGACACCCCCGCGGCATCCGCGGGGTGTCGGCCAGACAACCCGGACGCGGCTGAAGCCGCGTCCCGGGTGACGCGGGGGGTGCCGCCGCCCCCGCGTGACACCCGCGGGGTGTCTCCTAGCGCCGGACGCGGCTTCAGCCGCGTCCCGCGAGCGCCGCCGCCGTGGTGGTCTCGTCCGGCGGCGCGCCGGGCGCCGCCGCCTCCGGGTGCCGGCTTCCGCGGGCCGCCGGAGTCGCTCCGGTGGCTCGATTTTCTTCCCGTCTGCGTCATTGCTCCTCCCGGGACTCGTTCTTCACTGCGGAATCATCAAACATCCATTGCAGCATGTTCAGTCGTCGCCCGTCAAATCCGCTCAAGAATGAAGAACGGCGGAGGGTTGTCGGGCCTTGTTCGTTTGGTCCGCACCGTCCGCGTTAGTTGAAAACAACGGGAGAAATTTTATTCCACACAGGAAACAACGATTTTAATAAGTTTAAAATTTTTCACAAAATCGGTTCTTTAATTTTTTAAAGAAACACTTACGGGAATATAAAAAGGGGGTAATTCCAAAACAATTCCCTACCTCGCTGGTCGTCGCGCGTGAGCGTTCTTCGCGGAATTGCTCGTCGCGGAAGAGGGGGATCATCGCGTCGTCGCGGGAAGGCGTCGCATCGTCGCAGAATATGGCGTTGAGTCGGCGAGCTCAACGGACCAATAAAAACAGATTTAAATTATAAATAATTAAATCTTTGTTTCGTTTAAAACCAAAAAGAACCTTTAGAGGAAACCCAAAATCACTCACCTCAAACGGCTGGTGATTGGAGATCGGGGCGGGGAAGAACGTCTCGGATGGGAGCGTCGTCGATTTTCGGGTTCAGCGTTCTTCGCGTTCTTCGCGTTCTTCGCGTTCTTCGCGTTCTTCGCATTCTTCGCGAGGTAGAAGAAGATACAAGGGTCCTCTCAAATCCTCTCAACGCGAAAATAACTAGAGGTCGTGTGTTGGACTTATTTTATTATTACGCCAACGAATTTGAAAACTGGTTAAGAAATGATTGAATTAATTCGTTGAATTAATTCGACGAAAGAAACTACCCATTTAATTCACAAAATAAACCGCCCAATTAAATGGTCTGTTAAGAATTTAAGAAAACGCGTTAGTTGACTTTCATAATGACGGGTTTTCGCGGGTGCGTTACTTAGTGGAAAGAAACGGCGGGGCTCGTGCGGGCCCCACCTCACAAATATCCTACCGAGGGGGTAGGATATTTCCTGGATAGCATCCTATCCAGATCAACTCAGTTTAAGCCGCTTTTAAGTGGCTTCAAGTGGCTTCCAAGTGGCTTAAGTGAAATAAAAGAAAGTTGTCAAAAAATTATTTTATTTCTTAACTTAAGACCGAAAATTAAAAAACCACACCCGAGAAAACGCAACTCCGGAAGAGGCGTTTCTAAGCGAATACCGGCGCTGCGATTTCATCGGTGCCCTCAGAATTCGATTCCGGGCACCGGTTCAAAAGTTAGAAAAACCCGCTCGTCCGTTCACTGAACGTACCCGATCCAAACTTCGGAAAATGATTCCGGGCACACCGGGCCTCGGAATCAGGTGCCGTCAGAAACTGCGCTCTTGTAAAATTCCAAAGAAAAAATAAGAAAAAAAATTTCCTTGAAATTTATGGGTCTTTACATTACTCTCACCTCAGGACTTTACGTCCCCGTAAAGATACATAAAAAACTAGGGAAACAAATGTGGGTACTGAGCACGCATCTGAGCCTCCCGCTCCCAAGTGCTCTCCTGGAGGTTCACGTGCTGCCATCTGATGCGCACAAGAGGAATCGATCTCCCACGTAGGACCCACTCCTGTCGATCCTCTATCTCCACCGGGACCTCCGCAATAGTCTCCCCATCATCCACGTCTAGCTCCCCATAGTCAATGATGTGAGTCGGGTCGTGCACGTATCTCCTCAGCTGAGATACGTGGAAGACGTCGTGCACCTGGTGCAACTGAGGTGGCAGATCCAGGCGATAATCCACCTCGCCAACCCTGCTGAGGACCTGGAAGGGTCCGATGAAGCGTGGAGACAACTTGTCGCCTCGGCCAAATCTCCGCAAACCACATCGAGGTGAGACATGCAAGAAGACGTGGTCTCCATCCTCGAACTCTAGTGGCCTTCGCCTCCTGTCAGCATATGACTTCTGCCAGCTCTGAGCTGTCCTCATCAGCTCCTGGATGACCTGGACCTTCTCTGTCATGGCCCGGACCATCTCTGGTCCCACGAGTGCTGACTCCCCAGGGTCTGTCCATCACAAAGGAGATCTGCAAGGCCTGCCGTACAATAAGTTAAACCTGGTGAGCTGACTCAAAATAGATCAAAAGTAAAACATTTCCAAAACACACGCAATTAGTGTTTTTGTGCACCAAGTTGGAAATCATAATTCAGGGTCCTAGTGTATCGATACGTCGGTCACCGCACTAACACTGGACTCCCGAATTGAAAACCATACTCAAACCACTTAACACTCTTGCTCTATTGGAAATATCATATTTCTAGTTCTTTGGTAGAAACCACTCCTCTAACACCACTTTGTTATGACCCATCCCCAAAGGCTCGTGCCGTGACTAACCCAAGCCCAACTTCCATAGGCCCGGGGTTGGTGACTAGCACCGGAAAGGCATATCCTGAAAAGTGTTAAGTCATTGCCTTTAAACCTGCAAACACACAGACCAGGAATGCGACAAGATGAAAACCACGTAGTAAAACTGCAGTAGTAAAAGTGTGTACTGAATGTAAAGCGGTCAGAATACAAGCTCAACTTAAAAGATACAACTACAACAAAAAATAGCTCTTGAGATCTTCCACCAGGGATCCTACCTGAAGAGTAGGTACATATCATCTCCGCATCTCTCTAGGTTAACCAATCACCTCCATGTACTACCTGGTCCTATCTCCCAAAAGTCTCATCCAAGCTTCTTTTCATCTACATAAAACACAACAAGGTGTGCACGAATCCCGTGCAGGGGTGAATATAACATTACTCAGTTGGGACCCTGAGTCCTCCAAAGGTCTCCCCAAATTCCAAAAAAGAAAACCACAAGCATGACCTCAATCACAAAGCACAAAGTAGAGATAGATCACACCAGGTATACAACTCAGATATCATGAATAAAGATGATTAGTCTTAAGTTATTTCATTTTATTCCATTAGGAAGTTCCACAACTGAACCTTGAAGAATTTGTTCCATTTTTGATCCACAAAGGTTCATATGTCATTGATCCATGATGGGCCACTCTATGGTTGGTCCTCGTCAGTTTTTTCACTATTGGTCTATATAGGGTCGCTAGAATGTTGATCCACACATGGTCTCTATGATGATGATCCACATAGGGTTGTTATGATGTTGATCCACACAGGGGCGCTATGATTTTGATCCACACAGGGTCTCTATGATACTGATCCACACATGTTCTATATGATGCAGATCCACACAATGTCTCCAAGATGCCGATCCAGATAAGGTTGTTATGATTCTAATCCACACAGGGTCTCTCTTCAGTTGACAGCCAGCCAAAGGATTCTCCGCACTCGGAGACCTTAAGTTTCATAGTATCTACTCTTCAAGATATTTTTTGTGCCTCAACTTCTAAAAAGATCCACAGAGGAGCAACCCAAAGGTTCTCTATGTCGTAAGGGTTCCAACACAATAGACGACGTGTAAATCGGATACTCGGTCTGTGAGTTATAAGCATTTTAGTACTTAGGGTCTGGTTGGATTTGGGTCTGATCCAACCTGTACATACTCCAACATTCTTCAAAAGTCATGTGGAGTATCTAAAAAGGACTTTCTTTTTCCAAGGATTCCATCACCCCAGATGGTTTATCAAACATACATCTGGTTTGTGAGATACGACCTTTTAAGTGTATCATGGTCGAAAGGGGTTCGGGTTTGGTCCGACCCAGGTCCGGTCCGAGTGGGCTAGGCCGCGGAAGGCTCAGTTTTTTGGGATACAAACCGACCCAGCCCACCTTGGCTGGGCGCGGCCCGCCGAGCGACCCGGCCCGATGGCTAGTGTGGTCTGCCAGCTGGGTGGCAGACCCCCTTCCTTAACGGCAAATCCATTCAGGCTTATTTAATCGGTAGCGCCACGTGGCACCACCCCCTATCATTTGGACCCATGGGGCATGGGTCCCCTCTATCATGGCTCGAAGCCATGACTTTCCTCCATAGTGCATGATGGTGTGCCACCCTACTCCCAACACGGATGACCAAGGTCCGACCACCCATGATGCCCACTGCAGCACCTATGGGAACCACCTCCCTTTTTGGTCAGTGTTAGCTGGCCACTACTATCACCCATCAGCACCAATGTCGTGTCGTAGGGGCTTTCATGGGACATTGGGTGATCTCTAGTGTGCCATTTTTTCTTCCGAACATGCCTACGGGCCTCCCGGGATGCTACCATCGTAGCGTATCTCCCAAATTTAATATTCCACTGAGTTGGGAATCTGTCCTAAAAGAAATCAACAAAAACGAAGTGATGGAGGGTCCAAGACTTGTTCGTTTGGCCCGCACCCTTTGTGTTAGCATCATATCAAGTGGTTAGTAAATAAATCATCACATAGATAATTATTAACCCCATTCAATCCTTTCCCGCAACAACCACCCACATTTTCATAAGAATCGCAGATCAACTCATTTTCATTTATCCTCATTCGTCATGCTTTTCATGAATGAGGAGAAGAAACAAATTTTCTTGAATATTAACATAAATAACCCCTACCTCATATTCGAGGGAGATATTGTAGTTTTGAAAGAAGATTCTATGTTTGTTAAAGATGTTGGCATTCATCAATCCCAGATCAATTCCTCCAATGACATCTTTCAAGCCTCTATTCTTTGTTAGAGGGAAGTTCATTCTTGGTTTCTTCATCAAGGATTCTCCCACAATCCATCAATCCTCCATTTTTTTCCAACATTTGAATAATTAAAAGGAAGAGTTAAGAGTTTAACTATCCTTTAAATTAATGGTTCATTAATTGTTGTTTCTAATGAATCTTATTAATTAAATGAAGGGTGGTGTCACAACCTATATATATCTGAGCATTTAATACCCCTTATTAAATTCTCTACCACCTCTATGGTCCCTTCCACCGTCACTCTAGAGGTGGTAGAAAAATAAAATAACATTTTTATGTTATTTTATTATTCTTTCAAAAATTCTGTAAAACTATCTTTTTCTCCTGACCCACTGCAGTCGAAGTTAAGCCTCCCCTAAGTGAAACCGGGAACTGTGAGTTCAACAGTGCCCTTAGATTTCAATTCTGTGCACCGGTTTAAAAGATAGAAATTCTCGCTCGCACATTTACTGAATGTACCTTTAAAAAAATTTAAAATTTCGTTATGGGTGCATTGGGCCTCAGAATCAAGCATTGTCAATTTTCACAGACTTGTAATAATCCTAAGTAATTTAAGAATATATATATGGAAATTCTAGGTCTTTACAAAGGGTTTATTCAATATTTTTCAAGGTATTTCACAAGAATAGGGTGGTGATCATAGTTGTTCCAAGAAATAGTGACACAAGATAATGAGATCTAGTTACCAAGAAATGAGTCATTCTTAAAATAACTATCAATTAATCTAGACTTGATACTATTAAAGTGGTTTCTATACCAGGTGAACCTCTCCCCAACTAGGTTGATCTCTATGATATTTAATCCTTTAATACATTTCCTAAAATATTTATAATATATGGTATGTGAAACTAGTCCATGTTTCTCATCCAGTTACAATATTGAGTTAAAATCACCAATAACAATCCATGGATCTGTGATGATGCTTACAATATGTTTCAAGTGTGACTATTGTGATCTCTTGTCAAGATAGGAATTAAAGGTGTAAAACACTATGTAGAATATTTTCTTAATAGAATTAGAGAAACTACAGGTTATGGATTGCTCATCTACAGTAAAAATAATGGGATTGATCACATCTTTATACACCAATAGGAAGAGACTATTAGTGTTATTTTTTATATTTATTTTAAGTAGAAACTAATAATTTCTAGTAGGGGGAGTTTCAAGATTAGGGAGGTTCTTCTAGGAGTCTAAGAGTCCATAAATTGAGTCCTGAACTTTTCTACAAAAATCCTGATGGAACTTATTGTTTTAGGTTTGGATATTCCCTAACAGTTCTAGTATAGTATCTTTATTTTAAACCATATTTTGGAGGATATCCTCCCTTGTTGTTCTATGCACTTTACCTTTCTGATTTTCTGGCTAGTTTAGCATTTTTCAGATAGTGACATGTTGTGAGTCATTTTTAGTATTAGAAGGATTTCCCTACCATAAAAGAAATTCTTTTTTCTTGGATTTCATTTCTATTTTAGTGGACACTAATGATCTTGAAGTATCATGAATGTTAACTAAAAACATAATCTGACTTGAGTCAGAAGAATTTTTTATCCCAGATTATGCATCAATAACTGTTGATCGTAATGAAATTCAATTTCAAGGTCATTATATTTCAGTTCAATCACACAAAATTCATATTGCAATGAGCTTGTGAGATCATAAAAAATAGAGGAATGTTCCTAAAATTAGTCACCATCATTGTTTAGAGGAGTTTTATACTTTTTGTGCATAATTATTTCCTCAGGATTATCAGATGATGGGAGTTGGATATTTTGTAAAGGATCTTCTTCTTCTATATCTACCCATTTAGTTCAATTTCTAGCCACCACCATTGATTAACTTGGCACCACACCTGCTTCAAATTCTGGAGATTTTCTCTTTTTTCCTTTTGTAACTTCTTTCCTATCCATTGTGTTCTAAATAATATTAGTTTTCTTGTGCACTATCTTTCACTTCTGTATATAGTTCCCAACCATCTTACAATATTCATAGTAAGGGGGGAGATGCTTGAATTTAGCTTGATGTTGAACTCATGGTCATTATAAATTAGGGAGATATGATCTGGAGTTGTAACCTCTATGTTGATATAAATTAAAAGCATTGTAAAGACACCAAGATATACATTCATAGTACAATGATCAATTTTCAATTGTGTGCCAATACCTGCTTCTAATTCATTAAAAATATTGGAGTTCCAATACACCCAAGGGAGTCCATTCATCCTAACCCATACATGGGAATTTGAGTGATGCTGGTTCAAGGGGTTAAAATTTTAATCCCATTCTGAAATTCGCAGGAATCCTAGATTGAGGTTATGATTTTCGATCCTCCATGTTGCATAGAAGTCATCATTGTTATCAAAGATGATGTGGAAGTATCCATTTCCAATCAGAATCGTTCTTCACCTCACAAAGTCCCAAAAATGAGAAATTATTAGTTTCAGATCCATATATGACCATGGTTCATCACTTTTCATATAGGATATTCGACCGAGCATTTATAATTTTCAAAGATAGATCCATTACTGATGTTCATATGAATCTGAGGCCACTAATATAGAACCATCCTTCATATCATCCTTATTTTTCTAGGAGTAACTTCCCTTGTCTTGAATTTTTTTACTAACCTAGGTATCCATATTCCATGATTCATACATCATCATACCCACTTCCACATACTCATATGTCATTGGGACCAATTACTTCTACACATCCTTTTAGAATTCCTCTTCCTCTTATCATTGTATAGGGAACTAAATCTTCATTTAGATCATAGGCCATTAGAGATACTAATCATCCTACTAATATAGAGATAGATCAGCATAATGGATCTAGAAATTTTTTATTTTATTCCTTAATATTAATAATTTTTATTCATTGATAACTATATTAATAATATTTTCTTTTTTAGGTGATTATGATACTTTGTCTACTATTATAAACTATGATCATAAAAATATTTGTTTTTCAAATTAACATAAAAATTTACGGGATATAATTCAAATCAAAATATTCTTGGTAAAAATGATGGAAATTCCCTGGTTTTATGGTCACACATTTCAAATATTGTGATATATTTCTCATAAATCCAGTCCAATGTATTGAAGTTAATATAAATCAATGATATAATGTTGATAGATATTCAAATATCAACATTTATTTTTTATAAAATTTCATTATTATATTTTCTAATATATATTCATTTGTTTTATATATACAAAGGTTTTAAAATTTTCTAGTTTTTAAAAAATTGTGGGTGGCCCATAATTTAATGTTAAGTTAAATTTAGAGGTTATATAAACATGATTTTAATTGTGAATGGATATAAATAATTGTAACCCCACAAGAGCGAGTTCCATGTTGTAGTGGTTTCCATCAAAGTATATATTGTTTTAATAATTACCTAATAGAATATCATTTCATTTCAAGTATATATTTTATTATTTTTCATTTATTATATAAATTATATAATTTTTTATATAAAATTATTTCTATACATTATATTTCAATATATTAATCATCATAGAATAATATAAAAGGCAATCTAATGATGAAACATTGTCTAACTCTTAAGAACAATAGTATGCTTGATCAGGAGAAAAATGAAGTATATATTAAATTTGTTTTTGTAATATATAATCACACACATATAAAATTAATATTTTTTTATTATTTATTAAAATATAATTTATATAAAAAACATTGAATATCAAGGGTTTGGTACCATGTACCTAATTGTTTGATTAAACTATAAGAAAAAGGAAGGAGATTTAGTCAATTCCACCAAGGTAGAAAAAAATATAAGAATGATTACATATTCTACAAAAATAAAAAATTTGTTTATGTATTTAAGTATGTGATCTTAATAATATATTTATTTTGATAGGTTTATTTAGTGTCCTTTGATAAATAGTGAGATAATTATTTTGGTCTAAATGAATATTTCATTTAGGTTATTTGAATTCAAACCCCCAATCGGGTTTGATATAGGTTTGGAATCAAAATTTTAGTGATAATATATTATACTAAATTGATTAGAAAAATTTTTCTACTTAATATATTATTGAGAATATTTTTTTAATAAAGAAAAATCAATGAATATTATACTTTAGTAGATGAACATTGTATTCCAGTTTTTACAATTCATGATTCTAAAGGACATGTCATTATAGTTCAATGCTTGGATGGTCTCTTAAGAGGAATCATGTAATCTCATAATTTAACATACTTTCACTAATACAACTAAAAATGATGATGGTGGTGACTATAGATGAGAATGTAGGATTTGTAAAAAATTATGAAGTTGATGGTGGTGGATGTTGTTGTGATGGTGACCCTTCTTAGTGATTATTAGTACATACCCCCCTATATCCATAAGTTACCTTTTTTATGAAACATCATTAAATTATATATAATTTTCTGTTAATGAGAAAATTATTTAATTTATTTTTATATAAATATATATTTTTATGAATTCTTTATTTTTTGTTTTATATACGATGAATTGGTTTTTATGGGATCCACTATTGTGATTGTGGGGTCAATTCTCTTGATAGTTTTATGTTTTTTAAAATCTATTATCATGTATGATTTGAATATAACATTTATTTTATGTCATAATTTTATGTTGGTTTCATATAATATTGTATGGTGTATATATATGTTGATAATGAAATATAATATTATACAAAAAAATTAATTTATAGGTATAATATTTAGTAAGATCATCATATAATTAAATGTAAAGTGTATTTTCCATTGAAAAAGTACACTTGTTCTAACTTAATTCCTATATAATATTTTTTTAATTAAATTTACACAATGGATTTCATAATTTTTTTGTTCTTATACTGGAATTAAATGTGATTGGTTTTAGACAAAAATGACTTTGATGTATACTAATCGAATGAATATGGTTAGGAATATTTATGTTGTTTGTAAAATAGTATTAGACTAGAATTAAATTTAAATCATGTATTTTTAGAAGTTAGATTTATGAACTTGATGTATATATGTGTTGACCTCACCTATTTTGATAATCCCAATTATTCTTTCACATACTTTGATAATCCCAAATAATGTGTATCTATATATTAATTCTTTTAATCTTTGATCAAGTTGATAATTACATTAAAATAATCTTTGATATATGTTAATCAGTGTTTATCAACGTTTATATGACTTTTGAATTAATTCTAACTTGTCACAACCCGCCTTCACCAAAAGGAGGGAAGGGTCAGCAGGTTTCCAAGACCTTCCTTATTTAAGTTGAAGGAGAGATAATGACCCCCAAAACCCGCCTTCTATAGGTCCCAGAGTGGCGACTAGCACCAAGGGTATGGGAATTTCACACAAATGGAAGGCATTACTCTTTTTGTTTTATAGGATCATGAGATAAGATGATGAAACCCAACAACACCAAGGTAAAAGAAAAGTAAAGACAAAAGTAAACCATTCCCAAATGCATGTTCCCAAAGTAAAAGCCACAAAGTACAAAAGTGACTACAAAGGTAAGTACCAAAGAAAGAAAAAAAATCAGCAACTGCAACTGCCCCAAAGGTCCAAGCTAGTATACTCCTGCGTGATCCCTGAAGTCCTCCTGGAAACTTGAAAGCAGTTTTATATACGTAGGGTGAGCATACAAGTACACTCAGTAGGGAAAACCAAAGACTCTCGTGCACAAGTGGGGGAACGTACTAAAGTCCCGTGAGAAAAGGAGCAAACCAAACACCTAACAAGGTAAACTATCAAACCAAGCCTCACCAAGGTACACTCCCCAAATAACACAAGTCAAGTAATATATATAATAAGAGCACATCGATGTTTGGGTACCCCGTTCCACTTTCCCACTGGTTATTGAGACATCCTACGCATCAAACCAATCCCACCATTCTCATCGCAGCCCCACTGCCACACCCGCTCGCACACACCTGGGACACAACCACATGCAGTCCCACTGCCGAATCCCGCCCGCAAACACCTGGGGCAAAACTGTCACACGTAACCATGCCAGAAAACAACTAGGACAGAACAACCACCACCACGCCAGAAGACACCTGGGCTAGAAGATCCACTGCCACACCTGAAGACACCTGGGCCTCATCCTGAAGACACTTGGGAAACCACCTGCTCGCACACTTCTAGGTCAAAACCACAAAACTACCCCTCCCGAAAGTTCTTGGGATAATAATGCACCTCAGGCCATCACAACCTGCCCTAAGACACTTGGTATATCCGGGAAAGGGAGCAGAAAGGAGTTAATAACCAGCCACTAATAATAGTGTTGGGAAAAACACCCTCCCCCATGAAATGGGGGTGTTCGGCACTAAGTTATCAACATGGGTGGGGCGCGAATAAGTAACACAAAACTAAAAATATAAGCATTGGTAACAAGCACTCACCCAAGTTTAGGTTTTTCTTCAGCCAGCCTAAAGGACACAAACAGCACTCAAGTCCGAGTCATGACTCTCACCAACAAAACCCATCTGTCCCATTCTTGTTTCGTGTTTAGTAAAAATGTTTAAATAAGTTTAAGCACTACTGGGAAACTAAAACCATAATCATAACCAAGGAAAAGAAACCAGACAAATGTCAATTTAAGTATCCACACCCGGTTCTCTTGTAAAGTCACAACAACAAAGGAAAAAAGTGATATCCCTCGAAGTACTAGAACCAAAGACAACCCCAAGACACTGCCTCATGATCCCTCCCCCAAAAAGGTTTTCCATCAACAGAGGATACCACCCCAATTCGTGATATAAACAAGGTAACCACCCGGTCTTAAAACTCACAACCACAGTATCCATAACAACAGGGGATCCCATCCCCTCCCACATCTCCAGCAATCAGCCCATAAAAGAAAACAACCAAAACACTACCACCAACACAAAGCAGGTCCATGCCGGTATTTTCAGATTTATAATATTTAACACACTCCATGATTTCAATTTCTGTGTACTTTAACTGGGGTTATCACAGAAAAGGATTTATCCTGGCGCTTCCAATTAATTTAGCCGAAAATACGTAATTAAACAAAATTTCATTACACAGCAAGGGTTATCCACCACAAACACGATCCATTTAAACATCACTAGAGGTAAGGGTTCATTAGTGCACAGACAACGACCACCAACAGCCTCAATTTTTAGTAGGTGTAATCCGTACAATTTAGAAAGAAGATCATAATATAAAACAACATCAATGATCACATCCCCCCTTCTTTCTTTAAAGAATCCATTCATTATCTTTATTTAGGTCTGGTTTATCCAATTCCATAGAATCAAAAGCATGCCCACCCCGCATGATACACAAAAGAGAGAGGTGAAGGAGAAATTCCCAACTTGTTGGTCAACGATCGACATTGAGGCCTGGCATGGAACTTCACGGATAGTGATGCGGCTCGCTGGAACAAAAATCGCCTCGTCTATCGACTCTTAGGTCGGGCGTGGAACTTCATGCATAGCGATGAGGCTCACCTAATGGAAGGATAGTCTAGTGTAGGTTGAACGAGAAAAGAAGAAACTCTTGGTGAACCCTTTAGTTTATAAGGGTTGGGGCGGTTGAGATAAGAACGTGAAACCGCATAAGGAGCGGGGGTCGTGGGTTGACCACGTGGCCCCACACGTAATTAAAGGAGTCGGGTGGTTTAAACCAATGTACACACCAGGTTAATTCATTAAATATATTTTTTAAACATTTATGGGCGGTTACTGGGATTTAAAACAGGCTTAACCGGGTCAAAATAGGGTTTAAAATCCTATTTGCGCAAGAAGGAGCGCTACTAGAAAGAACCCGCGGGGGTAGGCCAGAGCCACCGGTAGCTGAGAGCTACCAGTGGGTGATAGCTACTGGTAGACCGAGCCACCGGTAGACAGAGCTACCGGTAAGTCGAGCTACCGGTAGGCTAAGGCTACCGGTAGTCAGAGCTATCGGTAGGCCTGCTACCGGTAGGCTAAAGCTACCAATAGATACAGTTACCGGTAGGCCTGTTATTGGTAGTCTAAGGCTACTAGTAGGCCTACCGTTGGGCCAACATCACTGAGATTCCCAGACCAGAAAACCCAACATGATATTTTCATAAGGTAATGGACCCCTAAAACTCGAGCCATTACATCAGATACCTCTTAAACGATTCTCGTCCTCAAAGATAAAAACAAACCAGAAGGAAAGAGAGGGTCCGAACAACCACCTTGAAAGATACATCTTATTAGTGAACCCATGCTAACTAAAAACACTTCCCTGTCAAGAACCAAGCAACATACCATGTCAAACTGCCCAGGCATGTGGGTTGGGGAGTCTCCTCCCCTATGTCAAGATATTATCCGCTTTGGGCGGCACTAACTCGCCCGCACAGGTTTAATCGCATCCACCTTAATGCGTCTTGATTAGGGTTCGGGTTCTCTCCTCCCCATAGCCAGGGAATTTCACAGACATTCAGAGGAAAGAAAACCAATACATTTCATAGCCAAAAAGACAAAATGTTCTACCACAACAGGTACAACAAAGAAAAAAACTCAAAACAACTCTGGGTACTGGGTACACATTTGTGCTCCCCTATCCCACGTACTATCCTCAAGACCACCATGTCTCCACAACACAAGAACCAAGGGAATGGTTCACCCATGAAGCACCTTCTCCTTGCGATCCTCGATCATCACTGGTCTCTCCACAAAAGTCATGTCTTCCTCGATGTCCAGCTCACCCCAATCAAGGACGTGTGAATCATCGTGCAGATACCGACAGAGCTAGGACAGATGGAATACATCATGTATCCTCAGTAGCGGTGGTGGTAATGCTAGCGGATATGCCACTTCTCTGACCCGCCGCAACACTTCTAAGGGTCCAATGAACCTGGGAGAAAGCTTACTCCCCTTGCCAAACCTCTGCTGCCCACGCCGTGGGGATACCTTCAAGAACACGTGGTCTCCAACCTCAAACTCCAAGGGCATCCTACTGGTATTAGTATACGACTTCTATCGGTCCTGGGATGCCTTTATCCTTTCCCATATTAGTTGAACCTTCTCTTTCATGCTCTGCACCACCTTCGGGCCAAGGATTCCTGCCTCTCCTACTTCGGTCCAACACACAGGTGAACGGCATGGCCTCCCGTACAAGGCTTCAAACGGGGCCATACAAATGGTAGAGTGGTAGCAATTATTGTAGTAAAACTCTACCAGGGGCAAGTATCACACCCATGATCCCCTTGAGTCTAGAACACATGCCCGCATCATATCCTCCAAGGTCTGGATGGTGCGCTCTGTCTGTCTATCTGCCTGGGGGTAGAAAGCAGTGATAAGGCATAGCTGCATGCCAAAAGCATGCTGCAGACCCCTCCAGACTCGTGAGGTAAAATGTACATCCCTATCCGAGACTATATACCTCGGAACTCCATGAAACCGCACCACCTCATCCATGTACCTTCACGCCAAAGCATCCATTGCACTCGACTCCCTGATCGCCAGAAAGTGAGCCGATTTCATCAACTGGTCCACTACCTCCCATATGGCGTCGTATCCCCCTTGGACCTTGGGTAGTCCTATGATGAAATCCATTGACATGTCTCCCACTTCCACTCGGTGACATCTAGAGGCTATAATAGGCCACCTGGAACTCGGTGTTTAGCCTTCACTTGCTGACACACTAAGCACTTGGCCACAAACTCTGCCACCGCTCGCTTAACTCCAGGCCACCAAAACTGCCTCTTCAGTCCCTGGTACATCTTGTAAACTCCTGGGTGTACCTCCAGGGTTGAGTTTTTGAACTCACTAAGAACCTTGTCGCGCATCACCTCTAGAAGAAACAGCTTTCCCTGGAAAATCATCCGGTTTCGGCCATCCTTCGTCCATCCTTCCAGGGCATTGCCCTGGTCAACTCGGTCGCACATCACTTCGCACTCTGGGTCTCCCCACTGAGACTCCACCACTTTCTGCAATAGATATGACTACACTGCCATCTGATACAGGCAGCCTCTACTGCTATCCATCCTCGCATATAGGTGTAAGGTAGCCAACTCCTCCATCGCCTTCCAGGCATCCGCCGACCCTCAGACCGCATCCTTATGCATCCACCTGCTCAAGGAATCAGCCACTACATTTCCCTTGCCCTCAGTATAAGAGATCTCGAAGTCATAATCCTGGAGGAACTCTACCCATCTCCATTGTCGCATGTTTAGGTCCTGCTGGGTGAAGATATACCTCAAAATTTTGTGATCTGTGAAGACCAAAAAGCGTTCTTCGATGAGGTAGTGTCACCATAACTTCAGCACAAAAACGACCACTGCAAGCTCCAGGTCATGGGTGGCGTAATTATTCTCATGAGGGCATAGCTTTCTGGACCCATAAGAGATCACCCCTTGTCACTGCATCAACACACATCCCAGGCCCTATCCTAAAGCATCACAGAACACCTCATAGGCAGCCCCTTCTTCTGGTAATCTCATCACAGGGGCACTAACCAAATTCTCCTTCAGATAGCTGAAGGCGGACTCGCACTAATCACTCCACACAAAAACATGGTCTTTCTTGGTCAGGGCTGACAAAGGGGCTACTACTCGGGAGAAGTTGGGTACGAACCTCCGATAGTAACCTGCCAGCACGAGGAAACTACGGACCTTTGCCGCATTCTTGGGTGCTTCCCAAGAAACAACTGCCTCAACCTTTGACGGGTCCATCGCTACCCCCTTCTCGGACACCACGTGCCCAAGTAAGTGCACTTCTCATGTCCAGAACTTTTATTTTGACAACTTCCCATAGAGCTGATGCTGTCGGAGGACCTTCAAAACCGTTCTCAGGTGCTCTGCATGGTCAACATCTGATCATGAATAGATCAGGATATCGTTGATGAACACAACCACGAACTGATCCAAGTACTCCCAGAAGATGGAGTTCATAATCCCCATGAACACAGTTGGGGCGTTCATAACGTCGAAGGGCATAACTATGAACTCAAAGTGTCCATATCTGCACCTGAACGCCATCTTCGGGATGTCACTTTCCTTCACTCTCAGCTGGTAATACCTAGACCACAGGTCGATCATCGAGAACCATCATGCCCCTTTCAACTGGTCGAAAAGATCATCTATCCTTGGAAGAGGGTAGAGATTCTTGATCGTCACCTGATTCAGCCTCCTATAGTCTATGCACAACCTAAGACCACCATCTTCCTTATTTGTGAACAAGACTGGAGAACCCCACGGTGATGCACTCGGCCAAACATAACCCATCTTCATCAGATTGTCAATCTGAATCTACACATCTCGTAGCTCTAAAGGTGCCATCTAGTAAGGAGCCATCGAGATCAGACGAGTGTCGGACTGCAGGTCTATCCCGAACTCGATATCACATTGAGGGGGTAGAGTTGTCACCTCCTCAGGGAAGACATCCATAAACTCACAGACGATCTTTGGCACTTCCTCCATCTCAGCATATATTGGTTCTACTAATAGCTCAGCTAGTAAGGAGAGGAGGGGTTCCTCTCTCCTGCTACCCTTCTGACTGCTCCGCTCGCTGGTGAAGGTAACACGTCGGCCGCACAAGTCCGAGAACACAACCCTTCCTCAGAAACAGTCGATGATGGCACACACAGAGAATTGCCATTCGATTCCAAGGATGACATAGTATGGCTGTATCTGTAGTAGAAGAAGATCCCTAACCGACTGATGTGGCCCTATCATCAGTCTGCATCCCCGAAAAACAAACAACAAGTTGGTCTGACCCCTGACTAGTGTGCTTAACACCAGGGGCACTAGGAGTCTCTCGGCATCTAGACCCATGGAACGAGCTAGACTAGGTGTAACAAAAGAGTGAGAAGCTCCGGTATCGAACAAGGCATAAGAAAGGGTACTAAACAAACTGATCGTACCACGAACGACCTCCGGACCTGCTAGAACTGCTGCCTCTACGACGTGTAACTGTCTACGCCCAGCTCCTCTTCCCCTCGGTTGTCGATACCTCCTCGACCACGCCTCAGTCGAGGTCCCTGAGTACCACCCTGAGTTCGGCCTCCTCCTCCTATGCCTGCCCTCAGAGGAACGGGAGCTCGCTGTCCCTGCTGCTACTGCTGGAAAGACCTGGCTGGAAGCTGCTACTGGGGCGGGTGGTGGGGCTTTCCACCATCGCCCTAATGTACCCGGTCCGGGCACTGACTCCGGAGATTTCCAGGGCTCCCACAAATGAAGTATCACAGTCCTAGGCCCGAAGGAAAAGGGCGAGGACCAGGGGATCAAAACTAAAACTGTTGCGGCCTGCTCCCGACCGGTCGAAACCTGGAGGGTCCTGACGCTGGAGGCCTAGTGCTGACGGCCTTCCCCTTCGATGGTCCTAGCTGGATCTCCCCTCATGACACTCCTCCTAGATAATGCATCCTCTCCACTACTTCGGCCTTCATCTAGACCTCCAAGTACATCGGAAGGGTAAAGGGGGTAACAGCATACTGGAGGGAGGGTTGGAGCACCTCCTCCAAACGCCTTGCCCGAGACTCCTCATTAGGAAAGAGGCCTAGAGCAAAACGTAGGAGGTCCTTGAACTTGATCCCTAGCTCCCTCACTGACATACTCTCCTGTTGGAGGGAGAGTAGCTTTTGTCTCTTTTCCGCCTTCATCGTTGAAGAGAGGAATTCCATTCGAAACTCCCTCTCAAAATCATCACATGCCACCTTAGCCTCTCTCCTCACCCCTAGGTAAAGCATCCACCACTGACGCGCTGCTCCCCGCATCTGGCTGATGGCCAGAGGAACCCAGTACTCGGTTGGGGCCCGAATCAGGTCGAAGGCTATCACCAGCTCCTCTAGCCAGCTCTCCGTCTTCATGTCAGAGGTGTTGCCCTCATACTTATCGAGGGTCTGTCGTTGGAAGGCCCGAAGAGTCCTCTACCACTGGTCGTCCTCCTCTTCCCGGTCAGCTCTCTGCTGATCGACCAAGGTTGTCTGTGGGGCCTCGATCACCTATACCACACGCGGTCACCTTTCAGGTGCTATAGCTGCAAGGTAAACAAGGAATGTCTAAGCCCAAGTAGTGCAGAATATTGTCTTTGAAACATCTTAAACTTTTCATTTATTCTTAATTCCCAGAACACCCTAGAAACACGAGAACACAAGTCATTATGATTCATGTACCTTTCCTAGGGTCTCTACCCTGCAATCAGTGTGGCACCACTTGGTTGTTCGGTAGGTCCAGTGTCCTTGTGTCGGATCACGGGGGGCCCTAAAATCCCGTGTCCTAGCAGGTATTCCCTAGACTAATTCACGCACCGAGGTCACCCAACACTATTTCCCTACCATCCCATGCAATGCTCACTGTCCCTAACTCCGTACTCCATCCTATCTCTCAACCTCAATATGATACCATTCTGTCATGACATGCCTTCACCAAAAGGAGGGAAGGGTCAGCAGGTTGCCAATCCCTTCCTTATTTAAGTTGAAGGAGAGATAATGACCCCTAAAACCCGCCTTCTATAGGTCCCAGAGTGGCGACTAGCACCAAGGGTATGGGAATTTCACACAAATGGAAGTCATTACCCTTTTTTATTTATAGGATCAGGAGATAAGATGATGAAACCCAACAACACCAAGTTAAAAGAAATGTAAATCCAAAATTAAACCATTCCCACATGCATGTTCCAAAAGTAAAAGCCACAAAGTACAAAAGTGACTACAAAGGTAAGTACCAAAAAAGAAAAAAAATCAGCAACTACAATTGCCCCAAAGGTCCGAGCTAGTATGGTCCGGCGCGATCCCCAAAGTCCTCCTGGAAACCTGAAAGCTGTTTTATATATTTAGGGTGAGCATACTAGTACACTTAGTAGGGAAAACCAAAGACTCTCGTGCATAAGTGGGGGAACATACTAAAGTCCCGCGAGAAAAGGAGTAAACCAAACACCTAACAAGGTAAACTATCCACCCAAGACTCACCAAGGCACACTCCCCAAATAACGCAAGTCAAGTAATATATACAATAAGAGAACATCGATGTTTGGGTACCCCGCTCCACTTTCCCACTGGTTATTGAGACATCCTACACATCGAACCAATCTCGCCATTCTCACCGCAGTCCCACTGCCACACCCGCCCGCACATACCTGGGCCACAACCACACGCAGTCCCACTGCCGAATCCCACCCACAAACACCTGGGCCACAACTGTCACACGTAACCACGCATGCAAACACCTAGGCTAGAAAAACCACCACCACACCTGAAGACACCCGGGCTAGAAGATCCACTTCCATGCCCGAAGACACCTGGGCCTCATCCCAAAGACACTTGGGAAACCACCTGCCCACACACACCTAGGCCACAACCACCACACTACCCCGCCCGAAGGTTCTTGGGATAATAATGGACCTCATTCCATCACTGCCTGCCCGAAGACACTTGGTATATCCGTGAAAGGGAGCAGAAAGGAGCTAATAACCAGCCACTAATAATAGTGTTGGCAAAAACACCCTCCCCTATGAAATGGGGGTGTTCGTAACTAAGTGCTCAACTTGGGTGGGGCGCGAATAAGAAACACAAAACTACAAATATAAGCATAGGTAACAAGCACTCACCCAAGTTTAGGTTTTTCTTCAGCCATCCTAAAGGACACAAACATCACTCATGTTCGAGTCACAACTCTCACCAACAAAACCCATTTGTCCCATTCTTGTTACATGTTCAGTAAAAATGTTAAAATAAGTTTAAGCACTATTGGGAAACTAACACCATAAGCATAACCAAGGAAAAGAAACCAGCAAAATTTCAATTTAAGTATCCACACCTGGTTCTCTTGTAAAGTCACAACAACAAAGGAAAAAAGTGAGATCCCTCGAAGTAATGGAACCAAAGACAACCCCGAGACATTTCCCCATGTTCCATCCCCCAAAAAGGTTTTCCATCAACAGAGGATCCCACCCCAATTCGTGATGTAAACAAGGTAACCACCCGGTCTTAAAACTCACAACCACCGAATCCATAACAACAGGGGATCCGATCCCTAATTTCATAACCACTAAGAGTATAAAAACAGTGGATCCCATCCCCTACCACATCTCCAACAATCGGACCATAAAAGAAAACAACCAAACCACTACCACCAACACAAAGCAGAGCCATGCCGGTATTTTCATATTTATAAGATTTAACACACTCCATGATTTCAATTTTCATGTGCTTTAACCGAGGTTTCCACAAAAAAGGATTTATCCTAGTGCTTCCAATTAATTTAGCCAAAAATACGTAATTAAACAAAATTCCTTTACACAGCAAGGGTTATCAACCACAAACATAATCCATATAAACATCACTAGAGGTAAGGGTTTGTTAGTGCACAGACAACGACCACCAACGGCCTCGATTTTCAGTAGGTGTAATCCATACAATTCAGAAAGAAGATCATAATATAAAACAACATCAATGATCACAGCCCCCCTTATTTCTCTAAAGAATCTGTTTATTATCTTTATTTAGGTCTGGTTTATCCAATTCTATAGAATCAAAAGCACGCCCACCCCGCATGATACACAAAAGAGAGAGGCAAAGGAGAAATTCCCTACTTGTTGGTCAATGATCGACACTGAGGCCTGGCGTGGAACTTCACAGATAGTGATGCGGCTCGCCTGAATGAAAATCGCCACATCTATCAATGCTTAGGCCGGGCGCGGAACTTCACGCATAGCGATGCGGCTCACCTGAAGGAAGGGTAATCTAGCACAGGATGAATGAGAAAAGAAGAAACTCACGGCGAACCCTTTAGTGTATAAGGGTCGGGGCGGTTGAGATAAGAACGTGAAACCGCGTAGGGAGCGGGGGTCATGGGTTGACCACACGGCCTCACATGTTATTAAAGGGGTCAGGTGGTTTAAACCGACACACACGCCAGGTTAATTCATTAAATATTTTGTTTCAACATTTATGGGTGGTTACCAGGATTTAAAACAGGCTTAACCGGGTTAAAATAGGGTTTAAAATCCTATTTACGCAAGAAGGAGCGCTACTAGAAAGAACCCGTGGGGGTAGGCTAGATCCACTGGTAGCTGAGAGCTACCAGTGGTTGACAGCTACCAATAGACCGAGACACTGGTAGACAGAGCTACTAGTAGGCTGAGCTACCAGTAGACAGAGCTATCGGTAGACAGAGCTACCGGTAGGCCTGTTACCGGTAGGCTAAGGCTACCGATAGACAGAGCTACCGATAGGCCTGCTACCGATAGGCTAAGGATACCGGTAGATAGAGCTACCGGTAGGCAAAGTCTACCGGTAGACAGAGCTACCGATAGGCCTACTACTGGTAGGCTAAGGCTACTGGTAGACAGAGCTACCGGTAGGCCTGCTACCGGTAGGCTAAGGCTTCTGGTAGGCCTACCGTTGGGCCAACTTCACTGAGATTCCCAGACCAGAAAACCCAACACAAGATTTTCCCAAAGTAATGGACCCCTAAATCTCAGGACATTACATAAATCAATCGGATGTGTTCTGCATAAAACAGATAAGTGTTAAGTTACTAATATGCCTATAGCTACTAATAAATATTGTCTACTGATAGACTTAGTCTACCGATAGACATAGTCACTGATAGTCAAAGGTCACCGATACACAGAGCTATCGATATGTATAAGTCCACCGGTAAGCACATGTCTCTGATAGATCAAGTCTACTGATACAGACAGCTACCAACAACAACTGAGCTACCAATAGAACAATTCTAATGGTATGCATAAGTCTACTGATATATATACTTAACTAGAACCAAACGGAGCTACCAATATGCATAGACTAAAAGTCTACTGATACAAGCTACTGTTACAGTAGAGTTACCAAAAGAGTAAGTCTGCCGATATGAACAAGTCTACTGCTATGAAGCTACCGATACAAAACGAGCTACCGATAGAAGCGAAGTCTACCAATAGATGAAGTCACCAGTATATAGAGCTACTGATACATAGAGTAACAGCTACCAATACTAGGAGCTACCGATACATGATCAAAGAGCTACCGATACAACATCAATTAGCTACCGATAAAAGGTCATTGTTACATACAGTCAACTGCTACCTACAGAAGGCTACTAATGAAATATTGACTAGTCAAACTCTATACTCTCAGTATTATTTATTTATTATGAAACAATTATATTCTATATTTCTAATGAAATTAATGTAATTTAATGTGGATTATTGTCATGTCAGGAAACCGTACCTAGTACTCATGAAAAAGGTAATCATTCTTTTTACTAGAGCTGAAAGCTATAAAAGGAAGGAAAAAGACCGAATAACAGTGAACTAAGAAGATGCATGAAGGGTGTGAAAGGTAAGGGATGAATAGCATTGAAATGTGGTGCATTCACACAAAAGGAAAAATCTACATTCATACTGAAAGAACACTGGACATACACAAAGCCATTCGTTCTAAAAGAGAACACAAGTTGCATCTTGATTGAAGAACCACAATGAACTCTTCATGCACTCGAGATGATAACTGAAAAACAAGGAAGAAAACGACCCTCTATTTTTCAGACAAAAACCAGAGAAGGACTCAGAAGAATTACTGATAAATCAAAAGAGTCCAGAGCTGCACTTCACATCACTATAGAATTCTAAACTCGTATCTATTCTTTTAGTGATTCTTTTATTTACATTTTGAGCAGTGTGTATACTCTATATATTTCTTACACACACTTTCTCCTATGCTAAGATAGAGGATTTCTAAATCATCATTCAAACTCTATAACTCCCTTGTTTCCCACTGTGGACAGTGGTAGAGGTCAAGTAAGCCATGAATAGCCTGTGAGTTGTTGTTGGTTTTACCACGTAGAACTTTAGTAGAGGTATTTGTACCTGGACAGTGTTTTCACTATTGTTTACCCTGATCCAGGGTGTGGATCAAATTTATATAAATTGTCTAAGAGGACTAGGTCTCAGCTTGAGACTGAACCTATTGGTTACATCTGTTGTGCATTTTAGATTAAGTCTAAAGTATTCTATATATTTTATATTCCACTACTAATTACTTTGAAATCCAATTTGTTTTAAAGTTACTAAGCTAGTTAAATTAGCAAGTGTTTATACTTATTGTGAACCAGTAAGTTTGTTTAAAAAGTTAATTTAATCTTCGGATTAAATTAAATGAGACCTAATCAATCTTTGAGAAACTAATTAAACTTTTACAATCTGTATAAATTCACTACAGTTTAACGTGTTTTTAAATAGGGGGATTTTAATAGAAATAGTTTTAACAGAAATTTTTATTGGAACTCAATTCACCCCCCCTCTTGAGTATCCACTCCGAACAACATTTGGTATCAGAGGTTTGTTTTTGTTTTTCAAAGTTTTCAAAATACTCTATTTTTTCAACTGTGATTTTAGTGGCATCTTTAAAGATCTTAAATTTCTGTTAGTTCAAAATTTCATCTCTTTAAATATATTCTCTAAAATCTAGCTATGTACAATAGACTAGAAGGTGTTGTTACCAACAGAACACCTTTCTTTAATGGTACAAATTATGCTCAGTGGAAACTTAAAATGAAAATTCATTTAGATAGTATGGGATTTGATATCTGGACTGCAATAGAGACTCAATATAAAATTCTAGAAACTAATAGAACTACTTGGGATGAACCTACTAAAATAGCTTACAATAATAATTGTAAATCTATGAATTCCCTGTATTATGCTCTAGGAGATGAAGAGTCTAATAGAATATCTACTTGCAAAACTGCTTATGAAATCTGGAACACTTTGACTATTTCCCATGAGTGAATAACCAGTTTTAAATAAATGAGGTTGAATACCTATACTATTAAATATGATATCTTTAAAATGAAGCCTGATGAACCCATTTCTGACATGTATCTTAGGTTCAATGAGATTTTCAATACTATGAGCTCCCTTGGAAAGTTTCTTCAACCAAAGGAACAAATTATGAGGATATTAAGATATCTACCAGAAATATGGAGAGGTCCATTTGTTTCCATTAGAGAATCTTGCGACATCACCAAACTGCATGTTAAAGAATTAATAGGTAATCTTATGATGTATGAGGAAGAACTCAAGGTGAATAAGGAAGAAGATGATGAACCTAAAAGGAAGTTAGTGAATTTTAAGTCTACTTCCTCAAAGAGCAAGGATAAGGGAAAATTTCACATACAAATGGAAATCTCAACAAGTGAAAGTTCAGACTCTGATAGTGATGCTAAGATGGCTCAGATAGCCATAAGATTTAAGAAGTTCTATAGGAAGAATAAATTCTTCAAAAAATCAAACTATAAAGGTAAATATGACAACAAAGGTCATTGGAAGAAGGACTAGAAGAAGCCTGATAAAGGTGATGAGATTATCTGCTATGAGTGCAAAAGGAAAGGACATGTAAAAGCTGACTGTCCAAAATTGAAGTTCAAGAAGAAACCTGACTATAAGGACAGAAAGTATAAGAAATCAATGAAAGAAACTTGGAGTGCTTTAGAAGACACTTCAAGTGATTCTGATTCTGCTAAGGATGAAGATTCTTATAAAGCTAACATGTGTTTTATGACAAACACATTTGAGGTACCACTGGACACTCCTGCTTTAAATTCATACTATTCTGGAGTTGATTCTGATTCTGAATCTAAAAAAATGTCTAGTGAAGAATTATTTGAATATTTTAATATGCTAGACGAGACCTGTAATGAACTTAAGGACAAGTAAAAATCCTTAAAGAAATAGAATTCTTTATCTAGCATTGTTAAATATGCCCTTGAGATTGAAAAGGAAAAGAATGCTCAATTACTTAAGGAAAATACTGAACTGAAATTTTCTAATGAGCAATTAAGGAAGGACTTAGAAAAATTCACAAATGGAAAAGATAAAATTATAAAAATTCTTGGTAAACAAGTGCCACCAAAGTACACAACTAGTTTGGGATACCAACCTGGACAGAGACAGTTTACAAAAAATAGATTTATTCCTAAATCTGGACAAAATTCTACTAGTTCTAATTCTAGAAATTTATATACCTCAACTATTTATTCACATTGTTATAGATCAAAAAAAGTTTATATTTTAAATTAAATTGATTCTATGAATTATATGAGACCCATAAGACAAATTTGGGTACCTAAAACTTTACTTGCTAACCTGTCTGGACCCAAGAAGATTTGGGTACCAAAATCATTTTCCATCTAAACCTGTTTTGTAGGAGACCTTCTTGAAAAGTTATCATAAGAAGGTATGGTAATTGGACAGTGGATGTTCAAGGAGCATGTCTGGAGACTACTCCTGCTTTAAAATCTTAATAAAGGTTGATGGAGGCTACGTCACCTTTGGTGATAATTCTAAAGGAAAAATCATTGGCCTAGGCTAGATTGGTAACATTATTTCAATTTTAATTTCTAAAGTTTTATTTGTTGATGGACTTAAATATAATCTATTGAGTATTTCTCAGTTATGTGATGATGGTTTCAATGTTAATTTTGAAAATGATTCTTGTAATGTTTTTAACTCTAAAAATGCTTTAGTATTTTTTGCCTTGAGAAATGAAAATGTTTATGCTGATGATTTGAATTCTTTAGCCAAGCAAAATGTTACTTGTCTAAATGATTTTCATAAAGAATTCTGGCTTTGGAACAGAAGACTAGGACACTGCAACATTCATTCACTTAGAAAACTGATTAGAAAGAACTTAGTTAGAGACCTACCTAAACTTGAATTCTTAACTAAAAACTTTTGTAATCCCAGTCAAAAGGGAAAGCAACATAAAGTTTCTTTTAAATCAAAGAAAGAAGTTTCAACTTCTCATCCTCTTGAGTTGGTTTACATGGATTTGTTTGTACCTTCTAGAGTTTCTAGCATAAATGGGAAGCACTATGTCTATGTCTTAGTAGATGACTTTTCTAGATATACTTGGGTATACTTCTCTACTCACAAAAGTGAATCTTGTTCTTATTTTTTCAAATACTCCAAGTCTGTAGAGAACCTTAGTGGTCTTAAGATTAAAACCCTAAGAATTGATAATGGTCATGAGTTTGAAAATCATGATTTTGAATCTTACTGCTCACATAATGGCTATAGTCATAAATTTTTTTCCCCTAGAACACCTCGGAAGAATGGTGTAGTAGAAAGAAGAAATAGAACCCTTCAATAAATTGCAATAACTATGCTTAATGAGTATGACCTGCCTATTTATTTCTTGGTTGAAGCTGTGAATACATATTGTTATATTATCAATAGAGTATTGATAAGACCTGTTCTTAAGAAGACCCCTTATGAACTGTGGAACAATAGGAAACCTAAAGTTAGTTACTTTAGAGTCTTTGGTTGCAAAGTCTTTATTCTAAATACCAAGGATAATCTTGACAAATTTTCATCTAAAAATGATGAAGGAATATTCTTAGGATATTATTTAACTAGAAAATCCTATAGAGTCTTTAAAAAAAGAACCAAATATGTGTAAGAATCTGTTCACATCAAGTTTGATGAAACTGATCCACATGAACCTAAGTCTTCTCTTGAAAATCTTGAAGAAGATTTGACTGTTCTGGACCTTAATGATAAAACTATAGAACCTACTGTAAAAACATCCAGACATATTCCAAAATCAGCTTCAATAGAACCAAAACTCAGAGAAGAGTCTAGAATTTCTAGTCCTACCTTTACTAGATCAACTAGGATTCTAAAGAATCATCCTTTGGATGCTGTTGTTGGTAATCTTGATAGAGGGACACTGACTAGATCTTCTCTAAGAAACCAAGTTGAACATCAAGCATTTCATTCACATCTAGAACCTAAATATTTCAATGATACAATCAATGATGAATTTTGGGTAATGGATATGCATAAAGAGTTAAATCAATTTGAAAGAAACAAAGTCTGGGAATTAGTTGACAGACCCAAGGACACTTTGACAATAGCAACTAAATGATTTTTTAGAAACAAAGTTTATGAATCTGGAAACATAGTTAAAAAAAGCTAGGTTAGTTGCACAAGGATATAGTCAAGAGGAAGGTATAGACTATGAGGAAACCTTTGTACCTGTAGCTAGATTAGAATCCATTAGGATCCTACTTGCCTATGCTTATCATCTAAATTTCAAGTTATATCAAATGGATGTCAAAAGTGACTTCCTAAATGGTTTTATAATTCAAGATTTTTTTTTGAACAACCACCAGGATTTACTAATCCTCATTTTCCAAATCGATTTTTCAAGATATCCAAAGCTTTATATGCTTTGAAACAAGCTCCAAGAGCTTGGTATGATAGACTTAGCAATTTTCTTATTTTAAAAGGTTTTTCAAAAGGGATTGTTGATCCAACTCTTTTTATTAAAATAATTTCAAAAGATGTTTTAATAGTAAAAATCTATGTTGATGACATTATTTTTGGATCTTCTAAACATTCTTTATGTACTAATTTTTTAAAGAGTATGAAAAATGAATTTGAAATGAGTTTAATGAGATAAATCAAATATTTTCTTGGATTTAATGTTTTTCAAAATGAAAATGGTATTATTTTGAATCAAAGTAAATATACAAAGGATCTTTTAAAATTTTTAGGTTTGGATAGTGTTAAGGAAAATGATACTCCTATGAGTACAATCTATAAATTGGATGCAGATGAAACTGGGAAACCAGTGGATCAAACCAATTACAGAGGTATGATTAGAAGCTTACTTTACCTTACTTCTAGTCAACCAGATATTATGTTTAGTGTGTGTATGTGGGCAATATTTCAAGATAATCTAAAAGAATATCATTTACTTGCTGTTAAAATAATTTTTAAGTATCTTAAACACGCTATAAATTTAGGTTTATTTTACCCAAAAGGACAATATTTTGACCTAATGAGTTATTCAGATGCTGACTTTGCTGGTTGCAAGTTGAATAGAAAAGGCACATCTGGAACATGTCATTTATTAGGAAAATCCTTAGTATATTGGTGTAGTAAGAAGTAGAAATATGTAGTTTTTTCTATAGCTGAAGTAGAGTATATAGTTTTTGGTAGTTGTTGTGCAAAAATTATGTGGATGAAACACACTCTTTTAGACTATGGATATGATTTTAAGCATGTTTCTATCATCTGTGATAACACTAGTGCAATAAACATTTCGAAGAACCCTGTATATCACTCCATGTCCAAACACATTGATGTACGACACCACTTTTTGAGAGATTATTACCAAAAAGGTGATATTACTCTTGAATTTATAGGTATTGAACTTCAATTAGCTGGAATCTTCAACAAACCTTTATGTTTGGATAGGTTAAGTTACATTAGACATGAGTTAGGAATGATTAACCTTGATCGGTAGGTACCTCACTGATGTGAAAACCTCACCGATGTGAAAACCTCACCGATGTGAAAACCTCACGGATGTGAAAACCTCGCCGATGTGAAAACCTCACCGATGCGAAAACCTCACCGATGTGAAAATATCACTGATGTGAAAACCTCAACGATGTGAAAACCTCACCGATGTAAAAACCTCACCAATGTAAAACCTCACTAATGGACCTCACTGATAGGAATTCTCACTGATGAACCCTACTGATGAGCACGCGCTATTTTAAACTTATGTCTGCCGCTAGAATCTAAATCGTTTATACTTATATTTTAATTATTTATTTTATGATTCCTAAATGATAAAACTAAGTCTTAGTTACTTCTCAATCCACCGAGCCACAAACCCTTTACCCTCAAGCCTCAGCACTTGAATTTCTCAAAAACCCTATGTACCTTGAACCAGAGATAGAAAAAACCAAACTCTCTACCATCAGACATGACATTGATGAGCCGAATGTGAAGAAGCAGAAGAACGAGCTAGAGGCTTGTGGTAGTATAAGTAGAAACCGGTTGGGGAGGTGACCAGTGAATCCTCATTTTCAAAATAGAATTATTGTGATCGAAAAAGAATTGTTCGTGGAATGGTTGTTGGCTAGAAAATCATTAGTGCTCAAGGTGATGGAAGAACAAAAGTGGGTAGATTGCTTTTCGAACAACAATGGCCCCTACTATCCAAATCTAGTGAAAAAAATTTATGAGTTTGTGAGCTTTGAGAAGTCAGAAGATGAGAACCGAGTGATTTATTTTGTGAATGGAAAGGAGATATCTTTTTCATCTTTTGAGTGGGATGAATGCCTGAAGGTTCCACACAAAGGTGATTCTGGATATGTCTCAAAAGCAATACCACCGACAAGTGATATATTCGATTATGAAACTGCCCTAGAGGAGCTCACAGGTAGTGGAAATCAAAGACAAGTGGTGGCTGCTGAAATGGATGGAGAGAACAAGTTACTATTCAAATTTGTTCAGCATGTCTTAATACCAGGGCGAGGGGACATTGCTAATTTAAGATATCAAGATATCTATCTCCTATATCTCTTGAGACATTGTGTGAAAGTGAATCTGTGCAGGTTGCTAATGTTTCAAATGGAGGACATGACTAGGAAAAAATCAAAGACTAATGCCTTATTCTTTGCCATGTTGATATCAATAATGATTAAGGTGAAAGGAGTAGCTGAGTCTCAAGATGAGATAGTGGTAGTAAGGAATAACTTCTGTATCACAAGAACAGTTTGCAAATATATGAAGATAAACTAGAACCCAAGGATAGGATAATGGGTTAATGGTGACAAAAATGTTTATGATAAATTCAATACTGTGAATCATCCTTCAAGGGCTAAGGATGTGAGGGATCCAGGTCTAGGACCTAATGAAGAAGAACCTGAGTACAGTAATGAGACTGATGAAGAAGAGACGTCTATGGCTGATGGAAGGGATCCGGACATGCCTCCAAGTCCTGCTGCTGAATTTGTGTCTTCGAAAAAGGAAGATTTAGAAGAAAAAGAAACTCCTGCTAATGAGGAAGACCAGCCAGTCCCTGAGAATGAAGAATAAATAGAAAATGAATCTAAAGCCTCTGATTCTATTTGCTTAAGTCTGAGTCCATTGATTGGAAGCTCAGTTGGGCCTGTTAAGGAAGTAGTGGGTAAGATGGAAGGGATTGTGCCTAATCCAGAGGAGCCTCCTACTGTTGCAGCTATTGCAGAGATGGATTTGATAATAGAAGATTATTGTGAGGAATAAAGGCCTGTTGAGAATGATCTTGTTGTACAAGAGAATGCACCAGTTGAGGGGGAGCATCAAACCAGATTTGGTAGTGTTTCAGTGGCCGTTGAAATTGAGGATTGGGAAGAAGACCCAGATTTTGTGGTTTTTGGATTAGATTATCCTGATTCTGATAATGAGGCATCCCTCAATAGACCAAAATCCAATTATGATATTCAGACTGAGTTGTTACCTGAAGATGTGGTCAGAATGCATGATCTGGACAAGATCAAGTCTGATCTGAAAATCAGTTTTGTGGAAGAAATAACGAAAGTGGAAGCTTCACTAGTATCATCCATTAAATCGATTATGAATGACTCAGTGGCCAGTATAGCATCTGAAAGAGCACCGGTTGTGGATTCACCTGATGATATGATCACCAGGGGTGATCTTGAATCCTTAATAACTGATCTGAAAGAATCTCTTAGTGCCTCTGTTTCTGAGTTAAAACACTACTTTGTTGAAGAGATGATCAATTTGGAAAAGTCTGTTGATCTCTCTCTCGGCTGTAATGTCTCTACCTTTGTGGCAGAAATAGTGGATGAAGTTACAGCTTTCCATAATTAGTTATCTAGACTGGAAGAGGATGTTGAAGCTCTAAAAAAATATGTTACCTCTTTAGAATCTTATATGAGTTCTAAATCCCAAGAATATAAAGATTTAGCTTATTACAAAGGTGTTGTGAGACAAAAGGTATTAGTCTTTGACGGTTTTAAAACCTCCATGAAATATTTTGTCAGCACCCAGGATTCCCAAGTCAAAAATATCATCAGTGGGTTGACCAAAAACTTCAAGGAAACGGTAACTTTATCTGTTGGTTCTCTTACCTCTAGAACTTCAGTAGATTTGGATCAGATTAGTGTTGTGATGAAGAAGGAGCTTGGTTCAGCATCAACTAGTGGCTCTGGGGACTCATCTGACCTGAGAAAAGTGGTTATTTCTACTAGTTATACCAATAGAGAGATAATGAAGATTGTAAAGAACTATAGGAGAGAAGCTTCTACCTCTCAGAAAGAAGTGAAATAAAATTTAGACTACTATTTTCAAAGGATTTATAACAAGAATCATCTCAACAATCACTTCAAACTTCTGTTAGAAATCCTGAAGTTACCTCCTGTTACTCAAGCCTTCAGAGAGCAAGTCAGCAAGCTAAGGGGACTAACTCTATTCTTGGACAAATTCATGGAGAACAAGGATGGTTTCATATCTTCTATGCAGAGAGGAGGAGGAATATTTATGGATTTCAGAAATCTTTTTTTGCCTTTCTTGCATGTTGATGCTAGACCAGTGATTATACCTCCAACTTTACCTGCCTCTGCCTCTACTGCTTCTCCTATACAGATGACTCCAACCCAATCCATTCGAAGCCTTACTCCTATGATCACTCAAAGTACTACTCAGTACAGTCCTGGAATAGTTTCAGTGGCTCATCCTCCTGTGATCATTTCTGGAATTCCTAAGCCTTCACCTGCATCCACACAGTCTGATTCCTCTTTTGATCCAAAGGGAAAATCTCACATTGAGGATGTGGATTGAATAGGTGGCTAAGATATTTGATAGGAATCCCTTGTATTTTGTTTTCTTTTCATGTACCTTTTTGCAACATGAAATAAAAATGGCTTTCTTTTCTTTATCATTTTGTTCCTTTTATATTTTTTGTTTCCCACTTTTTGATTATCAAAAAGGGGGTGAAAATTTATATCTGAGAATAATAACATTTATTTAAAAGGGGGAGAAATATTATCTAATGGAGATCTAATATGCTTTGTAACTTGTACCTTTGATACCATTACATTTAATTCTACCTCAGGTACATTGCATATTTCACATCTTATATTGTTTTCTCTGATACAATTGAATTTAATGATATATCCTCTGATTCACTACTGATTATTTTAAGATTATAATATCATAAGTTGTGATTATAAAAAAGAGAGAGATTGTTGACCTCACCTGTTTTGATAATCCCAATTATGCTTTTACATACTTTGATAATCCCAAATAATGTGTATCTATATATTAATTCTTTTAATCTATGATCAAGTTTATAATTATATTAAAATAATCTTTGAAATGTGTTAATCAATGTTTATCTATGTTTATATGACTTTTGAAATAATTCTAACTCAATCGGATCTGTTCTGCATAAAATAGATAAGTGTTAAGTTACTAATATGCCTATAGCTACTGATAAAGATAGTCTACTGATAGACTTAGTCTACCGATAGACATAGTCACCGATAGGCAAAGGTTATCGATATGTAGAGCTACCAATTTTTATAAGTCCACTGGTAAGCACATGTCTCTGATAGATCAAGCCCACTGATACATACAGCTACCGATAGAACAAGTCTACCAGTATGCATAAGTCTACCAATATATATACTTCACTGGAACCAAATGGAGCTAACGATATGCACAGACTAAAATTATACTGATAAAAGCTACTATTACACTAGAGTTACCAATAGAGTAAGTCTTCCGATATGAACAAGTCTACCACTATGAAGCTACTGATACAAAACGAGCTACCGATAGAAGCGAAGTCTACTGATAGATGAAGTCACCGGTATATAGAGCTATTGATACACAGAGTAATAGTTACCGATACCAGGAGCTACCAATACAAGATCAAAGAGCTACCGATACAAAATCAATCAGCTACTGATAGAAGGTCATTGTTACATAGAGTCAACCGCTACCTATTGAAGGCTATTAATAAAAGACTGACCAGTCAAACTCTATTCAATGAATATTATTTATTTATTATGCAACGGTTATATTTTATGTCTTTAATGAAATTAATTTTATTTAATGTGGATTGTTGGAATGTCAGGGAACCTTACCTAGTACCCATGAAAAAGGTAATCATTCTTTTTACCAGAGTTGAAAGCTATAAAAGGTAGGACAAAGACCGAACAGTAGTGAACTAAGAAGGCACGTGAAGGGTGTAAAATGAAAGGGATAAACAGCATTGAAACGTGGGGCATTCACACAAAAGGAAAAAAGATACATTCATACTAGAAGAAAACTTGACATACACGAAGCCATTCATTCTAATGGAGAACACAAGATGCATCTTGAGTGAATAACCACAATGAACTCTTCATGCACTCGAGCTGATAACTGAAAAACAAGGAAGAAAACGACCCTCTGTTTTTCAAACAAAAACCATAGAAGGACTCAGAAGAATTTTTGATAAATCAAAAGAGTCCAGAGCTGCACTTCACATCACTAGACTATTCTAAACTCTTATCTATTCTTTTATTGATTCATTTATTTATATTTCGAGCAGTGGGTATACTCTATATATTTCTTACAGACACTGGCTCCTATGCTAAGCTGAAGGATTTCTAAATCCTCATTCAAACTCTATAACTCCTTTGTTTCCCACTGTGGATAGTGGTAGAGGTATAGTAAGACCTGGACAGCCTGTGAGCTCTTGTTGGTTTTCCCACGTAGAACTGTGGTAGAGGTCTTTGTACCTGGATAGTGTTTTCACTTTGTTTACCCTGATCCATGGTGTGGATCAAATTTATATAAATTTTTTGAGAGGACTAGGTCTTGGCTTGAGACTAAACCTCTTGGTTACATCTACCGTGTATTTTAGTTTAAGTCTAAAGTTTTCTATATATTTTATATTCCGCTTATAATTACTTTGAAATACAATTTGTTTTAAAGTTACTTTGATAGTTATATTAGTAAGTGTTTATACTTATTGTGAACCAGTAAGTTAGTTTCAAAAGTTAATTTAATCTTCTGATTAAATTAATTGAGACCTAATCAATCTTTGAGAAACTAATTGAACTTTTACAATCTGTATAAATTCACTGCAGTTTAACTTGTTTTCAAATAGGAGGATTTTAAGAAAAAAAAATTTAAAAGAAATTTTTATTGGAACTCAATTCACCCCCCCCCCCCCTCTTGAGTATCCACTCCAACCAACAATATATATTATTTTACTATGGTTATTCTTGACTAAAATTGTGATTTAAAAGAATTCTCAGTGAACAATTCATGTTCACATTTATTTAGAATATTTTATTATTTATTATTTCGTATTTCTCCGCCACATTTTATCATTTTTAATTTTATTTGTGTGGTTTTTTTATTATAATATTTACATTTCATTTCTGTAGTTGTTTACAAGTGAAGGGAAAGTAATAGGAGTTGAAACCCCATACTTTTCTATATTTAAATCCCAGTATATTTTTTAATGAGTTACCATTCTAGGAAATTTCAATATATAAAACTAAACACATTACTAAACTCTATTAAAATCTACATTACTCTTGTGTTGGAAAGGATATTTCAGTTGAATTTTTTTGTATATTATTTATTATCAACTAAGATGATTTAATCGGTTTTTATGTTTTGGTGGATCTTTAATGGTGTTTTCAATGCTATTAAATTATAAATAATACATACACATAACAAATGTTATGTTTGGTGTTTTTGTAAAAATGTATTTTTATATTTTTTGTCAATATGAGATTATTACATGAATACTAAATTACTTGAAGTGAAATTATTATATTAAAAGAGTAATAATAATTTTTGAAATTATGTGTTTCTCTAATTTTTAGGTTAAGGTAAGGACACATATTATTTAAATTTTATTTATAATTTTAACTATAATGATATTATATGTATATATTTGATTTTTATTTTCAATGAAGTTAAGTTATGTTTTCTCAAAATTTTTACTGAAATATGAAACTTCATTTTTTCTATTTTTTATCTTATAATAAATGTAATTTTTTTTAACTTAGAGTGATATTAGAAATTTTTTTAAGAATATTTAGTTATAAGTGATTGGTAGATTGAATTTTGAAAATAAATTCCTCAAAATAGCATTTTTTTAGAAGATTTGACTATAGTAGCTTTATATATGTGGTTTTTATAAAATAATAATAATATATACAATATAGTAATATTTTTATCAATATTATATGTAGATAATATAATCATGATGTTATTAAACAGTAACTATATATATGATATAGATACGGTTAAAAAATAGTGGCTATATATCTTTCTTAAGGGTGACAACAACCATTTATGGTTAAAAATTGACTATATCATATAATAGTGTTTTAAACCCCTATTGAAATGATTTTCAACTATGTATATAGTTATAATATGTAACAGTGTTAATATCACAAAAAAATATTAACCTATGTTGTTTCTTTATGAGTGTTAATACGTAATTATTAAGTACTTTCATACCCAACAATATACACCATCATCGTAATTTGAATCTAACATGAAATGTTATCATCCATTCATGTTTTATTTTTAAATTGTATCCATTCACCATAAATTAGGTTTCTAAGTCCCTTAAAAAATAAATTATAATCCAATTGTTCAACCAAATTAGTTAATTATAAAAATATTTAATCTATTTCATCTTTTAAATATTATATTGTGAACAATTTCTACCTCATTTCAAGAAAGGAAATGACGTGGTTCTAATTAAGAAACTTCAACTGAATCACAAAACTGCACTAATCTAGCATGACTTTTTTCTTCTTTTTTATTCAATGAGTCCATCACCTTAAGAATATGGAAGAATTTGGAACATAAATAACTCTTTCTCAAAATAATTAAGGGATCATGAAAATCTAATAGAAGAAGAGTAAAAATACCAAAAACAAACTATAGATAAAAATAGATATTTCATCTCAGCAACTTGCATCATCAGAACCCTAACCTCATCAGGTGTTAAGGAAATAATATACAATAATAATGATAAATTATAAAAAACCATCCCTAACAATATATATAAATATATATATGTCTAACAAACCAATCTAAATTTTTTAACATCATTTATAAGTTTATAAAGTTAACTAATTCCTTATATATAAGAAATATTGAAGATAGAATGACCATTTAGGGGTAAATAATACTATAGATCATGTGAAAATAGGCCTTAAAATGGAACCACTAAATCACATTAAACATTAAACATAATTTTCATATGTATGAATAATAGAAATTTTTTATCAAATGTAAATTCACAATGAAATGATGGTTGAAACTATTATCAACAATAATTATATAAACCAAAATGGAAACACATTAAAACATTTGAAAAAATATATTGAAATCCAAAAATTATCCAAATTATCTTTTGATACATATTTCTGAAAATGAAAAATTAAAAAAAAAATATATCATTTGTATTAAAGAAATAAATAAAGGAATTTCCACTCAATAAAGAATTTTATAACTATTTTCAATCATGAAAGATTCCTTGAAACACCAACCATTAAAAAAATCACCAATCGCTAAATCACTAAATTATAATTAAATAATAGATAGAAAAAATGTTTTAAATCATATTAATTTACATATTTTTTATTAAAAATGAAGATAAATAAATCATATAATTTCAATATAATTGTGTATTTTTTATATAAAAAGGTTTATTTATCTAAATAATTATTGAAACTGAAGAAAACATACTCAATCATATGCAACCAAATTATTTTGGATTAAATTGTAAAAATTATTCTTCCACAATAATATTTTTATTATGAAATTTGATTCATGGTTTGAGAGATATACTTGAAAATATATAATAATATAAAATATAATTTTTTATTTTTTATATAAAAGGGTTTATTTACTTCTAATTGAAGATACTATGTCTTTGGATCAAATTTCATAATTCTATATCTATGAGATAGTTAGGTTATATATAGTTCCTCTCTTTATTATATCTGATTGTAACCCCAAACTTGCTTCTAATTATTCAAAAGGTCTTTAGAATTCATTGGTTATTTAATTACATTTTAGTATATATTTTCATCCTCAATCTAATAAAAAATCAGAGCAGACAATTTATAACTTGGAAGAAATGCTTAATTATTTTTCAATGCATTAATATGGAAGTTATGATCAACACCATTCAATGGTTGTGTTTTCTTATAATAATTATTTCCATTCCAGTATATAGATTTCACCTTTGGAGACATTATATTGAAATTTGTGTCGAAATAATAATTTTTGGTATAAAGTTGGGGAAAGGATGTTAATTGGACCAAAGTTAGTAGAGGAAATGGATGTGATAGTAAATATAATTTAGTGATACATTAGGGTGTCTCAAAGCAGGTGGAAAATTTATATGGATAAATTGAAAAAATATATTTTTTTGAGATAGGTGATCATGTTTTTCTTAAATTATCTCCATGGAAAAGTGTTATATGTTTTTTTTAAATGTTGATTTAAGTACATAGTTTATTAAACCATATAAAATCCAATGAAAATTTAGACTAGTTTCCTATTGAAGGGATTTTACTTCAAGTTTACCCTAGGTATAAAATGCTTTTCATGTTTTGATGTTAAGAAAGTATATTCCATATTCATCTCATTTTTTCATCCTTGAAGTAGTTTAGTTACAAGATAAACTTTCTTATGAGGAATAGACTATTTAGATTCTTGAACATATGGAGAAGGTGTTATGAAATAAGTTGACTCACCAGGTAAATGTTTTTTGGAATATCTATATGGTTAAATAAATCACATAATAATATGAAAATTCTATGAGGAAAATATATCCCCACTTGTTTAATAAGTGAATAAAATTTTGAGGATGTAATTTCCAAAATGGGTGAAGAATATAACAACCTAGGTAATGTCATGATAAATAATTTTCAGGTCTTATAAATATTATTTAGTTAGATATTATAGTTTTATATTTATTATAAAAAAATTATGTGATATTTTTCTATCAAAAGGAAAAATATTTACTTCTAATTGGATTTTCATGTATTATATGAATTTATTGTGATTTAAAAATTATAGAAATTTAATTTTAAAAAATAAAAATAATTTCAGACTTAATAATTCTAAAATTATCTTAGAAAATGTTTTAATAATTTTTTGAAAAAATTGATATTTCAATGAATAGTGAAAAATATTGATTCTCATGGAAAAATATATTTTCTATTGGCGTATTTTCAAAGTTAAATTCTATTTTTTTATAAATGTTATGATTTAGTTAGTTCCTTTTGATTTATAATAATCCAATTATGATTTTTAAATGAATTTTATACATTAATTTAAAATAAAAAAATTCTACATCAAAAAGGGCATTTTCTCTAAAAAATTGGTTTTCATCGCATTTTTATGGTTTAATTTTAAATTATATTCTAAAAATCTTGTGTTTTTAATATTTATAAATGTTTTATTTATTTGGAATCATGAGGTCTAAATTTGGTAAAGAGGTCCCTTTTATTTTTAATAAAAATTAGTAGTAACCATATTATGTTTTGTTACCACAGTAAGGGGTAAATTTTATAATTATTATTAACAATAAAATGATAAAGACTAAATAATGACCCTAAAACTTAATATAATTTTATTTTATTAGTATATCTTGTCTATAATAATAAAAATCTATAATTTATGGAATTTATTCAAATATTTATGTTATTATTTCCTTTATAATATTTTATATAAAGAAATGTAAAAATCATCACACACTTGTTTTAAATAACTATAATATTTTTAACATAGAGATAACCAGAGTATATGTTCAGTTAAAAATATTATATAGAAATATAAAATATTTAAATTCATAATGGTAATTTAATTTTTTTTTAATGAAGGAAAAACTTTTTTAAAATCTTGCACAATGCTAATTTTGTAATTTTTGAATTAATGGAATGATAAAAAATGATATTAAAATATTTAAAAGGGGTATAATATGAAATAATTTATATGGACCAGAAATTTTATAGGTAAAAATAACATGTTAGGTATGTTTTAAAAGATTTTATTCTAATTTATTCTATTTTATTGATGTTTTAAATATCAAATTAAATGAATAGTTCTAAAAGTGACATTATTGATATTTTACAAAAATAATATTTTATTAAAAGATATAAAATACAAAAAACATATCTTCTAAATTTTATCATGATATAATTTAAAATATGATCCATGATCCATTTATCAGTAGTTTTTTCATTTATGTTAACTATCATGACCCTCAAGTATTAAA
Organism: Viscum album; assembly: GCA_963277665.1. NCBI lineage: Eukaryota > Viridiplantae > Streptophyta > Magnoliopsida > Santalales > Viscaceae > Viscum > Viscum album. The sequence continues at coordinate 75,009,160 of OY728165.1, read as the reverse complement.
AAACATATTATCATTGTAAGTTTGAAATGGGTTAAAGATGGTTAAAACAAAAAAGATAAGGTAAAAATCTTATCCAAACTTGTCCAAATTTTATCCGATGAGATTATTTTGAAAAATAATCCCCCTAGAATTTAATATTATTAATTTAGATCCATTTTTATGTCAAAATTAATTTTTATTAATATAATATTTTAATACATTTCAAAAGTCCATATCCCCTCTCTTATAGAAGGCACTACTTCTTCTCATTTAAAAAGCACATAAAAAACCCTTTTGTTTCACCCAATACTTACCATAATATCTTCTTTAAAGCCCTCCTTAAGAGATTTTATGATGAAAAGGAAGATAAAGGATATACATGATGAGTCAGACTCAAGGAAAAGATCATATTAACATATTACATCATTCTAAATATTTATGTCAAAATATTTGTCTTCCATTTTAATTTTTTAAAAATTATATGATTAATTTACTTATATGAACATAAAATAACAATAAATTTCATTTTATGACACTTTATTTCAAAGGTTTTAAAAAATGAATATTTTTACAAAATTTTTGATGTTCTTTACAAAAGAAAAAAGGAATATTTTATTGTAGAATATACAGTGAAAAAATATTCCTACCACCATAACCATTTTTTAAGTATGTATTCCTTTAAAATCATACATGTTTTCTTCAAAGAAAACCACAATTTCCCTTTTTCTAGGTATTTTTGAAATAAAAATAGATTTTAAGAGGAAAGGGTATTATGATATCCAATAGTGTTCTGCACACAAGTTTAAAATATTTTTTCAAGGGTATTACTCATATTATGATCCTTGTAAATTGTTTACAAAGGTTTTATCCCCACTATAGTTGATAAGTGTGCTCAATATAGCTCATATAATGGATTGATCCCCATTTTATCCCATGTTTGATCTCAATATCTTATATAATGGGTATTCCCTAATAGAACTACAATGCATTGGGCAATTATTAATTTGTAAATAGAATTATATTATAATTTGGTTGTATAGTCTTTACAATTTTAATGGTTCTTATAAGGGTTCTATAAGGGTTCTAGTATGATGATGTCCTAAGAAATATACAATAATTTTATATTCTTTATAATGAGTTTTTATGGAAATAATTTTATTTCAAAGGTAAGATAAAGATATTTTTAAAGGAAAATGATTCTTTTTTTTGGAAAAAAATGTATGTTTTTAAGAAAAACAATTCATGGGTTTTCATGTTTTTCACTAGAGTAATGGATTTGTTATTTTTTCTCCTTACTAATATTTTTTTCATTATCCCATGTTTTAAAATGTTTTTCACATGGTTGAAGGATCTGTAAGTGAAAGGAAAAAATCAAGTTGAAAGTTGTGAATATTTTTAATCAAAATAAATCATTCTTTATTTTTAAAAAATTATATTGTGGGAAATTTTGATACTAAATAGAATTGTAAACTTTATAAAATATTGTTTTTATGTGTATGAGTTATGAACTAATTCTCTAAAACTATAATCTGAATAGATCCTAAGGATTGAAAGTAAGTGAATTCTAGTATAAAGATACTAGAATATATAATATTTAACGATATCTAATTAAATGTTTGGAAGTGAATAAAAATGAAACGTGTTTATTCATGGAGGTTGTATTCCAAAAAATGAACGATTCACATTTTCATTTTTCTTAATGAAAAATGTAAGGGTGGATAATGATTGTACCACCATTATAAAAAAATAATAGTATAATATTGATAGTTATGTTAACATTTTAATATGGTAAAATTAAATTTTAGGAAAAATAAATAACACAAAGTAATATAAAAAGAGAGAGGTTATGAACTTATACATAATATCTTGACTTTTCACCTTTTTAAATGGGATTAAACCTTCGAGGGGATGTCATATTAGAAGAATGAATCATAATTAAGGTGTCTAGGATTTTTTAGGGGAGTTTTAGGATGATTTTTTTATGATCTTAATATGTTATTTTGTGTGAGGGGAAGTGAGGAGAGGAGTTTTCCTTTAATAATTGAAAGGAGTGAAATTATTGTAAATGTCCAAAACCTTTCAATAATGGGAAGTCACTCTAAAAAAAGTAGACCAAAAATTGAATAATAAAGGAGATAAAAGGAGATAAGGTACATCCACACCACCATAATTCAAATAGATTCATGTTTTAATCATTTTATGCCATCTACCTTTATGGTTACTCACTTATACCATTTTGGTTTTCACCAAGATAACTAGTTATTATCTAGGTAATTTTTACATTATTCCTAAATATAATGTGGTTAGTACTTTAAAATTTGAACCTAATTTTTCTAAGATTTTAAATCCATTTTTATTCATTTTTTATAAGGGACAAAAATTAATTTTAAAATACTAAATGTGTAATGTATTAAAAATATTTTTAAAAAATATAAATTAAATTGTAAAATGTAAAATTTGGATTAATAAATTAAAACCAACATTTTTTAAAATTTAAATTAACTTAAGAAATAAATATTTTTTATTATAAAATGGTTTCATAAATTTAAAATTAATAATTATATAATAATAAATCCATGTTGTTTATAAAAATTATTTTTTCACTATTCACATAAAAATAAATGTTTCTAGAAAAATAATAAAATTATTATTAAGCTAGTATCGATATGATAAATCTAAAAATTATGTTGATTTTTTCAAATTCATATCCAAAAATTTATTAACAAATATTAAAAATATAAAATATAGAAAAAACTATTTTTTATATGAAAAAAAAATTGGTATATTATATATTCTATTCTCATTTATAATAAAATAATAATTAAACTAGTGTTAAATATTTATTTATAGAAAAATATATTATTCTTAGAAAGAAGTAAATTTATAAAATATTTTTCACTAGTTTCATAGCTAAACTAGTTGATTTGATATTTAATGTGAACTTTATTTTGGTTATATATATATATTTGTATGTATGTATATATGTATGTTTCAAAAAAATTGTCATTATTTATACCTTACAATTATAAAAACACCTTGTAATGGTCTATATTTTTTCTTGTGGGGAAATCCATTGGACACAATATTTATTTAATGAGGAAAAGCTCAGGTTGTTACATTCTACCCCCTTAAAGAGAATTTCATTCTTGAAATTTCATTACCTGGAATAAAATCAGTGTGGTTAATTTTTTATCATCAAATTATATGGTTCCCACATATATTCTTAAAACTTATTATTTTTGTATAGAACATTGGCCAGATGAATGGTCTTGTTCCACAATACCATATCTCTTCAATCGAGAATTTCCACTGGTTGATCCATATATGAGTCATCATGTTCAGTTTTCACATTTTTTGAGTTTATTACATGTGAAGGTTATAGTATGTACATTATAAAAATAACTATATAGAACACTTAATATAATTTTAATAGGTCTAGTAAGAGTTCTATGAAATAATCTATAGCCACAACACGATTAGGGATCTCAAATGGATCGATATAGCTAGCGCTTAACTTACCTTTCTTCCTAAATATAATAGAACATTTCAAAGCGGATAAAATCCAAATATATGGAAGAAAATATTGTTATTATTATAGAAATTTTTATTAATATTTTAAGGAAGTAGAAGAAGAAATAAAACTAAAACATTTAGTTAAAGACTATTCCTCTTCTTCAGATAGCTTCTTTCTCTTACACCTTAAACCATATAAGGTTGGTATTCTGACCAAACCAAAACCTATAGAACATGGGGATTTTTTTAAAGAATTAATTTATATATTTTTTTGAATAAAATAAAAGTCTTTTGATATGTGAATAAAATAGGAAAGGGGGTTCCCTTTTATAAGTCAAGAGAGGGACACTCTTGGAATTACATAAAATATTACTTTAATATAAATAATTCTTCGTATAAAAAATGTTATAAACTAATATAATTATATGATAGGATAATTATGGGTTTAAATACCATCATGTAATAAAAATTTTCCAATTTTAAATTTTGGTTTTACCCTTATCTTTTTGTTTTAACCTGCATTAACGTCTTTTGATAATTACCGTGATAGGAAATTTCTTTACTCATTATGGGTCATTATAGTTATTAAAAAAGAAAAATTGGTCTATAAATAAACAATAGTGGATATTTTAAAACATATACCAATCAATTTTCTAAATATATGATTTTTATGAACTTTGAAATATTTAATAAAAAATTATTTATTATAAAAAATATGTCAATGTCATTTTTGGAACTATTAATTTAATTTTACTTGGAAAACAACATGAAAATAATGGAATTAGAATATAATACATTCACACCTCTATAATATGCCATTTCAATAAAAAATCATGCATAAAAATAATTCAATCAAGTTATATTACATTTGACATATTTAAAATCACTTATTTCATTCTTCTATTAATTGAATAAATAATGTGTCGGTGTTGTGTAAGCATTTATGAAAATTATTTCACCACTAAAAATTATAAATAAATTAATAAGGTAAAAAAAATTAAGTTTAAAATAACCCTTTGATAATGGAAAATAGCCTCTCTCTCTTTTTACTATTTCAAAAATATAGATATAATAAAATAAAGAGAATGATATTTTTTTAATTTTCTTTATATAAAATAATAAAAAGGTAAAAATAAATGAAATGTGTCAACCACATAACTTTTTAAAAGAGAATGGAAACGTCTAAAATATAATCATGCAATCGTATACAAGTGTGTTTTAAGGTTATTTTTTAGTACTTATCATATTATTTTTAACCTCAATTTTCTGATTTAAACTTACCATATTGACAATTATTTAATATGGTTACTATTAATAATGACAAAAAATAAATTGTATCTCTTTACCAAATTTAGAACTCTCGATTATAAATATAGAATCAATTTTTCAATATTCAATTTATATACTCTGAAAAAATTAAATTAATATTAAATAAAAAATGCAAAGAAAAGTAGTTTTCCATAAAAATGACTTTTATGTATAAAACGTTTTAATAACAAATTCAAGTGTAAAATTAATTCTCAAGACAATAATTGGATTATTTTTAATAAAAAACTAATTAAATTTTAAAAATAATCCAAACTAGAATTTTAATTTATAAATAATTTTAAAGAAAATATAATTTTCAAATAAATGTGTATTTTTCACTATTTTTTAAAAAATCACACATTTCAAAAATAATATCAAAATTTTAGCACAAGATAATTTTGATATGATAATTTAAAAATATTATATCCTTTTTATAAAGTAAAATTTTAAAATGTTCTAGAAAATAAATATATTATTTTCTTATAAAAAACAATAAAAACCATTTTCGGATAAAATGTATTATTGAAGAATATAATGACTACAAAAAATTGAGTTATTTGTTATAGTGAAATTATCAAAATATTAAAATTTAATAAGAACATTATATATATTTCTTAAATTTTTTAACCTTATTCATACCCTCCAATTTAACATTTATTTTCTAATGATCATATGTAAATTATAATAGTTCTTGGTTCATTTAGCCATGGTGTTTCATGTTGAATATACTATCGAACATATTGTTCCATTAAAATATCATTATGTTAAATTATTCCCCTCTTAACAAAAATCTCCTTTGAAATTTTGTATAAAATACTAAGGTGAAAAAAAATTAGTCTATTTATATGGCATAGCCTCCTCTGATTCCCATATTTCCTTCTTGTATTTATTCTTTCACCACATTACTTTAATGAGTTGATTTTCCTTGTTTCATTGAACTTTAACACCATGATCCAAGATCTTCACTCGATTCTCCTTATAAGATATATCCTTTACCAGCTATACCACCTATGAATTCAGTACATGTTTTTGATCCAGTATGTACTTAATCAAGATGGAAACATGGAATATAGTGTGTATTGAGAAAGGTTTTGTGGGAGTTTAGGTTAATAATCCACAACTTTTATACGGTCAAGAATCTCAAAGATGTCGATATACCTAGGACTTATATTTCCCTTTTTCAAAAATTTCTTGACTCTTTTCCATGGTGACATTCAAAGAAACACTTTATCCCCAACCTTATACTCTAAGCCCCACTAATTATTTTCATCATAGCTCTTCAGTCAACTATAAGCATTCCTAATGTATTATTGAATGCTCTTGAAATTTTCAAACATTTCATAAACTATTTATGGTCCCAATATCTTGCGATCACCAACTTCATCCCAACATATATGTGTTTTAAATCTCATCCCCCAAATAGATTCATGAAAGGCCAATTTAATTCTTAATTGAATTATATTCTTTAATTAGAACACAACCAAATTAATATTTTGATCTTATCCCCCTTTGAATTATATAGAGAATTCTCTAAAAATGTATTATGGTGTCTGGATAGTCTTCCCAAATTTGATATCTTTTTTGGGTTGATAAGTCTTACTAAAGTTTAACTAAACATTTAGTGTATGTTGGTGGATCTTTATAAATTAGATGTAAATCTAGGATCTCAATTAGATATAATTGATAATGGTGTTACATGTTTCCTCACCACCTCTCTAGTGTATATCATCACAAATTTATTGAGTGATAATTTATATTGAATTAAATTGATGTAAGCAGTATTTTTAAGATGATCTATCACAACCCATATAGAATTATTTCCTTATGATGTCTTTGGAATACCATTGAAAAGTCCATGGTGATGTTTTCCCTTTTATTTATAGGAATGGGTAATGGTTTCATGATCACCATAATATTTTTCCATTAAACCATCACCTTCTGACATCCAAGAAACTTTCATGTATATTCCATTATCACCTTTTTCATATTATCCCACCAATAGTACTCTCACAAATTATGATATATCATCAAGCTCCCTAGGTGGATGGAGAAGGTTGAGTTATGTGCATTATTCAATAGAACCTTCTTTATCTCATGATTTTATATCACACATAGTCATGAACCAAATATTAAAAATCATTATTTATCAATTTTAGACATATAGTATTTCTATTTTCTTATAGATTCCACCTTCTTCTAAATTTACACATAATATTTTTGAGCTTCCATTATCTTCTATAGAAAGGATGGTTGAGCAATATTCTGACAAAGGAATGATAATGTTCATTCTTTTATGATTTCCATGTCCATCCTCTTTGAGTATAAGAATATTATATACTTGTATATTCTCATTATTTATAAAGTTAGAATATTCTTTCTACTTATAAAATCTTTCACTTTGTTAAATTTCATAAGATGGTAATGGATTGAGAATTCATATTTCATTATATTATCTAACCATATTCACTAGAACATATTAATACCCTTCTATGTGAATATGTATTTTAGGATCTTATGATCCTATATATTTCACACTTCTCCCCATAAATTTAATACTATCTAATTTTAAATGTAAAAATCTCTTCATCCAACTTCACATCATGTGTTGGATAGTTCTTCTCATGAATTTTCATCTTCCATAAGGTGTAGGCTATCATATTTTTATTTTTCATTAGTATACTACCCAAAACCTTCTTTGAAGCATCATTATATACCAAAAATATTTTTCCACTTGAGTGAAGCATGGGGACTGGTGTGGTGATAGACTCTTTTTTAATTCCATGAAGTTGTCTTCACATTAACTAGTCCAAAAAAAATTTCTCCCTTCCGAGTTATCTTGGTTAGTGGGTTCTAAAATCATGATAAGTGTCTCAAAAAACATCAATAATACCCACGTAGTCAATGGAAACTATGGTTCCATATTAAATATGTTTTTCTAGGCCACTCCTCAATTACATTCTTCATATAGGGGTCCATAGATATCCTATTTGTGGTGATAACATACCCTAATGATTATACTTCCTCTATCAAGAACTCATATTTCTTATATTTTCATATATATTATCCTTTTGTAAAGTCTTTAACACAATATAAAAATACTTCACAATATCCTATAGGGATTTTTAGTATATTAGAATGTCATTTATAAAGACTACCACAAATTTATTAAGGTGGTCTCTGAAGAATCCATTCTATTCTGAGGCCCGATGTGCCCATAATAAAAATTTTAAAAAATTTAAATGTAATTTATATTGAATTCGTGAATTCAATAAAATAAAGTGGGAGGATCTTCTATGCCATACTCTAATGGTGGGGGAGGTTGACACTGTAGTTGGAGAAGATCTTAACCCCCTTATTTCAATGAGTTTATGAAGGCTACTTATGATAGCGTGTTTTTCTTGACTGGATCCATGTGTATTTAGAGTAATATTTATAGCTAATCCCATAAATATTGTTAGATAATTAGTGAGTCTGAAGTGAATAACTATGAACTCAGAGTTTTTATTCCTAGTTTGAATGTAGTTTTGGGAACATCATCCTTCTTAACCTTTTATTTGTGATATACCAACTGAAATTCTACCTTAGGAAAATATTAGGGCCCATATAGTTGATCAAAAAAGTACTCTATTTGTGGAAAGGGATATTTATTATTTATCATTATTTTTTTTAGTTTATGATAATCAATATAGTGGTGCATTGACCCATACTTTTACTTTATAAAGGGACTATAACACTCCATGATGAAGCACTCGAGTGTATAAACCCATTTTTCATATTCTCTTTTAAATACATTTTTAGTTACCCTAACTCAAAAGTGGCCATTCTATAAGGACTCTTGAATATGGGAACATATCTAGGTATATGTTCAGTTTAGAACTCAAAAACTCAATCAAGAGTAAGTCCAAGAAACTCTTTTTCAGGATACAATAGTTAAATATCTCATAATGGTCATGTATTGAAGCATGGTTCTTTCCTTTGTCTCAATTATTTTAGCTAAGTATTCCTTCTCATATGTAAATAATATCCACACCTGAGAAGAACATTACAATGTAGATTAATCCTTCTCCTTACACTTATAAAGAATTAGATTTTTCCTTGGGATGTGAATAGTGATCTTACTCTACTGATAGTTTATGTTGGATTTATATAAGGATATTAAATTCATTCCCAATATAGAATCTAACTCCACTAAAGGAAGTAAGGTAATCTTTTATGTAATATTAAATCAAAAAAAACAGTAGCTGGGGAGGAGTTATATACATGGTATTCAATAATTACTATTGTATTGTTCTTATAGATATATCAACCCCATGTATTTAGGTGGTATTTAAATTGTTCTACTAAATATGCAAGATATTATATAATTTATTGAAAAATAATCAAGAAGTATATTCTATACTCTTGAATAAATAACTAGAATACATATCACAACATAATTATTGGGATCCACCTCAATAGTAGTTTTAACATATGCCCTTCCTTTCTCTCTCAACCATGGAGATAGTTTTCATTGATTATCTTTGACAACCATTAGCATAGGTTGTTATCTTTCATGGGACCCATGTTCCTTGTTGTTGAAACACTATACTGCAGGCTGAGTGTTGATCTAATCCTTTTTTCCTCCTTTTAATTAGTGGGTTTATTCATATATCTTCAGCATCGATTAGCCAAATTAATTTATTTTCAACACTTGAAGAATCTCCCAGTTCCCTTTAGATAGTTTATTCTATTCCTCTTTCCACACATTTGATACATAAGATGTTGGGTTTTCTTTCCTTAATAATATTTATTTTTTTATCCTCTTAAAGAAAAATCTATTTTACAATTTTTTATCTTCAAATACATGAGACCACTAAGAATCTCAAATATCCATATTGACCTTAATAGAATAATGAAAAATCTCTTCATAACTCACAAAGTCTCAAATAACCAATTATTTTCATATTCTAGGCTTCAATCTACTAATGAAGAGGCCCAATTAACTTTTATAATTAATGATGAAGCTAGATGAATATCGTGAAATCCTTATTAATTTTTCCTCATATGTTCTAATAGATTCATCTTGCTTTCTATTTAGTCCAAATAAATACCTCTATATTTTATGATAGAAATTTTAGGGAAAATATTTACTTGAAGTATTCTTATTTCATATAATCAGTATCATCTTCATACTTTATGTTCTTGATCAGCCTCTACCACTGATCAGATTTCACCTCTATGTGATAAATGGCCAACACAAATTTATATTTTTTTAAAAAATGTACAATAAATATTACCTACTCAATGGAGTTAATCCATGGTTCTTTGATTAGGGGATCAAAATATCCACCAAATATATGAGGGATTTTTTATATAAAAGACTCAACTATAGCTTGATCTTTTCTAGGATAAGGTGAGAACTCTGCATAATTTAAGTTACTATTTATAAAATGAGTCAAATGATCTAGTAGTTCCATGAAGTTCCTATATCCCAATCCCATATGAATATATTTATCTTTCGTGCAATCAAAACATTTTCTATAATGTTAGTTTTTGGCTTGGTTTCTTCTATTTTCTGCTATTAAGAAAAAAAATAAAAACACAGTGGGAATATATTAACTAAAAAACATACAAAAGGGAAAATTATAAAAAAATAGAAGGGATAACTAATAAATGAAAAGTATATCAAAACTTTTGAGTCTTTAGGTTTCAATCTGTGTTATCCATTTCAATTTTCCAATTAAGTTTTCGGACCTAACAATCTATTCATGTCATTCATAATGGTTTCTAAAGAGTTTGTGAATTTCTTAAATCATATCCACCGGGAGTGTCAAACCAAGTTCATAGTAAGGCATAATTATCATGCACTAGGTGAGGATAATGCTAATATCCAATTTTACTTTTTTACATTTATTACCCCTAGGGAAAACTATTAAAGGTCCTTATCTACTTGTAGTTTCCAAATAGAGATATAATTTCTTGGAAACCAAGCACTTTATACTTCATAGAAATTCTAGGATATTTTCTCATACTTAGGATTATACCTATTGTTCTAAATAAGTATTATATTATTAATATACAAAAAAACTATACTTTTCCTATGATACTAACTAAAATGTCTCTATCCTTTTAATTCAAATTATGAAATTATTTTTAACAAAAAAAATCTTTAAATACAAAATAAAGATCAAAAGTACTAATGTATTTAGAATACTAGGTACATAAAACATGAAAATAAAATTTATTTATTTAAATTTACATAATTAGATCCAAAATACCTTATATCTCTTAAAATATCCTAGGACGATCTAGGGTATTCATAGACAAAATGGGTTATCTAAAATCTTAATTGGGAATAAACAGGATATATAAGCATAATGTGTGAGTCAAAGGTATAACAAGATATCATAAAAGAGAACTCTCATGAGTAATCACATGGGAGAATAAAAAAATATCCTATTGTAATAATATCATGGAAACATAAGAAATGTGGAAAAAGTATAAAACAATGTATTAAAATAATTCAAGACTAACTTCCAAGTTAGCATCACATGGTAGATAAAGTCCCATCATGGATTTGGTTTACTCCCTAATCCTATACATATTGAAACATGAGACAAAAACTTTACCCAAGAATCAGAGCACTATTTGGGAACACCCATAATGAAATTTTAATGATTATTTGTTCCAAAAAATTTAATCAATCAAAAATCATAGTCATGAGAATTGCACATAGAATGAAATGGGTTGCATAATCTTTTCTCATATCATAATCAAAGAAAATTTTCAAAATATATTAATTGTAAGAATGAATTAAATATTATGTTTGTCTATATATGACTAAATAAACATAGTTCCAAAAATAATGTGTTAATTTTGGGATAAAAACGTTGAATTAGTGTTACATAAAAGGATTAAGGAATAGAAAAATTATCTTTAATTGGGTTTGATTTTAAAGAAGGAAGTTGAGAAATGAATTTATGGAATGTATTACCCAATAAATAGATGGTATAATGAGATTGTTATATATGTAAGAGAAATATATATATATAAATTAAAATAAATACATAATGTCAAATGTATATAGAAAGTGAGTTATTGAGATAATGGTCATAACCTGAATAAAAAGGTTGGTTTAGAGAGATATATTACTTTAAGTCTCATATTTCATCATCCACATTTGAAAATACTTTATAATAAATATATATTTATTATAAATTTATTTTTTAACCATATATATAAATATAACGATATATTATTTTCTTATAACATCTTACCACTCGTTTATTAAAAATGCTTTATTAAAATCATTGTTTCGGATCATACTGCATCATTTTTCATGCATGTTATGGTCTAGAAGTCTCAATATTTATACATTGATCATGGTTACAACATATATAAAATTTTATCAATGATATTTATATCATATATATATTCATTATATATATATAGAGCCATACATTAAATGTAGAGATAAAAAATGAATTCCACCATTCATGGAGATATTAGGTCGTACATATGCATGAATGTTATTTCCATTTTTGATGGATTGAATGATATAAAAATAAATAATATTTAATCTTTATAGAATCATAATAATATCTTTAAAAATATATATTTATTAAACCCATCATAATAATAATTCAAGAGAGGAGGTAATGGAAAATGAATTTCATTGATTTGTAAGGTGGGAGTTTGTTGTACACGTGAATGAAGATTTAAATTCCCATTTGATGGATGTGGGGATGAATTTAAGTTAGTTAATTAAAATAATAAAGTATTATTCTTTTTAATATAATTTTTAATTATTTCATCATGTTTTAAGAATTTTTGAAGGAGGTAGAAGAAGAAATAATACTAAAACATTCAGTTAATAACTATACCACTTCATCAGACGACTTCCTTTTCCTTACACCTTGAGCCATTAAGGTTTGTATTATACCCAAACCAAGACCTATATAACATGGTATTGATATTAGGAATATATTTGAGTAATAATTCTATAAAATAAAATGATTTTGAAGTGTGAAGAGATAGGAGGTTACCTCTTATAAATGAAGGGAGGGGCACTCTTGGAATTTCACAAAATATTAATTTAATATAAATTAATTTTCATAATAAAAAGGTTATAAACTAATATAATTTCAATGAAGTGTTATTATGGGTCTAAATAACATCATAAAATAAAATTTTGACATGTTTATATTATGTTTTTTCCCTTATATCTTTTTTAACACACATTAACCTTTTTTGAAAATTACCAATGTAAAGAATTTTTTTAATATGGATCATTATATTTAATATAAAATGAAAATTGAACCATAAATGAACCATAATTGATATTTTAAAACATATACCAATAACTTGGAAAAATATATAATTTTACGTATTTTAAGTCATTTCATAAGATATTATTTATTAAAAATTAACATTAATATCATTATTGGAATTATTCATTTAATTTGACTTCAAAAACAACATGAAAATAATATAATTATAATATAATCCATTAAAAACTCAATAATATGTTATTTTTATCGAAAAAATAATGGAATTAAATAATTCATTAAAATTATATTACTTTTATTATTTTGAAAATCATTTATATTATTTTATATTAATTTAATAAATATTGTTTCAATGTTTCTTAAGCATTTATGGTAATTATTTCATCACTAAAAATTATGAATAAATTATAATTATAAAAAACATTTATATTTCAAATAAACCTTTTATAAGTGAACATATCATCTTTGTATCCCTATGTAAAAAAATAGATTTATTAAAACAAAGAGAATGAAATTTTTTACTATTATTTAGATAAAATAATATTAAGGTCAAAATAAAATCTATGTGCCACTAATTTGACATATATTTTAAAATTGGATAGAAATTTAAGAAAAAAACTAATATAGTTGAATAAAATCAAGGGTTGGGGTCATTTTTTAGTCCTTATCATATTTCTTAAACTGTAATTACCTAATTTACCCTTATATTGGTGATAATTATTTACTATGGTTTCTATTCACAATGACAAAAAAATAAAAGGGACCAATTTACCAAATTTTTACCCTATAATTTCAAATATGGAATCCATTTTTTAAATATTAAATTTTTAAAAGTGGTGTAAATTAATTTATGATTAAAACATAAAACACAACAAAAAACATCTTGTCAAAATATTCATTTTTAAGTAAAAAAATGTTTTTATACCAAATTAAATAATAAAATTGTTTCCAAAAACAATAATTAGATTATATTTAATAAAAATTAACTAATGAAATTTTAAAACTAAACCATTATATATTTTTTATTTGGATATAGTTTAAATTAAAAAATTATTTTCATTAAAACCAGTATTTTTATCTATACATTAAAAAATTAAAATTTTGAGAAAAATTTCTAGATTCACCATTTGATAATTTTTATATGATAATTTAAAAATTAATATTCTATTTATAAAATGAAATTTCTAAAATTTTCAGCAATTAATTATAATATTTTCTCATAAAATGAAATAAAACCATTTTTGAAGAAATTTTATTTTTAAAGAAGAAAATAACTTTACTAAAAATTGATTGATTATTAACTAAACAGTTATCAATATAATTATATTAGGTAAGTAATTTATTTATATTTAATAAATATGATAATAATATTCATACCCACCAATTTAATGGATAGGTAATAAGGGTTATAATTAAATAAAAATATTTCATGGTTTATTTAGGCCTTGTCTTGTGTTTTGTAAATGTTATCGAACATAGTGTTATTTTAAAAATATTGGGGTGTTATCGCTCAAACACTCAATTAGGTGTGAATAAACATTTGATAAAATATTATTTGATATGAATAAATAAAAATATTATCATATGATAAATATTATAACATCATGAGTGATAACCATAAAACATAAGTCTGCTCAAAGTACAAAGCTTAAGAACATAAAGAAACAAAAGATCAAAATGGAAACATAATATATATAACATGTCTAATAATAATTTAAAATAAATTTTAAATAATGATATAATAACATCATAATTAATAACATCCATTAATTGTTGAATAAATATTAGGATAGGGAAACATTACTTTTATGTGTCACACCATTAGTACACATTCTTATGAGTAACTAAAATGTACTCATAAATACCTATATCAAAAGATATAAACTCTTAAAAAATGAATTAGAGGTTTATATAAGAACCATACCATAATTCATCCAAACTTATGTGTGCTTCATAAAAATAGTTTAATTTTCACATCATAAAGAACCCAAAAAATAATATGGGTTTCGCAATGGTATAAAATATCATCATGAATTAAATCATTTGATACCAAAAAACTTAATCACCAAAAATAATTATATAATTAAATTAATTTTTGGTTGAAACATTAAACATAACTCCCTTGTATATATATCATTTCAAGATAATTAAAACCAAACCAGGAAAATATATTTTTGAAAACATTTAGTATCCATCATTATAAGTCATAGTTTCGAGTCTCTTTTCAAAAAGGCTTATTTATTTTTAAATAAATGAAAAAAATAACTTTCATGAAAATAGAATTCATTTGAAGAAAATTTTTCCTAAAAATAAAAATTTAAAATCATTTAAAATATAATCTATTGGAAAAATGAAGTTCAAATAATAAATTTTATAAATCAAATAATGGATTTTGACTTACCAAGTCCCTCACAATTACCCTTGATTTCCATTGAAGTGTTTTAACCTCATGTATCATAAATTTAAACATATTAATTAACTATTTAATAACCTCACTAATATAAATTTCCATTTATAAAATCCATTAATAATAATTCACTTTATGTACTAGGTTTTTGTAATCTCTTTTCAACATCGACGGTTAATAATCTTGACCATTTTGAACAAGGTTTGTAAAAGTAGTGTTGATGTTGAATTTTATCCCTGTGATCATAATTTAAAAACCTTTAAAGGTACTATAATTTATTATTTATAAATACTTATAATGTTATAATTCCATTACATGATATTTTTAATTTCATTTGGTGATGATGAAAATAGTGAATAACTAGTTTATGGTTATTTACCAATATAGATGGATAATATCATAACAATCATTAAATTTTGCATTATCCAAAAATAAATATATTAATAATATATATTAATTTTATATAGCATATATAATTATCAAATTTAAGCTAAAACCAACCATGTCTATAGTTTAATGAAAAAAACATATTTAATCGTGGATGTGGTAGTCCTCGCAACACAGGAGTGATGTTTTCATTTTTCTAAATGAAAAAGGGGAGGGTGATTAATACTTGTAGAATCATTATAAAAACATACCAGTATAATAATGATAAATATTTTATTCATTTAAATATGGTTAAATTAAATTTTAGGAAGAATAAAATTACATAAAAAATAGAAAAAAATAAATAGATATTAGGAACTTATACCAACCTTATTAGATTATCCCTTTGTGAAGGGGATTAAACTTTTGAGGGGTGGTTATTTAAAAAGACTAGGTCATACTTATAGTGTATAAGATTTTATAGGATAGGTTTGGGATGTTTTTTGGATGAAATTAAGATCTTTTTGTGTGAGGAGAGTTGAAGAGATGAATTCCCCTTTTATAAGTTAAAATGGGGGACATTATTATAAATACTAAAAAAATCTATAATGGGAAGTTAATTTCAAGTCAAGTGGATATAAAATTGAGAAATAATAGAGAGGGGAATAGATAAGGTATATCCTATAATGATCTAATATTTTGGATCCATTAAAATAAATATTATGCTCTATAACTTGTGTTGCATGCTACATCCAATGTAAACAAACCAAAAAATATTATGAAGACATTATAAATATATCTATAATAAATACTATGATTGTAAAACATTATATATCTATAATGTAAATAATAATTTGAATTAACATTGAAATTTTAAATTTTCAATAAAATCTAGTTTTTTATATTAAGAATTTTCTTTTAAAAGTTAAATTTATGAATTTAAAAATTTAAATTTTCTAAAATAAATAGCATTTTTTAATTCCTCACATCAAAATTTTATTAGTATGCATTATTTAGTTTTTTCTAAAAATGTTGTTTTTTAGTTGAAAATATTTTTTAAAAAATTTTAATTATTATTATTTTATCATTATGTATTCTTATACCATAATCCGAAAAATGTAACATCCAAATATTTTAGAATATATTTATCTTTAAATAAAATGTAAGTGTTTAGTAGTTTTCTTTACACAAAACCTAGAGTATATATAAACTGAGGTCTAGTAAATTATTATAATCTAGGGGATAAATTTATATTTATGTATAGTAATAACTATATTATTAAAAATATTTATAATGGTATCAAATAATTCAAATTTATTAATTAATTCATAATAAATAAGTACTCAATTTTCAATAAAATCATTTTATGATTTAAAAATGGTTTTTATTGTATTCTATGCACACTAAAAATTATAATTAATTTCTAAAATTTTAGGTAATTTTTTCATTAAAGGAATATTATTTTTAAATTATCATTTTAATATTATTTCAAGGTAAATTTTTATTATTTTTATAATAAAGATTTATTTTTTAGTAAAGAGTGAAAATGGTAATTTTTATGAAAAAAATGTCATTAATTTTCAAGTAAATATACCAGTATGTTTTAAATTTTATCTTAAATTAAATTATGTCTCATTTAATTATAAATAATATAACTAATTACATAATAATAATAATAATACTTTATTTTTTTATAATTTTATTTTTAGTCTTAAAACGCAATTTTCTAACAACTCTTTTTATTCACACAATGTATTTCTATCTTAATAAATTAAATTTATCTCTATTTATTAACGGTTTTAATGAAATTTATAGATTATATATTAAATCATATATTTTAAACATTATTTTTATGGTTTTTAATATGAAATTAATGTATGTAAATTATTTTTATGCTTAAATATTCAATTCTCTAAAATGGGTTTTTGTTGCGGGTTGTGTGCATATTTAAAATTAAATTATGAAATTTATAGAAATTGAATCATTTAAAATGGTTTTTTTAAATTGAATCATTATAACTAATATAATATAACATTTTGAAATTAATTTTTTCTCATAGTGAATAGTGAAATTAGAAGAAAACAAATTGTTACCATGATTATGGTACAAACAGTTTTATTGGGGGTTAAACCTATATATAAGTGTTTAATTATCACCCAAAACTATATAATTAATATTTCATGAAAAAATGTCAGTATTATATTACCATACCTTGGAATATCTATCTATTTGGATAAATTTTCCTAATAATGTAACCTTATATAATTGAAATCTTTTAAGAAATTTCATTTGTGTCACTCTCATCACTTATGAAAGGGAAGCCCCCACCTATTATCATCATTTGATCTTTCTATCTCAGAAAATACATGCTCAAAATACTTAAAAGAATCATTTACTTCATCCTAGATCTTTTTTTATTCTCTTAATACCAATCTTTTAAGGTTTGAGGTGTAAGCCAATGGAGGTCTCTTGAAGATGAGGTATAAATATAAGGCCCTAGCCTTAAACATTACATAATCTTTAGTTAAGTCAAAAATTCATATTGAGTATATTTTCAAGTTTAGATTTTTAGAGAATTAGACCGTAAATATAACATTGCATCTCAAAATATTACAAAGTAGACACTTCTACTCTATCGATTTTTTTTTCAAAATAATAAAACTCATTAAATAAAACAAGAATTCCTTTTTTCATATAAATCTTCTTGAATTATTCCTTTCTCTTACCCTTCCTTATACCCTATGAAAAAAATTTCAAAAATGTGGTATGAGCATAATAAGAAATGTAAGGGTTATAAAATAATAAAATAAAACATTAGTCCATCAATATAGGGAATCAATGAAATCATAATTTTCACTCATAAACATAAGCTTTTTAACATAACTCATGAAGTCATAAGATTTATGAATAACACATAGAAATCATAAATCATAATGGAATCTTGTGGAGTCCATATCATACTCACATTGTAGCTTTCACATCTACATAGAGAGTTACGTTTGGAATACTCATCATAGTATATTACCTAAATCCCTTAAGAGAAACATTTAAGTTTACCACCATTATGTTACCTAATGCATTGGAAATCTATCTCAGGCTCATCTGCTCTAGTTTTATCACGAAACCACCCATATATGTAAACATTTCCCAAGAACCATAACATAATCATAACACATAAAATAAGCATAAAGTAATGATATCATATCCACATTGAAATAAAAATATATAATTTCAAGATACTGACATAATCAATGATTTATCAAGCCATTTTCAGTACCAAAATATGTAAAAATGGTACATGGTATTTATTTTCCTTTTAAAAACATTCTGACTTGTTAAGGAATCCAAATATCAAAGAATGCTCGCGGTAGAGGAAAGGTTGTTTTCACCTTGTACGTTAAAAAGAAACATTATTTTTGTCATTTAATAAAATACTTCATAGAAAAAATATTCCCTTTGAATGAAATTAAAAGTCAAAGGGGTTTATACACCGTATAAAATAAATTTGTGTATAAAACAAAATATGCCTCAATGAAAGAAGATTGAGATGATGTCCCTTACCAAAATTTGACAACCTAACGACATCACTTAAAAATTCAGAAAATAAGTTTATGAGAGAGAAAAGGGTCTCTCATCACTTGGAAATAAAATCTATGGCAGTAAGGTTATCGAAGAAAATATCTGAACATAAGAAAATGGAAATTAAAAGACATGACATAAAGAAGTCTCTGACTAAAAGAGAAGGGTGAAAGGTTCCCTTACCTTGAGCTTGAATCATCACGTATGTTCCATTTTATTACAGAATAATAAACTTAAGTCAATTTCTACTTAATTTAGAACCTTTTTACAATTTTTTTATTCCTTTTATATCACTTATTACCTAATTATAAACATTACATAATTATTTAACTTAATATCAGTCATATTGTCGATATTTGGTACTTGAGCCAAAAATGAAATTGTCATAATTAAAAATTGTCTATGTGGTCAAAAGTCAATTATATCCAGAATAGTATTCATGATTTTAAATATCATATATATCATATATATATTTATTTATAAAATCCCATAACATTTTGAGATATGAAATGAAATGCACCATTCATGGAGATGGTAAGTCGTACGTACACATGAACACTACATTCATTTATTTTCCATATTAAAGAAATGAAAACTAAATGATACATGGGTATATTATAATTATAGTATAATGTCATATGATATGTATGTTACATAAGTTCATTAACTCTATCCTTTATATGTTCTATGTATTGCATTAATGAGTCATATCACTTTGAGGGGGCAGTAGTCCGCACTTCCTCAAATGAAATTATCATATTTACACATCATAAAAAGCATAAAGGTGTGTTTGAAAATAAAAAAAAAGTATCATAAAGACAATATAAATATAATATATATCATATATAAATACAGTTCCCTCATATTGGCCACTATGATAGGTTCTAGGGGTAAATTGAATAATCATTGTTTCGTGAGGTAGTAGTTTGTCATCCATAGAAACAATATGTTCTAAATCCATTAGATGGAGGTGTGTGTAAGTTTAGTTTGAATACTTCTCACAAAAGAATCATAGTATTTTTTAGAATACTTGTGTTGTTATGTAATAAAATAATAATATTATAATAGGGAGTGAATAATTTAAATAATGGAAAGGAACTTTAGAGAAGATGCTACCTCTTAAAATGTGTAACTCCCTTTTGATTTGAACCAAAATGCTTTCTTGAATTGCCTTCTTCCTAAGTTAAGGATTCTATAAGGAATATAGGGATGTTGGGAGCTTATTTTTATAGAGTTTAGATTATCCAAGGGTCTTGAGAGGTGTGATTAAACGGGTAGAGGTGATTCCCTTTTATAAGAGGGAGGGCAACTTTATGAAAGTTTGAAAGTATTATTTTATTATAAAATGATTTT
Organism: Viscum album; assembly: GCA_963277665.1. Taxonomy (NCBI): domain Eukaryota; kingdom Viridiplantae; phylum Streptophyta; class Magnoliopsida; order Santalales; family Viscaceae; genus Viscum; species Viscum album. The sequence continues at coordinate 74,988,388 of OY728165.1, read as the reverse complement.
CGGTTTCAAATAGTCCTCAATTAATTTATTTAAAATATAAGATTATTTTAGGTCTAAAAACTCAAAACAAATATGTTTTAGAAAATTCTAGGTCACAAATGTAACCTTATCTTTTAGCTTTAACTGTTAGTTAACTTATTTGACTCATACCATGTCTTCATGTATATTCATACTGTATGGTTAATATAGTTACTATAAAATTCTAATAGAACCTTAAGGGGTTCATAAATGAAATTTTAAACCTTATCAAAGTAATTTGGATGAATCTTATATTTTTAGGACTATTATATCATTTAATAAAATCATATTTGTTTTAAAAACTCATTTATGTCAATTTATATACTATTCATATCATGAATTTTAACAAATCCATAAAAACTTTATTATTTAGAAAAACATTCATTAATTAAATTATATGAAGTCATACTAATCCATAAAATTAGTGTATGGCACAAAAATTCTCAAAATAAATTTATTTTAATATTTATAATCTCATTTATTTAAATCATTCATTAATACAGTAATCACTACACCATCATTGTGTCATAAATATATTTATTTATTTTATGTCTAAAAATTATAAATAAAAATCCATGATGTAGGAAATATTTTTATAATTCTAATTAATATTTATAGTTTAATAGAAAAATTATATAACCCCTTATAAAAATTGTTTTTATAAAAGATACATGTTTAAGTTTCATTTTTCTTTACTTTAAAATAATTCTCATAAAATGTCATTTTCACATCCAAGTGGCTCCATGGGGTCCCAAAATCTACCCAAGGGTGATCAAGGTCGTAAATATCTCATCCAATAGAAATATAGCATGTTTTAGGGTAGTTTAAATTTATTATAATATTGTTTTTAACCATATTTACCAGATTTACCCTTTAACCATGGTAAATAAAATAATTACTGAAGTCACTATTCATAATGTCTAAAAATAAAAGGTACCTATTTATAAAATTTTATCCTCCTAATTACAAATATGGAATCCATTTTTTCAAATTCAAAACACAGAATTTGTATTAATTAATTTAAAATCAATTCCTATTGTCGAAACCAAAAAGTGGGTTTTTAAGAACTAATAACTATCAAAAGATTGACATGTGTTTATGTCCAATTTAAATTTGAAATTACATATAATGACAATAATTGGATTAAATAATAAAAATATTATCTTATTATACTTTAAAACCAATTAAAATTAAAATCTAACTATATAAATAAATTAGATGAAAAGACGGTTTTGAATTAAAATGCAGTATTTTTTCACTATTCATTAAAAAATGAAATTTTTCATAAAAATTCCCAAATTTCAACCAATATAAATTTTGATGTCCCACTTCTATAAAATAAGTTTATTTTTTCAAATAGAACATATAAAAGTGATAAAAACTATATTAAAAAAAAGGTTCTCTATCAAAATGCGGTAAAATGACCTTTTAAAAATATTAGAGTATTTATGCATAAAATTGGATTCATTATAATTTTAAGCCTCTAAATTTTACCATATAAATGTAAAAAACATTTAAAAAAAATTTAATCATAACATGGTTTTTTTTGTTTATTTTCACCAATACAATTTCTAGGTGTTAACTACCATTTAAAATAATAATATTATATTATTTTTTCAGTGTGACTCAAAGTTGTGTGAAACAAAATATTTCAAAGAAAATCATTTTTTCATGTTGAGTATGCTATTAGAAAAAAGCATACCCTTTAATGTAAAATTAATATCTTATACATAAGTATTAATATAAATCAAAAAATATTATTCTATAAATTCTTGGGTCGTTACATCTTTCCCCCCTTTTGAAAATTGTGTCCTCCCAATTTTAAAATTAGGCTCAAAACTTCATTTAAAGTCTCACATTAGAAAAATAGTCAATAAAACTATCACTTTAAAATAAATAAATAGAATTAAAAATGTCACTCGAGATAACACATACTAGGAATCCCTGAAAACATGGATATGGAAGAGAAAACTAACTATCATGTTTTTATGGAGAGTAATAGAAAACATGATCAAGAGAAAGTTAACTACCAGAAAACCCCAAAATTGTGATGGGTTAAATAGTTTTTAATTTCATAGTGGGAAAAGTTTACGAATAAAGTTTTTGTTTTAAGTTCCTTTTCATAAATCTGAGAAATTTATTTTTGAGATTGACTAAGAACATAAGGAAATATACTTACCTTTTCAAGTAGAGTTTCATCCTTTAATAAATTTCTACCACAAACTCATCTTTTCTCCAAATGATGAGTATTCATGATGACATGGACACCAATGAAGTTATATAATCAACTTCTAGAGAATTAGATAATCCAAAAAAGATGAACTATATATTTCCCTTGTCTTTATACATTAACCAAAACCAAAATGGTTAGTACAAGATCAAATTATCCCTAAAAAGGATAATCCTTTATAAAAAGAAATACTACGCTTAATCTCAAAAATTAAAAAAACAAAATCCAAAGTTAAACAAAGACCATTCAATATAAAATTTTCCTTAAAATTCTTCAAAGTAATCCAAACCAAGAGTGAAACCCAAAACTCAGAAGGATTTGATCATGTATTTTTACATGGTAATCATAACATTTATCTCCAAATAGCATCAACTACTCGTAAAGTCTCATACTAAAAAGTAATTAACCAAATAACAAATTCTCTATGATAGGATAATAATTTCCACAAATAATCCAAATCACCATATGTCCAAAATAAGAACATAGATTCTCCCAAAATAATATTTCAGCCATTACTCCACAAATGAAATTCCACAGTATTCTATTTTCCTTAGGCATATAGTGTTCCCAAAATAGAGAACGCCTTCCAAAATAACATTTATCACTTAATCAACAAATCATTTTCATATACTAAGGATATACATTTGATAAAACATATGTTCCCAAAATTAACATATTCTTGATCCATAAAATCATTTAACTAAAAAGAATAATTCATACTAACCAGGGACTTCACGTAGTCCAGTGGTAAGCAATAAATCCCAGTCGCACATTGGTTGTTGGTTCGATTCCCACAGCTTTGTTTTACATGTCGGGTTGTTACACGGGCTGCGTGTTGTCCTTTTTAGAAAACTATAAAATTCTAATAACATTAAAAAATAGATAAAAATCCATAAAAATATTCATAACATGTTTTAACCTCAAAGGTTATCTCACACCTCATATTTTCATCCTAAAAATTAATAACACTTAATTACCTTAAATTCAAGGATCCTATAAACCCTATGGTTCTTTATAACTACATCCATAAAATAAAATTTAATTCTTCCTCAATTATCATTTTTTATATAACAACATATGGGTTACAAATACTAGAAGTCTTCCAAAGTAATCTCATCATTAATACGTTTAAACATATCTTCATCCATAGATCCAATATAACTCTTCAATTCCTAAAATTTATATATCTTAATCAGTGAACATTATTCTTGATCCTTTATCCCTATTTTTCCTTCTTATTATTTTATAATTCTTTACTACAAAAAAATCATGCATCATGTCCTACGATTCAATAATGTAAAAACATCAACTAAGAAATAATCCATACCTTTCATAGGTCAATTTCAGTTTCCTCGTCTTCAATTGGAATGGAATTAGGTATTGGTAAACATATATTTGTACAATCCTGCTGATCCCATTCCCAAACCTTATTCGTAGGACATCTATTTATGTAATGACCATGCACACCACATTTAAAACATTCAATTGATCCCTCAGAAAGAAATTCTTTCCTTTTCTTGGAGTCAACTGGATTCTTCCTTTTTTCATGGTAGGTTATTTATTTATGACCATCATTACCTCATCTATAACATCTTCTCGTAACTTTTAAGAATTTTCCTATGTGTATCTTTCCACATCCTTGACACATAGGTTCTATAATATACTTAACTTTATGATTATTACCTGAACTTCCATAGGGATTTGTTTATCGCATATATGATGCCTTAGAATAATTAACAAGGTTCAAGTGGTCAATCATGACTCTAGATAGTTGGTTAAGAGTAACCACAAGAGTTCTCATTGTAGCTTCCATTTCATTCAGTTTCTTACTTAGAAAACCAACACAATTTCCATCACATTAATTGTTACATTGGTTTCTTCTATATCCAACCATTTACTAAAACCAAAAAGGTTAGTGTGAGTATATAAGTAAACTCATATTATATTATATTATTAGGAGGGTAAACACTAATATATACTTATTCATGTTATCATAAACTTATTCAATTTATCTAAAATAAATACGAGTCTTCCTAATATACTAACCATTATGGTTATGTACCTTAGGCTTAAATAACACCCTAACCTCTATAGTTATCTAAACTAACCTCTGATACCAACTATAAGGACCAATCCTTAAACATTACATAAACTTGAGTTAATTTAAGAATTAACATTGAGGATCTTTTTAGGTTAATATTTTTAGATAATTAGGTCGTAAATATTACATTAAATCTCAAAAAATTACAATGTAGACACTTACACACTATTCGATTTTTTCACAACAATAAAACTCATTAAATAAAATAAGTATTCCTTTATCGATATAAATCTTCATGAATTCTTCTTTTCTTTTACCCTTCCTTATACCCTATGAAAAACATTTCAAAAATGTGGGATGAGTACAAAAAGCTTTCTAAGGGTTATAATATAATGAAAGAAAACATTATTCCATCAATACATGAAATCAATAAAATCATACTATTAACTCATAAAATATAACCTCATTAACATACCTCATGAAATTATAAGATTTATGAATAACACATAGAGATCATAAATCATAAAGGTAACTTATGACATCCATATCATACTTAAATTGTAGCTTTCATAGCTATATAGGGAGTTACGTTTGGAAAACCAATCATAGTATATTCCCTAAATCTATTAGGAGAAACATTTACATTTACTTCTGTCACATTACCCAATGCATTGGAGATCTATATTGGGCTCACCTACCCTAGGTTTATCATGGATCCACCCATATATGTAAACAATTCCCAAGAACCATAACATAGTCATAAAACATAAAACAACCAAAAAGGAAAGATAACATTTCCACATCAAAATATATCATTTCAATATATTTACATAATCAATACTTTATCAAACCATTTTCAATACCAGAATATGTAAAAAGGTTATATTTTAGATATTTTCCTTTTAAAAACATTATGGCATGTTAATGAAACAAAATATCAAATAATGCTCGCAGCGGCGGAAAGGTCTTTGTCACCGCATACGTTAAAAAGAAACATTCTTTTTGTCATTTAGTAAAATGATTCAAAGAAAAAATATTCCCTTTGAATGAAATTAAAATTAAAAGGTGTTTTTATATTATATAAAATAAATTCTTGAATAAATCAAAATATGCCTTAATGAAAGTAGATTGAGACGAAGTCCTTTATGAAAATTCGGTAGTCTAACGACGTCACTTAAAAATTCAGAAAATGGGTTAATGAGAGAGAAAATGGTCTCTCATCTCTTGGAAATAAAATGTAAATAAATAAGGACATATAAGAACATATCCCAACATAATAAAATGAAAATTAAAATACATGATATAAAAGAAGTCTTGGACTAAAAGAGGAGGGTGAAAGGTTCCCTTAACTTGAGTCTAACTCGTCACGTATGTTCCTTGTTCTTTTGGAAAAATAAATATAAGTTAATTTATAATTACATCAGAACATTTTCCAATTTTTATATTTATTTTATATAACTTATTACCTTTTCAAAAACATTACATAATTATTTATGTTAATATCAGTTGTTTTTTCGATATTTGGTACTTGAGCCAAAAATGAACATATTTTAATTAAAAATTTCTTATGTCATCAAAATCACATTATCTCTAGAATAGTATTCAGGATTTTATATGTCATATATATCTTGTATATATATATTTATAATAGTCCATAACTTGTGTAGATAAGAAATTAAATGCACTGTTCATGGAGACGGTAAATCATACGTACATATGAACGCAACATTCATTTATTTTCCTCATTAAATAAATGAAAACTAAATAATGCATATGTATATTATAATTACAGTATAATATCATATGATTTATATGTTACATAATTGTATTAACTCCATCCTTTATACATTCCATGTATGGCATGAATGATTCATATCACTTTGAGGGGGCGGTCGTCTGCACTTCCTCAAATGAAATTATCGTATTTACACATCATGAAAAGCATAAAGGTATGTTTGTAAATAAAAAATACAGTATAATAAAGAAAATATAAATATAATATATATAATATATAAATATAGTGTCATAATAATGTTCACCATAATAATTGTTAGGGTAAAATCGAACAATCATCATTTCGTGAGGCAGTAGTTCGCCGTCCGCAGAAACAGTATGTTCTAAATACATTAGATGGAGGTGTGTGTAAGTGTAGTTTGAATACTTATCATAAAAAAATCATAGTATATTGAGGATACTGGTGTTTTTATGTATTTAAATAATTATAATATAATAGGGAGTTAAGAAGTAAAATAATGTAAAGGAACTTTAGAGAAGTCGCTACCTCTTAAAACGTGTAACTCTCTTTTGATTTGAGACACAAATCTTTCTTGAATTGCCTTCTTCCTAAGTTAAGGATTATAGGAGGAAGATAGGGATTTTGGGAGCTTATTTGGAAATATTTTGGATGATCCAAGGGACTTTAGAGGTGTTATTAAATGGATAGAGGTGATTCCCTGTTATAAGAGGGAGGAGGGTCACTTCAAGAAAGTTTGAAAGTATTATTTTATTATAAAATGATTTTCGTTTTCAAATGGTCCCAAAGTCATTTATTTCAAAGATAATATTCTTTTGGGTCAAAAAAATCTCAACAAATAGGTTTTATACAAGTCTATGTTTTATATTTAACCATATCTTTTAGCTTTAACACTTAGTTAACTTATTTGACTATTACCATGTCTTCTTGTATATTCATACTATATGGTTAATATAGTTACTATAAAATTCCAATAAAACCTAAAGTGGTTAATTATTGACACTTTCAACCTTATCTAAGTCATTTGGATGAATATTATATTTTTATAACTGTTATATCATTTAATAATATAGTATTTTGTTTTTAAAGAACTCATTTATGTCAATTTATATACTATCCATATCGTAACTTTTAAAAAATCCATAAAAACACAATTATTTAGAACCACATTCATAAATTCAAAGATACAAAGTAATAATCATCCCTAAAATTCATATATAGAATAAATGGTCTCAAAATAAATTTATTTTAATATTTATAATATCATTTATTTAAATCATTCATTAATAAGGTAATCACTACATCATCATTGTGTTATAAATATATTTATTAATTAGAGGTCTAAATTTTATAAATAAAATACCAAAATTTATTGAATATTTTTATATTTATAATGAAAATTTATAGTCAAAGAGGTCACTTATATAACCCCATATAAAAAATGTTTTAATAAAAGATACATGTTTAAGTCGCATTTTTACATTAAATTAATTCTTATAAAATGTCATTTTCACATCCAAGTTTCTCCATGGGGTCCCTAAATCGACTCAAGGATTCCCATGGTAGAAAATATATCATAAAATAGGATTAGGAAAAATTTTATGGAACTTTAATATTATTATAATATTATTTGGTTACCCTTATTTACTAGATTTACCCTTTAACCATGGTAAATAAAATAATTTCTAAAGTTATTATCCATAATTTCTAAAAATTAAAGGTACTTATTTACACAATTTGGACCTACTAATTCCAAATGTGGAATAAATTTTTCCAAATTCAAAGCAGAGAAGTTGCAGTAATTAATTTAAAATTAATTCCTGTTGTCGAAACCAAAAAGTGGGTTTTTAAGAAGTAATAACTATCAAAAGATTAACATGTGTTTATGTCCAATTTAATAATAAAATTACTTAAAATAACCATCATTGGATTAAATGATAAAAATATAATCCAATTATACTTTAAAACCAATTAAAATTAAAATCTAAATATATAAATAATTTAAATGAAAAGACACATTTGAATTAAAATGCAGTATTTTTTCACTATTCATTAAAAAAAGAACTTAATCAGAAAAATACCAAAATTTCATCAAAAGTAAATATTGATTTCTAAATTCTCTAAAAGAAGTTTATTTTTTCAAAGAGAGAATATAAAAGTGATGAAACCTATATTTAAGAAAGGTTTTCCATCAAAAGGCATTAAAACTACCTTTTAAAAATATTAGAGTATTTATACTTAAAATTGGATTCATTATCATTTTAAGCCTCTAAATTTTACTATATAAATGTAAAAAACATTTTAAAATGTGTTTAATAATGATATGGTTGGTTCTATTCATTCCCACTATTACAACGGATAGGTGTTAACTACCATTTAAAATAAAAATATTATATTATTATTATTATTTTCAGTATGACTCAAAGTTGTGTGCAACGTAAGATTTCAAAGAAACCCATTGTTGAGTGTTGATTGTGTTATATAAAGAAGCATCTCCTTTAACATAAAATTAATATCTTAATCATAAGTATTAATATAAATCAAATATTATTATTTTATAAATACATGTGTTATTACAATAAATCTTAACCATGATCATTCAATTTTATTTATTATTAAACCTTTTATAAAATTGTAGTATTTATAAAAAAAACTATGAATATAGTATCAAAAATATAATAATATGTTATAATGATGATTTAAAAACCATTTAATATCTCTTATCAATCAAATGGGATATAAAAGTATCGCTCACACGTATGTATGGACTGTCTCCCCCAAGCAGCAATACAATTCATTTTCCATCACCATATCTCATGGATGGTAATTTAGATGGGTTTAATTTTTATATATGATATTTGTTACATAATTATACCTATATAATTAAAATATAATATATTCCTTCTTAACTTTTAATCCATTATTAAATGATTATATCGCTCATGCGTAAGAAGCGATGTGATTTGTTTATCATTTACACTTTAATTTTCTGATAAAACTATAGATTTAATTAAAATATAAAATATTTTTGATATAATAATTATTCTATAATTGTTTATTATCATTTAAATTTTTTTTCCATTCATTAAAATGTCAAAACATCACTCAAGTGTATGTATGAGTTTTCATCAACATGAAGTGATATAATTCATTTTTCATCACCAATTAATATAAACGATTATAAATATGTATATAATGAATATATAGGATATTTATATCATTATTAAATTTTTATATATAGATTAACCAGGATCAAATTGGAAGGACCAGAACCACTAAACCAAAACATACATGAAAAAAGGAGTTAACACCCAATATGATGACTTTATAAAGAATTTTTAATAAATTGGTGTTTATATTATATTAGTGAATAATATATATTATTATATTTATTAATATAGTAATTTTAAATAATTTTAATAAATATAAATTTATTATATAGTAGGTTATAGTGCTTACAAATCAAGTCGGATATAAGGCAAGGGCTTCGTCTCAATTTCTCTTTATTTAGACATGTTTTAATGTTTTGAAATAATTTATTATTCATATAATGTATATAATTATCAATAATGAATTTTTTAATAATACCTATTTTAATGTATAGTATTTTTATGACCATATAATTTTCAAGCATCCAATGACTTTCGATTGAAAAACTACTAAAGTCATAAGGGTTCTTCAACTCAATTTTGTTTCATTAGGGCATGTTTGATGTTATACACCTATCATATTTTATGAGGTGTAGCTAATAACCCATAGATATTATTTATTTTGAATAATATTATGTTAATTGTAAATAAAATTTAATTTCATCTTTTTTATTTCATGGGGTTTGTGATTCTAAAGTCACCACATTGGTTATGGTTTTATGTTTCAATCTCATTTTTATCAGAATTGTTTATGCTTAAATTTTTTATGATTAAATCATATGATCTATATATCCAAATGAATATTAATTTTATTCAAATATGGTTATTTCTTTATATTTCATGTTCATTGTTCATTCTATTCTCTTTAATTACTCAAAATACTAAATGGTTATTTTTAAGGAAAACGGTCTTCATTTCTCTTCTGGCGAGAATTTTTTTTTCATGTTCATATTTTCCTTAAAAAAAATCAAGAATGTTTTCAAATATTTATAAAAATAATTTTTATCCATTTAATACTTTAGATATATATTTTTAAAGTAATATAATTTTTTTTAATTAGGTTCTTTTAACTTTTTACCAAAAATGTTGAATTATTCTTTATTTTTATGTACACTGAATAAAATAATTTTTCCACCATCATATTTTCTATTTAATTTTAATATTTTATCTCAAGTATAATTTTTTATTTTAAAATAAAAAAATTTCTATAGTATTTTTGAATTTTTTTTATTTCTAATAAATAAAATCAAAATGAAAAGAGTATTTTCCTCAAGAAATATTCTAGTAATTTTTAAAGGTATTTTCATCTATAATAACATAATTTTTTATTTCTTATTATTTTTTGGGGATATAATATAATGTTAAAATATTTAAACTTTACCTATTTGTTTTATTATTCTGATGAATAATTGATTATAAAACTTGTATACTTTCCACAGGTTATGATATAATGATATGATAAATATTTAATGGTCTTATGCCACCCATTTGTATGATATCCATTACGTGATGGGTGGGAAATTAATTATATTTCTATAAAATTAATTTCATAAGTATGAATATATCATGATATAATAAGGAAAATAATTATTATTGAACCCTATTCATAAAGGGACTGTATACAATATGATAGCCTTGAGAGTGAACCTTTGTTATAGAATGATAGAATCAGGATTGAACTTAATCCAACATGATAGTATTAGAATTTATCCTTTACTAAGGAAATGATTTTCTATTCTTATGTGTATGGCACAAACTTATATATTATTCTTATATTATTTTGACATGGTTTATGATTTATTATTAATAATTTCACACTCCTATGTCTTATGTCTTTTGATTGATAAAATTTTGTGACATTTTTCATAATTATGAACTATAAATTGATTGGTATAATTTTATATTGTAAGTTTATGTACTCATACCCTTATACTCATTCTATTCCAACTTATTATCATTTATTGATAACTCGTTTTTACCCTTATTGTGTATCTAAGCTTTCTCTTTCTTATATATCCCTTTCATCCATTCAACGGCCCGAAGACCTTCAAATTTTTATTATATGAAAAATCCCCCTTTTAAGGTAAGAAGAGGTAAAACTGCACAAACATCAAAGACATAGGATGAATTACACCAGAAAGAAAAAAAGGAGTAAAACTAGACTGACAACACAATGCTTTACCTCCCCATCAATTGATCAGGATGAAGTGTTCCATTGCTACAAGGTTGTTCAGCCAGCAAATGTCTTGTGTCAAAGCATTGGCTCGATTCAATGGATGAAACTTTGCGGTTCTGATACATATCATATTGTTATGAAATTAATATTCAACTAATAAGATATAATATTTACATATAAAAATTTTGGGTCAGTATAGTTTATTTCAGAGAAAGGTTTCGTTATTTTTAGATGCTAGGATGAGATAATTTTAGTGAAAATCTTTTGGATAAGCCTATGTATAGGAAAGCATCTTAATTTTTTTTAATGAATAGAGTTTTTTTCCCTAATAAAATACTTTCATTTCTGGATAATATAATTGGATGTGTTTTTTAGTAGAAATGTATCTAGGCGTAATAACCCAAAAAAAAAGTTGGTCTGATATATCTTATCCATGGTTTTGGTGCATGGTGAATGGGGCCTTATTATTCACCTAGTGTGAAAATCCTAGGGGATATTCTCTAGTTAACTTACTTATTATTTATGAACCATTATGAAGGATTTAGATAGATAACAACCATGGATGACCTAGGTCAAACCTAAGGATTCATAGGTTGTAAACAAGGTTTCATGGTTTATAAATCTATTGAATTTTTTTCATGATTAGACATTTGATCATTACCATTGGTCACACTATGATTTTGGTTTTAGTAAATATATGGAACCAGGAGGAATACTGTTAACACAAAATGTGGTTGATAATTTAATGATTTTCTTCAAGAGAAAACAAATGATATAAGATATAGAATGTAAAACCTAGTGATTATTCCTAATCTCATTATATGATTAGAAAGTTGAACATATTTGAGTTTCTGAATGAAATAAATAAGATAAAAATATAGAATCATGAAGATCATAGTAGAAATAAGATTTTTCTTCCTACATGTTAAGAATGCGTGAAGAATCACTTAGGTAAATTTCTTAAAGAAACAAGAAAATGTTTTATGTTTGTAAAATAAGGACATAGAGAAATATTTTTTTGAGGAAAATGAAGTGCTTAATGGAGGTAAATAAAGTGAATCTCAATGTACAATTTATATTTCAATTTTTTATGTGCGAGGAACTTGGGAATTATCGGATCTATTTTCTTAATCCTAAGGCTAACTCCAAGAATAAAGAATAAAATAACCTATAATAATTTTTGAGGTGAAATAATTGATGTATTTAATTATTGGGATTTGAGAATTATGTTAAAGAAGTGTTTTTCAATGATATTATGGTTATATGGATCTTGAATCATCTAATAATAGTTTTTTAATAGTTTATATTAAAGGATTTTCAAGTATTTGTTGAATAGTATTGATAACCTGTACAATTTATTTAGTGGTAAGGTGATATTTTTTAGTAAACACATGATTAAAGGATAGATAATCCTTAATATGTTCTTGAGTTTGAGATAATAATGTTTATTTTGGATAAATATATGATTGAATTTGATAAATTAAATTTTTTAGTATTATTGATCTTGAAATTGTTATGATATTTAATGATAAAATAATTTATGTTATATTTTGATAAAGTTTATTAAATTTTTATAATTATAGAATATATTTGATACTCTGTGATTTTATATGAGGAATAAGGATATGGTTGGTTTTCATTGAAGTGTATATATTTTCATTGAGTTTTGATAGTGATTTATGTTATTTTGAGAAAGGACTATCTTGTTTTAATATAATATATGATCATGGTATTCACATGATTGGTATGTGACATTAAGATCTAAATTATGTTATTTAAAGAGGTAAGTTATGTTGATTTTCTTAGTTTAGTTATTTTTTTTAAATTATTCAGTTTTGAATTTATCTAGAAATAGTTTTCAGTATTTTTAAGGTTAACTATTTATGGAATTGTTTATGTTGAACTTTGGATTTTATTGTCATATTTTTAGATATTAATATATTACATCATCATATGATGATTTATACATATTGGATAATTTCTGCTAACCATTTTAGTTTTCGTAAATTTATAGAGATAAAATGAATGACTTCTTATTCTTTTGTGAATAATACGATATATTAAAAGGTAATTTTTGTGCTTCGGGAATGAAAAAAAAAATATTCTTCATTAATCAATGGAATATGGATAAAAAGAGGTGGAATAAAATTGAAACACACAATCAAAGTATAAAATCATGTTTATGAATTTGAATAAATCCCTTAAGTATATTTTCTCATATTCAATGGTAAAAGAATGCCTCAACTCAAAGAAAATGATCTTCAAAATGAAAATGTTTTCCTTTATAGAATGTTTTATGATGATTTAATGGTCACCTTCACCCCTTACTGATTTATAGTTTTTTGGTCATTACCTTTCTCATTAATGTGTTCTATATCACTCTATATTATTATTTGAACATTATCTTACAATTCCATGTACTTATTTACACTTTAAGCTAATTTTTTTCCTTATTTAGAAACATGATTATGTGTTGTTTTAGGCAACCTTTTTTTCCCACATCCCATTTCAAAAATAATGTTTATTATACCTTTCTACAATGTGGGTTTTTCACATAGATATTTTCAAATTTTGAACCATTGATCACTGAGAGAAAAATTGTGAGGGTTTAATCTATTTAAGGGGGATAGAATATAACATCATGATATTTTATAATATCTTTTTCTCTAAGTGAAATGTAAGTGTTCAGCAAAATGCTTTACACGCAACCCTAGGTCTATATGAATCGTGATATAGTAAATTGTTATAAGCTATATGTTAAATTGGTAGGTATGAATAATAATGAATAAATTATGAAAAATATTTATAATTATTTTCAATCATTTAAATGTATTTGTTAATTCATAATAAATTAGTATTCAATTTTTATTGAAATCATTTTATGTTTTAAAAATGTTTTCTTCAGAAGTGTTTTTTATTTCATTTTACACGCATGAATATAATAATTAATTTCTTCCATTTATTGAAAAAATATTTAAGTAAATGAATATAATTTTTGAAATCATAATTTATATATTAACATTAAGGTTAATATTTATGATATTTCTAAAAATAATTATTTTGCAGTGAATAGTAAAAAATGCATTTTTTCTAAAAAGAGTGTCATTTAATTTCATGTAAAATTCCTAGTATTTTTTGAATTTGATATTAAAGTAACATAAGTATAATTTAATTATAAATAATATAATTAATTATGTAATTATCATCATTTTAATTTATTTTTTATAGGTTTATTTTTTGGCTTTAAAATAATTTTTTCTAAAAACTTTCTCATGAACATGATATGTTTTTATCGTAATAAATTAAGTTCGTCTCTATTGACTAAAGGGGTTAATGAAGTTTATATATTTTATATTTTATATGATATAATATATTTTAATAATTCGTTTTATTATTTTTAAAAAGAAACTGAATGTATGTAAATTATATTTTATTTTTAAAGATACACATATCTAAAATGGGTTTTTTTGAGGGTTGAAAGCATATTTAAAATTAAATTATACCACTTATATAAATTTATTATATTAAAATGAATTGAATATTTTTAATTATAAAAATTTATGTAATCTAATAATGTAAACTTATTTTTTTGTCATAGTGAATAGTAACAGTGATAAAATCTTGTTACCAAGGTTAAGGTTCAAATAGGTTTATCGAAGGGTTAAGCCAAGATATAGAGGTAGTATTTTCAAAAAAATATAATTATTATTAAATGAATATATTTAAACCATATAATATCATTAATTTGAATCCATGGCCATTTAGATCCACTTCCCTGTGAAAGTGACATTATATAATTTAGATATTTAAAGAAATTACATGTTTACCCCTCCCCTCACTTATAAAAGTGCATATATAATCCTACATTATTCATATAATTTTATCCTTCTATCTCATAAAATAAATAATGAATTTATTTTCTATAATCCTGTCATTTATCTTATATCTTTTAGTATTCTATTAATACCAATCCTTCAAGGCTTAAGTTACAAGCCAAAGGAGGTCTCTCAAAAATAAGGTATCAATCTTAACTAAAATAATTCAATTTTATTTTTTTTTTGTAAAAAATATTTAAAAATATTGTATCCATAAAAAAATAATTAATAATGTATCATAAATATACATAAATACTATTATAATGATGTTACAAACATTTACCACATATTCTCAATCAAATGGGAGTTTAAAGTATCACTCTCGCAAACGTGTGGGCTACCACCTCCACGCAGCGATACAATTCATTTTTCATAACAATAATTCATGGATGATTGTTATGATGGTTTTATTTTTATATATTATATTTATTAAAAAATAATTATTCTGAAATTATAATACTATATCTATCTTGTTACCTTCCAATCCCTTGGTAAATGATAACATTGCTCATGTGTATGTGTAGACTACCACCTCCACAAAGCGATGCGATTTTTTTATAATTTGGGATTTAATTGGATATTAACAATGATATATTTAATGAACATATATTATATATATGATATAATAATTATTATACAATTTTTAGTTATAATTTACTATTCTTTCATTCCAACCATCGAAAAGTTGATATATAACTCATATATACGTATAAATTAATGTCTACACAAAGTGATGCAATTCATTATTATCACCACTTAATATGAATGATTATAAATATGTATATATTAAATATATATTTTATTTATGTCATTATTAATATTATATATATGGTGGAATCCTGATCAAAGTTCAAGTACTATAACCATTGAACCAAAATGTACCTAAAAACGAAGCAACTAATACCCAAAATGACAACTTTAATAGAAAATTGTTAATAGATGATTCTTAAAATGGTATAAGTGGGTCATATATGATATTATATATATTAATATGGTTCTTATAGAGAATTTTAATATTTAAAAACTTATTATACAGGGTTTTAGAGAACTTATGAATCAAGTTAGATATATGGTAAGGGGTCGGTCTCAATTTCTCCTCATTGAGACATGTTTTAATGTTATTCACCAATTTGTTATTTATTTGGTGTTTATACTGAAAAAGAATGTATTTTTTAATAATAAATTTTTTTATTATTTTTATTTAAATAACCATCATATTTTTAAACTTCCAGTGACTTTCAATTCCAAAATTACAAAAGTTGTAAGGGTTTTTCAACTCAATTTTGTTTCATCGAGACATTTTTAATGATATACACCTATCTTATCTAATGAGGTGTATCTTCTACCCCATTTATTTTTTGTATCATTAATATCCTTATGATCATGGTATTTAAATTTTCATTTTATGTTATATATTTCATGGGGGTTATGATTCAAAAGAAACCACAACGGTAAGGGTTTTTTATTATAATATTTTTTTTCTAAGATTTATTATGATTAAATTTAAAATTATAAAATTATATGATATCTATTTACAAGATAATATTTATTTTCTTATCCAATTTTTATTTTTATAGATTATAAGTTTTCTTTTCATTTTCATCTCTTTATGAACTCAAAATCTGAAATGGTATTCTTAAGGAAAGCAGACTTCATTTCTCTCTTTAGTGTTAAAATGTTTTCAAGAATACTTTTTCTATTATAAAAAGATTTATTAATTTGATTTTCCCCCATTTTTTACTTTCATTAAAAAAATTAAAATTAATCTTCTTATCATTTTCTAAATGAATTATTTTTTACTTTTTACTGAAAATCGGAAAGAAATATTTTTTTTATATACATCGTAGGAACGAATTTTCCCACCATAATTTTTTATCTTGTATTTGAATATTTCTTAACAAGATTATATTATTATTTTAAAAAAAATTCTATAATATTTTTAAAATTTTAAATATTAAATAATTGTTTTAAAAATAAAAAGGTTACATTCCTCAAGAAATATTATAGTGTTCTTTTAAATGTATTTTCATTTATAGGAACATACTTTGTTATTTATAATGATTAATTGGGGATATTATCTTATCTTAGCATTATTATTCTTTCTCTGTATATTTTTTTATTATGATGATGAAATTTTTATGAAACTCGTATCCTTTCTATGTGTTGTGATATAGTGTTATGATGAATATTATATGATCTTATGTCACACATTTGTTTCATTTTAATTATGTCATAGGTGGGCCCATATTTATATATTCCTATAATGAATTGGTTAAAAATGGATATCTCATGAGATGATAAGGACTGAAATAGGGAGTGAACCAAGTTTACTAAGGTACTTCTTCTAATAAGTTATTATTTGTAGTAGACATTGACTACGGAATAATGGGATGCAGAGTGAACCAAATCCACTACGATGGTCTTAGAAATGAGTCTTAGATAAGGAAATTATTTTCCATTCTTATATGTATTCCACAAACTTTTGTATTTTTTTAATGTTACCTTCTCATATATCAAGATATATTATCGATGATTCCACACACTTACGTTTTATTTATTTTGATCAATAAAAAAATGTCATATTTCATGATTATGATCTATGAATTTATGGTTATGATTTTCTATTGTTAAGATTATGTTCTAATTTCCTTATTCTTACCTTATTCTCTCTTGTTATCATTGATTGATATCTCTAATTTTTACCTTTATTGAGAATCTGAGGTCACCCTTTCCTATGTTTCCCTTCCCCAGGTTATGGAGAAAGATTTTACATATGTTATTTATAATAAGGGATTAAGCTATAAGGAACTTAATAGTAAATTATATATATCATTTATGAAAAAAATTATGTATCCAAGTATACAAAGACACTAAACATTTGCAGTTCAAAAAATGATCATGTTGTCTTGTATTGAATATTCTACTAATAAGATGTAGTATTTACTTAAGAAATTGTCACAACCAGACTCATATCAAGGTTTGAGCTACAACTACCCTAAGCCCACCTCTATTGACCAGGGAGTGGAGACAAGCGCTGAAGGAACAACAAACTCAAGGAGGCCTTTGACTAAGAACTTGTACACACTCACACAACCAACTTAATGAAAAGGTGGAGAGGGAATAGAAAACAAGATAGAACACTGCTATATATGGAAACCTACCATATATGAATCGAGCTCTAAATAGTACAAGTACAAGTTCTATAAAGTAAACTGAAAGGTAAAGGGGAAAAATACATGCCCGACCAAAAAAGTTCCAAAACCTAATAATAAGTAGAAAAGTAAAATAGTTGAGAGATCCCTGCTCTTGGATCCCAATCTACGACCACCGCACACGGTCCATACACTATATTTCCCTAAGCTCCACTGATTTCATGATCAACTTGTATATCCTCTAAAAGTAAACACTATGTGAAAGGAAATCCCAAGTAGGAGTGAGTATAAAAATACATAGTAGGGTGGCCCAAAGTCTCAAGGAAGCAGCAAAAGTGTTAATAAAGAGGGGACCAAGAGATAGAAAAAGGTACAATAAAAGAAGTGCAGCTCAACCCAACAAGAAAGGGAAGTAACCTAATCCAAGCACAAGGAGATAGAAATGGTGAGAAGATGAAATTATCATCGAGTCTTTACTATCTATAGCTGAAGAGTAGACTCATCCAACCATGAGAAGCTAGACACGGAAAGCACCTGGAATAACCCATGCGTCATCACCTCTCCTAGAAGGAGAGTAACCAAAACCCAAGGATTGGGTATTGGAAATAGTATATATATATATATATGCTCAACAAAGAAATCTAAAAGAGTTAATAAGGGTATCTCTATCTCATAGATCAGCCTAGGAAAGTGAGTATCCAACAGTCTTAGAAGTAATCACCATCAATGTCTATCATCCCACATGTCTGCTCTGAACTTCAAGTCAAAGAGACTCAATCACCACACCTTAATACTATTCTCTTTGGTCGGCACTATCTCACCCTCACGGTTTTAAGTCCCATCACAAGGACACATCTTGTTAGGAAAATCATCTCTCTTTATCAAGATTCTAAATTAATGTCAAAGCACACCTCATCATTGTGTCGCACAGCCGAGGGATTTAAAACTTATAGTAGAGTACCCAAACCCTAGGGTGTCAAGGGGATTCCACTCTGAAAGTCATCTTAGAAGACCCACACCCTAGTGTGTCAGAAGGATTACTCTATAATAGTCATTGTAAAGGACCCACTCCCAAGTGTATGAGGGGGATTCCACTCTGATAGTCATCATAGAGAAACCACACCCTAGTGTGTCAGAGGGATTCTACTCTAATAGTCGTCGTAGAGGACCCACATCCTATTGTGTTAGGGGGTTACACTCTAATAGTCGTCGTATAGGACCCACACACTATTATGTCAGAGGGATTCCACTCTAGTTTATCGAGGACCCACTCCCTAGAATTTCAGGGGGATTCCACTCAGAACTACCATCAAGGACCACTTCCTAGGCTAGTTAGAGGTAATCTTGTAACTACTCTAGCCATCCCTATTGGATGGTAGCTCTTGGAAATCACACCAAGTAATAGTGGTCATCCCTAATAAATGGTTCCTCTCGAGAAGAAAAGAGGACCTCTAGCCACTCTATTGTATGGTACCTCTCGGGAAGCACTGAGGAACTCAGGTCATCCCTGTTGTATGGTACCTCTCGGGAAGAACACTACTGTAGTCATCATGTGTCTCCCCAGATAGGCATCACACCCGAAATATCTCACGCCACATCTTGAAATCTACTATAGAGGGAACCATCAGGTTCTATATGGAAAAACACTCAGGACAAGCTAATTTCATGCCAAAATCTGAGCCCAGAATAATGAGATACGAGAGGTAGAAGATTCATAAAGTTCTACATGGTGCGTGTGGAGGCCACATGATGTGTGCCCCACCCCATCGACTGGTCGTGTAACTATCCTTTGTTGGGTAATGAATCATGATTGAGTACCCCTAGTGATTCTAGTATAATCTCAGAGTACACATCATATCTAGACAAAAGGCTTTCGAGTGCATGACGCTCGATGTTGATTCAAAGGGTTAAAATATAATTCACTAATACGCCACCTCAAATGGTCCCAAAACATTTGACTGGATCTCCTCGTACATATTCTCCACTCTCACATGAGTGGAAGATGACCCAAGTTGTGGGTTCTCTTCAAACAAATAAGAAAGATCTTTCACCAATATTCCTTTCATGTTTCCACATTTAAGAAGATCAAAAATAAGGCTCTCCATGTCCAAATGGATTTCACTATCTTGATCCTTGTATAAAAAACCCGCGAGGTAGACTATTCACTCACCCCAGATGGAAATTTGATAGAGAAGTTTCAATTCATCACATTACCATTGAATGAAAACCCATAAAGAACATGCCTTGATCCTAATAAATTAAATACAAATCGCTACATTGTGATCCTCATGGAAAAACACACTGGATTGACTACTCGTTCATCCAGAACGAATACCCAGTGAAAAAGCTGTATTTCACCGCAAAACATGCGAACCTAACCTCAAGGGTCTAATGCCTTATCTTTGAATTAAAACCCCAAAATTAGCCTTAAAAGGTTCTCCTAATATTTAGGGTTATAGTGCCTCTAAAGGTGCATTAATCAGACCTCGAATGTAGGCATCACGTCCGAAAGAAGGAATCATGAATAATAATATTTAAATTAATATTGATAAAGTGAGTGTTTCATGCCACCTGCCTTCAAGAATGAAATTTAAAATTTCCAAAGCCACCTTAAATTGTCTGGATCAATTAAATTATTGTGTTTCTGTAGACTTCATAAGAATAGGATATTTGTAAAAAAAGTTACGGGCATCTGAAGTGATCGTACCCAAACTGGCCCATATAGGCTAGACCGGCCCGGTCCAGCTAGTCCACCCCACCTGGACCATGGCCTATCAGCCAGGACTAGGGCCTCCATGCAGACACCGAATGACCAAGTGTTTGTCCTTCATGCTCCCATGTCAATTCGGAAAACCCACATTCACGAGGTAGACATGCGTCGCGCGGGTCTCCCCTCCCCGGTCGTCGCCTCATAGCACCCACCTGAACCCTCTCCAATAGTATCCTCCAATTTCGGCTCTCTAATACACCTATCAAGAAACATCTAATGCTTTGATATGCTTCAAACCTCTACCCCACGCCCACAACTTTCCACCTCATCGCAAGCATGGTCATCCTCACATTCCTAGACACACTGATGTCGGGCCCCGCTCCAGCCTCACCTATTATGGGTGCTCCGCCGTACCACCCTCCATGACTGTCACACACTGCCACTGTCAACATGCCTTACTTTAGTGGTCCCTTCTTTGGACCACCACAACTACACCGATCATCCAAAAATTAATCTAAGAACAATTTTGGAATTCTCGAGATGGAATATTTACAGCGCCAGCCTCCTCTTAATGATCCAAAGGTGTTTTGACACGTCGAATAAAATTGACGAAAAATTCCATGAAGAATGATGAATAACACGGAGAATAAAATTATTTTTAGTAATGATTTTATGGTTTTGTTAGTGCGTCCATCAGTGACAATAATCTAAATGCTTATACAAATATTCAATGAAGGATTTTCAAATTAAAACTTGAATTGGAACTCAAAAGTAGAAGAAATCCTACATCAAATGATCTGTTTATTACTACCAGCACATTCACCTATCTTATCCTTCGATCCTATAATTATTCATTATTTATTCACCAAATAATGAATAATAGAGAGATTAGATAGAGAGACTTAGTATATGGTGATAGAGAAATAAGAGTTAACCCTAATTATAATTCCCTGAACTTTTATTCATAAAATTTCCACTCAGTGCAGAAACTAAAATTCCCACTCCCCTTCATTTTGTGTCATTCCTAGGAAAACACCACATTCTAAACTCAATTGAGGTCTTGAATTTCCAATCCGAGTCCCCATTCAAAATTTATTTTATTTGGTTTTAGGGGTAAAATAATTAAGTTTAATTATTTTATTTACAATTTTTCCCCTATGTGACTTTTCTAACAGAAGTCTCTTACCAAAAAAAGTTATACCCCACCGATGTTAAAAGACATGCTCTGACTCAACTGTGGCCTTGTATTTCTAATTAAATATACCATTTGAGATATATCCCATTTTTATCATGTGCATATTTCAAAAAGACTTAAATTTTTTTAATAATTTATTTTGGGAACATCGGGACTCTACATTGCACAGCATCTCAACTCCTATCTCTGTAAATATTCCTAGAAATATTTCAAAGTCTCAAAAGGAAAAAATAGGATCTCTACAGAAATATTTTATCACTATTAAAAACCCTTTTATATAGTATAATATGTATTTAAGTAATAAAATTTTGAATTTTAAATTATTATTTGAACTTATAATCTTTTGTCTAATATATTTATGGATATAATAAAATGTCACTTTAATAAATAAATAAAAAGATTTTTCCTTATTTTCTACTATCTAATAGATTAGATGGGGAAATTAGGTTTTGGATTGACTTGACAACCTCTAAAATTTAATTTGTTTTATAATAAATCATTTTATTTTATTAAAATCAGCATCTATTGTAATGTTAACATATATTTAGATTTAAATCTCAAAACCATTATTTTACTAAAAAGGTTTTTATGTGATTAAGAGTGTTTATTTTAAAATTAACTTCTCACACACATAGAAATTTTATTTGATTGAATTATTTTAAAATTTGAAATCAGGACAGTAAAATAAGGTAAAAAGGATACAATATTAATATTTTCTTATTAATTTTTGTCACAAAGGTTAAAGATTAATGAGGTAGAGAATGGGTGTGCCGATTTAGGAGATATTGTGGATCTACAGTTATAGCATCTTGGAAGGATATAGTTTTCCAAAAATGTAGAACCCACATTACCTTGGTTTCATCCTTGTGGTTGGAGTCTCTGATGGGGATCCACGATCTGTAGCATCAGTCGAGGTGGGAGCTTGCAGATCTGGTTTTGGATTTGACGGGGGGCTGAGCTGTTTAGATCTAGACACATCATGATGGTTGTTTTGGATAAGTTTAAGGGAGATTGGGGAAACAAAGCTTTAGCAACTGAGGTAATCAGATCTTGGTCAAATATAGCGGCAACAACTGCGGTTGGATAATGGAAGCTTCTATCCGTGGTGGATGATTCGAATGATGCACCTAAAACTTCCATGGTGTTGATAGGGACACATGATCTATGTTAAACTATGGAAGTGGAGACCAAGGAATGTGATGTGAGTAAAACTATGATAGTGAAAACTGATATAAGTGTTTCTTTCTGACATGTGGCGACTCTAGTGATGATGGTGAATTGGATATCTAAAATGGGTATGGTGGATAAAGTGGGAAAAACTCATCGAACTAAGGTAGAAGATGGGATGGTTCATCCATCTTCTAGGATGAACTCATATAGAACCTGGAAGACTTATGTAGATTCTAGTTGGAAAATTAAATGTTCACATTCAAGTATTATAGAAAAAGAAAATTTAAGTGACTTAAATAGAAGGAATTTTTTACTTCAAAAACATGTTATTCTAGATTAATTCATGAATAAGGGAGATATTTCCCATGTTGCTGCTAATAAAGAGTTCATTCTTGATATATTTAAAAAAATCATAATTTCTTCATTGTTAGGATTGTTCTACCTACTGTAGGAAAGATTTAGAAAACTAATGACCTAGTTCAAAATAAAACTTCTTTATGGGGTTCTTTATACTAGAAAAGTATTCCCTTATGTCAAGATTTTTCCAAATAATTTTTCCATTAGAGGATCTAAAGTGAAGGGCTTGAGGGATTTGTTCGATTAATTTAAATACAGGAATGGTTTTCTTTCATGAATAGGATTTTTAGTTCAACCCATTTGAAATTAAATATACTAGGGATAAAGTTTGGATCAAAATTATTAGTCTTAATTGGAATATATGGCATTATAAAATTCTATTTGATATAGCCTCTGTTGTGTTCATTTAGATTAAAATGGATTGGGCTACTTAGTTTGAAAATTTTAGTCACATTTCTATGATCCTAGTGGAAGTTTAACTAAGCTCTTACTTGATTAATAAAATAGTTTTTTATGTATTAGATGATGTCATATATATGAAACTGGTATATTGAAGAAAATATAACTTAAATGTATATTTTTAAAAAAAATCTTGTTAAGGATAAATTCTATAAGAATTTATTTTGTTATTTTTTTCATTAAAAGGTAATCATGAGGCTTATTTTGTGAATAAATTGAGGAGGAAGGTTGTATAGAATAATTTAATTTATATTGGAGACAAAAAAATTCAATCTTGAGAGGGGAAATGAGCAAGTTAATTACAGTTCTTTCAAAACTGTTGAGGATACTTCTCAGAATATGGAACAAGTGACTAGGGATGCTTTGGATAATGTCTAATATTTTAATGTTCAAGAGAAATTCTGAAAAGAGGAGGGAATCCCTAATATTGAAAAATATATCACATTTGACATTCAACCTCTCTTAAAACTAAGGGAAATTCAGGTTTGAAGTTGAAGGTGTTTGAAACATGGATCTTTTTAGTGTTATTCACTATAATATGTTCCTTCATAGCCTGAAGTTAATGTTTGTATGGTGTATCTACTATAAATAGAGTTCTCAAGACATTATTTATATGATGATGGGTCTAGATAATTTGATGTTTAGAAGGATATGAATTATCATCAGAATATTAGGCATATATTATTATCCTCATGAATTGGGAAGTGGGGTAAATTTTCTAATAATTGAAGTGATTCATATTGTGGGTTGGCCTTATTGAATCCTTCTAATCTCATTCCTTTAGTAAGTGGTGTTTCTTTTAGGGATGTTTTCATTAGAAAAGGAAAGAGTGATCCTCCAAAAAGAAGGCCACAAAAGAAGTATTACAATATTCTAAGTAATGTGCCTTCCATATCTTCTACCAAGGATCCAAATGTAAACCTCACCCTAGAGCAGGAAAGGTCTAAGGTAGGGATCCTTATGATTCTCAACCAAGGTAACTCATAGTTTGAGTGGAAAACTACTGATGAATCTAATAATGAATATGGGGATGATCCTTCTTTTTTTGATTAATAAACCAGATTTTTATATGAGGGAAAGTATCTTTATTTTACCCCATTAACTAATATTGTTATCATTTTATTTCTTTTAATTAATGGTCAGAAAATTTTCTTCTAACAATATAGTTTTGGTATTAAGGTTAAAAATTAATTACCATGGTAAAATTTAATTTGGGTAAAAGGATAAAAGTAAGATAAAAAATAATGGAATCACTCTTACTTTATCGCTAAACAAATTTATGAGAGTATTTTCTACCTTATCTTGTTTCACACATTATATTTTACCACTTTTTATCCATTAACACTTTATTAGTTTCATGACATTATTTTAAAATGATGATTATTTCCCATAGTTCCCATTTTCTTCTCTTATAATAGGGTACCACTTAAACCCTTCAAATATGCACATAAACTTCACTTTAATCCATTGAAATGTTAAATTTTAATCTCCCTAAAACCATATTCCACAAACATAATCCCATTTTCACTCATACTTTTCCTATGCCCTTCAATTTTAAGTGAACTTCCAAGGAAAGATCAAGTCTCCAACGTAAGTATTATTTCATTCTTAAATTCTTCTTCTTCTTAATATTACTCTTCCAAATATATTATAAACATAAAAATATGGATAATTAAGTTTCATTATTACATTTAATTATTTATATATTAATGTTAAAAATATTATTTATTCATTTCCATCCACTTATAAAAACAAAATGACATCGATAGTGCGTTGTGCAAACTACCACCTCCATGAAGCGAAATCATTTGTTTTTTTCACTACCACCATTAATGGATGGTCTTAATGGTTCTAATTATGAATAAATATATAATATATAATTTAATTATTATTATTAAATTTCAACATATTATCCAACTTCACCCCTATCAAGTGTTGTGAAATAGGAAATCTAAGCATGCATATGTGAGGACTCCTACCTCCACGATGAAACCTCTTTCATTTTACAAATAGATTTTCATATATTATATAAAAATCATAAAAATATTTTTCAAATTATAAATTACTAAAAAATATTTTTAATTGTGTAATAAAGATAATATTTCAAAATAAACACTTATTTAACCATAATCGAT
The DNA here is from genome assembly GCA_963277665.1 of Viscum album. Classification (NCBI taxonomy): domain Eukaryota; kingdom Viridiplantae; phylum Streptophyta; class Magnoliopsida; order Santalales; family Viscaceae; genus Viscum; species Viscum album. The sequence continues at coordinate 74,961,968 of OY728165.1, read as the reverse complement.
AATCAAATTAATGTGTGTTCAAGTTTGGGTTGATAAAACCACCCACATGAAAAATGATTTAAAATATGATTATGGATGACTATGGGAACATGAAAACAAAATTATTATAATATATTAATAAAATTATGATTATTATATATTTATTTAAATATTATATTATGTATTTAACTAATTATTAAAGTAAAATTTTTGTTCTCTAAAATCATTAAAATAAGTCATTATCAATTTGGTATTCACATAACACAACCAAAACACATCTAGAATGAAATAATAAAATTTTAAATAAATATAATTTTTATATTAAATAATATTAAATTATATATAAATAATTAACTTGGTATCAAATGATGGTTGAAGATATCAAAATTAATTAACATGTAAAACAGTTATAGTTATTGACACACAATGGTCGTAATATGCAATCACTAATTAATGTAATCATGATAACGAATTATAATAAGGATTATAAAAAATTAATATTTATAATTAAGGCTGTAAAATAGGATATTAATTTATTTATCTTTTTATAGTAGGTAAGATTGTGATCAACTAAGAAAGGAAATAAGGTAAGGGTTTCATCGCAATCCCTCTTCATTAAGGTAGTATTTAATGTTATTCATAAATTTATTTTTTATATTATTTATATACTACCCATGAATTTATTTTTTCATAATAAATATTTTAATTGATCGGGTTTACTAAACCATTTTATTTTCAATATTTAAATGACTTTTGATTCAATTATTACAAAGTCATAAGGGCTTTCATCACAAATTTCTCTCTTTGAGATATGCTTTAAATTATGTACCTAATTCAATTTACATGGATTATATAAATTTTATTTGAAATATTATGTCATGAATTATATTTTATTAATAATAATTGAAGTTTAATTTTAATCTCTTTATTTTATAAGGATTTTATTTAAATACTCATCAATTTGTAAGGGGTTCTCATGACTCAAACATTTTCCTTGGGTCGTAATCACTCTTATTGACAATTATATTTCAATATTGATCTATTATAACATGTTGTAATTTTATAATATATTTAAACCATATTTTATATAAAAATCAAGTTTCATATCAAATTATTCTTCCTTTATTATTTTGTTGTTTCATTAAAATGCATTTTGTTAAGGATAATTTCTTTTAATTTTAATGAATTTTTCTTCCATGTCCATATTTTCACTTTCCACCAAAATTATAATTTACATAATGGAATCATAACTTTTTTTATATTTAACTATCCTCTTAAATCCCAATATTACTTTTAAATTTGGGGTTTCATTTTCCTTTTAGTGATGTTGGTTTTTCAATAAAAGAATTTAAAAATATTTGAAAGGTTTTCCAGCCCTTCAAAATTAATTTTTTTTCTTACACTCCATATTTTTTATAAAATTTATATAGTTTAAAGTATATTTTATTTTTAACTATTTATAATATGGTTTTATAATGTATTATATCTCTCTTCTCAGAGATTTTTTTTTAATGTGATTTTCACTTAATCTTTTATAACTATGTTTAGGAGGTTTTGTGAAAAAATTTATATTGTAACACATATTTTCCTCTATAGTTTATCTCTAATTAAGTGATGATTTTATTATGATATATATTTAATTATGAATGTATTCCTTTTAGAAAATTATATTTTTAATATTTTATGATATTTTGTTTTTTTTTATGATTTTTTGAATGGTCAATGAAAATTGTTCTTTTTCAATGGGTTCATTAAGATATGTTTATGAATGATTATAAGTTAAAATAATATATATGTACAATTATGGTAAGGGTCCTATATCACCCTCCAATTCATTAGTATAATTTTATGTCTCTTCATCTTACAGGGTGCCTAGGAGGTTTTATCCCAATCCAAAAGTGTATACAGGAGGATTTATCTCAAGTCAAAAGGGTATGCGGGAGGATTTATCCCAAGCTAAAAGGGGTACATGTGAGGATTTATTCCATGAAAATGGGTACATAAGAGGATATATCCCAAACAAAAAGGTTATAAGAGTGGATTGTCCCAAGATCAAGAAGGTACATAGGTGGTTAAACCAAGTGTATTATGTAATGATTGTCTTAGTGGGTATAATTGACTTATAATTTCTATGATTTGGTTTATGCCACATTCATATGTCATAATATTGTGTCTATAATTATTCTCCTTGCATCATGTTTAATGTTTCATGATTCTACATACATTTTTATTGAATATTTATATTCAGTTAACATTACATATTTTTATATCATGACACATGGACATATCTTATTATTTCATGTTCTTTTTAATAAGAAATTCCCCCTACACATGTTTTATTATATTCTCATTATCTTACCCTTGATGGTATATCAATAATTTTTCCCTTAGTGAGCATTTAAGATCACCCATTTCTTATTTTTTTTCCTTTCCTGGCGTTATGAATACAGTTATAATTTTTGGAAGGTGTATAGGGGATTATAGAGGAGTTTGAAAATATAGAAAATATTTTAGATTAAGATGCTTATGTAGATAATCTCCAAGATACTAAATGTTCCAGTCCTTGGGTTGGGAGACTTTCTGTGAGATGTATTATCTAAAACATGGAATTAATGTATTATTTATGTATGTTTATCTTGGGTGACTATATTTGGCATAAAATAGTATTTTTATTTATTTTGTGGATTAGTTTATAGAAATTTAGTGAGAACTCGTGGATGGAATATATATATTAGTTAAAATATTAATTTCTTTATATAGTAGAGATTATATGATTTTTCTAGAGACATATACAATTCTAGATTTTGGAAGTGGATGAAAATATAGAACAGATGCACCTAGGGGTAATCAACCTAAAATGGTTTGGATGAACAATGACTCGATCGTCACTCGGATGAAAAATGATTGGGTCTAATACTGAATAGATAGATATACACTACTAGGGGATATGGTTTGGTGAATCCACATTCTCTTTATGATCCGTTATGGATGATTTTAATAACTAACTAGTTTTATAAGAGAACAAGTCGTGTGATTACAATGGATAACTTAGATTAAAACCAAGATATTCATAAGTTAGGTTACATGTTCCATTTATGTGTTATTTCATTTAAGATCATAGTTTTCAACTTGTGAATTTAATAATTTTTTATTTCTAACATTCCCTTATTTAAATTAATGGCTGGAATATGGAGTAATGGAGTTAAAAATGGTGTAATAGACCATGTGGAAATTTTTTTCAATATGTAACCTAATGGGATTAAAAATAGAGTGTAAACATTCATGAAAATGTTATCCCAATTTATGAACAATAATTAAAACCATGTTGGGCTCCCAATTATATTAAAGAATGAACAGCTTATTATCATGTTTTTCATGAACCAATCACCATTGATCTTCATTGGGTCTCCTAATCCAATAATTACTGAGTAATAAATTATTACAACATACAAGATATTTTCATTCTATAAATATTTGATCATGAAAGGGATATTTTGGTTATATATTGTTTGGAAGGTAAAGCTAATCCATGGTGGACCCTAATGAAGAATATGGGGACAAAGAAAGAAATAAATTCTATAAAATGGGGAGATTTTAAAGATTAATTCTTTAGTAAATATTTTCCTAAAACTATTCATACAATAAGTAAGAGATAAAGCCTATGTTAAAAAAAGGAGGATGAATCCATTATAACCTATGAAGAAAACTTCACAAGACTTCCAAGGTTTTCTTATTGTTTTATCATTGACCATGAACGTAAGTTTAATAAATGATTTAGTTCTTTAAATATGAGTATCTAAAAAAATAGGTTATAAGGGATTTTTGAAGCTATGAAGTGATTTTTCATTGGGAACATAATGTGGAAATGGAAACTAGAAAAACTCATTTTTTTTGTGTATAAGTAGAGAAACATATATTCTTATATAAATTCAAGTGATAAAAATTAAGGATAGAAAATTCAACTTTTGACATATAGAAAATGTGAGAATAATCATAGGGGGATATCTCTAAGGAAAATTATGTGCTTTAATTGTGTAAGAGAAGGTGATAAAGTGCATGAATTTTAAAGAGATATGTTCTAACATACCATTACCACTTTTAGGTACTACATTCTCCCTTTTTCTTTATCACCTTTTGTTTGGGTGTTATTGTGGGTCCTTTAAGAGTGTTTGGAGATTTATAGAGAATTTATAGTGGAAGAGACTATAGTAGGTTGTGTCATGGAGAATCTTGGTTGCATAGTAAACTCATAAGATATATGATTATGAGGGAGCTACTAGTTGTTGGGGTTTGAGTGTCAAATTGGGTTAGTTTTTTTTATTTTGATACCCTTGAGAAATTATGGGGGATACATCATATCTCATGCCTCAAAAATGATATATATGACATGGGTCAAGAAGTTGTGATGTGGAGGCTCGAGGTGTGTGTTTTATTCCTCTATCATTTTGGGGGTAGTTATGGCATGGTGTGTGGGTTTTGACATATCCTCCCCCTAAGAAAGAATAAATTTTGATATATATATAGTGTGTTTTTAGGAGGTCGGAATACCAGGGCTGACTATAGAGTGGTCACATACACCACACCATAGCATGTCTTCTTTTACAGTACATTTGTGGTTTAGTTTTGTATGGTTCACAATGGTTTGTGTTTTATAGACTATAAAAATCCTGGAAAACTATTTTATATCCAAACATCTCTCGGTCAAACCTTATTCAAATTTTTTACTTTTGATGGCTCGCAAAAGGTTTTTGGGATCCTCTAACCTCTATTATTATCATATTGAATCACCATTGGTTGTGTTTGATCGCTCTATAATATGTGAGACTTATTATTGTCTTGTAATTTTCTTTTCTTTTATTCTATCCTTTTAGAATAATAAATCCACTTGTTATTGTTGGATTGAATCCTGGTTTTTATGGATCAAGATTCTATATATTTTTCCTTGATTTTACACACCTTCATGTTTCTTTTGGAAGTTCCCAATCTAGGGGTTTTATTGATTGTTTTATCAAGTGAAAACATGGTAAGTTGTTTTTTAAGGATTTTCCCTATAATTGAAACCATGATTACTTGATTGATTTGAAATAAACAATTTTTTTAAACCTTGTAAGATTTTAATATGATGTTTTATTTTAAATCCATGATATATTTGAAATAAAAATGTTTTCAAAATATTTTAATATATGTTGTGATTTGAAAAAATATGGATAGAAATGACTTGATTTTGATTCTTAAGAATAATCAATTAAAATAAAAAATGATTTTGAAGTGCATGAACTTGATGAAAAACATTTTTTTGGTTTTGAAATTGGAATGGAATATAAAACTTGAAATTTGGTATTTTAAAAATGAATGATCAATTGAATTAAAATAAATGATTTTCCCACACAATATTCATTGATTAACACAAAATTGGGCCCGAGTAGTTACTGCTTGATTAGGATAATCACAGTAGGACTATGACTCCCTAACAATGGATTGATAATAAGAACTCTAAAGAAATTTATTTTTGAATGATTGACCTAATGGGATGTTATTTTTTATATCCTGATGGATTGAGCCTCAGGCTATATGAAAACCCATTGATTCATGATGATTGACTAAAAAGTGTGAGGATCCTATATCCTAGAACAAACTAACTATAAGGCATGTGATAATGTTTCTTGGTTTTGATTTTATTATTACATTATAATGATTATATAATTATTTTATTAATTTCCTTGAGTTATTAAAATGTCCATTTAATTTAGTTTTCACATATCTTCCATCTACATGATTTTAATATATGTTTTGACTGATAAATATGAAATGATTTTTTAAGACATGTATTTATTTAAACTAAATAATTAAATGGTTTATTTTTATTGGAACTACTTATGAAACACTTGGTGATATCCCACTGGGTTTTTTAGCTCACACCCTACCTTTACCATCTGGAGTTGGTTGATTATGTTATTCCAGGTATAGGAAAAGGGAAAGTGCCACTTGGAGGTGGTGGGTGTGCCTTATTTGTAGTATGTTAGAGTGATGGTGGTGACTGCTGGATCTATGGTCCACTTGTTTCATAGGGATTCTAAGATCTTTCCTAGATGATGATGTGTTATCTTTTGGATTATTTGTGCTTTGGGATATCAATCTACTTGTGGTATTTTCCTATTGAGGATTCCTTTTCATACCTACTATATATTATTTCATCTTTCAGTATTTTGTATTGATTATTTTTTCTGTGGAAAATATAATTACCTTTAAGGTTTGATAGGATTCTAGGATCTATTTACTAACTCATGTGGATTAGGAACACCCTTTGGTCAATGTAAGAGCTAGTTTTGGTATTATTGTACCAAGGTATCTAGGTTGGTTTATGATATATGGGGAATCTCAATACCAATATGGATAGGAATAATTACTATATTAATATAAAATCATCGGTCCAGTGATTCAATTATAACGAGAATGAAAATTAAATCACCAATTTCACCAAACCTATTACTAATGGAAATATTCAACGCTAATATCCACCTAATCCAAGACAATAAGGGAAAGGATATCAAATCACTATGACTAAAGGATATTGTGATAATGAAGAATATTTTGATAATTAATGAATACTTATCCTCTACTCTATATTATTGTACATCATGTTGGACTATAATTCTTGGATCTCTGGTGTATCTAGGATATTTTATAAAATCATTAAATCATCACCCTAATGATTTGATTTTCGAATAAATCTTCTAGTGCTATGTTTTTTTAATTAAAAGTTGATGTTTATGGGAATTTTCCTTGTGTAAAATCTTATTATACTTTCTTTAGTTAAATTTAATGTGACATTAGTGTTGTATTGGTTCCCTCCACTTACAGTAAAAATTTATCTGGAGTAAGGAAACACATTTCATAATAACATATTATATTATATCAATTAAAGGATTATAATAACCACCCACTAGAAAGAAATTCTATAATACAGGTATTGATAACATATAATGATAGACTAATGGATTCAATGGTTAGAGAGAAACTTAATATTAGGGATAAACATGTTCTAATAAGAAGTAGATGTTTTTCTAGTTTTTATGGTTGATACACCTTAAAAAAATTACCCTAATTTATATTTATAGTTACCCTTATCTTATATCAGAAGAAATTAATAAGTAAATTTAGAGGAAACAATTTCTTTAAGGGGTAGTTTATAAAGACTTGAAATTTTAGATACTTTAAAATATATATTGTGTTCTATAACATGTGTCACAAGCTACACCTAACATAAAAAAACTAAAATATATTATGTATACATTATAAAAAAACCTATAATAAATTCTAATATGGAAAACCATTATATATTTAGAAGGTAAATAATTAATATGATTTAATATAAAAAATGTTATTTTAAATAAAATTTGTTTTCTTTATATTATGTATTTTCTTTTCAAAGATAAATTTTAAAAAATTATTATTTGAATTTTATAAAAAAGGTTTATTTTTTACATCCCTGCATCAAAATTTTATTCAAATGAATTTTTGATTTTTTTCTGAAAAGGTTGATTTTCAGTCGAAAAATACAGTTTTTTGTAAAAATTATAATTTTATGATTCTATAATTATGAAAAATTATTCAAGAAGATTACCAAACCTTTTAAGTAATAAATTTTTTTTAAGGAATAAAATTAATTATTTAAAAATATTCTTTGAACTTATAATCATGTAACCAATATTATTAAATCTAAATTAAAATGTTACTTTAATAAAAAAAAATTATTGGTCTTTTCCTCTAATTAAGTATTTAGATGGTGAATTTTTCTTTTAGCTTCCCCTGAAAGAATCCTAAATTTTATATGTTTTATAATAAATTATATTATATAATCAAAACCAGTATACATGGTAATTTTATTATATATATAAATTTTAAGATTAAAAAGATTAGTTTTCTAAAAAACATTTTTATGCAATTATGTGTGTTTATTTTAAAATTAACCTTTCACAACTTTATAAATTTAATGTGTTAAAATTATTTTAAAATTTTAAATCATGAGTATCAAAAATTTTAAAAGTATCCAATCTTTATTTTTGTTATTGATGTTAGTTACTAAGGATAAAATTAATTTCCAAGGTAGAAGCTGATTTGGGTAAAGTATTAAAAGTAAAAATCACAAAATCCTTGAATTGCTATTACCTTGTCTCAAAATTAATATATTAGAGGTTTTTAGACGTTATATTTTCCAAAAACCCCTCTTTGTACAATTTTTATCCATTAAACCTTTTATAGTTTCATAGGATTATTGAAAAATTATGAGTGTTTCCAAAAGTGTCCCCTTTATCCTTTATAAAAGGGTACTAACTCCACCATTCAAATATGATATTATCCATAGATTTACTCCTTTAAAATATTCCAATTTATTCTCCTTATAACCCTATTCCAAAAACATATTCCCTTAGTCACTCATAGTTATCCTAATTTCTTCAATTTCAAGGGAAAGATCAAGTCTCCAACATAAGTATCATTTCTTTCTTAAGTTATTATTATTAATATTACTCTTAAACATATCTTATAACCATAATATTTTGATCACTTCAATATAATTATTAAACTGGGTTGATTTTATATTAATGTTATAACCCATAGTTATTCATTTCCATCTACTACTGGAAATAAGCACATTTTCGATGGGTTATTTGCGATGGGATCCCGTCGCAAATGGGCTTTTGCGACGGTGGTCCGTCGTAAATGACTCATTGTAGTAAATGGCATCGCAACTAACAATATTTTCGACAGGCCCGTCGCTAAACATATTATTCGCGACGGTAATATTTCTCGTCGCAAATACTAATCGATATATTTTAAAAAACTTTAAATAAGGCTTTTGTGATGGGACTGTCGCAAATAACATTTGCGACGGGCCACTAATCCCATCGTAAAAAAGTTAAAAAATTTAAAAAAAAAAACAAGAAATAAGGAATTGCGACGGGCCCGTCGCAGTTGCCTATTGCGACGGGCAAATATTCCCATCACAAAAAATTTTAAAAAAAAATTAAAATAGGTAATTGCGATGGGATGATTATCCCATCGCAAATATGTATAAAAAATTAAAAAAAATTAAAATATTAATAAAAAATTTTAATTAATATTATAATAGTAATAATACAATTATAATTCATTCAGATATTAAAACAAAAAATCATTCAAATATTTAAAAAATTATAATTAAATGAAAATATTTAAAAATTTAAATATATATAAAAAAATTAATATTATAAAATATGAATTATATTATTAATCATATTAATATTGTAATATAAATAATATAATATTATATAATAATAATAATAATAATATTTAATTAATATTATAATAGTAATAATAAAAAAAATAATTAATATTATAATTGTAATAATACAATTATAATTCATTCAAATATTATTAAAAAATCATTCAAATATTTAAAAAATTATAATTAAACTAAAATATTAAAAAAATTAAATATATATATAAAAAAATTAATATTATAAAATATGAATAACATTATTAATCATATTAATATTGTAATATAAATAATATAATATTATATAATAATAATAATATACTGAATTCATATTATTATATATAATTAAAAAATAATAATTTTAATTATAATTTTTGAAACTTTTTATGTATTAAAAATACTGATTATAATATTATTAAAATAATTAGAAAATAAAAATATGAAAATTATCAACATTTGCAAAAAGAAATATAAACAAATAATAAAATACTAACAGTAATATTATTATTAATAAAATAAACAAACATTAAAATAAATACCAATAATAAATAATAAAGTATTAAAAATAAATAGAAATTAAATAATACAATATTGACACCAGTATAAGAGAGACAGAAACTCTGAATAGAAAAAATGTCATATTTTAAATTTACAAACTTTATAACATCTAAACAATAACTAATCTGAAGGAGGAGGGGCAGGGGGGATCTGCTGGTGGAGGAAACTCCATCCCTAAGGCATGAGTGAGTTAGCGCATGTACTCCATCTGCTCATGTTGCTGCTGCTACCACCGACTCATCTGCTCCGCGTACACCTGCTGCAGTCGTCAGTGCTCCTCCTCATGCTACTGCTGCTGCCGACGCATCTGCTCATTCTCCTTTTGGAGACTCTCTTTCAACTCAGTCTGAGATCGCAACTGATCCTCATACTGTGTAGCAGAAGAAGACGCACGAGCTCCTCTCGAGCAGGACGCCGACATCACATCACTTCCATAATAATCTCTGGGAGTCAGTCAACAGCTGATACCAACTACCCGGCCCTTCTCGAAGGCATATTGGGTCGCCTGCATCCATGTTGCCTCATCAAACTGATGGTCACTGGTCTGATCTGATGCCTCGGCCTGACCCCCGGGTCGGGTCTGTGACGTTGCGGTCTCATATGACTCATGTAGTTGCAATTTAAAATTAAAATTGTGAATATATTATATGCAGTTAATTTTTAAACTTGAAAAAAATAATACTGACCATGATGTGACGTTGGTGATCACCTCTGAGCTCCCTAGTAGCTGGATCACTATACATCCTCCGATATATGTCGTACTCTTTAATATCGGGGTGCTCGACAGCCTATAAGAATATAAAATAAATTGTTAATATTTAAATGTATATAAAATATTTATAAAAAATGTATGTACCAAATGTTATCTATGAGTACTGAAAGTATGACTCCCAGCACGATGAGTTACCTCCAGTCTCCCCCGATTCTGGCTCCCCACCGATGATCTCCTCTGAAAGCCACCACTCAACCAGTGTGCACATAATTCATCCCATATGTGGGATGAAATGTACTCTGGTCGGTGTGCTCTATATGACTCGTCAAAATCTGACACTCCTGCTTTCTTCGTGGAAGCTCTTCTTAAATTGGGCAAAAACTGATGAAAGCGATCACGCATGGTGACCTCCCATGCCTCGTGGATAGCGTCATGCATGGTATCCTCGATCGGATACCATAAACCCTAGAAATAATTCAAAATATCAAGTTATAAATGAAATAAATTTCAAAATAAAAAATATTTATTTACATACATACCAACCAATGGCCGAACATGGCCTGCTGCACATCAATGGGAATATGCTCCCATGTCTTTCATGGATGAGAAAAATAGTTGTGCAAAATAGCATTGCCCTACCCGACTGCTATATGCGTAAAATTGTAAAAACAATAATCAAACATTTATTATGTAAATAGATTAATGAAATCTTTGTAAAATGCACAGGTTATCACACCTCCGGGTGCGTGGATCGAACCCAAGACGTGGACATCTCTCGGGGATGGGGTCAGGAATCATCAGTCGTGCAAGACCGCGTCCCCTCGTCATACCCCCTGAAGCGCCTTCAGGCTGAGGGTCAGGTGCCAGTAACTCGTTCACATCAAATGATAGGTCAGCATTTGCCAACTCACAAAATGTGTCCTCGTCCATCTGAAACAAAAAACGAATGTTGTTAGCAAATAATTGATAATTATTATTATATATACATATATATTAGTTATGATTATATATAATGACCATTTAATAGTATCATTTTTCATCTTCATCATCATATTCATATCTGTCAATGTCATCTTTATATTCCTCCTCAATATCATTGATATCCATTTGAGTTCCAGTTGCTTCATCTCTTACCATTTCAAATTCATTTGTGACGTCATTAACATCATCATCATCATCACGGACTCTTAATTGAGGGGTGTCATCATCGATACTCATGTCTCTTTGTAACAAATATTGATTTTGAGTACTCTCTTGAAAAACTTCAATTAATTACACTTCAGTGAAAGCACATTCACTTTGACTAAACTGATTGTCTCGAATTCTCATCTTTATTATGCTCCACCAATCAGTCAAGTCTCTTGATGTAGCACAGTACTTTGCATAATAAACTTGATGTTCCTGTTGAGCCAGTAATAATGGTTCATTTACTGTAAAAACACTTTTACATTTAATATCGATGATTCCATGAGTCTGATGAACACGCACGCCTCTCTCAGTATCTAACCACCGACATTTGAACATCGTTATGTAATTTTGTCCTAGATAATAGAGTTCAATGGTTTCATCTTGTATGCCATAAAAGTCAACTTTATTTTCTCTATGATGAGATCCTCTCAATAAAACTCCACTGTTCATTGTTTTTTTTTGATTCCCCATATGCATGTGTATGAAATCGAAAACCATTCACCACATATGCATTATAAGATTTCTCTATTTTGGATGGTGGGTTACTCAATATACAAAGTCATTTGTCAATTTTATCAGCATTTAGAGACACCTGAAAATTTGTGAAATAATTTTCAATATAGTAAACTATAAATTGAAGGAGATCTTAAAGTATGAAAAATTTATGTTACCAGTATTTGAAACCACTGAGAAAAATTTATTTGTCTGCGTTCTTCGAGAGCAGCTGCTGTAATTTGTGGAATTTGTTTCTTGATATGATTATCATACAATCTATAAAAAACAAAGTTATTTATTGTAACATAAATAATAGAATAAGGGATAGAAGAACTTATAGTACAAATGATGTCATCTCTTCACAGTTGAGCAGAACATACGTATGAGCTCTGTGATGTTCATCATCTGAAAGCCATCGTTCATGAACTCCACCAAAACCAAGCTCTGACTGGTTAAAAATAGATAATTGATTGTCGATTTCATCAATATTCCCCTCGTTCCATCTCATGAGGTTGTGTTTTGAAGGATACTCCTTTGCAAAATGGTGGGAGTAGAAAAAAGATATCTCCTCTTGAAAATAAGCTTTAGCAATAGATCCTTCAACAGATGCTTTGTTACGTACTTTTTTTTCAATTTCTACATGCATCTTTCGAATGGGTACATCCATCGAAACTGTATCGGACCTCCACATTTTGGTTCATATGGAAAATGTAATATCAAATCTTCCATTGAGTCGAAGAAATACATTGGGAATATTTTCTCAAGTTTATATATAATTACAACAACATCTTCTTCAAGTTTGCATAGAGCATCATAATCTGTTGTCGCCGCACAAATGTCCTGAAAAAAATATGATATGTCTGTTATGGAATCCCATATCACAGAATTCAACAGACCTCTTAATCCAATGGGTAGAATTCTTTCCATTATAACATGACAATCATGACTTTTTAATTCGGTAATATGACCATTATTTACACATCTACCCAAATTGGAAGCACAACCATCTGGAAGTCTCAGATCGGCAATCCATTGACAAAATAATATGTGGCTTTCTTTGGACAATGTATAAGCTGATTTTGGTTTCATTAACCTTTCTATTCTGACATTCTCAAACAGTTCGAGTTCTGGATGACTGAAAATTTGAGCAAGATCTAATCGTGCATTTATATTATCTTTTCTCTTTCCTGGTGTATCAAAAACTATATGAAACAAATTATCAAAACAGTTCTTCTCAATATGCATGACATCCAACATGTGGTGGACCAACAAATCAGACCAATATAGAAAATCCCAAAATATGCTACGTTTTAGCCAATTTTGTTCTTTCCCAAAACCAAAAATTTTCTGTTGGTTTATTGTGGGTCCAAATGTGATGGGAGGTAATGAATATACAACTGATTTTAAATCCATACCTGATAGAATATTTGGAGGTCCATCCCTTTCAACTGTGCCTTTTCTAAAATGAGATCTGTTTCTGTGAAAAGGATGATCAGCTAGAAGAAATCTGCGATGACAGTCAAAATAGCAAGGTGTTTTTCCTTGGACGAGCATAAATTCCTTGTTCTCTACCATACAGTAAGTACATGATTTCGGCCCATGTGTACTCCAGCTAGATAACATGCCATAAGCCGGGAAGTCACTAATTGTCCACATCAATGCTGCTCTTAGTATGAAATTCTATTTTGTAGCTACATCATAAGTACTAACACCAGTACTCCACAGTATATTTAATTCATCTATCAATGGTTTCAAATAAAAATCAATATTTTTCTTCGAATGCCCTGGGATTAGTAAGGTCAAAAAGATATAGGTCTCCTTCATCAACATCCATAGAGGTAAATTGTATGGAGTTAAAAAGACAGTCCAACATGAATACTGACTACCATAAGATCTGAATGGAAAGAAACCATCAGTGGAAAGACCCAGTCGCACATTTTAGGCTTCTAAAGCAAAGGATGGATGCACTCTATCAAAATGTTTCCATGAATCACCATCTGCCGGATGATTCAATCTTTTACCGGTTGAAATATTCGTTTTGTGTCATGACATCATTGTCGATGTATTCTTAGACATGAATAAACGCTGAAGTCTGGATGTAAGAGGAAAATATATCAACTGTTTTATAGGAATCAACCCAGAATTCCCATGTTGAGCTTCTTTATACCTCGATTTCCCACAAGTGGGTCAACTATCCAATGACTCATTTTCCCTAGAATATAAAATGCAATCATTTGAACATGCATGAATATTCTGACAACTAAGTCCTAAATTCTGAACCAGCCTCTTACTCTCATAGTAATTTGTAGGAAAAACATTTCCTTCATGTAAAAGTGTTTTAACCAAAGAAAATATTTGATCAAAACACGTGTTTGACATTCCATTATCTGATTTGATAGCCATAAATTTTGCAACTGCTTCTAATTTGCTTATCTTGCAACCAGGATATAATGAATCCTCAGAATACCTCAACAACTCATAAAATTCAGAGTGTGCCAACTCAGGAGTTGAATCAATATCATCCTAAGTTTCTGTATGTTGAATAGATGGACATGCAACATCATGTACTAAATTTTGAAACTAGGGTGGATCCGAAATCAAGTTAGTATCACCTTCTGTAGAACTGAGTTCACCATGTTGATACCAAAAAACATAATCCGATTGAAAACCAAAATGCAAGAGATGTCCCCCAACTTTGTCAAACGTGTCAAATGTTCTCGGTGGACATTTTTTATAAGGACATTTTATTGTGCCTTCTGAAACAAATTCTGGATTTGATGCCGCAAATTCTAAGAAAGTCTTCACACCCTCAATATATACTAGATTTAAACCAGAACCATTTGGATTTCTACGTTGATTTATCCATATGTGGTCATCTACTAATGACTATTTATGACCTCGTTGTTCCATATTTTTCTATAAAATATAAAAGAATTACTGGTTTTGAATAATTTGTTAAAAAAACACTCAAAAAGAGAGGATAACTAATTACAACTACTTCTTAATAATTACCGATATTTACCGATAGTTATTTGTAATTATTATTATATGATTAATATTTATAAAAAAATAATATTAATATGATCAACCAAGCAAGGATATTTATAGAGTTTACATCAGACATGACTGAGGCAAACTTTTTATTGGGATAGACCTAAAAATTGACCCTTTAGGAATTGAACATGTTAAGAATAGATCAAAACCTGTTACAAATATTGATAATTTTAATACTTTATAAATTTTTTATTATTTTAATAATACTAATATTATTTTTTTCATAAATATTAATTATATAATAATAACATTATTACATTATTAGTAATTTTTTATTATTAATATTAAAATAATATAATTTTCTATATTATGTTACAATTCTCTTTTCATCTGTGTGTTTAACATTTTGTCTCCACATGTAATATTTGCATTCACTTTCACCTCTCTATTGGTGAGTAGGTTGATAATTTTGAAAATGAATGCAAATATTACATGTGGAGATAGAATTTTTCTTAAACCCAATACACAGATGAAAAGATAATTGAGAAAGATACTGATCATTGCTAATTATTGGTAATTATTCCTAATTATTGCTAATTATTCCTAATTATTGCTAATTATTCCTAATTATTGGTAATTATTGCTAATTATTGGTAATTATTAGTAATTATTGCTAATTATTGCTAATTATTCCTGATTATTTCTAATTATTGCTAATTATTACTAATTATTTATAATTATTGCTAATTAATGATAATTATTGATAATTATTGGAAATTATTACTAATTATTGGTAGTTATTACGATTTATTGGTAATTATTAATAATTATTAGTATTTATTGCGAGTTATTGCGAGTTATTGCTAGTTATTGCTAGTTATTGCTAGTTATTGCTAGATATTGCTAGTTATTGGTAGTTATTGCTAATTATTGGTAATTATAGCTAATTATTGCTAATTATTTCTAATTATTGGTAATTATTACTAATTATTGGTAATTATTCCTAATTATTGCTAATTATTCCTAATTATTGCTAATTATTCCTAATTATTGGTAATTATTCCTAATTATTGCTAATTATTGCTAATTATTGCTAATTATTGCTAATTATTGCTCATTATTGCTGATTATTGCAAATTATTGCAAATTATTGCTAATTATTGTTAATTATTGCTAATTATTGGTAATTATTGGTAATTATTGGTAATTATTGGTAATTATTACTAATTATTTCTAATTACTGCTAATTATTGCTAATTATTGCTAATTATTGCTAATTAATACTAATTATTGGTAATTATTGGTAATTATGGGTAATTATTGGTAGTTATTGGTACTTATTGGTAGTTATTGGTAGTTATTGCGAGTTATTGCTAGTTATTGCTAGTTATTGCTAGTTATTGCTAGTTATTGGTAATTATTGCTAATTATTGGTAATTATTGCTAATTATTGGTAATTATTGGTAATTATTGGTAATTATTGCTAATTCTTGTTAATTATTGCTAATTATTGGTAATTATTACTAATTATTGGTAATTATTATTAATTATTGGTAATTATTACTAATTAATGGAAATTATTACTAATTATTGGTAATCATTCTTAATTTTTGGTAATTATTACTAATTATTGGTAATTATTGCTAATTATTGCTAATTATTGCAAATTATTGGTAATTATTGCAAATTATTTGTAATTATTTCTTATTATTGCTAATTATTGCTAATTATTGTTAATTATTGCTAATTAATACTAATTATTGGTAATTATTTGTAATTATTGGTAATTATTGCTAATTATTACAAATTATTGGTAATTATTTATAATTATTAATAATTATTAATAATTATTGCTATTTATTACTAATTATTGCTAGTTATTGCTAATTATTGCTAATTATTGCTAATTATTACTAATTATTGCTAATTATTGCTAATTATTGCTATTTATTGGTAATTATTGGTAATTATTGCTAATTATTGCTAATTATTGCTAATTATTATTAATTATTCGTAATTATTACTAATTACTGGTAATTATTGGTAATTATTGGTAATTATTGATAATTATTACTAATTATTACTAATTATTCCTAATTATTGGTAATTATTGGTAATTATTGGTAATTATTGGTAATTATTATTAATTATTACTAATTACTACTAATTATTGTTACTTATTACTAATTATTGTTAATGTTTTCTAATTATTACTATTTTTTTGAATTATTCCTATTTTTTGTTAATTATTTCTAATTATTACTATTTTTTGTTAATTATTGCTAATTATTTCAAATTATTACTAATTATTACTAATTATTGGAAAATTTTACTAATTATTACTAATTATTACAAATTATAGTCATTAATTACTAATTACATTCATTAATTACTAATTACTATCTTTAATTAAAATTACAGTTATTAATTACTAAATACAGTCACTTAATTATTAAATATTTTTAATTACTAATAATTAAATCTAACAAATCAAATTTAATACAACCTTAATACAACATAATTATATCTAATTAGAAATAATAAAAACTAATGTAAAAATATAAAACAAAAA
Source organism: Viscum album (assembly GCA_963277665.1). Classification (NCBI taxonomy): domain Eukaryota; kingdom Viridiplantae; phylum Streptophyta; class Magnoliopsida; order Santalales; family Viscaceae; genus Viscum; species Viscum album. Next base: position 74,944,214 of record OY728165.1, on the reverse strand, counting down.
CGTTAAATAAATATTAAATTAAAATTCAGATAAAAACCTTAAACTGGTTTTCGAGCTTTCGATTTGTTGTACTTGTAGGATGATCCCCGCAACCACCTTGAAATCGGCTTGCAAAAAAAAATTCACTCAACTTATATAAACTAGTAAGAAGTAGTTCAGATTTGGAAAATATGTCGAGGCTGGATGTATTTATAGTTTAGATTATTTGTGACGGGGTTTATTGCGACGGTATTCTCGTCGCAATTGCTATTATTTGCGACGGAACCATAAAAAATAACCCCGGCCACATTTATTATGGGCGGCAAAAAAAGGGATTATTTGTGACGGGTCCCATTGCAAATAACCCCTACCGCTATGTTATTTGCGACGGGAAGGGGATCCCGTCGCAAATATCTTTCGCGCGGTTTGGCGCGCAAGTCGCGCCAAACCATTTGCGACGGGTGAGAATATCCTGTCGCAAATAACACGATCGCGGGGGTTATTTGCGATGAGAAATAATCCTATCGCAAATAACCCGTCACTAATACCACTTTTTCCCGTAGTGATCCACTTATAAAAAAATAATAATGTTAGTGTTTTTCATGAACTACTGCCTTCGCAAAGTGATGAGTTTTTTTCATTACCACCATCAATGAATCATATTATTGTTGATAATGATGAATAAACTTTATATATATAATTTAATCATGATTCTCAAATTTCAATTTAACCACCTATGTGAATAATGATTTAAAATGTGATTATGGAAGACTATATAAACTTGAAAACTTATATTATTATAATATATTAATAAAATCATGATTATTAAATGGTTCTGTAAATATTATGTTAAATATTCAACTTATTATTAAATTAATATTTTTTTCAAAAACTACTAAAATATGTCTTTATCAATTCAGTTTTCACATAACATAACCAAAACACATATGGAATAGAATAAAAAAATTAAATCAATATATGTTATATATTATAGAATCCTAAATGATATATCACTAATTAAAATTGTATCAAATTATGTGTAATGATACCAAAATTATAAAATATGTGACAATAATTAAAGCTATTAAGCCTGGTGGGTATAATATTCTATAAAAAATTAATATAATCATGATAAATAATTTTAATAAAGATAACAAAATGTTAATATTTATGATTAAGTCTCTGAAATAAGAAATTAATTTTTTTATTCTTGTTTGGAATGAGGTTATAGTGTGATCAACAAAGCATGGAAACTGGGAAAGGGTTTGGTCTCAATTCCTCTTTATTAAGACATGTTTTAATGTTATGCACAAATTTCTTATTTCTAAGGTGTATATACATTAAAATAATTCATTTTTAAATAATCTAATATTTAATTCATTTAATTTACCAAATTATATGAATTTTAATCTTATAATGACTTTTGATTCGAATATTACCAAATCTGTAAGGGTTTTCATATCCAATTTATCTCTTTGAGACATGTTTTGAATTATGCACCTAAATCCATTTATATGATGCATATACTGCATATTTGAGATATTATATCATGAATTACCTTTTATAAATCATAATTAATGTTCAAATTTAATCTTTCTCTTTCATAAGGATTTCATTTAAATCCTCCTCATGTTGTAAGGGGTTTTCATGATACGACTCCTTTCTTTGGTTCATAATCACTCTTCTTCACTATTATGTTTCAAGATCGATATATTCTAACCTATAAGAATGTTTTGTTATATTTTCACATTATTTTTTTGGTAAATCATGTTTGAAATCAAATAATTCATCCATTATTATTAAATGTTTCCTTTAAAATGCATTTTGTTAAGGATAATTCCATTTACTTTTGATGGTTTTTTCTTCCATGACCATGTTTTTACTTCCCACCAATATTCTACTTCACCTAACGGAAACTTAATTTTTTTTCTATAATGATACTTTTACTCCACTTTATTCATTTTAAAGAAAATGTTTCATTATACTTTTAATGACGTGGGTTTTTAAATAAAGTCTTTTCTAAATATTTAAAAGCTTTTACATCCTTTTAAAATCAAATTTTTTCACTTACACTACAAATTTTTGATAAAATTTCTGTCTTTTGAAGGATATTTTATTTTTAAATATTTATAATTATGTTTTTAAATGTTTTATATCTACCTTATTATATATTTTTCTGAATTTTATTGTCACTTCATCTTTTATAACAATGTTTAAACGGTTTAGTGAAAACATTTGAATTTTAACTCATACTTTTACTCTATAAATTTTCTCTCATGAAATGATGTTTTAAAAGTACTGTATATTTAATAATGATAGTTTTAATTTTATAAAATATATAATTTAATTATTATTATTAAATTTCAACATATTATCCAACTTCACCCCTATCAAGTGTTGTGAAATATGAAATCTAAGCATGCATATGTGTGGACTCCTACCTCCACGATGAAACCTTTTTCATTTTACATATAGATTTTCATATATTATATAAAAATCATAAAATATTTTTGAAATTATAAATTACTAAAAAATATTTTTAATTATGTAATAAAGATAATATTTCAAAATAAACACTTATTTAACCATAATCGACAATCAAATTAAAGTGTGTTCAAGTTTGGGTTGATAAAACCACCCACATGAAAAATGATTTAAAATATGATTATGGATGACTATGGGAACATGAAAAACAAAATTATTATAATTTATTAATAAAATTATGATTATTATATATTTATTTAAATATTATATTATGTATTTATCTAATTATTAAAGTAAAATTTTTGTTCTCTAAAATCATTAAAATAAGTCATTATTAATTTGGTATACACATAACACAACCAAAACACATCTAGAATGAAATAATAAAATTTTAAATAAATATAATTTTTATATTAAATAATATTAAATTATATATAAATAATTAACTTGGTATCAAATGATGGTTGAAGATATCAAAATTAATTAACATGTAAAACAGTTATAGTTATTGACACCCAATGGTCGTAATATGCAATCATTAATTAATGTAATCATGATAACGAATTATAATAAGGATTATAAAAAAGTAATATTTATAATTAAGGCTGTAAAATAGGATATTAATTTATTTATCTTTTTATAGTAGGTTAGATTGTGATCAACTGAGAAAGGAAATAAGGTAAGGGTTTCATCGCAATCCCTCTTCATTAAGGTAGTATTTAATGTTATTCATAAATTTATTTTTTATATTATTTATATACTACCCATGAATTTATTTTTTCATAATAAATATTTTAATTGATCGGGTTTACTAAACCATTTTATTTTCAATATTTAAATGACTTTTGATTCAATTATAACAAAGTCATAAGGGCTTTCATCACAAATTTCTCTCTTTGAGATATGCTTTAAATTATGTACCTAATTCAATTTACATGGATTCTATAAATTCTATTTGAAATATTATATCATGAATTATATTTTATTAATAATAATTGAAGTTTAATTTTAATCTCTTTATTTTATAAAGATTTTATTTAAATACTCATCAATTTGTAAGGGGTTCTCATGACTCAAACATTTTCCTTTGGTTGTAATCACTCGTATTGACAATTATATTTCAATATTGATCTATTATAACATGTTGAAATTTTATAATATATTTAAACCATATTTTATATAAAAATCATGTTTCATATCAAATTATTCAACCTTTATTATTTTTTTGTTTCATTAAAATTCATTTTCTTAAGGATAATTTCTTTTAATTTTAATGAATTTTTCTTCCATGTCCATATTTTCACTTTCCACCAAAATTATACTTTACATAATGGAATCATAACTTTTTTTATATTTAACTGTCCTCTTAAATCCCAATATTACTTTTAAATTTTTGGTTTCATTTTCCTTTTAGTGATGTTGGTTTTTCAATAAAGGAATTTAAAAATATTTTAAAGGTTTTCCAGCCCTTCAAAATCAATTTTTTTTCTTACACTCCATATTTTTTATAAAATTTATATAGTTTAAAGTATATTTTATTTTTAACTATTTATAATATGGTTTTACTATGTATTATATCTCTCTTCTCAGAGATTTTTTTGAATGTGATTTTCACTTAATCTTTTATAACAATGTTTATGAGGTTTTGTGAAAAAATTTATATTTTAACACATATTTTCCTCTATAGTTTATCTCTAATTAAGTGATGATTTTATTATGATATATATTTAATTATGAATGTATTCCTTTTAGAAAATTATATTTTTAATATTTTATGATATTTTGATTTTTTTATGATTTTTTGAATGGTCAATGAAACTTGTTCTTTTTCAATGGGTTCATTAAGATATGTTTATGAATGATTTTAAGTTAAAATCATATATATGTACAATTATGGGAAGGGTCCTATATCACCCTCCAATTAATTAGTATAATTTTATGTCTCTTGATCTTACAGGGTGCCTAGGAGGTTTTATCCCAATCCAAAAGGGTATACAGGAGGATTTATCTCAAGTCAAAAGGGTATGCGGGAGGATTTATCCCAAGCTAAAAGGGGTACATGTTAGGATTTATTCCATGAAAATGGGTACATAAGAGGATATATCCCAAACAAAAAGGTTATAAGAGTGGATTGTCCCAAGCTCAAGAAGGTACATAGGTTGTAAAACCAAGTGTATTATGTAATGATTGTCTTAGTGGGTATAATTGACTTATAATTTCTATGATTAGGTTTATGCCACATTCATATGTCATAATATTGTGTCTATAATTATTCTCCTTGAATCATGTTTAATGTTTCATGATTCTACATACTTTTTTATTGAATATTTATATTCAGTTAACATTACATATTTTTATATCATGACATATGGACATATCTTATTATTTCATGTTCCTTTTAATAAGAAATTCCCCCTACACATGTTTTATTATATTCTCATTATCTTACCCTTGATGGTATATCGATAAGTTTTCCCTTAGTGAGCATTTAAGATCACCCATTTCTTATTTTTTTCCTTTCCCGGCGTTATGAATACAGTTATAATTTTTGGAAGGTGTATAGGGGATTATAGAGGAGTTTGAAAATATAGAAAATATTTTAGATTAAGATGCTTATGTAGATAATCTCCAAGATACTAAATGTTCTAGTCCTTGGGTTGGGCGACTGTCTGTGAGATGTATTATCTAAAACATGGAATTAATGTATTATTTATGTATGTTTATCTTGGGTGACTATATTTGGCATAAAATAGTATTTTTATTTATCTTGTGGATTAGTTTATAGAAATTTAGTGAGAACTCGTGGATTGAATATATATATTAGTTAAAATATTAATTTTTTTATATAGTAGAGATTATATGATTTTTCTAGAGACACATACAAGTCTAGATTTTGGAAAGTGGATGAAAATATAGAACAGATGCACCTAGGGGTAATCAACCTAAAATGGTTTGGATGAACAACGACTCGATCATTAATCGGATGAAAAATGATTGGGTCTAATACTGAACAGCTTGATATACACTACTAGGGGATACGGTTTGGTGAATCCACATTCTCTTTATGATCCATTATGGATGAATTTAATAATTAACTAGTTTTATAAGAGAACAAGTAGTGTGATTACAATGGATAACTTAGATTAAAACCAAGATATTCATAAGTTAGGTTATATATTCTATTTATGTGTTATTTCATTTAAGATCATAGTTTTCAACTTGTGAATTTAATAATTTTTCATTTCTAACATTCCCTTATTTAAATTAATGGCTGGAACATGGAGTAATGGAGTTAAAAATGGTGTAATAGACCATGTGGAAATTTTTTTCAATATGTAACCTAATGGGATTAAAAATAGAGTGTAAACATTCATGAAAATGTTATCCCAATTTATGAACAATAATTAAAACCATGTTGGGCTCCCAATTATATTAAGGAATGAATAGCTTATTATCATGTTTTTCATGAACCAATCACCATTGATCTTCATTGGGTCACCTAATCCAATAATTACTGAGTAATAAATTATTACAACATAGAAGATATTTTCATTCTATAAATATTTGATCATGAAAGGGATATTTTGGTTATATATTGTTTGGAAGGTAAAGCTAATCCATGGTGGACCCTAATGAAGAATATGGGGACAAAGAAAGAAATCAATTCTATAAAATGGGGAGATTTTAAAGATGAATTCTTTAGTAAATATTTTCCTAAAACTCTTCATACAATAAGTAAGAGATAAATCCTATGTTAAAAAAAGGAGGATGAATCCATTATAACCTATGAAGAAAACTTCACAAGACTTCCAAGGTATTCTTATAGTTTTATCATTGACCATGAACATAAGTTTAATAAATGATTTAGTGCTTTAAATATGAGTATCTAAAAAAAATAGGTTTTACGGTATTTTTGAAGCTATGAAGTGATTTTTCATTGGGAACATAAGGTGGAAATGGAAACTAGAAAAACTCATTTTTTTTTGTATAAGTAGAGAAACATATATTCCTATATAAATTCAAGTGATAAAAATTAAGGATAGAAAATTCAACTTTTGACATATAGAAAATGTGAGAATAATCATAGGGGGATATCTCTAAGGAAAAGTATGTGCTTTAATTGTGTAAGAGAAGGTGATAAAGTGCATGAATTTTAAAGAGATATGTTCTAACATACCATTACCACTTTTAGGTACTGCATTATCCCTTTTTCTTTATCACCTTTTGTTTGGGTGTTATTGTGGGTCCTTTAAGAGTGTTTGTAGATTTATAGAGAATTTATAGTGGAAGAGACTATAGTAGGTTGTGTCATAGAGAATCTTGGTTGCATAGTAAACTCATAAGATATATGATGATGAGGGAGCTACTAGTTGTTGGGGTTTGAGTGTCAGATTGGGTTAGTTCTTTTTATTTTGATACCCTTGAAAAATTATGGTGGGATACATCATATCTCATGCCTCAAAAATGATATATATGACATGGGTCAAGAAGTTGTGATGTGGAGGCTCGAGGTGTGTGTTTTATTCCTCTATCATTTTGGGGGTAGTTATGGCATGGTGTGTGGGTTTTGCCATATCCTCCCCCTAAGAAAGAATAAATTTTGATATATATATATATAGTGTGTTTTTAGGAGGTCGGAATACCAGGGCTGACTATAGAGTGGTCACATACACCACACCATAGAATGTCTTCTTTTACAGTACATTTGTGGTTTAGTTTTGTATGGTTCACAATGGTTTGTGTTTTATAGACTATAAAAATCCTGGAAAACTATTTTATATCCAAACATCTCTTGGTCAAACCTTATTCAAATTTTTTACTTTTGATGGCTCGCAAAAGGTTTATGGGATCCTCTAACCTCCATTATTATCATATTGAATCACTATTGGTTGTGTTTGATCGCTCTATAATATGTGAGGCTTATTATTGTCTTGTAATTTTCTTTTCTTTTATTCTATCCTTTTAGAATAATAAATCCACTTGTTATTGTTGGATTGGATCCTGGTTTTTATGGATCAAGATTCTATATATTTTTCCTTGATTATACTCACCTTCATGTTTCTTTTGGAAGTTCCCAATCTATGGGTTTTATTGATTGTTTTATCTGGCGAAAACATGGTAGGTTGTTTTTTAAGGATTTTCCCTATAATTGAAACCATGATTACTTGATTGATTTGAAATAAACAATTTTTTTAAACCTTGTAAGATTTTAATATGATGTTTTATTTTAAATCCATGATATATTTGAAATAAAAATGTTTTCAAAATATTTTAATATATGTTGTGATTTGATAAAATATGGATAGAAACGACTTGATTTTGATTCTTAAGAATAATCAATTAAAATAAAAAATGATTTTGAACTGCATGAACTTGATGAAAAACATTTTTTTGGTTTTGAAATTGGAATGGATTATAAAAATTGAAATTTGGTATTTTAAAAATGAATGATCAATTGAATTAAAATAAATGATTTTCCCACACAATATTCATTGATTAACACACAATTGGGCCAGAGTAGTTACTGCTTGATTAGAATAATCACAGTAGGACTATGACTCCCTAACAATGGATTGATAATAAAAACTCTAAATAAATTTATTTTTGAATGATTGACCTAATGGGATGTTATTTTTTATATCCTGATGGATTGAGCCTCAGGATATATGAAAACCCACTGATTCATGATGATTGACTAAAAAGTGTGAGGATCCTATATCCTAGAACAAACTAACTGTAAGGCATGTGATAATGTTTCTTGGTTTTGATTTTATTATTACATTATAATGATTATATAATTATTTTATTAATTTCCTTGAGTTATTAAAATGTTCATTTAATTTAGTTTTCACATATATTCCATCTACATGATTTTAATGTATTTTTTGACTGATAAATATGAAATGATTTTTTAAGACATGTATTTATTTAAACTAAATAATTAAATGGTTTCTTTTTATTGTAACTACTTATGAAACACTTGGTGATATCCCACTGGGTTTTTTAGCTCACACCCTACCTTTACCATCTGGAGTTGGTTGATTATGTTATTCCAGGTATAGGAAAAGGGAAAGTGCCACTTGGAGGTGGTGGGTGTGCCTTATTTGTAGTATGTAAGGGTGATGGTGGTGACTGCTGGATCTATGGTCCACTTGTTCTATAAGGATTCTAAGATCTTTCCTAGATGATGATGTGTTATCTTTTGGATTATTTGTGCTTTAGGATATCAATCTACTTGTGGTATTTTCCTATTGAGGATTCTTTTTCATACCTACTATATATTATTTCATCTTTCAGTATTTTGTTTTGAATATTTTTTCTATGGAAAATATAATTACCTTTAAGGTTTGATAGGATGTTAGGATCTATTTACTCTCATGTGGATTAGGAACACCCTTTGGTCAATGTAAGAGCTAGTTTGGGTATTATTGTACCAAGGTATCTAGGTTGGTTTATGATATATGGGGAATCTAAATACCAATATGGATAGGAATAATTACTATATTAATATAAAATCATCGGTCCAATGATTCAATTATAACGAGAATAAAAATTAAATCACCAATTTCACCAAACCTATTACTGATGGAAATATTCAATGCCAATATCCACGTAATCCAAGACAATAAGGGAAAGGATATCAAATCACTATGACTAAAGGATATTGTGATAATGAAGAATATTTTGATAATTAATGAATACTTATCCTCCACTCTATATTATTGTACATCATGTTGGACTATAATTCTTGGATCTCTAGTGTATCTAGGATGTTTTATAAAATCATTAAATCATCACCCTAATGATTTAATTTTCGAATAAATCTTCTAGTGCTATGTTTTTTTAATTAAAATTTGATGTTTATGGGAATTTTCCTTGTGTAAAATCTTATTATACTTCCTTTAGTTAAATTTAATGTGACTTTAGTGTTGTATTGGTTCCCTCCACTTATAGTAAAAATTTATCTGGAGTAAGGAAACACATTTCATAATAACATATTATGTTATATCAATTAAAGGATGATAATAACCACCCACTAGAAAGAAATTCTATAATACAGGTATTGATAACATATAATGATAGACTAATGGATTCAATGGTTAGAGAGAAACTTAATATTAGGGATAAACGTGTTCTAATAAGAAGTAGATGTTTTTCTAGTTTTTATGGTTTATACACCTTAAGAAAATTACCCTAATTTATATTTATAGTTACCCTTATCTTATATCAGAAGAAATTAATAATTAAATTTAGAGGAAACAATTTCTTTAAGGGGTAGTTTATAAATACTTGAGATTTTAGATACTTTAAAATATATATTGTGTTCTATAACATGTGTCACAAGCTACACCTAACATAAAAAAACTACAATATATTATGTATACATTATAAAAAAACCTATAATAAATTCTAATATGGAAAACCATTATATATTTAGAAGGTAAATAATTAATATGATTTAATATAAAAATGTTATTTTAAATAAAAGTTATTTTCTTTATATTATGCTTTTTCTTTTCAAAGATAAATTTTTAAAAAATATTATTTGAATTTTATAAAAAAATTTTATTTTTTACATCCCTGCATCAAAATTTTCTTCAAATGAATTTTTGATTTTTTTCTAAAAAGGTTGATTTTCTGTCGAAAAATACAGTTTTTTGTAAAAATTGTAGTTTTATGATTCTATAATTATGTAAAATTATCCGAGAAGACTACCAAACCTTTTAAGTAATAAAATTTGTTTTTAAGGAATAAAATTAATTATTTAAAAATATTCTTGGAACTTATAATCATGTTACCAATATTATTAAATCTAAATTAAAATGTTACTTTAATAAAAAAATGTTATTGGTCTTTTCCTCTAATCAAGTATTTAGATGGTGAATTTTTCTTTTAGCTTCCCCTGAAAGAATCCTAAATTTTATATGTTTTATAATAAATTATATTATATAATCAAAACCAGTATACATGGTTATTTTATTATATATATAAATTTTAAGATTAAAAAGATTAGTTTTTTAAAAAAACATTTTTATGCAATTATGTGTGTTTATTTTAAAATTAACCTTTCACAACTTTATAAATTTAATGTGTTAAAATTATTTTAAAATTTTAAATCATGAGTATCAAAATTTTTAAAAGTATCCAATCTTTATTTTTGTTATTGATGTTAGTTACTAAGGATAAAATTAATTTCCAAGGTAGAAGCTGATTTGGGTAAAGTATTAAAAGTAAAAATCACAAAATCCTTGAATTGCTATTACCTTGTCTCAAAATGAATATATTAGAGGTTTTTAGACATTATATTTTCCAAAAACCCCTCTTTGTACAATTTTTATCCATTAAACCTTTTATAGATTCATAGGATTATGGAAAAATGATGAGTGTTTCCAAAAGTGTCCCCTTTATCCTTTATAAAAGGGTACTAACTCCACCATTCAAATATGATATTATCCATAGATTTACTCCTTTAAAATATTCCAATTTATTCTCCCTATAACCCTATTCCAAAAACATATTCCCTTAGTCACTCATAGTTATCCTAATTTCTTTAATTTCAAGGGAAAGATCAAGTCTCCAACATAAGTATCATTTCTTTCTTAAGTTATTATTATTAATATTACTCTTAAAAATATCTTATAACCATAATATTTTGATCACTTCAATATAATTATTAAACTGAGTTGATTTTATATTAATGTTATAACCCATAGTTAATCATTTCCATCTACTACTGGAAATAAGCACATTTGCGACAGGTTATTTGCGACAGGATCCCGTCGCAAATGGGCTTTTGCGACGGGGGTCCGTAGCAAATGACCCATTGCGGTAAATGACATCGCAACTAAAAATATTTGCAACAGGCCCGTTGCTAAACATATTATTCGCGACGGGAATATTTCTCGTCGAAAATACTAATCGATATATTTTAAAAAACTTTAAATAAGGATTTTGTGACGGGACTGTCGCAAATAACATTTGCGACGGGCCACTAATCTCGTCATAAAAAAGTAAAAAATTTTTAAAAAAAAACAAGAAATAAGGAATTGTGACGGGCCCGTCGCAGTTGCCTAGTGCGACGGGCAAATATTCCCATCGCAAAAAATTTAAAAAAAAAATTAAAATAGGTAATTGCGACAGGATGATTATCCCGTCGCAAATATGTATAAAAAATTAAAAAAAATTAAAATATTAATAAAAAAATTTAATTAATATTATAATAGTAATAATACATTTAATTCATTCAGATATTAAAACAAAAAATCATTCAAATATTTAAAAAATTATAATTAAATTAAAATATTTAAAAATTTAAATATATATAAAAAAATTAATATTATAAAATATGAATAATATTATTAATCATATTAATATTGTAATATAAATAATATAATATTATATAATAATAATAATAATAATAATATTTAATTAATATTATAATAGTAATAATAAAAAAAATTAATTAATATTATAATAGTAATAATACAATATTATAAAAAAATCATTCAAATATTTAAAAAATTATAATTAAATTAAAATATTAAAAAAATTAAATATATATATAAAAAATTAATATTATAAAATATGAGTAATATTATTAATCATATTAATATTGTAATATAAATAATATAATATTATATAATAATAACAATATACCGAATTCATATTATTATATATAATTAAAAAATTATAATTTTAATTATAATTTTTGAAACTTTTTATGTATTAAAAATACTGATTATAATATTATTAAAATAATTAGAAAATAAAAATATGAAAATTATCAACATTTGCAAAAAGAAATATGAACAAATAATAAAATACTAAGAGTAATATTATTATTAATAAAATAAACAAACATTAAAATAAATACCAATAATAAATAATAAAGTATTAAAAATAAATAGAAAATAAATAATACAATATTGACACCAGTATAAGAGAGACAAAAACTCTGAATAGAAAAAATGTCATATTTTAAATTTACAAACTTTATAACATCTAAACAATAACTAATCTGAAGGAGGAGGGGCAGGGGGGATCTGCTGGTGGAGGAAACTCCATCCCTAAGGCATGAGTGAGTCAGCGCATGTACTCCATCTGCTCATGCTGCTGCTGCTTCCACCGACTCATCTGCTCCGCGTACACCTGCTGCTGTCGTCGGCGCTCCTCCTCATGCTACTGCTGCTGCCGACGCATCTGCTCATGCTCCTTTTGGCGACTCTCTTTCAACTCAGTCTGAGATCGCAACCGATCCTCATACTGTGTAGCAGAAGAAGATGCACGAGCTCCTCTCGAGCTGCATGCCGACATCGCAGCACTTCCATAATAATCTCTGGGAGTCAGTCAAGAGTCGATACCAACTACCCGGCCCTTCTCGAAGGCATATTGGGTCACCTACATCCATGCCGCCTCATCAAACTGATGGTCACTGGTCTGATCTGATGCCTCGGCCTAACCCTCAGGTCGGGTCTGTGACGTTGCGGTCTTATATGACTCCTGTAGTTGCAATTTAAAATTAAAATTGTGAATATATTATATGCAGTTAATTTTTAAACTTGAAAAAAAATAATACTGACCATGATGTGACGTTGGTGATCACCTCTGAGCGCCCTAGTAGCTGGATCACTGTACATCCTCTGATATACATCGTACTCTGTAATATCGGGGTGCTCGATAGCCTATAAGAATATAAAATAAATTGTTAATATTTAAAGTTATATAAAATATTTATAAAAAATGTACGTACCAAATGTTATCTATGAGTACTGAAAGTATGAATCTGAGCACGATGAGTCACCTCCTATCTCCCCCGATTCTGCCTCCCCACCGATGATCTCCTCTGAAAGCCACCACTCAACCAGTGTGCACATAATCTATCCCGTATGTGGGATGAAATGTACTCTGGTCGGTGTGCTCTATATGACTCGTCAAAATCTGACACTCCTTCTTTCTTCGTGGAAGATCTTCTTAAATTGTGCAAAAACTGATGAAAGCGATCACGCATGGCCACATCCCATGCCTCGTGGATAGCATCATGCATGGTATCCTCGATCGGATACCATAAACCCTACAAATAATTCAAAATATCAAGTTATAAATGAAATAAATTTCAAAATAAAAATTATTTATTTACGTACGTACCAACCAATGGTCGAACATGGCCTGCTGCACATCAATGGGAATATGCTCCCATGTCGTTCATGGATGAGAAAAATAGTTGCGCAAAATAGCGTTGCCCTACCCGACTGCTATATGCGGAAAACTATAAAAACAATAATCAAACATTTATTATGTAAATAGATTAATGAAATCTTAGTAAAATGCACAGGTTATCACACCTCTGGGTGCGTGGATCGAACCCAAGACGTGGACATCGCTCGGGGATGGGGTCAGGAATCATCAGTCGTGCAAGACCGCGTCCCCTCGGCATACCCCTTGAAGCGCCTTCAGGCTGAGGGTCAGGTGCCAGTAACTCGTCCGCATCGAAAGATAGGTCAGCATTCGCCAACTCACAAAATGTGTCCTCGTCCATCTGAAACAGAAAATGAATGTTGTTAGAAAATAATTGATAATTATTATTATATATACATATATATTAGTTATGATTATATATAACTACCACTTAATAGTATCATTGTTCATCTTCATCATCATCTTCATATCTGTCAATGTCATCTTTATATTCCTCCTCAATATCATCGATATCCATTTGAGTTCTAGTTGATTCATCTCTTACCATTTCAAATTCATGTGTGACGTCATTAACATCATCATCATCATCACTGACTCTTAATTGAGGGGTGTCATCATCGATACTCATGTCTCTTTGTAACAAAGATTGATTTTGAGTACTCTCTTGAAAAACTTCAATTACTTACACTTCAGTGAAAGCACATTCACTTTGACTAAACTGATTGTCTCGAATTCTCATCTTTATTATGCTCCACCAATCAGTCAAGTCTCTTGATGTAGCACAGTACTTTGCATAATAAACTTTATGTGCCTGTTGAGCCAGTAAGAATGGTTCATTTACTGTAAGAACACTTTTACATTTAATATCGATGATTCCATGAGTCGGATGAACACGCACACCTCTCTCAGTATCTAACCACCGACATTTGAACATCGTTATGTAATGTTGTCCTAGATAATATAGTTCAATGGTTTCATCATTTATGCCATAAAATTCAACTTCATTTTCTGTATGATGAGATCCTCTCAAGAAAACTCCACTTTTCATTGTTTTTTTGATTCTCCATATGCATGTGTATGAAATTGAAAACCATTCACCACATATGCATTATAAGATTTCTCCATTTTTGATGGTGGGTTACTCAATATACAATGTCATTTGTCAATTTTATCAGCATTTCAAGACACCTAAAAATTTGTGAAATAATTTTCAATATAGTAAACTATAAATTGAAGGAGATGTTAAAGTATGAAAAATTTATGTTACCAGTATTTGAAACCACTGAGAAAAATTTATTTGTCTGCGTTCTTCGAGAGCAGATGCTGTAATTTGTGGAAGTTGTTTCTTGATATGATTATCATACAATCTATAAAAAACAAAGTTATTTATTGTAACATAAATAATAGAATAAGGGATAGAAGAAATTACAGTACAAATGATGTCATCTCTTCACAGTTGAGCAGAACATACGTATGAGCTCTGTGATGTTCATCATCTGAAAGCCATCGTTCATGAAATCCACCAAAACCAAGCTCTGACTGGTTAAAAATAGATAATTTATGGTCGATTTCATCAATATTCCCCTCATTCCATCTCATGAGGTTGTGTTTTGAAGGATACTCATATTCAAAATGGTGGGAGTAGAAAAAAGATATCTCCTCTTGAAAATAAGCTTTAGCAACAGATCCTTCAACAGATTCTTTGTTACGCACTTTTTTTTCAATTTCTACATGCATCTTTCGAATGGGTACATCCATCGAAACTGTATCGGACCTCCACATTTTGGTTCATATGGAAAATGTAATATCAAATCTTCCATTGAGTCGAAGAAAGACATTGGGAATATTTTTTCAAGTTTACATATAATTACAACAACATCTTCTTCAAGTTTTCATAGAGCATCATAATCTGTTTTCACCGCACAAATGTCCTGGAAAAAATATGATATGTCTATTATGGAATCCCATATCACAGAATTCAACAGAAATCTTAATACAATGGGTAGAAGTCTTTCCATTATAACATGACAATCAGGACTTTTTAATTCGGTAATATGACCATTATTTACACATCTACCCAAATTGGAAGCACAACCATCTAGAAGTCTCAGATCTGCAATCCATTGACAACAAAATATGTGCCTTTCTTTGGACAATGTATAAGTTGATTTTGGTTTCATTAACCTTTCTGTTCTGACATTCTCAAACAGTTCAAGTTCTGGACGCCTGAAAATTTGAGCAAGATCTAATCATGAATTTACATTATCTTTGCTCTTTCCTGGTGTATCAAAAACTATATGAAAAAAATTATCCAAACAGTTCTTCTCAATATGCATGACATCCAACATGTGGCAGACCAGCAAATCAAACCAATATGGAAAATCCCAAAATATGCTACGTTTTATCCAATTGTGTTCTTTCCCAAAAGCAGAAATTTTCTGTTGGTTTATTGTGGGTCCAAATGTGATGGGAGGTAATAAATATACAACTGATTTTAAATCCGTACCTGATAGCATATTTGGAGGTCCATCCCTTTCAATTGTGCCTTTTCTAAAATGAGATCTGTTTCTGCGAAAATGATGATCAGCTATAAGAAATATGCGATGATAGTCAAAATAGCAAGGTTTTTTTCCTTGGACGAGCATAAATGCCTTGTTCTCTACCATATAGTAAGGACATGATTTCGGCCCATGTGTACTCCAGCTAGATAACATGCCATAAGCCGGGAAGTCACTAATTGTCCACATCAATGCTGCTCTTAGTATGAAATTCTGTTTTGCAGCTACATCATAAGTACTAACACCAGTACTCCACAGTATATTTAATTCATCAATCAATGGTTTCAAATAAAAATCAATATTTTTCTGCGAATGCCCTGGGATTAGTAAGGTCAAAAAGATATAGGGCTCCTTCATCAACATCCATGGAGGTAAATTGTATGGAGTTAAAAAGACAGGCCAACATGAATACTGACTACCATAAGATCTGAATGGAAAGAAACCATCAGTGGAAAGACCCAGTCGCACATTTTAGGCTTCTAAAGTAAAGGATGGATGCACTCTATCAAAATGTTTCCATGAATCACCATCGGCCGGATGATTCAAGCTTTTACCGGTTGAAATATTCGTTTTGTGTCATGACATCATTGTCGTTGTATTCTTAGACATGAATAAACGCTGAAGTCTGGATGTAAGAGGAAAATATCTCAACTGTTTTACAGGAATCAAGCTAGACTTCCCATGTTGAGCTTCTTTATACCTTGATTTCCCACAAGTGGGTCAACTATCCAATGACTCATTTTCCCCAGAATATAAAATGCAATCATTTGAATATGCATGAATATTCTGACAACTAAGTCCTAAATTCTGAACCAGCCTCTTACTCTCATAGTAATTTGCAGGCAAAACATTTCCTTCGTGTAACAGTGTTTTAACCAAAGGAAATATTTGATCAAAACACGTGTTTGACATTCCATTATCTGATTTGATAGCCATAAATTTTGCAACTGCTTCTAATTTTCTTATCTTGCAACCAGGATATAATGCATCCTCAGAATACCTCAACAACTCATAAAATTCAGAGTGTGCCAACTCAGGAGTTGAATCAATATCATCCTAAGTTTCTGTATGTTGAATAGATGGGCATGCAACATCATGTACTAAATTTTGAAACCAGGGTGGATCCGAAATCAAGTTAGTATCACCTTCTGTAGAACTGCGTTCACCATGTTGATACCAAAAAACATAATCCAGTTGAAAACCAAAATGCAAGAGATGTCCCCCAACTTTGTCAAACGTGTCAAATGTTCTCAGTGCACATTTTTTATAAGGACATTTTATTGTGCCTTCTGAAACTAATTCTGGATTTGATGCCGCAAATGCTAATAAAGTCTCCACACCCTCAATATATACTAGATTTAAACTAGAACCATTTGGATTTCTATGTTGATTTATCCATATGCGGTCATCTAATAATGACTGTTTATGACCTCGTTGTTCCATATTTTTCTATAAAATATAAAAGCATTATTGGTTTTGAATAATTTTTTATAAAAAACACTCAAAAAGAAAGGATAACTAATTACAACTACTTCTTAATAATTACCGATATTTACCGATAGTTATTTGTAATTATTATTATATGATTAATATTTATAAAAAAATAATATTAATATGATCAACCAAGCAAGGATATTTATAGAGTTTACATCAGACACGACTGACGCAAACCTTTTATTGGGATAGACCTAAAAATTGACCCTTTAGGAATTGAACATGTTAAGAATAGAGCAAAACCTGTTACAAATATTGATAATTTTAATATTTTATAAATTTTTTATTATTTTAATAATACTAATATTATTTTTTTCATAAATATTAATTATATAATAATAACATTATTACATTATTAGTAATTTTTTATTATTAATATTAAAATAATATAATTTTCTATATTATGTTACAATTCTCTTTTCATCTGTGTGTTTAACATTTTGTCTCCACATGTAATATTTGCATTCACTTTCACCTCTCTATTGGTGAGTAGGTTGATAATTTTGAAAATGAATGCAAATATTACATGTGGAGATAGAAGTTTTCTTAAACCCAATACAAAGATGAAAAGATAATTGAGAAAGATACTGATCATTGCTAATTATTGGTAATTATTCCTAATTATTGCTAATTATTCCTAATTATTGCTAATTATTCCTAATTATTGGTAATTATTGCTAATTATTGGTAATTATTAGTAATTATTGCTAATTATTCCTAATTATTGCTAATTATTTCTAATTATTACTAATTATTTCTAATTATTTCTAATTAATGATAATTATTGATAATTATTGGTAATTATTACTAATTATAGGTAGTTATTACGATTTATTGGTAATTATTAATAATTATTAGTAGTTATTGCGAGTTATTGCGAGTTATTGCTAGTTATTGCTAGTTATTTCTAGGTATTGCTAGTTATTGGTAGTTATTGCTAATTATTGGTAATTATAGCTAATTATTGCTAATTATTGCTAATTATTGGTAATTATTACTAATTATTGGTAATTATTCCTAATTATTGCTAATTATTCCTAATTATTGCTAATTATTCCTAATTATTAGTAATTATTCCTAATTATCGCTAATTATTGCTAATTATTGCTAATTATTTCTAATTATTGCTAATTATTGCTAATTATTGCCGATTATTGCAAATTATTGCTAATTATTGCTAATTATTGCTAATTATTGCTAATTATTGGTAATTATTGGTAATTATTGGTAATTATTGGTAATTATTACTAATTATTTCTAATTACTGCTAATTATTGCTAATTATTGCTAATTATTGCTAATTAATACTAATTATTGGTAATTATTGGTAATTATTGGTAATTATTGGTAGTTATTGGTACTTATTGGTAGTTATTGGTAGTTATTGTGAGTTATTGCTAGTTATTGCTAGTTATTGCTAGTTATTGCTAGTTATTGGTAATTATTGCTAATTATTGGTAATTTTTTCTAATTATTGGTAATTATTGGTAATTATTGCTAATTATTGCTAATTATTGGTAATTATTGTTAATTATTGGTAATTATTACTAATTATTGGTAATTATTATTAATTATTGGTAATTATTACTAATTAATGGAAATGTTTACTAATTATTGGTAATTATTCTTAATTTTTGGTAATTATTGCTAATTATTGGTAATTATTGCTAATTATTGGGAATTATTGCAAATTATTGGTAATTATTGCAAATTATTGGTAATTATTTCTTATTATTGCTAATTATTGCTAATTATTGTTAATTATTTCTAATTAATACTAATTATTGGTAATTATTGCTAATTATTACTAATTATTACAAATTATTGGTAATTATTTCTAATTATTAATAATTATTAATAATTATTGCTAATTATTGCTAGTTATTGTTAATTATTGCTAATTATTGCTAATTATTACTAATTATTTCTAATTATTGCTAATTATTGCTATTTATTGGTAATTATTGGTAGTTATTGCTAATTATTGCTAATTATTGCTAATTATTCCTAATTATTGGTAATTATTACTAATTATTGGTAATTATTCCAAATTATTGGTAATTATTGGTAATTATAAGTAATTATTGGTAATTATAGGTAATTATTGGTAATTATTGGTAATTATTGGTAATTATTGGTAATTATTACTAATTATTACTAATTATTCCAAATTATTGGTAATTATTGGTAATTATTGGTAATTATTGGTAATTATTATTAATTATTACTAATTATTACTAATTATTGTTACTTATTACTAATTATTGTTAATGTTTTCTAATTATTACTATTTTTTTGAATTATTCCTATTTTTTGTTAATTATTTCTAATTATTACTTTTTTTTGAATTATTCCTATTTTTTGTTAATTATTGCTAATTATTACAAATTATTACTAATTATTACTAATTATTGGAAAATTTTACTAATTATTACTAATTATTACAAATTTTAGTCCTTAATTACTAATTACATTCATTAATTACTAATTACTATCTTTAATTAAAATTACAGTTATTAATTACTAATTACAGTCACTTAATTATTAAATATTTTTAATTACTAATAATTAAATCTAACAAATCAAATTTAATACAACCTTAATACAACATAATTATATCTAATTAGAAATAATAAAAACTAATGTAAAAATATAAAACAAAAACATTAAATAAATATTAAATTAAAATTCAGATAAAAACCTTAAACTAGTTTTCGAGCTTTCGATTTGTTGTACTTGTAGGATGATCCCCGTAACCACCTTGTAATCGGCTTGCAAAACAAAATTCACTCAACTTATATAAACTAGTAAGAAGTAGTTCAGATTTGGAAAATATGTCGAGGTTGGCTGTATTTATAGGTTAAATTATTTGCGACGGGGCTTATTGCGACGGTATTCTCATCGCAATTGTTATTATTTGCGATGGAACCGTCACAAATAACCCCGGCCACATTTATTATGGGCAGCAATAAAAGGGATTATTTGTGACGGGTCTCGTTGCAAATAACCCTTACCGCCAGGTTATTTGCGACGGGAAGGGGATCCCGTCGCAAATATCTTTCGCGCGGTTTGGCGCGCAAGTCACGCCAAACCATTTGCGACGGGTGAGAATATCCCGTCGCAAATAACCCAATCGCGGGGGTTATTTGCGATGGGAAATAATCCTGTCGCAAATAACCCGTCACTAATACCACTTTTTCCCGTAGTGATCCACTTATAAAAAAATAATAATGTTAGTGTTTTGCATGAACTACTGCCTTCGCAAAGTGATGAGTTTTTTTCATTACCACCATCAATGAATCATATTATTGTTGATAATGATGAATAAACATTATATATATAATTTAATCATGATTCTCAAATTTCAATTTAACCACCTATGTGAATAATGATTTAAAATGTGATTATGGAAGACTATATAAACTTGAAAACTTATATTATTATAATATATTAATAAAATCATGATTATTAAATGGTTCTATAAATATTATTTTAAATATTCAACTTATTATTAAATTAATATTTTTTTCCAAAACTACTAAAATATGTCTTTATCAATTCAGTTTTCACATAACATAACCAAAACACATATGGAATAGAATAAAAAAATTAAATCAATATATGTTATATATTATAGAATCCTAAATGATATATCACTAATTAAAATTGTATCAAATTATGTGTAATGATACCAAAATTATTAAATATGTGAAAATAATTAAAGCTATTAAGCCTGGTGGGTATAATATTCTATAAAAAATTAATATAATCATGATAAATAATTTTAATAAAGATAACAAAATGTTAATATTTATGATTAAGTCTCTGAAATAAGAAATTAATTTTTTTATTCTTGTTTGGAATGAGGTTATAGTGTGATCAACAAAGCATGGAAACTGGGAAAGGGTTTGGTCTCAATTCCTCTTTATTAAGACATGTTTTAATGTTATGCACAAATTTCTTATTTCTAAGGTGTATATACTTTAAAATAATTCATTTTTAAATAATCTAATATTTAATTCATTTAATTTACCAAATTATATGAATTTTAATCTTATAATGACTTTTGATTCGAAATATTACCAAATCTGTAAGGGTTTTCATATCCAATTTATCTCTTTGAGACATGTTTTGAATTATGCACCTAAATCCATTTATATGATGCATATACTGCATATTTGAGATATTATATCATGAATTACCTTTTATAAATCATAATTAATGTTCAAATTTAATCTTTCTCTTTCATAAGGATTTCATTTAAATCCTCCTCATGTTGTAAGGGGTTTTCATGATACGACTCCTTTCTTTGGTTCATAATCACTCTTCTTCACTATTATGTTTCAAGATTGATATATTCTAACCTATAAGAATGTTTTGTTATATTTTTACATTATTTTTTTGGTAAATCATGTTTGAAATCAAATAATTCATCCATTATTATTAAATGTTTCCTTTAAAATGCATTTTGTTAAGGATAATTCCATTTACTTTTGATGGTTTTTTCTTTCATGACCATGTTTTTACTTCCCACCAATATTCTACTTCACCTAACGGAAACTCAATTTTTTATCTATAATGATACTTTTACTCCACTTTATTCATTTTAAAGAAAATGTTTCATTATATTTTCAATGACGTGGGTTTTTAAATAATGTCTTTTCTAAATATTTAAAAGCTTTTACATCCTTTTAAAATCAAATTTTTTCTCTTACACTACAAATCTTTGATAAAATTTCTGTCTTTTGAAGGATATTTTATTTTTAAATATTTATAATAATGTTTTTAAATTTTTTATATCTACCTTATTATATATTTTTCTGAATTTTATTGTCACTTCATCTTTTATAACAATGTTTAAACGGTTTTGTGAAAACATTTGAATTTTAACTCATAATTTTACTCTATAATTTGTCTCTCATGAAATGATGTTTTAAAAGTACTGTATATTTAATTATGATAGTTTTAATTTTATAAAATTATTTTTTTAATATCCTTTGATATTTTATATAAGGCCTCAGCCTTAAACCTTACTTAATCTTGATTTATTACAAGATTACACATTGAGGATCTTTTCAGGTTTAGAGTTTTAGAGAATTAGATCATAAAACTTACATTACATTCCACATTTAAACAAAGTGGTTACATAAAAGATAGTATTAATTTTTTACCATCAACGGAAACATATTTAAAAATAAAGCATGGATTCTTTCTTGACACTTCCTTGACACTATCATCATATCATGTACCTTTCCCTTGACCTGTGAAAAATATTTCAAAAAAACGTGGGATGAGCATAAAAAGCTCAATAAGGTTTATAAAAATATGGAAAAGAAACATGATTTTATATATACATAAGAATGAAATCATACTTTACCCATAAAACATAGGCCCTTTGACATACCTCATCAAATCATGAATAAATCATAGAAATAATAAGACATAAAAGGTAACTTGAGGCATTCATAACATTCTTACGTAGGGAGTAACCCTCTTGGTTACGTTTAGAATACCCACCACAGTATATTCCCTAAATCTCTTCAGAGAAACCTTAACGTTTCACTCCTTCACGTTACCCAATGCATTGGAGAGCTATATCGGGCTCACCCGCCATTAGTTTATCACGGAACCACTCATCTTCATAACAATTCCCAAGAACCATAACATAATCTTATCACATAAAACATGCATAAAGGAAACATAACATTTCCACATTTCAATAACAAGATATCAATACAACACATTGATATAAAAACATTATGAAAACCATTTTCAATACCAAAATAAAGAAAAGTAAAACATGGTATTTATTTTTCTTTTAAAAAGAAGGTATGGCTTGTAGACGAAGCCGAAACTCAAATAATGGTCACGGCGGTGGAGAAGTCGTTGTCGCCGCATACGTATGACAAAAACATTCCCTTTTGTGGTTTATTAAATGCTTCGTAGAAAAAAGTTTCCTTTTGAATAAACATAAAAGTCAAAGGGGTTTATACACTGTATAAAAGAAAGTTGTGTATAAAACAAAATATGCCTCAATGAAAGGAGATTGAGACGAAGTCCCATACAAAGACGATATCCTTGGATTAAGGATAAACCAGTTACATAATTATGTGTGACAAACGAATAAACGAAATATAAGTGGGTATTAAGTGTAAAACAATCAGAGGACATTCACACATAATCATATAATGACATATTCAAGGTGTACAAGTTTATCCCAAAGAATCAAAATTGGGTTAAGAAGTTCCCTTGCAAAAAATTGACAGCCTAAAGGTGTCACTTCAAAATTCAGAAAAAGAGTTGATGAGAGATAAAAAGGGTATCTCATCACTTGGTCATAAAATTTACATCAATAAGGATATATAAGAACATAACCCAACATAATAGTATGTGAATTAAAAGATATAAAAAAATAAGTCTTTTAAAAAGATGAGGGTGAAAGGTTCCCTTACCGACTTGGGTAACTTTCGAAACGTACACCCCATTGAAGAAGGGTCATACAATAAATATGTAAATACTCATAAATGAAATTATATTACACAAAGAGTATAATAATGGTAAGTACATACACCACTCAAAGGAAATGGTGGCAAATGTAGCATAAATCTCACAGTACTAAAAGTGAGATGAAAAATCCCATACGAAAACTCAGCAGCCTAACGGCGCCACTTAAAACTTCCAAAATGGATTGATGAGAGAAAATAGGTTCTCTCATCGTATGAACATAAAAAGTACAGTAAGAATAAAATAAAAGAACATCCTAATCATAAGTAAGATGAGCTTAAAAGGAATGACATAAAAGAGTGTACTTAAAAAGAAAGAGAGGGGTAGGTTCCCTTACCTCGGGTCGGACTTGACTCGATCGTTCTTTAATCTCCTGAATAATAAACTTGAGTTAATTTCTACTTCCTTAATAACCTTTTTCAAGTTCATTATTCCTTTTATATCACTTATTACCATGTCATGAACACTATGTTATTATTTAAGCTAATAACGGTCGTTTTAACGATTATTGGTACTTGAGTCAAAAATAAACTCTTTATAATTACAAGTTGTTCATGTGGTAAAATATCCATTATATCCAGAATTGTATTCATGATGTATATATCATATATATCATATATATCCAGTATATTCATGCATTTATAATATTACATAACATTTAGAGTTAAGAAATGAAATGCACCGTTCATGGAGACGGTAAGTCGTACGTACGCATGAATGCTACTACCATTTCTATTTCATATTTAATGGAATTAAAACATAATGATACATAATAGTATTTTAATTCCAGTATGGTATCATATATAATATAATTAAATCTATCCTTTATATGTACCATATATGGTATTAACGAATCAAATCACTTTGAGGGGGCGGTAGTCCGTACATCCTAAAATGAAGATATCACGTATACCCATAATGGAAGCCATAAAGGTATTCCATAAATGAAAAATACAAAAGCTTAAGAAAAACATAAACATATTATATGTCATATATAAATATAGTGACATCTTAATGGCCACCATGAAAGTTGTTAAGAGAAGATGGAACAATCATCGTTTCGTGAGGCAGTAATTTACCATCCACAGAAACAGTATGTTATTTAACCATTAGACGAAGCTGTGTGTAAGTGTAGCTCGAATAATTAGCATAAAAACATTATATTATATTTAAGATACTATTTTTTTTACAAAATAAATGAATAAAAATAGTTTAGGGGGTGGAGAAGAAAAATAAAACAAAAGGACTCAAGTGAAGACATTACCTTAAAATCGGGTAACTCCCTTTGGTTTGAGCTCAAAGGCTTCCTTGGGAAGACTTCTGACCAAAGTGAGGCTTCTAAGAGTTAGAGAGGGATTTTTAGAGACAAAATGGGCAGGGTTTGGCCGAGCCAAAGTCTTTGGAAGTGTGGGTAAGGAGGTAGAGGTTGGGGCCTTTTATAAGAGGAGAGGAGGGGCACTCT
The DNA here is from genome assembly GCA_963277665.1 of Viscum album. Lineage (NCBI taxonomy): Eukaryota > Viridiplantae > Streptophyta > Magnoliopsida > Santalales > Viscaceae > Viscum > Viscum album. Next base: position 74,918,537 of record OY728165.1, on the reverse strand, counting down.
TGGAAAGTAAAGAAATGTTACTTTATTTTAGAATGAGTTTCGGATTTTAATGGTCCCATATTGATGTGTTTCGAGTATAAGGTAATAAGGGTTCTAAATCCACCAATACAATAGGTTTTGGACATGTTTAGGTCTTAGTTGTTACATTATAATTCCATTTTATTTAAATCATTAAATAATGAGGTCATCGCTGCATCATCATGATGTCATAAATAATTTAATTTATGTAATGTATAAAAATTATAAAAAAAATACTATGATGTAGGAAATATTTTTATCTTTACAATAACTATTTATAGCCGAAAATCTGACTTGTATAACTCCATGTAAAAATTATTTTAGTTAAACAACTCATGTTTGTGACATTTTAATTTTAAAATTAAATAAAAAGGTAATTATGTCATTTTCCAACCAAAGTGGCTCCATGGGGTTCCCAAGTTGACCCATGGATTGTCTTGGTCGGCCATGACTCATCCAATGAGGGTAGGACATGTGTCTAGGTCATTTCATATTATTAAAACATTATTTTTACCTTAAACTACACTAATTACCTCTAATCGCGATTAAAAACTTAATAAGTTACTATTCACCAAAAAATTATTTTAATCCCATTGAACCACATTATACTTCTTAATGACAACCATGTATGTCGGATTTTTGAAATTCAAAACACAAAGGTGGAAAATTTTCATTTAAACAGAAAATCAGTTTTTATAAGTACCACTTAGTGGTTTCACTATTCATCAAAAATTGAAGTTTTTCAGAAAATTACCAAAAATTCACCCTAAGATATATTTGATATTCAGAATTCAAAAATGATGTCTATTTTACAAAATTCATAACATATAAGTTACATTAATTAATTTAATAATTAATTTCCACTGTCAGAACAAATAGCGTGTTTTTATGAAACAATATATATCAAAAGATTGACACTAGTTTAAGTCAAATTTCAAAGTGAAATTAATTCAAATGACCACTATTTGATTAAATGGTAAAAATATGATCTAATTTAACTTTAAAGACAATTAAAAAGATAATCTAATCATATAAATAAATTATATTAAAAAGAGGTTTTGAATTAAAATACAACATTTTTCACTATTCATTAAAAAATGAACTTTTTCGGAAAAATACCAAAAATTTACACAAAGTAAATTTTGATGTCCCGATTCTAAAGAAGAATTTTATTTTGTCAAATATAACACATAAAATTGTCAAAAAGTGGATTTAAAAGAGGTTCTCCATCAAAAGGCGGTTAATCGACCTTTTAAAGAATATTAGAATTTTTACGCTTAAAATTGGATTCATTCGCATTTTTAATCCTCTAACATTTATTGTAAAAAGTAAAAATATTTGACAAACATATATAATCATTTTGTAGTTAGTCCTATTCATTCCTTCCATCACAACAACTAGGCATTAACTACTATATCATTATTTTATTATTAGAGTGCAACGTAAGATTCCCAAGAAACTCGTTGTTGCGTGTTGGGTACACCATCGAGCATAGCGTCCCCTTTAAAGTTATATCAATATTTTATTCAAAAATATGGATAAATGTGAAAATGTTATAATCTTTATTTACCTGGGGTGTTACATCCTTCCCCCCTTTTGGGAATTGCATCCTCGCAATTTTAAAATTGTGCTTGAAAAACTTCATTGAAAATCCCACATCGGAACAAGAGTTAGTAAAACAATTACTTTAAAATAAAGAAAGATAAGTACAAAGGTCACCCGAGTTAACCCATACTAGGATTCCAAGTATGAATATATGGACATGGAGGAAAAAACAAAGGGTCATGTTCTGATAGAGAGTGATAGTAAACATGTCTAGGAGAAAGTTAACCATAAGAAAATCACAAACTTGTGATGGGTTAAACGGTATTCGATTCCCCAGTAGGAAACGTTAACAGACAACATTTTTGTTTTAAGTTACTTTTCATTGAGGAATTTATTTTTGAGCTTAACTAAATCATAATGAAACATACTTACTTGTCATGTAGACTTTCAACTTTCACTAGATTCCTTAATCAAACTCATATTTTCTCTAAAAGACGAGTATTTAGGAAGACTTGTTCACATTAAGAGTACTTTAATCAATTTCCAGAGAATCACCTAATCCAAAAAACAGAACTATATACTTCCCATGTCTTTAGACTCTAAACAACACCAAAACCAAAAAGTTTATTACAAGATCAGATAATCCAGAAAAGGATAACCCTTTATAAATAGAAAATCTATTCTTAATCTCCAAAATTTGTCCAACAAAACCCAAAGTTCAACGAGGACCATTCGATAAACAATTTGTCCATAAAATTATTCAAAGTAAACCAAAATAAGATTGAAACCCAAATATTTGAAGGATTTAGTCACATAGTCTTCCAAGTTAAATCGTAACATTTATCTCCAAACAACATCAGTTGCTCCTAAAGTCTCGTATTGAAAAGTAATTAACCTAATCACATTTCCTCCATGATAGGTTAATAATTTTTATAAATAACCCAAAATCAACTTACTCTTAATTCATAAAGTCACCTAACTAAAAATAATAATTCATACTAACCAGGGACTTCATGTAGTCCAGTGGTAGGTGATAAATACCTGTTGCACTTTGGTTGTGGGTTCAATTCTCGTAGCTTTGTCCGACACGATGGGTTGTCACACGGTCTTCGTGTTGTCCTTTTTCCAAACTATATAATTCTCAAATCATTCCCCAAAAAGAGATAAAATCATCAAAAATAACCATAACATAATTTAACCTCAATTTTATCCCATGCCTTTCACTTCCATCATAACATATAGTAACCCATAATTACCTCAAAAGTAAGGATCATATAAACCCAAATGGTTCTTTATAACTATGTCCACAAAAGAATAGATAACTATTCCTTGAATAAAATTTTCATATATTAAACATCAGGGTTATATATACTATAAAAAGTCTTCTAATGTAACCCCATCATCAAAAGAGACTTAATACTCTTAAGAATTTCACCATAACTCTTGAATCCCTTATATGTTTACTTCTTACTCAATCAACATTCTTCATGATCCATTAACCATTCCTTTCCAACTTATTCTGAAATACTTATTTCCTACAAACAAAATCATGAATCATATCCAAAGATTCCAAAATAGGAAAAAAAAGTTATGAAATAATCCATACCTTTGATTGGTCATTGTCAGTTTCTTCATCCTCAATTGGAATGGCATTAGGTATTGGTAAACAAGTATTTGTACGATCTTGGTGATCCCATTCACGAAACTTCTTAATAGGACATGTGTTTGCATAATGACCATGCACACCACATTTAAAACATTCAATTGATCCCTCAGAAAGAACTTTTTTCCCTTTCCCCGATTCAACTGGATGCTTCCTTTTTCCATGGCAGGTTCTTGCTTTATGAACTTCATTTCCGCATCTATAGCACATTTCTATCCCTTTGAAACATTTTCCTAGGTGTTTCTTTCCACATCTTTGACACATAGGTTTTTGAACACACTTACCTTTATGATTGTTACCTGTAGTTCTATAGGGATTTGTTTCTCGCATATATGATGCCTTAGAGAAATCACCAAGGTTTAGGTGGTCAATCATGACTCCAGATAGTTGGTTGAGGATAAACACAAGATTTCTCATTGCAGCTCCCATATCATTCAGTTGCTCACTCAAAAAACTATCACAATTTCTTTCACATCCACTGTTACTTTGGTGCCTGCCAGATCCAGCCATTTACTAAAACCAAAAAGGTCAGTGTGAGTATATCAACAAATCCATCATGTACTAATGAGGAAGATAAACACTAAGATATACTTACTCATTCAATTTATCTAAAACTAGGACTCTTTCTAAAATCCTAACCATTATGGTAATGTCACTTATGCTTAAAGAATACCATAACCTCTAAAGTTATCTAAACCTCCCTATGATACCAACTATAAGGCCCCAGTCTTAAACCTTACTTAATCTTGATTTATTACAAGATTACACATTGAGGATCTTTTCAGGTTTAGAGTTTTAGAGAATTAGATCATAAAACTTTCATTACATTCCACATTTAAACAAAGTGGTCACAAAAAAGATAGTATTCATTTTTTCCCATCAACGGAAACATATTTGAAAATAAAGCATGGATTCTTTCTTGACACTTCCTTGACACTATCATCATATCATGTACCTTTCCCTTGACCTGTGAAAAATATTTCAAAAAAAACTTGGGATGAGCATAAAAAGCTCAGTAAGGGTTATAAAAATATGGAAAAGAAACATGAGTTCATATATACATAAGAATGAAATCATATTTTACCCATAAAACATAGGCAATTTAACATACCTCATCAAATCATGAATAAATCATAGAAATAATAAGACATAAAAGGCAACTTGAGGCATTCATAACATTCTTACGTAGGGAGTAACCCTCTTGGTTACGTTTGGAATACCCACCACAGTATATTCCCTAAATCTCTTCGGAGAAACCTTAACGTTTCACTCCTTCGCGTTACCCAATGCATTGGAGAACTATATCGGGCTCACCCGCCCTTAGTTTATCACGGAACCACCCATCTTCATAACAATTCCCAAGAACCATAACATAATCTTATCACATAAAACATGCATAAAGGAAACATAACATTTCCACCTTTCAATAACAAGATATCAATACAACACATTGATATAAAAACATTATGAAAACCATTTTCAATACCAAAATAAAAGAAAAGTAAAACATGGTATTTATTTTTCTTTTAAAAAGAAGGTATGGCTTGTAGAGGAAGCCGAAACTCAAATAATGGTCATGGCGGCGGAGAAGTCGTTGTCGCCGCATACGTATGACAAAAACATTCCCTTTTTTCATTTAGTAAATGCTTCGTAAAAAAAGATTCCTTTTGAATAAATGTAAAAGTAAAAGTGGTTTATACACCGTATAAAATAAAGTTGTGTATAAAACAAAATATGCCTCAATGAAAGGAGATTGAGACGAAGTCCCATACAAAGACGGTATCCTTGGATTAAGGATAAATCAGTTACATAATTATGTGTGACAAATGAATACACGAAATATAAGTGGGTATTAAGTGTAAAACAATCAGAGGACATTCACACATAATAATAGAATGACATATTCAAGGTGTACAAGTTTATCCCAAAGAATCAAAATTGGGTTAAGAAGTTCCCTTTCAAAAATTCGACAGTCTAACGGCGTCACTTCAAAATTCAGAAAAAGAGTTGATGAGAGATAAAAAGGGTATCTCATAACTTGGTCATAAAATTTACATCAATAAGGATATATAAGAACATATCCCAACATAATAGTATGTGAATTAAAAGACATAACAAAATAAGTCTTTTAAAAAGATGAGGGTGAAAGGTTCCCTTACCGACTTGGGTAACTTTCGAAACGTACACCCCATTGAAGAAGGGTCATACAATAAATATGTAAATACTCAAAAACGAAATTATATTACACAAAGAGTATAATAATGGGAAGTAAATACACCACTCAAAGGAAATGGTGGCAAATGTAGCATAAATCTCACGGGACTAAAAGTGAGATGAAAAATCCCTTACGAAAACTCGGCAGCCTAACGGCACCACTTAAAACTTCCAAAATGGATTGATGAGAGAAAATAGGGTCTCTCATCATATGAACATAAAAATTACAGTAAGAGTAATATAAAAGAACATCCCAATCATAAGTAAGATGAGCTTAAAAGGAATGACATAAAAGAGTGTACTTAAAAAAGAAAGAGAGGGGTAGGTTCCCTTACCTCGGGTCCGACTTGACTCGATTGTTCTTTAATATCCTGAATAATAAACTTGAGTTAATTTCTACTTCCTTAAGAACCTTTTTCAAGTTCATTATTCCTTTTATATCACTTATTACCATGTCATGAACACTATGTTATTATTTAAGCTAATAACGGTCGTTTTAACGATCATTGGTACTTGAGTAAAAAATAAACTCTTTATAATTACAAGTTGTTCATGTGGTAAAATATCCATTATACCCAGAATTTTATTCATGATGTAGATATCATATATATCATATATATACAGTATATTCATGCATTTATAATATTACATAACATTTAGAGTTAAGAAATGAAATGCACCGTTCATGGAGACGGTAAGTCGTACGTATGCATAAGCGCTACTTCCATTTCTATTTCATATTTAATGGAATTAAAACATAATGATACATAATAGTATTTTAATTCCAGTATGGTATCATATATAATATCCTTAAATATATCCTTTATATGTACCACATATGGTATTAACGAATCAAATCACTTTGAGGGGGCGGTAGTCCGCACTTCCTAAAATGAAGATATCGCGTATACCCATAATGGAAGCCATAAAGGTATGCCATAAATGAAAAATACAGAAGCTTAAGGAAAACATAAACATATTATATATCATATATAAATATAGTTACATCTTAATTTCCACCATGAAAGGTGTTAAGAGAAGATTGAACAATCATAGTTTCGTGAGGCAGTAATTCGCCATCCACATAAACAGTATGTTCTTTAACCATTAGACAAAGGTATGTGTAAGTGTAGCTTGAATAATTAGCATAACAACATCCTTGTATATTTAAGATACTATTTTTGTTACAAAAGAAAGGAATAAAAAGATTTTAGTGGGGTGGAGAAGCAAAATAAAACAAAAGGACTCAAGTGAAGACATTACCTTAAAATTGGGTAACTCCCTTTGGTTTGAGCTCAAAGGCTTCCTTGGGAAGACTTCTGACCAAATTGAGGCTTCTAAGAGTTAGAGAGGTATGTGGAGAGACAAAATGTTCAGGGGTTGGCCGAGCCAAAGGCTTTGGAAGTGTGGGTAAGGAGGTAGAGGTGGGGGCCTTTTATAAGAGGAGAGGAGGGGCACTCCTGGAAAGTAAAGAAATGTTACTTTATTTTAGAATGAGTTTCGGATTTTAATGGTCCCACATTGATGTGTTTCGAGTATAAGGTGATAAGGGTTCTAAATCAACCCATCCAAAAGGTTTTTGACATGTTTAGTTCTTATTTGTTACATTATCTTTCCATTTTATTTAAATCGTTAAATAATGAGGTCATCGCTGCATCATCATAATGTCATAAATAATTTAATTTATTTAATATCTAAAAATTATAAAAAAATACTATGATTTAGGAAATCTTTATAGATTTCCAATAACTATTTATAGTCAAAAATCTGACTTGTATAACCCCATGTAAAAAAAATTAGTTAAACAACTCATGTTTGTGACATTTTAATTTTAACATTAAATAAAAAGGTATTTATTTCATTTTCCAACCCAAGTGGCTCCATGGGGTCCCCAAGTTGACCCATGGATTGTCTTGGTCGGACATGACTCATCCAATGAGGGTAGGACATGTATCTAGGTCATTTCATATTATTAAAACATTATTTTTACCTTAAACTACACTAATTACCTCTAATCGCGATTAAAAACTTAATAAGTTACTATTCACCAAAAAATTATTTTAATCCCATTGAACCACATTTTACTTCTTAATGAAAACCATGTATGTCGGATTTTTGAAATTCAAAACACAAAGGTGGCAAAATTTCATTTAAACGAAAAATCAGTTTTTATAAGTACCACTTAGTGGTTTCACTATTCATCAAAAATTAAAGTTTTTCTGAAAATTACTAAAAAATTACCCTAAGCTATATTTGATATTCTGAATTAAAAAATGATGTCTATTTTACAAAATTAATAACATATAAGTTACATTAATTAATTTAATAATTAATTCCCGCTGTCAAAACAAATAGCGTGTTTTTATGTACAATATATATCAAAAGATTGACACTAGTTTAAGTCAAATTTCAAAGTGAAATTAATTCCAATGACCACTATTTTATTAAATGGTAAAAATATATTCTAATTTTACTTTAAAGCCAATTCAAAACATAATCTAATCATATAAATAAATTATATTAAAAAGTGGTTTTGAATTAAAATACAACATTTTTCACTATTCATTAAAAATTGAACTTTTTCGAAAAAATACCAAAAATTTACACAAAGTAAATTTTGACGTCCCGATTCTAAAGAAGAATTTTATTTTTTCAAATATAACACATAAAATTATCAAAAAGTGTATTTAAAAGAGGTTCGCCATAAAAAGGCGGTTAATCGACCTTTTAAAGAATATTAGAATGTTTACGCTTAAAATTGGATTCATTCGCATTTTTAATCATCTAACATTTATTGTAAAAAGTAAAAATATTTGACAAACATATATAATCATTTTTTAGTTAGTTTTATTCATTCCCTCCGTCACAACATCTAGGCGTTAACTACCATATTATTATTTTATTATTAGAGTGCAACGTAAGATTCCCAAGAAACTCATTGTTGCGTGTTGGGTACGCCATCGAGCATAGCATCCGCTTTAAAGTTATATTAATATTTATTCACAAATATGGATAAATGTGAAAATGTCATACTCTTTATTTACCTGGGGTGTTACATTTTATGTTTATGTTATGTGAGTTTTTTGATTTGTTTATGAAAAATTTTCTTTTTCCATGGTTTTAATAAGATAATTTTATCATTTATTTTAAGTGGCACTCATATGTATATATGATGATGGTTGGGGTACAATATAACCCTAAAATTTATTGGATTATGTTTTTGTATCATGAAATCAATAGTGTATATAATAGGATTTTATACCAAGATAAAAGAGTGCATGGGGGATTTATCCCAAGTTAGAAGGGGTAAACAGGAGGATTTATCATAAGAAAAATGTGTACATGTGAGGATTTATACAAAGAAAAAAGAGTACACAAGATGATTATCCTAATCTCAAAAATGTACTTGGTTGGTTATCTAAATACTATTATGTGATTAATTCCCTAGAGTACAGAATGATTTGTGGTTTCTATGCTTATCTATATACCACACTCTTAAGTCATAATCTTGTGCCCATACTTGTTCTCCTATACTCATATTTAATGTTTCCTTATCCCACACACTTTTTCATGGAATGTGTATATTAATTTGAAATAAAATTTCCTTCTATCATTTTAAAACCCTGATATTTTATGAAATATTTTTGTCAAATAGATTTAATTTTAATGATAGTTTGTGGTACATGCAACATCGAGTTTCAATAAACCACAATATACTATTAATCCTATTTAAACTTGGCCATTATAACCTAGCCATTAAATATTGAGGTATGAATAGTAATATATTTTTTAAAAAATTAATTATAAAGGTTTTTAATAATGATAATATATTTACAAATAAGAACATAATTTTTAAGAAAGTCTGTATATACTTTTATTTTTTTTTTCAAAAAATGATTTGTATTTCTTTTTGTGGAAAAAATAATAAAAATAACTTTTCTCAAATTTAAAAATTTTATTAGACAAAATTAACTTAATTTTTGGCCTAAATATATTAAAATTATCTTACTGTGTAATTTCTATAATTTTCTAAAAAGAATAATTTTTTAGTGAATAGTGAAAAATGCCAATTTTTATAAAAAAAAATTCATTTACAAAATTTATAAAGTTAAATATTATTTAAAAATATTTTTAAAGTAAAATTATTTCAATTATGATATTATTCAACCATTTTTTTCAATTTAATCAAATTCATATTTTCTTTTGATAATAAAACATTTTATACTTATGAAAATCTTCTCTTAGAAAAGCTGATTTTTCATCACTTCTATGAGTTTAATTTAAAAATAAAATTTTTCACTTCATTGAATGGATTTTGGAAAAATAGATTCCATATTTTAAATCATCATAATTAATATTATATAATAAGTTAAAAAAAATTGGTAAAAATAAATATTAAAAACTATAAAAATTAATTACTGAGGTGAGGTTTAAACGGGTTTACTGAAGGATTTAACCTACAATGGTATGGAATAAAATGAACTAAACACTTTTCTGAATCACATTGTATAAACATATGTTGAACTTTTAACCTGTAATTTTCTATAATGACCCATTTTGATCCTTTTTTCTTGTTTAAATTATTGTAAAACTTTTTCTTTTCAAAAATCTTAAGTGTCTCGTCTCCCTCACTTATAAAAGGTCACCCCCTCTTCTATCCTCCTCACACTTCAAAAACCTTTTGGTTTGGAAAATACCAGAAAAATATCTTCCTTAATTACCTACACATGTCATAGGGACCTTATTTTTTTTATTAAACTCACTTAATATGGATTTAGGTATAATCCTTAAGTGGTTCTCCGAAGAAGAGGTAAAATTATTAAACTTGTGTTTTTGTTTTTTTTATTATTACAAATACTTTGTAACGCCCCGACCCCTCTAGACCGGAGCCGGTGCATTACATGTTATATTGGAATGGTTATAAGGAATGAAAATCCGAAAGGAACTAATAGTTTAGTAGTCTTAAAGAAACTAGATATATAGATGTTACACAAATTACATTGGAAAAGTTTACAAAATACAATACATAACGAAACTAAAAATTGCATCCAAAAGAACTCAATAAACAGTCTCCTATTTGTCACCTATTGAAAGTAAACAATGAAAGGGGTGAGCTCAAATGCTCAGTAAGGGTTAAAAATAGTGGAAGCATGAGTAAAATAATAAGTGAATCACAATCAATCGGACATAATCAATATGGTATAGTGAATAAATGAATAACTAATGCCAATAATAAACTGAGAATGAAACCGCATCCATAGATTTTCTCATAGTGAAAACCTTATGGATATTAATAATAATCGATAATGAATAAAGATAATGATTGTTAATTGGACATCATGTATATGGCACATGAAACCATAATACTGTAAAAACGGTTTAGTTCTGTGGGTAGAAACCCGTCTGATTTTTGGAAATAAACTCGAAGGGTTTGTCACCAACTGATTTGTCTCATGAGACCTACTGATGCATTGAGGGGCTATAACGGGCACCACCCACCACTTCATGTCCAAATAATTTATTATACATTGATTAAATAAAAGAGAAATATTACTTTTGATATCCGTATAGAGTAGAGTATATGGATTCATCAATATTTCCATAGTTAAAATAACATTCCAAATAAACACTGTATGTAAAATGGTATACGGTTTAGACAAAAAACATGTCCATGATATGAGATTATGGATATTTAAGATAAATATAATTTCAAATTAAAAGTGATCTGAAATGGTCAGTAGGTACACAACACAAGGATTATTAGGTGGACTATACAAAGTTAGTCACAACAAAATAGTAGTCGATACAAAGTCTCTTACCACAATGTAATCGGTAGAATCATATGACCGAAACTTAATAACCCTAAAATTAATCTTTGAATTAAATGAATATAAATAGAATCATGTTATTATATATCAAATGTAAGTACACATTTACTGCATACAAGAAATAAGTGGAGAATAATGAAAATCTCACAGAAATGAAAGTGAGATGAGAAACCCCTTACCTTTTGCTCGAGTGTGTTCTTAGTTTCTTGTAATGACCTGAATAATCAAATTTAGATTAATTAATAAGTCTATAACCTCATATACATGTAATTTATTTATTATAAACTTATTAGGTTCATTCATGTCCCTTTTAATGGGTTTAAGAGGTTCAATTTTATTGGTTGGGAAGCATTTTCTTCCTTGGTTTCCATGATTCATTTATTTGCTTTCATGAATGGAAGTCCGTTTGAAATGTGGATAAATATCTAGATTTGTTAATATATATTATTATTGACATTAAATAGATATAAATTATCTTAAAATGATTATAATTTATATACTTTAGGATGAATCATTAGTTAAAAGTTTTTGATAAATGCTTGGATTTAGCCTGGCAGTTTTGTATACAATGAACTCGTTTTGTATTATTATTCCGTATTATGAGTGTGTAAAGATTACAGAAAATTAATGAGATTAAATAAATATATTCTGGTTTTTTTCAACCATTAAAATGTTTTCATGACCAGTAATGAAGGATAAAGTGATGAAAAAAACATCATCGTTCACAAAGGTTATAAATTAGAACCTCATGGACGTTGATTTATCTTATAAAAATAAAAATGGGAGAGTAAGAATATTGATGATGGTTATTCAATTCACATGATATAATTCCAGAATATAGATGATACTAGAGTTTATCATGGTCATTTTTACAGAGGATGTGAGAAGAGAAAAAAGAAAATATATGATCTTGAAAATAAAATAAAAGTTGAGAGATCCCTTATGAAAATTCAACAGCGTAACGGCGTTGCTTAAAATTTCATAAAATCAAATGATGAGAACAAAAGGTTATCTCATAATATTGAAATGAAAATTACAGTAATAATAATAAGTAAAATCAAACCCCCAACATATGAGAAAGTAATTTCAAATAGCTAACATAAAATAAGTGTCGACTTAATGAAGAGAATGAAGGATTCTCTTACCTTGTAGAGTAACTCCTAGATCTTGAAGGATGGGACCTTGGGGGCTTAGGGACACCTTGGGAGGACTCCTAGAAAGGTAAAACTACCATATCTTCGAGGATGATGGATTTTTAATGAAATAAAACGAATGGATGAGTGGGTTTTTATAGAAAAAGAGAGGTAGTTTTTTAATAATTTCAAAGGGACAGCTCATTAGTAGTTTTTTCCAAACAAAGGGCTTTCCCATGGTATTTTCCCATGGTTTTAGCCACATGGGACACATAATTTAATAAGTTAATGTACAAAAGTATACCATACTTTTATATTTAATTATCACATCATTATGATGTCATTAAACTACCTGAAACTCAAAACTGTATTTTTACTATGCATGAAAAAATCATGTATTTTAGAAAAATCTCAAAAATTTACCCTAACCATTTTTTGACGTGTAGAATTCAAAAATGAACTCCTTTTTTTGAAAATAATTTTATAAGTATTGTTAATTTAATTTTTAAATAAAATCATAGTTAATTCGAAAAATAACAATTTTAAAGGTATAATTAGTTCTATATCACATTGAAAATTTAATTAAGATCACATTATCTAATTACCTTAAGAAAATAAAATATTGTCATTATGTACTATTTATAAGGTTCATATTACTATTCATTTTAATATTCATAAGGGTTTGTTACTATTCATCAAAAATCTATTTGGTTTTATCAGACTCCAAATGACTTACTAGTCACAACTCTAGATGACTATTTTTCGAAATTCAAAACATAGAAGAGGAAGATTTATGTTTAATGGATAGCTTATAAGTTTCTCATATAATGTTTTTATTCAAAAAAGACATAGTGCTTCATGAAATGTAGGCTATGAATAGAATGTATATAATTGAAGCATACCATAAAATGTTTGGGGTGTTATATTATTCCCTCCTTCAGAAATTTTGACCTCGAAATTTTATGTATAAAGCCCACCAAAAATATGTGGGTGGTTCTTCTTCATGGAATCATCTGGTTCCCATGTTGCTTACTCCATATTTTGGTTTCTCCAAATAACCTTTACTAGAAGATTTTTTTGATTTCTTAATACCTTCTCCCTTGTGTAAAGAATCCTGAAAGGCTTTTCACAGTATGAAAAATCATGTTCCAGTTCTATTTCTTCATATGTGAGTACATGTGTTGGGTCTGGCATGTACTTCTTTAACAATGATACATGGAACACATCATGAACTCTGGAGATATTTGGCGGCATCTCTAAATGGTAAGCTACAGCTCTGATTCTTCCCAAAATTTCAAATGGTTCGATGTTCCTGGGGCTCAGTTTCCCTTTCTTACTGAACCTTAAGACACCCTTCCATGGAGATAATTTCATAAATACATGATCTCCCACTTGAAATTCCAAGTCCTTTCTCTAGTTTTCAACATAAATCTTCTGCCTACTTTGGGATACTTTAATATGGGCTTGTATTTTCTTCACATTTGTCGTGATCTCTTTAATAAGTTCTAGGCCTATAAGTTTCCTTTCACCAACTTCATCCCAACAAGTTGGATTTCGACATCTCTTTCTATATAATGCTTCATATGGATCCATTTGAATACTAGAATGGAAACTATTGTTGTATGAAAATTCCCCCAAAGGCAATTATTGATCCCACATACCTTGGATGTCAATAGAACATGACCTCAACATATCTTCTAGAGTTTGAATTGTCCTTTTAGATTGTCCATCGTTTGGGGGGTGATATGCGGTATTCTTATGAAGCTCAGTATTCAAAGTCTTCTAGAGACTTTTCCAGGATTTTGAAATAAACTCGGGATCTTGATCAAAGACAATTGATATAGGTGCACCATGAAGTCTCACAACTTCATTAATATAAAGTCTTTCTAGGAACTCAAGTGGTAAATCCTCTCTTATTGGAAGGAAATGTGCTAATTTAGTGAGATGATCAACAATTACCCATATTGCATCATTCCTCTTAGGTTTCCTCAGTAGTCCGGTGACAAAATCCATCGTAATGTTATCCCACTTCTACATAGGAATAGGTAGGGGTTGAATCACTCTTTTGGGATGTTGTCTCTCCACCGTCACTTGTTGACAAACTAGACATCTTAACACGTAGTCAGTAATTTCCTACTTCATATTATCCCACCATAAATATTCCTTCATATTTCTATACATCATGGTGCTACCTAGGTGTATAGATAAATTTTATCTACGAGAATCTTCTAATAGTTCCCTTTTTAGCTCAGGTAATGATGGAACACATAACCTCTTCCCAAATTTCAGAACTCCTTCTCCATACATGAAGTCAGCTAGTCTCCCATCCTTGAATGCATTAATTTTCTTGTGCAGATTATCATCATCAAATTGAGAAATTTTTATCTTTTCTAGTAAATATGGTTTATCAATAATTTGAAAGAAGAGTGATGTTTTCCCTTCCTTAACAATTCTCATATGCATCTTCAGTAGATCCATGAACATAGGATCTCTTCCAATCCTCATTTGTGTCAGAAGGCCATGATCTTTCCTGCTTAATGAATCTACCACCTTATTCTCCTTTCCTAGGTGGTAGTGTATTGAAAAATAATAATATTTGAGTAACTCGAGCCACCTTCTTTGACTCATGTTGAGTTATTTTTGTGTGAAAATATATTTCAAACTCTTGTGGTTCGTATAAATCTCACATCTCTCTCTGTAGAGATAATGCCTCCATATTTTCAGAGCAAAGATTACATCTGCTAACTCAAGATCATGAGTTGGATAATTTCTCTCATGAGTCTTCAAATATCTTGATGCATAAGAAATAACTTTATCATTTTTCATAAGGATGCAACCCAGTCCATTCTTTGATGCATATCTGTATATTACAAATCCATCACTTCCAGATGGAAGAGTAAAAATTGGAGCATTGACCAATATTATTTTCAATTCATCGAAGCATTCTGTACATTATTTTTTTCCACACAAACTTAACTACTTTACGTGTGAATTTGGTTAGTGGGTTAGCTAGTCGGGAAAAATTCTAAATGAAACACCAATAATAACCTACTAAGCTAATAAAACTATGTACCTCAGTTATGTTTATTGGCATGATCCAATCTTGGATTGCCTTTGTCTTCATAGGATCAACTAGGATTCCATCCTTAGAGACAATATGGCCTAGAAAAGAAATTGATTGAAGTCAGAATTCGCACTTGCTAAACTTCCCATATAATTTATTTATTCTAAGAGTTCTCAAAATAATTTTCAAGTGATTCTCATGGTTTTCATACCTTTTTGAGTATATAAGGATATCATCGATGAATACCACAATTTTTTTTTAAAGACCTGAAAAATAAATGGAAATTTTTTTTCTTAATTTTCATTGGAATTTTACAAGAGCTCAGTTTCTGGAGGCACCTGATTCCGAGGTCCGGAGTGCCCAGAATCAATTTCCGAAGTTTAGCTTGGGTACGTTCAGTGAACGAACGAGCAGGTTTTTCTAACTTTTGAACTGGTGCTCAGAATTGAAATCTGAGGGCACCGATGAACTTGTAGCGCCGGTTTTTGCTTAAGAAGACCCTTTCTGGAGTTGCGTTTGTTTGGGTGGAGTTTTAATTAATTGGGTTAACAAATGAATAAAATAAAATATTGTGCAACCGATTTTATTTTTATTCAAGGAAGTGTTAACCTAATCTAAAGTGGTTGAGTGGGACCCACATCCTAACTAATCCACTAGTTAGGATATTAGTGGGGTGGGGCCCACACGATCCCCACCCTTTCAACTTCCTCAACCCCCTAATAATTAAGGTAACGCACCCGCACCCCTTTTTAAAAAAATAAAGTCAACTCGTGCATTTAATTAAATATTAAACTCCTCTTTTAATTGAGCAGCTTAAACGTTGCAATTAATTCAATTAATTGTTGATTTTTTTTCAACTTTCAAGAGCTTTAGCATGAGTAATAAAATAAGACAAACTCTTTTTTTTTTGTGGTTAGCCTGTTGAGAGAGGGCTTGGGAGAATTACTCAAATCCTTGAACCTTTTTCTTCCTCGACGAAGAACGCAAAGAACTCAAAGAACACCGACCTCCGACCAATGTCGACAAGAACGCCGGATCCTCGAAGATCGACGACGCGATGCCGACGAATCTTTTCTCTGCGAAGCGACGATCCTCCTTCTGCGATGCCTTCTTCTACGACGTGCAATCCTGTGACGAACCTTTGTTCAACCTTTCCTCGAGGTAGCGGAATTATATTCTTTTTGTTTGTGATTACCTTCATTGCTGATTGTCATCTTATTTGAGCCGCCTGATATCGCAATAACGGGAGGAGGTCAGAACACACGAACACGGCCGAACCACCTCCCCCCTTGGTTGTTTGATTTTGTTGCAGCACGTGTAAGGTGGGGCAGTGTCGTTGCACCACGCAGAAGCTATGAAATTGGGCGAAGAAGGGCGGCGCCGTCACGTCGTGCTGTTGAAGTCGAACAAAGTCGTGATGTCGTCGCGCCGTGCCGGAAAACCACGAAGAGACGCGGTTTGTTTATTTGGCATACAGATTGACGGGACATGGAATAATGAGAAACCGGGGCGATTTGTAGACTTTGCAACAAAGGGCAGGTCTCGGGAGGACCGCAGGCGAAGACGGAATTGAAATCGGACCACCGGAGCATGTCCGGTGGTCCGTGGAAGGAGTTGCCGGTGTGCCACGACGGACGTCCGATTGACGTGACGTTGACTTTGTTGGATTCCTCTTGATGAGATGGAACTTTTGGAAAACTTCACCTGAGTTTTGGTTTCAGTTGGATAGTGTCCGGGTTGGATTGTACCCGAAATCCAACCGGGCCCCTGGAACAGAAAAGCAGACAACTTTCAGACGGGACGTCCGTTTGACGAACCGTCAGCGGAGTTGGTGACCATATTGAGAAATGGCCCCTATGAGTATACCTATGAGATTTCAGGTTATAGTTTAGATATGTCTGGGTTGGTTCTCACACGAAACCAACCGGGCCCCTGGGACGAAAAGGCTAATAACTCACAGATCGGGCGTCTGATTGACGCGCCGTCTGTTGCGTTGAGACCCCTATGAAGATGTGATACTTGAGATACTTCTTCGTGTAACTTTGTGATACTTGGAGTATTGACCAGTAGCTCATGGAGTGGACCCTCCTGGTGACGAGCTAGGAGAGTGCAGAGACCTAGTAGCTGGCTGAGACATGACGACTGCTGATCTGTCGTCTCAATGTGTTTCGAATAGCCTAGTGGGAAGCGCTTGGTTGCAGCGGCAGACCCACAGTGGAGGAGTTCTTGGTTGTAGAGGTAGAACTGTGGTACTCAACATAAGTATTACCTCTAGAGGCTATGAGGGGGAGTGCTTGGTTGTAGCGGCAAACCCACAGCGGAGGAGCGCTTGGTTGTAGCAGCAGACCCGCGGTACTCAACAGAAGGAGTACCTCTAGAGCCTATGAGGGGGATCGCTTGGTTGTAGCGGCAGACCAATGGTGGTAAGTGCTTGGTTATAGCATCAGGCCCACATTACTCGACAGGTGGAGTACTACAGCAATCCAAGGTTAGTGGGGCGTGCTTGGTTGTAGCAGCAGGCCCACTGTACTCGACAGAGTAGGAGTTCTCCAGCAGTCGTGGTTTCGACATCATGAATAAAATCCTGGTTGATCTGAGTCTATGAACTTTGTGTTTCCTCATGATTAAGATGGGTCACTTGATAACTTAGGTATATGTATGGGCATATACCTAGGTGGTGGTTATCCATTGATTTCATAATCATTGTGTTTGCCTCATGATTGATGGGTTACTTGATAACTTAGGTATATGTATGGGCATATACCTAAGTAGAGGTTATGTGTTGATATCATTCTTTGTGGATATCCTTGTTGGATTTAGTGATACCTTGAGGGTCTCAGGGTCCCTACTGAGTATCGTTATACTCACCCCTAGACGGGCTATGTCCGCACTTTGTTTTGTTGGATGCAGACGACGGGCAGTGTTGGCAGAGGCCGAGTGTTTGAGGACTGGATGGTACCCGGAGGTGGACCTCACGGTGAGTCAGTATCTGGAGGTGGAATTCATGACGTGATGATACTCGGAGGATGTTGACGGGATAGAGCATTATGGAGGCTATCTGTACGTACCCTTCAGGTAGGATCCATGGTGGATGATCCAAGAGTTGCGCTATTTGTACCTTCCCTTCAGGTAGGATCCCTGGTGGACGATCCAGGAGTTACGCTATCTATACCTACCCTTCAGGTAGGATCTGAGGTGGATGACCTAGGAGATGCTTCTTTTCTTCCTGCTGTTAGTCTTTTCTGTTGTACTTCCTTTCAGTTGTAGTTGTACTTTCAGTTGGGTTTGTATTCTGGCCCCTTTTTACTTTTCAGTACTTTTTCTTATACTCTGTGGTGTTTTGTTTACTTTTATAAAGACAATGGCTTCCCAGTTATCAGTTTTTATGCCTTTGGTGCTAGTCGCCAGCCCCTGCCCTATGGAAGGCGGGCTTGGGGTAGTCACGGCACGGGCCCCGAGGATGGGTTGTGACAAATTGGTATCAGAGGAGTTCGGTTCTACCGCAGAACTTATAACTCTGATATTTTCTTTCTATGAAGTGACAGTGTTAAGAGTACCGAGTGTGGTTTTCAGTTTAGGGAGTCTATTATTGGTGCGGGCGGCTGACGTATCCATACACCAGGACCTTGACAACTGATTTCTGACTTTGTGCACAAAAACACTGATTTCGTGTTTGTTTTCAAAGGTTTTCCCTTAAAATAGCTCAAACTAGGTCAGCTCGCCAGGTATAAATCGTTTGACCATGTCATGTTGTTTCTTCAGGATTCCTTTTCATGGATGACCAGCTAGAGCCCAGAGGGATGTGCATACTGACTGACTGCCGAGCGACGAGGCTTCAGTACAGGGCCCTCTTACAGTAGAGGCACCAGCGGAGGCACCAGAGGTACAACCATACATTGGGCCACCGATGCCACCAGTCCCAGCATTAGGCGATGCACGCCGCTTGAGGGCGCTGCACGTGTTCCATCCCCAGAGGCCACCCAAGTTCAGGGGAGAGACGGACCCGCTGGCGGCTGAGGATTGGCAGGAGGCTATGGTGAGAGTCTTCAGGCTAGTGGGGACGCCAGCAGACTTCGTGGTAATCTTTGATGCCAAATTTCTTTAGGCAGCAGTATGCAGGTGGTGGAGCCACTTGTTCCAGTTTTTTGATGGGATGACCTTCACATGAGAAGACTTCGAGACCTTCTTCAGGGTGGAGTTTATACCAGTAGTTCTGCACCCCGAGCGTATTCATGAGCTGCTGCCTTTGCCACGAGATTTTCCATCAGTAGCTGAGTCATCTGTAGGAAGTAGATCAATGATGCAGACATCCAAGAGGACTAGAGCCAGTCGTAAGAAGAGCAGAAAGTGTTATGAATGCAGCAGGAAGGGTCACCTGGCACGTGACTGTCCGACCCCCTGCACAGTTGATCAACAGGCGTTGGAGGAGCCACCGAGACAGAAGCAGCGGCAGGTTCTTGAGCAACAGCCGAGTAGTGGACAAGGCAGTAGAGCTCCAAAAGTAGGTGGACAGGAGCATAACTAGTGGATACCTTTTGTTCTTGGTACTTCTAGTTCCATGTTGCTATTGTATTTGTGTCTTTGTACTATGAGCTGCAATAATAAAAAGACACTTATCTTTCTGATGTTTGCTTTCATGTCCTTTTGTTCGGTTGATACTGAGAGGTCCCAGTTTAATCTGTTTACTTGACCCTCACTTTTGAGATTTCTACTGGAGGAGACCTAGTGACCTCACACTGATGCCGACAGCATGACTCGACCCTTGGAGGCGAGAGTGACGGTTGGATCTCTTAGTAGTAACGTCGAGGCCTTATGACGTCATCCATGGCATGAATGCATCATTCATGTCAAGATTTATAGTATTAGGAAATAGGTGTGGTTCATCCAAGGGATGAGACCAAGTTTCTCTTTTTCGGCTAAGGAGAAATCTTAGCAGCTCTTATAGATCGTAGGCAAGGAAGGTGTAAATCATCCAAGAGTGGATGAAGACTGCACAGTGCACTAAGAAACAGGAAACTGGCGCCAGTCTTAGAGACTCGGGCGTGTTAAATGTTTCAAGAAGAGGAAGCCTTAAGGAGAGATGAGTCTGTGAAGCAGCAAATGTGGAGGCAGAGCTAGGAGAGAAGCATGAGGTGGTGTACATTTTAAAATGCTACAACCACCCGCCTTAGTTGTCCCCGCCAGGCTTAGGGAGCTAGAGGGCGGAAGAAGTGTGCGGCTGCATGCGGTCAAGGAGTGTGACCCAATGGCTCTAAAAAATGATTCAAGGGAAAATCTATGTCCACTACTAGCATCTGTGGTAACAGACATCGATATGAATTATTCCTTCCTTCCACGAATCTTGTCCTAGACCTAGAGTTTCCAGTAAGCTGTGGACTTGACCCTCACATCTGGAGATACCTTGGGAGTAGACTCGATAATCACACTTACGCCGATGGTGTGGTCTGACCCTCGAGGTGAGAGTTTCCATTGGAATATCTTGGTGGCAGCGTCGAGGCCTTACAACGTTGGTCTCAGAATGGATTGGATTCACAGTTCATGCTCAGATTGACTGTATTAGGCAAAAAGGTTGTGGTTTAACTATGACGTCGGGATGGGTTTTCCTTGGTCGATGAAAAGGAAACCCCAGGCAGCACAGCATAGACTCATGCATTGGAGGGTGCGGACGATCACTCTTGAGTCGGCCAACCCTACCCTCATGGCAGTAGGAGTTTTGAGTTTTTGTTCTTAACAGGAATTATAGACCTCTGGAATTCGAGGATGGTGACCACGTTTTCTTACGGGTCTCACCTCGACGAGATCTATGGAGTTGTGGACGAGGAGGCAAGTAGCCTCTGAGGTTCAGCAGACCTTTTCAAGTCCTCAGCAGGGTAGGCGAGGTGGCTTACTGCTTGACCCATCCACCTCAATTACACCAGGTGCACGATGATTTCCACATATCTCGACTGGGAAGATACGTGCTTGACCCGATGCATATCATCGACCATGGGGAGCTGGACTTTGGCGTTGGGGTGACTTTTGCGGGGTTCTAGTAGGAATTGAGGATCGACAGGAGCGGTCCTACGAGGATGGTCGATTCCTCTTCTGCGCTTTCACTGGCAGTACAGGAACCTCCAGGTGAGCACGTGGGAGCGGAAGGCTCAGATGTGTGCTCAGTGCCGCTTTTGTATCCTTAGTTTGTGTTAAAGCTTTACAGGGACGTAAATACCTAAGGTGGGAGTAATGTAAAGACCCGAAAATTTCAAGAAATTTTTTTTTCTTAATTTTCTTTGGAATTTTACAAGAGCGTAGTTTCTGACGGCGCCTGATTCCGAGGTCCGGTGTGCCCAGAATCAATTTCCGAAGTTTAGCTCGGGTACGTTCAGTGAATGAATGAGCAGGTTTTTCTAACTTTTGAACAGGTGCTTGGAATTGAAATCTTAGGGCACTGATGAACTCGTAGCGCCGGTTTTTGCTTAAGAAGACCCTTTCTGGAGTTGCGTTTGTTCGGGAGGAGTTTTACTTAATTGGGTTAATTAATGAATAAAATAAAATATCATGCAACAGATTTTATTTTTATTCAAGGAAGTGTTAACCTAAGCTAAAGTGGTTGAGTGGGACCCACATCCTAACTAATCCACTAGTTAGGATATTAGTGGGGTGGGGACCACACGAGCCCCACCCTTTCAACTTCCTCAACCCCCTAATAATTAAGGTTACGCACCCGCACCCCCTTTTTTTTTAAATAAAGTCAACTTGTGCATTTAATTAAATATTAAATGCCTCTTTTAATTGAGCGGCTTAAACGTTGCAATTAATTCTATTAATTTTTGATTCGTTTTTCACCTTTCAAGAGCTTTGGCATGAGTAATAAAATAAGAAAAACTCTTTTTTTGTGGTTATCTTGTTGAGAGAGGGCTTGGGAGAATTACTCGAAGCCTTGAACCTTTTTCTTCCTCGACGAAGAACATGAAAAACGCGAAGAACGCCGACCTCCGATGAAGGTCGACAAGAACACCGGATCCTCGGAGATCGACGACGCGATGCCAATGAATCTTTTCTCCATGAAGCGACGATCCTCCATCTGCGACGCCTTCTTCCGCGATGTGCAATCCTATGACGAACCTTCGTTCAACCTTTCCTCGAGGTAGGGGAATTATATTCTTTTTGTTCGTGATTACCTTCATCGATGATTGTCATCTTATTTGAGCCGCCTGATTTCGCAATAACGGGAGGAGGTTGGACCACATGAACACGGCCAACCCTCCTCCCCCCTTGGTTGTTTGATTTTGTTGCGGCACATGTAAGGCGGCGCGGTGCCGTTGCACCACGCGGAAGTTATGAAATTTGGTGAAGAAGTATGACACCGTCACACCGCACCGTTGAAGTTGAACAAAGCAGCGGCGCCGTCGCGCCGCACCAGAAAACCACGAAGAGACGCGTTTTGTTTATTTGGCGTACGGATCGATGGTCCATGGAAGAACGAGCCGCAGGGGCGATTTAAAGACTTTGCAGTGAAGGGTAGGTTCAGCGAGGACCACAGGCGAAGACAGAATTGAAATCGGACCACCGGAGCGCGTCTGGTGGTCTACGGAAGGAGCTGTCGGCACGCCGCGCCGGCGCGCCACGCCGGCGCGGTGGCGCTGGTGGCCGAAGGCGGCGGTCAGTCGCTCGAAGGCGGCGGCGCCCCGGCGCGCCGCCGGCAGGAGCCATTGCGGCTGAAGTCGCGGTGGAGGAGGGATCCCGCAGCCGCGCGAGATTCAGAGGGGAGACGCGGCGGGTCACCCCATCGCTGGCAGGGAGCGGCCCCCACGTGAGGGCCACGGATTCTTTCACAGGGGGCAACCGCAACCCCTATTCCGCTCAGCCGGACAGCCGAGCGGCCACGCGGCTGCACCAGCGCGGCAGGCCGACTGGCCGAGCCGGGCTGCTCCCTATTGGGCCGGACCCAGACCCGGTTCAGGTCGACCCAGTTCGGGCCGACCTAGGGGGTCTCGGGCCGGGTCGGATCGGGCCCGAACCCCCTATTTTCGGGCAGTTTCTATTCAAATGCTCATATCTTGGGCCACAGACCTTCGATCGATGCACCGTATATTGCATAGCGATCCTTGGATCGAGGCGGTCATTTCGGTATATTACACTCAGGCTTTTGGAGAACTTTGGGTATGACCGGGTTGGTTCGAACACGAAACCAACCGGGCCCTCAGAGCGGAAACGCTTATATCTTGAGCTCCGAACGTCCGATTGACGTGTCGTCGACTTTATTGGATTCCTCTTGATGAGACGGAAATTTTGGAATACTTCACCTGATTTTTGGTTGCAGTTGGATAGTGGCCGGGTTGGATTGTACCCGAAATCCAACCGGGCCCCTGGAACGGAAAAGCTGATAACTTTCAGACGGGACATCCGTTTGAAAAACCGTCAGTGGCATTGGTGATCATGTTGAGAAACGGTCCCTATGTGTATATCTATGAGTGTTCGGGGTACAGTTGAGATATGGCCGGGTTGGTTCGCACACAAAACCAACCGGGCCCCTGGGACGAAAAGGCTAATAACTCACAGACCGGGCATCCGATTGACGCGCCATCTGTTGCGTTGAGACCCCTATGACGAGGTGGTCCTTGAGATAATTCTTCTTGGAACTTTGTGATACTTGGAGTATCGACCAGTAGCTCTTGGAGCGGACCCTCTCGGTGACGAGCTAGCAAAGTTCAGAGACCTAGTAGCTGGCTGAGACTTGACGACTGCAGAGATGTCGTCTCGGTGTGTTTCGGATAGCCCAGTGGGGAGCGCTTGTTTGCAGCGCCAGACCCACGGCAGAGGAGGGCATGGTTGTAGTGGCAGACCCGCGGCACTCAATAGAAGAAGTACCTCTGGAGGTTATGAGGGGGAGCGCTTGGTTGTAGAGGCAGACCCATGGCGGAGGAGCGCTTGGTTGTAGCGGCAGACCCGCGGTACTCAACAGAAGGAGTACCTCTGTAGCCTATGATGGGGAACACTTGTTTGTAGCGGTAGACCCATGGTGGGAAGCGCTTGGTTGTAGCAGCAGGCCCACAGTACTCGACAGGTGGATTACTACAGGAGTACAAGGTTAGTGGGGAGCGCTTGGTTTTAGCAGTAGGCCCACTGTACTCGACAGAGGAGGAGTTCTTCAGCAGCCGTGGTTTCGACATCATCACTAAAATCCTGGTTGAGCTGAGTCTATGACCTTTGTGTTTCCTCATGATTGAGATGGGTCACTTGATAACTTAGGTATATGTATGGGCATATACCTGGGTGGTGGTTATCCTTTGATTTCATAATCCTTGTGTTTGCCTCATGATTGATGGGTTACATGATAACTTAGGTATATGTATGGGCATATACCTAAGTAGAGGTTATCTGTTGAGATCTTTATTTGTGTATATCCTTGTTGGATTTAGTGAGACCTTGAGGGTCTCGGGGTCCCTACTGAGTATCGTTATACTCACCCCTACAAAGGCTATGCCCACACTTCGTTGTGTTGGATGCAGACGACGGGCAGCATTGATAGAGGCCGAGTGTTCGAGGACTGGACGGTACCCGGAGGTGGACCTCACGAAGAGTCAGTATCCGGAGGTGGACTTCACGACGTGATGATACTCGGAGGAGGTTGATGGTCGAGTGCATTATGGAGGCTATCTGTACCTACCCTTCATGTAGTATCTGTGGTGGACGATCCAGGAGCTGCGATGTCTGTACCTACCCTTTAGGTAGGATCCGTGGTGGACGATACAGGAGTTGCGCTATCTGTACCTACCATCAAGGTAGGATCCGAGGTGGACGACCCAGGAGCTGCTTCTTTTCTTCCAGTTGTTAGTATTTTATGTTGTACTTCCTTTCAGTTGTAGCTGTACTTTCAGTTGGGTTTGTATTCTGGCCCCTTTTTACTTTTCAGCACTTTCTCTTGTACTCTATGGTGTTTTGTTTACTTTTATAAAGGCAATGCCTTCCCAGTTATCGGGTTTTACGCCTTTGGTGCTTGTCTCCAGCCCCTGTCCTATGGAAGGCGGGCTTGGGGTAGTCATGGAACGTGCCCCAAGGACGGGTCGTGACAGTTATCAAGATATTCCTTAAAAAATCTATTCATTAAATCCATGAAAACAGATGGTGCATTCGTCAGTCCAAATGGAATCACTGTAAACTGATAATTACCATACCTGGTTCGAAATGCTATCTTTAGAATATCTTTCTTCCTCACACTCAGTTGGTGATATTCGAATCGAAGGTCAATATTTGAAAAGTATTTAGCTCCATGAAGTTTATCAAATAAATCATCAATCTGGGGAAGAGGATACTTATTATTTATTGTAATAGCATTGATTTACCTGTAATCAATGTATATACTCATGGATCCATCTTTCTTCTTGACCAACAAGACTGGGGATTCCCTTGAAGAAACACTAGGTTGAATAAATCCTTTTTCACTTAAATCCTCTAGTTTTTTATTTAGCTCCACTAACTCCACAGTGGCCATTCTATAGGGGGTCTTTGATATAGGTCTTGATCCAATAATTAAGTCAATGAAAAACTCAATTTCACACTCTGAAGGATGTCTAGGTAAATCCAATGGAAACACATCAATGTATTCTTTCACTATATGCACATCTTCAATTTGAATATTTCATTCCTTGCCCATAGATATTGGGTTCTCTTCCTCTCCAAGAATTGAATTCAATAGAGCTGCTGGGGGTGGGTCTAGATAAGAATCAGATGGCAAGGTCTCTGCTCTAAAGATAAGAGATTTTACACCATTTTCAAAAAATGTAACTTCTTTTTTCCTACAATAAATCTTTGCATCATAATTTGACAGCCAATACATACTGAGAATTATATCAAATTTAGTCATTAGTATGATGATAAGGTTAGAAATTAAAGCACGTTTTGGTGTCTGGAGGGGAACTAGTCGACATGCCTTTGTTGCAATGATACATCCCTTGTGATTTTTGAGTGACAACTCCTTTGTTAAATCAAATTAGGCATATATAATTTTCTTGGAAAACTAATAAGATATAAATGAATGTAATGATCTAGAATCAAATAAGGTATTGGCTAAGTTTGAGGAAACAATTATAGTACCTTCCACCACGTCATTAGGAACTTCAACATACACGGTTGTAATCACATAGGCTCTCCCTTGTTCTCTTGGCTTTTTCTGAGGCATGTTTCCTTGGTGCTTAGGACACTCATTTTCATAGTGTCCCATCTCTCTGCAATTTTAGCATTGAATATCATTGAATTGTTTCTTCCCCTTGCATTAATCAGATCTATGACCCTTTTCTACACAGTTATAGAAGACTCACATGCCTTTCAAGAATTTCCCAAGATGATTCTTTCCATAGTTCTCACATAATGGGAATAACTTTGTTACCTTGCTCTTCTTTAGTGCTTCTCCTTTTCCTTTGTTATCAGAGTACCGCTTATTATCTTGGTTTCCTTTGAAAAGATTTTATCTAGAAAATTCTCTCTCTATTTTGATGGAACTCGATACAATTTCATCATATGATGAAAATTATTAAGAATCCAGTGCCATTAGAAGACTTGGTTTAAGACCTTAAAATAAACGATCAATCTTGTTTGCCGAGTCACGTACGTAATCCACATTATACCTAGCCAACCTTGTGAAAGTAGCCTCATACTCTACAACACTGTCTTCTTTCCTTTGTTTTAAGATAAGGAAATTACTCTTCATTTCAGTTCATTGATCATGAGGGAAATATTTTTCAAAAAATATTTCCTTAAAAGTTCTTCATTCCATATCTTATATTTCATCTTCCTCCATGGTATTTTGAATCAAGGACCACCATTGATCAGTGTCGCCCTTGAGACAATAAACTGTCAGTACTACCTTTTCATTTTCATTACATATTAATTCTATGAATATCTTTTCAAGGTACTTGACTCATTGATCAACAACCACTGGATTAGTAGTCTCGCTGAAATATGGGGGCTTCTGCTAGATGAAACGATCCATCATAGGTGTGGAATGGTTATTCATTACAACCTAAGTAAGTTGTCCCAATATGGTCATGATCTGATTTGCTCTAACATTGACTGTGTTGACTTTCTTATTGGGAAGATCCCTACCTTTCCCACAAGTATTGATTCCCATTCTTCCGTTAGACTCCATTTCTAAATAATGAGATACACTAGATTGGTTTATGAAACTTAAATAGAAAATCACTCAACATAGATTGAAATTCTATGCATAGGTAATCTTATAAACATGATTTCTCTGAGGAAAAATTTATATTAAACTCCTTCATAATGGATTGTAAAGAAAATTTTAATTATCCTAAGCATATCCCTCAGGAGTGTCATAACCAAGAGTGTAGCAAATCCCATTGTCGTGCACCAATTCATGTTCGATTCTAGATTAAAGAAATGTTTTCGGTTTTTACACCTAGATACATCTGTGCCAGAGCCGCCTCTACCAGCTCGTATCCAGACAGGGTCATATTACTTAAATTATCCACATAATCTATTCCTTACCAAAATACCAGGATGTTATTGTATGTTTATCTTCCAATACTACCTTATAGATTTGTTCCCTATTATACATTTCCTACTCTAATTTCCAAATTTTCTACTAAACTTCCTCTGATACCAACTGTAACGCCCTGAACCCTCTAGACCAGAGCCGATAAATTACTTGTTATATTGGCATGGTTATAAGGAATGAAAATACAAAAGGAATGAACATTTTAGTAGTCTTTAAGAAACTAGATACATAGATGTTACTCAAATTACATAGGAATAGTTTACAAAATACAATACATAACGAAACTAAAAACTGCATACACAAGAACTCAATAAATGATCGCCTCTTTGTCACCAGTTGAAAGTAAACAATGAAAGGGGTGATCTCAAATGCTCAGTAAGGGTTAAAAATAGCAGAAGCATGATTACAATAATAAGAGAATCACAATCAATCTGACATAATCAATATGGAATAGTGAATAAATGAATAACTAATGTCATTAATAAACTGAGAATGAAACTGCATCCATATATTTTGTCATAGTGAAGACCTCATAGATAATAATAATAACTAATAATGAATAAATATAATGATTATTAATTGTATGTCATGTATCTGGAACATGGAACCATAATACCGTAAAAATGGTTTAGTTCTGTGGGTAGAAACCTGTCTAATTTTTGGAAACAAACTCAAAGGGTTTGTCACCAACTGATTTGTCTCACGATACCTGCCGATGCATCGAGGGGAAATAGTGGGCCCCACTCACCACTGCATGTCCAAATCATTATTTATACATTGATTCAATATAATAGCAATATACCTTTTCGATATCCGTATAGAGTAGAGTATACAGATTCATCAATATTTCAATAGTTAAAATAACATTCAAAATAAACATCGTATGTAAAATGGTATATGGTTTAGACAACAAACATATCCATGATATGAGATTATGGATATTTAATATAAATATAATTTCAAAAAAAATTGATCTCCAATGGGCAGTAGGTACACCACATAAGGATTATTAGGTGGACCATACAAAGTTAGTCACAACAAAATAGTAGTTGATACAAAGTCTCTTACCACAATGCAATCGGTCGAATCATATGACCAAAACTTAATAACCCTCAAATAAATCTTTGAATCAAATGAATATAAAGAGATTAATGTAATTATATATCAAATAGAAGTACACATTTACCACATACATGAAATAAGTGGAAAATAATGAAAATCTCACAGAACTGAAAGTGAGATGAGAAACCTCGTACCTTTTTCTCGAGTGTGTTCTTAATTTTTTTTAATGACCTGAATAATAAAATTTAGATCAATTAATAAGTACAAAACCTCCTATAAAAGTAATTTATTTAGTATATAATTATTAGGTTCATTCATGGCCCTTTTAATGGGTTTAGGAGGTTAAATTTTATTGGTTGGGAAGCATTTTCTTCCTTGGTTTCCATGATTCATTTATTTCCTTTCATGAATGGAAGTACGTTTGAAATGTGGAAAAATATCCCAAGATGTTAATATATATTATTAGTTAAATTAAAGAGATATAAATGGTCTTATAATGATTTTATTTTATATACTTGAGGATGAATCATTAGTTAAAAGTTTTTTATAAACGCTTGGATTTAGCTTGGCAGTTTTGTATACAATGAACTCGTTTTGTATTATTATTCTGTATTATGAGTGTGTAAAGATTACAGAACATTAATGAGATGAAATAAATATATTCTGATTTGTTTCAACCATTAAAATGGTTTTATGACCAGTAATTAAGGATAAAGTGAAGAACAAAACTCCTTCTTCTACAAAGGTTATAAATTGGAACCTCATGGACGTTGATTTTTTTTATAAAAATAAAAAGGGAAGAGTAAGAATATTGATGATGGTTATTCCATTAACATGATATAATTATAGTATATATATGATATTAGAGTTTATCATGGGCATTTGGATAGACGAGGTGAGAAGAGAAAAATAAAAGAGATGATCTTGAAAATAAAAAAAAAGTTGAGAGATCCCTTATGAAAATTCGGCAGCCTAACGGCGTCACTTAAAATTTCATAAAATCAAATGATGAGAATAAAAGGTTATCTAATAATATTGAAATAAAAATTACAGTAATAAGAATAAATAAAATCAAACCCCAAAATATGAGAAAGGAATTTCAAATAGCTAACATAAAAGAAGTGTCGACTTAAAGAAGAGAATGAAGAATTCCCTTACCTTGTAGAGTAACTCCTATATCTTGAAGTATGGGACCTTAGGGGCTTAGAAAAACCTTGGGAGGAGTCCTAGATAGATAAAACCACCAGATCTTTGAGGATGAGGGATTTTTAATGAAAGAAAATGAATGGAAGAGTGGGTATTTATAGAAAAAGAGAGGTAATTTTTTAATAATTTCAAAGGGACGCCTCATTAGTGGTTTTTGCCAAACCATGGGCTTGCCCATGTTATTTGCCCATGGTTTTAGACACTTGGGAAACCTCATGTCATAATTTACTATACAAAAGTCTACCATACTTTTATATTTAATTATTACATCATTATGATGTCATTAAACTATTGAAAACTCAAAACTGTATTTTTACTATTCATGAAAAATTCGTGTATTTTAGAAAAATCCCAAAAATTTACCCTAACCATTTTTTGACATTTAGAATTAAAAAATGAACTCCATTTTTTGAAAATAATTTTCTAAGTATTTTTAATTTAATTTTTAAATAAAATCATAGTTAATTCGAAAAATAACAATTTTAAAGGTATAATTAGTTATATATCACATTGAAAAATTAATTAATATCTCATTATGTTATTACCTTATGAAAATAAAATATTATCATTATTAACTATTTATAAGTGTCATATTATTATTCATTTTCTATTCATTAGGGTATGTTACTACTCATCAAAAATCAAGTTGGTTCTATCAGACTCCAAATGACTTACTGGTCAGAACTCTAGATGACCATTTTTCGAAATTCAAAACATAGTAGTGGAAAATTTATGTTTAATAGATAGCTTATACGTTTCTCCTATAATGTTTTGATTCACATAATACATATTTATTCATGAAATATAGGCTATGAATAGAATGTATTTAATAGAAGTATTCCATAAAATGTTTGGGGTGTTATATACTTCAAGTATTCTACAAATATTATGATATAATAAAATTATTATATAACATATACTGATATTTTATTATGTTAATTTAGTAACCTATATCCATCTCCTCTTCCACAAAATGGGAAACAAAACGGTTGATCGTGCGTAATGCGGACTACCGCCTCAAAAAAATATGTAATTCATTTTCCATCATTGCCTATCATAGGTGTATAGAATGATGTATTTAAATTATATAAATGAAATTAATAAAAAAATTACACTTCCAAAAATATAATATCATAAATACAATCTTAATTTCTATTCCTTTGGAATACGATGACGTCGCTCGTGTGTATGGTGGAATACCGCCTTGGGAATCAACGTGATTCACTTTGTAAAGACACGGAAGTTTCAAGCAAATTTTTTTCTTAATTTCTTTGAAATTTTATGAGTCCGCAATTTCTTATGGCACCTGATTCTGAGGACCGGTGTGCCCAGAAACAATTTCTGAAGTTCAGCTCTGGTATGTTCAGTAAACGAACGAGTGAGATTTTCTGTCTTTTGAACCGGTGCTCAGAATTCAAAACCAAGGGCACTGATGAACTCGTAACGCCGGTAATTGCTTAAGGGGGCCTTTACCACAATTGCGTTTGTGCGGGTGGAGAAGTTAAAAATTGTGGATTAAATGAGGAATGAATAAAATTGTGAAACAATTTGATTTTAAGTCTAAGGTGGTTTTATCCTACATGGGGGAGTTGTGGTGGCACCTAAATACCCATGTGAAGATAAATGTGAGGATAAATGTGATGTGGATCCCACACGAGCCCCTACCATTCACATTCACATAAATCACTTTAACTCTCATAAACTCCCACCTTTAATTATGAAACCCATCCACTTCCTTATTAAATTTTCCAACCTACATTTAATTAATTATGAGGATTTGTTTTTCAAATTTTGAATGGCTTGGCAAGTTCAATTAAAATAAGGTGGAATCTTATTTTAATTTGGTTGGCACTTGTGTTGGGAATATTTTGGAGAGAAAGCTCCAAAGCCTTGAAGAACTTCTTCCTCCCGTGAAGAACGGTGTCTCTTCTTCGAAGAATACTGAGGTTACATCTTCTCTGATGAGACACCGACGAACGAGCAGGGATCGGTAGTGTGGTGTAGGCGCAACGAACTACATTGACTCCGACGACTTCCTCACATCAAATCCGATGAATGAAAAACATCACGAGGTAGGGGAATTTTATTTTATTTACTCTTTACCTTTTGAGAAAATAACAACGAGCGCGGACTAACCTCTACCCGGTTGATCCGCGAAATGATCGTTCATGCGGGATGGATGTAGGGGTTTATTTCGAGTGGATTTATCTCACGAGCATGTGCGTTTATTTATATGATGTTTGTATAATTTATTCTTGAATAAATTATACCCTTGTAATTGATGAAATATAGTTTTTATTGATCGACCCTTTTGATAACGCCTAACGCAGAGGGCGTGGGCCGAACAAACACGGGCCGACAATCCTCCGCAGATTGTTTGTTGATGTGCGGATTGATGGGCGATGACGAAACAGGCCGAAATGGAGATTTGAAGCCTCTGTAGTGAAGTTCGAGTTCTGTGGTGACCTTAGGCGCAGACAGCGGACGAAATGGACCACCAGTGCACGTCCGGTGGTCCGCGGAAAGTGGCGGCGGCGGCAGCGCGCTGCAGGAGAAGACCGTCGCGGCTGAGTTGTCACAGTGGGAGATGAACCAGAATGACAAATCCATTCCAGATATGAGAGGCGCGACTTTAATGCCGCACCAGTTCAATCAACCGGGGGGAACGGTGCCCTCGCTCCACGACATCCGCTCGGCCACGCTGGCCGAGCCACAACCGGCCGGGCTGCGCCGCCAGTGCCGGGTCGGGCAACTTGCGCTGGACCGGGCCGCGCCCTACCAGGCCGGACCCAGACCCGGTTTGGTTTGACCCGGTTCGGGCTGACCCTGGGGTAATGGGTCGGGTCGGACTGGGCCCAAACCCCCTAATTTTGGACAATCTTCAGTTAAATTCCCATATCTTGGGTTTCTTACCTTCAATCGATGCACCGTTAGTTGCGTAGGATTACTTGGATCGAGACGGTCGTTTCGGTATATTACAATCAAGGTTTTGGCAAAATTTGTGTACTGCCGGGTTGGTTCGATCCCGAAACCAATCGGGCCCTCGGAGCAGAAACGCTTATAACATGAGCTCCGGACATCCAATTGATGTACCATTGACTTTGTTGGATTCCTCTTGATTACACAGTTATTTTTGTATACTTCACCTAAGGTTTGGAACCAGTTGAAGTATGGTCAGGTTGGATTGTACCCAAATTCCAGTCGGGCCCCTGGGATGGAAAAGACGATAACTTTCAGACCAGACGTTCGTTTGACGAACCGTCAACAATGATGGTAATCTCGTTGAGAAACGGTCCCTTTAAGTATACCCTATGATATTTTGGGGTACAGTTGAGATACCGTTGGGTTGGTTCGTACACGAAACCAACCGGGCCCCCAGGACGAAAAGGCTAATAACTCACAGACCGGGCGACCGATTGACGCGCCATCTATTGCATTGAGACCCATGTGATGAGGTGGTTCTTTGTGATACTTCTTCGTGGGACTTTCTGATACATGGATTATCGACCAGTAGCTCATGGAGCGGACCCTCTCGAAGACGAGCGTACGGAGTATGGAGACTTTGTATCTGGCTGAGACCTGATGAATGCTTGTCCGATTCAAGTCGGGGTGACTTGACTAGCCCAGTGGGGAGTACTACCTTGTTTGGGTGGCAGACCCACGGTGGGGAGCACTACTGTGTTTGGGTGGCAGACCCATGGTGCTTGATAGAAGGATTACCTCTATAGGCTATTAGGGGGGCACTATTATGTTGGGGTGCTAGACCCATGGCGGGGAGCACTACTGTGTTTTGGTGGAAAACCTGCAGTACTTTACAGGAGGAGTATCTTAGCAGTCTAAGGTTAGTGAGTAGCGCCTCGGAGTCATGACAGGGCTATTGTACTTGATAGAGGAGGAATTCTCTAGCAGTTGTGGTTTCAATATCGTGAATAAAAATCCTGGTTTGAGCTGAGTCAATGACCTTTGTGTATTCCTCATGATTAAGATGTGTTAGTTGATAAATTAGGTATATGTATGGGCATATACCTAAGTAGTGGTTATCCTTTTATTTCATATGTGTGTGATACCTCATGATTGAGATGGGCTATTTGATAACTTAGGTATAAGTATGGGCTTTTACCTAAGTAAGGGTTATCTGTTTAGATCCTTCTTTGTGGTTATCCTTGTTGGATTTAGTGAGACCTTGAGGGTCTCGGGGTACCTACTGAGTATCGTTATACTCACCCCTGAATGGGCTATACCCGCACCTCATTGTGTTAGATGTAGATGACGGACAGCACTGACGGAGGCCGAGTGTTCGAGGACTGGACGGTACCGGGAGGTTGACCTCATGACGAGTTGGTACCCAGAGGTGGAACCCACGACGAGTCAGTATCTGGAGGTGGACTTCACGATGAGATGGTACTCGAAGAAGGTTGACGAGCGAGAGAGTTGAGGATGCTATCTATACCTACCCTTTAGGTAGGATCCGTGGTGGACGATCCATGAGCTACTTCTATATTTCCAGCTTCTTGTCTTTTCGGTTGTACTTTCGTTCGGTTGTAGCTTTACTTTTCAGTTGGGTTTGTATTCTGGACCATTTAATTTTTAGCACTTTCTTTTATACTTATTGTATTTTTTTCTCTTGTATTTTGTGGTGTTTGATTACTTTTATAAAGACAATGTCTTCCCAGTTATCGGGATTTACGCCTTTGGTTCTAGTCTCCAGCCCCTGGCCTATGGAAGGCGGGCTTGGGGTAGTCACGGCATGGGCCTCGAAGACGGGTCGTGACAAATTAGTATCATAGGAGTCGGTTCTACCACAGAACTTAGGAATCTGATATTTATTTTCTATGAAGAAACCATGTTAAGGGTGCTAAGTGTGGTCTTCAATTCAGGGAGCCCAGTGTTGGTGCGGGTGGCCGACGTATCCATACACCAGGACCCTGACTTCTGATTTCCGAATCAGTGCACAAAAAAACTGATTGCGTGTATGATTTCAAAAAAAAAATTTAAAATCAGCTCAAACTAGCTCATCTCACCAGGTATAATTGTTTGACCGTGTTGAATATGTTCTTTTAGGATGCCTCCCCATGAACGACCAGCTAGAGCCTCGATATTTGTATGTACTGACAGGCCAACGAGCAACGAGGCCTCAATATAGGGATCTCATCTAGTTGAGGCACCAACGGAGGCACCAGTGGTACTACCACCTGTTGGGCCACTGATTCCACCAGCCCCAGTAGCAGACGATGCACGCCGCTTGAGAGTGTTGCATAAGTTCCAGTGCCAGAGGCCACCCAGGTTCTGGGGAGAGACGGACCCATAGGCGGCTGAGAATTGGCTGGAGGCTGTGGTGAGAGTCTTCAAGCTAGTAGGTACACCAGTGGACTTTATGGTGATCCTTGCTTCTAGCCTCTTTTAGGCAGAAGCAAGCAGATGGTGAAGCCAAATGATCCAGATGCGTGACGAGATGTCACTTCTATGGGAAGACTTCGAGAGCCTATTATGGGTAGAGTTTGTATCAGCCACCCTTCGAGTGGTGCGGATACAGAAGCTACTTAATCTGGAGTAGGGAAGCATGAGTGTATCTCAGTACTCAGCGAGGTTCACAGACCTCTCGCGTTACTCTACAGACATGGTACGGGACCCGTTCTTCTAGGCCTGGACCTTCAAGCAGGGACTGAGGCACGAGATCAGAGCTTCGACGATCCCTCTCCGCATTTTGACCCAGGCAGGGGTGTTGGAGCGAGCCCTCTTAGTGGAGAGTTTCCTTGCTGAGCAGAATCCAGTAGCAGGACCCACCACTAGTCGACTTATAGCAAAGTCTTATGCAGCTGACAGTAGACATACGACACAGAGGTCCAGGAGGTCCAGACCTATAGGTGGTCGACCACATGACTCAGGGTCGGTAGTGCGGAGCACCAAGGGTAGAGACAAAGCCAGACCTTCCATGCTATGTTACACATGTGGCGGACAGGGTCACATGGCTCGTGACTGTTCGACCCACTGCTCGGATGATCAGTAGATAGATGAAGAACCTCCCAGGCAGAGGCATAGGTTCGATCGAGGCGGACCACAAGGAGCAGATGGCAGAGGCAGAAAAGCTGGCCGTGCAGATGGAGGTGGACGACGCTTCGAGGTGTTGCCACCACCACCACCCGGAGGACCACCCCGACCATAGGGAACGGGTGGATATAGAAGAGATCAGCTTCAGGAAGCTGAAGCATATGACTATGAATCTCTGAAAGCTGGTGGACAGGAGTGGGTCTAGGCATGGAGGCCCTTTTTCTTGGTGTTTTTAGTTTCCATGTTGTCGCTGTTGTGTTTTCTTTGTGTCTGTGTACTACGAGCTGCAGTAATAAAAGATACTTATCTTTGTGATGATTACTTTCTTGTCTACTTTATATGGTTGATACTAATAGGTTCCAGTTTAAAACTGTTGACTTGATCCTCACTTTCGAGATACCTACTGGAGGATACCCAGTGACCGCACACTACTGTCGACAGTGTGACTCAACCCTTGGAGGCGAGAGTAACGGTTAGATCTATTGGTAGTAGGTTCGAGGCCTTACGACGTCGTCCATAGCATGAAATAGTACTTTTCATGTTAGGATTGATTATATTAGGCAAAGAACGTGGTTCATCTAGGGGATGAGACCAGATTTCTCTTTTCGGTAGAGGAGAAATCCCAGCAGCTCTTGGGTGTAACGTAGACGAAAAATGGTGGAGATTAGTTCTTACAATTGGCTAGTCTCACCCATTGTTCGTTGAGCAAACGGTTTACAATTCTCTCTATATCAAATAGTC
Organism: Viscum album; assembly: GCA_963277665.1. NCBI lineage: Eukaryota > Viridiplantae > Streptophyta > Magnoliopsida > Santalales > Viscaceae > Viscum > Viscum album. The sequence continues at coordinate 74,881,516 of OY728165.1, read as the reverse complement.
TCAGGTGTATCTACTCTCTGAAGGACATAAACCTGAGACAGCGGTGATGGATTGAATTCCTCCAGGACTATGACTTTGAGATAGTTAAACTCTTAGGGAGAAGAACATTGTAGCAGATTCTCTTAGTAGAAGATAGGGCGTTCAGTTGTTAGGAGTGGAGAGATAACAGCTGGCCGCGTTTCTGATATCCTTTATGGATAGTGATAGACTTTGCACGTGTAGAACCAGAGATGGTTCAGGATACGATGAAAAAGGTGTAGATCATCCAAGAGCGGATGAAGACTGCACAGAGCAAACCGAAGCCTTATGTTGATAGGAGATAAGACCACTAGAGAACAAGGGTGGAGACCACATCTTCTTACGGGTCTCACCTCGACGAGGTTTATGGAGATTTGGTCGGGGCAGCAAGTTATCTCTACACTTCATCGGACCTTTCCAGGTCCCCAGCAGAGTAGGCAAGGTGGATTTCCGCCTAGCCCTTCCACCTCGGATGCACCGGGTGCACGACATCATCCACGTATCTCAGCTGAGGAGATGTGGGCACGACCTATCCGTCATCATCGACCACGGAGATCTGGACATCGATGACGGGGTGACTTTCACGGGGTTCCAGTAGAGGTAGAGGATCGACATGAGCGGGTCCTACGGGGACAGTTGAATCCTCTTGAATGCTTTCTTTGGCAGCACGGGAACCTCCAGAAGAGCACATTGGAGCGTGTGGCTCAGATGTGTTCTCGGTACCTCCTTTAGTTTCCCTAGTTTTTCTTATAGTTTTATGGGGACGTAAATCCCAGAGGTGGGAGTAATTTAAAGAACTGGAAATTTCAAGGAAATTTTTTTCTTAATTTATTTGGAATTTTACGAGTCGGCGGTTTCTGACGGCACCTGATTCTGAGGCCCGATGTGCCCAGAATCAATTTTTGAAGTTCAGCTCAGGTACGTTCAGTAAACGAACGGGCGGGATTTTCTATCTTTTGAACCGGTTCTTGGAATTGAAAACCGAGGGCACCAATGAACTCACAATGTCGGTAATTGCTTAAGGGGACCTTTACCGCAATTGCGTTTGTGCAGGTGGAGAAGTTAAAAATTCTGGATTAAATGTGGAATGAATAAAATTGTGAAATAATTTTATTTTAAATCTAAGGTGGTTTTATCCTACATGTGGTAGTTGGGGTGGCACCTAACTACCCATGTGAGGATAAATGTGAGGTGGGGCTCACATGAGCCCCAACCTTTCACATTCACATAACTCACTTTAACTCTCATAAACTCCCACCTTTAATTATGAAACTCATAGACTTCTTTATTAAATTTTCCAACCTACATTTAATTAGTTAAGAGGATTTGTTTTTCAAATTTTTAATGGCTTGGAAAGTTCAATTAAAATAAGGTGGAAGCTTATTTTAATTTGGTTGGCACTTGTGTTGGGAATCTTTTGGAGAGAAAGCTTCAAAGCCTTGAAGAACTTCTTCCTCTCGTGAAGAACGACGTCTCTTCTTCTTAGAATACTGAGGTTCTATCTTCTCCGACGAGACACCGACGAATGAGTAGGGATCAGTAGCGTGGTGCGGGCGCAACGAACTACATTGACTCTGATGACTTCCTCACGTCAAATCTGAAAAACGACAAACGTCACGAGGTAGGGGAATTGTATTTGATTTACTCTTTACCTTTTGAGAAAATAACGATGAGTGCGGACCAACCTCTGCCCGGTTGATCCGCAGAATGCTCGTTCATGTGGGATGGAAGTAGGGGTTTATTTCAAGTGGTTTTATCTCACGAGCATGTGCGTTTATTTATATGATGTTTGTATAATTTTTCTTGAATAAATTATACCCTTGTAATTGATGAAATATAGTGTTTGTTGATCGACCCTTTTGATAACGCCTAACGTGGAGGGAGCGGGCTGAACAAACATGGGCCGACAATCCTCCGCAAATTGTTTTTTGATATGTGGATTGATGGGTGACAACAAAATGGGCCGCAATGGAGATTTGAAGCCTCCACAGGGATGTTCGGGTTCCGTGGTGACCTTAGGCGCAGAAGGCGGGCGAAACGGACCACCGGTGCACGTCCTGTGGTCCGCGGAAAGCGGTGGCAGTGCGCCGCCAGAGAAGACTGTCGCAGCTGAGCCGTAGCGGCGAGAGCTGAACCGGAACGACAAATCAGTTCCGAATTTCAGAGGTGCGGCTTTAATGTCGTGATGGTTCAATAAACCGGGGGGAACGGTGCCCCCACTCTATGTCATCCGCTCGGCCACGCTGGTCGAGCCACAACCGGTCGGGCTGGGCCGCCCGTGCCGGCCCGGGCCCCTAGCGCCGGGCCGGGCCGCCCGCGCCGGGCCGGCCGCCATAGCCGGGCCGGGCAGCCAGCACCGAGTCAGGCCGCGTTAGCTGGTCCGGACCACGCCCTACCAGGCCGGACCCGGACCCGGTTCTAGTCGACCCGGTTCGGGCCGACCCAAGGGTAATGGGCCGGGTCGGACCAGGCCCAAACCCCCTAATTTCGGACCCTCTTCAGTTAAATGCCCATATCTTGAGTTTTGGACATCCAATCGACGCACCATCAGTTGTGTAGGATTTCTTGGATCGAGATGGTCGTTTCAGTATATTACACTCAAGGTTTCAGCGAACTTTGTGTATGGACGAGTTGGTTCGAACCCGGAACTAACTGGGCCCTCAGAGCGGAAACGCTTATAACTTGAGCTTCGGACGTCCGATTGACGTACCATCAACTTTGTTGGATTCCTCTTGATGAGACTGTTCTTTTGGTATACTTCACTAGATGTTTGGACGTAGTTGGAGTATGGCCCAGTTGGATTGTACTCGAAATCCAACTGGGCCCCTGGGACGGAAAAGCCGATAACTTTCAAACCAGACATCCGTTTGATGAACCGTCAACAGCGATGATAATATCACTAAGAAATGGTTCCTTTGAGTATACCCTATGAGAGTTCAGGGTATAGTTTAGATATAGTTGGGTTGGTTCGTACACGAAACCAATCGGGCCCTTGGGATGAAAAGGCTAGTAACTCACAAATCGGGCGACTGATTGATGCGTCGTCTGTTGCGTTGAGACCCCTATGATGAGTCGGTTCTTTGTGATACTTCTTCATAGGAATTTGTGATACTTGGAGTATCGACCAGTAGCTCATGGAGTGGACCCTCCTGGAGATGAGCATATGGAGTACGGAGACCTTGTAGCTCGCTGAGACCTGATGACTGCTTGTCCGATTCAAGTCGGAGTGACTTGACTAGCCCAGTGGGGAGCACTACTGTGTTTGGGTGGCAGACTCGCGGTACTCTAAAAAAGGAGTACCTATGTAGGCTATTAGGGGGATCACTACTATGTTGGGGTGGAAGACCCATAGCGGGGAGCACTACTATGTTTGGGTGGAAGACCCGCAGTACTCGACAGGAGGAGTACCACAGCAGTCTAAGGTTAGTGAGTAGCGCCTCAGAGTCATGATAGGGCTACTGTACTCAACAGGGTAAGAGTTCTCCAGCAGTTGTGGTTTCGATATCGTGAATAAAAATCCATGTTTGAGCTGAGTCAATGACCTTTGTGTATTCCTCATGATTGAGATGGGTTACTTGATAACTTAGGTATATGTATGGGCATATATCTAAGTAGTGGTTATCTGTTTATTTCATATCTGTGTGATACCTCATGATTGAGATGGGGTACTTGATAACTTAGGTATAAGTATGGGCTTATACCTAAGTAAGGGTTATCTGTTTAGATCCTTCTTTGTGGTTATCCTTGTTAGATTTAGTGAGACCTTGAGGGTATTGGGGTCCCTACTTAGTATCGTTATACTCACCCCTGCACGGGCTATGCCCGCACCTCGTTGTGTTGAATGCAGACGACGGACAGCGCTGTCGGAGGCCGAGTGTTCGAGGACTGGATGGTACCCGGAGGTGGACCTCACGACGAGTCGGTACCCAGAGGTGGACCCCACGACAAGTCAGTATCCAGAGGTGGACTTCACAACGAGACGGTACTCGGAGAAGTTTGGTGGGTAAGATCGTTGAGGAGGCTATCTGTACCTACCCTTCAAGTAGGATCTGTGGTGGACAATCCAGGAGCTGCTTCTATTTTTTAGGTTGCTTGTCTTTTCTGTTGTACTTTCGTTCGGTTGTATATGTACTTCTCAGTTGGGTTTGTATTCTGGCCCATTTACTTTTCAGCACTTTCTTTTGTACTTAGTGTATTTCTTCCTCTTGTACTCTGTGGTGTTTATTACTTTTATAAAGGTAATTCCTTCCCAATTATCGAGATTTACGCCTTTGGTGCTAGTTGCCAGCCCCAGGCCCATGGAAGGTGGGCTTGGGGTAATCACGACATGGGCCCCAAAGACAGGTTGTGACACACTTTTCACTTATGATAAAAATAGAAGGTAGTGAGGATAAATTTAATTAATATATGTAATATATATGACATAATAATTTCTCTTAAAATGTGATATATTTTTCACCTCTTTCTGCTCTTTCCATTGAGAAAATGGAAACAACATTCGTGTGTGCGTACGACCTATTGTCTCCAGGAGTAGTGTTATTCACTTTCTCTCTATAACTTTTTTAGATTTATATAAATAAATATTTAATGAATAAATATTTTATTTATATCATTTTTAATATTATTTAGATTATGAAAACATGATTAATTTAAATGGAATGAAAATACCAAATCAAAACATACATGAAAACAAAGGAATTGTTACATGAAACATGACTTTAACAAGTAATTGTTAATAAATAGGAAATAAAAGGTCGTTATTAAATAGGATATGGTATGATATATATAAATATAGTTTTGTAATATATTTATAATAAACTTATATTTATTATATATGTGGTTCGAATGTTTTCGAAAGAAGTCAAGAGTTAAGGTAAGGTATTTTTTGTCTCAAATTGTCTTCTTTGGGACATATGTTATGTTATGAACCTATATTATTTTATGAGGTGTATATAGATCCCATATGACATGTTATATAATTTATTTATTTATTTTAATTATATTTAACATTTAATTTAAATTAAATATTTCATGGGTATTATTATTCAAAAGTTACCAAAGCATGTAAGAGATTCTCGTCTCACCATTATTTCGATGGGACACATGCCTTATACATGACTTGATTCTATTGTGGGGTGTATATACTATACATTAATGTATTATATGATTCCTCTCATAAAAATTGTGGGATATAAATATCCATAAAATGTTCTTTCTTTCATGGGTCTTACGATCTAGAAGATTCCAAAGTGGTAATTACTTTATGTTAGAATATCTTTGTTTGTCAGGATTTTTTATTATTATGCTTCTAATGATAAGATATTATGATCAAACCCTAATGAAACCCATAAATTTTATTATCATATTGTTATTTCATGAAAATTAATGTTTTTATTTAATTTCCCTCTTCTTATGTACTAAAGAGTATTATATAATGTTTTTAATGAACACTAACATTATTTCTCTTTTCGATTGAAAATATTATTTTTCCATGCCCATGTTTTATAAAAATGTTTTAATTTTTTGTAAATATATACAATGTTGATTAAAGGAATTTTTACCCATGTTTTAATTTTAAAATAATGATTATAAAGTAATCTTCTTGTCCTTTTCTAAATGAGGTACTTATTGAATTCTTACCAAAAATGTGAAAGGAATGTTTTTTTAATGTGTAAAACATTGATGGTATTTTCCACCATCATGAAAACTCAATTTTCTAAATATTACTTTATAAGTCTTAAATATTATTTTCATATAAAAATATTTACATAGTGTTATTCAAAATGTTATTTTTTAAAAGGTTATTTACAAAGTGGAAGGTTTATTTTCCTCAAGAAATGTTCCTAGTGTTCTATAAAAAATACTTTCTATCTAAGATGACATACTTTAATGTTACATAAGCTTTAATATTGATAAAATCCAATGCTACCATCCTTATTTATCTTTATGGTTTATGTTAATTAAACTCATTTCTTTCCCATGGGTTATTCTAGGAAGAAATGTTTATGAAACTTATTTCTTTTCATGGGTTTTAATATGATAAACATTTTAAGATCTTGTGGAACACTCATGTATAGTTTTTAATATGTAATGGTGGTTACATTATAAACAAGTATGGTGGTGGGTGGGACCTATATCTACCTTCAATTCATTGGGTAAAGATTGATATCTCATGTGATAAACAATACTAGAATATGGAGTGAACCTATTTCAGTAAAGAACTTTCTCCAATATGGTAGTCTTGGGAGTGAAATTAGAATACTACAATGGTTTGGGGAGTGACCCCATTACTCTATGATAGTTTTAGAAATGAGTCTTGACTACTATGGAAATTATTTTCTATGCATATATGTATGCTGAAAATCTATATATTATTCCAATGTTATGCTCTAATGGCTCATATTATTTGATTCCATTATTATTCATGTCTTATAAACTACTATGATTTATACCATAAATCTTGCTTATAATCAATGATATATAGGGTACAATTTTCAAATTTTATTCTCTTGTTATCATACCCTTATGCGCACAATATATTGATATCTCACTTGTTTACCCTTACTAAGCATTCAAGTTCAAGATTTCTTATGTTTCCTTTACCCAGGATATAAAGAAATGTATTATGTATAATATTTATAATAATTATTTCAGTTAAAAAGAACTTAGTATAGGATTATGTAGTTCACCTATGAACCAGTTGTTTATGTATCCAAGTTTCTAAAGGCACTAGACCTATACTATTCCTGCTAGGATCATTATGTTATGTAATGACAACTAAAATAATAATATGGGATATCTATGTATGAAAATTGTGGGTCTCTAAAATAATTACTTATATAGATATCTTATTTTTCATGTTCTTAATAAAAAATGTATCCCCTGTCCATGTTTTCTCATTTACTCATTATCTAACTTTTGATTGTATGTTGATATGTTTTCCCTTACTGAGCGTTTTAGCTCACCCATTTCTTATATTTTCCATTCCACAAGTCATGAAGATAATTATAATTTTTGAAAATTATATAAGGGAGTCTACAGGAGTTTAATTATGGAGAAAAGTCTATAGATTAAGATGTTTATGTAGCTAATATCCAAGAAACTAAACCTTTTGGTCTTTAGGTTGGGAAACTATTTGTGAGATGTACTATCTTAAACATGGAATTGATTCATTACTTATATATGTTTATCTTAGGTATCCATATATAAATAGCTCTACTAATTAATTATAAACATTTTTTAAACATGTTAGGCCCTTTTACCTCTAAGGTTACACATGTTTACAATTTTGGTTTTTTCTACGGTAACTAGTTTTTACCTTGGAAATTTTTTCCATTATTACCAAAAATAAAATTATCTTTATTATATAATTTAGACTAAATGATTCCAAATTTAAAATCCATTTTGTTTGATTTATTTTTTAAAAGTGATAAAAAATAATTTTAAAATACTAATTGTATAATATATCAAAATATTGCTTAAAAAATAACATAAATTCTAAAATGTCAAATATGGTTCTATGAATTAAAAATAAAAATATGAAAACTATAAATTCACTTATGAAAAAAATATTTGTTATTAAAAAATGTTTCTTAATTTATAATTCACACTTATATACTAATAAAGTTATGTTATTTGTAAAAATGGTATTTTTCACTAATCCCCTAAAAATAAATATTTTTTTCGAAAAATCTAAAGAATTAATATTAATATAATACGGATATGATAAATACAAAAATTATCTATGTTTTTTAAAATTAACATCCTAAATTTTATAAAAAAAATAATTAAATATAAAAAATGTTTCAAAAACTATTTTATATGGGAAAATGAATTTTGATTTATTATCTATCCTTTTTACCATTTTATATAAATTAATAATTAAAATAGTTTTAATAATTTACTCATATAAAAATATAATATTCTAAAAATGAATTAAATTTTATAAAAATGATTTTATTATCCTCTTAGCTACACCAATTGAGTCTATATTTAAACTTAACTTTATTTTATATATATATATATATTCATAATTTTGTTATCACTTCTTATACCTATCAATTCTACTGCAACCTTATTAAATCCTATATTCTTTTAGTTTTGGTGTTGTGTATGGAGGAATCCATCAAAAAAATTATTTATTTAAGGAATAAACTGGGGTCATTTTAGGCATTAAGACACAACTATTCATACCCTTGGAAGTAATACCATAAAAGAAATTGTGTAAACAACATCACACAATCATCTAAAACTGAAAAATAAAAGGTTATAACTTAGTACATCCATCACAAAATTATCCCCAACACATTTACATGATAACCAAACCATCTCACTATCAACCTCATCAAACCACTTTTGTACACCATCAATACATATCAGCCATCACCATATCAAAAAAATGTATGTGGTTGAAAATAAAAATTATTGAAATATAAATAACATACTAGATACAATAATAAAATCAAATTATTCCAAAAATAATGAACATAAATAAACATCAAACATTACTATAACCAAAATGGATTTTAAATTTATATATTGACAATGATAAGGATTAACAAAAATTAAAATATTATAAATCATCTACCAAAATGATATATATTGACAATAAATATACTCAATAAAAAACTATCATGTTAATAAATTCTTGAGAGTGCATTGATAATTATCAATTCCATATTCGATATCCTTTTATCATAACATATTTAAATTTACAATAAATTTAGATATGATATTAAATCATAAATAATAATAAGGAAATTAGAATAATAAACTACCACATAATCTATAGAATATAATAATCTAATTCCATGAATTTAATCGTGAATCTATGTGAAACATAAATCCCCTTACAATTCATTAATTTCTAGTTCATTGTCCTCATTATATTGATTCCCAATATTTACCCATTGAAAACTAAAACCTGATAATTCCATATATACACAATTATAAAATAAGTGAAGTCTTGAATACCATACCATGATACAAAGCTTAAATTATTAAGAAACAAGATGTTATTAATGATAATGAACACCAACATGAAACCTCACAACAAACCCACAAACCCAAAAGGAATTATTCATTATGAAACCATCATCAATAATTAATGATGAATCTAACAAATCAAGATAACTTGAGGGGTGATCCATTTTTTAAATTTTTTAAATAATCCTTTTAAAAAATTGGTTATGGGGAAACATTACATGAGACTCAATTTTTGATTGTGTTTAGAGTACACCACCATGAAAACACTCCCCCCTCCCCATTTTGATGGGATGGGGATAACCCATACACACCCTGGGTAGTACTACTAAGGATACCATGAATAATCTTATGTGTTCATATGCATGAAACTTTTTAGTTTGACCTTCCTAATTAGAGATCCTTTCTAGCACCTCATTATCTACGCACCCCATGTATCAACATAAGGAACCGGTGTACAAAACAATAATGAACACCCAATGAAAACAAAGGTAAAGGTAGTTCAAAAAAATAGAACAATTGGTGACACTAAAAACAACCTGAGTAGGGGGTATCCAAGCTTGGTGTTTCAATTTGAAATGTTTGCAGATTGGGTTTATACCATATGATTTTGATACTCCTTGGTTTTTCAATAAGATTTCATATATCTTTATTTTATTTTTATCTCAAGCCACGGTATTTATCAAGGACATTGTGTTCCTTATTTGAAAGGATCTAATCTTTCACATTGGGTCTCTTTCATATGTGTGATTATTTTCCTTTCTAATGTGTTGTCATGTGAAATATGTTCACTAAACCAAGTCTCATTATCTATATAATCCGAGGGTTTGCGATTTTCTTTTTCTTATATCTCTATTTTCATATCACTATCATTGTTTATACCTCACCATGCAGATTTGAACTATTGTATGGTTAGCTTTTATAATTGTTGATCAGTTTTTCATCACCCATTTATTGATTCATTTTGATATTTGGTGAATTTTTCATTTAGTAATTCTAAATCAGATTACTATGGTTTTCTACTAACATTCATCAATCATAATATGGTTCATTGATTTTGATTTTCCTATCCATTGAGGATAGTATTGATAGGTTTAATAATAATTTTTTAGAAATATCATTATGTCTAGGCCTTCTACCCTCACAACACCAACCTCATATGGTGTATATGGTAGATTTACAACATCACCAAGCCATGATTATCAGCATATTAAGGTGGTGATATGATGGTCATGTCATGGTGAAGTAATAGAGAGGCTCTATAGACACAAAGACCATGATGCACCAATGCATATTTAAGAACACATGGGCTCACTTTGGGTTTTCTTATCATGTAAATAGGTTATTTCCCTCATAAAGGCATAGGGTTGGGGCACATTATCAATGAAAGGTTTCACTTCATGGGTGTGTGTGTGTTAAATATTTTCCTCCCCTAAACCTATTTAGAAAATGGGTAATTGGAATATAAATTGAATTGGAATAATATAATTGTAATAACATGTGATGGAAATAAGTAATAAGGGAATAATAATAAATGAATGATGAAAATATGTAACTTTTATTAAATGAATTTATTGTATAAAGAAAATGCAAAAGGATTGATCACAGGGCCATAGGTTTATCCAAAATCTTCCAAAACCACCTATGTTTCAAGAAAAAAGAGGAAATAAAATTAATTCGAGAGACAATATAAAAATATACATAAATCTAGAAAACATTGCATCACAGTGTGGAAATATCTCATTACATCACAACAAGAACAAATATGATGATTGAGGCATAATATCCCTATATATCTCCCCATTTCCCCCATAGCTAATGACTGTTTCTTTGATGAGAATAAGGAGGTTCAAAATGTGGCCAAGGGGTACATGGAAAAATGATTAGACCCCTAAAAATCACACTACAATTATTATCCTTCTTCCTCAACCTAATCAGGCCTCAACCAAACTGATGGTGTATCATATGCTTTGTAGCACAACACACCCTAAAGAATAGAACCAAGGAACCAAATAACCAAGGATTCATAGTGAAGATCCTATAATAATAGGAAAATCTATCCTCATGTGAGATTAAACCAAGTCCCGAGTATGATTAATGAAAAATCATTCATACCCCTAAAATTTAATTAAAATTTTCAAACTAGAAGAGAAACCCCATGCCACAATATAATTTTCATGGTGAGATATATCAGGAACATATGCCAAAACTCTCTCCCTCACCCTTAAGACTACCACAAAACATCCAAAAAATCCCTCAAAATCTATTAAAAGATATGTTAAGAGTTTGAAAAAAGATCTTAATATTATATTAAATACCTATTAAATGATTATCATCCTTAAGAATAAAAACCTACCCCATAAAGTAAATAAAATAGATTACAAAAAAAACACCCCATGAGATACCTCTCAAACATAGATCCCACTATAATAAAAGAATGAAAATTTTTTATAATGAAAGGGAAGACAATAATATATCATTATCATTAGAAATCAACCTATGGTTATAAATATCCTCTTAAAAATTAAATTATAAAAAAACTCATGATATCGATCTTGAATCTACAACTCACGTTCCCAAGTACACTATTCTAAGATACAATGTCACTATAGGACATCAACCTTGGGAATATTTAGACTATAAAACACTTTATACTAATGTTATATAATCTCACAATGTCATTCTAAGAGTGTTTTATTATCTGTAACATTCATATCACACCAATAAATGACAGAAGAGTTATCATGAAGATATTATTGAAGTTATGACACAAAAAAATCATCCTCAATTTGATCCAACTTTAGTGGAAGCTTCATGTTTTATGAAACATCACCAATGAACTCCAACTCCTCTAAGTTCCAAAAATAGAGGATAAATCTTACTCCCATGATTGAACCTCTACTGACCATGAAAAGGAGATAACTTCAAGAATACATGATCTTTAATTTTGAACTTTATAGGTCTCCTAATATGATCAAAATAAGACTTATGATATTCTTGAGCTACTTGTATCCACTCATGAATCACTTGCACCTTCTTTTTCATACTCTAAAAATTATAGTCCCGGAACTTTGGGATCTCTATCCTTGATCTAATATAATGAATATTTATAATATAACACCTATATATTTTATTTTATATATTTCCCTTAAACATATCTAATGTTTTTGAAATTTTTCTCAACATGAAATACCAAACTAAAATGAACCACAAAAATATATATAAATTACTAATAAATTATATGAATAATAAAACCTCTAATAAAAAAATATTAACCAATTTAAATTCTTACATTTTGAGGATATATATAGTTAATATGATTTAATATTTAAAAAGATTTTTCATTTTAAAATAACTATTTATAATAGTAATAAATTAAATCAAAAAAATAAATAATTATTATGATAATATATAATATTTCAATTAAATAATGTATTAAAATATTTATATTAGAAATTATTATTAAATAATATTTAGAAGACATAATATTTAGGAAGACCATTTTTCAATAAAATCGGTTTTTCTTTAAATTTTGAATTTTCATTTAATGGATAATTTTATAAATTTTATAATTTTAATTTTTAAAAAAATAATCTCATTTTTTCACAAAATTAAAATTATCTAAATATTAATTTATATGTTTTTCTGAATTAATTATTTTACAGGTGAATAATGAAAAATATAGTTTTTACTAAAATTGTAGAATTTTATACTATATCAAGAAGTATAACTTAAAAAATTATAAAATATTATTCATGATAAATTATTTATTTATTCAGTAAAAATATGCATTTATGAATGCAACTATTAATTTAGAAAACCTTTTTTAACCTTTTGTTATCATGATTGGTATTTCCTAATAAAAGAAACTATTTTTTATTTTAATTTAATTAAATTTTATTTTGATAAAATTTGGTTTTTTATTGATTTGAAAACCACATAATTTTTTTAAATATAAAAAAAGTATATCTTGAAAATGAAATGAATTTATAATTTTATCCAACACATAAATTTTAAGCTTAAAAATACACTTTTTCTAAAAATGGATTTTATACATTACATGTGCTAATGCTAAAATTTCCAACTATTACAAGTAAAAATTTTATCAGATAAAATTGATTTTAATTTATGTAATCTTAGGTATAAATAATTTAATAAGGGTAATTTTAACAATGATCCTTAAAATAAAATTGCTTAGGTAAAAAATAGTTAGTGTAGTAAAATAAAAAATGGTCAAAATGAAAACTATAAGAGTAAAGGACCTAAGATCGTGTTTAAAACATGTGGGAAAATATATTTTTAAGGGATTATATACATAATAGAATCCAATAATCCATTATTCTCTATTTTTTAGACTTATTAACCAGTGAAACTTGTGTTCTTATTATATTTAGTTTATAACTTTTAAAAAATTCTATTCTCACCACTTATAAAAGGGGCCTTTAACCACCCCTTCAAGACCACTCCAAAATTTCGTTTTACACAATAATATATGCCCTATTTAATTTTCCTATAAAACTACTTCCATTCCATTATCTTCTGGTAATAATATTTTAGCCTAAACCCTCCATTTCCAAGTAGTCCTCCAAGGGAAATCTCAAGTCCTCAATGTGAGAACTAATTTTCCCCTAATTTATTTTATTTTATATCAAAATTTAACAAATATAATTTTACCATTACTATATAATTACATAAGTATTTTTTGTTTAATTGATTTTATTATGATGAATGATTAACTATTAACCACCTTTCCCAATTTCTATTGAGAAGAATGAAAATGTCATATGTGCATGTGTGGACTATTGCCACCAAAAAGTAATATATCTTTTTGTTATCTTGTTTCTTGATTAGTTATTATAATATCATAAAATTTTCTTAAAGACCTTAAAATTATTGAAAAAAAATATTATTATTATTCTGTAATAATGATATTACTCCAAAAAATAACTTTTAATATCATAATCAACCATTAATTATGGTATGTTCATGTTTGGGCTAGTCTAACCACCTACATGAACAATGTTATAAAATAATATAATGTAATACTATGGGAACATAATTAATTATAATATATTATATAAATAATTAAATTATGGTTTTATTTTGTTTTTATAATGTTAACATTAGTATTGAAATCATTATTAAGATATCAATTTTCATTCATTAAAAATAAATGAAACGTGGTCATCAGAAATTTCATATTTAAGGATTATAATAAAACCTCACAGAAAATGATATTTATACCATTAAAAATATTTATTAAACATAAATTCAGGTACCTCATATGATTTAATAATGATGAAATTTGGGATAATAATTAATAACAACACTTCTATTACAAAACTAGTTCCAAATGATCAAGATTACTCATACCCTATAATGAAAATTAATAATAATTAACTAATATAAATATATATAATATTTATAAATGAAGTTTATAAAAGTTTATCAATATCAATAGGGTTCTAAAATAGGTTATTAATATGGTAATTTTTGTTATAAATAATATTAATTTTCTTTAGTGGAAGTTAAGAATTAAGGTAATGGTTTCTTTGTCTCATTTTTAAATCCATGAGACATGTTTGATATTACACACTATAATTGATCTTTTATGATGTATTTACTAACTCATTTTCTTAAAGTATAATTAAAATATATCATTTAATTATATTTTTATTTTTATTTCATGGTATCCCTCTTGTGTTCTTTTATTATTACATTACCACTATTGTAAGACTTTTTGTTAACTCAACTCCCTTTGTGGAGTTATAATGCATATTCTTGAACTTTTTTCTTCCAATATTGGTTGGTTACACCTTAATATTATTATTGAGAATAATTACCATTCTATTTAATAATTTTTTCCCCTCATTGTCTATATATTCCTTTTCTTCTAATGTTCTCCTCTGTATTTGGATAACCAATCATGTGTTATCTTGTGTTGCCTTTATATTTCCATTCTCTTATTTTAAGAAGGATATTTTGTTACTCTTTTTTATAATGAATATTTTTAACAAAATTATTTAAAATTATTTAAAAAATTTCCATTATTTCATAATCAAACATGTTATCTTTCACTCCGTGTTACTTTTAATAAATTTTATTTCATTTCAAGAAAATATTATTGAAGTTTATTTTTTAAAAATTAAGTGTTTTAGAAAACTTTCACTTCACCTTCTTGAAACCATTTTTTATTTTCATTGATCTATTATTGATGATAATTTTTATGAGTAAATTTTTTCAAAAAAAAAATAACTTCACCTTTTTAAAACTTTTTTATCTTTTTTAAGGATCCATTATTGAATACTATATTTAAAAATTAATGTTTTCAAAAAAAACACTTTAACTCTTTGAAACCATTATTCTATTTTCAAGGATTCATTAAAAATAATTATTTTGAAAATTTATTCCTTTAAATTTATCAATATTGTTTTTTTTAATAGGTTCATAACCTATTATAAATGAAAAAAACTTACTTTTTTTCTAAATATCCTTTTATAGTTTTTCTACCATGTTCATCTTCACCATAAAAGAAGACATTTCCTTGGGAAGTTTCTTTTCATAAATAAAACTTTAAATTCCTTTATAAATATTCATTTATCTGAATTAAATTTTTGTATCAATAAATCTAGTTCTTGATGTTATTTATATGTGATACCATTCTTAATTGTATAAACTCCATTTTATTCCCATGGGTTTATTATGATATGATGAATAATGTGTTTCAAGTATCACACATATCCATAGATAATTATGGTTGGGGTCTTATATCACTCTCCAATGCATTGTTTGATGTTATATATCTCATGAGATAACTATAGTAATAGAGTATTGATTCTCACTCAACTATAGGAATTAGGAAGTGATGTATTATCCACTATTTTATGGGAATCAGGATGTGATGCATGATCCACTATGTAATGGGAATCATAAAGTGATAAATGATCCAATTTGATTATGGAAATCGAGTAGTGATCTCTATAAAACTATGTTTTTTTTTAAATGAAGTAGTTATTATTTTCCACTATATTAATTAGGTAGTGATTCTTTCTCAACCATGTTATGGGAAATATGAAATTCTTCCTTCTCTGCTATTTTTTTATTTATACACCTATGTTAGAGCCATAGTTTACTATTTTACTTCATTTCCATGACATGATATATCTCTATGCTAATAATTACACACCATGGATCATGTTTATTATATCATGTTTCCAAACCTTTATGACATGGTATATGATTACTCTTTTTAGATTAGATGTCTTGTTATTGTAGCTTATGGAATATTCTTATTGTTCCATGTTCTCTTAATAATACATTTCTACCCAAATCACGTTTTATCATCTTATTTGGATCTAAATCTTAATGACATATTAATAAGCTTTACCGTACTAATCATTTAATATCACCCCTCCCTTATGTTTTCTTTCCCCTAGTTCTAAATATGAGTATAACCTAAGAGTCGTCTAGAAGTGGTAGTGTAGTTCAAATATGAAGAAATTTTCACAAGTATCATAAAATATGTTACTTATATAGTTGATCCTAAAATACACTAAGGATTTTGTTCTTGGGATTGTGCATTACTTGTAAGATATAAAGTATATATTATGGAAATGTTTTAAAATAAAGATAGATTCGTATCACTTTTAAAAAAACATAGAGTTTAAATAAAGTGTTTTGATCACCAGAACCAAGAGTGTGGGTCAGAGGATCTTCGGTTGGTATCATAGAAAGGTTTAGTTATTTTTAGGATTAGTTTAGTTCATTTATAGATTATGATTATAGAAAAATAATGAAAATAATATGGATAAGTATAAGGGGTATTTCTAAATATAAGATAACATGCTAGAGTTTTTTTAATGTAGAGATTGTGTGGTTATCCTATAAATTACATCCCTATCTAAATACTAGAAAGAGGATAGGTCTATGTCACAAATTCACATAGGGGAAGTCATCCAGAAAGAGGATATTTGGGTATCAAATCAATATTTACTCTAGTGCATGATGAGTAGAATTAAAAAAGAACACCTGAATAGACACTCCTAGGGGATATTATTTAGTTAATCAAATTATATTTACAATAAATTATAATTTTAATGAATTAGGATATGTAATATGAGATAACCCAACCTAAATAATCCAAGATCAAATTGAGAGTGATTCAGGTTTAATAGAAATCTAATTTAATAATTTTGAAGAGTAATACATTTCAAGGTTGTGTTTTTCATGGGATTATAATTCCATTATGAAGTTAATATTGATCAATCATAATTAACACATTTGATTTTAGAAATGGTTGTAGCTAGGATGATTTATGTTAATAATGGGCATGATAGATAATACAAAAGAATCATAATTTAAAACCAAGTAGGATATAAGATGGTATTAGAAATCATTTGGTTTTTCCCACCAAACTATCACAAGTTATTATTAATTACTTGAGACTTTCAAAAAATTATAACATGTAAAATAAAAATTATCATTTAGTTTTATAAAAGAATAGGTGATGAATATTATTAAATAAATAAGATTCAACTTCCTACGTGTAAAATGTTTGGGTAAAAGAACTCAAACAAATGTCTTAAAGGAAAAAAGAAAATTTTTATGTGAGTAATAATTTTCCATAAATATAATAATTTTCAAAGAGAGGTGAAGATTTCATCCAATAGAGTGGAAGGTATTTGAGCCCAAAGTAATGCATCATCCATACTTCAATACTCCAAATCTAAGGAGTTTGAGCATTATTAAAATTGATGCCCTAATCAAAGGTATAATGAGGATTATAGGTATCATTAACATCCTAAACCATGGGTATAATGGAAATAATATATATTTATAATAAATAATGTGGATTATGATAATTACGGAACTTTTTTTCTCTATTCTATATTTTTAGAGACATTGGATTCTAGGTTGTGGTATCTAGGAAGTTTTCTAAGAGAATTAAATAACCACCTTGATGATTTAATTATCAATGAAAACTTATTTTCATGTTATAACCCAAGTTAAATTTTATAGAACTTTCCTTGTGAAAATCTCGGTATTCTTTCTTTCGATGAATTTAATGGGATTTTATAGGTGGGTTGGTCCCCTCTACTCAAATGAAAAATTATTCAGAATAAAGAAATAACATTTCTTATCAAACTATGGTAGTATATCAATGATAGGATGAGTATGAACAACATTTATAAGAAAATTAAAAAATGTGTTTCATGATACCAAATAACGATAGACTCTTATCTAAAATTATTAGAGAAAAACTCAACGATATGGATAAGTCTATTCTGAGGAAAAGATGTATTTCCTAAGTTTTTAAGGTGAATATTTACCTAGAAATTTTATCCTGATTCATTTATATATTTTAAATACCTTTAAATATTTTCAAAAGTATAATATAATTAAAATCATGAGGTTGCAATTTATTTAAGGGAGGATAATGTAATGCCCTGAGATTTTACTATATATATTTCCTTCAAATAAATCTAATTTGTTAGACGGTTTTCTCCACATCAATCACCAAACTAAAACAAGATGAAACATATTAGATAAAAATTATCAATAACAATATAATAATAATAAAACCTTTAGTAAATAAAAATATATTAACCAATTAAAAAGATTACATTTTTAGGATATATAAAAATAATATGATTTGATATTTAAAAGGGTTGTTCACTGTTAAATAATTGTTTACCTTATGAATAAATTAAATTGACCACATTTAAATGATAATTATTATAATATATATTCTTTTAATGAATTATTATATTAACATTTTTAAATTATTAATTATTACGAAATAATATTGAAAACGTACAATGTTTAACAATGATATTTTTCAATAAAAGTAGTTTTCTTTATATTTTGAATTTTTATTTAAAATATAATTTTATAAACTTTAGAATTTACATTTTAAAAAAGTAACCTCATTTATGAAATAGATATATAAATATTATACTAAACTTAATTTATATGTTTTTCTTGTAATATTTTATTTTTTGGTAAATAGATAAAAATATAGTTTTTACAAAAAACATAGCATTTATGACTATATCAAGTTGTAAGTATAACTCAAAATATTATAAAATAATTTCATGATCATATATTTATTTGAATAAAATATACTTTTATATATACTTTTATGAATTTAAACACATATATTTATCCTTTTATTAACTTAATTAATATTTTCTAATATAAAACTCTTTTTTTCTTTTCTTTTAATTAAATTTTATTTTGGTAAATTTTGGTTTTGGATTTAATTTAAAGACATAATTTTTTTTAAATAAACCAATTTATATCATGGAAATTAAACACATCAATAATTTTATCCTACACATAAATTTTAAGCTCAAAAATCACTTTTTCCAAAAATGGGTTTTTCGTGTTACATATGTTAATGCTTATATTGTTTTTTATTGCACATAGAAATTTCATCTGATAAAATGTATTTTAAATTTTGAATTCATAGATCCAAATTATTTAATTATTTTTAATTTAATTTTTGGAATTAAATTTAAATTAAATTTATAAAAAATTAGTTACCATGGAAAAATAATAAATTGTAAAACTTAAAATTATAAGAGTAAAATACATAAAAAAAGTTTAAATCATGTTTTAAATTAAATGGTGGAGTGATACTTAACCTAAAATCATCCCCAAATCCATCAATTTCTATTTTTAAGTCTAATTGATATGTAAAACTTTTTCCTTCTTTTATTTATTTGAAACATTTACAAAAATGTCATTCTCACCACTTATAAAAGGGGACCCTCATCACCCCTTCAAGACCACTCTCAAAATTTGTTTTCCATTTATTAGACCTATAATTTATAAATTTTACCTAGAATTCCTTTTTATCTTCCTTTATCTTCTGGTCAAAAAAATTATTGTGATCACTCTATTTCTAAGGAGTCCTTCAAAGGAAAACTAAAGTGTTCAACGTGAGTGCTAATTCTCCAATAACATCTTTTATTTTATATGTTACTTTCCCTAATATAAATTTCTCATTGATATATATTTAAATAATTATTTTTTATATTGAAAATTTTATTATTAAAAATAAATTTATTTTTACTCTCTTTTCCCTCTTCCATTAAGAAATAAAAAAACATCATTTGTGTTTGTACGGACTATTGGCTCCACAAATTATGTATCTCGTTTTCCATAAAGTTTATTTATTATTTAATAAAATGTCTTAAAATATGATTAAACCCCTTAAAATTATTAAAATTATACCATTATTATTATATAATAAAGATAATATTAAAAAATAAACCACATTTATAATCATAATCATCAATTAATTATGGTATGTTCATATTTTGGTCAGTCTAACCACCTACTTAAATAATACTGTAAAATAAACTCATGGATTACTTTGATAACTTAATTATTGAAAATATATGATATAAATAATTATATAATTAATTAATTTTGGTCTTATAATGGTAACATTATTATTAAACTCATTAATTAAGATACCAACATATATTTGTTAAAAATCACTGAAACATACTCATCACTAATTTCATCTATAATAATCATAACCAAATATTATATAGAATGAAATAATAAAATTATAAATAATTATTAAAAATAAATTAAAATAAATTATATGTTCAAGGAATGTTTAACTTTGTGCGAAGGATGAATAACAACACTACTATTATGAAACTGGTTCAAACCGATCTTGATTTGTCACTACTGATATTGAGAATTAATAACAACTAAAAAATATACACATAGAGAATAATTATAATTGAATTTTATAGAGGGTCATATATTTGAATAAGATTTTTAAATAGGTGATTAATATATTTGTTTTTTATACATGAGATTTAAGTGCTTCAGTGGAAGTAAATAATAAATATAAAGGTTTCTTTGCTCCTTTTCAAATCCATGAGACATGTTTGATATTGTGGACCATTATTTCTCTTCTATGGTGTATTAATTTACCCATTCCATTAAATTATGATGAAAATTTTTAATTTATTAATATTTTAATTTCAATTTCATCGTATCCCTCTTATGTTCTTTGATTCTTATTTTACCATTACTATAAGGGTTTCTGTTAACTTTTATCCCTACATTGTGTCTTCTTTAACTTCCTTATTCAAATATTTTTTTCTTCCTACCTAAGAATTTATCCCATGATACTTTGTCTTTCTCTTTGAGGAGAATAATTTTTTAACTCAATTATATTAAATTGATGAATTATTTCTTCTAAAAGTATATCATTGTTGATAATTACTATCATCCTCTTTACTGACAATTTCCCCTCACTATAAATATTTTCCTTTCCTGAAAAATTATCCTTTATATTTGAAAATTCAATTATGTCTTATCTAATGTGGCCTCTATATTTACCTTCTCCTCTTTTAAAAAGGAAGTATTTTTACTCTTTTTATGACGTGGGTTTTCAATAAAGGTATTTTAAAATATTAAAAAGGATGTTCATACTTTTAAAATGAAATATTTTATCTTCTTCTCCATATTAATTTTTATAAACTTTATATCATTTAAAAGATATATTATTGAAGTTTATTTTTTAAAATTAATTTTTTTTTATAGATCTTTAAATTCACCTTTTTGAAACATGTATATAATTTGAAGCTCTATTATTAAAGATTATTTTTAAGGTAAAGGTTTTGAATTTTTTTTACTTTACCTTTTTGAAACCTTTATGTATTTTTAAGGCTCCAATATTGAATATTAATTTAAAAAATTAAAATATTCAAAAAAAATTCAATTCAAATTTTTTGACCATTATATAATTTTCATGGCTGCATACCTAATAATGATTTTAAAAATTCATTCCATTAAATTTTTCAAAAGTGATAAATTTGAAAGTGGTTCATAAACTTTTATTTATGATAAAGTTTAAAAATGTTTTATAGAGACTCTTTTATGATTTTATCTTCCCTTATTATTTATATAAAAAGGACATATTTTTTAAGGAAGTTTTTTTCATGAATTAACCATTAAAATTAATATTAAATCATCTTTTGGGTGATTGAAATATTCAGTATCAATTGATCTAATTCTTAAAGTCATTTTTATGTGACACTATTTGGAAAAGTACAGAATGAATTTTCATTAAATGGTTTATTTATAATATGGTGAATAATTTGATTCAAAATTCATTTATACATATATACGATGATAGGTGGGGTTCTATATCTCCCTTAAATTTATTACTTAATTATTTATATCTCATCATATTATTATGAGAATCGAGTATTGATTCTTGCTCCATGATGTAAATCAGGAAGTGATGATTGCACCACTATGTGATGGGAACTAGAAAATTGTTCATGGTCCACTATATTATAAGAATTAGCAATATATATCAACTAATCTATATTTTTGGGAATAGATTAATGATCCATACTCCATTATGATTTTGGGAATAAATTATTGATGCTTTCTCCACTATGGGAATCATGTAGTGATGCCTACTCCATAATGTTAGGGGAATTAGGTAGTGACTCTTTCACCACTATTTTATAATTTCATTTCCTATGTTAGATATATAGTTTAATATTGTGATTTATTTCCATGACATGTTATATCTTCATGAATACAATTAGTCTCCATAAATCATGTTTACTATATCATTTTTCACACCTTTATTTTATATAATATGTTTTCACTTTTGAGATTACATCTATTATTATCATGGATTATGGAAAACTATTAATTTTCATTGTTCATTAAAGAAAATATTACTCCCTTTATCATTATTATCAAATTATTTTTATCCAAACCTTGATGGAATGTTCATAATGTTATTCCTCACTCATTTATGCGGTTTTAATGGTCACAAACACCATTTAAGTTTCTCATATTTTAATTTTATTATTTTTAGTATTTTAGGTTGATTAATAATTATAAGTAGTTTTTGGATAAAACAAAGTTATCAATAGGTATGTGAAGGCCTCAATTAAAGTCCAAAGCAAGCAAGAACTAGCAGTTGTCTGGTAGGATGTAATTAGCTAGTGGGTAGATGCAGGACAAAACAATAGTTCTACCCAGATGCAATTGGCTATCTAGTAGATGAAAATAGCAAGCCAGTGTGATCTAGACATAACATTTTTTTCTAATTGCCACTATCTGGCTAGTGACATGCACTGGCTACCTAATGGTCTCTAGAAAGAAAAAGTCAAACCAATAATTTTTACTTGTTCCCCTTGATCTCTCTCACCTACCAACATCTCTTATTAACTATAAATACCTCCAATAGCATCAAGGGACCTTTAGATACTACATATAAACCTCTTTTATGGCTTCAATATATAATTATACTAAGTTTATATCATTTGGCCCTCTATTGAGCTTACATTGAGTGATTCATTATTGCAATACATCTCTCTTTTTTTATTGTATTTCTTTCTCATATTTTCTTATCTAATTATTACTAAAAAAATAGAGTGTATTGTAAAGTATTTGTGTTAAAAAAACATCCTCTTATTTCTTATTCTTATTCTTGGGTACTCACTACCATTAATGTGAGGGAGTGTGGGTTTCTTTATATAATAACATAAAAGAAAGTGTTTAGGTTTCTTTCTTTCTCTGTTGAAAAGGAATTGTATTAATTATTCTTGGGTATCTTTGTTACCATTTACTCCAATGGGTTAAGCAAGAACCAAAATTTACATTTAGGGGAGGAGATATAGGGATACCTTTTTGAATTATTTTCAACCTACTTTATCAAAAAATATTTTATTATATCATATATATAATATTATACTATGCTTAACTCATACGTTTACAATTTTGGATTTAATTTTTCTAATTTAATTTTATTTAGTTTTTAATTTATAAAAATGTTTTAAAAGGAAATTCACCCCCCCCCCCCACTTTCTACTACTACTCCAACCAAAAATTGGTATCAAAGGGAACCTTAATTTTAAAACATTAACTAGTTTCAATGAATTATTGTTTAAAGATAGCCTTTACCTAAAATACTCATGGTTCTCCCAAAGGAAACTCAATTTATAGAGCTCTGTACTTTGATGGATCAAACTATGGTAATTGGAAAAATATAATGACAGTATTTCATAGAATCATAGGATGTCTAGTATGTAAAATAGTTAAGAATGAAAATACTCCTACTCAAGAAAAAAAATAATAATGGATTCTTGATTATATAACAGATTTTGATCTTGATGGAAAAGCTATTAATATTATACATTATTGGTCAGATAGGAAAGAATTTTTTAGAATCTATGTGTAAAACCTTTTATGAAATTTTTAAATTCTTAGAAGTTACACATGAGGGTACAAATGAAGTAAAATATATTAGACTTTATATGTATTAAAAATAGTTTGAAAGCATTAATATGCATAATAATGAATCAATTACCAAAATGTTCACCTATTTTATTGAAATTTATAATAGAATAATGATTTTTGGTGGTGTGGTTTCAACAAATATTTTAGTGAAGGAGATCCTTTGGTTATTGCCTAGTTTTTAGGAACCAAAAGTGATGATAATACAGGAAGTAAAAGACATAAAGAATATTTTGTTTGAATAACTCATTGATTTAATCATGACCTATGAGAATATAATAAAGAGAAAAGTGGATTAGAAATATAAATAAGTAAATGATAATAATACCATTTCCTTCAAGGAAAATAATGATGATTCATCTAGGAATGATGGATAAATTGACCATCTTTCCAAAATAATTAACAAATTATTCAAGAAAAATAAGACACACCACCATAAAAAGAAGAATAAGCAAAAAATAAACCAGAGGTAAGATTATATGAGTTTAGAAGAAAGGGACACATCAAGATAGAGTTCCCCTATCACAAAAAGAATATAAAGGAAAAGAAGAAAAGAAAAAATTATTTTAAGGTGTCATCACAGAGTGCAAGTGACAAATCCCTCTCATCATCTGAATCATGTAATGGATGTGTCAAGTGTCTCATGGCCGACATTGAGGGGAGTCAAGAGATAAATTCTTCCACTTCCTCTTGTTATTTTATCCATTTAAATTCTAAAGATCATAGATATTCTACAGAATAATTAAAATAAGTCTTTTGTGAGCTTAACAAAGAAATTTAAAGATCTTAAAATGAAATACAATATTTTTTTAAATGAGTAAGGTCAAATTTTTATATAATATGAGAAACAAAATGAGAAAAATAAAAAATTTAATAATTTTCTCTCAAAAATTGATGATGATTAATAAAGAAGATTTGATTTTATAATAGATAAAATTAAAAAAAATGAAAAATGAATTAAATGAAGATAAAATTAAAAGTGTTTGTTTAAAATATCAACCAAGTGTTGAAAATTGGAAATAAAATTAAAGATATTAAGGAATTTCTTTCTAAGTTCCCTGGAGGTGGGTAGGGTTTGAATTTTATTTTAGTTTCTAAATAGAATAGCAAAGGAACTTATAGGATTGGTTACTCAAATAAAGAAATATTCTATTGAAATCCCAAAAATATCACTTTTTTCAAAGGAAGATCTCAATATAAATTTTCTAATTATTATAAAAAAACTAGGAACTTGATATATAAATGTGATTTAAATAAATACAATTACACATGGTTGAAATAAATTCATCTCTCATCAAATTTTTATACTATAAATTATTTTTCAAAATAAGTTTGGATTCCTAAATTTTTATTATCTAGAATTTTTAAACCAATTTTTTTATACCAAAATATTAATATTCTTGATTATTTTACAGGTAAAATTTCATAATAGAAAACCCCATTATTGTGGGATTTATCAATTTTTTATTTTTCAAATGTTTTTTATCTAAAATTTAACTACTAATTTACAGTTTTAATGTTCTCTAATGTTTGAGTATTAAAATTCATTCCTAAATATCATTTTAAATTTTCAGTATAAAATATTCAAATATACTTAGATATTTCTTAAATTTTTAAATTGTTATTTAATTTTAATATCTTCCATTTTTTAATTTTGAGATCTCATTTGAAATTTGAACAAATAATTTAATGAATTATGCCATCATAAACACAAATAATATGAAAATTTATTTTCTAAATTTTGTACTCAAAATTTTATTTACTCAATTAGATTCAAATATTGTTATATCTTATGATGTTTAATTAGATTGATATTTTCATATCAAATTATTGGAATTTAATGATATGTTTTAACCTTTTTATGGGGTTTATTTTGTATAAAAATCAATGTTTATATTGTTTCAAATTTAAAATTTATGTTTCAGCTACCGAGGAAGCCAACGGCTAGCTGGTGCTTAGTCACCAAGTAGTCGGTGGTTTATTATATAACTGAGGGTCTAAAATATATCCATCAGCTATCCAGTGGTATCGGTCCACCCCATAATACCCATGTAGGAGATTAGTTATTTGAATTTTAAAATTCTCCCCACCCCACTCAAATATCACTCGATCCTCACACTCTTTTTATATATATCAAGACAAAACCTCCAATCCTATTCCCAATATTCAATATTTTTTATGTTACCCTTGGTTTACATATCATTTTATATCAATTTTCATATATTTACCTTTGAATGCTTCTTTTTCCATATTTTTTTAATATTATTCATCACTAAAAAACCCTTTAACTGTTATTTTTTCATTTTTCATTCCCTATAATTGAATCATGTCATACTCAGGTAACTAATTAAAAAGGGAAAGGGAAGGAAATATAACATTTATACCCTCTTCTATTTGAACCACTTGAACTTATTTTGATAGAAAAACCCCATTATGTTGGGTTGAGATATTGATTTACATCAACTCAATCATTATCACCTTAACATGAAAAGGTTCATTATATTACAAGGATGGCTTACATTATTTCAACCACCATATAGAGGTGTTTTATACCCCTCTTGGGTCAAATAATTTTATGCATGCATTGTATTAAACCATGAGGATGAGTAAGACAACATTTAATCAAATTTTAATTCAACGTATTTTTCCATCACATCATAAGAAATTAAAAAAGAATTATGGGATTCCTCTCAAGGGTCCCCTTAATTACTTCCCCTAAGGTATTTTTATTATTGATGAGAACTCTAACTATAAAAATTCTCTTAAAATTATTTTTGAGAAAAAAATCCACCTTTATCAATCTATTTATTCTTTATATCCCAATCCATTTTATTGAAAGAGTAATTACAACATCCATAACTCCTCAACTTAGAGATCTTTATAATGTAAAGTATATTTTTTCTCTATTTTATCACTCTAGAAGTTTATTCAATATTATTCCTTTCATATTATAGGATATTAATTATATTTCTTCTTACCCAAGAGGGTCTCGTTCATTACCCTTTTTCCACCTATGTACTCAGATATTATCTTATATTGGCATTGGGATGGGAAACATTTTTTTTGAGGCCTTGTGCAAGGGTAGAACCATGAACCATGTTATGTTTCAATACATGTTCATCCATTAGCAACCTTGGTGTTATGAATAAAAATTATTTCTTAAAAACAATCTATAAATTCTTAATATTGAGACAACTCCCACCACTGTAGACGATTATCCATATGATGAAGTTAAAGTTGAGGATGATGAATAAAAAGAGATTAAGGAAGAGTATGAAGACCATAATGATGTGGGAGAAAAGGATGAGTCTCATAAATATGTTTTACTAGTTTAGGGGGATCTACTATCTGAATGGGAGTCTCTCACTAATGAGATTCGCCCTTACTGAGAGAGGACTGATAATTGGCTCACATATTTTAAGATGAATGTTGATCACTTCCTCGTATATATAGAGACAAATTTTTATAGATTCTTCATCAACTAATATCATGTCAATACCTTTCAGTATGCACACCTGTAGAACTTGGATGAGGTGAACTAAGATCTAGTTTAATCCCTTCATCATGATGCTTCTTGATGTGGTCTCCTCTCTTGTCCTATAAATGGTAAATATTAATTTTCTTTATATTGTTCTTAGTGAGGGATGTTTTTAACATTATGTTCCATATAGGTTTTTAGGAATATTTTATACATGGATGTTTCTTTTATATATTCCTTAATATTTTATTCAACCATTTCTTATGAATTTTTGATAATCATAAAGGATAAAATTCTATGATATAAAGGTATATTTCCTTTTAAATCATAAAATCATTATTAAATTTATATTGTATTCTTAAATTAATTTATTTTTTTACCTATTTAAATTTTGAAATTAAAAAAATATTATGTCCATAATTTTTTTCAAATTTTCCTAGATATATTTGTTTAAAATAGAGTTTTCTAGCTCTCAAATTCATGATTTTTCGTATTTCAAACCCCTTTCTTGAGAAATTTTTTATTTTATTAAGTGGGATAAAAATCAGATTCAACTGATTACTTATTTGAATTTGGAAAGAATGAGGATTTTCCTCTCTTTTTAAAACTATCACTTTGATATTTATTGAATTATATACTTTATTTTAAATCATTAATTGATTGATTGATTTTTTTACACTCTTAAGAGTTTTTCTATTATTTATTTGTTTAAATTATGATTTTCATGTCATGTGGCCCCAAAATACTCTCAAAGTGTGCATCAATTGATGGGGATCCTATCCTATTTTATGAATTGTTCCAAAAAGGAAATCACTTTTTTTCAAAAACATGATCTCATTGAAAATTTAATTATTCAAAGATCATGTTTTATTTTTCAAGTTTCCTTTTGAGAGTAGTTTTAACACCTTCAGCTCATTCAATGTTCACCTTTTCAGATCTTAATTCTAATTTTATAGTTTAATTACACTAAAATTCAAAATTTGTTTTAGATTTGAATGTTAAAATTCTATAATCTTCTTTAAGGGGGTCACATTTTTTGGGGATCAATGTTATATCTTTATTTCAATCATTGTACATGTAGTATGTAGTTTTTGACTTTAAAATATTTTTTGATAAGTTTGAATCAATTACGATTTAAAACTTGTTTTTATAATATGTTTTTGTATAAATATTAGGTTACTTTCCTCAAAATCTAGCTGATTTTGTCTCTCTTAGTAAAACATTAATGATGTCCCATGTTATTTTCCACCTTTAGTTTCCCTCATATATGAATCTATTTTTTTGAATGCATTTATCCTTGTTTTTATAACACTTTCCCATGAGTGTGTTGATTATATCAAAGGGAGATAAGGATTTAAGTCTATTTAAGTTACATTTATGGTAAAAGTGATTTCAAATATGTATTATTTTTTTTCTCTAATGTATTTCTGATAATCACAAAGGGGGATAAGGTTTTAGTAATAACATTAAAATTACATTTATTTTATTTTTAAGAAAATGGGTGATACATTTTTCAAAAGGGGTATATATATTTGGTTGGATGAACAAAAAATTAAGATTTTAAATTTCATTATAATATATTGATTTTTTTAGTTATATTTTTAAGAAATTATTCATGGTTATCTTTATATTCATTAAATTGGTTAATTGTTTTTTATCATCAAAAATAGGAATATTTTTTCCTTCATTCTCTTAGGTAATTTTAATGATCATAAACATAATTTTAGTTAATAATATTTTCATTTCTTGGTATATAGTATTATTTTATTAAGCCATCATTCCATGATGTTATTGGACCAAATAGAGGTATCGAGATGGACATGAAGGACACACATAAACACCTAAGTATGTTGGAACCAATTATTGGCTAGTAGGATGGCACTAACTAGCTGGTAGATGATGGAAATAAAATCAATTATGTCTATATTCCATTGGTTAGTTAGTGGACCACACAAGATAGTTGGTGTTATATTAAAAAAATCTATTCTATTCAAGTACAACTATATGGTCAGTGAAACCCACTAACATTCTAGTGTTCTCTAAATAGAAAGTCAAAATGACCATTTTTTCTTGTTCCCCTTAATCTCTATCACCTCCCAACAACTCTTATAGACTCTAAATACCCCAAAAAGCATCAAGAAATCTGTAGATCCTATATATACACATCCTTGAAGGATTAAACATCTAATTATACCAAATTTCCTTCATTTTTTCCTCTATAGAGATTAAATTTAGTACTTAATTATTGTAATCAAGCTCCCTCTTTCTATTTTCTCCCTCTTGCATTTTCTTATCTTATTCCTTCTAAGAAAAGAGAGCATTCTTATAAAAGGTTCGTGTTTAAAAAAATCTCTTATTTTTCCATCATCTTTTTGGTTGCTCACTACAATTAAAGTGAGGTAGTGTGGGTTTCCTTCTAAATTCACTAAAAATCAATTTTTTGGGATTCTTTAATTCTAATTTTAAAATTATTTTTATTATTTATTCTTGGGTATCTTAGATACTATTAAGTCCAAGTGGTTAATCCAAAACCTCTCAATGATCTTAAGGGTGGAGATATAGGGATTCATTTAGGGATTATTATATAATTCCTTTATTAAATCTTGTTTCATTGCCTCTTATATTTATTTGTCCATTATGATTAAATTTAAAATTTTAATTATTTATTTACTAATTTCAATTTCAAATAGTTTAGTTTTTAATTACTAAAAATGCATTGAAATTAAATCCACCCCTTTCCATATTTACACTAACCAACAGATAAATTTTCTATTACAAATCATTTCATCTACCCCTTTCGAATGTTTTATTTCCTTAGGTTATAAATATAACTATAACCTAATAGATTTCTAGATTTGGATCTAGTGAAATTTGAATATGGAGAAATGTTCAAAAGTATCATTAAATAATTTACTTAAATAATTTATCCCGAAAGACACTAAACCTTTAGTTTTTGGTATTTGTATTATATGTGATATGTAAAGTATATATTATGGAAATGATGTAAAATAAATATAGATTCATCTCATTTTGTATCAAATACAGTGTTTAAATATCGTTCTTTTTTATAAGAAATGGGAGTAAAGTTCTAGGATTCCACATGTAATGTTGACCATCTAGTGCATCAAATGGGGTCATTCCAAAGGATTTGTGATAGTTATTATTATAGAAAAATTAGACAAATTTTTGTTTCATTACCTATATAACTCTAAAATTTTGAAATAATTCATAAAACATGTCTTCTAAAGTATTGATAACATTCTTCATTGGACTATATGTATATGAACAAAAACTATATTGAAAAAACTAGGAGAAAAAAACACATTATATACCCTCTTATACTATATATGTAAAACATGTATTAAAATCATATATGATCATCCTCAGAACCTATTATTATTGTGAAATCTCATTCACATGCCACCTTACAAAAATATCAACCAATATCAATGCCCAAGTTTCTATGAAATATAATGAATTCATCATTTGATCCATAATAATATGGATAACATTATTTTAACCTTAATTTTGAGGTAATATGGTTATGAAATCCATTGGAATATCTTATCACTTATACTGGGGGAGATTCTATTGTAAAAGAAACTAATAATAAATAAAATCACTAGTCTTCAATTTTTTACCAACCAAATACTAGGAAATAAACTCTATGACTAACCACTTCATCCTTTTCCACAAAAACTAACTCCTCAAGGAATGATATATCTTTATGACACCATGATGCATTAATAATGGTGAGATATGAAACTCATGGATAACAACCTCACATGACATTGATAGAATGAAGATCTTCTATTAAACCGTCACTTATCCCTGATAAACCTCAAACCATACCTCAATGTAATAAACACAAATGATATGATCCTATTAAACATCCAATTTAGAATCCTCTAAAAATATTATTCTACTTTTTTACTAAATTATTATCTCTTAGAGAAAAAATCTATCATAAACTTCCCCTTAATAAGATGAAACATTTCAATCTCCTTTGTCACTCTCTATGAATTCCTAGACCCATGAAAAAAATCTTCCCATGTGTTCCTACTAATTTCTTAAAAAAAATCCCATTCCATGGCATATATGAGATCTATAAGTCATGGTCCTATAAGAAATAAATCTATCATCATTATCAAAAATTAAAATAACACTAATATAAGATATATAAACTTTTTTGATCATTGAAGAAAATATCCCACTAACTGATATGTAATTTTTACAAAAAATTAAAATAAATCAAAATTATGAAAATCTTATTATCATGGGTAACATAGTTATGTTCATGAGGTTAAAAACTTTGAGACACATAGGAGATACATTATACCGAAGTAATTAAAGAACAACCCATCATAAGGAGATAATCTCTTCCAAAAAATATCAAACATAACTCCCTACTCTAATAACAAAATAATAGGCACACTAACCAGTATCTCAATCAGATATTCAAAAACAACTTCATGTTGGTCACTCTATAAAAATTCTCAATCCTTTATATACAATTATGCTCTAGGAGTCGTGATCTAATAAAATTAGGGCCCAAATCTCTTATAATATCAAGTGAGACCATGGAAACTATGAAACACCGTAAAAATCATAGTGGATACCAAAAAAACAAACTTCTTGATCTTAGATGGATCCAAAACTACTCTTTACTAGGACACAACATGCCCCAAAAAATAACCTCATGGGAATAAAACATGCCCCTAGATAGCTTCCCACATAGCTGGTGACATTAATGAGCATTAAAATTGCTTAAAAACTCTCCACATAATCTTCTATAAACTTTAAATAAATGAGGATAATATTAATAAACAATATAATAAATTTTTTTATAAACACATTAAACACCAAGTTCATCAGTCCCATTAACATGGTTGGTAAATTCATAATGCCAAAAGGAATTACCCCAAACTAATAGTGTATTTCTTATAAGCTATGTAAGGGTGACT
This sequence comes from Viscum album, assembly GCA_963277665.1. Lineage (NCBI taxonomy): Eukaryota > Viridiplantae > Streptophyta > Magnoliopsida > Santalales > Viscaceae > Viscum > Viscum album. The sequence goes on along the minus strand of OY728165.1, from coordinate 74,848,780 downwards.
TTGAAGTTTTAGAAGGGTAACATGAGGTTTCTTCTACATGTGTAAGGGTAAGAAAGGATTTACATAAGTGTAGTCCAATTTTTTATTTTGATTCTTAAGGGTAGCCCTAAGTTTCTAAATGATATGTTAGGGTAACCTATTCACTTAGTAAGGTTATATTGTAAATTTTATAGTCTACTTAAGGGTAACATAAATTTATTAATGTATGCATAAGGGTAAATAAGATTTTTGAAAGTATAGTGATCCAGACTTAACATACATGGATATTACATAATTTTAGATGAATACTCAACACATTAAAAAATGAAATTCCTAAATATTTTAATAGTTTAGTGTCTTTGGAAACATAGAAACATAAAATTATATCTTATTGGAATATCTTAACAACCCTCTTAAAGATCTTCCCCATTATTACTCCTACTTAAAACCATTCTCCATGACAGAGGGAAAGTAAACCTAAGATTGGGGTGAGATCAAATGATCATTAAGGGTAAACAAGGTAGATATACAAGAAAAAAATGATCATAAGGGTATGATAACATGATTGTATCACTAGAAGATCATACCCTACATATCAAATATCATAATCGAGATTCATGAAAATAATATTGGCAATTCATAATACATGAATCATAAGGTAATCAAGAGCATAATCCGTGAAACCATACCATAGTAATAAGACATGGAATTCATGGAATACACATATGTTTATAAAATCATTCCATATAAATCAAGGCTAATTGAAAAAAACATGTCGGGGAACTTCATGGGGGATACGCCTACTAGGCAAGACACACCACCATCCTCAGTTGCATATCTTTCCTTATAGTGGAATAGGTTCACTCCCAAAATTATATTAGTAGTAAAGGTCCACTCTCGAGACCATATTAGTGGAAAAATTCATTTACAGAACCAATTTCACTCCATGATCCATCCATTTCTAATTCATGACATATAAATATTTGCCCAAAGTATTGGAGAGAGAAATAGGTCCCAACCATCACACAATGAATCATACATACATGTTTCAAAATAAAATAAAACATTCATCATTTTATGACCCATAAAAAGAGATGGGTTTTATAAACACCTTATCATAACCGATGAAATGAAATGGGTATCATAAGAATTTTATCCTTTCATAACCTTTAGAAAAGAGACACATTTCATAATCATTTCATCATAGAATAACTCGTGAAAGGAAGTAGGTTTCATAGGCATTTTATCATGGTATAACCCATAGAATAGAAACATGTTTCATAAAAAACTTGTCAATTTAAAAATAAACCATTAAAATAAAGAATAATAATGGTTTCCTTGGATTATATCCATATTAAATCATAAACTATATCAAATTATGTAATCTTATATAGAGAAGGATTTGGAAATATTACTTGTATCATTTTTTAAGGAAAATAACCATTCTCTGAAAATCATTTTTTTGGAATAAAAAAACTTTTCAAAATTATTTTTAAATTTTTTTCAACTTATGATGTAATCTTCTAAAATCATTTAAAACAATTCTTGAGGAAAGTATCATTTACACTTTGAAAAAACTTTTTAAAACATAAAACATTTTGAAAAAAATATTTATTTGAAAATAAAATTGAAAAATATTAAAGAAATATTGAAATAATTATGAAAAAATTTTAATTGATAATATATTTTAAAAATTATAAAGGAATATTGAAAACAATTTGAAAACCTTTTCTTTAAAAATTTCTTTTAAAACTTATAATTGAATCTTGAAAACATTTGGAAACACTTTTCTTTGAGAATATATTTGAAAAATTATAAAGGAAGCTTAAAAACATTTTGAAACACTTTTTAAAACATAAAAAAAATTCAAAATAATTTTCCTTGAAAATTATTTAAAAATATCATTTCAAAAAATTTGATAAAATTTTTATAAAACTTGTTTTTTGAATAAAAATGATTTCAGACCGAAGAGAAAAAAAGGTCGGATTTTCTTAAAAATAGTTTATTAATTATATTAAGTACCAAAAGAGTGGAAAATGGTACCATTACTTAAATATTTTATGAATAATAATAAGATAATAAAATTAATTAGTATTCCTGATATATGGGTTGTAAGATTCTATCAAAGGAAGCATAATGATAAACAATCTCGATAAATGATGTGATTGTCGTAATAAACTCTTACCACTTTGGTAATATTGAATCCTAGAACACATGAAATAATAACATTAAATTAAGCATAAAATATAATTAAAATAAGTATATTCATGATATAAAATGTAAAATTTTAGTATATACAGCTTGTAAAAGAATATAGATGCAAAACCAAACATGTGAATCAAAGAAGGAAAATTGTGACAAAATTACATTACTGATTTGGTAACTTTTAAACTGTAAAAACACATGTAATAAATATCATAAATTATATATGTAAATACCCATAAATATAAGGATAATAATCATAGATTATATTCATAGTAATTATATACAGCACACAAGATAAGTGAGTGATGAATATGGCATCTATCTCACAAAAAAAAGTGGTATGAAATTCCCTAACTACTTGAGTAACTTTTGAATCACTGTGAAATAATAACATAAATTAAACTTTTAATATCTTTAAATAAGGTAAATTAATGATATAAAATGTTATATTTTATTATATAAACCCCATAATAAGAATAAGTGGTGAATTTATCATATATCTCACAGTAATAAAAGTGAGATGAGAAAACCCTTGCCTTAGTCATGACTTTCTTCATACATTTTCAAACCTACTATATGATAAATTTAAGTTTATTAAACATATTAAAAAGAAAAATATTCTTATATATCATACCATATATTATAACATTATGACATTATCTTTCCAGTTTATTAATAATTCCATGTTAAAGATACATTTCAGGTAATATCCCCATTGTTTTTCATATGTGTTTTGACTAGTTATTTTTTGTCCTTCTTATTTGATCATGATTTTATTATCTCCATAATTTAAAAATGATATAAATATAATATATCTTAATTATATATGTATTTTTAATAATATATGAATTATAGAAATAGAAAATGAGATACACTGTTCATGGAGACGGTAAGTCGTTTCTACGCATGGAAATTGTTTCTGTTTTCTAGTCGTATTGAAAAAAATAGAGTAAATTACTTATATATATACAATCATTATAGTATAATTATTATGTCATATATATCATATATTTTTAATAAACCCATCCATGTAAAGCGTGGACGAATCACATCGCTTTGAGTAGGTTGGGGTCCACATGTCCACAAACAAAGTTATTGTATTCCCAAAAAATTAAAATCATGAAGGTATGTGTTATATAATAATTCAAAAAGTATTAAGGAATATTAAAAATAATATATATATCATAAAAATCAGTATTTCCATCATTATTCTCAACCTTGAGAGTTATTAATAGAAGAACAAATAACATCGGTTCGCAAGGCAGTAGTCTACCGCACAAACGAATGATGATTACATATCCTATTTGATGGATGTTTATGTAAGTGTAGGTCATATGCTTAACATAAAAATATATCAATATATTTAGGATATTAATTTTATTATATAATCTTAGAATAATAATAATTTAGGTGGTGGAGAAATAAATAAAACAAAAGTTCTTATTGAAGGATGTTACCTCTTCTTTGGGTAACTCCTTTTACTTTGCACCAAAGGACTTCTGGTTGGATTTATTCTAAAATGGAGAATTATAGAATGATAGGGGGATGTTTTGAGATTATTTTAAAGTGTTTTATGAGTCAAAAGGACTGATATATTTGAAGAATATAGGGGTGAATTCCCTTTTATAAATGGGGGAGAGGACACACTTGGGATTTTTTAAAAGAAATGTGTTCTCCACATGTTTATACATACCAAGAGGCTTCCATGAAACAAAAAATTAGATACATGAAGGTTTAAGGTCAACATATTTTTATAAAATTTGTTTTTGAAGAGTATATGGTCATTTTTACACTTTAATTTTAAAGCTTAACTACTAAGTAATCTTGTTTTTACCTTAATCATTCACTACTAGAAAAGGGGTCTATACCCACACAGTTATATGCATGGTTTAGAAAAACCATGGGTATATGTGTTTTTTTATCTATAACCAAGGTTTTATTAAAACCATGGGTATATAATTCCCCAATTTCAACCCTCCATCAGGATTCTCCTCCCGGCTTATCTTTTCCATTGGGCTCTTCCCGCCTGAACCCTCTCCTCCCCAACCTCTGCCTTCTGGCCCTCTCCTCCCCTCCCTAACCTCCGCCTCCCAGCCATCCAACCTCTGCCTCCCAACCCTATCCTCCCCTCACCGACCTCAGCCTCTCGGCCCTCTCCAACCCTCCCCGACCTCTACCTCCCAACAATATAACCTCTGCCGCTCGACCCACTCCTCCCCTCTCCCGCATCCACCTCCCAGCCATCCGACCACTACTTCATGGACACTCCTCCCCTCCCCAACCTCCACCTCCTAGATTCTCCTTCGCTCTCAACCTCGGCCTACTAGCCTCCACATTTGTCTCAACATCTCAGCCTCCACCTTCCTACCCCCAACCCCTCTCAGATCCCTCACCTTGGGCGATGTCCCCCCTCCCCCCTCTTATCTCCCACTCCTCCAGTGACATCCCCACCCGATTCATTACATCTAGGTTTGTATTTTCTTCTCATACTTGATTTTTTACTCTTTCTAAACTAATCAATAATTATTATATCAATAGGCTGAACAACTTAACTACCCAATTTATATTTTTCATTATTTTTTAATAAATAATAATTTACCTTAGATGTAAATTGTACTTCCTCAAATTATTACTACAACATACTTTTCATAGATTATTCTTTGGTTGTTGTGATAGTTAGGAAATGTTTTACTCCACAAATAGTTTTCACACACCTTTAACACTTTTTGATTTTCAATCCACCATTTAGTAAAGCATTCTAACTATTTATAGCCTCTTAATATAAAGTCATCTATTTTACTTTTACTTTACTATGATATTTATTTTTTTACATTTATTTATCATGGGATAGTTAGTAAGGAAAAATAATCAAGAATAATTTCTATGATTTATCTTCATTTTCTTAAGTTTTGTCATTTACCTTCTTATTGTCTTTAATTTTTCATAACATATCTATAGTTTTCATCAAAATATTTTCCCCTCTCACACAATAAAGAAGTTTTCATGATAGTTTGGTCGTGAATACATAATATTCCAATATAACTAAGCATAGAGCACCCTTATTGTTTCTTGAAACCATATGTGTCTCACCATGTCAAACCATGTAAATGAAAACTCATAATTATATAATCATTTTATAATTCAACTAGAGTTTATTCATAGTCTCACCACTATTCTAAAAGCTTATCCTGAGTTTATAGGTCCATGTACATATCACTTTTAAATTGAAAACTATAAATTCTATCAAAACACTAACTCACAAAGAGTATTCATCTCAAGATCACTAGTTATCTCTATATGCCTGAATCTGAACTCCTCCAAGAGTGTTATTACCCATGGGCATCACACATTATATCCACCAAGAATATAGTTATTCTTCTTGACATGTACCTATGTCACCTAGGCTATGAATCTGAATGAGACTTACCTTCCAAAAACCATCCATAAGGATGAAATAACTATCACATAAGCACTTATCTCAAAGAACCCAAGTCACCTAAAACACCTATCATAAATACATTGTCAATTTTTTGTGAATTGATATCATAAACTGAAGTTTTTACTTATTCCTAACACACCTAAATTTTACTAAAAAATGTCCAATCAATCTTATGGGTTTCCCTCAAAGGTCAGAATATACTAAATTCCAAACATTTATTCATGCTAATAAGGTAACCAGCATCTCAAACCTAATCCACGCATTATGCCTAAAATTGGTCATAACTATGGGTTGCACTCATCCCCATATCAAGGTAACAGGGTATTTAACATTATAAATACTTATTTTTATGTTTCATCAACCTATTGAAATTAATTTTGACCTACCCACTCACAGTTCAAACATAAACCAATAGGTTCACAAGTAATCATTACACATCTCAAAACAATATCACTCACACTATGACCTATATAAAAATTCACTATTGTTTTAGAACCTCCTCATCACATGGATACCACATAACTCCAGCACTCTTAATATCCCCAACAATCCAAACATAGGGTCCACATCTACTACCCACCATGTCACCAATATATATATATATATATAATTCACAGTTATTTTCATTACACATTAAAATTTTATATTAACCCAAAAAATCAACAATAAGGGCTTAGATAAATGAAATTTCAATTAAATATTATAGATAAAAACACCTGTCATATTGTACTTTAAATTTTAATTTAGATGGTTCCTTATAATAATAATATTTAGGACAATAATAATATACTTTACCCATTTACTTTTACCCAAAAATCCATAGTTATGCCTGAGTTAAATAAGATTTCAATTACATCTTATTTAGGAAAACATTATTTATATAATAATTGGCATTTTGTTTAGTTAGAACCTTTTGATAATATCTCCAAGTAGTAAGAGAACATGTATTTTATAATTTATGGGATTGGATATGTAAGATAAAACCATACACTTATATTAAAAAAAACATATAAATTTTCTCCAACACTTGAAATAACTGACTCAAGTCATAGTTCATGTAAACAATAAAATTCCATCATGCGCAAGAATGTTACATACTATATAAGATTCTTTAACACACCCCCTCTTATCATACTATTCCATGAGATGAATCTTATCAATCCTTCACCTCATAATAAAGTGTATCACCTATGGTTAAATTAGATCAATTATATAATCGAATAGTATAAATAGAAATTTTTTCCTAGATAACATGGACTTTCCTCATACATGGGTTGGCTAGTCCTAAGGAAAATATCCATACCATGTCTCGACACATTCTTATTCTATTTTGTACCTTTCTAAAATAGTAAGATTAAAAAAACCTTGAATAACATTTTACTTGGTCCTACCACCACATACCCCCAACCGGTGATTGAGCCATTGGTAGATAAAATACCCCAGGAATGCATCCCCATATGATGGAGGATACTGACTAACAGTGAGGGTCTCAAGTACTATGGTGGGGAGACTATACCCGTATGTTCAATTAAAAAATAGTATAAATAAAAATACTAATATAAAAATATTTAAATAATACATATAATTACACAATGAAATGTTTAAATAATAATAAAAAAATCCATGTAATAAAAAAAATTATGCAATACATTCCAGGTAGTCCTAATAAAACTGGAATACCATAAGATAAAACTATGAAAACTATGACAAATGGTCTTGAGTATCAACCTGGACCCAACACCCATTCTTAGTCCTAGAAATCATGCAATTAAAAACATCAGGTGCTTTCCTAAATCTAAATATACAATATAATAATGATAACTACTTAGGTGCCCATTTTCCATAGTAGAAATTTTATGGTTTTATTATAACTCATAATACTCCAAAAATTGTGTCCCTAAAATTAAAATTCAATTGTTTTTTCATTGAGATGTGATTTAATAATCAATTATTTATTATCGTATTAATATTTGACAAATTTATAATTTATGTAAAACTATAATAAAAATGCTACTGATGACTGGTCTCTATAATGACACTCAATATCATTTTGTATCTACTTTTTCCTTCATTGGTGAGTTTATAGTCATGGTATATGCCAAATTGTAAATGGTAACAATGTAAAAAATTTGAGGAATCCAGGGGAATAATAATATGAGACGACCCCCATGGATCAATAGAGAATTATCTCCCAATAAAACTCATACAAAATACAATAGAGTGAGCCTTCCAATTTTTCTAAATCCATTCTTCTAATTTAAACTCAAGTAACCATCCTTGAAATTTAGAATAATGGTATTATTATAACCCATATCAAAAAATGGATGTATTCCAACCAAAAATATCAAGTCTAATCCAATTAAATCATCATTCAAAATTAAATAAGGGTACAACATAAGAATCCAAAACATTAATCGATGAAATTTGATACATAAGAGATTACCTAAATCCCATGGGAGATTCCCCTAGATATTTCACTTCAATTTCCTTCATTTTTATTTCTTATGAGAACTCTAATCATGGTGTGTGTAAAATTTAGTGTTCGGTAATAATCTAATAATGTGTATATTATTTTTATATTGATTTTACATTCATTAATTTTACTATATTGACCTTTTCCTTTTTAAGAGTCTTATTGTGACTTCTTTCACTTTGTAAGTAGTAGGTGTTTCTAGGTAATTATTTTATTAAAAAAATTTATGAAGTTATTTAGTTTATTAAATTCATATTCTAGAATATTTATACCAATATTTGATACCCATGATTGTTTTATATAAATTATCTAAATTATTTTCATTCTTGGAGATGAAGTGGTTTTCTTTAAATTTTTTTCCCTCATTGAATTACATTTTTACCCATGCCAAATATTAAATTAAATGAATATGGATCTCGTTTAAAATATTTTTGATGATATATGAATGTTTTTATCTCCCTCTTGGTTTTTAAATGAAATAACCCATGTTTAAGGGTGTGCTTTAATGTTAAAAGTTGATTTTTTTATGTTACACCTAAGAGAGAAAAAACCTTTTTTCTATCCCTTAGTAAAACTATAATAAAACATACTACTCTATCATAGACATGGAACCTTCATTGACCCATTATTTTTTAACTTTTTTGTCATACCTTTATAGTATAGAGGTAATAATTTTATCTCTAATACTGAAAGGGTTGAAATTGGGGATAAAAAATAAGGCACTTGAAATATAAATGTGAAATAGATTTAACTATTAAGTTTTTATGTTTTAATAGTTTTATTTTCTATAGTACATATTCCTTTTTTAATTATGGTTTAAATTGCTGATTGGAGGATAAATTTTTTTCTTATTATAGAATTGATAGAAGATGGAAGTATCTTACTGATTCGATTTCAACCACGTTTCAAAATAATTTAGAGAATTTTTTAGATTTTGCATTTGAAAATGATTAAGATGGAGGTTGTATACAGTTTCCTTGATATAAATGTGTTGGAAGTCCATGGTTAAGCTAGGAAGAACTTAGCTACCACATAACAAAATTTGGATTTCAAAAAAAAACTATTATGCTTGGTATCACCATGGAGAGATGATTCGATGTTCTACTTTTCATTAACAAAATGAAATAAGAGGCATAGAGAATTTGATATTTGATCAGTTTCTATTTTTTATAATTCTGATAGAGACAGTATGCCAGTGTGAGAAGGAAATGATATCAATACACATGAGGAAAATATTGAAGATGATGATGAGAGAGTGAAAATTTTATTGGATGATGCCAGAACTCCAGTATATCAGGAATTACTTAAATAATCAAGTTATAATTCTTAATGAGGTTATATCATGGGAAAACAATGTATGGAATTATTAATACCACCATTGATTATATTCATACATTTTTGAAGTACTTTCTTCCTGATGGTGCAGATCTTCTCTCAAATCATTACAAGACATGGAAGTTAATTAATCATCTTGGATTTGATACTAATAAATTCCATGCTTGGTCAAAAGATTGTAGTTTATTTTGGGAGGAAATATATGACCATAATAACTGTAAAGAATGTGTTATATCTCGATAGAAGAAAAATGCAGATGGAACACCATCTCATGTAACACATAAAGTCATGTGGAACTTTCCATTTATTTCTCAACATCAAAATTTATTCATGTCTGCATAAATATTATCCAATATGTGATGAAAAGATACTAGGAGAATTAAAGGTAATGATGAGTTGGTTCATCCTAAAGAAGGATAAGCATGGCATAAATTTGATACCCAATATCCTAATTTTTTATCTAAGGTGCATAATGTCAGGTTGGATCAATCCTGAGATGGTTTTAATCCGTTTAGTCAGATTGTTACTACTCACAACATGTGGCCAGTTTTTATTCATGTTTATAATCTTCCTCCATGGATGTGTACAAAAAAACGTTCACTTTCTTGATTATACTGATATCTAGACCTTATAATATTGGAAATGATATAGATGTATAATTTCAGCCTTTAATAAGAAAGATGAAACAACTTTGGTATTTGGGTGTGTGGACATTCAATGTTTCTTCAAAGAATACATTTCAGATATATATTTCCATTCTATAGACCATAAATAATTTCCCTTCTTATGAAATGATGTCTTGGTGTATCATGAAGGGAAAACTATCATGTCCCATTTTTATGAAGAATACATGATCAATAAGTCTTAAATATCATTATAGTTTCAGTTTCATGGGGCATTGATGATTCTTTCCAATGGATCATCAATATAGGATGAATCTTCAGAGGTCTGATAATACCATTGACACTGAATAAACATTTCAATGTATGTTAGGAAGTTATGTGCCTAATTAATTGAAAGATTTCATCTTTTCATTAGGGAAAGGTCAGTTGAAATCGAAAAAAAGGAAGAATGTTGACACTGAAGCCACTTACAATTAAAAAAAGAGAAGTATTTTTTTTATTTTTCATATTGACCTACCAATTTATTATGTCATTGTTTAGATGTAATGCATATTGAGAAAAATATATGTGAAATATTTATTTCAATTCTTCTGAATATTAAGGGTAAGAACAAATATGACTTTCAACCTCATCAGGACTTGTTGGATTGGGGTATTCGACCAAAACTACATCCTGTGTGTATCAGTGAAAACAAATGGAAATTTCCTTATGCTTCTTGTGTGATAAAACTGTCAGAGAAGGATCAATTTATAGAAGTATTGAAGAATATAAATTTTCCTAATGGATATTCTAATAATATATCTAAACGAGTTAACCGAAGAGATGTGAAACTAAAATCCCTAAAACTCATGATTATCACATCCTTCTTCATGAACTGATTCCAATAGAAATTTGGCATTTTCTATCCAATAATGTATGGGTGAAAGTTATTTTATTGGTCCATTTTGTAATGACCTTTGTGATAAAAGGTTATCCAAGTCATTCTTGATAAAAAAAATGCAGTAGGAGGCGCCATTAATTTTATGTGAGATGGAAAAACATTAATCCATCCTTTTTCACTTGCATGTTGCATTTAACAATTCATCTTCCAACTGAAACACTTCTTGCGGGACCAGTTGCTTTTCTATGGATGTATCCTATGGAATGAAATATTTTCACAATGAAATCATCTTTCCAAGACAAGAATTATCCTGAAAGGTTCAATTGGAAGGGGTTATCTAGCTCAAGAATGTATGGTTTTTTATTCAATGTATTTGTTTGATGTGACCACAAGACATAACCAGAAAATGAGAAATTAAGATGACCAGTATGGAGAAATTGATCCCTTTTTTCCATCTCTTCCCAAATAGAAGGAATCATTTAGTCTTATACATTGTCTACATTGATCCTTGAAGAGTGGGATATGTCACATCACATAGTCTTATTTAACTGTGTTTTGTTCGATGATTATATCAACTATGTAATTTGGATATTTATATATTATCTCATATTATGAAATTTCACATATACATTACACTTTTATTATCATTTTACGTAGGGAACATAAATAAATTATAACTAGAGTTCATCGATCTTTTCCTTTGAAAAGGAGAGAGGTTTTTCATGGCCAATATTTTCCTACTTGGTTGAAATCAAAGGTATTTCTATTACATTAATTATATTAAAATATAGACATCCATTTAATTTTATTGTTCATATATATTTCAAGTGTTTAGTTTACTTGTTAGATATGTTTCCCAAGAATTGAGAGATTTAGATTTTGGTCATAATTCTTTGGTTCGTGAATGAAAATATTTAACAATCAATGAGTATAAATTTGTTACAACTGATAAAGCTGTGAAAATGAGAACACAACATGATGGAGTTATGTTAAATTCTACAATAGATTGTTTTTCTAGTTTATCAAATAGTTTTCCTTGATATGAAGATGTGTATTATTATGGATGTGTTGAGAAAATATTGTTATTCGATTACTACTCTCAATGTAGATTCACTGTAATGAAATGTAAATGGTTTGATTCAATGAGACAATAGGGTGAATTTATTGATGACTATAGATTCAGAGTTTTTGACATGAGTTGATTCCTTCTTACCAATGAACCATATGTTTTGGCATTAATGGATAAACAAGTGTTTTATGTGAAAGATCATCTGAGACCCGATTATGGTGTCATTAATTATGTAATCCCAATACATCTTTTTCATGATGCAGGTAATGAAATTGCCACCACTGACACCCCCATTAGTGTTGCCCAAAATATTTCATTTGATGAATTAAACTATCCCATTGTGAGAGTTAATGTTGAACCTAAAGTAGTGGTCATTAATATATATAAAAAACTATATATGTTCACTATTCATTTAGTTTACATTAACATGAGTTTATCAGGTTATTATTACTATAATTAGTTTAATTATGTTTCATTTTGGAATGATATGTTTGTCTTTTTTATTGTCTGGTGTCGTTTCGTTAAATCAGATTTATTTCAATGTAGAAAACTTGGTTTAGAACTCATTTTTTTAAAACATATAACTTGGTAATGTAATTTTAAAAACTGTGTTAGTCATTTTCTTGTAATCATTTATTCAATTAGTAATTAAAAGAAGTAAAATTGGTTCCTCTCATGAATTTTTATAGATTTAAGTTGTATGCATGATTCTTAAAAACTATTTCTAAGAAATTTAAATTTCATTATTTTTTAGATTATGCCAAAGACTGCAGAAGGTCTAAGGAAGTGACTATTTGATCCCGATCGATTGGGGCATGAGTGTGTGTTTCCTCCTTCACTTCCATCAATGAGTATAATAATTGTAATTTTTTTCTTCTACATTATATATAATTTCATGTTAATATTATTTATCAATTTTTTAGGGACATTCAATTCCACTAGATTTGACTCCTCATCTTATAATAATGGGTATGAGTGGGGATTATCCTAGACCTAGATGGAACACTCATTATATCTATTCCCACACTGACCCACCAGTGGAAACCCCTTCCACCACACCTTTATATCCTCTACTTGAGTCTCCAAGTATATTCTTATCCATGCCTCCACCATCATCCTAGTTACCCTCTTATTCTCATGCCATGTCTTTGCCTCCTTTAGAGATGATCCCACCGATGCCTCCATCATCTCATTTTTCCTCTTCTTCCCATATGATTACAACACCTCCTCCACATATGTTTCCACCTTTACCATATTCATATCCGATGATGTATCCCCTATCTTACTAACCATATTCTTCCATGTCTACACCACCTCCAATTCCTACCATCCATCCAGTATCTAATGAGTCTATTTCATCAGCTTCCACTCCATTGCATAAAGGCTACCCAGAGCATTCACTAGAACAGACACTTCCTTCAGAGGCTGTTGAGTCAGGACAGCCCATAGATCCATCAAGGTCTATTGAGCAGCCTGCATATTTTTTCTATATTATAATTGTTTCAAATTATATCACATTGTTTTTTTCATGTTGTACCGTGACTTAATTCCCCCCCCCCCTCTTTTTCTTATTCTGTGGGATCTTATTCTATATAATGTGGGTGCAATCAGATGAAGGAATTTTGGAATCTCCAGACATAGCTAATAGTGGATTATAATGGACAAAATAAGATGGTAGGTCCAAATGCAAAGTAATGTAGAAGTTTCATGGTAACTTTGGCCAAGTATCACTATATCATTCAATTGGAACCGGTGTCATGGAGACATATCAGTAAATAAATCAAGGACAAATCATGGGAAAAAATATGGGTAAGAAATTTTTATAAATTCATTTCTATATTATTGTTGTATTTAAATGAAATAACATGTTCATTATAGGTTTGGTTTAACTTTCCCAATGGAGAAGCTGCTAAGTCTACAAGGTTTATAAATATTGGAGAGTTCTAGAACACATAGAAGCATGAGTTGTATGTTGGTTAGAAGATAAGGGTTGGTACTGACTTATATGGTGTACCCACATTCCCCAACTATCCAAAAATTCAATATGAAAAAAATGATTCCACATTGGAAGACTATAGAGTTTAAGGTAATCTCAATATTTAATAGTTTTCATATAAAATTTAATTCTTATTTCTAATATTAGAATATTTTTGGGAAGTTTTAGATAAAAACAAAAAGAATAAAGATTCAATGACATATCTGTACACATTGGGGTGCATTATAATGTGTGATTATAAGAAGTGTTGGGTATTTTAACCGGGAATTGTGATGTTATACAAGATGTTCTACTAAAAATATTATTTAATAAACATAGGCATGACTTGTGCATTTCTCATATATGGTTCTAATCTAGATTTGTGAATTTATCATTTACAGTAAGCTATATTGTGTATTTAATTTCTTTCATCTCATGCGAAATTATTTTTCTCTAGTAAAAAGAAAAGGGATGGAAGTGGAGTAAATGCATAGACACAAGATAAAATTGTAAGGTTTTTTATTTATATTTTAAATATTTATACAAAATTCATAATTAGATATGTTTATAATTTCAAAAGTATACCATGGAGGCCCTCGATGATAAGGAATATGACAACTTCAGGTGGGAGTTGCAGGTTGGGAGGCGGAGTGAGGGGTACATGTTGGGAGGGAGGGGGCAACAGTTTGGGAGGGGGATGCATGTTGGGAGTTAGGGGGTGGTTGAGGTTGGGAGGGGGAGGGGGTGGGTGCTGCAGGTTGGGAGGGGGGGTGTGAAGGTTAGGAGGGGGTGCAGGTTGGGAGGGAGGGTTTGTGCAGGTTGGGAGGGAGGGGATGCAGGTTGGGAGTGAGGGGTGGAGGTTTGGAGGGATGGGGGAAAAGGTTGGGAGGGGGCTTTATGTTGGGAGTGAGGGGGGTACAGGTTGGGAGGGAATGGGGGTGCTATATGTTGGCCTAATGGATCACCAGTGAGGACAACATGTGTCTTGTATATATGAAATATGAAATACAAATTTTATTTTGATAGGTAAATAAATGTGAAGTAATGTTAATTTTATCAAGTTTCAAGTTTTGAATAATTATAGATGATTTCTTGAACCAAACAATCTGTGGAGAATTAGATGAGTAATGAGTTCCAAATTTTATATTCTCATAACTTCATCATCAAGGTTTTATTCTTCCCATTTTCTTATATTTATCTTTATTATAATTATTCTATTATTATGGTCATGGTATGTTGATGATGAATTCCATAATGAAGTGATTATTTTTTCAAGTATCCAAATAGTATTCTCACTCTACTTGTTATCATTTTTTTCAATGTGGTATCAAATTGTATGTAATCATATAGTAATCCAAATACAAGTAAAAAAATCTATTTATTTCTCTTTTACATGTTTTATTATATTTTTTACTTATACTATTGATCTTATGTCTTATAATAATGATTATAGTGTTAATTACATGTTCTAGAAATTAGTTGGAGGTAGTGTAGATTGGTATGTCATTTTGGAATTTCAGGCTCAGATTAACTATTGTTATTGTAGCTTGTAATTTCAGTTAATATCTATTTTGTTATCAAAATTTGGCAAGTTCTAGCATTAATAATGATAATTTAATGCCAGTTATTTCTTGGTAAGTTAATTTTCATTTGTAATGTAGGTTTAGTTGTTTCATTTTTATCACACTTTTTTATAGTTTTCATTAGTTATGAAAGTTCATTATTAGATGTTATCATACTTTATTCTTGTTATAATTTTCACTGAAGGTTCATATTTAGTTTTTTTCAGGTTCTTGTAGTTAGTATGATTCAATGAAGATGGTTATGCAATCTCATACATTCATGATCAGATTAATTAATTTTCATACAGTTTGTAATACAGGATCTTCTCTGTTTTGTTATCATACTTTGGTTAGTTCTAGGTTTTCCTATTTATGTTTAGAGAATATTAGGTTATAGAAGTTGGGAGGGGGGTAATGTCATCCAACCATTCAAGGTATGAATTTATTTTTGGGCTACAGGGTAGTGTGTTTCCCCTCCATGGTTTCCATATATGCAGTTAAGGACTCTACGATATTGAGGCTCTCTTGAGATACCTCTACCTGGACCATCACCTTTTAATGGGGATTGAGAAATACTTGACATGATTGTTCTTATTTACTATCATATATATTTTTAATCTATACTAGGTATGTATGATTACCCCAACTAGGAGGATGTTATAATCTTAATGGTGTAAAGTAATGATCATGCTCAACTTACATGTTAAAAAGAGATACCTAGGACTCCACTGGCTAGCAACTTGGCCTCACTAGACAACTATAGGCTAGCGAGTCCATAACTCATAGAGGAGTTCTGTTTTGGATAATGGTTTACTAGTGGACCATCACTGGCTAGATGGTATCCCCCTATAGCTTTTAAAATGTTATATGACCTAGACTTGATCATTTCTCCTTCCACCACATGTTCCACCATATTTTTCTCCTACCCATGATTCTTCACCTATAGTGAATTTCTGTATAGGTTCAATCAACTCCACCTCACCAACCACCTGAGCATCTGAACTTATATCCAGGCTATTTTCCATGAAAAAAATAATTCATTAAGAGGTTTGAACACTGAGAACACTAATCCAATGACCATTTGTCAAAAAAAACTTTTTATAAACTCAAAAAATTAAATTCCTTTTAAAATTAATAACCCATGTGGATATAAGGTGTTACAATTTACCAACTATAACACTTTTCATCCAAGAGAATCCTTTGTGTAATTTTAACCATTAACACAACCTACCCTATATCACCAACTTGAATCAAACTCATCAAGTTCTACTCTAAAATTGAAAATTATATTCCACTAAATAATTCAAAACATGAGATGCACCATTCATCAAAAGTTGATCCACCACTCATCAATATCACTAAAACATCAAAATAGTGCTCAAATATCCTTGTATATCCCAAGACACTACAGTGTCGTAAAATAATTTATTATTAGGATCATGGTGCTCTACACAATTAGTCTCAACTCATAATAGCTAGATTTTATTCAAGATGTTCCCCAGCATTATAATCACCCATTGAAAATGAATTTTCAGTGGTCTAACTACCTACTCGATTTGGCTTCAATCTCAACAAACCCTATCTCATCTAAAAAATGAGATGATTCTCCTATGGTCGAAAATTGTAAAAAACACTCCATTCATGGTGTCTTCACATTATCAAATCAGAGGAGTTCTATTGGATTGAACGTTTAGGTCATGCATTAATTAGTTCCTGTAAACATAAATAGGAAAAATTAGAACTTAACAAATTATATGCTCTAGAATTTAATGTGAGTTATATTTTGTTAAGAAAATATTCATTTGTAATATAGGTTTAGTTTTGGTTTTTATCACACATTCTTGTAGTTTTCATTATTAATGAAAGTTCAGTATTGGATGTGTATGGGGTGTTCTTTGATTCTTCCTGGTCTAATACAATGGGGGTGATTGAAACATTCATTAATTCAATATTCATTTTTTGTTAACATGAAATATGAATATATTTGTTAGGAATTCCATTTCTAATATGTGATATGCATTCCGTTTCAAATATGCCATTTGTAATGTGTTTATTATGAGTATATGAAACATGTGTTCTTCTCCTAATAAAAAGTATTCATTTTTTTATTATCAATATATGGAATGTTCATTCTTTTTGTTTGGAATGTATAAAATATGTAATATGTAATTTTTATTCTGAATATATGCAATATGGAATACAAATTCTGAATATATGAAACATAGAACATGTGTCCTGTATACATGAAATATGAAATAAACATTTTATTTTGATAGGGAAATAAATGTGAACACATGTTAATTTTTTAAATTTTCATGTTTTAAAGAATTATAGAGGATTTCTTGAACTGAACAATCAATATAAATTTAGATGAGTAATGAGTTTCAAATTTTATGTTCTCGTACCTTTATCATCAAGGTTTTATTCTTCCCTTTTTCTATTATTTTTCTTTGTTATAATTATTGTATTATCATGTTCATGGGATGTTGATGATGAATTCCATAATGGATTGATTTTTTTTCATGGATCCAAATAGTATTCTCACTATTATTGTTATCATTTTTTCAATGCAGTATAAAATTGTCTGTAATCATATAGTAATCCATATACTATAAAAATACTTTCTATTTATTTCTATTTACATTTTCTATTAGGTTTTTTATTTATCATGTTGATATTCTATATCATAATAATGATTATAGTATTTATTTCATGTTCTATAAATTAGAAGAAGGCAGTGCAGATTGGTATGTCATTTTGGACTTTCATGCTCAGATTAATTATTGTTCTTTCATCTTTTAATATTAGTTAATAATTATTTTTTTATCATAATTTGGAAAAATATAGCATTATAAATGATAATTTAATTCTAGTTATGTTTTGTTAAGACTATTTTCATTTGTAATGTAGGTTCAGTTTTGGTTTTTATCACAACTTCTTGTAGTTTTCATTAGTTATGAAAGTTCAGTATTTGATTTTATCATACTTCATTATTGTTATCATTTTCAATGAAGGTTCATTTATTTTTTTTCAAGTTCTTGAAGTTAGTATGAGGCAATGCAGATGGTTATGCAATCTCATACATTCATGATCAGATTAATTCATATTCTTGTAGTTAATAATACATATTCTTATCTATTTTGTTATCATACTTTGGTTACTGCTAGGTTTTCTTGTAAATATATGGTATAATCTTAAATGGATAATTACCTAGATGATACCTCCATATAAAGGTATATATAAATGGATCGTTAAAGGAATATTTTGGTTAAATAATTTTCAATAAGTAACCTATATGGATTTTTCCTTAATACTAAGTGTTAGTAAAATCTTTTGTGGTTTTTTCCCATATAAGGGTATGGGAGAATATTTCTTGGCCAATAAATTTGATGATACCTTGATAAAAATAATTATACAAATCAACTGTTAAATAAAGGTTTCATTTAAATTAATAGTTAGTAAGAAACATATATGGTGTTTTCCATCATATCTTATGAATGAAACCTTATCTGAACAAACCATTTTAAACTAGAGACTTATGAACTTGGGAAAAAGGGAAAACTTTATTTTTTAATCTTTCAGAAATTGATTATGTATGATCTTGAGTAGTGGAAAATGATTGAAATAGTTATTGATTTTATGAGACCTTATGGTATGGATATACATGGAAGTGGGATGTTGTAAATGAATTAGTTATTTATGTTTTTCTAGTTACCCAGGTATATTTTTATAAGATTTTAGGGTTTTCATTGTAGTGATATGCTACCTCATAGACCAGGGTCCCACACAAAGATGGTGAGGTTGATAATTCGAATCCAGTGCATGGGATAGAGCCTCCTGTAGTTTAGGGTCTACCTATTTATGATCAGTTAGTGGAGAGTTTTGCACATGTAGTCTAAATGATGTACATGGGATCTCCTAAGGTTTAACCTTCAATGTATATCATTAGTAATGTAAGTTAAGTATTGGATTTGTATGGGTTTTTCTTTAATTCATTCTATTCTAATGATAGATTGTGGTTTGTAACTAGTTTGTATTCTATTTTGTTTTGTATTTTTTTTATAGGTCAAAGATGGAAGGAAGCAGGAAGGAAGTATGAAGTAGGAAAAAGTAGGAAGGAGGGAAACTGTTACTACATTTAGGAGAACCATTTATACCCATGGTTCATTGAACTATGGGTATATTAGTATTTATGTGAAAATTCATTTCCCACAGTGTTGTAAACCATAGAAATAGATATATACCTACGATTTTCTTAAATGATGGGTATTATGATAGCCCAAGAAGCATATATACCCCACGGTTCATTGAACCATGAGTATATTATATTTTTTTGAAAATCTATTCCCATTGTTTGTATAACTCTGGGAATAGATATATACCCACAGCTTACTTAAACCATCGGTATTATGAAATTTCCTTGAGATATACCCATGGTTTTGTCAAAATCATGGGTATAGGGAAATAAAAATGACTCATTAGCCCATATTTCATGAAACCATGGGTATAGCCTATACCCATGTTTTCATGGGTTATACCCATGATTTAAAATCATGGGTATAGGTGATGTTTCCAATAGTGGTTGTAATTAATTTAAATTAATTTTACTAATATTTATGGTAAAAAATTATGTTTACATTATTAGAAATAATAAATTATTTCATTTTAAATATGGAATCAATTTTTCCTAATTCAAATCACATAAGTGATAGAAATTTATTTAAAATTAATCCCATATATGTGACAGGAAGTGGGTTTTTAAAGTAAAAAATTTCAAAAGAATGAAATGTTTTTATATCCAATTTCAATGTAAAATTAATTACAATGACCTACATTAGATTTACAGTTTTATTATTGAACTTATTATACATTAAAACCAAATGAAAATAAAATTTAACTATATAAATAAATTATATGAAAAATCAGTTTTCATTTAAAATTCATTGTTTTCCACTATTCATCAAAAAATTAAACTCTTAAAAAATACCAAAAATTTACCCAATGTAAATTTTTATATTACACTTTAAAAAAAAGTTTAATTTTTAAAATAAAAATTATAAAATTGTCAAAAATTATATTTAAAATAGGTCTGTCATTAAATGGAATTAAATTACCTTTTAGAAAAACACAGCTTTTTATTCATAAAATTTGATTTATTATTATCTTATTCTTATAAAATATATTGGATTAGGGTAAAAAAATTATTGAATATAATATCATATATATATTACTAAAAACATTCATCAAAAGTGATTTTTTTAATTTATTGAAATAAAATTTTGTTTGTAAATATAAAAATAGTTTTCTTAGAAAATGAATATCTTTAATTTCAAATAGTTAGTACTTTCATTTCTAACTAATTGATAACAAAATATTAATATTATATACATGTGTAAATAATATTTTAAAAATTTATTTAATCTTATTCATAACTTTTATTCCTATGGTTAGGTGGTAATTATAATAATATATTAATAAAAATATTAATAGTATATTGTAGTTCAATAAAACCCAACCTTGCATGTAATGAAATATATATAAGAAACTCAATATTGTGTATAAAACAATCCAAATATAGTTTTTTTTGTGTACCAAATAATAATCAAATTGTTTCATGTAGTGAAAGGCCAACTTGGTGTCACATGAAATATAAGCCAAACATAGTGCTTTCATATAACACAATCTATATTTGGTGTTGTGTGAAATGCAGAATATTGAAAAGATTAAACTAATTTGAAAAAATATATTTCAAAAAATATCAGGGTGTCACATTATATCCCCTTAAAATGAATTTTTCCCTTAAAATTTATCTGGGTTATCAAAGGATTAATACTTGAAAGTTCCTTTCATATAAACCCACATCATAAAATTTAATACTAAAACTTACTTTAAAAATGTAATGTTAGAAACATAAAGATTACCCAAAGTAACTCATACCTAGGTTTCCACATAAGATAACATAGGTGAAAAGTGAAAATATAGATATGGAATAGAAATATAATTATCAAGTTCTGAATGAGAGTGATAGAGAACAAGTTCAAGATAATGTTAATGATCAAAAAATTCATAAACCAAAGAGTCTTGAAAATGGTCATTGATATCATAAAAATGATAATAAAGAGAAAAAATTTTATTTTAAAAACCATTTCCTAAATTTGAATAGTTTTCACAATGATATATACATACTTGATTTCATTCCATTTCATAAGCACAATCACTCCTATAAAACTAGTCTATAACCACACATAAATAACCACCGTTTAAAAAACTTGTGGTTGTAGCCTCACGTTTTTTCATGGATCCATGGTAGTATCCCAATAAGCCTTTAATTTCTTCCCTTACCCCAAATATATCCTCCCAAAAACCCTCAAAACCATCGATGCCCTTTCCAACGCCTCCTCACCGCAACTCTTTTCCTCTAATGAAGCTCCTCCGAGCGGCCTCCCCACCTCCTCTCTTCCTTCCCGAAAGCTCTCTCCGAAAACTCTCTACACCCCTAACCCCTCCTCATCACAACCCTCCTCTCCACGATCCTCCTCCTCTAGTGAATCTACTCCGAGTATCCTCCCCATCTCCTCCCTTCCTTCCTGATATCTCTCCCCCATAACCCTCACCACCCCTGATACTGGGGTCGACACCCCCAATGCCTTCCTAGATGACTCCCCTAAATACTCCCCACCAACAGTGTCTCTGATTTGTACTGATTTTGGTGAATATATTCAATAGTAGCATGAAAAAATAGTGCTATTGTATTTTACGTAATAGGGTATTTAATTTCACTTATTTATTTATATTTTTGTAATGTATGTTTAATTTATGTCTTATTGTTATAGTTATTCTTTCTCCTTTAAATTACTACATGAAATGTTTTTGTTTCTGTATCATTTTTATGTGTATTGAGCATCATTAATTTTGGATATTATAATATGTGGTCATCCATGAGAAATGGGAGGATTTGGAAATCAAATTTAGGAAGTGTTTTGGAAATAAAAAGAATAGGTAAAATGGAAGGGAATAAAAAATTGTGGATGAATATGAGTTCCTTTATATTCTATTTGTTGATTATATACTGACCATGCACAACTTGTTTTATATGATTCCATATAGTAATTGGAATTTTTTTTGGAAATAAATGCTAGGAAGATAATATGTAATGTAAATGATAAAATTGAATAATGGGGTATACTTTGTGGATGTGTTATTTCTATTATTCATGCATGTAATAATCCAATGATTATTGATATTATGATGAAACATGTGTGTGTTTGTAGTTGTGTTGTGTTGAAATGACCACCATAAATTATCATTCCAATGGGAGTGACTAAATGATGATATTGTGGTAATAATTGAAAGTTATTATAAAATCTATAATGGTAATAAACAATGGGAAAGAATAAATACAACTTGCTAAAAAATTCCTTAAAATATGCTACCCTGAATTGATTATAATATGAAGTGTCATATTTTCATGTGTTTCCACTTATTATAATAAAATTAATGAAAGATTTTAAGTAAGAAAGGTGATAAAATAGTGATGGTAATAATTAATATCAATTTAGAATTTAAATTAATGCAACAAAAAGTACCTTGAGTATTAATAAAATGATGTGTTAAGTTATGATTAGTATTGTTAAAATGAGTAAGGTTTATAGATAAGTTGTTTTTATTATAGAAGAGTAGTAAGTACCACTTAATAGAGTGGTCTTATGGTATTATTATTAATTTTTCCATTTAGGATATATTTTTTTGTTTGGTTGATTAGAAGGATAGTTCTCTTTGGTTTTATCCTAGATGGTTATCATTACATTATGAGATTCTTATGAGAATTTTAAAGCATAGGTTGTGTCCTAAAAGTAAAATATAATTAAATAGATAATTAATTAAAGTAATAAATTCGATAATTAATGGAATGTAATGATTAAAATTTCCATTACAGAAATATTTAGTAATGGTGATTAAATAATTAATTAGAAACTAGTAACTTATAAAATATGGATGAGTAGAGAAATCAGCGAGAGAAATTATTTAATCTTAGAATGGAATGACTATTTCATTTTTGTTGTTTTATTATTAATATCTCTTATTGTGTGTTATGGTTTTTATATACTTTTATATATATGTTCATGTTTTTATGTTCATGTTTTACTAGATTAATTATTTATATGATTGTTTATTTATTTGTATATTTTTAATGTTTATTTGATATTATATGTGTGGGATGTAATGCCTCATGGTTATGACTCATGCATATATTACTAGCAGTAATGGATTTCAGTTAACATTTACACAGTTATTTGGGGTGTTATGGATTCAAGGTTATTTCTTGGTCTTAGGTTATAATGGATCACAGTTATAGCATGAATCTCTAAGGTAATTATGGGTGGATGTGATTGTGATTGGATACACAGGGTGTAGTAATGATGATATGATGTTTTTCATGGGGTTCAAAATTTCTAATGTGATGGATGCATGAGGTAAAAGTTTATGATGGTGGCATTGATGTTATGGTTTCATTAGGTGTAGGAAAAATGATGTGATGGCTGCACAGGGTGTAGGGATGTGATAGTTTTGTAGATGCGATGATAGTATGAGGTTTAGGGATGTGTTTATGATAGGATGATTAACACAGTTTGAGATATGGGAATTCCTATTTTCATTATTGTTTGATTTATATGGTATTATGAAAATGGTAGTAATGTGTCCAAATTATTCAATGATGATATAATTATAGGATTTATCTTTATTATTATAAATCCTTGGGAACTGTAATTCCCATTTCTTAATTTCTCATTATAATCCATTGGTTAAATATGATAAGACATTTGTGGGTTATGTAGGTAAGGATGATTTGTATTTGAATTATGGATTTTCTCACCGTCTAATCATATCCTTGTTTTTCTTATATATTCATGCTTATCTATCATGAAACAATTATTTCACATAGATATAGGACCTCTTAGAATATTGATTATATTAAGTACTCCCAAATTCTCACTCTAAAATTTTCTTGAGCCGTTTTGCAAGATAAACATATGGAGATTGAGGATGTTGTTTATTAGGTCACTGGATTGGAGTCTAGGAATCTATTTTTAATGTACTATATTTTATTATACATGTTACATGTTTTATAGTTTTGGATTAGTGATTTTTAAATATTCAGTTTTAAATAAGGAATTTTTTTGTGTATTTTTTTAATTTCCTATGATATTATGATGTAAATTCCTCCCATTTGATAAAAAATGACCTCTATTCGAGTAACTCTTAACGACACTCCTATGGAAGAAATTCCACACTCAGGTCCATCAATTCTAGTTAGGCTCAAATAATGTTTTTGTAATTTGTTATGAAAACACTAGTATATAGTTTTTTGGGCATGTTTTGTGATTCATGTAAGGGATACTATTGCCTATAGGGAGTAGTTGGGGTGGGGGTGCATGGGGCGGTGGGGGAAGGGGTGGGTGCAGGGGGTGGGGGCGGTTGGGGTGAATGTGGCGGTGTAGGGGGAGGTGGGGTGAAGGGTGTGGGGGTGTGCAGGGGGAGGTGGGGGTGAATGGTGTGGGGGGAAGTAGGGGTGAAGAGTGGGGATTTTTGGGGGTGGGGGAGGTAGGGGTGAAGGGTGGGGGTGTTGGGGAAGTAAGGGAGGGGGCGGGGAGTAGGGGGTCATGGGGGTGTAGGTGGTGGTGTGTAGGGGGAAGTGATGGTTAAGGGTGGGGGTAAAGGGGTGCATTGGGGGTGAAGGGGGTAGGGTTGGGGATTCAATAGGGTGGGGACAGTAGGGGAAATGGGGGTGAAGGAGGTGACATGGGTGGGGGTGCAGTGGGGTGGGGACAGTAGGGGTGGGGGTAGTGGGGGTGATGGATGATCCTTCCATCTATCTAGAAATTAGCTTTGATAATTTCTCTTATTTAATGTTTAACCTTCAATTCCAATCTTATGGATTACTCATTGATTTAAATTTATTTTATGTGTTTATTTGATTGTTAATCGGTTTAATTGGTGATAAATAGATTTGTTGTGAAACTCAATCAATAGTTCTATAGGGTTTTGAGTTCACTAAATCAAGGAAATTAACCCAACCAGAGGGGGGAAGTGTGGGGTGTGCAAGTAAAAGTGGGGGTGTGGGGTGCAGGTGGGGGGATGGGGATGGGAGTTCTGGGGGCTAGTGCAAGAGGGGCTGGTGCAGTTAGGGGAGGGGGTGGACTGGTGCAGGGGTTTGGGGGGCTGGGGGAGGGGATGGTGTAGGTGAGGGAGTGGGGGGTGGTGCTCATGCTTGGGGGTGTAGGGGGATGGAGGGGACTAGTGTAGGGGGGTGGGGGGGGGACTAGTGCAGGGGGGTGAGGGGATGGTGTAGGTGTAAAAGGGTGCCAACATTATTGTTTTGGTAAAATTTGAATTTTCATTTATACCCTTAATTATTTTTAAGGGTTTAGACCTCATTTTCCTTCTCCTCATTCAATTTGGTATTGGGTTCATCCAAGGGTGTCTCTCCCACATTTTTTCTTGGTTTTAAGCTTTTTTATCCCAATTACATGTAGATTTCTCATAGAAATACCTTCTTTCCTCATTTATTCATCCCATTCTTCCCCATCTCCCTTTATCTATTGGTTTCTTCCTCTCCGATGAACCCTTGGGGATTCTAGGGTTTTATTTCATGTTTTATGTGGTTTAACCATGGGTTATTGGGTTTCTAGGTCCTATATAAGAATTTTAAAAAGGATAATCTTTTAACATGTAATTAGTGAGTGTATTTTTCTAACCTATATGAAATGTGGGTTGGTGAAACCTATGTTTAGACTTATAAAGGTAAGAATGGAATTTTAAATTATGTGGTAGTCATGGATAGCATGTGAGACATTTCAATATTCTTTTTTTTAATCTCTAGGATAGGGATATTAAGTTTGGAATAATGATGTTCTTGGGAGTAGGTAAAAGGTTTTTGGTGTAACTAATTCACTTTTTAGTCTTAAACACAACTTATAATTTTTGCAAATCTGAGGAATAAACCATAAGAAAAAATGAAGAATGAAAATTTTCATGATTGTATCCAAAGAAATAAGATGAAATAATCTTGAAACAACTATGATTATATTTGAATGTTAAATTTATAATTAATTTAATTACAATAAAATAAATCAGTCATTATATCTTTCTTTAATGTTGATGTTTATCACACAAACACCATTCAATTTGTATGGTCATTTTACAAAGAGGATCCAAATTACATTCCTATTAATGGTATCCACATGGGATACACGATATTTGAATGAAATTGAGGGAAATTTGGTCAAACTATTTTCATTTTTCACATTTTACAGGGGAGAAGAGGGGGTGTATGGTGGGGGCTGGTGGGGTGTTGGAGGGGGGTGTTGGTCTAGTGTTGTGCTGGGGTGCAGAGGGGAGTGTAGGGTGGGTGGGCTGGTGGGATGGTGGGCTAGTGGGTGGGATGGTGGGGTGTTGGAGTGGGGGAGGGGGATCATGTTGTGCAGGGGGTGTTGGTGTTGTGTAGGGGGTAGAGGGGGTGCTGGTGTTGTTCTGGGGGCATAGGGGAGTGCAGGGGGTGCTGGTGGGGTGATGTGCATGGGGGTAGGTGGGATGTTGGAGGGGGGAGAGGGGGTACAGGGTGGGTGTGGGGGTGGGGGTGCTGGTGGGGTGTTGAACATGTTTGGTAAACCCATTTTTTTCATTTTTTTATATATCAAATGTTTTATGACATTTCATTATATGTTTGTGTATTTTATTTCAGGTGTTTTTTTATCCAAACTTTTCTCTAAATATTCCAATATACTTGAATATTCAGATGACCAAAACACTGACATAAATAGGTTCTTAGATAAGAATGATCTAAAGAAAAATTGTTTCCAAGGTGGCCCAACAATCAATGATTGAGGTTCTATTTGGTTTTCTTAAACAAAGCAAGTGAAAATCGAAAATGATCACATATATGATGTATTTTTTTTTAATTTAGACATGGTCATGTTTATGTTTCCTTATATATATATATATATATATTCTGAATTTGTTTTGAATATGTTATGTATTATGTTATGAATTTGTTATATATTACGTTCTTTCTAAAAAAATTAACATTATAAGTCTTGTTATGAAATTTTATTTAAATTTAAACTATTATAATCTATTTTTAGATGGATGTTAAACATAAATTTTTGTTATTATTGATTTATATAGTGTGTTTGTTCATAATCTACTTTAAATTGACAAGTTTTGTATTTTTTATAAATTCTCTAAATAAGATAAAATAATATTTTTTGTCTAGACAACACTTTCAATCATGCATTTAAAATTTTCCCAAATTTATTTTTAATTCAATCAGTTCTCTAGTTTTCTATCTTTCAGTTTTTCATGTTTCTGCTCACAATTTTTTCAATAGGTGTTATGTATTAGCATTTTTATTTCAATTTTAGTTTCACATTATAGATTTAAAGAATTTGGTTTCACTGGTGTTCTCTAATTATTTTATTAGTTATGTTGATCATCTAGTTAAACATCCATATGAAGAGGTTTCCATAGGATTTAGCCAGCTGATGAATTAATTTTCATTAGAAGTTGTAGCACTTTACAAAATTAGTAAGGGTTTTCTTGAATAATGAACCATTTTCAAACATGGTAGATTTTATTCAATGTTAATCCCATTGATATTACATAAAGCTAGTAAGAGTCATATTTCATTGGAAAATAGTTTTTCGTATGTCCAATACGATTTTCATTTTAATTACAAAAAACATGACTCTTTAGTTTAATCAGGCTTTTTAGTGTAGTTGACTTTGTTTAGGATATTTTCAAGAAGGACAATAGAAACACCACATGCTGGGTAGATCACAATATTATAAATAGAAGTAGTGTGTTTGACTTTTTCAAGTAACCAAGTAGTGCACATATTTATGTAGAATCAAATTTCATTCATTTTTCAGGTTGGTATTTTCAGGATTTTAAAAGTTATATGTGCTAAGATTTAGTTTTTTTCTTTTATCATTTAAAGTTAGTTGTCTCATGTTCATGTTTAATTTATTACATAATGCAGTTGGTTTATATATTATGTTAGGCTTGTGATCTAGTGTTGCAGTCAGATGTCAGCAGATGGGTGATTAAGTTGCACATTACATGATTGGGTAATGGAGTTTTGTTATGAGTCATTGATATATAATTTTTATTTTGTGTTTTATTTTAGAGGCCTTGAGTTCATGCTTTTATTCACTATTTCCCCACTAGGGGTTCCAAGTGGGGGAAGTTCATGGCATATCATGTCTCACCCTTATGGATTTAGGGTCTCTTTTTAGAAAAGGGTTAATAACTCTATCCTAGGTGATGACTTCAGAAAATTGGTATTTTAATGTTTAGACACCAAGTGGAGTAGGGTTTTGTTTTGTTCTAACTCACAAATATTTTCATTGGTTTCCTATGAATAGGTGAATATAGGAGTTGTGGTTCTCACATATTGTATTTTCTGGACTGCCATAAATTGCTTGGTATGATGCACTATTGTATCCTCTTTCTGTATTCCCAAATTTTCAGGTCATCTTTCTCTAATCTTACATTTCTATCTATCAATTCCATATATACATTGGTATCATGCATTTCAGTTCATTTATGTGCACTTCTATATTTGGTTCCCTCTATTCACTAATTTTCTGATCATCTTTATCTAATCCTGCATTTATTTTCTTTTCTTTAATCCTATATTTATGCATTTATCTATCAAATTTCCTATCTTACTCCTAGAAGCCTCACTTTGGTCAGAAGTCTTCCCAAGGAAGTCTTTGTCTCAAATCAAAAAGAGTTACCCAATTTTAAGGTAATGTCTTCTCTTATGTTCTTTTGTTTTATTTTGCTTCTCCAACCCCTTAAACTCTTTTTATTCCATTCTTTTGAAACAAAAACAGTATCTACAATATAATAATATGTTTTTATGAGAATTATTTGATTTACACTTACACAAACCTTCGTCTAATGGTTAAATAACATACTGTTTTTGTGGGTGGCGAATTACTGCCTCACGAAACGATGATTGTTCAATCTTCTTTTAACACCTCTCACGGTGGCCATTATGATGACACTATTTTAATATATGATATATATATTATGTTTATGTATTCCTTATGATTCTTTTTTTCTCATTTATGTCATACCTTTATGATTTCCATTATGGGTAAACGCGATAATTTCATTTTAGGAAGTGCGGACTACCACCCCCTCAAAGTGATTTGAATCGTTAATGTCATATGTGGGACGTATAAAGGATGGAGTAAATGATATTATATATGATATTATACTGGAATTATAATACACCTTTATATCATTATGATTTCATTCCATTAAATACGAAATAGAAATGAAAGTAGCGTTCATGCGTACGTATGGCTTACCGTCTCCATGAATGGTGTATTTCATTTCTTACCTCTAAATGTTACGTAATATTATGAATGAATGTATATAATGGATATATAGGATATATATGATATATACAACATGAATATAATTCTGGATATAATGGATATTTTACCACATGAACAACTTGTAATTATAAGAAGTTTATTTTTGACTCAAGTACCAAAGATTGACAAAACGACCGTTATTAACATAAATAATTACCTAATGTTCATAACATGGTAATAAGTGATATAAAAGGAATAATGAACTTGAAAAAGGTTCTTAAGCAATTAGAAATTAACTCTAGTTTATTATTCAGGAGATTAAAGAATGGCCAAGTCAAGTCGGACATGAGGTAAGGGAACTTCTTAACCCAATTTCCGTTCTTTGGGTTAATCTTCTACTTTCAAATTATGTCATGATATTATTATGTCACATATTTTATTTGTACATTCTTTATGTGTACTTATTTTGAATACACATAATAGATCTATTTTATTTAAAAAAATTATATTTGTATGGTACTTCGTCTCAATCTCCTTTTATTGAGGCATATTTTGTTTTATACACAACATTCTTTTATACGGTGTATAAACCCCTTTGACTTTTACGGTTATTCAAAAGGGATATTTTTTATACAAAGCGTTTTACTAAACTATAAAAGGGAATGTTTTTCTTATCATATGTATGCGGCGACAATGACTTCTCCGCCACCGTGACCATTATTTGAGTTTCGGCTTCCCCTACAAGCCATAACTTTTTTTAAATGAAAAATAAATACCATGTTTTAATTTCCTTTTATTTTGGTATTGAAAATGGTTTAGATAATGTTTTTATTATATCAATGTGTTGTATTGATATCTTGTGATTGAAATGTAGAAATTTTATGTTTCCTTTATGAAGGTTTTATGTTATACAATTATGTTATGGTTTATCATATGTTTAAACCTTTTCATATAAGGAATGCATTGGAATTAATAAGTGACGGGTGGAGCCCGCTATAGCACCTCGATGCATCGGTAGGTCTCATGAGACAAACTAGTGTCTTGGAACGAGACCTTGACAAAATCTTATTTGCATTATTGGCACTAGGCCTTGGCTATGTGGTTATGATAGTCTGGCATTATGCATTCCATCATTATGAAAGTGGTTATTGATGTTGCATGTGATTATTCGACTAGTAGAATATCCATGTGAATAAGTAAATGGAATTATTTCATTTTATTTTTGCCATATTATGCTAAAGTTCAAGTTTAAAAGGATTTTGTTTTATTTATACGTTGCCTTAAATGTTTATGTTTATTTATGAAAGCTTCTTCTATATTGTTACCCTTACTGAGCATCTGAGCTCACCCCTTTCAATGTTTTATTTTTCCCAGGATGTGAAGAAATATTTTATGATTGACCTGCAGGGATAGTCTGAAGGGGATATGGGAGTGGACTATAGAGACTATGTTATTGTTGTTTTTCACTTTATGATGTAATGTAAGACTTATGAATGCATCCAGTGTTTCCAAGGATACTAAACTAATCGGCCTTTCGAGACTTGATGTTTTGTGATCATGCCAATGTTACGCAATAATGCACCGACTTTGGGTAACTGGGGTCGGGGCGTTACAATTGGTATCAGAGGCAGTTTAGTACTAACCTTGGAAGCTATATTTAGATAAACTCTGATTAGAGAACATTGCCCAAAGATATACTTTGAGGATTAGTATAGAAGAACTTCCTAGAATTTTGGTATTGTAGAGATTTTGTGAGTATTCCGAGCAATACATCCCTGTCTAGATACGAGCAGGTAGAGGCGGCTCTGGAACAGATGTACCTAGGGGTAAAACTCGAAAACACTGCTTTGAGCTAGACTCGAATGGTAATTGGTGCACGAAAACGGGCCTTACTGCACTCTTGGTTACGACACTCCCGGGGGATATGCTTAGGATAATTCTCATTTTCTTTACAAACCATTATGAACGGTTTATGAGTATATAATTCCTCAAAGAAAACATTTTTATTATTGTAGTTCAATTTATGTTAAGTTTTTTACAAGTATGGAATTATGTATTTTGATTCATAAACTAATCTAGTTTATGCCATTCTTTAGAAATGGTTCCTAGTGGGAGGAATGGAAACTGTATCAATGCACGCACTCCATGTAGGGATTGTCCTCCTGCTCAAGATAATTATAATGGAGCTGGAGATACAACTGGTGCTAATAAACTTATCACCATACTAGGAAACCTCACTCAAGTTATGAATAATAACCTTACTCGTATGGAGCACCCTGATCTGCAATGTGGAGGATCAATGTTAGACCGCTTCATGAGGCAACAACCGCCAACATTTAATGTGGGTACAAATCCATTAGTAGCTGAGCAATGGATAAACTCCTTAGAGAAAGTATTCCACACCTTGGGGAGTAGCGAAAGGGAGAAGGTCATCATGGCAGTTTACCGCCTCACTAGAGATGTCGATCAATGGTGGTCGCTGATTCAAAACACAAAGGAAGATGAAGAAGTATCATGTATGGAATGCAGGGAGTTCAAAGAGATTTTCATAGAAAAATACTTTCCTCGTGACCACCGAGCAGATATGGAAAGGCAATTTTTGAGTCTGAGGTAAAAGGAGGATGAGAATGTCGCAAAGTATGAGTCTAACTTTACACGGTTAGCGAGGCATGCTGCAGATTATATACGTAAAGATGGATATGGGAATCACCATGGAGGGTGAAACATCAAAACTTTTTCAAATGGTCGCCAAACCATCTTTACTAGAAAGGATAAAGTGTTCTCAGGCCGATGATGAAGGGTTAAAAAAGAAGATTAATGCTGTGAATGATGGGCGATTGAGTGACCTTGTGTATGAAGATGGAATTTTGAAATTTGGGAGGAGACTTTGTGTTCCCGATATACCTAATTTAAAGAGAGAATTGTTTGATGATTCTCATAGTTCCAATTTCTCTATACACCCTGGGAGCACCAAAATGTATAGAGATTTAAAGGGACATTTTTGGTGGGACAACATGAAGAGGGAGATTACTGATTTTGTGTCAAGATGTATGGTTTGTCAACAAGTGAAAGATGGAAGGCAACTGCCTGGTGGAGCATTGAAACCTCTTCCCATACGTGAGTAGAAATGGGATAATATTACGATGGACTTTGTCATGGGACTACCAAATACTCCTAGAAGGAATGACGCAATATGGGTCATTGTTGCTCGTCTCACGAAGTCAGCACATATTCTTGCTATAAGAGAAGATCTACCACTTAAACATCTAGCAAGAATATATATTAATAAAGTTTTGAGACTTCATGGAGTACCCCTGTCGATTGTCTCAGATCGTGATCCCTGTTTTACATCAAGATTCTAGAAAATTATTTAGAAGGCCTTAGATACTGAACTTCGTTTGAGCACTTCTTACCACCATCAAATAGATGGACAATCAGAACAAACTATTCAAACCTTAGAAGACATGTTGAGATCACACTCACTTGACTTTCTGAGTATGGGGGATCAATATTTACCACTGGTAGAATTTTCCTATAACAATAGCTTCCATTCAAGTATTCGGATGGCACCATATGAAGCGTTATACGGAAAGAGATGTCGCACACCAACCTGTTGGGATGATGTTGGTGAAAGAAAACTTGTAGGCCCAGAACTGGTGGAGGAAACGATGGAAAGGTGAAGGTAATCCAAAACCACATCAAAGCAGCTCAAAGTAGGCAGAAGAGCTATACTGACAACTGAAGGAAGGATTTGGAATTTCAGGTAGGAGATCAAGTTTTCTTGAAGGTATCTCGATGGAAGAGAGTTATACTTTTCTTTAAGAAGGGTAAATTGAGTCCCAGGTACATCGGACCCTTCGAAATTCTAGAACAAATTGGGGTTGTAGCCTACCGTTTGGAAATGCCGCCAAGTCTCTCCAAAGTTCAAGATGTATTCCACGTATCACTGTTGAGAAAATACATGTCTGACCCAACACATGTACTCGCCTATGAGGAATTAGAACTGGAACCCAATCTATCTTTTTGCGAAGAGCCCGTCAGGATTCTTGATACAAGAGAACAAGTGCTGAGAAACCAAAATAACTCGTCTGGTAAAAGTTCTATGGAGAAACCATAAGATGGAGGAGGCAATATGGGAACCCAAGGAACTTATGATGAAGAATCACCCGAGTCTTTTTATATAGTGATATTATATGAAATTTCTAGGATTAAATTATTTGAAGGAGGGGATAATGTAACACCCCAAGCTTCCACGGTACGCTTCTCTTTGAATAAATCATTTTTTGTACGCAACTTCGAGTTCTAACACACACCAAACCCAATCAATGTAGCCGTTATGAATAGTAATACCTACTTTTTGAAATTATATAAATTTTATATTTCAAAATTGACTTTATTTTTGTATTTGGAATATCTAAATTATCCTAATTTGAATTTTTTGTAATTTTCTGAGAACTTCCAATTTTTTTATGAATAGTGAAAAATACTTTAAAACTTTTTTAATCAAAGTAAATTATAGTGAAAAATTATACTATTGAGTGGTTTTAAAGTATAATTATAATATATTTTTACCATTTTATCCAATTGTGGTCATTATAATTAATTTCACTTTGAAATTGGATATAAACAATTGTCAATCTTTTGATATATATTGTTTCTTAAAAAACGCTATTTGTTGTGACAGCGGGAATTAATTATAAAATTAATTAATGAAACTTATATTTTTTTAATTTTGTAAAATAGAAATCATTTTTGAATTCGGAATATCAATTATAGCTTAGGGTGAATTTTTGGCATTGTTCTAAAAAACTTCAATTTTTGATAAATAGTGAAACCACTAAGTGATAGTTAAAAACTGATTTTTCATTTAAATGAAACAATACCACTTCTGTGATTTGATTTTCAAAAATCCAACATATATGGTTGTCATTAGGAATAAAAAAAATTTTCAATGGGATTAAAATAATTTTTTGGTGAATAGTAACTTTTAAGTTTTATTAATCGCGATTAAAAGTAATTAGAGAAATTTAAGATAAAAATGATATTATAAAAATATGAAAATATTGTGAAACTTTTCCTACACCTATTTTAAGAGTCATGGAAGACCATTAAAATTCATGGGTCAACTTGGGGACCCCATGGGGCCATTTGGGAAAGAAAATTACATTAATAACTTTTTATTTAAAGTAAAAATAAAATTGTCACGAACATGTGTTGTTTTTCTAAAACACTTATTAAATCGGGTCATGTAAGTTAAATTTTGGACTATAAATATTCATTGGAAAGATAAAAATATTTCCTACATAATGATATTTTTTTTTTATTTTTAGACATTAAATATATTAAAATTTTTATGACACCATGATGATGCAGCGATTACCTCATTAATTAACGATTTAAATAAAATGAAAAGATAATGTAAAATCTAAGACTTACACTTGTCAAAAACCTATTAGATGAGTATATTTAGAACCCTTATCACCTTATCCTCGAAATATATAATTTTTGGACCTTTGAAATACGAAAATCACTTCATAATAATGTAACATTTCATTACTTTCCAAGAGTGCCCCTCCTCTCCTCTTATAAAAGGCCCCCACCTCTACCACCTTATTCACACCATCAAAGCCTTTTGGATCGGCAAAACTCTACCCAAATACTCTCTAAACTTCCCTATATTACTCCAAGAAGCCTCACTTTGGTCATAAGTCTTACCAAGGAATCATATTTCTCAAATCAAAAAGAGTTACCCAATTTTAAGGTAATGTCTTCTCTTATGTTCTTTTGTTTTATTTTGCTTCTACAACCCCTTAAACACTTTTTATTACTTTATTTTGTAACAAAACAAGTATATAAAATATACTAGGATGTTTTTATGAGAATTATTTGATTTATACTTACACACACCTTCATCTAATGGTTAAAGAACATGTTAAATCTTTGGGTGGTGAATTACTGCCTCACGAAACGATGATTGTTCAATCTTCTTTTAACACCTCTCATGTTGGCCATTATGATGACACTATTTTCATATATGATATATATATTATATTTATGTTTTCCTTATGCTTCTGTATTTCTCATTTATGGCATACCTTTATGATTTCCATTATGGGTAAACGTGATAATTTCATTTTAGGAAGTGCAGACTACCGCCCCCTCAAAGTGATTTGAATCGTTAATGCCATATTTGGGACGTATAAAGGATGGATTAAATGATATTATATATGATATTATACTAGAATTATAATACAACATTATATCATTATTATTTCATTCCATTAAACACAAAATAGAAATGAAATTAGTGTTCATGCGTACGTACGGCTTACCGTCTCCATGAATGGTGCATTTCATTTCTTACCTCTAAATGTTATGTAATATTATGAATGAATGTATATAATGGATGTATAGGATATATATGATATCTAAAACATGAATATAATTTTGGATATAATGGATATTTTACCACATGAACAACTTGTAATTATAAGAAGTTTATTTTTGACTCAAGTACCAAAGATTGACAAAACGACCGTTATTAACATAAATAATTACATAATGTTCATAACATGGTAATAAGTGATATAAAAGGAATAATGAAATTGAAAAAGGTTCTTAAAAAAATATAAATTACCTCTATTTTATTATTCAGGAGGTTAAAGAACGGTCAATTCAAGTCGGACATGAGGTAAGGGAACTTCTTAACCCAATTTCCGTTCTTTGGGTTAATCTTCTACTTTCAAATTATTTCATGATATTATTATGTCATGTATTTTATTTATACATTATTTATGTGTACTAATAGTGAATACACATAATAGATCAATTTTATTTAAAAAAATTATATTTGTATGGGACTTCGTCTCAATCTCATTTCATTGAGGAATATTTTGTTTTATACACAACATTCTTTTATACAGTGTATGTTTCCTTTGACTTTTACTATTATTCAAAAGGAATATTTTTTATACAAATTGTTTTACTAAACAACAAAAGGGAATGTTTTTCTTGTCGTGCGTATGCGGAGACAATGACTTCTCCGCCGTCGTGACCATTATTTGAGTTTTGGCTTCCCCTACAAGCCATAACTTTTTTTTAAATGAAAAATAAATACCATGTTTTAATTTTCTTTTATTTTGGTATTGAAAATGGTTTTGATAATGTTTTTATTATATCAATGTGTTGTATTGATATATTGTGATTGAAATGTGGAAATTTTATGTTTCCCTTATTCATGTTTTATGTTATACGATTATGTTATGGTTTATGATATGTTTAAACCTTTTCATATAAGGAATGCATTGGACTTAATAAGTGACGGGTGGAGCCCACTATAGCTCCTCGATGCATTGGTAGGTCTCATGAGATAAACTAGTGTCTTGGCACGTGGCCTTGACAAAATATTATTTGTAGTCTTAGCATGAGGCCTTGGCTACGTGGTTATGATAGTATGGCATTATGCATTCCATCATTATGAAAGTGGTTATTGATGTTGCATGTGATTATTCAACTAGCAGAATATCCATGTGAATAAGTAAATAGAATTATTTCTTTTTATTTTTTCCATATTATACTAAAGTTCAAGTTTAAAAGGCTTTTGTTTTATTTATACATTGCCTTAAATGTTTATGTTTATGTTTATTTATGAAAGCTTCCGCTATATTGTTACCCTTATTGAGCATCTGAGCTCACCCCTTTCAATGTTTTATTTTTCCCAGTATGTGAAGAAATATTTTATGACTGACCTGCAGGGATAGTCTGAAGGGGATATGGGAGTAGACTATGGAGACTATGTTATTGTATTTTTTCACTTTATGATATAATGTAAGACTTATGAATGTATCTATTGTTTCCAAGGATACTAAACTAATCGGTCTTTTGAGACTTGATTTTTTGTGATCATGCCAATGTTACGCAATAATGCACCGACTCTGGGTAACTGGGATCCGAGCGTTATAGTGGGGGTGGGGGTGGGTGGGTGGGGACTAGTAGGGGTGGTGGTGGGGGACTGGTAAGGGTGGATACCTGGCAGGGGGAGATAGTTAGAGGACTGGCAGGGGCTGGGGGTCTAGTAGGGGGGACTGGCAAGGGGAGGAAAAACTGACATGGGTGGAACTGGCTTGGGGGGACTGGCATGGGGGAGGGAAAAATGGCAGGGTTGGGGACCTGGTAGGGGGAGACTGGCTGTGGGGGGAGAGGGGAAGACTGGTAGGGGGTGCAAGGGGCAGGGAGGGGGAGGGTGTAGGTGGGGTGCAAGGGGGAGGGTGGGGTAAGATCAGGGGGTGCAAGGGGGAGGAGTGGAGTAGGGGGTGTGTAGTAGTAGGGGGTGCAAGGGGGAGGGGCAGGGGGTGTGCAGGGTGAGGGGGAGTGTGGTAGGGGGAGGGGTTCAAGGGGTGTGCAGTAAGGAGGGGGTGGGGTCGGAGGTTCAAGGGGTGTGTAGGAGAAGGGGGATCATGTGGGGAGGGGTAGGGGTGTGTAGGGGGCAAGGTAAGGGGGGAGGGGTGAAAGGGGGTGTGCAGTAAGGAGGGGGTGGGGAAGGGGGGGTGAAGGAGCAGGGGGTGCATGGGGGGAGGGGCAGGGGGTGCAAGGGGCAGTGGGAGGGCTGAGGTGGGTATGGGTGTGCAAGATTAGGGGTGGGGGTGCTTGTGTAGGGTGGGGGAGGGGGAGTTGGTAGTGTCCTCTCAACATCATGCATGGTTCACCGTGATATTTTTTTATGCAATGGGAGGGACAATGGCCAGGGTTTTAACCCATGGATATATGAATTATGTGGCTAAGCCTTCTACCAAGGTTTCAAACTGTGCTTATAGGCTCTTCCCTTACCCATTGCAATACCATCCATGGTTTATTAAACTGTGTTTATAACTTATAGGCACAGTTTTTGGGCCTATAGCCATAGTTTAGAACTGTGGCTATATTCTTATTTCTTTGAAGTGAATCTCACCCTTTGTTCATGCCTTGATCAATTTCCACTTCATCACTTACTCCATGAAATTAAGTTGAATATATTATCCCTAAATAACTGATGGATTACAAGACTTGTAGATATATTGATAATTCACTCTGTTTATCTTCACGTTTCATCAAAACAAAAATGGTTAGCATAGTTTATACAATATGCATAAATCCTCATATGGAGATATAAGACCTTAATATCTAAAACCTCATCTGAAGTTAAACATAAAATATTCCATAGATATTTAACCTCGTAACCCTTTTGAAATATG
The DNA here is from genome assembly GCA_963277665.1 of Viscum album. Lineage (NCBI taxonomy): Eukaryota > Viridiplantae > Streptophyta > Magnoliopsida > Santalales > Viscaceae > Viscum > Viscum album. The sequence continues at coordinate 74,809,620 of OY728165.1, read as the reverse complement.
AATGTTAAAAACTTTATAAATAAGGTCACAAAATATTTTAAAGACAATTTAATATTGATCCCCCATATAAATTATCTATTGGCTATCACATACAACACATGTGAATAGATTCATCATGTATTCTCATGCTAATAACCTAAATTAATATAAATACTTATTGAAAACATGAATTCTTTATTATTCCAATGAATACTGGATATATTCCTTAAATATTATAATGTCATAAACCCAATCCATGACAACATAAAACACTTTTTCAACAAATCATTAATCTATTTTCTAGGTAATTGGTACTGTATAATTTACTTTATTCTTATCCAATATATATTTATCCAAACAAAACACCATTTTCATAACATCGGTAATATATTAAGGGTTACCTTCCCTTAATCATGTGTTTCCAATGAATATCACATTTCCATTAAATCACTTATCTATTCCATCAGAACCATTCAACATATTCTTTTAAATCCACAAATTAAACAATCCTTATATATTTCAAAATTTATATAACATAATTCTTAAATCCAAATAAATAAATATTTTGATTATTCTAATTCATCATTAGTAAATTAACAAGGCTACCTCATCCTATTTCATAATATCTCTTTCCTATAACATTTCATCTATAGTATCATCATCATATGAAATATAACCATTACTCATACCACCTTGCTAGTTTTCATCACAAGATATCCAATTAGGAAATTGATTTGCATAATTCAAATTCATTCCATATTTGAAGAATTCAACTGTCAATTATGTCTTATAGAGTCCATTATTCTCATTCATTGCATTAATAAAACATTCCATTTTCCCTTTACAGTTAATTTATTTGTTTCCTTCTTTTCCACAGTTAAAAAATCATTATGTTCCTCTAATACATTAACTTGTGTACTTCTTATCATATTCTCAACACAAAGGAAACTGAATCTTATTTTATCCATGGTATTCATTACACAAACTCTTAGCTTATTCTTTACTTATATTCTTTAGTGATTCTAAGAGTTTATTATGATACACATTGTTAATCATGTTCCATGAAAACTGATTAGGCATGATCACAACATATGTCACTCCAATAATCATCCCATCTGATTTCTCATCAATTTTTTTTGTCACATTCAATATTAACCTAGTTCCTTATGGTTCCCTCTATTGACTGAAGCCATAAATTATAGTGTGAGAAACACTTATCATTGAATAAAACTATATAACCAAGAAAAATCACTCATAGAGTGTCTAAATTATGACACCTTACTTAACTAATGACACCTTAGGTCATTCATAGTCATATTCTATTTAAATTCTTCTTAATTTTTCATAAAGAGTTTGTGGAACTACATATCATATCCCGTGGGAGTGTTAAACCAAGTGTATAATAAGTCTTATTGTCATGCACCAATTATCAATAAAGTCTAGCTCAATATGGTGTTTTCAGGGTTGTTACCCCAATGTACATTTGTGTCAAAGCCACATCCACTTATATTATCCAAAAAGGGATGTAATTCCTTTGAAACCACTCTCTCAATACTTTTCTAATATTCTAGGACATTTTCCTAAACTTTTACTCATCCATAGAGGTATCCTTTGATACATCCCTATAAATATACTTAGAAATATCCCTATGGGTCTCACTAAAGTTTTCTCAACCTGCTTTTCAAAGGTTAACTAAACATTTCCTTTCATACAAACTATAGTTTCCTGGGATTATCATATGTGGATATTACATCATTTTAGATGAATATTCAACACATTAAAAAATTACATGCCCAAGGACCAGAATTGTTTAGTACATTTAGAAACATGGAAAAATAATCTTATATATTGGTGAAAGATCTTAAAAATATCCCATAAAGATCTCCCCCCTTAGTAATCCTACTTAAAACCTTTATTCATAACATTTTTAAAGGAAACATAAGAATGGGGTGCTCTCACATTATTAATAAGGTTAAACAAGGGAGATATGCAAGAAAAAACATGATCATAAGGGTATGAGAACATTATCAAATCATTAGAATATCATAACTTACATATCAAATATCATAATAAAGAGTCATAGAATATATATTTATGGTTCATAATACATTAATCATAAGGTATTTTAGAGAATAAGATATGAATTCATAACATATGTATAAGAAATGGAATTTGTGGAATACATATAAGCATGTAATATAATTCCCTATATGTCAAGGCTAATTATGAAAATTATCAAGGCACTTCATGGTAGATACACATACTAGGTAGGAAACACCACCATCCCTAGTCATATCCCTTTCCTTATAGTGTAATGGGTTCACTCCCCAAACCATCTTATTAGTAAAGATTCACTCCCAAGACCATCTTATTAGTGTAATGGGTACCCTCCCCCTTCCATCCATATCAATCTCATGAGATATAAATATTTACCCAATGCATTGGAGGGAGATATATGCCCCACCCATCACATAATGAATCATACATACACATTCCACAATATAATAAAACACCATCATGTCACAACCCATAAAAAGATATGGTTTTCATAAACATCATATCATAACCCATGAAATAAAATGGGTATCATAAACATTTCATCCTGTCATTACTTATAGAAAATATATATGTTTCAAAATTATTTCATCATATTATAACCTATGAAAGGAATCAATTTTCAAAAGTTTTTATCAAGGTATAACTTGTGGAAGAGAAATGAGTTTCATAAACAACTTTTCAATTTAAATCTAAACCATTCAAATAAAGAACAGGAATGGAGTGCTTGTATCATATCCCTAGTAAAGTATAAACTATATCAAAGTATTTCATCTTATATGGACAAGGATTTTGAAATATCACCTGGAGAATTTCTTAAGGAAAATAACCCTTCTTTGAAAATAAATTTTTTTAGAACATAAAACATTTTCCTAATACTATTATTTCAAAACCACATTTAAAAATTATGAAGTATTCTTTTAAAATAATTTATAAAAATTATTGAATAAAACACCCTTTTATCTTTGAAAAACTCTTTTTAAAACATAAAACATTATGAAAATGTTTTCCTTTTAAAATAAACTTGAAATTTTATAAAGAAATCTTAAATTAATTTTGAAGAAGTTTTCTTTGAAAATATCATTTAAATTTTATAAAGAATTATTTTGAACATTTTTAAAACCTTTTTTTAAAACTATTTTCATTTTTCACATTGTACAGGGGGAAGAGGGGGTGTATGGTGGGGGCTGGTGGGGTGTTGGAGGGGGGTATTGGTCTAGTGTCGTGCTGGGGGTGCAGAGGGGAGTGTAGGGTGGGTGGGCTGGTGGGCTGGTGGGCTAGTGGGTGGGATGGTGGGGTGTTGGAGTGGGGGATGGGGATCATGTTGTGCAGGGGGTGTTGGTGTTGTGTAGGGGCTAGAGGGGGTGCTGGTGTTGTGCTGGGGGCAGAGGGGAGTGTAGGGGGTGCTGGTGGGGTGATGTGCATGGGGGTAGGTGGGATATTGGAGGGGGAGAGGGGGTATAGGGTGGGTGTGGGGGTGGGGGTGATGGTGGGGTGTTTAACATGTTTGGTAAACCCATTTTTTCCATTTTTTTATATATCAAATGTTTTATGACATTTCATTATATGTTTGTGTATTTTATTTCTGGTGTTTTTTATCCAAACTTTTCTCTAAATATTCCAATATACTTGAATATTCAGATGACCAAGACACTGACATAAATAGGTTCTCAAATAAGAATGAGCTAAATAAAAATTGTTTCCAAGGTGGCCCAACAATCAATGATTTAGGTTCTATTTGGTTTTCTTAAACAAAGTAAGTGAAAATCGAAAATGATCACATATATGATGTATTTTTTTTAATTTAGACATGTTCATGTTTGTGTTTCCTTATATATATATAAGTATATATATATATCATATATTCTGAATTTGTTTTGAATATGTTATGTATTATGTTATGAATTTGTTATATATTACATTCTTTCTAAAAAAATTAACATTATAAGTCTTGTTATGAAATTTTATTTAAATTTAAACTATTATAATCTATTTTTAGATGGATGTTAAACATAAATTTTTGTTATTATTGATTTATATAGTGTGTTTGTTCATAATCTACTTTACATTGACAAGTTTTGTATTTTTTATAAATTCTCTAAATAAGATAAAATAATATTTTTTGTCTAGATAGCACTTTCAATCATGCATTTAAAATTTTCCCAAATTTATTTTTAATTCAATGAGTTCTCTAGTTTTCTATCTTTCAGTTTTTCATGTTTCTGCTCACAATTTTTTCAATAGGTGTTATGTATTAGCATTTTTATTTTAGTTTAGTTTCACATTATAGATTTAAATAATTTGGTTTCACTGGTGTTCTCTAATTATTTTATTAGTTATGTTGATCATCTAGTAAACATCCATATGAATAGGTTTCCATAGGATTTAGCCAGCTGATGAATTAATTTTCAATTGAAGTAATAGCACTTTATAAATTTAGTAACGATTTTCTTGAATAATGAACCATTTTCAAACATGGTAGATTTTATTCAATTTTAATCCCATTGATATTACATCAAGCTAATAAGAGTCATATTTCATTGGAAAATAGTTTTTCATATGTCCAATATGATTTTCATTTTAATTACAAAAAACATGGCTCTTTAGTTTAATCAGTCTTGTTAGTGTAGCTGACACTGTCTAGGATATTTACAAGAAGGACAATAGAAACACCACATGCTGGGTAGATCTCAATATTATAAATAGAAGTAGTGTGTTTGACTTCTTCAAGTAACCAAGTAGTGCACATATTTATGTAGAACCAAATTTCATTCATTTTTCAGGTTGGTATTTTCAGGATTTTAAAATTTATATGTGCTAAGATTTAGTTTTTTTCTTTTATCTTTTAAAGTTAGTTGTCTCATGTTCATGTTTAATTTATCACATAATTCAGTTGGTTCATACATTATGTTAGGCTTGTAATCTAGTGCTGCAGTCAGATGTCAGCAGATGGGTGATTAAGTTGAACATTACATGATCGGGTAATGGAGTTTTGTTCTGAGTCATTGATATATAATTTTTATTTTTCGTTTTATTTTAGAGGCCTTGAGTTCATGATTTTATTCACTGTTTCCCCACTAGGGGTTCCAAGTGGGGGAAATTCATGGTATATCATGTCTCACCCTTATGGATTTAGGGTCTCTTTTCAGAAAATGGTTAATAACTCTATCCTAGGTGTTGACTTCAGAAAATTGGTATTTTAATGTTTAGGCACCAAGTGGAGTAGGGTTTTGTTTTGGTCTGACTCACAAATATTGTCATTGGTTTCATACAAATAGGTGAATGTAGGAGTTGTTGTTCTCACATATTGTATTTTCTGGACTGTCATAAATTGCTTGGTATGATGCACTGTTGTATCCTCTTTCTGTATTCTCTAATTTTCAGGTCATCTTTCTATAATCCTATATTTCTATATATCTATTCCTTATATACATTGGTATCATGCATTTCTGTGCATTTCTGTGCACTTTTATATTTGGTTCCCTCTGTTCACTAATTTTCTGTTCATCTTTATCTAATCCTGCATTTATTTTCTTTTCTTTAATCCTGCATTTATGCATTTCTATTTCACACAAATAAGTGAATGCTTCTGGAAGTAGTGGGTGTGCAGAGCTGAAGGGAAAACTGGCAGGGGGGACTGGCAAGGGGGTTCCAGAGGGAAAACTGGCAGAGGGACTAGAAGGGGAGAACTGGTGGGGGACTGGTGGGTGTAACACCCCAAGCTTCTACGGTACGCTTCTCATTGAATAAAGCGTGTGTTGTACGCAACTTCGAGTTCTAACACACACCAAACCCAATCAAAGTATCTGTTATGAATATTAATACCTAATTTTTGAAATTATATAAATTTTATATTTCAAAATGGACTTCATTTTTGTATTCGGGATATCGAAATTATCCTAAGTTGAATATTTTGTAATTTTCTGAGAACTTCCAATTTTTTTATGAATAGTGAAAAATACTTTAAAACAATTTTTTTAATAAAAATAAATTATAGCGATAAATTATACTATTGAGTGGTTTTAAAGTATAATTAGAATATATTTTTACCATTTTATCCAATGGTGGTCATTATAATTAATTTCACTTGGAAATTGGATATAAACAATTGTCAATCTTTTGACATATATTATTTCTTAAAAAAACGATATTTGTTGTGACAGCGGGAATTAATTATAAAATTAATTAATGAAACCTATATGTTTGGAATTTTCTAAAATAGACATCATTTTTGAATTCAGAATATCAATTATATATTAGGGTGAATTTTTGGCATTGTTCGGAAAAACTTCAATTTTTGATAAAGAGTGAAACCACTAAGTGATAGTTAAAAACTGATTTTTTGTTTAAATGAAACATTACCACTTCTGTGATTTTATTTTCAAAAATACAACATACATGGTTTTCATTAGGAAGAAAAATGTCATTCAATGGGATTAAAATAATTTTTTGGTGAATAGTAACTTTTAAGTTTTATTAATCGCGATTAAAGGTAATTAGTGAAATTTAAGGTAAAAATGATATTACAAAAATATGAAAATACCTTGAAACTTGTCCTACACCTATCGTAAGAGTAATGGTCGACCAAGAAAATCAATGGGTCAACTTGGAGACCCCATGGGGCCACTTGGGTAAGAAAATGACATTAATAACTTTTTATTTAAAGTAAAAATAAAATTGTCACAAACATGTGTTATTTTAATAAAACAATTATTACATGGGGTTATGTAAGTTAAATTTTAGACTATAAATATTAATTAAAAATATAAAAGTATTTCCTACATCATGATATTTTTTTTATAATTTTTATACATTAAATAAATTAAAAATTATATGACACCATGATGATGGAGCGATTACCTCATTAATTAACGATTTAAATAAAATGAAAAGATAATGTAAAATCTAAGACTTACACTTGTCAAAAACCTATTGGATGAGTATATTTAGAACCCTTATCACCTTATCCTCGAAATATATAATTGTGGGACCTTTGAAATCCGAAAATCACTTCATAATAATCTAACATTTCATTACTTTCCAAGAGTGCCCCTCCTCTCCTCTTATAAAAGGCCCCCACCTCTACCACATTATTCACACCATAAAAGCCTTTTGGCTCGGCCAAACTCTGTCCAAATACTCTCTCAACTTTCCTATCTTACTCCTAGAAGCCTCACTTTGGGAAGAATTCTTCCCAAGGAATCCTTTGGCTCAAATAAAAAAGAGTTACCCAATTTTAAGGTAATGTCTTATATTATGTTCTTTTGTTTTATTTTGCTTCTCCAACCCCTTAAAATATTTTTATTCCTTTCTTTTGTAACAAAACTAGTATCTAAAATATAATAAGATGTTTTTATTAGAATTATTTGATTTACACTTACACACACCTTCGTCTAATGGTTAAATAACATACTGTTTCTGTGGGTGGCGAATCTTTGCCTCACGAAACGATGATTGTTCAATATTCTTTTAACACCTCTCATGGTGGCCATTATGATGACACTATTTTCATATATGATATATTTATTATGTTTATGTTTTCTTTATTCTTCTTTATTTCTCATTTATGGCATACCTTTATGATTTCCATTATGGTTAAACGCGATAATTTCATTTTAGGAAGTGCGGACTACCACCCCCTCAAAGTGATTTGAATCGTTAATGCCATATGTGGAACGTATAAAGGATGGAGTAAATGATATTATATATGATATTTTACTGGAATTATAATACAACTTTATATAATTATTATTTCATTCCATTAAATATTAAATAGAAATGAAAGTAGCGTTCATGCGTACGTACGGCTTACTATCTCCATGAATGGTGCATTTCATTTATTACCTCTAAATGTTATGTAATATTATGAATGAATGTATATAATGGATATATAGGATATATATGATATCTACAACATTAATATAATTCTGGATATAGTGGATATTTTACCACATGAACAACTTGTAATTATAAGAAGTTTATTTTTGAATCAAGTACCAAAGATTGAAAAAACGACCGTTATTAACATAAATAATTACCTAATGTTCATAACATGGTAATAAGTGATATAAAAGGAATAATGAACTTGAAAATTGTTCTTAATAAATTAGAAATTAACTCTAGTTTATTATTCAGGAGGTTAAAGAACGGTCAAGTCAAGTCGGACATGAGGTAAGGGAACTTCTTAACCCAATTTCCATTCTTTGGGTTAATCTTCTACTTTCAAATTATGTCCTGATATTATTATGTCATATATTTTATTTATACATTATTTATTTGTACTTATAGTGAATACACATAATAGATCTATTTTATTTAAAAAAATTGTATTTTTATGGGACTTCGTCTCAATCTCCTTTCATTGAGGAATATTTTGTTTTATACACAACATTCTTTTATACGGTGTATAAACCCCTTTGACTTTTACAGTTATTCAAAAGGAATATTTTTTATACAAATCATTTTACTAAACTATAAAAGGGAATGTTTTTCTTGTCGTACGTTTGCGGCGATAATGACTTCTCCGCCGCCGTGACCATTATTTGAGTTTCGGCTTCCCCTACAAGCCATAAAGTTTTTTTAAATGAAAAATAAATACCATGTTTTAATTTTCTTTTATTTTGGTATTGAAAATGGTTTTGATAATGTTGTTATTATATCAATGTGTTGTATTGATATCTTGTGATTGAAATATGGAAATGTTATGTTTTCTTTATGCATGTTTTATGTTATACGATTATGTTATGGTTTATGATATGTTTAAACCTTTTCATATAAGGAATGCATTGGACTTAATAAGTGACGGGTGGAGCCCGCTATAGCTCCTTGATGTATCGATAGGTCTCATGAGACAAACTAGTGTATTGGCACAAGGTCTTGACAAAATCTTATTTGAAGTCTTGGCACGAGGCCTTGGCTACGTGGTTATGATAGTCTGGCATTATGCATTCCATCATTATGAAAGTGGTTATTGATGTTGCATGTTATTATTCGACTAGTAGAATATCCATGTGAATAAGTAAATGGCATTATTTCATGTTATTTTTTCCATATTATGCTAAAGTTCAAGTTTAAAAGGCTTTTGTTTTAGTTATACATTGCCTTAAATATTTATGTTTATTTATGAAAGCTTCCGCTATATTGTTACCCTTACTGAGCATCTGAGCTCACCCCTTTCAATGTTTTATTTTTCCCAGGATGTGAAGAAATATTTTATGACTGACCTACGGGGATAGTCTGAAGGGGATATGGGAGTGGACTATGAAGACTATGTTATTGTAGTTTTTCACTTTATGATGTAATGTAAGACTTATGAATGTATCTAGTGTTTCCAAGGCTACTAAACTAATCAGTCTTTCGAGACTTGATCTTTTGTGATCATGCCAATGTTACGTAATAATGCATTGACTCTGGGTAACTGGGGTCGGGGCGTTACAGTTGGTATCAGAGGCAGTTTAGTACTAACCTTGGAAACTAGATTTAGATAAACTCTGATTAGACCATATAGCCCAAAGATATACTTTGAGGATTAGTATAGAATAACTTCTTAGAATTTTGGTATTATAGAGATTTTGTGAGTATTTCGAGCAATACAACCCTGTATGGATACGAGCAGGTAGAGGCGGCTCTGGCACAGATGTACCTAGGGTTAAAACTCGAAAACACAGCTTTGAGCTAGACTCGAACGGGAACTGGTGCATGACAATGGGTTTTGCTGCACTCTTGGTTACGACACTCCCGGGGGATATGCTTAGGATAATTCTCATTTTCTTTACAAACCATTATAAAGGGTTTATGAGTATATACTTCCTCAAAGAAAACATTTTTATGATTGTAGTTCAATTTATGTTAAGTGTTTTACAAGTATGGAATTATGTATTTTGATTCATAAACTAATCTAGTTTATGCCATTGTTTAGAAATGGTGCCTAGTGGGAGGAATGGAAACCGTATCAATGCACGCACTCCATGTAGGGATTGTCCTCCTACTCAAGATAATTATAATGGAGCTGGAGATACAACTGGTGCTGATCAAATTATCACCATACTGGGATAACTCACTCAAGTTATGAATAATAACATTACTCGTATAGAGCACCCTGATCCGCAACGTGGAGGATCAATGTTAGACCGCTTCATGAGGAAACAACCACCAACATTTAATGTGGGTACAAATCCATTAGTATTTGAGCAATGGATAAACTCCTTAGAGAAAATATTCCATGCCTTGGGGAGTAGCGAAAGGGAGAAGGTCATCATGGCAGTTTACTGCCTCACTGGAGATGTCTATCAATGGTGGTCGCTGATTCAAAACACAAAGGAAGATGAAGAAGTATCAAGTATGGAATAGAGGGAGTTCAAAGAGATTTTCTTAGAAAAATACTTTCCTCGTGACCATCGAGCAGATATGGAAAGGAAATTTTTGAGTCTGAGGTAAAAGGAGGATGAGAATGTCGCAAAGTATGAGTCTAACTTTACACGGTTAGTGAGGAATGCTACAGATTATATACATAACCCAAGAAGTAAGATTGATCATTTCTTTGATGGGTTAAAACCGTTTCTCTGTCAATCATTAGTCTCACATACCTTCTCATCGTACGAAGATATTTCCCCATGTGCTATCAAGATGGAAAAGGAATTCTCTGAGTCTTATGACTTTAAAGAAAAGCAAGAGAAGAATAGATCTTCTGATCAATCTAGAAATAGAAATAAGGGGAAGAAGGAAAAATTTGAATATCAGTCCTACAGTAAATGTGGGAAGAAACACCCTGGTACTTGCTTGAAGGGAATGGGAGTCTGTTACAAATGTGGTGAAAAAGGCCACCAAGATCATGATTTCAAGGGAAAGAAAGTTGTTGTCAATGTGGAATACTATAATTGTAGATAAATGGGACATTATGCAAATGAATGTCCTAAGCGTCAGGGGAACTTACCTCAGAAGAGGCCAAGGGATCAAGGCCAATCTTATTCTATCACTACTTCTAAGGTTGAAGCTTCTAAAGACGTGGTGGAAGGTAATTTAATGATTTCCTCAAGTTTAGAAAATGCATTATTTGATTATGGATCATCACATTGTTTCATATCTTCCCATTTTTCTAAGAAAATTAGATATATCCAATTTTATTTAACAAGAGAATTGTCAGTCAAAAATCCTAAAGGAAGTATCATTGAAACAAAGTTTTGTGAATCAATCCCCATTAGAGCACATAAATGTTCTTTATCCGCTGATCTCATTATCATACTTATGATTGAGTTTGATATAATCCTCAGTATGGATTGGCTTTCAGACTATGATGCAAAGATTTATTGTAAGAAGAAAAAGGTTATTATTTTTGATGATGATGATAAGGAACACCTTATCTTTAGAGCTGAATCATCACCACCTAATTATTATTTTGATCCACCCCCAGTAGCTCAACTAAATTCAATTATCGATGAGGAAGAGAATGAAATGACTGAGGGTGAGGAAAGGAATGTTAAAATAGAGTATGTACCTATTGTGAAATAATATGTAGATGTGTTTCCGGAAGATTTACCTGGACATCCTCCATAACGAGAAGTTGAGTTTTCCATTGATTTAATTCCTGGAGCAAGGCCTGTATCGAAGACCCCTTATAGAATGGCCATCGTGGAATTCGTTGAACTAAAGAAACAACTAGAGGAATTGATTAATAAGGGATTTATTCGCCCTAGTGTTTCTCCATGTGGAGCCCCTGTCCTTTTTGTTAAGAAGAAAGATGGATCTATGAGGTTGTGCGTTGACTACAGGGAGATCAATGCTATAACAATAAAGAACAAGTATCCCCTACCTCGCATTGATGATTTATTTGACCAACTGTATGGAGCTCAATACTTTTCAAATATTTACCTTCGATCTGGATACCAATAGTTGTGTGTGAAGAAGGAAGACATTCTGAAGACAGCATTTCGAACAAGGTACGGGCATTACGAATTTACAGTAATGCCTTTTGGATTGACTAATGCACCCTCTGTATTCATAGACCTAATGAATAGAGTTTTCAAGGAATATCTTGATGAGTTTGTGGTGGTATTTATTGATGATATCTTGGTATACTCCAAAAGCTACGAAGATCATGAAAATCAGTTGTGCATTATCTTGAAGACTCTTAGAAGGCATGAATTTTATGGGAAGTTTAGCAAGTGTGAATTCTGGCTTCAGAAGATTTCTTTTCTTGTCCATATTGTCTCTAAGGATGGAATTTCCGTTGATCCTTCTAAGACCAAGGCAATCCAAGAATGTCCAGTACCGATGAGTATAACTGAGGTATGCAGCTTTATTGGTTTGCCAGGTTATTATCGACGTTTTGTCCAAACTTTTGCCCGATTGGCTAACCCATTAACGAAGCTCACACGTAAAGGGGTTAAATTTTTCTGGAAAAAAGAGTGTGAAGAATGTTTTGAATAATTGAAGTGAAGATTAGTCAATGCTCCTATATTGACTCTACCATCAGGGAATGATGGGTTCGTTATTTATAGTGATGCATCAATGAAAGGACTTGGTTGTGTCCTTATGAAGAATGATATGGTTATTTCCTATGCATCGCGATAGCTAAAAATTCATGAGCAGAACTATCCTACTCATGATCTCAATTTAGCTGCTGTAATATTTGCCTTGAAGATATAGAGACATTATCTCTATGGTAAAAAATGTGAGATATATACCGATCACAAGAGTTTGAAATATATTTTCTCACAAAAATAACTCAACATGAGGCAAAGGCGATGGCTTTAACTACTCAAGGATTATGATTTCACCATACACTACCACCCGGGGAAGGCAAATAAGGTTGCAGATGCTTTGAGTAGAAAAGATCATGGAGTTTTGAACATGATGAGAGTGGAAAGGGATCCTATTTTTATGGATCAAGTAATTATAGATATGGGAATCACCATGGAGGTTGAAACATCAAAAAAATTTCAAATGGTTGCCAAAACATCTTTACTAGAAAGAATAAAGTGTTCTCAGCCCGATGATGAAGAGTTGAAAAAGAAGATTAAAGCTGTGAATGATGGTCGATTGAGTGACTTTGTGTGTGAAGATAGAATTTTGAAATTTGGGAGGAGACTTTGTGTTCCTGATATACCTGATTTAAAGAGGGAATTGTTGGATGATTCTCATAGTTCCAATTTCTCTATACACCCTGGGAGCACCAAAATGTATAGAGATTTAGAGGGACATTTTTGGTGGGACAACATGAAGAGGGAGATTGATTATTTTGTGTCAAGATGTATGGTTTGTCAACAAGTGAAAGCTGGAAGGCAACTGCCTGGTGGAGTATTGCAACCTCTTCCCATACGTGAGTGGAAATGGGATAATATTACGATGGACTTTGTCATGGGACTACCAAATACTCCTAGAAGGAATGACGCAATATAGTTCATTGTTGATCGTCTCATGAAGTCAACACATTTTCTTGTTATAAGAGAAGATCTACCACTTAAACATCTAGAAAGACTATATTAATGAAGTTGTGAGACTTGATGGAGTACCCCTGTCGATTGTCTCGGATCGTGATCCCCGTTTTACATAAAGATTATAGAAAAGTCTTCAGAAGGCCTTAGATACTAAACTTTGTTTGAGCACTTCTTACCACCCTCAAATAGATGGACAATCAGAATAAACTATTCAAACCTTAGAAGACATGTTGAGATCATTCTCACTTGACTTTCAGGGTATGTGGGATCAATATTTACCTCTGGTAGAATTTTCCTATAACAATAGCTTCCATTCATGTATTCGGATGGCACCATATGAAGCGTTATATGGAAAGAGATGTCGCACACCAACCTGTTGGGATGAAGTTGGTGAAAGAAAACTTGTAGGCCTAGAACTGGTGGAGGAAACGATGGAAAAGGTGATGGTAATCCAAAACAACATCAAAGCATCTCAAAGTAGGCAGAAGAGTTATGCTGACAACTGAAGGAAGGATTTGGAATTTCAGGTAGGAGATCATGTTTTCTTGAATGTATCTCCATGGAAGGGAGTTATACGTTTCAGTAAGAAGGGTAAATTGAGTCCCAGGTACATCGGACCCTTCGAAATTCTAGAACAATTGGGGTTGTAGCTTACCATTTGGCAATGCCGCCAAGTCTCTCCAAAGTTCACGATGTATTCCACGTATCACTATTGAGAAAATACATGCCTGACCCAACACATGTACTCACCTATGAGGAATTAGAACTGGAACCTGATCTGTCTTTTTGCAAAGAGCCCGTCAGGATTCTTGATACAAGAGAACAAGTGCTGAGAAACCGAATGACTCATCTGGTAAAAGTTCTATGGAGAAACCATAAGATGGAGGAGGAACCATGGGAACCCGAGGAACTTATGATGAATAATCACCTGAGTCTTTTTATACAGTGATATTATATGAAATTTTGAGGACGAGATTATTTGAATGAGGGGAGAATGTAACACCCCAATCTTCCACGGTATGCTTCTCTTTGAATAAAGTGTGTGTTTTACGCAACTTCGAGTTCTAACACACACCAAACCCAATCAATATAGCCGTTATGAATAGTAATACTTACTTTTTGAAATTATATAAATTTTCTATTTCAAAATTGACTTCATTTTGGTATTCTGAATATCTAAATTATCCTAAGTTGAATTTTTTGTAATTTTCTGAGAACTTCCAATTTTTTTATGAATAGTGAAAAATAATTTAAAACAACTTTTTTAATCAAAATAAATTATAGTGATAAATTATACTATTGAGTGGTTTTAAAGTATAATTAGAATATATTTTTACCATTTTATCCAATGGTGGTCATTAGAATTAATTTCACTTTGAATTTGGATATAAACAATTGTCAATCTTTTGATATATATTGTTTCTTAAAAAAACACTATTTGTTGTGACAGCGGGAATTAATTATAAAATTAATTAATGAAACTTATATGTTTGGAATTTTGTAAAATAGACATCGTTTTTGAATTCGGAATATCAATTATAACTTTGGGTGAATTTTTGGCATTGTTCTGAAAAACTTCAATTTTTGATGATTAG
Organism: Viscum album; assembly: GCA_963277665.1. Classification (NCBI taxonomy): domain Eukaryota; kingdom Viridiplantae; phylum Streptophyta; class Magnoliopsida; order Santalales; family Viscaceae; genus Viscum; species Viscum album. The sequence goes on along the minus strand of OY728165.1, from coordinate 74,794,556 downwards.
TGAAACTACTAAGTGATAGTTAAAAACTGATTTTTTATTTAAATGAAACATTACCACTTCTGTGATTTGATTTTCAAAAATCCGACATACATGGTTTTCATTAGGAAGAAAAATTTTGTTCAATGGGATTAAAATAATTTTTTGGTGAATAGTAACTTTTAAGTTTTATTAATCGCGATTAAAGGTAATTAGTGAAATTTAAGGTAAAAATTATATTATAAAAATATAAAAATACCTTGAAACTTTTCCTAAACCTATTGGAAGAGTCATGGCCGACCAAGACAATTCATGGGTCAACTTGGGGACCCCATGGGGCCACTTGGGTAAGAAAATGACATTAAGAGCTTTTTATTTAAAGTAAAAATAAAATTGTCACAAACATGTGTTGTTTTTCTAAAACAATTATTACATGGGGTCATGTAAGTTAGATTTTGGACTATAAATATTCATTGGAAATATAAAAATATTTCCTACATCATGATATTTTTTATTATTTTTAGACATTAAATAAATTAAAAATTTTATGACACCATGATGATGTAGTGATTACCTCATTAATTAACGGTTTAAATAAAATGAAAAGATAATGTAAAATATAAGACTTACACTTGTCAAAAACCTATTGGATGAGTATATTTCGAACCCTTATCACTTTATACTCTAAATATATAATTTTGGGACCTTTTAAATCCGAAAATCACTTCATAATAATGTAACATTTCATTACTTTCCAAGAGTTCCCCTCCTCTCCTCTTATAAAAGGCCCCCACCTCTACCACATTATTCAAACCATCAAAGCCTATTGGCTAGTCCAAACTCTACCCAAATACTCTCTCAACTTCCCTATATTACTCCTAGAATCCTCACTTTGGGCATAAGTCTTCCCATGGAATCCTTTTTCTCAAATCAAAAAGAGTTACCCGATTTTTAGGTAATGTCTTCTCTTATGTTCTTTTGTTTTATTTTGCTTATCCAACCCCTTAAACTCTTTTTATTCCTTTATTTTGTAACAAAAAAAATATCTAAAATTTACTAGGATGTTTTTATGAGAATTATTTGATTTAAAATTACACACACCTTCGTCTAATGGTTAAAGATCATGTTATTTCTGTGGGTTGTGAATTACTGCCTCACAAAACGATGATTGTTCAATATTCTTTTAACACCTCTCATGGTGGCCATTATGATGAAACTATTTTCATATATGATATATATATTATATTTATGTTTTCTTTATTATTCTTTATTTCTCATTTATGGAATACCTTTATGATTTCCATTATGGGTAAACACGATAATTTTATTTTAGGAAGTGCGGTCTACCACCCCCACAAAGTGATTTGAATCGTTAATGCCATATGTGGGAAGTATAAAGGATGGAGTAAATGATATTATATATGATATTATACTAGAATTATAATACACCACTATATCATTATGCTTTCATTCCATTAAATACGAAATAGAAATGAAAGCAGCATTCATGCGTACGTACGGTTTACCGTCTCCATGAATGGTGCATTTCATTTCTTACCTCTAAATGTTACGTAATATTATGAATGAATGTATATAATGGATATATAGGATATATATGATATCTAAAACATGAATATAATTCTTTATATAATGGATATTTTACCTCATGAACAACTTGTAATTATAAGAAGTTTATTTTTCACTCAAGTACCAAAGATTGACAAAACGACCGTTATTAACATAAATAATTACATAATGTTAATAACATGGTAATAAGTGATATAAAAGGAATAATGAACTTGAAAAAGTTTCTTAAGTAATTAGAAATTAACTCCAGTTTATTATTCAGGAGGTTAAAGAACGGTCAATTCAAGTCAGACATGAGGTAAGGGAACTTCTTAACCCAATTTCCATTCTTTGGGTTAATCTTCTACTTTCAAATTATGTCATGATATTATTATGTCATATATTTTATTTATACATTATTTATGTGTAATTATAGTGAATACACATAATAGATCTATTTTATTTAAAAAAATTATATTTTTATGGGACTTCGTCTCAATCTCCTTTCATTGAGGAATATTTTGTTTTATACACAACATTCTTTTATACGGTGTATAAACCCCTTTGACTTTTACGGTTATTCAAAAGGAATATTTTTTATACAAAGTGTTTTACTAAATGAAAAAAGGGAATGTTTTTCTTGTCATACGTATGCGGCGACAATGACTTCTCTGCCGCTGTGACCATTATTTGAGTTTCGGCTTCCCCTACAAGCCAAACTTTTTTTAAATGAAAAATAAATACCATGTTTTAATTTTCTTTTATTTTGGTATTGAAAATGGTTTTGATAATGTTTTTATTATATCAATGTGTTGTATTGATATCTTATGATTGAAATGTGGAAATTTTATGTTTCCTTTATGCATGTTTTATGTTATACGATTATGTTATGGTTTATGATATGTTTAAACCTTTTCATATAAGGAATGCATTGGACTTAATAAGTGACTGGTGGAGCCCGCTATAGCTCCCTGATGCATCGCTAGGTCTCATGAGACAAAGTAGTGTCTTGGCATGAGGCCTTGACAAAATATTATTTGTAGTCTTGGCATGAGGCCTTGGCTACATGGTTATGATAGTCTGGCATTATGCATTCCATCATTATGAAAGTGGTTACTGATGTTTCATGTGATTATTTGACTATTAGAATATCCATGTGAATAAGTAAATGGAATTATTTCATTTTATTTTTGCCATATTATACTAAAGTTCAAGTTTAAAAGTATTTTGTTTTATTTATACATTGCCTTAAATGTTTATGTTTATTTATGAAAGCTTCTGCTATATTGTTACCCTTACTGAGCATCTGAGCTCACCCCTTTCAATGTTTTATTTTTACCAGGATGTGAAGAAATATTTTATGACTGACCTGCAGGTATAGTCTGAAGGGGATATGGGAGTGGACTATGGAGACTATGTTATTTTATTTTTTCACTTTATGATGTAATGTAAGACTTATGAATGTATCTAGTGTTTCCAAGGATACTAAACTAATCGGTCTTTCAAGACTTGATCTTTTGTGATCATGCCAATGTTACGCAATAGTGCACCAACTCTGGGTAACTGGGGTCGGGGTGTTACAGTGGGGGTGGGGGTGGGTGGGTGGGGATTAGTAGGGGTGGTGGTGGGGGACTGGTAAGGTTGGAGACCTGGTAGGGGAGACTGTTAGAGGACTGGCAGGGGGCTGGGGGTCTGGTAGGGGGACTGGCAGGGGGAGGAAAAACTGACATGGGTGGAACTGACTTGGGGGGACTGGCATAGGGGAGGGAAAACTGGTAGGGATGGGGACCTGGCAGGGGGATACTGGAAGTGGTGGGAGAGGGGGAGACTATCAGGGGGTGCAAGGGGCAAGGAGGGGGAGGGGGAGGGTGTAGGTGGGGTGCAAGGGGGAGGGTGGGGTAGGATCAGGGGGTGCAAGGGGGAGGGGTGGGGTAGGGGGTGTGTAGTAGTAGGGGGTGCAAGGGGGAGTGGAAGGGGTGTGCAGGGTGAGGGGGAGTGTGGTAGGGGGAGGGGTTTAAGGGGTGTGCAGTGAGGAGGGGGTGGGGCAGGGGGTTCAAGGGGTGTACAGGAGAAGGGGGTTCATGTGGGGAGGGGTAGGGGTGTGCTGGGGGCAAGGTAAGGGGGGAGGGGTGAAAGGGGGTGTGCCCTGAGGAGGGGGTGGGGAAGGGGGTGTGCAGGAGCAGGGGGTGCATGGGGGGAGGGGTAGGGGTGAAAGGGGCAGTGGGAGGGGTGAGGGGGGTATGGGTGTGCAAGATTAGGGGTGGGGGTGCTTTTGTAGGGTGGGGGAGGGGGAGTTGGTAGTGTCTTCTCAGCATCCTGCATGGTTCACCGTGATGTTTGTTTATGCAATGGGAGGGCCAATGGCCATGGTTTCAACCCATGGATATAGGACTTATGTGGATAAACCTTCTGCCAAGGTTTCAAACTGTGCTTATAGACTCTTCCCTTACCCATTCCAATACCATCCATGGTTTATTAAACTGTGTTTATAACTTATAGACACAGTTTTTGGGCCTATAGCCATAGTTTAGAACCATGGCTATATCCTTATTTCTTTGAAGTGAATCTCGCCCTTTGTTTGTGCCTTGATCAATTTCCACTTCATCTCTTACTCCATAAAATTAAGTTGAATATATTATCCCTGAATAACTGATGGATTAAAAGACTTATAGATATATTGATAATTCACTCTGTTTATCTTCACGTTTCATCAAAACAAAAATGGTTAGCATAGTTTATACAATATGGATAAATCCTCATATGGAGATATAAGACCTTAATATCTAAAACCTCATCTGAAGTTAAACATAAACTATTCCATAGATATTTAACCTCATAACCCTTTTGAAATATGAATTTTAAAAACTTTATAAATAAGGTCACAAAATCTTTCAAAGATAATTTAATATTGATCCCCCATATAAATTATATATTGGCTATCACATACAACACATGTGAATAGATTCATCATGTATTCTCATGATAATAACCTAAATTACTATAAATAATTTTTGAAAACATGAATTCTTTATTATTCCAATGAATACTGGATATATTCCTTAAATCTTATAATGTAATAAACCCAATCCATGATAACATAAAACACTTTTTCAACAAATCATTAATCTATTTTCTAGGTAATTGGTACTGTATAATTTACTTTATTCTTATCCAATATATATTTATCCAAACAAAACACCATTTTCATAACATCGGTAATATATTAAGTGTTACCTTCCCTTAATCATGTGTTTCCAATGAATATCACATTTCCATTAAATCACTTATCTATTCCATCAGAACCATTCAACATATTCTTTTAAATCCACAAATTAAACAATCCTTATATATTTCAAAATTTATATAACATAATTCTTAAATCCAAATAAATAAATACTTTGATTATTCTAATTCATCATTAGAAAATTAACAAGGCTACCTCATCCTATTTCATAATATCTCTTTCCTATAACATTTCATCTATAGTATCATCATCATATGAAATATAACCATTACTCATACCACCTTGCTAGTTTTCATCACAAGATATCCAATTAGGAAATTGATTTTCATAATTCAAATTCATTCCATATTTGAAGAATTCAACTGTCAATTATGTCTTATAGAGGCCATTATTCTCATTCATTGCATTAATAAAACATTCCATTTTCCCTTTACAGTTAATTTATTTGTTTCCTTCTTTTCCACAGTTAAAAAATCATTATGTTCCTCTAATACATTAACTTGTGTAATTCTTATCATATTCTCAACACGAAGGAAACTAAATCTTATTTTCTCCATGGTCTTCATTACTCAAACTCTTAGCTTGTTCTTTCCTTCTATTACTTGGTGATTCTAAGAGTTTATTATGATACACATTGTTAATCATGTTCCATGAAAACTGATTAGGTATTATCACAACATATGTCACTCCAATAATCATCCCATCTGATTTCTCATAAATTTTTTTGTCACATTCAATATTAACCTAGTTCCTTATGGTTCCCTCTATTGACTGAAGCCATAAATTATAGTATGAGAAACACTTATCATTTAATTAAACTATATAATCATGAAAAATCACTCATAGGGTTTCTAAATTATGACACCTTACTTAACTAATGACACCTTAGGTCATTCATCGTCATATTCTATTTAAATTCTTCTTAATTTTTCATAAAGAGTTTGTGGAATTACATATCATATCCCATGGGAGTGTTAAACCAAGTGTATAACAAGTCTTATTTTCATGCACCAATTCTCAATTGAGTCTAGCTCAATATGGTGTTTTCAGGGTTATTACCCTTATATACATTTGTGTCAAAGCCACATCCACTTATAATATCCAGAAAGAGATGTAATTCCTTTGAAACCAATCTATCAATACTTTGCTAATATTCTAGGAAATTTTCCTAAACTTTTACTCATCCATAGAGGTATCCTTAGATACATCCCTATAAATATACTTAGAAATATCCCTAGGGGTCTCACTAAAGTTTTCTCAACCTGTTTTTCAAAGTTTAACTAAACATTTCCTTTCATACCAACTATAGTTTCCTGGGATTATCATATGTGTATATTACATCATTTTAGATGAATATTCAACACATTAAAAAATTACACGCCCAAGGACCAGAATAGTTTAGTACCTTTAGAAACTTGGAAAAATAATCTTATATATTGGTGAAAGATCTTCAAAATATCACATAAAGATCTTCCCCCTTAGTGATCCTACTTAAAACCTTTCTTCATAACATTTTTAAAGGAAACATATGAATGGGGTGCTCTCAAATTATTAATAAGGTTAAACAAGGGAGATATGTAAGAAAAAACATGATCATAAGGGTATGAGAACATTATCAAATCATTAGAATATCATAACTTACATATCAAATATCATAATAAAGAGTCATGGAATATATATTGATGGTTCATAATACATTAATAATAAGGTATTTTAGAGAATAAGATATGAATTCATAACATATGAATAGGAAATGGAATTTGTGGAATACATATAAGCATGTAATATAATTCCCTATATATCAAGGCTAATTATGAAAATTATCAAGGCACTTCATGGTGGATACAAATACTAGGCAGGAAACACCACCATCCCTAGTCATATCCCTTTCCTTATAGTGTAATGGGTTTACTCCCCAAACCATCTTATTAGTAAAGGTTCACTACCAAGACTATCTTATTAGTGTAATGGGTTCCCTCCCCCTTCCATCCATATCAATCTCAAGAGATATAAATATTTACTGAATTCATTGGAGGGAGATATATGACCCACCCATCACATAATGAATCATATATACACATTCCACAAAATAATAAAATATCATCATGTCACTTCCCATAAAAAGATATGGTTTTCATAAACATCATATCATAACCCATGAAATAAAATGGGTATCATAAACATTTCATCCTATAATTACTTATAGAAAATATATATGTTTCAAAATTATTTCATCATATTATAACCTATGAAAGGAAGCAATTTTCAAAAGTTTTATCAAGGTATAACTTGTGGAAGAGAAATGAGTTTTATAAACAACTTTTCAATTTAAATCTAAACCATTCAAATAAAGAACAGGAATGGAGTGCCTGTATCATATCCCTAGTAAAGTATAAACTATATCAAAGGATTTCATCTTATATGGAGAAGGATTTTGAAATATCACCTGGAAAATTTCTTAAGTAAAAAAACCCTTCTTTGAAAATAATTTATTTTAGAACATAAAACATTCTCAAAATACTATTATTTCAAAACCACATTTAAAAATTATGAAGTATTCTTTTAAAATAATTTATAAAAATTCTTGAATAAAACAACCTTTTCTCTTTGAAAAACTCTTTTTAAAACATAAAACATTTTGAAAATATTTTCCTTTTAAAATAACCTTGATATTTTATAAATAAATCTTGAATGAATTTTGAAGAAGTTTTCTTTGAAAATATAATTTAAATTTTATAAAGAATTATTTTGAAAATTTTTAAAACCTTTTTTAAAATATATTTTAAAACTTATAAAGGAATCTTGAACACATTTTAAAACCCTTTTCTTTGAGAATATATTTGAAAAAATATAAAGAAACCTTTAATACATTTTGAAACACTTTTTAAAACATAAAATATTTTCAAAATATTTTTCCATGAAAATGAGTTTAAGATATAATTTAAAAAAATTAGAAAATATTTTTAGAAAACATGGTTTTTTGATAAAAATGATTTCCATCCAAATAGATAAATAAGGAAATATATTCATAAAAACGTTCTTTTCTATCTTAAGTACCAAAGAGTGGTAAAATGGTATCATTACGTGAATATTTCATGAATATCTAGAGGATAAGAAAATTAATGAGTACTCTTGAGATAAGGATAATAATATTTCATCTATGGAAACAAAATGATAAACAATCCTGATAAACAATGATAATATAACAATAATATCTTACCACTTTGGTAACATTGAATCCTAATCCCCATGAAATAATAACAGTATATGAATCTTAAAATATCATGAAAATAATAAGATTCATGATATAACATTTCAAGGGTCAGTATGTACACCTTGTAAGAGAATATAGGTGCATATCAAAACATGTGTCTCAAATAAGGCAAATTGAGACAAAATTACCGTATCAATTTGGTAACATTTGAAAAGTAAAACCCCTTGTAATAGAGATAATAAAGTGGATATGAATATACCAATAAATTTAAGGATAATAATTATATAATACATTCATGAAAATTATATACACCACCAAAAAGAATAAAGTGGTGAATATTACATGTATCTCACAGATATAAAAAAAGTGAGATGAAATTCACTTACTACTTGAGTAAATTTCGAATCGTGAGATCCATGAAATAATAACATAAATTTAAATTTTTAATATCCTGAAATAAAATAAATTCATTTTATAACTTTTCATTTGGATTTATATACACCCCATAACAAGAATAAGTGGTGAATATATCATATACCTCACATAAAAAAAGTGAGGTGACAAACTCATACCTTAAATATTGACTTTCTTCATACATGTTCAGACCTCCTGTATGATAAATATAATATTATTAAAAATATACCATATAAACATATTATTATATATCATACAATATATGATATTATTATGAATTTATATTACACATTTATTAACAATTCCATGTTAAATTTAGGTTTCAGGTAATATTCACTTTGTTTTTCATATATGTTTTGACATTTTATTTTTGGTACTTTTTCTTTGATCATGATTTACTTATCTTCATAATATAAAAAATGATATAAATATCATATATATTTATTATATATGTATTTATAATAATCTATAAAATATATAAGTGTAAAATGATATATAACATTCCTAAATATGGTAGGTCGTATGCATGCATGAATGTTGTTTCCGTTTTCTTATCATATTGAAAGAAAGAGAGTAAATGACATATAAGTGTGTGTATATATATATTATAATTCTTGTATAATTATTATTTCATTATATCACATTTTTTATTAAACAAATCCTTAATACATTCAATTTAAAGCATGAAAGAATCACATCACTTTGAAGAGATAGTTGTCCACACGTCCATAAACGAAGTAATTGTATTTCCAAAAAATGGAAAGCATAGAGGTATTATTATATAATAATTATATAAGAATAAATACATAATAAAAATCATATATATCATATAAAAATATTAATTACATCATTATTTTCAACCTTTATAGTTGGTAATGGAAGAATGAACGAAATCAATTTGTGAGGTGGTAGTCCACCATACACATGGATGATGATTTTGTATCCCATTTGGGGGATGTGTGTGTGAGTAAAGGTCTTACACATAAAATAAAAACATATAAATATATTTAGAATACTAATTTTATAATATAATCATGTAATAAAAATAATTTAGTCTGTGGATAAATAAATAAAACAAAAGTTCTTATTGAAGGATGTTACCTATTCTTCGGACAACTCCTTCTGGTTTGCACCCAAGGACTTCCTTGGTTGGATTTATGAAAAAAATAATCTTATAGGATTATAAGAGGGATTTTATGAGATTATTTGGGTAGGTTTTGGATGATAAAAAAAGGATTTATACATGTGATGAAGTAATGGGGTGAGTTTCCATTTATAAGTGGGGGAGAGGACACACTTGGCATTTTTGAAAAGAAATGTGTGATCCCCACATTTTTACCTAAAAAGAAGCTTCCATGACCCACTAAATTAGATACATGAAGGGTTAAGGTCTAAATATGTCCATACAATGGGTTTTGGATAAGTGTAGGTCCATTTTTACACCATAATTTTAATGTATAACCAATAAGTAATCTTGTGTTTACCTTAATCGTTGTAATTATTTTGAATTAATTTCACTAATAATTTTGGTTAAAAACTAATTTTACCTTGTTAAACATTATAAATTATTCTGATTACAAATATAGAATCCATTTTTAAAAATTCCAATCACATAAGTGGTAGAAATTAATTCAAAATTAATCTTACAGATGTAATAGGAAAGCTGGGTTTTAAACTAAAAAGTTCAAATGTTTGAAATGTTTCTATATCCAATTTCAAATAGAAATTTATTAAAATGACATAAATTGGATGTATTTTTTCTATAATTGAACCAATTATACATTAAAACCAATTTAAAACATCACATAACTATAAAAATAAATAAGATGAAAAATCTGTTTCTAATTAAAATTTAGTGCCTTTTATTATTCATCAAAAAATGAAACTTCTAAGAAAAATACAAAAAACTCACCCAAAGTAAATTTTGACATTACTCTATAAAAAAAAATTTTATTTTTTCAAATAAAAATTATAAAATTGTTAAAAAAAATTATTTAAAATAGTTTTTCCATTAAAAGGTGGAAAAATACCTTTTAGAAAAATACATCTTTTATTCATAAAATTAGATTTATCCTTATCTGATACCTATAGAATCTTTTGGATGAGTGTTAACAAAAATTATTTAATATATAATATATAAAATTTATTATAAACATTAATCAAAATTTTTTTGTTTAATTTATTTAGATAAAAATGTGTTTATACATAGAAAAATGGTTTTCTTAGAAATGAAATTTCTTTATTTTCATATAGTTATTACTTTCATTTACAACTAATTGATAATAAATTGATTTATTTTATATACATGTTTAAATAATATTTTAAAAATTTATTTAATCTTATCCATAACTTCTATTCCAACAACTATTTGGTAACTATAATATCATTCCAATAACAATATTAATAGTATTTTTTATTTTGGTAAAACTCAGCTTTGTGCATAACACAAGCTATAAAAAGAACTTAAAATTGTTTGTAACATAAGCCAAACCTAGTAGTTCATATACCACAAGCTAATCTAAGTGTTTCATTTAGTGTAATATTAACTTAGTGTTGTGTGAAACACAATCTAAACTTCATTCTTTCATATAACACAAGCTATATTCAGTGTTGTGTGAAATGAATAATATTTAAAAGATTAAATAAATTTGAAAAAAATCTTTCAAGAAATCATAAGGTGTTACAGTAAGTTTAGTTTCTAGATAATGTAAGGGAAACACCTAAATTATAATATCTATGTAGGGGTAACCCATATTTTACATTGGGTGAGTAAGGGTAAATAGTTACCTTCATAGGATGGCTTGAAGTTGCATAAGGGTAAAACCATGTTACCCTTACATAGTGCCCTTTTTGGAAAAAATGTTTTAAATATATCTATTTATGATTATTCTTCTCCAACATGATCATTTAACATGTTTTTAAGATTTTAAAAAACAAATATTGTGGTAATTAATTCATTTAATCATTTAAATCTTATGAATCGTAATATGGAATAATTTAAAAACTCTGCAGTAAATAAAGGATTAAAAGATAAATTAAATTATGAATTTAATTTATGGTTCTTAATGTTGTGGAACATTATTTATTTTTCCTTCTTGAAAATATATGAACCCTAAATGCCTTTATATTTTGAGACCCATTTGATTTAGAGTATCCTAAAGTTCCTTTATGAAAGATCTGCAAAGTTATATTCATGAAATTCAATACCTTATTCTAGTTTCTAAGTGTGGAAGAGTTCTCTCTACCTCTTCCACTGTTTGGTGAAATATTTTAAGTGAATAATATCCAGGTATCCTCTCATGAGAAATTTTTTAATTAAGTTATCCTAATATTTTTTTAAATTAATAAAGAATTATTCAAAATTATAATAATATAAAATTATCAAATAATGATAATAAATAAATACCATATGATTATCTCATATTATTCTAGAGAGATATAATATTATCTCAAGTTGTTTTATAATTGTTCTTTTAGAAAGAAATTTCTAGTACATGTGTTGGCATAATTTTTTAATTTAGAAATTATCCAAGAGAGAGAAATTATTATCTCATATAGTGTTTTTCTTATTTTTGGAAATTAAATATTTGGAATCCGACCTAGGAATCCTTACTGAATAGTTAGATCCTGATAATATGAGGATGAGATATAGGTTATGATTCCTTGATGAACCTTTAATTTCTCCATCAATGAATTTGAGGTAAGAAGTTACTTACTATTTAGGTCTATGTATATAACATTGTCATGACATGTTTTTTATGTTTCATAACCCATTCTTGTAGTGTGTTGCATGTGGGTGTGTGAGTAGCCTTAAGGTTTTATTGATTATGATTATATGATTTTTTAAAGCCACATTTGGATTTTTCTGGATATTCCTCATTTTCCCTTGATATGATACATATTTTTCAGTGTATCGCATAACATGTGGTATCTCTCTTCAGGTATCAAGTGATCAGGTCACATAGTTTTAGATTGAAAGCCCCTTAGTGGAGGTGTGGTGACTTAGAAGTGGTTATAATAGCTATATATTATGACACATTGATGGTAATGGGTATGTTGTTCTTCCATCTTTTATATATGAATGTGTAGGTGGAGCCTTGAGGTTGTAATGACGTCATATAAACATCCTTAAATATGGGTGTGGCTATCCCTATATAGGTATGTACATATATGGTTGATTAACTAATATAATGTGGTCTAAATGTACTTAAAGATGGGTGTGGTTATCTCTATAGAGGGATGTTCATAGGTTGTTGGTTGGCCAACTGATAGGTGGTGTGGTGTTCTAATGGTCATGGCCACCATCACAGTGGTGCATGTAGTTTTTCAAATATAATAAACACCATCATATTGGGGAATGTAGTGTTATTGAGATAATGACCACCATTATGGTGGGGGTTTTTGGTGTACTTATTTATGACCACTATCAAGGTGGGGTGTGTGGTGTTACCTTAAATGCATTACTTGGTTTAATAGGCATTGAAAACCTTACTGGAATCATGCCGAAGCATGTGGGGTTGGGGTTTGTGGTTGCTTGGGTAACACACGATGACTCAACACATGTGTGACTATATGTTTATTATTGAATTTACTTATTTAATGTCATACACTATTATATATATATATATATATTCACTTATGTTAAGGACTCATTATTAGTGTCCTATTGGGTTTATTACTCACACCCTTCATGGAAATCTTGGTGTATGTGTAAACTTCATGAACAGGGATCCAGTGAAGGGTAAGGTCCCAATGATGGGGAGTTAAGGATATGAAGGCTTGTATATGGAGGAAACATTGGGATATACTCCAGAAATTCTATTTCATTTACTTCTCTACACCTAATATAATATAGTTTGGATCTCCACTTTGGGAGCATATCTAATAATCATTGTATGACATTTCTGCCATCTAACATTATGTTTATTTATTTTTCTTCATTTTTACTCTAATTATTTATTTTTTTATATTATTTTATATTATTATTTGTCTTATGATATGATATTGAGGGTATAGTCTCCCCTTTTATGGAATTGTACCCTCATTGTTAGTCAGAATCCTCTTACATACAAGGAGGCACAAATGATTTCATGTAGAACTCAGGTTTAGACCCAGTGGTTCAATTCAGTGTGTTACAAAATGGTATCATAGGATGGTTATTTACTTTTATTTTTCGATTAACCTAGGACATGAATTAAACGAGACAATTATGTGGGACTTGGGTAGGGGAGTTTTCATATTCATCAATAGCCCATATGTAACGCACCTCTAAGATGTCATTGATGGTGTTTTTGTTAGAGTTGTATAGAATTATTGGGTGTGTTCATGCATCATGAATAGTAATGTAGGATCACATTCCATATATATTCCTATCATTGAGCTACAAATTAGATATTTAATTTAATACCTTAAATTATTCTAACTGTTTGGGATATACTGATATTATATATTACGTGATATATTTGTCTCCATGTTATTGTGATATATCTATACTGGTATTGATATGTATAACCATAGAATGAATTTTTATTTTTATATATATGTGATTGTTACTAACTTGAAAGGATGGGGACCTTGGTTAGTGAAAGGAGAGATATAACTTTTCTTATGGTTAGACTCCTAGGATAACTATCGTTTGATCCCAACGACTAATTAGGATCTATCCTAGTTGATTTGGGTTTTTTGAAGTGTTTATTTCACATTAAATAATATTTCACTTCAACATAGTCTTATAGGACTACTTGTAAAGAGAGGCTAGAATTCTCCCATAATATAGGATGTTCATACTCTAGAACCATACATGTAAGAGTATATAGTTGAATATACTTTTTCACCTTATCATTGGTTTAGGAAGTAGGGTCGCTTCAGCCATAAGTCATTTACACAGTGTATATACTAGGTATAGGTGTAATATAATGTGTTTCTAGGTATGTCCTTCATTTATTTTTAGTTAAAATTTATTGTGTTTGGTTAGTTTTGGTTTGGAACTTGGAAGTCCAGTCCGTAAAATGTTTGGGTTAGTTCTAGGAGACAGAATAAGAGAGGAAATTCTGGATCAAAATGAATTCATGTTGTGAATCATTAACTCGTATGATGAATTATTCTTAATGAACCCTATAAAACCTATAAAAGACGATAATGGTTCTGTTTGACCCCGTGAACTTCATTCACATCATAAATAGTTTTAGGATGACCTAAAAAATCAAAAACTCTTTCCTTGTATTGGTTTAATGATGTGGAATGGTTTATGTTGGTGTTTTAATATTAGGTGATGGATTTATTAGTGCATGCGGGATATGGTCCATTCATAATGTGAAACCCCTATTCATTTTGTGAATGTGGCACACCCAATGAACCTTTTAAACTCTCATTCCATCATTTCTTAGATAGATCACCGCCTTTCTCTCAATTGCATACTATCCATCAATGACACATGGGAAACTTCTTATGACCATAATAATGATTCCATTGGATATTGTCTTTCTAGATGGATATTTTGAAGGTAATCCATTTTATTTATCTTCTCCTTATTGTCTCATTTTTTTAAAAGAAGCCTAATTTGGGTCTTCCTAGCCTAGAATGAGACATAACTTATTATGTTTATAGAACATTTTGGTATTTTTTTAAGAGAAGGAAGGAGGAACCTGACAATGCATTATATGTTGGGGGATTACTACATCTAATCTACTTTCAGGTGGGTGGCCTAGAATAACTCCCTAATGTTTGTTTCATTTCTCTAGTATGTATAATAATCAAGATCACATTGGAATGATGTGTGTGATACCTAACCTAAATTGGTAATTCATTTATAACTGAAATTTACATGCTTGGTTTGGTTTAACCTTTATACATATGAATAAAATGAAAATTATTGATGATTTGGATTAACCTTTTGAATGCGGCATAACATGTGAATCATGATAATCAGTAACTTGTCATATTATAACATTGATGACTCATATTTATGTGTGAGAATCCACCAATTGAGAATAAATGGATTATAAATTGGTAATTAGAAGAATTGACCAACCTGGATTATTAAAACATTATTATATGTTGTTCTTTGGTTACTTTATGCATACCATCGATTATTCATCCTGATGTAGGAGAATCCACCAATTGATTTTTATGTGATTTTTCATTGTTTTTATTTTTTCATTTCTAAAACAAATCATGGGGGATTAATTCACTATCTCATGAGATTTGCTACCGGTGATTCATTCTAATGTAGTATAATATACCAATTTTTATACTTACTTTACCCTAGGTATGGTATTACTCCATGAGAATACATAAGAAACTCCATCATGGGACATTTACAAGGGGCTTAGTGAGATGGTTACTTTCCCCTTAGTATGGTATTACACCATGGAAAGATTTAAGTGACTCCATCATGGGGAATTTTCATGGATCCTAATGAGATGGGTTGTAACATCCTAAGTTTTAAGAAAGAAATATTATGTTTAATAGCGTACATGATACGTTGCATCGAGCTTAAATGAAGAGATAAATATTATTATTTAAATGTTACCATTATAACCTAGCTATTGGAATGGTGGGAATGAACAATATTAGCTGAATTATGAAAATATGGTTTACAAATTTTTATATAATGATTCATTGGTTACCAAATTTATTAGAAAAGGAAATAAAAACCAATTGAATATAAATGATGTTTTTTATGAAAAACTATTTAAATGAGAATAATTATGTTTACAAAATAATCATATCACTCTTGTTGGATTATATTAATGAAATATAAACTCAATATGTTGTCTAAAATTCATATTATATGTTTTCTATACATTATATAAGAACAAAATCAATTAATACATAAAATAAGTATTTTTCAAAAAAAAAGTCATTTTACCACCTTTTGATGGAAAACCCATTTTAAATCTAGTTTTTTACACTTTTATAAGTTCTATTTGAGAAAATAAACTTATTATTTGAAATAATGATGTCATAATTTAGTTGGATAATTTTTTGGTATTTTTTTCAATATAAGGCCCCAGCCTTAAATGTAACATAATCTTGAGTTAAGTCAAAAATTTGACTTTAATTCACATTGAGGATATTTTCAAGTTTATAGATTTATATAATTAGGTCATAAATTATACATAACATATTGAATATTACAAGTAGACACTTCTACTCTAACCAATTTTTTTACAAGAATAAAAATCATTAAATAAAACAAAAATTCTTTTCTTGATATAAATATTCTTGAATTCATCCTTTCTCTTACCCTTCCTTATACACTATGAAAAACATTTCAAAAACTTGGGATGAGCATAAAAGGATCAGTAAGGTTTATAAAATAATGAAAGAAAACATTAGTCCATCAATACATGCAAATCAATGAAATCATACTTTTCACTCAGAGAACATAAACTCTTTAACATACCTTATGAAATCATAATATTTTTGAATAACACACAAAAAAAGTAAATCACAAAGTTAACTTGTGGCATCCATAACATACTTACATTTTAGCATTCAAAACTACATAGGGAGTTATTATCAGAATACCCATCACAGTATATTCTCTAAATCTCTTAGGATAAACATTAATGTTTACATTTGTCACGTTACCCAATGCATGGGAGAGATATTGCGGGCTCACCCACCCTAGGTTTATCATGGAACCACCCATATTTGATTTATCATGTAACCACCCATCAAATTTCCAAGCACCATTACATAATCATAACACATAAAAGATTTAAATTTTCAACATTTCACTCATCAATCATAAGAAATCAATTCAATATATTTAAATATTTAATCCATTTCCAAAACCATTTAAAACATTTAAAAATATATTTTTGAATCAAAGTGTCCCATACCACTTTGAAACTTTAAAAGTAATTACCATTTTAAAACATTAATGTCTATATAAATAAATCCTAAAAACCATTTTAAAAATATGGACATTAATGAGACATATTTAGAAGAATAAATCATTATAACATTTAAAACAATGTTTTTTTAAAGAGTCCCTTACCACTTGAGAAAATACTTGAATAAAAAAATTACAATATAACTTTAAACAAAGCTTATAATATCATGAGAATAAATGGATTCATGATATAATATGTCAAAGGGTATTATATACACCATATAAAGATATTTGGTGTATAACAACAAATAAGTCTCAATGGAATATATGTTGAGACGAAATCCCTTACAAAGATCATATCCTTAGATTAAGGATAAATAAATGACATAATTATGTGTGAAAAATATAAATACACCCAATATAAGTGGATATTAATTATAAAATAGTCAAAGTTCATTCACACATATTCTTGGAAAATCAAAACCAATGACATGGATATTTAACTCAATGAATGGATATTGAGCTAAGATTTCCCTTACAAAGTTCGTATAAATGATGTAAGAATTTATCAATGGGGTGATTATGTGATGCAAAAGTATATCCACCCAAAGGGAAGTTGAAATTACAACATAAATAAATAAACAATTATTCCACACATAATCTTTGTATAATATAATCAACTAAGTATGTGTAAAACCCAAAGAGTATAAATTGAGTTTAGAAATTCCCTTACAAAAATTTGGTAGCCTAACAGCGTCACTTAAAAATTAAGAAAATGATTTTATGAGAGAGAAAAGATCCTATCATAACTTGGACATAAAATTTTGAGAAATAAGTATATAAAATAACATATCCCTACATAAGAAATTGGAAATTAAAAGACATAACATAAAGAAGTCTTTGACTAAAAGAAGAGGGTGAAAGGTTCCCTTACCTTGCATCTGACTCGTCACGTATGTTCCTTGTTATTCCTGAATAATAAAATTAATTTAATTTCTACTTGCTTAAGAACCTTTTTAAATTTTATTATTTCTTTTATATCACATAATACCATGTTATAAAAATTACATAATTTCTTAAGTTAATATCAGTCGTTTTTTCGATATTGGGTACTCAAGTCAAAAATGAACTTGTTTTGATATAAATTATACATTTAGTCAAAATTAAATCATATAAATAATATTATTCATTATTTAAATATCATATATATCCAGTATATATGTATTTATAATATTTCATAACATTTGAATATAAGAAATGAAATGAACCGTTCATGG
Source organism: Viscum album (assembly GCA_963277665.1). Lineage (NCBI taxonomy): Eukaryota > Viridiplantae > Streptophyta > Magnoliopsida > Santalales > Viscaceae > Viscum > Viscum album. Next base: position 74,776,023 of record OY728165.1, on the reverse strand, counting down.
ATACGGTTAGTTGTACGTGTGCATTAACGTTGCTTTCATTTATTTATCATATTAAAGAAATGAAAACTAAATGATAAATAGGTATATTATAATTATAGTGTAATATAATATTTTATATATGTTACATAATTTCATTAACTCCATACTTTATACGTTCCATGTATGGCATTAACGAGTCATATCACTTTAAGGGAGCGGTAGTCCACACTTCCTCAAATGAAATTATCGTATTTACACATTATGAAAATCATAAAGGTATGCTATAAATAAAATTATAGAAGAATATATAAAATATAAATATAATATATATCATATATAAATACATCTCCATCATAATTCCCACCATGATAGGTGGTAGGAGAAAAATCAAACAATCATCGTTTCGTGAGGCAGCAGTTCGTCATACACAGAAACAGTATGTTTGTATCCATTGGATGAAGGTGTGTGTAAGTGTAGTTAGAATAAATCTCTTAAAAAATCATAGTATATTTAAGATACTGTTTTTGTTATAAAATAATTTAATAAAGAGAGTTTATGTGGTTGGATAAAGAAAATAAATGAAATAAGCTTGAGAGAAGAAATTACCTCAAATCGGGTAACTTCTTTTGATTTAAGATAAAAGGCTTTCTATAATTTAATTATGCTAATTTTAAGGACTATAGGAGGAATATAGGTATTTTGGAAGATTATTTGGGAATATTTTGAATGATCCAATGGGATTGAGAGGTGTGGGTAAGGGTTAGATGTGATTCCCTTTTATAAGAGGAAGGAGGGGCACATTAGGAATGTCTTGAAAGATTATTTTATTATAAACTGAATTTAGATTTAAAAAGGTCTCCAACTCATTTAATTCAAATATAATGTTATTATTGTTCGAAAACCTCTTAAAAATAGGTTTTAGACAATTTTTGGTTTCAAATTTAACCTTATCATTTAGCCTTAACCCTTAGTTAACTAGTTTAACTCTTACCATGTCTTCTTGTATATTCATACTATATGGTTAATATATTTACCATAAAATCAAATCTAAAAAAAAGGGGGTTAATTAATGAAATTTTAAACATTAACTAAGTCATTTTTCTTAATATTATATTTTTAGGATTATTATATAATTTAATAAAATAGTATTTCTTTTAAAAACACATTTTTGTCAATTTTTATACTATTCATACCATGACTTTTTAAAAATTCCTAACTTGATTCTTTTAAAAAAACTTTATTAATGAAAATTTAACAAGTCATAATCATCTATAAAATTATTTTATGGAATAAAAAGTTTCAAAATAAATTTATTTTAATATTTATAATCTCATTTATTTAAATCTTTCATTAATAAGGTAATCATTACATCATCATTGTGTCATAAATAAATTTATTTATTTGATGTCTAAAAATTATAAATAAAATACCATGATATAGGAAATATTTTTAGATTTCTAATTACTATTTATATTTGAAAATATCACTTATATAACCCCATATAAAAAATACTAAAACATGCATGTTTATGTTACATTTTTCTTTACTTTAAATTAATTCTTAAAAAATGTCATTTTCACATCAAAGTGGCTCCATGGGGTCCTAAAATCAACCCAAGGATGACCATGTTTGTAAATATCTCATAAAATAGTATTATTACATGTCTTAGGGAAATTTAATGTTATTATAATATTATTTTTTTACCCTTATTTACCAAATTTACCCTTTAACCATGGTAAATAAAATAATTACTGAAGTTACTATTCATAATATCTAAAAATAAAAAGTAACTATTTACACAATTTAGACCTCATAATTTCAAATATGGAATAAATTTTTTAAAATTTAAAACACAGAAGTTGTATTAATTAATTTAAAATTAATTCTCATTGTCAAAACCAAAAAGCGTGTTTTTAAGAAGTAAAAACTACCAAAAGATTGACATGTGTTTATGTCAAATTTGAAATTTAAATTACTAAAAATAACCAAAAATGGATTAAATGGTAAAAATATAATCTAATTACACTTTAAAATAACTTAAAAGTACAATATAACTATATAAATAAATTAGATTAAAAGGTAGTTTTGAATTAAAATGCAGTATTTTTCACTATTCATTGAAAAATTAACTTGATCCGAAAAATACCAAAATTTCATCCTAAGTAAATTTTGTTATACCAATTATATAGAAGGAGTTTATTTTTTAAAAAAGTATATATAAAAGTGAAAAAAAATTATATTTAAAAAGGGTTCACCTTCAAAAGGCGGTAAAATGACCTTTTAAAAATATTATAGTTTTTCATGCTTAAAATTGGATTCATTCTTATTTTAAGCCTCTAAAATTTATTGAATAAATGTAAAAACATTTAAAAATATGTGTAATAATAATTTAGTTATTTATGTTCATTCCTAGCAATACAATATCTATACGTTAACTACCATTTAAAATGATATTATTTTTATATTATTTTTCGGTATAACTCAATGTTATGTGCAACGTAAGATTTCAAATAAACTCGTTGTTGCGTGTCGAGTACGCTATTGGAAAAATTTAATCTTTAACATAAAATTAATATCTTCTTCATAAATATTAATAGATATGAAAATGTATTATTCTATAAATATCTGGGTCGTTACACTCATAATATTCATATTTTAATGAATAGTGGAAAATACTCCATTTTAATTCCAAACTAATTTTTAATCTAATTTTTTAAATTTTTAAATTATCCTTTTAATTGTTTTTAAAGTATATTTAGATTATATTTTATTCATTTAATCCAATTTTGGTCATTGGAATCAATTTTAAATTTAAATTAGATATAAATACATTTCAAACTTTTGAATGTTTCACTTGAAAACCCCTCTTTTTAGTTTTATCTGTATAATTAATTTTAAATATAATTTTATCAGTTATGTGAATTGAATTAGATAAATGGATTACATATTTTTAATAATAAGGTCTGAATTAGGTTTTAAGTTCAATTTTATTTTTAGGCATTAAAAACTTACCATGGTAAAAAAATTATTTACCGTAATAAAAGTGCAAGGGTTAAAATTAAATGTTAAAATCTTAACCTACCTAAAAAATACGACATTTAAAGATTTGTTGATGTGTTTCTAGACCCTAACCAGACTATAAAACATTAATTACAATCCAAAGTCTTGGAATTTGATACCACATCTATATGGTTAGCTTTTAATATAAAATAATCAATAAATTAATCACTTGAACTCATCTCTACTTAAGTATAAATAACACCTCTCCAGCACCCTATTTCGACCCAAAAATCCTTTTAGCTCCTATAATATCTTCCCAAACCTCTCATAATCGCTATCATTATGTCCATGTTCTTCTGATCAGACCAAAAGACCAAACCCAAGGTCCTCAAGGGTCTTTCAAGGACGAGATATTCAAGAGAAAAGTTTCTCAAAGTACCTCCCTTAATTTATTTTATTTTTCTAATTTCTCCTCACCTCCTTTATCCATCAATTAATGTTTACTCCAAAATAATGTATATAATTTATTTTTATTCTTGTAATGTAACATCTAATATCTATTTCATTTATCAACTCCTCTTATTCAAATAAACAAAATTGTTGTCCAAGTTATGTCGGTTAATCACCTCTGTGAATAATGTTTTGGTTTTTTTTTCTTTACCACATTCATGGATTATCTTAAAACCATTATTCTGGTAAAATAATATTTTAATATTTATATTATAACATATTCAATATTCTTTATATGTTATATTAAACATACCTTCATGTTTTCCAAATTGTTTTTTACGATAACTTTGTTTGGGGACTTGTGGATTAGCACCTCCTCAAAATTATGTGAACCGTTCACACATTGCGTGGAATGTATTAAGGATTTTTTTAGTAGAAATATATAATATAAATGAAATATTAATTCTACTATAGTGATATTATATATGTATAAATATTTATATAAATTTAATTTAATGTTCATTCTTTCAATACGACAGGAAAAACAAAAAATAGTGTTCATGCTTACTTATGGCCTACCGTCTCCATGAATGGTATTTTTAGTGTGTATTAATATATTATTATAAATACTTATATCATGAATATATAAGATATTTATATAATGTTTTATATTCTTGAGATGAAGGACGTATGGCCACATAGACTAAAGACATCATGCCAAGTTCATTTTCAACTCAAGAACATAATATCAATAAAAGCGTCAGATATGAACTTAAATAATTATGTAACTATTATAACATGGTAATTAATGATATAAAAGGAATAATAAAAATTAAAAGGTTCTGAATCAAGTATATATTAACCTAATTTTTTTATTTATAAATAATAAGGAACATTCAAGATGAGTCAAACTCAAGGTAAGGGATTTTTCTAACTCAATTTCCATTCATTCGTTTATACGTCTACTTCATTGATTTTATTATATAAATATTATGTGTAGAATCACTTTTTATTGTTTTATGTTTTATTTACACTTATATTTTTGTGGATATATTTTTTCTACACATAATCAACCCATTGATAAATTATTACAACAATGATGCCAACTTTTTATGGATTTACTCGTCTCACTTTTTACCTCTGTGAGATATATGCATTATTCACCACTAATTTATTTTGTGTGGTGTATATATAATGAAATTGGATATTAAATATAATGAATATATTTTTCTTCATGGTATTAAGTGTTTCATTTTATTTTTATTTATTTTATTTGTTATATGATTTGATAGATTATACGTGGTAAGGGAATTTTTTAATCCAATTTCCATTCTTTGGGTTAAACTTATGCTTCATGATTATGTTGTGCTAAGAATATGAGATATATTAATTTTGGATATATTATGTGTTATTTATACTTTATTTATGTATATTTATATTGAATACACATAATTGATCTATTTTATTAACAAAAAGATCTTTGTAAGGGACTCTTTAACTAAAACATCGTTTTAAATGTTTTAAAGATTTAATCTTATAAATCCTTATCTTTCATGTCCATTTTTTAAAAATGGTTTTTATAGATTTATTTATATTCACATTGATGTTTAAAATTTTTAAATCCTTTAAAAAATTCAAAGTGGTATGTGACACATTGATTCAAAAATATTCTTTTTAAATGATTTAAATGTGTTTTAAAAATGGATTGATTATTTCAATAGCTTTGAATGTATTGTTTTTAACATATACTGTCATAACCCCCTCCCACCAAAGATGCCCCTCCTAAGCTGGAAATGGTGAAAGGGAGATAATGACCCCTGAGTCCTGCCTCCAGTAGGCCCCAGGTTGGCGACTAGCACCAAGGGTATGAGTTTTTACAAATATGGGAGGCATTACCCTTTTATTATTTTAGGATCGGGAAATATGACAAGTCAACCACCAAAAAGGGAAAAGAACAAGTGTATGGAAACAAACCCAAACCCAGCCCACATGCACGTTTAAACAATTTTTATAACAAGGTACAAGTGCAAGAAAGCTCAAAAGTACAATACCAAAAGAAAACAAGAGAACATCAATTGCGACAACTCCAACTGTCTGACTAGTATGGTCTCGCACGACCCTGGTAGTCCTCCTGGTAACCTGAAAGTAAACGTTGGGTGAGCATACAAGTATACTCAGTAGGGAAACCTAAAGCTCTCATGCACAAGTGGGGAGACATCCTAATGTCCTGTGAGAACAACAGAAGAAACCTAACAAGGAAATCTATCCACCCAACCTCACCAGCCACACTCACCAAAACTCAATCACAACAGGTAGTAGTAGTATAAGAACATGAGTATTGGGTACCCCGCACCATTTCCCATTAGTTAGCTGAATGTCCTGATGCTGCCACACTCTCCCCGCTCGCACACACCTCGGCCTCACAACCACGTATCCCGCCCGCACACACTTGGGTATCACTATCCACACATCCCGCCCGCACACACATGGACCTCACCACCACATATCCCGCCCGCACACACCTGGGCCTCAACCATAATCACATCCCCGCCCGAAGACACCTGGGCCTCATCCCGAAGATTCTTGGGAATAGTAAAAGTAATAGAACTCTCGCCCGAAGACACCTGGGCCTAAATCGAAACCTACCTGAAGAGTCTTAGGTGTAAGGTCGCCTCAATCCATCACAGCCTATAAGCCTGCCCGAAGAGTCTTGGGTCAATCCACCCCAATCGAAACCTACTCGGAGAGTCTTGGGTGTAAGGTCGCCTCAATCCATCACAGCCTAGGGGAGAAGGAGCAGGAAGGAGCTAGTAACTATGGGAAAACACCCTCTCCCATGAAATGGGAGTGTTCGGCAATAAGTTCTCAACATGGGTGCGGTGCCATAAAACAAAAAATATACAGATATATATATATATATAGCAACCACTCTGCCCAACCTATGGATTCTAAACAGAGAAACTGAACACGTGCCTCGACACTGCTACCACGAAGCATGCATACAAAAAACAACCCCAACCCCATTTAGGTTTTCATGTTTCAACAGAATCAGTTTATTAGTTCCTTAACTACTGGGCAACTATCCACAATCAACCATGATGATCATTCGTATAACAAATCCCTTCCATCCACAAATCAAGTTAGGAAAACATAGCAACACAACCAAGTCCCTTCTTAACAACCAACCATCCCATTAATTATTAATCATGTTTCATTACCACGACCCACCATTTATTAACTCTTCCACTTCTTATTTATTATTCACAACCATAGCCCATTCACATTTAAACCCATCCCCGTAGCCCCGCTGCCAACCACCATAACCACAACCACACCAAAGCCCGTTTATCATTATTATCCCTTTAATACCATTTATTGCAGCCCCAATGCCCATCATTATTATAGCATTCACTCCAACCCACAACCAATCCAACTGAAGCCTCACTGCTCACCCGATCCATATCAACCCACAAAACACCCCCATCACATGCCACGTAACCAAGCCAACACCAACATGTTCATTATTCTATTTTGTTTAACCAGGGTGATCACACAAGGGTTCCAGATTTTCATTTAATCAGCCAAATTTACATGATTAACCAATTTCCACATTCCACAAATTTTCATTCACATAAACAATCTAGAAAGATAGGGAAACATTTAATTGTACAAGCAAAGGCCCCCAACGACCATTATTTTCGGTAGGTATAAGCCTATTCATTTCACAACATAATCACAGGATATAGAAAGTAAAGTAACAGCAATCACAAACTTCCCAACCCCGTTCTTTAACCAGTTATTATCTTTATTTAATGGTTTAACTATTTCTCATGAAAAAAAGAGGATACCCACCCCGCATGATGCACAAATTAGAGAGACAAAGGTAAGATACCTACCTCAACAGGTTTTGATCGCAACGTTCCCCTGGATCAACTTTAGAAGACGTTAGTCAGCATCCGTCACTTCTGTCGGGTCCTGGAAAAACCTCCTCGGGTGGAAGTCGGAAAGAAAAGACTGAAGTAAATTCAACAGATTCAATCTTGTAAGTTCCTCCTTGTCGCTACGATCCTGTGGCTACTGACGGATCGTAATTCGGAGCTCGGATGAAGAAGTTATGGAAGGAAGAGCCTTTGAGTCTCTTGAGAGAGCTCTGCTCAGAGGAGAGGGGTGTGTTGAAAAGGAGGAGGGGACCCCTCCTTTTATAGGTGTGAAAAGAAAAAGTACACGGCGTGTACTTTATGGTATACGGTGTGTACTCGGTTCTTTCACACAGTCTCCACGCGGCTTCCAACACGGCTTCGTGGCCATTGACTGGTCAACACATGGATTGAGGGTAACACATACGCGGGGAGGGACTACATGGCGTGTAGTATTGGACACATAGCGTGTACCCATTTATTGCACATGGCAAGGACACGGCTCCAACACAGTACACGACCATTGACTGGTAACGCGTACGCGGGGAAGGACTACATAGTGTGTAGTATTGGTCACACGGTGTGCACCCATTATTCCACACAGCAAAGACACAGCCTTCAACATGGGGTATACCCGGAAAGGGAGTACATGGCGTGTACTCAAACTACATGGTGTGTAGTTTCAAAATTCTGGAAAGCGTGGGAAAAGTCCATTTTACCCTCCAGAACACTTCTTGACCTTCTTTTTGACAAAGTAATGGGCCGGAGAGGTCCGGGACATTACATCAGATACCTCTTAAAACATTCTCATCCCTGAGAATTCAAAAAAAAAACCAGGGGAACCCAACAAGATACCTCTTAGGGTTCTCGTTATAACAGGAACCCAACCAACAACCCTAATCATAGGTGTTAGGAATTCCCTCTCCTATGTCGAGATATTATCCTCTTTAGGCGGTACTGACTCGCCTTCATGGGTTTAATCGCATCCTCATTAATGCGTCTCGATTAAGGGTCATTTTTTTTCCTTTCCCCACACATCCGGACATGTTACACATTACCAGAGAACAAGGAAACAAAAGGTCTCACAACTGACAAGCCAAGCATTCCATATTACAAAGGTAAAAGGTATAAAAACAAGCTCAAAAGAACAAGGTAAAACACAAGTCAAAACAACTCCGGGTACTGAGCATGCATCTGGGTCTCCCACTCCCAAGTTCTCTCCTTGAGGCTGCCATGCCTCCACAACACACGAACCAAGGGAATGGTTCGTCCACGGAGTACCTTCTCTTTACGATCCTCAATTCTGACTGGTCGTTCCTCGAAGGTCGCATCGTCTCCCATATCTAACTCTCCCCAGTCGATAACGTGAGAGTCATCGTGTAAGTACCGACGAATCTGGGAGACATGGAAGATGTCATGAACTTTCTCCAACTGAGGTGGCAGGGCTAGCTGATATTCCACCTCTCCGACTCACCTCAGCACCTCAAAAGGTCCGTTGAACCTAGGTGAGAGCTTGCTCCCTTTCCCAAACCTCTGCTACCCCTGTCGAGGGGAAACCTTCAAGAACACATGATCTCCCACATAGAACTCCAAGGGCCTCTGGTGACAATCAGAATAAGACTTTTGTCGGTCCTAAGCCGCTTTCATCCTCTCACGCACAAGCTGAACTTTCTCTGTGGTGCTCTGCACTACTTCTGGTCCAAGAGCGCCTGTTTCGCCAACCTCTGCCCAGCAAATGGGTGAACGACATGGCCTTCCATACAAAGCCTCAAACGGTGTCATTTTAATGGTAGAGTGGAAGATATTGTTGTAGAAAAACTCTACTAAAGGAAAGTTTCATACCCATGATCCTCCAAAATCCAGAACGCATGCTCGCAGCATGTCCTCCAGTGTCTGGATAGTCCGCTCTGTCTGTCCGTTGGTATGGGGGTGGAAAGCAGTGCTAAGGCATAGCTGGGTGCTAAAAGCATGTTGTAACCCCCTCCAAACTCATGAGGTAAACCGAGTATCCCAGTCTGAGACTATAGTCTTCGGAACTCCATGCAAACACACCACCTCGTCTATATACCTCTGTGCTAAGGTACTCACCGGGCCCGACTCCTTGATTGTTAAGAAGTGAGCTGATTTCGTCAGATGATCCACCACTACCCAGATAGCGTCATAACCTCCCTAAGCTCTGGGTAGTCCTGTGACGAAGTCTATTGAGATTTCACCCCTCTTCCACTCGGGGACATCTAAAGGATGAAACAAACCACCAGGAACACGGTGTTCATCCTTCACTTTCTGACACACTAGGCATTTAGCCACAAACTCTGCCACTGCCCGTTTCACCCCGGGCCACCAAAACTGATCCCTTAGGCCTCGGTACATTTTTGAAACTCTTGGATGTACCGCCAAGGATGAGCTATGGAACTCACGGAGAACTCCCTCACGCATCGCCTCCAGAACAAACAACCTTCCATGGAAAATCATCTGATGTCGGCTGTCCTCTGACCATCCTTTTGGATCGTTCCCCTGATCGACACGATCTTACATCACCTTCACCTTGGAGTCCTCCCACTGAGACTCTTCCACCTTCTGAAACAAGGAGGACTACACCTTCATCTGAAACAAGCATCCTCTAACACCTTCTACCCCTGCATCCAAGTTCAAAGCGGCCAACTCTCCCATCGCTTTCCAAACATCGGCAGATTCCCGAACCACTTCCTTGTGCAACTTCCTGCTCACGGCATCTGCCACAATGTTGCCCTTACCTTCAGTGTAAGAGATCTCAAAATCATAATCTTGGAGAAACTCTACCCATCTCCACTTCTGTAAGTTCAGGGAACGCTGGGAGAAGATATGACGCAGGCTCTTGTGATCTGAGAAGACCACAAAGCGCTCTCCAAAGAGGTAATGTCGCCACAACTTTAGTGCGAACACTATTGCTGTAAGATCCAGTTCATGGGTGGCATATTTATGCTCGTGAGGGAGCAACTTCCTAGACCCATAACAGATCACGCCCTTCTTCTGCATCAGCACGCACCCCAGACCAAGGCCAGAAGCATCACAAAACACCTCATACAACAACCCTTCCTCTGGAAAACCTGAGAACTGGAGCACTGACCAAATTATCCTTCAGGTAGTCGAAAGCCTTCTGGCATTTCTCTCTCCATAGGAAGACCTGGTTCTTCCTATTCAAAGCTGTCAATGGAGCAGAAACTCGAGATAATTCCGAAACGAACCTCCGATAGTAACCTGTTAACCCCAGGAAACTACGAACTTCCACCACGCTCTTGGGTGCCGCCCAAGAAACAACTGCCTCCACCTTCGACAGTTCCACTGACACTCCATGCTGAGACACTACGTGCCCAAGGAAGTGTACTTCTTGCATCACGAACTTACACTTAGACAATTTCCCATAAATCTGGTGGTGTCAAAGGACTTCCAAGACTGTCCTGAGATGCTCAACATGCTCCTCCTCTGATCTTGAGTAGATCAGGATGTCATCGATAAACACAACGACGAACCGGTCCAGAAACTCTTGGAAGACAAGGTTCATAAGTCCCATGAACACAGTTGGTGCATTCGTAACTCCAAATGGCATCACTACAAACTCGAAGTGCTTATACCTGCACCTGAAATCCATCTTCGAGATGTCACTGTCCTTCACCCTCAGCTGATGATATCCAGATCATAGATCAATCTTGGAAAACCAACCTGCTCCCCTTAGTTGGTCGAAGAGATCATCTATCCTTGGGAGGGGGTAACGGTTCTTGACCGTTACCTGGTTTAACCTTAAGTAGTCTATGCATAGCCTGATACCACCGTCTGCCTTTTTCACGAACAAAACTGGAGCACCCCATGGCGACACACTGGGTCAAACAAAACCCTTCTCCATCAGATCATCAATCTAAATCCGCAACTCCCGCAACTGCGAAGGTGTCATTCGATAAGGGGCCATCGAAATCGGACGGGCACCAGGATGTAAGTCTATCCCGAACTCAACATCACGTCGGGGGGGTAGAGTCACAACCTCCTCGGGAAAAACATCGAGGAACTCCCCAACAACCTTTGGGACATCCGTCATCTTTGTATCAGCTGGAACCACTGATAACCCGCCTAACAAGGAAAGGAGAGGCTCCACACGCCAGCTTCCCATCTGATAGCTCCTCTCTCCAACAAAAGCTACACGTTGCCCATCCAAGTGGGAGAACACGACTCTTCTCCAGAAGCAGTTGATAACAGCACCAACAGAAAACAACCAGTCAATGCCTAGGATGACATCGTATGGATTCATCTGTAATAGAAGAAGATCCCCTCTAGATCGATGTGGTCCCAACGTCAGCCCACATCCCCGGCAAACACAAGATACACTAGTCTGGCCTCCAACTGGTGTACTCAGCACCAGTGGTACGGAAAGTCTCTCTACATCTATTCCCAAAGCATGTGCTAGAACAGGTGCAACAAAGGAGTGCGAAGCTCCCGAATCGAACAAAGCACAAAAAAAGAGTGTTGAACAAACAAATCGTACCTTGTACTACCTCTGGTCCTGCTGGAGCTGTCAACTCTGATGCGTGCAACTGTCCACGCCCAGCTCCCCTACCTCTCTGAGGTCGTCCACCTCCCCGACCACGCCCTGGTCGAGGTCCCTAAGGAGCACCCTGAGGTCGGCCTCCTCTCGCAAAGTCTGCCCTCGGAGGATCATGGTCCTGCTGCTGCTGGAAGGGCCTCACCGGCAACTGGTGCTGCTGAGGTGGGCGTTGAACCTTCCCACCTCCACCGTACTGAGTTTGGGTCGGGCACCGACTCTGAACATGCACGAAACCTCCACAAGAAAAACACTTCGGTCCTGGGCTCGTGAAAAAGGGACGAGGACCTGAAGATATAAACTGGAAATGCTGGGGCCTGCTCCCCACTGGCCTGAACCTGGAAGGTCCCGTCGTAGGAGACCTTCTGCTGACTGTCTTCCCCTTCAACGAACTAGGCTAAAAACCCTCACGTGGTGCACCTCCCAGTGAGTGCATCCTCTCTACAACCTCTGCCTTCCTCTGTACTGCCATGTACGTCAGAAGGGTGAAGGGAGTGACAGCATAATGGAGCGAAGGACGAAGCACCTCCTCAAAACGTCTCGTCCGAGACTCCTCATCTGGAAAGAGATCCGGAGCAAAGCGCAGGAGATCCTTGAACTTGATCCCCAACTCTCGCACAGACATACTCCCCTACTGAAGAGAGAGTAACTCCTGCCGCTTCTCCGCCTTGATCATGGAAGAAAGGAATTCCTCTTGGAATTCCTTCTCAAAGTCAGCCCACGAAACCTCTGCCTCTATCCTCTCTCTGAGGTAGAGCATCCACCACTGTCGTGCCACACCTCTCAGCTGACTGACTGCTAGGGGAACCCAGTACTCCCTCGGAGCACGGATCAAGGTAAAAGCAATCCCCAGCTCCTCAAGCCACCCCTCTTTCTCCGTATCCGATGTACTACCCTCGTACTTCTTGAGGGTCTGCCGCTGGAAGGAACGGAGAGTCTTCTGCCACTGGCCATCTTCATCCTCTCGGTCAATCCACAACTGATCGACCGCCTGGATCTAATGGGCCTCGACCGTCTGAGCCACCCAGGGACGACGTCCAGGTGCCATAGCTGTACGGTAAACAAGGATCGCCTAAGCCCAAGTAGTAAGGAAATTTCTCAAGGTTTTAATTATCATTTTATTTCAATTTCTTTCCCGAAACACCCAAATCAAGTAAAACACAAACATGATGATGTATGTACCTTTCCTAGGGTCTCTACCCTGTAATCAATGTAGTCTCACTTGGTCATTCAGTAGGATCAGAGTCCTTGCATCGGATCACGGGGGGGCCTAAAATCTCGTGTCCTAGCCGGTCTTCCTTATCCTATGTCATGCACCAAGATTAACTAACATTGTTGCCCTACCATCCCATGAAATTCTCACTGTTCCTAACTCCAGACTCCATCCTATCTCTCAGCCATCACCTCTGATACCATTCTGTCACGACCCCCTCCCACCAAAGATGCCCCTCCTGAGCTGGAAATGGTGAAAGGGAGATAATGACCCCCAAGTCCAACCTCCAGTAGGCCCTGGTTTTGCGACTAGCACCAAGGGTATGAGTTTTTACAAATATGGGAGGCATTACCCTTTTATTATTTTAGGATCGGGAAATAGGACAAGTCAACCACCAAAAATGGAAAAGAACAAGTGTATGGAAACAAACCCAAACCAAGCCCACATGCATGTTTAAAAAAAATTATAACAAGGTACAAGTGCAAGAAAGCTCAAAAGTACAATACCAAAAGAAAATAAGAGAACAGAAACTGAGACAACTCCAACTGTCTGACTAGTAGGGTCTCGCACGGCCCTAGAAGTCCTCCTAGAAACCTGAAAGTAAACGTAGGGTGAGCATACAAGTATACTCAGTAGGGAAACCTAAAGCTCTCGTGCACAAGTGGGGAGACATCCTAATGTCCCGTGAGAACAACAGAAGAAACCTAACAAGGAAATATATCCACCCAACCTCACCAGCCGCACTCACTAAAACACAATCACAACAGGTAGTAGTAGTATAAGAACAAGAGTATTGAGTACCCCGCACAATTTCCCATTAGTTAGCTGAATGTCCTGACGCTGCCACACTCTCTCTGCCCACACACACCTGGGCCTCACAACCACGTATCCCGCCCGCACACACCTGGGTCTCACTATCCACACATCCCGCCTGCACACACCTAGGACTCACCACCACACATCCTGCCCGCACACACCTGGGCCTCAACCACAATCATGTCCCCGCTCGAAGACACTTGTGACTCATCCTGAAGATTTTTGGGAATAGTAAAAGTAACAGAACTCTTGCCCGAAGACACCTGGGCCTAAATCGAAACCTACCCGAAGAGTCTTAGGTTTAAGGTCTCCTCAAGCCATCACAGCCTATAATCCTGCCCGAAGAGTCTTAGGCCAATCCACCCCAATCGAAACCTACCCGAAGAGTCTTGGGTGTAAGGTCGCCTCAAGCCATCACAGCTTAGGGGAGAAGGAGCAGGAAGAAGCTAGTAAATATGGGAAAACACCCTCTCCCATGAAATGGGAGTGTTCGGCACTAAGTTCTCAACATGGGTGTGGTGCAATAAAACACAAAAGATACAGATATATATATATATAGCAACCACTCAGCCCAACCTATGGCTTCTAAACAGAGAAACTGAACACGTGCCTTGGCACTGCTTCCATGAAGCATGCATACAACAAACAACCCCAACCCCATTTAGGTTTTCACATTTCAACAGAATTAGTTTATTAGTTCCTTAACAACTGGGAAACTATCCACAACCAACCACAATGATCATTCGTATAACAAATCCCTACCATCCACAAATAAAGTTAGGAAAACACAGCAACACAACCAAGTCCCTTCTTAACAACCAACCATCCCATTAATTATTAATCCCATTTCATTACCATGACCCACCATTTATTAACTCTTCCACTTCTTATTTATTATTCACAACCATAGCCCGTTCACATTTAAACCCATCCCCACAGCCCTGCTGCCAACCACCATAACCACAACCACACCAAAGCCCATTTATCATTATTATCCCTTTAATACCATTTATTACAGCCTCACTGCCCATCACTATTATAGCATTCACACCAACCCACAACCAAGCCAACTGAAGCCCCGCTGCTCACCCGATCCATATCAACCCACAAAACACCCCCATCACATGCCACGTAACCAAGCCAACACCCACATGTTCATTATTTCATTTTGTTTAACCAGGGTGATCACACAAGGGTTCCAGATTTTCATTTAATCATCCAACTTTACGTGATTAACCAATTTCCACATTCCACAAAGTTCCATTCACATAAACAGTCTAGAAAGATAGGGAAACATTAAATTGCACAAGAAAATTCCCCCAACGACCGTTATTTTCAGTAGGCATAAGACTATTCATTTCACAACATAATCACAGGATATAGAAAGTAAAGTAACATCAATCACAAACTTCCCAACCCCGTTCTTTAACCATTTATTATCTTTATTTAATGGTTCAAATATTTCTCATGAAAACAAGAGGATACCCACCTCGTATGATGCATAAATTAGAGAGATAAAGGTAAGATCCCTACCTCAACAGGTTCTGATCGCAACGTTCCCCTGAATCAACTTTAGAAGACGTCTGTCGGCATCCGTCACTTCTGTCGGGTCCCAAAAAAACCTCCTTGGGTGGAAGTCGGAAAGAAAAGGCCAAAGTAAAGTCAACGGATCCAATCTCATAAGTTCTGCCTCGTCGCTATGATCTCGTGGCCACTGACGGATCGTAATTCGGAGCTCAGACGAAGAAGTTATGGAAGGAAGAGCCTTCGAGTCTCTTGAGAGATATCTGCTCAGAGGAGAGGAGAGGATAGGTGTGTGTTGAAAAGGAGGAGGGGGGCCCTCCTTTTATAGGCGTGAAAATAAAAAGTACACGGTGTGTACTTTATGGTACATGGCGTGTACTCGATTCTTTCACATGGTCTCCACGCGCCTTCCAACATGGCTCTGTGGCCGTTGACTGGTCAACACACAATTTGAGGGTAACGCATACGCGGGGAGGGACTACACGTCATGTAGTATTAGACACACAACGTGTACCCATTTATTGCACATGGCAAGGACACGTCTCCAACACAGCACATGACCGTTGACTGGTAACGCGTACGCAGGTAAGGACTACAAGGTGTGTAGTATTGGACACACGGCGTGCACCCATTATTCCACACAGCAAAGACACAGCCTTCAACACAGGGTATACCCGGAAAGGAAGTACACAGCGTGTACTCAAACTACACGGCGTGTAGTTTCAAAATTCTGGAAAGCGTGGGAAAAGTCCATTTTACCCTCCAGAACACTTCTTGACCTTCTTTTTGACAAAGGAATGGGCCGGAGAGGTCCAGGCCATTACATATACATCATGAACTGAATTTTTAAATATTATTCTACTTTAATTTTTTGATGTATACTTTACAAGTTTACACTTTTATTTTCAAATAAATTTTTATCATTTATGAGTGTGATACATTGTAAAAAATGAAATGTGATTTCAAAGTAGAAAATTTATTTTTTTTTATGATTTTTTTATGTATTATGATTATGTTACAGTTCTTCAGAATTGCTTATGTATATGGTTGGTTCCCCAATAAACAAAGGGAGGGTTATCCCATGATAGCTCTCTAATGAATTGGGTAATGAGACAGAGTTACTAGTAGGGTTTATCTTAAGAGATTTATATAATATACTGTGATAGGTATTCCAAACGTAACCATGTAGGCTACTCCTATGTAGATGTGAAAGATACAATGTAAGTATGATAGGGATGACACAAGTTACCTTTATGATTTATTATTTCTATTAATTTTTTAAATAATCTTATGCATTCAGGAGGTATGTTATAGATTTTATGTTTTATGGTTGAAAAATATGATTTTGTGAGAATTTTTTCATGAGTATTAAATATTCATGGATAAATGGTTTGATTCCTTATTTTATATCACTTAATGAGATTTTTGTGCTCATACCAAGTTATTGAAATTTTTTCCATAGGTATAAGGATGGGTAGTTAAAGTAAGAAGTCAAGATGAATGTTAAGAAGATTTTTATCAAGGAAAACAATACATGTTTTATTTTAAAATGTTTTAAATTATGAAAAAAATAGATGGTGTGTAGAATTGTCTACTTCGTAATATTTTAAATGTTATGTAATAGTTATGGCCTAATTTTATAAACTCTAAACTTGAAAATACCATTATTGTGAAAGCAATTAAATTCTTAACTAAACTAAAGATTTTGTAATGTATAACGCTCAGTCCTTATATTTGGCATCAGAGGAAATGTTTAGAGAACTTTAGGGATTAAGAGTTTTGGTTAAACATATGCTAAGTTTCTTTTTCTATTCTTTTTGTTAAATATTTATTATATAATTTTTTCACATTGAGTAAATTAGGTTACAAATGGAAGTAGGAGGATCTCAAACAACATTTCTATCTATTCCTAATGACATGCTTGCAATAATTATTGCAAAGTCAGGTATGGATGATTCTGAAACTTTTTCTAACATACAAATCTCTTGTAAATATTTATATGAGATATCTAACACATCCATTATACCTCGATACCATCATGTATCATGGTTTGTTTTTAATCAAATAATATTTTCTCAATATTATAATATTTTCAAATTAAGGGTAAATATTTTCATGGAATTTTTAAATATTTTACCTTATCAAAAGATTATGAAGCACATTATGAGTTTTGAAAAATCTATTGAAGAATGAGACCCTTTCACATCTTATTTATACTTTCTTTAAAATATATTCTATCACCACATAATTACGGTATTTTAAAAGTACCATTTATTGAAATTTACAAGTCAAACTCAGTCCGAATGGTTTATAAAAATCAAGTTTTATAAAATGTTTTGAAATTATATGTCATACATGATTTGTTCTCCAAAACTATTTTTCTGTGAACACCCATACAACCCAAGTTATACAAGGTGTATTGGAAAAATGAATCAAGTTATTTTGAATAATATCAAAATAATTATTATAATGAATGGACCTTCTATATACATGAACAAAATGACGATGAAACTAGGTGGTCTCCATGATCAAGGTACAATGTCCTTTAATTTGGGAATAGTTGTATTAAATCATATGGAGGTGAAATAAAAAATGTAAATATGAATTAATAGGTTGATTTCATAATGATTTGGGATAGAGGTGAGAGTTATAAGACAATATTTGAGCTTAAAACATGTTATGGTTATTTTTTATTTTTATTAAAAGGGACAACCTGCAAGATGGGTGAAACCCCATCACATCCAGCAAGGATGTGAGGATCAAATCCACAACCTAAGGGAGATAAGGGTGAATCACCTAACAATATCCTACGTGAATTCCCTGATTAGTAGGATGTCTTATTTTTAGTTAAATGATCTAATGGAATATGAATAAATTAGATTTTGTCAGCTTATGATTTATCGAATGAATATCAATGGTATTGGAAAATGATTAGGGAATTTAGTGATAAATTTTATTTCAGAAGATGTTAACTATTTCGGGGATCCTATATGACAAAGGTAAATAAAATACCATGGGATTTTATTTGAGGAGTAATGGTTGAATTTATTTTGGAAGAATTTATGTTTTGATTGTGGACTTATAGTCATTCAAGTTATTTATGTAAATGATTAACCTATCTTGGAGAATATTTGATTTTGAAAAATTATATTATTGTTATGAGACATTAATAATGATTGATGTTATTTAGAGATAAATGTTGAAATTTATCTTGGAATACAATGTTATCAAATCCTTCTAATTTTTGGGTTTCAGTCTTAGTTTGGATTATTTTGAGGAATTTTAAGGACAATTATTTATCAAATGGTCTATGTTAAACTTTGGGTATTACTTTTGAATTCTAAAGATTAAAAGTAGTTTTTAATCTTAAAATGGTTTTTATTTTGGGGGAATTATATGATTTTATCCTAAAATTTTTTGTTTTGGTTAATATTTCAAGAAAGGGTGAATATATAGTTAATATTTTTTGGATTATGTGATTCTCTATAAGTTAATTCTAGTGCTTCAGGTGTGACCAAGTCATCTTAAAAACTCATCCCTTAGAGAAAAAGATGATTTTGTAGTGGAATTAGATGAATGGATGAAACTATACTTGAAAATTATGTATGTTTCTTTATGTTGTTAGTCAAGATCATAAATAAATTCATCAACTTTACAAAAATTATCTTAAAACAAAAACGTTTTTGGTTTACTTTTCCTACTGTGAAATCAATGACCGATAACCTATCACAAGTTTCTAGTTTTTTTTATTTTTAACTTTCTCCTAAAAATATTTTCTATCACTCTCCAACAGTACATGATGGTCATATTTCACTTCTATATCCATATTTTCCTACATGGAACCCTATTATTTGTTATCTCAGGTGATCTTCATACTTCTCTTTTTTTCTTTTTCTGTGGAAGTTTTATTGAACCTTGTTCTGATGTGGGATTTCAGTAGAGGTATTTTGAAAAGTCATTACTTAGTTACCAACTCTGAATTCAAATTGATATGATTAAATTTATTAAATGGGGGATGAAACATCCCTAGTTTTAAAAAATAAATATTATGTTCGATAGCGTACATGATACGCTACATCAAGCTTAAACGAACAAAAAAATATTATTATTTAAATGTTACCATTAGAATATAGTTTTTGGAATAGTGGGAAGGTAAAATATTAAATTAATTATGAAAATATGGTTTACACATTTTTATATAATGATTCATTGGTTACTAAATTTATTATAAATGGAAATAAAAACCAATTGAATATAAAGAATGTGTTTTTATGAAAAACTATTTAAATGAGAATAATTGTGTTTATAAAATAATAATATCACACTTTTTGTATTATGTTAATGAAATATAAACTCAATATGATGTTTAAAATTCATATTATATGTTTTATAGACATGATATAAAGACAAAATCAATTTTATACATAAAAGAAGTATTTTTCAAAAAAAACTTTTTTATTGGCTTTTGATGGAGAACCCATTTTATATCTATTATTTGACACTTTTATAAGTTATATTTGAAAAAATTAACATATTATTTGAAATAGGGACATAAAAATTTAGTTTGAATAGATTTTTGGTATTTTTTTAATAACTGTCATATTTTAATAAATAATGAAAAATACTGCATTTCAATTCAAAACTGCTTTTTCATCTAATTTATTTAAATTATTAGATTATCATTTTAAGTGGTTTTAAATTAAATTTAGATTATTTTTTATCATTTAATCAAATTTTGGTTATTGTAATAAATTTCAAATTTAAATTAGATATAAAAACATTTCAAACTTTGGAACGTTTCACTTTAAATACCGTCTTTTTAGTTTTATCTATGGAATTAATTTTAAATATAATTCTCCAAATTATGTGAATTTAATTAGATAAAATTTATTCCATATTTTAAATTGGAAGATCCAAATTAGGTTTTAAGGTCTATTTTATTTCTAGGTATTAAAAATTTATCATGTTAAAAAAATTATTTACCGTAATAAAAGTAAAATTTTGACATAGGTTAAAATTAAAAGTTAAAAGCCTGACCTACCTAAAAACTTCAAATTTTAAAGTGTGGTTGAGGTTTTTATCGACCCTAATCAGCCTATACAACATTAATTAATATAAAAATTCATGTATTTTAATCCCACCTCTCTATGGTTAGCTTTTAATATAAAATAATTAACAAAATTAATCACTTAAACCCACCTCTCCTCAAGTATAAATACCACCTCTCCCCCACCCTATTTTGACCCAAAAAACCTTGTATCTCTTCAAATATCTGACCAAAACTATCCTAATCACTATCCCCATGTAGAAATTATTATTTTCTCACCAAAATAATAAACATAAGGTCCTCAAGGGTTTTTCAAGGAGGGGATATTCAAGAGGTAATTTTCCCAAAGTACCTCTCTTAATTTTTTTCTTTTTCTACTTTATCCTCACCTCCTTCATCCATAAATTAATGATTACTATATAATAAATTAAATACTATATTTTTTATTTTTCTAATTAAATATATCATATCCTTTTCATTTCTCACCTCCTATTATTCAAATAAACGAAATTTTTGTCCAAGTTATGCTGGTTAATCGCCTCTGTGAATAATGTTTTTATTATTTTTCTTTTATTGCCTTCATGTCTGGTTTTAAAACCATTATTATAGTCAAATAATAATTTAATATGTATATTATAACACATTTAATATTCTTTATATGTTATATTAAAAATACCTTCATGCTTTCTATATTGTTGTTATACGATAACTTCGTTTGGGGGTGTGTGGACTACCACCTCCTGAAAATAATGTGATTCGTTCACACATCACATGGAATGTAATAAGAATTTTTTAGTAAACATATATGATATAAATGACATATTAATTATACTTTAATTATATTATATATGTATACATATTTATATACATTTCATTTAATGTTCTTTCTTTCAATACGACATGGAAAACAAAAAATAATGTTCATGTGTATGTATGGCCAACCGTCTCCATGAACTGTGTTTTTAGTTTGTATTAAAATATTATTATAAATAATTATATAATGAACATATAATATATTTATATAATTTTTTATATTTTTTAGATGATGTACTTATGACCACATGGACAATAGACATCATGCCAAGTTCATTTTCAACTCAAGAACCGAATATCGACAAAGCGTTTGACATGAACTTAAATAATTATGTAATTGTTATAACATGGTAATTAATGATATAAAAGTAATAATAAAAAATTAAAATGTTCTGAATCAAGTATATATTAACCTAATTTTATTATTTAGGAAGAACAAGGAACATATGAGATGAGTCAAACTTGAGGTAATGGATTTTTCTAACTCAATTTCTATTCATTGGATTATTTGTCTACTTCATTGATTTTATTATGCCAAGATTATGTATAAAATAAATTTTTATTGGTTTATGTTGTATTTAAACTTCTATTTTTTTGTATATAATTTTTCTATACATAATCACCCAATTGATAAATTCTTACTTCAATGATACAAACTTTGTAAGGATTTACCCGTCTCACTTTTTACCTCTCTGAGATACATGAATTATTCACCACTAATTTCTTTTTTGTGGTGTATATATAATTAAATTTGATATAAAATATAATTATTCTATTTATTATCATGGTATTAAATGTTTCATTTTATTTTTATTACTTTTATTGGTCATACGATTCAACAGATTACAAGTGGTAAGGGAATTTCTTAATCCAATTTTCATTCTTTGGGTTAAACTTCTACTTCATGATTATGTCGTGCTAAGAATATGTGAGAAATTATTTTTGGATATATTATATTTTATTTATACTTGATTTATTTTGATTTATATTAATACACATAATCGATATGTTTGATTAAAAAATGATCTTTATAAGGGACTCTTTAACTAAAACATCATTTTAATTGTTTTATAGATTTAATCTTCTAAATCCTTCTCTTTCATGTCCATGTTTTAAAAAATGTTTTTTATGGATTTATTTTTATATAAATGAATTTTTTAAAATTTTAAATCCATTTAAAAAAATTCAAAGTGGTATGGGACACTTTGATTCAAAAATATTCTTTTTAAATGATTTAAATCTATTTTAAAAAAGGGTTTATTATTTCAATAGCTTTGAATGTATTTTTTTTAACATATACATCATGAAATAAATTTATAAATTTTATTCCACTTTAATGTTTTGATGTATACTTTACAATTTTACACTTTTATTTTCAAATAAATTGTTATCATTTATGAGTGTGTGGTATTGTAAAAAAATGAAATATGATTTCAAAGTAGAAATGTAATTTTTCCTTTATGCTTGTTTTATGTGTAATGATTATGTTATAGTTCTTGGGAATTGGTTATGTATACAGGTGGTTTCGTGATAAACCAAGGGTGGGTGAGCCCGTGATAGCTCTCTAATGCATTGGTTAATGAAACGAAGTTAGCTAGTTGGGTTTCTCTTAAGAGATTTATGGAATATATTTTGATGGGTATTCTAAACGTAACCATGTAGGTTACTCTCTATGTATCTATGAAAGCTACAATGTAATTATGTTATAGATCCATAAGTTACCTTTATGATTTATGATTCATAATAATTTTTTCAATAATCTTATGGTTTCATGAGGTATGTTAAAGATTTTATGTTTATGGGTGAAAAGTATGATTTTGTGAGAATAAGTTCATGAGTTTTAAATATTAATAAACTAACAGTTTCATTCCTAATTTTATATCCCTTACTGAGATTTTTACACTCATCCCAAGTTGTTGAAATGTTTTCCATAGGGTATAAGGATAGGTAAGATAAAGGAATAAGTAAAGATGAATTTTATGAAGATTTTTATCAAGGAAAAGAATTCATGTTTTATTTTAAAATGTTTTAAATTATAAAAAATGGATGGTGTGTATACTTGTCTACTTTGTAATATTTGAAATGTTATGTAATAGTTATGCCCTAATTCTTTACAACTATAAACATGAAAATATCCTTAATGTGAAAGAAATTAAATTCTTGACTAAACTCAATATTATGTAATGTTTATGGTCGGGTCCTTTTATGGGTACTTTTCCCTTGGTATGGTGTTACACCATGGGAAGATGTAAGTGACTCCATCATGGGATATTCACATGGATCCCAATGGGATTGGTCACATTACCCTTGGGCGATGTGCATCATAGTAAAACATATGCAACTCCGGAAAGGTTATATACACATGGATCCCATTGTTACATTGTAACTTGATACATGTCATGGGAGATTAATCATGATATAGAAGAATCCACCAATAGAATGGGTGATATGTACTAATGTAGGAGGATCCACCACTTGACATATGTATTTGGTATGCAGTTAAAGTAGGTTTGGATGGACAAATATTTCAACCCAGAGCATGAGGGTTAGAAGGTTTGTGTGATTTTTTATATTAATATATGAATTAATAACACTATTTATTATATTATATCATGAACTATATATACAGACTAGATTTTTTAGACATCATGGGTGTTGGTCAATTGATTTTCACTCACATCTTATTCATGTTTTGTTTTGTGCCCATGAAGATTTCATGGATATAGGTATAGACAAGGGGAAAAGGACCTGCATTGATTAATTAATTTTTGTATAGGATGGATATTAGAGATGGGAACAACATGGGGATTAAGATCAAGATTTTTGAGGTATTTTATTCAGCCTTCTTAGTCTTTTACTTGTATTAATTTTATCATTTCCTTTAGTTATATTCAAAAATACATTACATAGTATTTATTATTATATGGGTTGTTTGATTTTTTACTTTACTCTCCCTAATTTTCATGGATGAGTATTCATGTTATTTTATATGTTGTTGTAACTCTGTATTAGAGGTTATATTCTCCCTACTGTGTTCCTCACACCCTCACTACTAGTTAGAAACATCTTGAATATGGGTAGGTGCACCTAAGGTCCAACAGCCAACCCAAAAAAGTCATGTAAGGGAGCACCTGGTTGTGGAATGTTACAATTTGGTATCAAATCCCAAGTATTTTCTATTGATTTTCTATTCGTAAAGGTAGAAAAGAGAATAGGATGTGTAAATTCATGGAAATTAGCTCATTCATGGTAAATGGTAACCCATGTATAGGTGAAAAACTAAGTTCCCATGGATGGGATTATTATTCATGTTTTTAACTTATTATAGTGTTGATATTACTTCACCTTGAGTTATTTAATTCTTGTGTGATGTTACTGTTTATTGATATTTTACTCATGGGTCATAATAGCATGAGATGAGTATCCATGCATCATGTTAAGAACATAGGAATATATGTTGACATGCATTGTTTGTATTAAAACATATTTATCGCATGTGGTATAATTATAGATATAACCTATGAAAAGAAATGGCATGTCATATCTATGAAAAGAAATATCAAATAAAACTATTGTGTTATGTGAATTTTCTTATTAAACAGAGTACATAGGAACCCTAATCCACTGGTTCTCTATTGTTTTCACCTTTTGAGGTTGATTTTGTTGTGTAACATGTGTTTTAAGAAGTGTGTTAAAACTTGTAGAGAAAATTCACCCTCTTCTTCTTTGGACTGAGTATAAGAAGAGTGGTAATCATCACACACCCAACGCAAATCATTCAGAACCTCTTACAAATTAAGAGAATCATATGGATGATCAATGTCATGATAGTTTCCTAATGGTCATATAATAAATTTAGAGGGATATTAGTCACACTATCCCTTCTATATATAATCTGACTAGAGTGTTCTAACTATAGAATCTGTTTACATTCACTGTGGAGGGAGGACCCAAGCAATTGAGTTCTAGATCAAGTTAGTCTAAATAAACTTTAAGCACCCTGAATCACCCACATATATGAGAGTGAATCTTTTTTCTTACATTTTATGTATAATGTTACAACATTAGTGGACATTGTATGTAAATACTCACAGTAAGAGGAGTAAAAGGAATTTCCCTAGGCACTCTCAAATGAAGTGTGGTTTTCTTAGTACTTAGATACTCAAAGTGGTTGAAAAAGGTCATCTATCAAATATAAAGTATATAATACAACATATTTAAGGTATTATGAAAAAAAATCAACTTAAAAGGATTTAGGTTTGATTACCCTTTACAAAATCAAAAAAAGTATTGTGGAAGAAGATTTTTTTTTGAAATTTAATTAACTAAACACAACACAAATATGTTTTTTTATAATTTTTTTAGAATATTTAATCAATATAACTCTTTCAATTCAAATAATTATTAATAATTTTAATTAAAATTAATCTAAACTTAATTAATATCTAAAAATATATTAACCTTCAAACCCCATGGGAGTTAACTTAACCACAAAGATGAAATGATTTAAACCCAAGGCTAGCTTTAGAAGATGAAATCATAGAAACCAAATTTGATTATTGTTATAGGGATATATTATGTTTAGTGGTAAATTATGGAACATATAAATTCTATAAATGTGGATTAATTAGGTTTTGATATTGTATTTTAACTCTTTAAATTGACCCCATTTTTTACCAATGAAGATCGCACTATCACAATTCACACATTACTCGACCTTGCATGTTTTGTGTTAATTATTAAATTTATTGATTGGTTTTTTTAAGTTAAAAAATAAATTAATAGATCATATTAAGTGAATTATAGTAACTCATTTATTCAAAAAATAATAATTTAAGAAGGTTATAAATATATTAATTACTAATAAAAACTACTCTTCTATGGGTTTGTCATTGTAGAATCATTTTTCATGTGAAAAGGCATGGAAAGGGTATAACCCAATATCATTTCATCTCCTAATTTATAACCCAAATAATTAAATAAAAGAAGAATAAAACTGAATATAATAAAATAAAAGGAAGATAAATGGAGATTTTATTACAAAAACATAAACATTACAATATGAAGAATAATAATTAGACTTTAATGAAGGGGTCCTTACCTCAAGAGACATGCCTCTTGAAATTATTTGAAGAAATATTGTGAAACCACTTCCCCTATTCCCTAAATCTCGTATTTCACATCCATCCCCCTCTAAAGTATAAAATACACATTTATAGATGGGAGTGGATGATAAAGTTACATGAGGTTACAAGTGTGAAGGGAAAATTATCCCAAATATTTTATTCCAAATTTAAATGACATTTTGACCACCAAAATGAATGAACCATCTATAATTCTTGAAGTATTATTTATTTAAAAAATCCCTCTATTTATTTTCCAAATTTGATCCTAATCCAAGCTCATATGTAGAATATTTAGCCCAGATGGTGAATTGGTCTCCTATCTGACAAGTCCAGCCTGACTTTGACTTCATATCTCAATGAATCTAATAAAATTAATGATCAAACTTAGATGGTATAAATGAAAATTTCATCCCATTGATTTAATAATTTTTTTAAATTATAAGTTCAAATAAGACATGTTACAATATTTTTTCAAAAATACTACAGTGCACATTAAAGGGTCAAAATTGTAATTTTCATCAAATTTTCAAATGATCTAATCCCAAATATTCCATAAATAACCATATTTAACAAAATTTAAATAAATTATGTTATTTATTATCAATAAAATATTCATTAAAAATGTTTTTATCAACTCCCCCACACTTACCCTCTAGCACTCTAAGGAAATTTCACATGGAATGTATTTTATAGAATTGTGAGAAGATATGCATATTGATATTTCTTGATACATAATGGAAATATATGAAAATTAATAATCTCATAAAGAAGTCAATATTAATTAATTTTAAATTCATTATCTCATAAATTGTATCAAAACAGAATATAGTGATATTAATGTCATTAATCATAGCGATACAAGTTATGGGTATACAATGACATTAATTCTCAATGTGCATGGGTGCCAACCATTTAAAGCTCATATCTCCACCATTTATTCTGTATATTCAAGTCATGTAAAATATTTCTTCTTACCTTGATTAATTCCACCAAACATTTTGTACATTCCTTTGTAATCAAATTTCAAGACCCACTCACTTAATCTTTCCTGAAAGTCAAACCATAAGGTCCTAACCTAGATATCCCCACATATTTTACATTTCATCATTCTCATCTTTATTAATATTTTTTTTTTATTTTTTGGGATAGTAAAATTATTGA
The DNA here is from genome assembly GCA_963277665.1 of Viscum album. Taxonomy (NCBI): domain Eukaryota; kingdom Viridiplantae; phylum Streptophyta; class Magnoliopsida; order Santalales; family Viscaceae; genus Viscum; species Viscum album. Next base: position 74,748,407 of record OY728165.1, on the reverse strand, counting down.
ATATTAGGGAAAAATTTGTATTTAAATTTAGTATAGTAATTAAATTCATCAAAAGAGAAACTAATGCATAGAACAACCATTGGTGTAAGATGAAAAAAAATACCAAACATAACTATTCCTTCAATTGAGTAAGAAAATTTTCATAATTCATTATTGCATGTAAAGATAAGTGAATAAATAAATGAAATAGTTTACCGTGAACAAATATCACAAATAATAGTGTCAAAATCTAAAAGGTTTTATAATTAAATGACCCATCATGTAATTTATGACTTCTATTTTCATAAAAATAATACTTTAATGATGCAATATTGTTCATTTTTATTATGCTACCAATGAATTTTAAAAATTTAAACATTCATTTTCCATATTTTCTACATAAAAATAAGCATGTTACATGGGTTTTTTTTATTTTTCTTGTTTTTTTTAATTAATATAAAACAAGATTGAAAACACGTGAACGAAAAAACTAAAGAATCTACCCCAAAATGCCCCCCCCCCCCATAATTAAAATATTATATTTACCAAAATTTGATCCTTATTAAGTGATATATTCACATGAAATATATAATTTTAAATAGGTTAAATAATATAAATGATAAAGGATTAGGGACATCCTGGTGTTCTCAAAGTGATTATGGGTTCATATAGTGTGATGAAGTCAACTGCATGTGTGGGAAGCCCATCAGTGTATTGCTTCAACCGCTTCCTATTAACTAAAAATATCCTTTATGGGTTTTCTTGTGTGATCTCCACTAGACTATAAGGAAAAACATTAGATGAAATATAAGGACTTAACCATTTGGAATTCAATTTACTTGTCATAAACTTTAATCATGGACTATAAAGAACAACTTTTTCACCCTCATGAAACTCCCCTTTGAAGATCATATTGCCATGGGTTAATATTTTCCTCTATTTATAGATTATTGAGTTCTCAGATGAATATATTCAGATATCCTTGATCTCTTGATGTTATAGTTTTTTTTATCTCTTACTTTTATGAAATCCATGTTTCACTTATTTATCTCCCAAAATGCTTGGTGCTCAACTTTTATGAGGCGATGACATGATTTTATAAAAAACAATATGGAATGGGGACATACCAATGGTAGTATTTTATACCATCCTATAATTCTAATTTATATCATCTAATCACTTTTTTCAATCCTTTATAATCATCTAAACGGTTATCTAATATATATTTTTCAACTCCAGATTTGAAACTTCATCCTAGAGATTTGTTTGGGGGTGGTATAGAGTAAAAGTTTTGTGTGTCACCCCACAATTCTAAATAAATGAATATGAAATAATATTGAAAAATTGTAACCCTTGTTCACATATGACATCCTTTAATATTCTAACTTGAAAAAAAATATTCCAAGAAAATTCCAATGCAAAATGATAATCATCAGTCTTGGTAGTCTTGGCCCCCATCCATTTACTAACATAATCAAGAGTAACAAGGATATACATGAAACTAAATGATCTATAAAATGGTCCCATAAAGTCTATTCACCATACATTAAAAATATCATAGAATAATATGGGTTTTTGAGGCATCTCATGTCTCTTAGAAATGTTGCCAATGTGTTAGAAACATGAGGATGACATAAAAAAACTCATGGGCATCATGGAACAAACTAGGAAAACATAATACCAAGTCTAGGTCTTTAATAGATTTAATTTAGGGTCAAAATTATCTACTGAAATAAATTTTATGAAAAAAATGTAGAATATATTCAAACATAATATTAAGAACATGCCTCTTAATAAGTTTGTCACTACACAAGCGTTGAAGGTAGGGGTCATCCCATACACAATACCTAAACTCACTTTTCAATTTTTTTAATTGGTTTTTCTTTATATTTTAAGGTATTTAAAAGGAAAAAATATATTTAACTAAATCATTATACCAAGGAGGTGTACTTGAGAGTGCATAAAGATGCTCATTGGTAAATGTGTCCCAAAGTTGTACATGTTCTAAGGTTTCATTCTATAGTGTGTGAGTGATCATACTCATGTGTTTTTACACCAATATCCCTGATACCTTCTTATCCTTTATCAAAATATTGAACTCTTGAAGAAGGATAATCCAATAGATAAATCTAGGCTTTTCATATGGACTCTTTAAGAGGTACGTCAAAGTTCTATAGTTAGAAAAAAACAACTACTTTAGAGCCTAGAAAATAAGAATGAAATTTATCTAAAAAATATAACAACAAAAAACTCATTTTCTATGTTTGTGTAGTTTCCTTGGGAATAATATAATTGCCTTGAATCATATTCAATAACATGTGAATGTACCCCCACCATATGTGATAAGATTACTCCAATTTTAAAGTTTTAATCATCACACATAATATCAAATGAGATCTCCCACCATGGGGGATGTATGATTAGTGGAGTGGTAAAATATTTCTTTAGATCATCAATTGATACCCTAAATAAATCATCAAAAAATAATTTAATATATTTTAGAATCAATCAAGATAAGGGTAGGGAGATCTTATTAAAATCTCTGATGAAGCATCAATAAAAATCTACATGTCCTAGGAAAGATCTAACATCACATATACATGTAGGATATAGATATTTCAAAATATTTTCATCCATATATATATCAACCTATATTAAATTTTTTAATACTATGTGACCATGTAAAATTCCCTTCTCTACAATGAAATGACATTTTTAAAAATTTAAAACTATATTTTTCTTAATGCATTGATGCAACACATTACCCAAACTTAAGAGACACACATCAAATATGGAACCATACACAGTAAAATTACTAAAAGGAAACCCTCCAATAAAGTCTCAAATAAATTATAAAAGATACTCACCATGCATTTTTATAAGGTACTTGGTGTGTTAAAATTTCCAAATGGAATTTTTTGAAATGAAGATATACCAAATAAGCAAGTGAATGTCATCTTTTCTTGGTCATCTGTTGCAATGGGAACTTTAAAATAGCTATAGAAACCATTTAAGAAATAATATTTTATCATACATGTAAGTCTCTCAAGAATCTAGTCAATGAATAAAAGAGCTAAATAGCCATTAAAAGTGGATTGATTCAATTTCCTATAATCTATGCACACTCAATAACTATTTTGTACTCTCATGGGGACTAACTTAGCAATTTCATTTTTTATAATAGTGTTCCTAATTTTCTTTTGTGAAACTTGGATAAGAATAACCCATTGGGATTAAAAAATGGGGTGAATGATACGTTCCTTAAGAAAATTTTTCACCTCTTTCTTTAAAACTTATAATAATGTGGGGTTAAGAATTCTTTGTGGTTTTTTAACTGGTTTAACCCCATCATATAAAAGAATCCTATGCATAAAAATAGAGGTTATAATCCATTGTATGTCTACTAAGGTACACCCAATCCTACTAATATTCTTCCTTAAAATATTTAAAAGTTGTGTTTCTTATTTAGAAAGGATATCATTAGTTGTTATTACAAGTATTTTTTCATCATTTAACATGTTTGAATATTTAAAATTTTAGGGCAGTGGTTTGATATCTAGTTTAGGTGGGTGATTCACTAATGAAAATCTCATTGGAAGTGGGATATGTGAAAAATTTATAATTTATTCTGAATGTACATCATCAAAATCAATGAAAAATTCCTCAAATACATATGTAAAATCAAGAGTTTTGTTATAATTATAAATTACATTCCCAATATCAGAATCTATATAAAAATTAGTATCAAGAGAGAAAATCTCATGAAAAAATTTTGGAAATGTTTTGAGACTTTATTATATCCCCAATATTCAAAATATTATTAAGAGTATAATGATACCCATCTAAAAAATATTGAAAATCAATACTTTCGGAATCATCAAAAGTTTGATCAGGATGTGGGATAAAGAGAGCATAATGGTTTTCTGAGGGGTACTTCATGGAGTCTAAAATGTTAAATCATATGATCTCATAACAAAATCCATATAAAGTGTACCCTCTGGAAAATTTACGATTTTATTCGTGGTTTTAAGGAAGGGACTAGAACTAATGATGAGATCATGAGAACTTACCTAATTAGCCACCATATTCAGTATATAGAAATCAATATGAACGATTATGTCCCTTACCAAGAAAAATTCATCTTTAAGGATTCATGCTGGATATATCATAGGTGTATTTTACAATTGAGAGGCAATTATTTTCATCATAAACTAAAAAATATATAAATAAGATAAAATAAATTGAAGCATTACATTTATTACAGATCCCAAATCTCATAAGGAATCAGAAAAGTGAAAATCCCCTATAGTGCATGGAATATTGAATTTTCTGGAGTCATTTCACTTTATTTTCATCACCAAGGTTGGTTTGATGATTTTATATACATTTTTACCATGGATTATCCACTCATTTTTCTTTATCCCTCTTATATTTGAACACAACTCTTTTAAAAACTTCACATTCTTTGGAATTTTCTTATTTGCTTAAAGTAGAGGGATACTGATCTCAAAATTTTTGAATGTATCCAAAACCTCTTTATTCAATTCCTCTTAAACAATATTATTGGTTTATAAAACTCTATTTTTAGATGGAAGGGGTTTAGGATGAATATTATCAATCTTTATATTTCCTTTTTCTTTCTCCTATGGAAGCTTATCAATTGGTCTTGAATGGGTATACTCTAAGGGTGAGGTGAATCATGGTGGGTAGATATGATTAGATATATCAACCATTTTCTTCTCACTTATCAATGTGATGAAAAAAATGCACCCCTTTTGATTTAGAGTTGGTTGGGAATGAATATTTATAAAGTTATTTCTTACCAATTCATAGATGTTAGTGGAAATTTGGATCATTTTCATATTTATCACCCTCAACTCCATACCCTAACTCTGCATCTCATTCTGTTGAATAAGAACTTTTTTTAGAATATTGTTAGTATTAGAATCGATATTTGGTTAGTAATACCCTTGTTTTTTTTACTTATTGATTCTTAGTATTTAAAACTCTTCTATGGTTGTTGAAAACCCCATTGGTAAGGTAGATGTTACCGGAATTTTTGTTGAAAAGGGGGGGTTTATTGTTGTTTAGAGCCACACCTCATATCCAAGTGGTATTTATACACTTAGTTATATGTGGTTTAAAAGGAATAATAATTCTTATGGTCATGTGGTTGTTTTTACTATTTATATAGTCTCCTAGGGAATACAGTTGCACAATCCTATGTCTCTTGTAGTTTGGGAAAACAATCGGTATAATGGTCTAGTTCAGTGAAAATGCCACAAGGTCTTATAGGGGTGGGCTTGTATGTATTTTGAACTAAATTAATCTATCTTTCCATAGTGTTAAATTCATTAAACTTATTATCAATTAAATGATATTCATTATAATAAGTACTTACTTGATGTGCACTTATAATAGGTTGTCTCCCTATATCTCCAAATTGTTCAGTGTTTTATATTATCTTGTCAATTGACAGTCGTATAGTTGTTGATGTTTTTTCTACCAATACTCTTCCTAATGAAAAATCCAACATGATTCTCTCTATAAGTGTGTGGACTTCATAGAAATACTAGATGAGGAGTTTCTTATTAATATGGTGATTTGTGAATCTTGAGTAAAACTTCTTGAATTGATCCCATAAATCATAAATTGACTCTCCATGTGCTTGGTTGATACCTGAGATCTCTTTTTGAATAGTAGTAGTCTTTGAAGCTGGAGAATATATGTAAGAAAAGGAATTTGGAATCATTCCAACATGTTACATATCATGGTTGTAAATAATACATCATATCCTTTGCATTCTCTTTGATCTTTAGAGACATTAATTTCCTTAATTGTTGATCATACCACATTTAATTATTTAAGGTTTTTTTGGATCCTCAACGGATAGGCCATGAAATTTTGGGATAATATAAATAAAACAAGATTTTAGTTTAAATTATTATTAGATAGTTGGATATGAAATGCATGTAGGTTGATAATTAATATCATGTTGAATATACTTTTTAGTGGTACTATCAAGTTCATTATTTTTATTCTCAACCATTGCATTTGGTTTTATGTTTTTATTATGTGCATCCTATTTCAAAATTCCCAGAATATTAAAATTCCCCATTTGAATAGATGTTTAAACTTCCCATAGGATGAGATTGTATGATTTGATCCCTAAGGTTTCATTAAATCTTATGTTCATGATCAAATAGATCCTCATGAATAGTTCATGAAATATATTAAATAAAATGTAAATGAAGAAAAATGTTCCATAAAAAATATAAAAAGTAAAAATTGAAGGTCCTAAAAAATTAAGAAATGGTTAATATGAAAAAATAAAAATAGAAAAATAGAATAAAATAAAAGTAAAAAAAATACCTCCAAATAGTTTAATGAAATATTTTTCTCCCTATAAATGGTTCCAATTTTAAAGGCACTATCATGGTATATCTCAAATGACATGTGGTTTTTTTGGCACTTAGGTGTATCAGAGTGGATAAACAAGATCATATCACAAAGGGGAAGTACATAAAAAACTTCTTAAAGGTATTATGAAAATAAAAAAGATACAAAACATTAAATTATGGGGGAGTTTGTTTAAAATTTATTAAACTTGAAGAAATATGTTGAAAGAATATTTTTTTTAAATTTTACTAACAAAATACAATGAGAAATGTTTTTTTAGAAAACAAATTATAAGATACAATAAATCTAACTCTAAATTTTAATTACATATTAATCACTATCATTCAAATTAATCTCTACTTAATTATGATCCCCTAATTTTTTAACCCTCGAAATCTATGGGAGTTAACTTAACCACAAAGATTAAATGGATTGAATATTAAGCTATCTTCAGAATGTAAAATCATAGAAACCCACATTGATTTTTTTTATAAGGATAGATAATGTTCAATGGTAAATTGGGTTACATATACATTCTAAAAATGATGATTAATTGAGTTTTATTTTTATATTTTATCTATATAAATTTATCCCATGTTTTTTTGTTTTTTTGATTAAGATCACATGCTCACAATTCACACATTACTTGACCACATGTGATTTTTGTAAATTATTCAATTTCTTGATTGGTTTCTTTTACAATAAAAACTCAATTCATAGATCATATTATTTGAATTAAAATATAACATTTATTCAAAACAATTAAGTGAATATTGTGAGAATTATATTAATTACTAAGAAAAACTACTCTGTAATTGGTGGTGTATTTATCATGGAAACATTTTGCATGTGAAAAGGTCTAGAAAGTGTATAACCCAATATCATTTATACACATAATTTACAACCCAAATAATTAAATTAATGAATAATTAAATTGAAAATAATATAATAAATGGATGAGAAATGGAGAGTTCATTAAAAAATACAAACATTGCAACATGAAGAAGAAGAAGAATAAGAATGACTCTGAGGGTTTCCTCCCACATTGATGGAGCACCATCCTTTGGCCTCTACTGCCCTCTTCTCCCTCTACTTCAATGATTTCATTTTCTAGCACATCTCTTCGATGGAGTGATTATTTCTCAAGGCTCCCACTCACTTTCTCTCAAATCTCCCCCCAGGTCTTCTCCTTGCGTTCATTCCTTATGTGGGCTTGTAACTCTTGTTTGTGAACCATCTAATGCAATCCAATGATGCTCTGCCATCTAGATCTGCCACACCAAACTCTAATTTTGGTCATGTTCGGCGTCGTTCATGGTGGTTTGGGATGTTCTGGTAGATCATGGTTGTAGTTCGTTGTTGAGGCCCTTGTCCGGATCTACCTCTGTTCTTCTGATGCCACCGAATTTTGGCTTGGTGGTTCATTGTTCTTTATCCTTGATGGTGTCTTCTTCAATTCATGATGTTTTTATATAATGGGAAATAGTGTTTTGGTTTTGCGGGTTATTTTTGTTTCGGTTGGATTTTCTTTTGTTTTGGTCTTCCTCTAAAGTGCGGCTTGCTGCGGTGACTTTATCTACTCAACTCTGCCCTGGCCTCAAGGTTCAACGCTCCCATCAAGGTCGGTCTGGTGTGTTGTTTCTAAAAAAGGCTTAATGAGGTGTTGTTAGAGCGGACGATTCCATTCTAGAATGCGCTCTAGAATGGGTTTTTTCTCTTTGGCTATCCATGTTGATGTCCCCTTCATTGATGAACATCAAAGCACCTCCGGGTTGCTGGTTGATGATGGAATATTTCAAATTTACAGGTGGGTTCTTTGTGATGGACTGGTTATCAGTGATATTGTGATATGGTTACTCACTGCAAGTTGTGTTTTGGTTGATGACGATGATGGTGATCCGCGTCAACGATGGCGGTTTTTTGCAGGTTCTGTGACGGCGATCTGGTATGATGATGGGTTTGTTTTGTGTCAGAGTTCTTGTCACGTTGGGACGTGGCCCAAGGTGTGATTATTGTGTGCTTTGAATTCTAAATTTTGAATTTTTAAGGTTGAATATTGATTTTGTTATTGAGGTGACTTTGAAAGGTGGTGTAAGGTTCCCGCATCTCCAAAAATCGGTTTCTCAAAATAATAAAAATCTAATTTGGAGGAGGAAGATGAAGAAAAAGGCTTCGATGGAGATATCCTTGCTTCAATATATCTCCCTCTTAAAATTACTGGATAAATGGAGTGAAACTGATTCTCCTATTCCATAAATTTCTTATTTTACATCCAACCCCCTCTAAAGGATAAAAATACACATTTATTGAGTGGATGGGAGGCTAGGGTTACAAGAGGTTACAAGTGTGAATGGGAAAATTCATCCAAATATTTTAATCAAAATTGAACCAACTTTTTGACCTCCAAAATGTGTGAATAAACTATCCTTACATGCAGATTATTTTTTGGAATAGGGTCCTTTATCTACTTTCTAAATTCCACCCCAATCCAAGCCCATAAGTAGATGATATGACTAAAATAGTGAATTGGTTTCCAATTTTATGAGTCCAGTCTAACTTTGAATTAATATCCCATTTACTCTAATAAAATACATGGTCAAGCTTATATGATATAAATAAAAGTTTTATCTCATTTTTTGAATAATTATTTTATGGTATTTTAAGTTCAAATAATACATAGAACAATATTTTGGGCAAAAGTTCTACAATTCACATTAAAGGGTCAAAACTGTAATTTTAATCAAATTAAAAAATGAATGATATAATCTGAAATATTCCATAAATAAAAATATTTAACACAATTTTAGTAAATTATGTAATTTATTATCAATAAAATATTCAATACAAATTTGTTTTTATCAAGGACCAAAAATTGAAGTACTTTGAGGAGGATTTATTTATCCACTACTATCCAGAGACGTTGAGGGATGAGAGGGATTGCAAGTTCATGCACCTAGTAGAGGTGGGAATGTTAGTGATGCACTATCCTAGATGTTTCATTGATATACATTATTTTTATGCATATTCGGTAGCTGTTGAGATTTCCGGGGTGAAATGTTTCCATCATGGACTTCGCTAAGAGATAATGTCATAATTGAATGCCTTTCACTTGTGAAACTTCACAGATGTGATGAATCAGGATCTCATCATGGAAGGGAGCCTAAGGGAGGCCCCAATTGTCAGATAGGAAGTTACAAAAATATTATCAAGGACTTATTCCTTAGAAAGAAAGAAGCACCATCATATTAGTTACCACCAATTCAGTGGTAGGAAGAGTAGCTGAGGCAGTGGGCAGTAGCCATATTATTGCATCCCAATATAGTGATTTTAGTGAAGCAATGTTAAACATAGAAACCTCTATATTTATTACCACATTTTGGAGTGTCATTATTGTAGGATTATGGGTCATCTATAGAGGTTTTTTAGGAAATCTTAATAGAAGAACAATGTAAGTGGACTTTTCTAGGCACGAGAGTCTGAGAAGAACTCAGTTAACTCTCAAAAGACAGGTATCTAGAGTTCCAATAGACATATAGGTAGGGGTAGGGGATGTGGTACCCCAATACATGATTTGAATTACAATCTAAAGGGTGAAATGTAGGGGATTCGGACTATATCCAAGCAATGATGTGTGAGTTAGGTACAAGATATGCAGTCTACTATCAACAATCTAGATGCATGACCTATTACCATCAAAGATACGATTCTTGTATCATCTACCCTGGCTAGTATTTTGTTTAATATAGGATCATCACATTAATTTTTATTGGATCTATTTTAAAAAGTTTTTTTCTATTATGTAGGGTTTTTATGGTGTTATGACCATCTAAATGACTCTAGGGATGTGATAAAAGGATGTCAAATAATGTATGGAATTTTCTCTTGAAATTAGTTGTTATTGTTTCCTTTTGAAGATTTTTGTTCTAGAAATGGCAGGTTTCAATTTGATTTTAGTTATGGATTGCTTTTTTATGTACCAATATTATATCGACTATAATATAAGAATAGTTACCAATATATTTCTAGAAGGAGGCATCTATTATCACCAAGGTGAATGGGATCTTCAGGCTAGTCATGTAGGACAAATTCTATACAAATTTGAATGTATCACTCCCCAATTGGAAAGTATTATTATTGATGATGGTGGATTATAGAAATATTATTTTACTCTAGTGGTATACTATTTTTAAGATGATTTTCTTGAAGAATTATCTAGCTTAAAAATTGAGCGGGTGATCGAGTTGGTGATAATAGTTGAACCAGTTTCTATTTCACCCTAAAGAATTGCACCAGTAAATCTTCATGAGTGAAACTTTTAGTTGTAAGATCTATAATCAAATAGATTCATACAATCTAGTACTTATATATAGTTTTCTCCCATTATTTTTACTTATAAATATGATGGGACATTACACTTATGTGTGGACTATCAGAGACTGAACCAGATGATAATTAAGAACTGGCATCCCCTTCCAATTCATTGATGAACTCTTCAATAAACTGAGTGGTTCTAGGATCTTCTCCATGATAGAATTGATATATGGATGCCATTAGTTAATTTTGAAACCATTTGACATTCCCTGGACCCCTTTTAGGAGTAGGTATGGCTTGTACAAATTTGTGGTGATCTCATTCAGTCTGACGAACACACCAATGGTATTCATGGACTATATGAATTAGATCATTCATCCATTCCTGGATTAGTTTGTGGTGTTTTTTTAGTGAAATGTTAGTGTAATCCCACTATTTATATGATCATTCCCAACATCTTAACATCATCTTGGGTATGATAAAATAGAATCATATTTACACTAAGATATCTAAATGATATTTTTGGGTGGATAGAGTGAACTTTCAGGGTCATTTTATCTTAAAGGATGGATTGGTAGTAGACCTATATAAAGTTGAATCCATGGTTTCCTTAGAATGACCCAAGAAATTATTTCATATTCTAATCTTTCTATTTCTAGTAGGATATTATCGACATTTTATCTGGGACACCCCTCATCTATAAGAACCAATTTCCAGGCTAATATAGTTGGTGGTGATGTGTGTTTGGTCATATCCTTATGAGATGGATTTCCAAGAGATGAAGAGAAATCTGACCATAACACTAATCCTCACCATTACTATGTTGGGTAAGGAATATACCATGTACTGTAATGCATAAGAACTCAGCATCAGATCAATTCTAATGCAGGGGGATTGAGTGGTTCCTTATGGCTCTAAAAAACTAAGATCATGCTAGAGGAATTACCCTACTCACAATCTTGAGTTAGCTGGGGTGTTAGATGCCCTGAGATAATGGAGGAAATATCTATTGGGTGAGATTATTATGGTGTACATAAACTATAAGAGCCTTAAATACATCTTTTCTTCATGATACCTGGTCCTTCAAAAGAGGAGGTGGTTTGAGTATCTAAAATCTTTCAACCTTTAGTTGGATTAAATTTTAAGCAAGGGATACATGGTTGTCGGTTCATTAAGCTAAAATATGTAGATAGAGGTAGTATGGGAGTCTTTCAATGAGTTACAGGTGATGGAACTATTTATGAACATAAATCTAGATGTTAAAGAGTCTTAGTGAGGAAAATATTTAACTTTGATATATATTATACTTAACCCTTTTGACCGGATCAAGATAGATTAGTTATATTATCCAAAGGAATTAGATCTGAGGGGAATCTTATATAGTGGGAATACACTATTAGGATGATCTCTTGGAAGTGGTATTTTTTATATTATTTTTATTCATGTATAGTTTCTTAAGGGCTAACATGAGGAGCTGATGGTGGAGTTTCATGCTTCTAGATGGTTGGTACATCATGCTCTGAAAAATATGTATTGTGATCTCTAGAGATAATACTGGTGTCTAGGGATGAATAAAAGATAGTGGGCTTCATGGTGAGAAATTTCACCTATCATTAGGTGAATTCCAAGCATCATAGGCTTGATGGGATGTTTCATCCTATTCCCAATCCATAATATCAATGTGATTATTTCACTATAGATTTCAAGATATTATTACCTAAGAAATCCTATAGGAATAATTCCATATGGGCGATTGTGTATCGACTGATGAAGGTATCCCACTAATTTCCTACTGGGGATACCATCATTGTCAATGATCTGGGTAGTATCTATGTGTGAGAAATATTTTGGTTATATGGTGTTCTAAGGAGTAGTATTTTTTATCAAGATCCTCATTTCATGTTTCGGTTCTGGTAGGGTCTTTGGAAGTCATAGGGATCACAGGTTCTTCTGAGTATATCCTATCATCCTCAGAATGATGTCTAATCTGAGTGGGTGATTCAGATTATAGAGGATATGTTATAAGCATATATCTTGGACTTTTTTGGTTTATAGGAAAATTTTTACCACTCATAGACTTCACCTACAAAAATATATTCCAAGAATTGATCCAAATGGATCCTTTTGATGATTTTTATGGAAGACCATGTCATTTGCCTCTTTGTTGGCTATAGGTAGGAGAGTTAGTTATCATTGGACCTAGTCTTATGTAGGATATGTATGAGTAGGTCTAATTAATTATAAATTGGTTAGTAACATAACATATCCAAAAGAAATCATATACTGACCACTAGATCTGACCTCTAGATTTTAAGGTTTTTCATCATTTTTTTCTTCAGGTGTTACCTAGGATGGGAAAATGCCAAATCAAAATGAAAGGGAATCTCACACTCAAGTTTTTCGATCTAATTGGGGTAGTGTAAAGGTTTGGTCTAGTAGCATACCATTTGGCCCTCCCATAGTACTATAGTTCCATGAATGATGTGTTTCATGTGTCGCATCTTTAAAGATATCTTATTGACACATCCAACGTGATAGATGTTTATAAAATTGAGTTTGATGTTGATACATCCTTTGAGGTGAATCATATTTGTATCATAGCCCATAGTGAGAAGAATTTTCAAGGGAAGACCATACCTATTTTACAAGTGAAGTGGTTGCATGGGTGTGTATAAGAGGAGACCTGGGAGAGAGAATATGATATGCAAACATAGTGGATAGACTTTTTCAATGATACCTCCAAAGACACTTTGGAGAAAAACTCAATTAATAGTTGTATGGTGGGTAGGTTGAAAGATCCCATATTTTCTAGGTATATCCCCCTTTGAGTCTCAGTTAAACCTTTTTATTTTTGGTTAGTTTTCATTTGGATTGTGGTAGTCAAGTTTGTGAACTAGTTGGGTTAGTTTTGGGAGACATTAAAAGGGAGATAAGTCTATTAGTAGAATAATGTCACACCGTGAATCATTAATTCACAACATGATTAATTATGGGCATACCCAATGAGACAAATATAATGTGTGAATCATTCAGGCTGAACCCATGAACTTTATTCATTACATGAATGGTTTTTGGAAAACCCAATGAATCAAAAACTCTTGGTGCGTATTAAGTTAATAATATGAAATGGTTTTGCTGGGTTTTTAATCCGAGGTTATGGATTTATTGATGTATATGGGAACTAATCCATTAACAACATCAATCCCCTATTCATTCCATGAATGTGTAATGACTAGTACACCTTTTAAACTATCCCGGTCTCCTTTCATATATAGTAAACCCCCTTTCAATTGATTGTAGATTCATCAGTGTAATATAGAATGCCTTTTAAATCCATAAAACATTTCCATTGGATCTTGGATTTCTGGATCAATAGATTGAAGGTAAACCCTTATATTCTTCTTATCCTTCTTGTCTTATTTGTTTCATGAGGATAACCCTAATTTGAGACTGCATGACCCATACTGAGATCTAATGCCTTGTGTTGATAGAACCTTTCAGTCATTATTAAAGGGGGGGAGGGAGGAACTTGACAATACTTTAGATGTTGAGGGATCATTACATCTAATCTTATTTGAAGTGGATATACTAGAACAACTCCCTAATTTAAATTTCATTTCTCTATTATGTGAAATAATCACAATCGTGTTGGCATGTTGTATACATGACCTAACCAAAATGGGTAATTCACTATTTACTAAAATTTACATGCTTGGATTGGTTGAACCTAGTTCCTAATGAATAAAAAGGAAATTTTTGAAAATTCGGCTTAACTTGTGAGCTTGGAATGACATTTTAATAATGATTGCAGTAACTTGGTATATTATAACATTGGTGACCCACCTTGATGAAGTAGAAGCCAACAATTGAAAGTAAATTGATATAAATTAGTAATTAAAATAATTGACTAACCTATATTATGATAACCTGATAATATGTTAATGTTTTGTTGCTTTATGCATACCTCATTGATTCATATAGATGAATTAGAATCCACCAATTAACTATTATATGATTTTGGATTACTTGTATTTTGTTTCATTTCTAACATGATGTCTGATAGATTGATCTACTATCTCATGAGATTTGGTACCAGTGATTCATCCTAATACAGGATAAACTGCCACTCGATATGGTTACTTTACCCCTATTAATGTATTTAAAAATAAGAATATGTAAGAAAATCAAGTATGGTACATTCACATGGGTCTTAGTGATATAGTTACTTTCCGCTTGGTATACTATTTTTCCATGGGAAGATGTAAGTGACTCCATTGTGGGAAATTCTCATAGAGCCTAGTGAGGTGGTTACTTTCCCCTAGTATGGTATTTCATCATGGTAATATGTAAGTGGATCTAGTAGGGGCATTTCTATAGATCCTGATGTGATTAGACAAATTACCCCTTGACGATGTGTGTTATAAGAATATATAAGCAACTCCAGCATTGTTATATATGAATGAAGACTAGTGTTACTTGGTTACATGAGATGTTTCATGGTTGATTCATCCTGATATAAGAGAATTTTTATATATAATGGGTGGATTATCCTAATATAGGAGGATCCAACACTTGATAAAGATATCTGGTATAGATCTGAAGCAAGTTTATATGGCCTAGGGTGTCATCGCGGATCCTTATGGTCAACAGGTTTATGTAATGTTTTGTATTAATTTATTAATTAATATGCCTATATAATGTATTATTTCATACACTATATATTAAAACCGGATTGTTTACACATATTGGGTGTTGGCCTAATGAGTTATAATCACACCCTATTTGGGATCTATTTGGTATTCGAGAAGATTTTTTGGATATAGGTATGGAAAAGGGGGAAATGCCCTACATTGATTGATTTCTTATTGGATGGGTTAGAGCTTGAGGAGGAGAATTTTATGGAGATTGGGAATGATGATAGTTGTTTATGAGGATCATGGATTAATGGATTATGATTCCTTGGTGGTTACATATTCTCTATTATACCAGTTAAAGGATGAATATGACATTGAACTAGAGTGTGATGTGATGTAGGAATAACTACCTGAGGGTAACCCGATATTGAGGTGGTCATTGGGAAATGACGATGGGATCTTTATGCATGGGAGATTAGTAGTCTTTGAATCTATCATATATGGTTTGATGAGGGACTTACATACCTATATATGTTTGGGGAATCCTAGTGTGACAAAGATGTACCATGACTAAAGGTGATAGTTCTGGTGGCTACTAATATAGAGAGACATTACTGGGGTTTGTTTCCCAATGCCTTATCTTCCAGAGAGAAAAGGTTGAGCACTGGGATCCTGGTGGTTTTCTTTATACACTTCTAGTTCTCATATAGAAGTGGTATTATATCATGATGGAATTTGGTATGGGGTCACCTAGGACCCTGAGGAGTCATGATGTTTTCTAAGTGATTATTGATCATCCAACGAAAGTTTATTACTTATTAACAATATGAGGAACTCACTCAGTGGATGATCTGAGTGTTAGGTCATAATAATTCAAAGATACACAAGAGGGGGTGAATTTTTTCTTTTTGATAATCTTCAAATATTCGGGAGTTTAAATCTCTTTGTGATTTATGCACATATGCATCATTATTTACTATAAGAAATATGAGCATCAGATAAATAGTAAATATGAACAAAATAATTTTATAGTGGTTCAGGGAAAAAAGATATCATATTCCACTCCACCAATACTCTCTTTGTGATCTCGGTTATTTTCACTAGAAAAGGCCCTCTTATCACAAGACCTTAAAATCCACAACTGATTATAGGCAGTTGAAACCTTTACAACAAGGATAAACAGAGCCTTATGATTCTTTTACAAGGAACTTGTTATCCACAGTGTAGTCTAATAGGTTGACACTTAATCCCTTACTAAGTCTGAGTAGTTAAAACTCTAATAAATAAAAAGAGTTTTAATTGTTTATTGGTACATGTTGAACTTCATAGTTGCAGTAGAAACTAATAAAATGTGGATCTTATTCTTCAAAGTTGAATATATTTAAGTAAGAATAGATCTAAAGAAATCCTAGTTTCAAATGATCTTCAATTATATAGCAGAAAAAAAAAGTACCAGAAGTTTCACAATCATATGAGTTTGAAATATATAGAAAATTTAAAGTGTAGTATCTTTCATAAAATAACAGAGTCAATCATTTTTTTTTAGCAGATCTGTAAAATGATATTTACAGAAAATATATAGTTTTATATTGAGTCATATCATGCATGAATATCATATATCTATGTTTATCACATGAAAATGATCTAATCAAATATATAGAACAACCATATTTTATTTCAGTTACACATATCCAAAAATATCACCTGATAGATCACAAATATTCAAAAACAAATTATTCTAGAGAGTCATAACATTCCTTAGAACTAAGAACGATTTATTCTAATGAATAAAAGTGTTTTAAATGATCATTATGAGCCTTTTAATTGGTAATAAAATATCTTTGAATAGATCTCTACTTCTATCAATAGCATTACATAAATATTAGATAAAATCATGGATTTTAATTTTCATCATTGAATAGTCAAATGTAGGGTTCCTCCATGTAATGAAAAGATACCAAATGTAGGGTTGATCATAAAAGTAAGGTTTATGTACCATACATTTTCTTCATCACACATAGGGTTCCTTACTTACATAGGGTTGATTAACCATACTTTCCATTTTTATAAATGTAAGATTCCATCCAAACATAGGGTTCATGAACCATACTTTCTGAGAGCATAGGGTTGATAACCCACATGAAATGTTCTGAAAATATGGTTCAATCCTTGTTCATTTTTCTTTCCAACATATGCTATAAATAGTGTTTCTAAAATATGTTAAAATTCATTCTGAAGGTTTTGATGAATATTCCTCGTGGATTAATAACATGAATATATTTCCAAAATAAATATTGAAAATAATATTAATTTATTGAAATTAACTTAAAGTAATATAATTAGTAAAACAAACAAGGTTATTTGTGAGAATAAAAATCAATAAGATTTAAAGAGTATTATTTATACAATACAAGCCCAATAATAAACCCCTTTTTGATGATCACAAAATCCATAAAATAAGTTACAGAAAATATAGGACTTTTTAAAATCAAATGAAATAATATTTTAAATAAAACATTTTTTATTTTGAAGATTAATTTTTCATAGTATCATTTCAATTTCACATTATTATTTTGATGAAAATACATACTCTTAAATTTAAATTTTTTTTGTTAACCCAATTTTCTCCCCCTTTTTTTGATATCAAAAATAAAGTATATAAAAATTTATTAAAACATATTCAATGTAGCACATAACTTTAAGTAAATGTTATAGTCAATATGAAATAAAAATAATACATTTATATGGTAGTGAATATGAAAAAACAATAAATCTTAGAAATTATACATAGAATATGAAAATCATTTTTATTTTTATTATAAAGATTATATAAATACACATGCAGTTTTGGTTTTAAAATAAAAGGTTAAAAAAGAGATATGGTAGAAGATGAAGGGTTTTGATCGTGAGAGGTTTATGGTTCTAGTGAAGCCTAAGTAGCCTAAAAAATCAACTCATATATCTGACCTTGTAACCTTTATCTAAGATTTTTAGCTAGATTCCTTAACGAAATTCTTGAATCTTTTCTGACTTTTATACTCTCAATCAGATTGACTTTCAAAAAGTCATGTAGATTTTTCACTATCTGTAGAAACTAAGTAAGTTTATCACTTAACTAATTGATAAGTAATCTACTACCAGGTTCACATAAATTGATATTCTCAAAAGATATTTTTGATTATCTAACAGTATTGACAATAGTTTCACTTTTAGATTTAAGAGACTGAAGTCCTTCATTCATATCAGCCATTACTGAAGTGATTGATTAAAATCTTCTGATCAAGTTTGGTGATGTTGGTGGTACTGACGTGGAAGATCTTTATTGAATGAAACAACCTTTAATTGATTCAAACTAACTTCCCAAATACCATTTTAAATTAAAAAAAATATGTTTTTGAAATAGATTTTAATTTTAGTTTCATAAAATGATCTAGCATTTCTCTCAAAAACGCATCAAAATATATTTTTTAAATAGAATTTTATAAAAATTCTTGAATATGAGTATGAACATACTCTAATTACAATATTTAAATGGATAAAGTTCTTAAATATTTTATATATTTCTTGTTTGATTCTAGTTCTTTTCGAAGACTATATTTCTCCTCTCATATCTTGTTGAATTTGATAACCAGGTCTTCGATTTGATTCGACAGAGAATTAGATTTTCCTTTATCATGATTCTTTGATTTAAGAGATTCTTACAAAATAGATAAGGATTTATTATAACTTGTATCAATTGAAAAAGAAACACCATCAAGGAATTCTATCCTTTATCTAGATGCAAAAGCTATTCTTTCTATGAATTGTTTAAAAGCATAGACAGCCTAAAGATCAATAATTTCAGTAGTTTTAGTTACTGATTTCTGAACTTTAAATCCTTCTTGATCATTTTATCTTTTTTGATCTTATTGATGGGAATCTTTTTTTTTTATGTTCTTGATTTTCAGCCTAATGATTCTCAAGAAGAATTGTTTCTCCTAAAAATAGTAACGTAGTTCCTTCTCCAGATCCAGCAGTATCAACTTATGGATTCTCAACTTGAGGTACTTCACTATTTATAGGCTATATAATAATAAATTCTCTAATAGATTCTTTTGTTTCTACATCATCTTGAGTATAAATATCATATCTAAGTCATCTCTTTTTTAGTCGCGCATCAATTTCAATTTGAGACTCCCAAACTTATTTGTGATGTATACAAACTGATCTAGTAGATTTTCCTTGGTCCCCCTAATAAAAAAGACCAGATTATTGTTGGTCATCCAAACCAATAATTAGAAGTTTACCTTTAACTACAATCTAAAAGAATCAAAACTTTCTTAATATACCATCATTTTGAATATTGTTGTGATGAAATTTTTTTCGAGCATCCAAATGGCGATTCTCATTTTTTTTTGAACAAAAATAGTGAAATAATCTATCCATATGGATAAAAGGATATCCTTTCCTATGAATGGTATTAGTGATTCACATATTTCAATATATATTTTAATAATGTTAACTTAATATCACTGATGAACAAAAACATGACATACATGTCAGGATAAATAATCTTATCTAATTCTGAAACTCTAGGGAGGATGGAAGACTAGATGAACTTGACCAGTACCTTATGGTTAGCCTCGAGATCCTTTAAAAACATTTTCCTAATATTGGTTGAACCACAAAGAAAAGACATGATACCTTCAATTTTTAATCTGGATTTCCAATTTATTGAAGATCAAAATAAAATACTCCTTCATGAGGTGTTTTTAAAATTTGAGCAATTTTTAATGAGGAGATCGAAAACTCTGTGTCATCTATTTGTGAAGTTATTATATCCTATATTTCACTAAAACTAAACTAAACATATCTAAAAAACTTATTTAGTTCTTAAAGTGTGGCCAATTTTCACATATCGACCGTTCAAGGGTTCGATGCTCTACTACTGTGAATAGCGGCACTCAGGTCAAATCCTCAATGATTGTGCTTTTTAATAGTCAGTTGTCCTTTGTTTTGTTTTTATTTTTAATGTGGGTTTGTTTTCAGAGATTAATTAAATTGATTAATGGATTTTTATTGATTTAATAATTTGATAAAGATTGGATTGAGTTTATTATTGGGGATTTTAATCTTATGATACCTTTGAGTGTCGCCTTATATTTCATTAAATTAACACCCACTTCACAAGATGATTTTGATCAAAATTACCAAGTGTTGAGGCTTTAGTCCAATCCATAACTTAACTTAGGGTTATAATCTAAATCAAAACTTGTTTATGGTAGTGTATTTATGGTTCCAATAATCCATGTAATCCACATGTTAAAAAAACATGTCATTAATCCATGAAATTTTAACTTCAACATACACAATGTTATTCTAAAGAATACTCAATGAGCAAAAGCCCTCAATCACTTAATATCCCCAAATCATGTCTCATACAAATTGTAGATTTACTTATCCATTGATATGGATATTAATTTGGTTTATGATATTTAGGATTATGAGTTAAAAATAAAATAAAAGTAATCGGACAAGATAAGAGTAGTGTGCCAAACACACAAACGAATGTAAATAGAATTAAAAAATGGACTTTTGATTGAATGAGGAATAAAATGAAGAGAATGGGTTTAAACTTGATTTAAAC
The DNA here is from genome assembly GCA_963277665.1 of Viscum album. Classification (NCBI taxonomy): domain Eukaryota; kingdom Viridiplantae; phylum Streptophyta; class Magnoliopsida; order Santalales; family Viscaceae; genus Viscum; species Viscum album. The sequence continues at coordinate 74,727,458 of OY728165.1, read as the reverse complement.
TATTTTAAGAAGATTAATATTAAAAAATAGAGGTTTAAGAAAATTAGATATTATGATGAAGGAACATGCCTTAATATTTAACTAAAATGAAAGCAAACTTACACAAGTACAATTGAAAACAAACGCAAACGAACATGAAAATAAAAGTGTATGAGAGGTATCTCTTGTTGAAATAAGATCATGTAAAGAACTCCCAAGCCATTGAAAATTATCTATTCATTCCAAACCTCCTTAATTTCTGAAACGCCAACCCTTTTCAAGGAGAGGAGGAGGATATATTTATACCCCAAGGTGGTGGACTGTTTTCTTTCAAAATTTACCCCTCTAATTGGATCACCAATTTGATAATTCAAACAATCAAATCTTGGTAAATATTCTTCTTAATAGTTTTATATGGTAATTTTGACAGTATAGCCTCAAAAAAATTCAGCCATTGGACTTAAGGATCCAATGTTATTTTAGTTTTAATAAAAAATAATAATTTTTCCATTTTTATCCATGCTTTTTCAAAGGGAAAATGTGAATGGGATTTTTAATAGAAATATTCCCTCAAATTTTAACAATTTAATCTATAAATTTGGCCACTTGTATATTGTATTTTACACTACAAAATATCATCTCGAATTGATTTCTATGTTAGGATAAAAGTCAATAATTGTGTGCTGGTTTTATATTCCTGATTGAATGGTGAGCTGGACTTAAAAGCATATGTTGGGCCCCATTTTGTAGTTTGGATTTAAAAAAAATTATTCATGATCCTTTTTGATAATAAAGAACATATTCTATAGTTTCATCAAATTTGGGATTCTGGACTGAGCCCAAAAATTCAATCATCTTGGATGATCTAGTTTCTTCACAGATTCTTTTGGCCTTCTTTTATAGACCATATGATCCTTAAAATGGCTGGAATAACCAAAACTTTACTCTAATTATTTGTAGGAAATTTAATAAGTAACCTCAAAAAATAAGAATCATACAGTTTGGATAAGTAGGTTGAGATTTATAATTAAAATAGTAAATTGACTCGATCGGATTATTTCTAATAATACTCAAAATTATATTTAGCATTAAAACATGGTTATTTCACACCAATTATACAATTTTAAATTAAATTTACTTAATTGGGTAGACAAAAAGTTATGAATAAATTAATAACATAAACTCCCCCACACATAGTCTTGTGAATTTCTTCATGTGAAACAAATATAAAAACATAACAAAATCATTCTCACTCGCCAAAAAATATTAAAATTTAATTTTCCCCAATCAGGGTAGGTTTATACCATTTCACTCATCCTTATTTAATTCCACCAAAAATTTTTATAGAAACAATATTCCAAAAAAAAATTCATTTTTCATGATCAAATTTACAAATGGAAAATGTGGGCACTCAAAACTCACTCCTCTCAAGATGATAAAACTTTATTTATGGAGGTTCTCTAATTCACCAACCAAAAGTGAAAATATTAGAGTTTGAAATAGTTCTCATCTTTCATTGCCTATCCTTAAGTGCACAAGAATCAAGAGGTCATTTTTAGGTTTTTTTCTATAGCTATGGGATGGTAGGAATTTAATGTCCAAAAGAGTGGAAAAGAGGGGTAAAACAATAACATGGGTAAAATAATGCACAATTTATATTTAAATGAACCATAGAAGGAAATGAAAACACATATTTATAAGGTAATGATTTTGTGAAGTAGGATACAAAGGAGGAAAAAATTGAAGGGGGTGAAAAGATGAAATATTTAAGAAATACAAAAAATCTCCCAATGACATGAGTGTTCTTTTTTTCTTTTTTTGAAAGTTGAACTTGAAATAGATCTCACACTCAACACCCAACCCATGTTTTATCTCCTCATGACACTAATTTTAATAGTTATAATAAGATAAAAGGATTATAAATAGTGATTTTTAACCCGCCTAAGACATAACCCATTCTTTTTTTCTCTCTCTCTTTTCTTTATTTTTTTTGTTTTTGTTTTTTTAAACACATTTCAATAATATTTTTACAAGCTGTCATAAACATATATACATTCCCAAAACTCATAGATTGAAAACCTCTCCACCACACTAAAATTTATGTTTTCCTTCAAGCATATGATAAAATTATAAAAATCAAGAAAAGGATACCCAAAATAAAAACCATTCCCCCTATACTTAAATTTCAATAAATTATGCAATGAAAATCCATGTAGATGTTGGGTGGGATAAAGAATTGGGATTGTAATATGGATATAAAAAAATGTTTTCACAGGATCTAAGGGGATTTAAAAAGGATGATTAATGTAAGGGTAAAGGGGGGATATTTGGCTATTGCGGTTCTCATGTGGTTCTCATGTGGTTTAAAAAATTCCTCAATTATACTAAAGCACACCAAAGTAGGAAATTAAACTCTAAAGTTCACAAACTCCATACTAACAGTCATGGGTGAAAACACACATTTTTAAAATATGATCATATGTGACCTTGGCATGAAATTTAATGTTGTTCCTCGTGATTGGGGAATAATAATTTTCCAAATAAAAATTTGAACATTCAAAATTTTTTGGTTTTGAAACAAGATTATTTATCCAAATTTATAATGAAAATATAAAATTTTTGAATTAAAACATGTCTTTTGACTCCCCAAAATGGCTAGAAAATTTTTCAAAACTTGATGGTGAGTAATTATGACTCTTTTTTTCTATTTTTATGATTTTTTTAGTTTTTTTTTTAGTTTTTTTTGTTTTTTATTAGTTTTTTATACATACACACCCACATAAAAGATAAAGAGTAAAGAAAATTTTTTGATGATGAAAGTGGTAAAAAAATGATAACAAGACACAAAGAAGAATAAAGATAAAAAAGAGAGGAAGAGAGAGATAGGAAGAGAGTGAGAGAGATTTAAAGGGAAATAGGTTCCCTTGGTTTGGATTTGATGGGTCGTTGTATATATCTAGTGGTGGGTCAACTGTAGAAGTTGGGGATCTGCTGGAAGTTGATGTGGTTACTGAGATGTGTGCCCTCTCATGGTGATTCTTTAACCTATGTCCTCTAACCATGAATTTCCTTTTGGAATAGGGGTATTTTACTTCCACTACACCAAATGGGTAAACATTAGTAATAATAAAAGGACCTTCTCAATGAGAATTAAGCTTACATGGGTGAATCCCAAATCAAGAATTGAAGAAAATTACCTTTTCACCTTCATGAAATACCTTTCACATGATGTGTTTTTTGTGGATTTCCTTATCCTTTTATTCTAGAGATTGGAATTCTCATAAGAATCAAGTTGAAGATCCTCCAGTTTATTTAACTACAACAATCTCCCTTTACCAAATTTTTCAAAATCAAAATTTCAAGTTTTCACAGCCCAAAGTGACTTATGTTGGATTTAAACTAGTAAAAGACATTCTTTAACAAAAAAATATCCTAAATGGATATCCCAATGGTAATTTTATAGGTAGTTTGATAATCCCAAAGTGCTTCACTAAGTCTTTTAGGCTAGTCTTTTCTGGTGGGATTTACAATTCTATCAAGCACTCTTTTCACTTCTCTATTTGAAATGTTATCCATTCCATTTGTTTAGGGGTGATATGTAGTTGATGTTTTATGTAAAACCCCACTATTTTTCAGAAGTATTCCATATTTTGTTTACATAAATGAGTAACTAAGTCACTTATCAAGGAATGCAGTGTTCCAAATCGATGGAAAATGTGGGTTTTTAGGAACTCATTAAGAGTATGTGAATCATCCTATCTAGTGGATTTGGACATAACCCACTAAGAAAAATAGTCAATATCCATAATAATATATGATAATCCATTGGAATGTGTAAATGGTCCCAGTAAATTGATGCCCCAAACATCGAAGACCTAACAGAAGATTAAGGTATTTGGGGGCATTTCATTTCTTTTTGAAATTATGCCAAACTTTTGGAAAGTGGGACATGATTGGAAAAAATCATGTTAGCCTTTTAAGAGTGAAGTCTAGAAGAATCCTAAGTCAAGGACCTTTCAGGAGGTACATTTTTGGTCCAAAATGTCCACCACTAGGCATTGAGTGAAAAAATTCCAAGATAGAGGAATGGTCATCTTCATCAACACATCTCTTAATTACCATGTTATCCCCAGTTTTACGAAGTTTATTATCTTCTAAAAAATAGTATTTTGATTCAATTTTAAACTTTAATTTTTTTATTTTGAAAAAATTTCAGGAAAAACACCAGCAACCTTGTATTTTATGATTGGGGCATACCATTGTGACCTTGGAGTGAGATATGAAAGGTGATTAATGGTGAACTCTGAATCAATGATTTCTGAATGAGAAGAATTAGAAAGTCTACTCAAGTGATCAGCCATAGGTTTTTCTTTTCAAGGTCTATCTTTAATCAAAATTTCAAACTCTTGGAGCATTAAGATCCATCTTATTAGATTGGGTTTCGAATCAATTTTCTTGAGTAGGAACTCTATAGCAGAATGGTCTGTGAAGATGATGATTTTGGCACCAAAGAGAATGGGTCAGAAATTATATAATGAAAAAACCAAAGCTAAAAGTTCCTTCTCAGTCACAATGTAGTGATATTTAGTTTCATCCAGTGTTTTTGAGGTATAATAGATGACATGATTAATCTTTTCTCTTCTCTGACCAATAATGGCCCCAATCGCCCTATTAGAAGCATCACACATCAATTAAAAGGTTAAGGATCAATCTGTGGGTTAGATTATTGGGGAATATGTAAGAAAATATTTGATATCAACAAATGATATCTTTAAATATTCATCAAAATGAAATGAAACATCATTTTGGAGTAGATGAGTGAGTTGGAGGGCAATCCTACTACTGTTATGGATGAATCACTGATAGAAACCAGTATGACTAAGGAATGAACGGATGTGTCGAACTGTTGTGGGTTTAGTAAGAGATTGAATCACATAAATTTTAGTATGATCAAATTTATTACCATTTTGTGAAATTATATGCTCTATAACAATCCCGTTAGTAACTATTAAGTGACATTTTTCATAATTCAGTACATGGTAACATATGACACACTTTTGAAGGACTAGAGAGAGTGAATTCAAGAAGTATTGAATTGAATCACCATAAATACAAAATTCATCCATGAATACCTCCATGCACTGCTCAATGAATTCTGAAAAGACACTCATCATAAATATCAAGAATGTGGTAGGATCATTGAAAATCTCAAATAGGCATTCTTCTATATGCATAGGTTACAAAGGGGGAAGTCAAAGTAGTCATTTATTGGTCCTAAGGTTCTATTGGGATTTGGAATTAGTCAGTGTATCCATCAAGAAAACAATAATGTGACTTTCTAGTTAATCATTCTAGCATTTTAATAGGTAAAGGAAGAGGGTAGTTATCTTTTCATGTTTCAGCATTCAATTTCCGATTATCGATACACACACCATTTGTTTTTCAATCGAGTTGTGACAAATTATCCATGTTCATTTGTGAAAACATTTATCCCACCCTTCTTAGGTACCACTTGAATCGAACTAACCCATTCACTAACAAAAATTAGTTAGATAATTCTAGATTTTAAAATATTGGTAATCTCTTCCCTAACTACCTCATGTATGAGTGGATTGAGTCTTCTTTGTGGTTTTATGATTGGTTTGGATGATTCCTTGAGATGGATGTGATGTACCCAAAGAGTAGGTTTTATTCCTGGTATGTCATCTAGGTTCCAACCTAAGGCCTTTTTGTTTTCTTCTAACACCTAAACAAGTTTGTACACCTCAATTTTAGTAAGTGTGGCAGACACAATGATAGGATAAGAGTGATCATGTAAAAAGAATACATATTTCAGGCGTGTAGGAAGAGGTTTTAGATCAGTCTTATATTTCATTTATGGGCCAGACAACTTAGGAATAGTGGAAGGTATTTTAGTTGGTTCTAATTCATTTTCCTCAATATTTTCCTACGTTTAATAGTAGATATTAGAGTTGATAATGTATCCAAGAGAGTTTTTATGATCCTCTAGATTGATGGAGTCTATAAATGAAAGGTCAACATCAACTTCCCAATTTATGACTTGGTTAATCATGGTGAAAATTTCACAAGCTCCACTTACATTAGAACATGATGAACATGATGGAATGGGGTTCAATTGACTCTCAGAAGTGTCCTCAGAAGCATGGATTTAGAAGTCATATTGATCCTCACATGGGTATCGCATGGCTTGAAAATGTTCAACTTGAGCATTTAGTCACCGAATTCCATGGATAGAATTCCCGCATAGAAATCAATCTTAGTTATAGCTTTCAAGAGGAATGGTCTTCCAAGAATTAGGGGAGATCATGAAGAGGTCATCTCACCTTCTATGTCATGGACATAGAAATTAGTTGGGAAGATAAGATCATTAACTCGAACAAGGACATCCTCAATTATTCTCTCAGCATTGGTTGTACTTTGATTGTCTAACTGGATGAAAACACTCATTGCATGCAAGGGACCAAGAACAAGTTTGTAGAAGATGGATTTAGGCATGAAATTTATCAAGGCTCCTTGTTATATTACTGCATCATCAAAGTTAGAACTTATTATTTGGTATGGAACTGTAAAGGTACCCGGATCTTTTCACATCATGGGTATAGATTGTTGGGTTGAAACACTCTTGATGGTCCTTAGTTGTCGCTTATGAGTGAATAATTCCTCAATAAACTTGGATTACTTAGTAATTTTTTTGATGAAATATAAGATAGGAATGTTAACTTCGACACTTCTAAACATGTTGAGCATTTTAGGATCCTATTCAAAGGATTTCCTTACCTTAGAAATGACTTGAGGAAAAGGAATAGAGTTCCTTAGAGGAATGGAAGGAGGTGAGGGAGTGGCTTCAAGTTCCTTTTTTGGTTTCTTTTTATTTTCATTTTCCATATAAACAATTAAAGGGTAGTTAGAGGACTCGTACTGATACATAGAAATTTTCATTCCCAATCTAAGTGAAATTTCACTCACATTACCCTTGGGGTCGGTAAATGGTTGAGTTGGGAGTTGGCAAGAATTTGGTTGTTGTTTCTAGCTTAGTTTGGATGCAAGTTGACCAATTTGGGTTTCAATTTTTTTGAGGTTGGAACTGGTGAAGGAGGAAAGATCTTCCACTGCACTTTCCCATGGTTTCTTAGAATAATAGGCTTGTCCCAAATTGGGATTTCCTTGATTTTGGTTATTGGTAAAGTGCTTGTATTGGGTTAGGAATTGGGAAGGATTGTTAGGATAGTGGAATCCAAGAGGATAAATAGGAGGATTGATCCTTTGAGGTTGAGAAAAAAAAGGGTAGGGTTGTTGAAAGTTACCGACACCTTGACCATATTGGAATTGGTTTGGGTTTTGAGGAGGGAATTGAGAGGGATGAGAAATGGGATTACTATACCTTAAGCCTGAGTTAAAGGTATAATAGAAGGGCCCAGAGTTGGGTTGGGTGAAGTTTCTAATGAATTGACCTAATTGTTGAAGGTTGGTGTTTCTCTGAGCATATGAGGCATTGATGTAACACCCCGAGATTTTATAAGATATATTCTTTTTAATTTCATTCATATCTTCTATTGTATGCTACACCAAGATTATCTTGCGCTATACGCAACACCGTATTAGCTTGCAGTATACACAACACTAATCTTTGATCGTGTTACACATAATTTCAAGTTCATTTGTTAGAAGTTATTCTATGAAACATGCACTACGGGAAAAATGGGTATTTGCGACGGGTTATTTGCGACGGGGGTATTTGCCCGTCGCAAATAAGTAGCCTTTTGCGACGGGATAGCTTTCCCCGTCGCAAAAGGACTGGCGCGCTTTGCGCGCCAAATCGCGGGAAACATATTTGCGACGGGGGAATATTCCCGTCGCAAATAACCGGCGGCGGTAAAAGGTATTTGCGACGGGAATATTCCCCCGTCGTAAATGGTATGTCGGCAGGTGGTTATTTGCGACGGGACCCATCGCAAATAACTATTTAACTGTTGACCGAAATAAATGATGGTTAAGGTATTTGCGACGGGTACCGTCGCAACTAATACTATTTGCGACGGGATTCCCGTCGAAAATGCACCCGGCGCAAATAATCTAACCTATAAATACCCCAATCCGTTTTTTTCAAATCATTCTCAAACTCCATCTTCTTCTTCTCTCAAAATTTTATTTCTAAAGTTCAGTTTTTCTCAAGTTTAATTTTTTTCTCTGGAGTTGATATTGAAGTTTTGAAGAACGATCAGAGATCGACCTCAGATCAATTTTCAAGGTATTTATGTTCATTTTAATGTAATATTTATTTTTAATTTTTTATTAGTTTCAATTATTCTTAATTAGTTGTAATTTAATTATGTTTAAATTGTTTTGTTACTTAATAAATTTAAATTATTAGTATTGTTCATAGTTAATGGTAATTAGGAATAATTAGTAATAATTTTTAATAATTAAGAATAAATATTAATAATTAGTAATAAATAACAATAATTAGGAATAATAACATTATTACATTATTAGTATATTTTATTATTAATATTAAAATAATATAATTTTTTATATATATACAATTCTCTTTTCATCTGTGTGTTTGCTGTCTCCACATGTATTATTTCTATGTGGAGATAGAAAACACACAGATGAAAGGAGAATTGTATATAAATTAAGAAATTATATTATTTTAATATTAATAATAAAATATACTAATAATGTTATTATTCCTAATTATTGGTAATTATTCCTAATTATTGATAATTATTCATTTAATTACTAATAATTAGGAACAATTACCAACAATTATCAATAATTAGGAATAATTAGTAATAATTAGTAATAATTACCAATAATTAGTAATAATTACCATTAATTAGTAATAATTACCAATAATTAGTAATAATTACCAATATTTAGTAATAATTAGTAATAATTAATAATAATTACCAATAATTAGTAATAATTAGCAATAATTAGTAATAATTACCAATAATTAGTAATAATTACCAATAATTAGTAATAATTAGCAATAATTAGTAATAATTACCAATAATTAGTAATAATTACCAATAATTAGTAATAATTACCAATAATTAGTAATAATTACCAATAATTAGTAATAATTAGTAATAATTACCAAATATTTGGTAGTAATTAGTAATAATTAGTAATAATTAGTAATAATTACCAATAATTAGTAATAATTACCAATAATTAGTAATAATTACCAATAATTAGTAATAATTACCAATAATTAGTAATAATTACCAATAATTAGTAATAATTACCAATAATTAGTAATAATTACCAATAATTAGTAATAATTACCAATAATTAGTAATAATTACCAATAATTAGTAATAATTACCAATAATTAGTAATAATTACCAATAATTAGTAATAATTACCAATAATTACCAATAATTAGTAATAATTACCAATAATTAGTAATAATTAGTAATAATTAGTAATAATTACCAATAATTAGTAATAATTACCAATAATTAGTAATAATTAGTAATAATTACCAATAATTAGTAATAATTAGTAATAATTAGTAATAATTACCAATAATTCGTAATAATTAGTAATAATTAGTAATAATTACCAATAATTAGTAATAATTAGTAATAATTAGGAATAATTAGTAATAATTAGCAATAATTAGCAATAATTAGTAATAATTAGGAATAATTAGGAATAATTAGTAATAATTACCAATAATTAGCAATAATTAGCAATAATAAGTAATAATTAGCAATAATTAGTAATAATTAGTAATAATTACCAATAATTAGTAATAATTAGTAATAATTAGTAATAATTACCAATAATGCGTAATAATTAGTAACAATTAGTAATAATTACCAATAATTACCAATAATTAGTAATAATTACCAATAATTACCAATAATTAGTAATAATTAGTAATAATTACCAATAATTACCAATAATTAGTAATAATTACCAATAATTAGTAATAATTACCAATAATTAGTAATAATTAGCAGTAATTAGTAATAATTACCAATAATTAGTAATAATTACCAATAATTAGTAATAATTACCAATAATTAGTAATAATTACCAATAATTAGTAATAATTAGTAATAATTACCAAATATTTGGTAGTAATTAGTAATAATTAGTAATAATTAGTAATAATTACACATAATTAGTAATAATTACCAATAATTAGTAATAATTACCAATAATTAGTAATAATTACCAATAATTAGTAATAATTACCAATAATTAGTAATAATTACCAATAATTACCAATAATTAGTAATAATTACCAATAATTAGTAATAATAACAATAATTAGTAATAATTAGTAATAATTAGTAATAATTAGTAATAGTTAGTAATAATTAGTAATAATTAGTAATAATTAGTAATAATTAGTAATAATTAACAATAATTAGGAATAATTACCAATAATATTAGTACTATTAAAATAATAAAAAATTTATATAATATTAAAATTATCGATATTTGTAACATGTTTTGCTTTATTCTCAACATATTTAATTCTTAAAGGGTCAATTTTTAGGTCTATCTCAATAAAAAGTTTGCGTCAGACGTGTATGATCTAAACTCTATAATTATCCTAGCTTGAGTGTTTTTTCTAACAAATTATTCAAAACCAGTAATGCTTTTATATTTTATAGAGAAATATGGAATAACGAGGTCGTCAAAAATCATTATTAGGTGACCGCATATGGATAAATAAACGTAGAAATTCAAACAGTTCTGGTTTAAATCCAGTATATGTAGAGAGTGTGGAAACTTTTTTATCATTTGTGGCATCAAATCCAGAATTTGTTTCAGAAGGCAAAATAAAATGCCCTTGCAGAAAATGTGCATTGAGAACGTTTGACACGTTTGAAAAAGTGGGAGAACATCTCTTGCGTTTTGGTTTTCAACCAGATTATGTTTTTTGGTATCAACACGGTGAACACAGTTCCAGAGCAGGTGATACCAACTTGATTCCGGATCCATCCCGGTTTCAAGATTTAGTACATGATGTTGCAGGTTCATCTGTTAAACATACAGAAACTCCGGCTGATATAGCTTCAAATCCTGAGTTGGCACCGTCTGAATTTTATGAGTTGTTGAAGTATGCTGAGGATGCATTATATCCTGGCTGCAAGATGAGCAAATTAGAAGCAGTTGCAAAATTTATGGCTATCAAATCAGATAACAGAATGTCAAACACCTGTTTTGACCAGATATTTTCTTTGCTTAAAACACTGTTACCCGAAGGAAATGTTTTACCTGCAAATTACTATGAGAGTAAGAGGTTGGTTCGAAATTTGGGACTTACTTGTCAGAAGATTCATGCATGTTCAAATGGCTACATTTTATATTATGGGGAAAATGAGTCGTTGGATAGTTGTCCCACATGTGGGAAACTGAGATATAAAGAAGGACAACACGGGAAGTCTGGTTTGATTCCTGTAAAACAGTTGAGATATTTTCCGCTTACATCCAGACTTCAACGTTTATTCATGTCTAAGAATACAGCGACAATGATGTCATGGAATAAAGAGAATATTTCAACCGATAAAAGCTTGAATCATCCAGCCGATGGTGATTCATGGAAACATTTTGATAGAGTGCATCCATCATTTGCTTTAGAAGCTAGAAATGTTCGACTGGGCCTTTCCACTGATGGTTTCTGTCCGTTTGGATCTTATGGTAGTCAATATTTATGTTGGCCTGTTTTTTTAACTCCGTACAATTTACCTCCATGGATGTTTATGAAGGAGCCATATATCTTTTTGACTTTACTAATTCCAGGACATCCGAAGAAAAATATTGATGTTTATTTGAAACCATTTATTGATGAATTAAATTTATTGTGGAGTACTGGTGTCAGTACATATGATGTTGCAACGAAACAGAATTTCATACTGAGAGCAGCATTGATGTGGACAATAAGTGACTTCCCGGCTTATGGGATGTTATCTGGCTGGAGTACACATGGTCAGAAATCATGTCCTTACTGTATGGGAGAGAACAAAGCATTTATGCTCATTCATGGAAAGAAACCTTGTTATTTTGACTGTCATCGCAGATTTCTTCCAGCTGATCATCCTTTTCGCAAAAACAGATCTCATTTCAGAAAAGGAACAGTTGAAAGGGAAGGACCTCCAAAAATGCTATCAGGTTCGGAGTTAAAATCAGTTGTATTTTCATTACCTCCCATCACTTTTGGTCCCACAATAAACCAATAGAAAATTTCTGGTTTTGGGAAAGAACACAATTGGATTAAACGTAGCATATTTTGGGATTTGCCATATTGGTCTGATTTGTTGGTCCGACACATGTTAGATGTCATGCATATTGAGAATAACTATTTTGATAATTTGTTTCATACAGTTTTGGATACACTAGGAAAGAGCAAAGACAATGTAAATGCACGTTTAGATCTTGCCCAAATTTGAAGGCGTCCAAAATTGTAACTGTTTGAGAATGTCAGAACAGAAAGGTTACTGAAACCAAAAGAAGCTTATACACTATCTAAAGAAAATCGTTTATTATTTTGTCAGTGGATTGCAGATTTGAGACTTCCAGATGGATGTGCTTCCAATTTGGGTAGATGTGTAAAGAATGGTCATATTACTGGATTAAAAAGTCATGATTGTCATGTTATAATGGAAAGACTGCTACCCATTGGATTAAGAGGTCTGTTGAATTCTATGATTTGGGATTCCATAACAGACATGTCTCATTTTTTTCGAGAAATTTGTACGGCTACAGCAGATTATGATGCTCTAGGCAAACTTGAAAAAGATGTTGTTGTAATTATATGTAAACTGGAAAAAATATTTCCACCGTCTTTCTTCGACTCAATGGAATATTTGATGTTACATTTGCCATATGAAGCCAAATGTGGAGGTCTAGTACAGTTTCGATGGATGTACCCATTTGAAAGATGCATGCAAAAATTGAAAAGAAAAGTACGTAACAAAGCATCTGTTGAAGGATCTATTGCAGAAGCTTATTTGCAAAAGGAAATATCTTTTTTCTGCTCCCATTATTTTGAATCTGAGTATCCTTCAAAACACAACCGAATGGGATGGAACGAGAGGAATATTGATGAAATCGACAATCAATTATCTATTTTCAACCAGTCAGAGCTTGGTTTTGGTGGAGTTTATGAACGCTGGCTTTCAGATGATGAACATCATAGAGCTCATATGTATGTTCTGCTCAACTGTGAAGAGATGACATCAGTTGTACTGTAAGTGTTTATATCACTTATTTTATCATTTATGTTACAGTAAATAACTTTGGTTTTTATAGGTTGTATGATAATCATATCAAGAAAAAAATTCCACAAATTACAGTAGCTGCTCTCGAAGAACGTCGACTGAAAAATTTCTCTCAGTGGTTTCAAAAACTGGTAACATAAATTCTTTATCTTTTAGCAACTCATTCAATGTATAGTTTACTATATTGATAATTATTTCACAAATTTTCAGGTGTCTCGACATGCTGATAAAATTGACAAACGGCTATGTGTATTGAGTAACCCACCTTCCAAACTTGTTAAAACTTATAATGAATATGTGGTGAATGGATTTCGATTCCACACACATGCATATGGGGAATCAAAAAAAACAATGAACAGTGGAGTTAGCTTGAGAGGATCTCATCATCGAGAAAATGAAGTTGACTTTTATGGCATACTTGATGAAATCATTGAACTCTGTTATCTTGGACAACATTACATAACCATGTTCAAATGTCGGTAGTTGGATACAGAGAGAGGCGTGCGTGTTCATCCGACTCATGGAATCATCGATATTAAATGTAAAAGTGTTCTCGCAGTAAATGAACCATTCTTATTGGCTCAACAGGCATATCAAGTTTATTACGCAAAGTACTGTGCTACATCAAGAGACTTGACTGATTGCTGGAGTGTAATAAAAATCAAAATTTGAGACAATCAGTTTAGTCAAAGTGAATGTGTTTTCACTGATGTGCAAAGATTTGAAGTTTTTAAAGAGAGTACTCAAAATCAATCTTTTTTACAAAGAGACATGAGTATCGATGACGACACCCCACATTTAAGAGTCTGTGATGAAGATGATGTTAATGATGTCACATATGAATTTGAAATGGTAAGAGATGAAGCAACTGTAACTCGAATGGATATCGATGATGTTGAGGAGGAATATGAAGATGACATTGACATATATGAAGATGATGATGAAGATGAACACTGATAGAATTCCATGGTATTTATATACAATCATAATATGTATATATGTATATATAATAGTAATTATCAATTATTTGCTAACAACATTAACATTTTATATTTCAGATGGACGACGCCACATTTCGTGAGTTGGTGGATACTGACCTGACTTTCGATGCGGATGAGTTGCTGACAGATGACCCTCAGCCTGCAGGCGCTCCAGGGAGTACGCGGAGGGGGCGCGGTCTTGCACGATTGATGATTCCTGACCCCGTCTCCGAGCGACGTCCACGTCTTGGGTTTGATCCATGCACACGGAGGTGTGATAACCTGTGTGATAACCTGTGGATTTGACTAAGATTTCATTAATCTATTCACATAATAAATTTTTATTATTTTTACAGTTTTTCGCATATAGAAGTCGGACAGGGCAGCGCTATTTTGCGCAACTATTTCTCTTAGCCGTGGACCACATGGGAGCAGATTCTCATTGATGTGCAGTAGGCCATGTTCGGCCATTGGTTAGTACGTACATAAATAAATAATTTTTATTTTGAAAATTATTTCATTTCTAACTTGATATTTTGATTTATTTGTAGGGTTTATGGTATCCGATCGAGGATACCATGCGTGACGCCATCCATGAGGCATGGGAGGTGGCCATGCGTGATCGTCTTCGTCAGTTTTTGCACAATTTAAGAAAATCTACGATGAAGAAAGCAGGAGTGTCAGATTTTGACGAGTCATGTAGAGCACACCGACCAGAGTACATTTCATCCCATGTATGGGATGGATTATGTGTGCACTGGTTGAGTGGTGCCTTTCAGAGGAGATCATCGGTGGGGAGGCAGAATCAGGGGAGACAGGAGGTGACTCATCAAGCTGGGAGTTGTTCTTTCAGTACTCATAGACAGCATCTGGTATGTACATTATTTATAAATATTTTATATAACTATAAATATTAACAGTTTATTTTTTATTCTTATAGGCTATCGAGCACCCCGATATTACAGAGTACGACGTATATCGGAGGATGTATAGTGATCCTGCTACTGGGGAGCTCATAGGTGATCGTCAGCATCACATCGTGGTCAGTATTATTTGTTTTCAAGTTTAAAAATTAAATGCATATAATATATTCACAATTTTAATTTTAAATTGCAACTACAGGAGTCATATGAGGCTGCAGCGTCACAGGCCCGGCCTGAGAGTCAGGCCGAGTCATCAGATCAGACCACTGGCTGTCAGTTTGATGAGGCGGCATGGATGCAGGCCACCCAGTATGCCTTCGAGAAGGGCCGGGTAGTTGGTATCGACTCTCGACTGACTCCCGGAGATTATTATAGAAGTGTTGCGATGTCGGCGTCCAGCTCGAGAGGAGCTCGTGCATCTTCTTCTTCTACACAGTATGAGGATCAGTTGTGATCTCAGACTGCACTGATAAAGAGTCTCCGACAGGAGCAGGAGCAGATGCGTCAGCAGCATGAGGAGGAGCGTCGATGCCAGCAGCAGCTGTACAAGGAGCAGACGAGTCGGTGGCAGCAGCAGCATCAGGAGCAGATGGAGTACATGCGCCGACTCACTCATGCTTTAGGGATGGAGTTTCCTCCACCACCATCTGCAGATCCCCCCTCCCCCCCCCCCCTCCTTCAGATTAGAGTTTGTATTTATGTTATAAAATTTGTGAAATCAAAATATGATTTTTTTTCTATTTGTGTAGTTTCTGTCTCATTATAAAATATTAATAATATTATATTTTTAAATAACAATATTAATATGAATAATAATATTATTTATATTTTATAATATTAAATTTTATATATATATTAAAATTTTATAATATTAAAATTTATATATATATTAAAATTTTATAATATTATAATTTAATTATATTTTTTTGTAATACTTGAATTATTTTAATATTTGAATGTAAAATAATTCTATTATTTTTATATTAATTAAAATAACTTATTAATATTTTTTTTATTAATGAATTATAATTCTAATATTATTATATTAATTAAATCATTTATTAATATTCTATTATTTTTTATTTTTGAATTATAATTATATTATTATTATATTAATTAAAATAATTTATTATTTTTATTTGTGAATTATAATTCAATTATTATATTAATTAAAATCATTTATTAATATTTTATTATTTTTTATTTTTGAATTATAATTGGATTATTATTATATTAATTAAAATAATTTATTAATAATTTATTTTTTTTATTTTTTTATAGTATTTGCGACGAGATACTATGCCCTTCGCAAATAGTATTATTATTATATGCATTAAAATAATTTATTAATAGTTTTTTTATTTTTTTTATATAGTTTTTGCGACGGGCCCGTCGCAATAGGTATTTGCGACGGGCCCGTCGCAAATAGTTTTCGAAAAGTTTTTTACAAATATACGGAGTACTAGTTGCGACGGGGATTCTCCCCTTCGCAGAAAAAGGCTTTAGTGACGGGCCCGTCGCAAAAAATTGTTGTTACGACACCGTTTTCAGCAACGGGTCATTTGCGACGGGCACCCGTCGCAAAAACCTATTTTTCTAGTAGTGATTGAGTGTGTATAATTATATATATATATATATATATATATATTCAATGTATAAATGAAATATGGTTGGATTCTATTATACACAACAACAAAGGAATCTTGCACTACACATAGCCCTGACTTGGATTTCATTACACGCAATCAAGACCTTCTTCGATAGCGTGTGTAGTACGCAATACTGAGTTTCACTAAATGAGATATTATTATAATATTATTATGAACTAACCGTTATGAATAGTAATACCCACTTTTTGAAATTTTATAAATTTTATCTTTCAAAATGGACTTCATTTTTTGATTCAGAATATCGAAATTAGCCTAGGGTGAATTTTTTGTATTTTTCTGAAAACTTTTAATTTTTGATGAATAGTAAAAACACTGGGTTACTATTTAAAAACCGACTTTTTATTTAAATAATAATTTATTTTATTTAGATTTATTTTGGGTCAAAATTGATAAATAATACCTATATAATTTTTGGTGAATAATAACTTTTTACATTTATTTTCCACGGTTAAAAGTAAATAGGGTAATTAAGGGTAAAAATGATATTATTATTACCCTAACACATGTCCTAATTCTATTGAATAAGTGTAATTTGACCAAAAAATCTTAGGAATAAAATATTACCCTTTAGGTCCAATTGGATTAGATTAGGACGATTATTATTATTTTATTTAAAAAAAGAGTTAAAATAGTTAAAATCAAAGTTTAATAACTAAAACATTTTTAATATAGGGTTACACATAAGATAAATTCATCTATAAATATTAATTATAAATATAAAAATATTTCCTACTTAATGGTATTTTATTTAAAAAATTTAGACATTAAATAATTTAATTTATTTATGACACAATAGTGATGTAGTAATTACCTAAATAATAAAATATTAAAATAATTGATATTATAAATACCCAAATAAATGTAATTTGAGACTTTTTATAAATTCCACTAATTTTATAGGTTAATATGACATGTTATTATTGATTTAATTAACTTTTTTTGAACTAATAATGTTGTTATGATTTTCACAAAAATCAATTACCAAATAGTGTCAAAATTGACATAAAATAGTTTTTAAAACAAATATTATATTATTAATTGTTATTATATTTATAAAAATCTAGGGTTCGGAAAAATGACTTAGATAAGGTTATATATATTAATAATTAACCACTTGGGGTTTTTTTGACTTCTTATAGTAAGTTTATTAACTATATAGTGTAAGAAAACAAGAAGACACGGTAAAAGTTAAATTATTTAACTTATAGTTAAATATAACTGATAAGGTTAAAATAGTAACCTAAACTTGTCTAAAATCTATTTATTGAGGGGATTTCGACCCATAATTACTTTATCTTCTAAATAAATTAATTTGGAGCTATTATAAATAGAATATTACTTTATTATAAAATAATATTTTAAGTTTTTTCCTAAAGTTCCCTCTCCTCCCTTATAAAAGGGCACATCCTCCCTCTTCTCTTTACACAATTTTGAGCCTTCAAGCTCGACCAAACCCTGCCCATTTCCCTTATCAACTTCCCTAGAAACATTATAGAGGTTCTGGTCTCCTCAAAAGACCAAATCTCATTCCTTAAGAGGAATCTTAAAAGAGGTGCGTCGAAGAAGAGGTAATCTCTTCTACCGATTCTTTCAAGTTTATTTCTTCTTCAACTTCTTCTTCTTTAGTTGTTTAGTTATAAAATAATTAAATAAGTATCACTAATATACTGATATGTTATTATAAATATGAAACAACCCCATTTCACCTTCTATCCATCCTACAGAAAACGAAATCACCGCGCGTGCGTACATACGGAATACCGTCTCCACGCTGTGGTGTAATCTGTTTTTCCACCACCAACTTACTTGGATAGGTATAATGGTGTAAATAATAAATATATATATTTTTTATAACGTCATAATAATTCTGATATATTATATCATCCAATCCAATTCAATTCAATAATTACAGGAACGATATCATCGCTCGTGCGTACGTACGGATTACTGTCTCCACGACGCGATGAGATTCATTCTCTATGTTAACCATTCAAGAATGATTATAAAGTATATATAATGAATAATAATGAAATATATGACATTATAAAGCTACTTTATTTATGTATATATATATATATATGTTTCATATACTTACTTCAATTCAAGTCAATAAGGAAATGAAAACAACGTTCATGCGTACGTACGGCCTACCATCTCCATGAACGGTGTATTTCATTTCATTTATCTATATTATATATATATATATATACTGAATATATATGATATATAAATCATGATTACATTCTGGAAGTAATTAAAACATGATATAATTAATAATAATATCAATAACAACAATTCCAAACACGTACGATAAATAAAATGATTTTACCCAAAACGTTGCTTTAACATGGAATTTACAAAAGAACGGGTAATATAAAGTCATAAGTGAACAATATATGATATCATAAAAATGAATATGATTCTTTAATAATTCAATTAAATTATTTAAATCATTATACAGGAGGTTCAGATACGTATGAAGCATATCGAACCTAAGATAAGGGATAACTTTTCCAATCTTGTTTTTATCTGAGATTGTTTATTTATAAGTATTTATTGGGGTTATATTTATCATCCATGTCCCTATTTTCTAAAAATGGTTTCATGTATGTTTAAATTATTTTTTACCGATCATTTACTTTTACTACATGGTATGTAAGGAATCTTTCTTTTAATTACCATATGAGGTACTTTTTGACTTTTCCGGCAAAAGTACGAGAAGAATGTTTTTTTTAACTTATACCGCATGAACGGATTTTTACGGTTTCATAATGCCTTATTTTCATGAAGTTTACTCTAAAATATTTCATTTTCATTTTCAATAAAATCATTTTCTTTTAAAATTGCGTGTCATTTTGTGAAAAGAAAATTATTTTTAAGAATAAAGGATATTTTCCTCAAGAATTCTTTTCAAGTGTTTTATCAAAACCATTTTCCATCTAAGATGACATTATTTAATATGTGTATGTTTCAAGTAAAATATCTCTATGATTTACATGGTTTCACTTTTCTTATGATGAAATGATATCCATTTGTTTTATATGGATTATGTTATGATGGGATGATGTTTATGAAACCCATTTTTATTCTTTGGGTTATGATGAATGATTTATGTTTATATTGTGGAACAAGTAAGAATGATTTCATTATGAGATGGGTGGGACCTATATCTCCCTCCAATTCATTGGGTAAAGATTTATATCTCATGATATAGACATGGATGTAATGGTAAGTTAATCTGGTTTAGTGATACAGGACTGGAATGAGGAGTGAACTCGATTTAGAAAGGGACTTTGTCCACTAAGATGGTCTTGGAAGCAATACCTTGGCTACTATAGAAATCATATCATGTGATTAATGGTTTTCCATAATTACATGTTTCATTCCCATGCTATTTTATCATGATTGATGTTCCTTTATGATATATGTCTTACGTACTTCTAATATTTATGTCTTTGCTCAAGATTTTGATGTTTAGATTTTATGTTCAAATTTTTTGCATTCAAATGTTTATGGATTGTTTTATGTTCTCTATGTTTACCCTTAATGAGCATTTGAGCTCACCCTTTTTAAGTTTTATTTTCCCCAGGATATAAAGAAAGGTTTTTGGTAAGAAAACAAAAATTGTAAGATCTTTATGGGAGATATTGAAGATCTTTCACCATGATTAGAATATTTTGTTCCGAGTTTCCAAAGACACTAAACTATTACGGTCCTTGTGTGTTTGTTTTTGTTATGTATTAAGTAATCTGAAAAAGTAATGTAATGTCTATGTACATCAAGTACGGGTCTCTAAAATTAAGCTCCATTAGACCGGATGAATCAGATGGATCCTCTTGAAGTTGTGGACATGTGTTAGTTGGATGAGCTGGTGAGCTACAAATTCCACAATTCTCGATAGATCTAGGGAATAGATATTGTTTATAATATGGGTTTGGGGATTTTTCAACCACCTCTAGTTGTCTCACAAGACGTGTAAGTTCACTCATCCACTCAGTCATCTTATTGGGCTCTATGTATTGATTATCTTGGAATTATTTAACTTGATCATGTGCTTGAGTATGTAATTATTGTGTGTTTTTAGCCATGTTGATTATGAGATCTCATGCAGTTGTAGGAGTTTTATCAACAAGATCACCGCTAATTATGGCATCAATGAGTGTACTATCCATTAACAATAACCCCTCATAGAAGTATTAGATCAAGAGTAGGTTGGGGATTTGGTGATGTGGGTAGGTTTCCACAAGATTTTGGAACCTCTCCTGATACTCATAGATAGATTCATTAGGGAATTTATGGATACCACTTATTTTCCTTTTGGATAGAGGTAGTATGATAATAAGGAAAGAATTTTCTAAGAAGAGTCACTTTATTTCATTCCATGTGGATATGGAACCAGGAGGGAGGTATTAGATTCATGACTTGTCATAGTCGCTATAGAGAAAGTTAATGCTTGAAGTTTTATTTGTTCTTAAAAACCCCATTAAGGCTTCATGGTAGACCACACCACTTGGAACTCTTTGAGAAGAAGATGTGGATCCTCACCATCTAGCCCATGGAAATGAGGTAGAAGATGAATCAAACCCGATTTGAGTTCTAAATCATCCTCAATATTTTTATATTTAATACCAAGGGTTTGGTAATTCATATTAGGGGTAGTGAGTTCTTTAAGGGTTTGTTCCCTAGGATTGGCCATATCTAGTTCAATTAGTTGGACAATGACTAGATCTTGAGTGATTTGATTATCCCTAATATTCCTCCTAAGTTGGTGAAGATTTCTCTCTATTTTAGGGTCAAAAGGATATGAGGGATTTTTTGGGAGGATATGGGGCATTCAGATAAGTTTTGAAGGATGAGGAAGGTGGTTTTTTCTTTGTTTTTTTCATAATTTATTTCTAGCTTTATTATTTTTTTTATGTTTTTTTTTGTTTTTTTTACAAAAGAAATAAAAAACTACTGACTAATTAATGCACCATCCCCAAAAACAATTCCATTTGAAGCATGGAAGACAATTTTCTATCGATTGTTCAAGGATACAGTTCTCTTTTAATGTGTATAGCGGCACTTAGGTTGAATCCTTGATGATGGTACTTTTTAATAAATTTTTTTTTGTATTTTAAATGGGGGGTTTGTTTTATAGATTAATTAAATTGATTAATGGATGGTTTTTTATTTAATAATTTGGTAAAGATTTGGGTGATTTCATTATTGGGGATTTTAAACTTATGATATCCTTGAGTGTTTCTTTATATTTCATTAAATTAAGACCCACTTCACAAGATGATCTTGACCAGAATTTCCAAGTGTTAAGGCTTTAGTCCAATCCTTAACTTGACTTGGGGTTATAATATAAATCAAAACTTGTTTATAGTAGTGTATTAATGGTTACAATAATCCATAGAATCCACATGTTAAACAAAACATGTCATTAATCCCTCACATTTTAAGATCAACATACACAATGTTAACCTAAAGAATACTCAATAAGTAGAAGACCTAAATCATTTTATATCCCCAAATAATGACTCACCCTAATGGTATATTTACTTGGAAATTTATATGGATATTAATTTGGTTTATGATTTTTAGGTTGATCAGTTAAAAAGAAAATAAAAATAATGGGACAAGATAAGAGTAGTGTGCCAAACACATATACGAACGTGAAGTGAATTAAAAAATGGACTTTCGATTGAATGAGAAAGAAAAAGAGGAGAATGGTTTTAAAATTGATTTAAAATATTTTAAAAATATTAATATTACAAAAAAATGTGGTTCAAAATTAGAAATTATGATGAAGAAACATGTTTTAATATTTAATTGAAATGAAAGCAAACATATATGAATACAATTGAAAACAAATGCAAATTAACATGAAAATAAAAGTGTAGGAGAGGTATCTATTATTGAAAAAAGATCAATTAAAGTCTTACTAGGCCCTTAGAAAGGATATTTTCATGCCAAACCACCTCCTTAAGTTCTTAAATGTCGGTCCATTGTAAGGAGAAGAGGAGGATGTATTTATAGCCCAAGGTGGTGGACTGTTTTATTTCCAAATATACCATTCACTTGACTCGATAATTTGGAAATTCAAAATGAAAAATATAGGGAAATATTCTTATTAAAAAATAGATATTAATTTTGAAATTATACCATCAAAATTTGGCATCCATTGGACTTAAGGAACCAAATTTATAGCATTCTAAATAAACAAATTTAATCTTTTCATTTCTATCCATTCTTTTTAGAAGGCCAAAATGTGAATGGGTTTTTGAATAGGAATATTCCATAAAATCCAAACCATTTATTCAAAAAATTCATCCACCTATATATTATATTTTACACTTCAAAATATCATCTCAAATTGATTTCTATATCATGAGAAAATTCAGTAATTGTGTGATGGTTTTAAATTATAGATATAATAGTGGTATGGACTTACAAGAATATATTGGGCCCATTTTTCTGGTGTTGGGACTTCAAATTTTTATCCATGATTATTTTGAGTAATAAAGAACATATTTTGTAGTTTCATAAACTTTGGGATTTTTGATTGAGATCAGAATTTCAATCATCTTAGATGGTCCAGTATCTTTACAGATTATTTGGTCCATCTTGTATGAACTATATAACACTTCAAATGGCCTAATTGGCCCAAACAAAGGTCTAATGATTTATAGGAAATAGAATAAGAAACTATAAAAATAAATAATCATACAATATGGATAAGTAGGGTGATATTTATAGTTAAAATAGTAAACTGAATCGATTAGATTAATTCAAATAATTCTCAAAAATTATATTTAGTATTAAAACATGGGTATTTCACACCAATTATGAACTTTTACATGAAAATTATTAAAGGGAGTAGAAAAAAAGTTATGAATAAATTTATAAAATCAGTTCTAACTCAAAATGAAATTCTATATTTTCTTCATTGAATAGAAACTATAAACCATGAAATGAAAGAGCTTTCCTAAGTAGAAGATTTGTAGGATACAACCATTCAAAATCAAAAACCTTTCCTTGAAGAATCTTCCTAAAGGGGACATGCTGATGTTTTAGGTTGCATGATTCACCATCATATGTTCACATTTTCTTCACCATTTCAAAGAATCTAAAGGTTGAAGGTTTTCATATTCCAAGTTTTGGAGATAAGATGCATGTTATGGTAGTCTAAAAGGATTGAAATTGAAGGTCAAGGAAAGATGAATATTTTTCTGATGGTTTGGTGGCATGGTCTTGTTTCTCATTTTGATTATGTAGAGTAATCATTAAATTTTAATTTTTGAAAAGATTCCATTTTTCAAAAATTGAAATAAAATTGATATAAAATCAAGTTTAAATAGAAATTAAATTAATAAAAACAAAATTGACATAAAATAAAATGATTAAGAGAGAAATTATTGAAATAAATTAATACATGTTTTATTTGAAATTAAATATTCCAAAATACCCCTTAATAAATCAAAAGTTTCAGTGGGAAGTGTTGTAGTAAAAATATCATCTAGTTGATATTCATTATTGAAAAAATCTAAGGATATGTCCTTTTTAAGAACATGATCTATTAGAAAATGATATCTTATATCAATTTTCTTAGTCTTATAATGACTTATAGGATTTTTTGAAATATTAATTATACTTGTATTATCACATAAAATAGGAATTTTATTAAAATTTATTCCAAAGTCAAGTAAGTTCTGTTTCATCCAAAAAACTTGTTCACAAAAAATGTCAGTAGATAAATATTCTGCCTCGATTGTTGACTAAGAAACTAATTTTTGTTTCTTACTCAACCAACATAATAAAGATTTCCCTAAAAAGTGACAGGTTCTAGAAGTAATTTTTCTATCTAATATACATCCCCCAAATTTAGTATCTGAATATGAAATTAAATTAAAATCATTAGTTTTAGGGTAATGTAGATATTGAAAATAGTTCCATTAATATATCTAAAAAATCTTTCATTGGTAGTAAGATAGGATTCTTTTGGATTTGACTAAAATATAGCACATAAACATATAGAAAACATTATGTCTGGTCTAATGTCAATAATATATAAAAAACTACCAATAATACCTCTACATAACTTGTTTTCAACTGGTTTTCCATCTTCATCCAAATCAATTTTTATATCGGTACACATGGGAGTTGTATAAGTCTTACTATTTTCTGCTCCAAACTTTTTCAATAAATCAATAATATATTTTATTTGATTTAAAACATTTCCATAATCTTTTTTCTAAATCTTAAATCTTAAAAATAAATTTAATTCTCCCATCATACCCATTTCAAATTATTTTTTCATTATATTTGAAAAATCATTAAAAATATTTTTATTTTCTTATCCAAAAATAACATCATCAATATAGATTTTCACTAATATAATATTATAGAAAACAATTTTCTTAAAAATAATAGGATCTACTAATCCCTTATAAAATCAATTTTTTAATAAAAAATTGCTTAATCTTTCATACCAAACTCAAGGTGTCTATTTAAGGCCAAAAATAGATTTAGTAAGTTTAAAAACAAAATTTGGTTTATGAGTATTTTCAAAGACTGGTGGTTGTTCAACATAAACTTCCTCCATTAAATATCTATTTAAAAAAGGTAGATTTAATATCCATCTGATGTAATTTCAAATTCAAATGAGATGCATAATCTATAAGGATTCGAATTTCTTCTAATATAGAAATAGGTTAAAAATTTTCATCATAATCTATTCCATCTTCTTGATTATATCATTTTTATACTAATCTAGCTTTTTTTGTTATTATCCTTTGATCATCCTATTTATTTCTATAGATCCATTTATTTTCTATTACAAGATAATTGGATGGCCTTTCTTCTAATTCATGAACTTCATTTCTATAGAATTTTCTTAGTTCGTATTGCATGGGTAAAAACCAATTCTAATCATCTAAAGCTTATTAAATGGTCTTAGGTTCTAATTGGGATAGAAAGGTAGAAAATTAAACTAGGTTTCTTATATTTCTTCTAGTTCTAACTCATGTGTCTAGGTTACATAGAATTATTTCTAAAGATTGGTCCTTTAAGGTTTTATACTATCTATTTAAAACACATTTAGGTTATTCTATCTCATGTTCTTCTAGACTAGTCTGAATTTCATTTATATTATTTTCAAAATCATTCTTAGGGGAATCAAGTCTCATGTTGTCAAAAGAGTCTATTTTTCATTTATTTTATCTTTCTCTTTAATAAAAGGGTTAGTTTCATCAAACATCACATGAACTGATTCATAAAAAATATTTGAATTTTTATTAAACGCTCTATAGGATTTAGAAGTATAATAATATCCTAGAAATATTATTTCATCATATTTTGGATAAATTTATCATTTTTATCCTTAGTATTCATGATATACATGTTACATCCAAATACTTTAAAGAACTTTACTTTAATTTTTTTATTCTAAATTTCATTGGGTGTCTTTTTAATAATTGGTCTCATTAAAACTATATTCATGATATCTCAAGATATGCTTACAACTTCTTCCTAGAAATAGGTAGAAAATTTTGTATTCATTCAGAATAGTCCTTTCCATTTCTTGAATAGTTCTATTTATTCTTTCAACAATTCCATTTTTTTGAGGTATTCTTGGTGTAGAGAATGTTTCTTTAATGCCTAAATTTTTTCAAAAAGATTTAAACTCTTGATTCTAAAATGATCAATTCTATATGAATTTATTTTAAAAAAAAAATTCTTTTTGAACATTTTTTCAAAAACTTTCAAAAACATTGAATACTTCTCTTTTAAGTTTTAGAAAATAAACCCAAGTAAATCTTGAAAAATCATCAACTAAAACTTAAAAATATAATTTTCCAGTCAAATTTTCTACACTATATCATCCAAAAAATAAATGGGGATAATTTTTTGTGGTTTAGATTTAGTGATTTTGTTAATTGACTTGAAAGATGATTTATGTTATTTACTAATTTGGCATGCATCATAGAATATATCATTGTCAAATTTAAGACTAGAAAAATTAGAAATTAATTTTTTCTTAAATAATTTTTAAAAATCATATATATTAAAATTTCTAAGTCTCTTATGCCAGATCCATGAATAGTTAAACAATTAACTTTTTGATTACACAAGGAATTAAGATCCAAAGTATAAAATTTTTTAGTTCTAGTACTCTAAATTTAAGAAATTTATCTTTAAAAACTGAGCAGGAATCATTAGAGAAATCAATATAAAGTCCATCATCACAAATTTTTGAAATACTTATCAGGTTGTGCTTCAAGCCTTATACATACAACAATTTTTTGATTGAAATTTACTTTGTATCCTCAAAATTTCATACTCCAACAATATTTCCTTTTTCATTATCTCTAAAAGTTACTAGGCCTTATTATATTTTTATCTAGGTATTGAAGTTGGAAGATTCTCTACTCATATTCCTTAAACATCCATTGTCCATATACCATATAGAATTTTTGTTCTTGTGGCATTTCTCTTGAAAAAATATTTAAACATTGTTTTGTTTTGGTACCCATATTTTCTTGGGTCCAGCTGTGTGATCATGCAATGATCTGGAAATCCAGATCTTTCTTATTTTTCCAAAATTTATGTTCCTTTCTTCAGAAACGTTTTTTTAAACTAAATACTTTTTAATACTACATATTTTAGGATTTATTAAATAATTTTTGTTAGTGTAATGTCTACTTATTACACAATAAAAGGATATGGTGTTTCTAGAACTTTCCATAAATTAATTTTTGTATAATTTTGTCTTTTCTCCCTTTCTTTCCATTCCATATTTTTCCTTTTAATAACATTCTTTCTAATAATGACATTTATATTTTTTTCTCCAATTTAAAATATTAGGATCACTTATATAATATTCTACTTCATCCTGTAATTCTTTTATCCATTTTTCATGATTAATAAAGATTGATATAGATGAATTGAATTTTTCAATTAGTTCTTTATGTTGTTTTATCATTGTATCTCTTTCACCTAAAATAGCATTGTGAATATTTTTTAATGATTTATTCTTATTTATTAAAGAATCATATTTTTCTTCTAGTATGGAATATTAACAAATCATTTTTCTATTTGAATAGCTATTAGAGTCAGTCATAGAAGAGTAATAGGATTTTACACTTTCTTTTTCCTAATCTATAAAGCACATATTTACTCTCATATTTTGTGGCTTTTTTTTAATCATATTTGGAAGAGAAGATGGAGTCTTTTAGACACACTCTACATAGATTTCATAGTTCTCTTTTTTTATGTTCATAATTAGTTTTCTTTTGATATTTCTTTTCCAGCCTTCTT
Organism: Viscum album; assembly: GCA_963277665.1. Taxonomy (NCBI): domain Eukaryota; kingdom Viridiplantae; phylum Streptophyta; class Magnoliopsida; order Santalales; family Viscaceae; genus Viscum; species Viscum album. The sequence continues at coordinate 74,699,331 of OY728165.1, read as the reverse complement.
CTTTCATATTTAAATTGGGGAAAATCAGGTCTGATGTGACCCTTATTTTTTCATTAATAACATCTTACTTCTCTAGGTTTCTTTTCATCCTTCTTGAAGGATTTTATGAAGCCTCTATTCTTTTTATAGAAATTTCAAAAAAAATTGGCTAGCTATGACAGTTCCATGTTAGATTCTGAACAGTTTGAGTCTTTTCCAATTTAGACATCTTGTTTTGATTTTTTTTTCAAGATTCTTATATGTGACCTTAAGGTTGGTATTTTCCCTTTTAAAAATATTCTTATCTTCAACTTCATCTTTCATTTCTGCTCTGTACATCATCAATGTTCCAATTAATTCCTTTATAGTGAAATTCTTGATAGGTAATGATTATCAAATAGTTTCATATATGCCATACCATTTTGTAGGTAGTACTCTGACAACTTTTATAACTTGATTTGATTGACTGATGGGATCTCCCAAGGCAATAATATTGTTGAAAATTTCAATCAAATGTCCATTAATTTGTGTAATAATTTCACCGTCGAACATTCTAAAGGTATCAAACATTAGTTTTTCAATAGCATAACTCATCTGTTTGATGTTGTGTGTTCCTTAATATGTAAAAAATATTTTCTACCACATTTAATAGGTAGTAGGAAATTGTGATACACGATTAAATTCATCATGATCAAGTCCACATTTGATAGCATTCATTTCCTTTGAGTTTATTTCATATTCAGCTTCTGTTGCAGCATCCCAAGTCTCTAGTTTTTTAGGAATTTCATAAGGAGATATGATCTTTGGATAAACTTTAAATCCAAAATTCTTTAGGTAGATGATCATTCATGATTTCCATCATCTATAATTGTCTCCATAAAAATATGGATCATGAATCATAGACATACCTTATTTTGTAACAACCATTGACATCTTCTTTTTATAGACCTTTTTCTTTTAAGCTTTCTAAACCTTTATCTTCTTTAAAATATCACATTTGATACCAATTTTTATGTCAGAATAATATAATATACACAATAGAGGGTGAATTGTGTCTTTCTGATAATCTTTATAGATTCTGATTTCTAACACTCTTTGCGATTTATGCAGATATGTAGTGTTATTTTCTATAATAAATATGATTAGTGGATAAATAGTAAAGTTGAACAAAAAAATATTTTGGTTCAGGGCACAAAGATCCCATAGTCCACTCCACCAATTCTCTCTCTATGAGCTTGGGGATTTTCACTCGAAAATTTCCTCTTATCATAAGACCTGTAAATCCATAACTAAGTATAGGTAGTTGACACCTTTACAAAAAGGCTAAATAGGGCCTTATGATTCTTTTACAAGGAACCAGTTATGCACAACTTAGTGAAAGAAGATGACACTTAATCCACAATTGAGTCTGAGTAGTCAAAACTCCAATAAATCAAAATAGTTTGATTTGTTGATTGGTATAGGTTGAACATCATAGTTGTTGCAGTAACTGATAGAATATGGATCTTCTTCTTCAAATTTGATTATGTTCAAGTAAGAATAGCTCTGAAGTGATCCTGGTTGAAAATGATATTCAATTATAAAGAATTTTACAAGTAGCATTAGTTTCATAGCAATGTGAGGTTGAAATATGTAGAACTTTCAAAGTGTAATCTATTTTAGAAAATAACAGATTTGATCATTCTTTATAATAGATTTGTAAAAAGATATTCATAGAAAATATTCAGTTTGTATTTAATCTTATCATACATGAATAACATATATCTATGTGTCTCAAATTAATATAATATAATCATATATTTAGAACAACCATATTTTCTTTTGATTTTTCAGATCCAAATATATTCCCTGATAGATCAAAAATATTCAAAAACAAATTATTCAGAAGAGTCATAACTTTCCTTAGAAATTGGAAAGATTTATTCTGATGAATAATAGTCTTTTAAATGATCATTACAAGTCTTTTAATTAGTTATAAAATATCTTTTAAAATATATTCACTACCTTCAATATCATTTCATAAATCTCGGATAAAATCATAGATTTAAATTTCCATCAATGAATAGTAAAATGTAGGGTTCCTTTATGTAATTACAAGATACCAAAAATATGTTTTTTCATAAAAGTAGGATTGATGTACCACATGTTTTCTTCATAAAATATAAAGTTCCTTACTTATATATGGTTTATTAACCATACTTTCCCTTTTTACAAATGTATGGTTCCATCCAAACATAGGGTTCCTCAACTATACTTTCTGATAGTGTAGGTTTAATAATCCATTCACAATGTTCTGAATGTAGGGTTCATTCTTTATGCACTGTGGTTTCCAATGTATAGTATGAACGGTGTTTCTATAATATGTTAAAACATGTTCTAAATATTTTAATGAATATTCAACACAAATTAATAACTTGAATATATTTCCAGAATAAATATTGAAAATAATATTAATTTCCTAAAATTCACTTAAATTAATATCATTATTAAAAAAACAAGAGTATTTTTTAGCATCAAAATCAATAATATTTATAGAGTATTATGGAGACAATACTTCCCCAACACTATGAAATTTGTATTTCTATGAGATCATATACTTTCATGGATTTACATTGATCATTGTATCTAATATAGATATATGTTTTATGTTGTTATTTTGGTAGGGCTTGAAAAATCCCCTAGGGACTTAGCTGAGATTGAGTATAGTATACCATCCTCGGACTGATGGTCAATCCAAGAAGACGGTTGACATAATATAGGATATTATTTGCGCTTTTATCTTAATATTCTACTGGTCTTGGGATTATCACCTAGCCTTTGTGGAGTTTTTTTATAATAATAGTTCCAGTATTCTATTTAGATGGAACCTTATGAGGATCTTTATGGGTGGTTTTTCTTCTAACTACTGTGTTGGAACAGGGTCGGTGAGGCAGTAGTTTTTGGGGCAATTATTGTGTGGGAGACTTTGGAGAGGGTACAGTTAAGTAGGAAGTCGTTGGTGACCGCTTAGATCAAGAAGTGATCATATAAAGACCGAAGGATATTACCTTTTCAGTTTTCTATAGGAGATCAGGTTTTCTTATGAGTTTCACCTTGGTTATAAAATCATCATTTACAAAAGTATGAGAAGCTAGATTCATAGTGTTTTGGACCCTTTAAGATCACCAAATGGGTAGTGATAGTAGAATACAATCTAGATATTCCTCTAGATTATCTTGGAATGTATGATGGTTTTGTGTTTATCAGCTTCAGAGATGCATACCAATCCTATGCATAGGCTGTAAGGAAATTGATTTGGTGTTAGATACATCTTATGAGGAGATCCCACTACAGATAATTGACCAAAGTGAGAAATTAATTTAAGTAAATATGGTACAAATATCCTATATCATATGAAAATAAGGACAGATCTAGGAGGAGACGTGGGAGTGGAAGTCTGATGTTCGATCTTAGTGGCATGATTTATTCGAGCAAGATCACTAGAGTTACTTCTAATAAATGTGAATAAATTATCAACTAGATAGAAACTATTATCACATGTGGTGTTTTATTTATTTTTAGAAATAAAATAGTTGGAATTAGCCCTGGGAATCCTTGAGGAGTTGTTGGAACATACAAATATGTAGTCAAGATTCAGGTGAGGATTCTTTGTTGAACCTTTAAGTTCTTTATCAACAACATTGAAGTAGGAATTTACTTACCATTTAGAGCCTTATATATGACATTTTCTATACATGTTGTTAATTATTGGTAAACCATGCTTGTTATTTATTAATTGTGGGTGTGTTAGTGACCATGATATTTTCTTGATTGTGATCATATGATTTTATATAGCATCTTTCAGATTATTCTTAATATTCCTTGTTTTTTTCTATGATAGGTAGTACTTGTGGTATTGTGTAGCCTATGGAATACATATTTAGGTACCAAGATGACTAGGTCACATAGTTTCAGCTTGATATCCCCTTAGAGGGGGGAGTGGTGACTTGGAAGTGGTGACAATAGAAATAGACTATGAATCATTAATGGTATGGGTGTGTTGTTCTTCCATCTTATATAGTTGAGTGTGTAGGTGGAGCCTTGAGGTTAGGTCGATGTGGTCTAAATGTCCTTAAAGGTGTGTGTTCTTATCCTTATAGATTCATGTTCATATATGGTTGGTTAAATAATATAACATGTTCAAAATGACCATAAAGGTGGGAATGAATATCCTTATATAACGATGTATATAAGTGACTAGCTTTCTGATTAACAGGTGATGCGGTGTTCCAAATATAATGACCACTATCATAGTAGGTTGTGAAATTTTCAAAGATAATGACCACCATCACAATGGGACATGAAGTATTTTAGATATAGAGTCAACCATCATGGTGGGGGAATGTGTTTTTATTAATAATGAACATAGTCAGGTTGGGGTGTGTGGTGTTACCTTATAGGTTGTACTTGGTTTGATATGAAATGACATCCTCACCAGCATCATGCCAAAATAGGTGGGGTCGGGGTTTGTGTTATATTGGTTAGCACAAGATGACTTAGAACATGTGTGGTTATATTTTTATTTATCATTTACTTATTTCATGTCATATTATATTATATATATATATTATGAAATTATGTTACAGATGCATTGGTTGTTTCCTACTGGGTTTATTACTCTCACCCTGTATGGCTATCTCAATGCACATACAGAATTCATAACCAAGGATCCAGTTAAGGGAAAGGGATATTTAATGGGTATTTTAGAAGATTAATTCTAAGATAGATAGTTCATATTAGGACATACTCCATCCATTGATGTTTCATTTACTTTTCCACACTTTATATATTATGGTTTGTCTTTCCACTTTGGGAGCCTTTTTATTTATTATTATACGACATGTATGCAATCTAACATTGGAGTTATTTATTTTTCCACATGTTTAATCTGATTATTTGTTTACTTATATTCTATTATATTATTATTTTTCCTATGACACGATAATGAGGGTATAGTATTCCCACTAATGGACTTAGACCCACACTACTAGTCGTAAGCCTCTTTCATAAGATGAGGTGTACATGAGGTCATGTGGCACCCTAACATGGAACTGGGGGTTTAGTTCATGGTACTATAATACATTTAAGTAAATACTAGAATAACATGATCATAATTTTACTAGAGAAAAAAAAAGTAGATGGTTTCAAAAAAACATATCCCCAATTCAATAAAGGAAGCTTTGAAGGATGTTGACATAGATAAAAAAACACCCTAGTAAAATATTTCTTGAATGATACCACCCAAGAAGGGATCATGAATTGAATTGTTTGGTATCATCGGTTCATTCACCCAATATATATATATATATATATTAGAGTATAAATAGAGAAACATAAACCCTATTTGGGAAAAAAATAAAAAATGGGAAGAGAAATGGAAGTTAAAACATAAAAGAGATTTTATAAAATATTTTTATCATTGATATAAAAGAGGAAGTTACACATCACATCAAAAAGTATTTTTTAAAATGTAAAATTAAAACTCATTGAGAAATTTCAATTTTAAAATAATATCCAATAATAGAGCCTTGAAAATGAAATAAATTTTTCTATAGGGAATGTGGATATGAAACATTTGATTATGAAGGGGACATTTTTAATATTTGAAATTACCTTTATTTAAAATCCACATTGTAAAAATATTGATAAAACCACTTTTTTATAAAAACTTCATTTTACCAAAGAGGGTCATAAAATAACATGTAATATGATATTAGGGTGGGATAACCCAGGTTTTGAGGAACAATGTTCAAGATAAAACATTATAAATTAAAAAAAGATTTTAGTTACCAATATCCCTTACAGGAAATATATTTTAAGAAGTGAGAAATAATTGTCAAAGGGATTATGTGGTAAGAATTTATATCACAAAAAAACAATGATATAATTCCATATAATAAAATCAATGGTTGTAATGTTCTAAACATATAAGTTTAAGATGATTATTATAACTCAATGAATGGAAGTTGAGTTACCAAAAAACCCCACTACTAGGTAAAAAACTGAATCGATATCCACTTGAATAAGGGAACATGATTTGGATAGTGAATCCCGTGAAATATAGTGATTATAATAAAATTATATCCATGGTTAGTAAATTCAACATAGAAAAGAAACATGTTTCAAAAAATGTATTATGTTTCAAAGAATCATAACTGAGACCATGAAAACCCTTATGGATTAAGTAACACTTTAATAAAAGCCCCTTGAAGGAGAGTTATTTTAATTTAACTTTTAATATCATGATTAAAATATAATTCATGATATTATATCTCAAATACATATAATATACACTAAATTAATTGAATTGGGTGGAAAATACCAATCATATCTCAAAGAGGGGAATTTGAGACGAAAACACTTAACTCTTATCCTAACTTCCATGAACATAATTTAACCTATTGTATCAAAAACATTGATATCTTAGTAATATAATTTAGAACCTTACTCATATACATTTTAATTTATAAAGTTAAAAAATAGTCATTCTCTATATTAATTATACCAATTTTATAGAGACTGAGGCCTAATATACATGGATATTACATCATTTTAGATGAATATTCATCACATTACAAAATTAAATTCTTGAGGACCATAATAGTTTAGTGTCTTTGGGAACATGGAAACATAATATTCTATCTTGGTGAAATATCTTCAACATCACCCCTAAATATGTTCCCCTTTATTACTCCTACATAAAACCTTTCTTTATAACTTTGGGAAAGGAAACATAAGAAAGGGTGAGCTCAAATGCTTAGTAAAGGTAAAAAAAGATACATAAGAATAAAATAAGCATAAGAGTATTAAAACATGAGTATAACATTGTAAACTCATACCCTTCCTATAAAAGATCATAAAAATCAATCATGGAATACATATTGTTAGTTCATAAGACATGAATCATAAAGTAACCAAGGGAATGAGCTATAAAGGCATAACATAGGAATAAGAAATGGAATTGTGGCATACACATAAGCATAAAATTTTATTTCCATAGTAGTTAAGGATTAATTACAAGGTCATTTTTGTTGAATGGGTTTACTCCCCAAACCAATCTTGGTAATCATTGTTCACTCCCATGGCCATATTAGTAGACAAAGTCCTTTAATGAACTGAGTTCACTTCTCATTCCAACCATTCCTATCTCATGAGATATAAATATTTATCTAATTCAATGGAGGAATATATAGGTCCCACCCATATCATACAGAAATCATACATATGTGTTCCGCAAGATAATAAAACCTTAATCATATCATAACCCATAGAAATATATGGGTTTCATAAACATCATAACATGACCCAAGAAATTAAATGGGAATCATAAAAATATCCCACTAAAAAATATGTCACTTTTTTAAATGGGGGCATATCTGTTAGTAAAAGTACATTTTCTGTTGGTCAAATGTTTTACCAACATATATGTCTATGCCAATAAATTATCAGTAAAAAATATTTTTCTAAATGTTTTTGTGATAGATAAAATCATAATATTACAATTATAATAATACCAATAGATAATATATATGTTGGTTAAAATTTCTATCAATAGTTCTAATGACATATTTTTCTTTTAGTAATAATATTACCAAAATATAATATCTGTTTATAAATTACATTTTAATAAAAATTATAAATTTTTATTTCTAGTGAAATTGTATATTATATTTTTTAATTTATTATATATAACACAAATACTTTAATTATTAAAGATAATATGATTTTAACAAATGTTCAAAATTAAAAAAATATATATTAATAATGGAATTTAATGCAAAAGGAATCAATACAAAATTCAACCCCCAACAAGATCCATCGCACACCCCACTAACCCACAGCATCCCCCACACCCACCCACCCCTAACCTAGCCCATCCATACAAGTAGAATCCCATCAATTCCACACCAGGGACCAGTGAGAACCATTTCCTAGGACCAATGAGCTAGGAACTGTCCATCCATGCCACACCAGGGACCAGGGAGCACTAAAAACCCATCCATCCATGCCCTAGGACCAGTGATCTAATAGTAGCCCTTCCATGCCAGCAAGCCAATAGAAACCCATTCATGCCACACTAGGGACTAGTGAGCACTAGTAACCCATAATTCCCCAGGACCAATGAGTCAGCTCCATCTCAAATCAGTTCAAAATATCTACATGAATTGAAACCAAAATATAAATAAATGGAGTTATAAAAAATTATTTTCATAGTGAACATTTTTTCATCCTGAGGAATTTATTTTTGTCTAACAAAGTAGGAAAACATTCATAATAACACTTTATTTTTTCTTCCTTAATTTTGTAGAATTTAAATATATATATTAACTAATATTTGTGTTTTATGAATAGGATATTAGAAAAATTGGTGAATCCATTAGTGAATGTAGGAAAATACAAATCAAAAATAGTATGCTTTTATCTCATAGGCCCGCACATGCCATCATGGATCAACTCAAGTGGACTTGAAGACTGAATCTCCATACTTTTATGAGTATCTTGGACCATGTTACCATTTTAATATACATATCATATATCTATATTTCTCTATTAAACTTGGTTAGGTCTCTCATAACTTCTTATATTGAGATTTTACTCCAGTTCCTTTTACTGATTGTGATTAAATCTGGTTTTGTGGGAAATTAAATGGTGACCACTGTATAAATAAGAAAACATGTTTCACCTGATTTAAATTTACCTTAGAATATTATATTTATAAAATTTATATTTTACTTCCATCATAAATATAAAAAAAATTTAAAAAATTTTGTGTCATATAGATTCAGTGATTACTCTTACTAACTCATAAAGTACCCTTACAATGTTCTATGTTACTCTTACAATGTTTATAAATACTCTTATGATGTCTTATACTACTCTTAAAAATTTATTCATAACTCTTAAAAATTACCAGATAACACTTATGGAGTCATCATTTACTCTAATGAATTTTTCCTTATCCAAATTCTACACTAATTACCCACGATGTAGATAATTACTCTTAAAAAGTCACCATATACTCTTATAAAGTCTATAAAAACACTAATAAAGTATGAATTTATTATTATGAAATCATTAATGTCTCTAAAAATTCATAGATCACTCTTATGAAGTGTCATTTTACTCTTCTGATGTCCAGTGTTACCCTTTTGAATTCCTTCATTTGTCAAATTTCAATATGTTTAGTTAGTATAACAATTTCAGAGTTAGTACATGGCCATTTTTCAGCCTCAACTATAGAATTATAAATTTCTTCATAAAATTATATATTTACCTCAAATTATTATATTAGTAGTGAACACTTCTGATAAGCAGTTTCTAAGTAGTTTTATAAAACTTATTTTTGTAAAAAATATAACGATAAATAATAGAAGAATTTTAAATTTCTATAAGAATTTAAAATTGCATGAAGTTTTTATTTACCTATAAACATTCATTTATATGAAGTGGGATTTTTTTGTTCTTATGAGATATTAGTGGAGTCAAATAAGAACTCACAATTGATGTGGATGTCGGTTTGATAAGCAAGGAAGAAAACACAGGTGTTGTCCTAAAGCATAAGATCATTAATAAACAAATATAAGAACATTAATTATGTAAATTTTATAAAACCAGTTTCTTTCATGGAACTAAAGCTGAAGAACATGAATAACCAAATATATGTTATTTGTAATGTATACAAGTATGCAATTTTTATAGAATTATTCACCTGGATTTGAACATTTCCACAAATAGAGTGTAAGGATTGAACATTAATTTTGTAATTCAAGCTTCTAGTTACAATTATAGGATCTAAAAGGAAATACATGAAAGAAATATAATTGAATAATTACTAAGGTGTATTATATTGATGCTAACAAAAGAAGAATTGATATTAGTGAAAACATACCACTATATCATTTTGCATGAACCAATTGTGTCACTAAAATAGTGTTTGGATGTGAATTGTAATTCAAGCAGAGTGTTCCACTATATTCGAATCTCCAAGCTCAAACAATGATTAAATTCCAAAAATATATGCATTGGAACCACAAATATAGATAGATCAGACCTTTGTGTGAAAACCAGAACCTACAACTTCAAATTAAAATCTACCAAACAAGTCTTCAATCTAACACCATGGATGACACGTCGATCAAAGGCCCCAATAAGAACCATCACCATTGGGTGCAGACAATGCCATCGAGCACCATAATCCAAACCAAGATCCATTATTTCTAGACCATATTTTTCACCACTTGGAATCACCACTAAGCTAACTACAAATCATGGACTGAAGAACCACAGAATAAACAACACTGAGGAATGATTCCACCCTTAGGGAGAAACTTTCACTACGAGCCAACGTTGAAGCCAAACAAACCATAGAAAATAATTCAACAAAACAAAATCCAAAAGAATAAAATGAAAACACATAGTGATGATGACAATATTGAGAAGGAGAGATAAATAGGGGATGAAGTCCAGACCATCAAGGTTGAACATGTCATGAGCTTCCACCAACACTACAAAAACTTCCCAAAGCTGCCTTTTCTACCATTATCACACCAAATAAAGTGTAAAGTGCATGAATATTGAGAAAATATGTAAAATAAATAGTAATTAATTCTCTAAAATAATTTTCATCCTTTTACCTATACTTCCACTCAAGGTTTCATTGGATTGAATTGATGTGTTTGGCCAAAAACATCTTGAAAAATAATTAATTAGGAGTAAATGAAAAATTACAGTTATGAAATTATATGAAGTGATTATCGAAAACATGTTTGTATGATAGAGTGGTAATGAATTTAAATAAATAGTATATAAATATATTTTCAAAAAGATAAATTAGTTGAATTCACATAAAATGTTAACCAAGATAGTAGATTATAAATATAAATCTATATAAATGAAAAAATATTGGGAATATTGTAGAATGTTGAAAAGATCAATAGAAAACTAGATAATCTATTTTTCTGAAGTAATTTATGGTGAATATTATCTAATGATTAATATGGAAACTAATAGTCTCTTAAGAAGTATTGGGTACCATTTTGGATTTTAGGGAGTTTAAGGAATGGTTTCTAGCCCAATAGGTAGTCTCACTCTAAGAAATTGGGGGTTTTATTCTTCATTTAGTTGGTACAACTACATTTACATTGATCTAAAAGTAAAAAAACACACTTGATTTATCTCATTTTGTGTTACCAATACATAACCAAAACCATAGTTCTTGGTTAAGTGTGATACTAGCGAGCATCGAAATCCATATTTCCAAAGATTAAGTAAATAAGTCACTAAATTTGTGGCATACAAAAACCATAATGAAAAATTTATATTTACACATGAAATTTTACTTGGTAATTCTAATTAATTTATTGGTGAAAGTTTATTCAATTCACATATCCTACCATGAAATTTTTTAATGGAATGGTTTTAACTAGATAACATTGGTTAAGAGGGAGTGTTTTCATGCAAATAATTTAAGAAATACAAATCATCAAGCATGAGGAATGCCTATGGATGGTGCCATAAAAATTTATAGATTAAGTAACAATGAATTCAAACAACATAAAAAAATGTGTTTAAAAAATTAAAAAGTGTGACATATTAACAGTTTTAGGAAATTACAATGAAAAATTCCAAAAAAATGACTACACAAGTGATGTATCTATCACTAAAAATAGAAAAACATCAGTTAAAAAATGTATAAATTATTAAATGTTTAAGTGAAAAAAATGACTGAAGAATGAAAAAATCAAAAAAAAATAAAACACCTATCTCTCAAAAATCATAGTTTCTTCATTATACCATATTTTCTCACAATCCTGCAATACAAAAAACACATTTTTTACAAACTTTTCTCTTTATTTGTAAATGAAATGAAATAAAAGAAAAGAAATTATCAATTTTGAAATACAAGATGTATTTTGAAGTAAAACATTTGTAATGAGTATTGTAATTAGTTCATCTTAAGGATCCTAGTGAAGAACATTTATGACACTGAAAAAAAATTGTTCAGTTATACCATGAACCTTTGATATTGATCCACCACTCTTTAATCACTTGAGAACAAATAATCAATCTAGGGTTCAGGTTTTTAATCAAAAATGTAAGAAACTAACCACAATGGAGTGAATATGGGGGAAAAACACCCATTGGGCTTTCTATTCTAATGCTAGATTGGGATTCCTGGTGAAAAAAACCACACTAACAATTTTTTAGGAGATGGTAAAAGCAAAGCAATAAAAGTTCAAACAAAAGAATCAACCAAACCTTAAGAAGCGGAGAGAGAAAGCTAATATTTCTGAGTTCTATGCACATATTTATTTGAGGATACTATAGATTATGATAGTGACTACATTTCTTACAACATCCCTTTCTTATACAACATAATGTTATAAAACATGGAAATTAGATATGATTTTGATGGTATAATATTTAATATATTATGAATCAACTATTTTAAAGTGAAAATGTTTATAACATGATGTTGTATAATATAATTGTGTAGTTAAAAATAATAATGTATCTTTAGAAGGGATGTTCTCAGTAATTATTAGTGTAATTCATGTAGTGTATTACTCAGCATTCTTCTTATATTACATCTGCAAGTTGTATAGGTTTATGCAAATTTTCTTTTGTTTTAATCTATTGAATTTTTATGTATACTATAATTTCAGGACTTTATAGAATGTATCCATACTGTTAGAGGCATATATTATAGATTTATAGAATTCATTCCAAACACAAACATGATATAAGGATCTAGGATAGCTTTTTTAACTATGAGATATAAAACCACACCAAACATTTCAGAACTGTAAATTGAATAAACCATGATAATTATGTGCGAGGAAATACAACGAATAGCTAAAGTGCAGCTATGAAAATTCCAAGAATCAATATAAATAAACCGAAGAAACCATTCTCAAAGTACCAAAATAGAGCAAAAAACCCATGTAAAAGATGAAAAATACCATATCAAAATAGAATGTTTTCCTAACACTAACATGATATAAATTTATAAACATGAATAACTAAAATGAAATCAGATACTACAAATACTACTAGAGGTTGATTTGGGAACAAAGTAGAGAAGTGAGATGTGAGAGAGGACTGATGAATAGTCGATGTTGACATGGGGATATTCGGTATCCTACTGGAGGGTGATTCTGAAAAAGGAATTTTGCATGAGGAATCCAGTCAGGAATAGGGAGGGTGTTCAGGTGATGATGTTCATGGGTGACGTTGGCCAGGAATATTGAAGGGGTTCTTGTGAGGAGGTCTGCAAGGAACATTGTTCATGGGGAACGTCGGGTGCAGGGAAATCCATCCGCAGGGAACACCGTCCACAAGTAACGCCAGGTGTAGGGAACGCCATATGTAGGGAACGCTTGGTATGGGGAACACTAGAAACGGTGAAAAGATATTTAGGGTTAGGGGAGAGAGGTCGCAGGGATCGACAGTAGGGTGAGGAGGGGTGGGGTGGGGCGGGATGAGAGGTGTTATTTTGGGGAATATTAGTGTTTTTTTAATATATATATATATATATATATATAAATAGTTATAAATTTATATGAAAAATTATATTGTATAAATATTATGTATGTATGTATCAATATATATATATTACCAATAAAAATTACTAAATTGTGAATATTTTAATTAATTATATATTTTTATTATCAAAATGATATTCTCGTAATGGGTAATATATATCCATATATTCAATTTTTGGTAAAATAATTGATGTTATTGAATAATTTAGTGGTAATGGATTTTTTTTAATGGTAAAAGATTTCTTGGTAACAATAACTAATAATAAAATATTCATTTATCATTAAATAAATTATTGGTATTATTATGATAAGAAAACAGATTTAAATGTTAATAAAAGATTTGTTGGTATTGAACTACTAAAATAAAAAAATAAATATGTTATTAAAAATAATTTTTGGTACCAATAGTCAATATCAACAGGATTTATTATCTTTTAGAATTAATCATTTTTACCAATAGCTATATTATCTTTAGGAAATTTTATATTGGTAAAGGTCACTTGTTTTATAGTGTCATCATATCATAACCTATGGATAAGAGACAGGTTTCATAATAATTTCATCATAAAATAACCTGTGAAAGGAATCAATTTTCATAAGGGTTTTATCATGTTATAACTCATGTAATAGAAATAGGTTTCATAAAAAACATTTCACCAAAATCATAAACATTTAGAGAAATAATAAGAATAGTTTATTTAAATCATATCCCTAGAAAATAATAACCTTTATAAAAGGATTTCATCTTATATAAAGAATGATTTTGAAAGATCACTTCGAGAATTTCTTAAGAGAAAAATACTTTCTTTGAAAATCAATTTTTAAAACATAAAACATTTTCAAAATCCTTTTTTTTAAACAACTTTGAAAACTTATTAATTAATAATTAAAATTCACTTAAAACATTTCTTAAGGAAAATATAATTTTCACTTTTGAAACACTTTTTAGAACATAAAATATTTTTAATACATTTCTCTTTTAAAATATCATTGAAAACTTATAAAAAATATTTGAAATCATATAAATTCTTTTCGTTAAAAATAACCTTTTGAAAACATATAAAGGAAGCACTGAAAATCATTTAAAACACTTTTTAAACATAATAAATTTTTTAAAACATTTTTCATTGAAAATTTATTTTAAAACATATAAATGAATCTTTTAAAATCATTTAAAACTCTTTTTGAACATAAAACCTTTTTGAAAACCTTTTTCTTTGAAAATAATCTTTAAAACATATAAATAAAGCTTTGAAAATAATTTCACACACCATTTAAAACATCAAAAAAATAAAATATTTTTCCCTGAAAACTATCTTAAAATATCTTTTAAAAAAATTGAGAACATTTTTAGAAATCATGGTTTATGAATAAAATATATTTCTGACCGAATAGAGAGATAAAGTTAGATTTTATTAAAAATAATTTCTTAATTATATTAAGTAAAAATGAGTGGGAAAATGGTACCATTACTTGAAGATATCATAAATAATAAGAGAATAATAAAATCCCTTGGATTTCTTGAGATATGGGTCATAAGATTTCATCAATGGAAGCATAATCATAAATAATCTTGATAAATGATGAGATTGTATCAATAAACTATTACCACTTTAGTACCTTTTAATCATGAACCCATGAAATAATAACATTAAATGAAGCATAAATTATCATGAAAATAATTATATTCATGATGAAAAAATTAAAAATTCATTATATAAACCTTGTAAAATAATATTGGTGCATAACATAACATGTGTCTCAATGAAGGAAAATTGAGACAAAATTACATTACTAATTTGGTAACTTTTGAACCGTAAACCCCATTTAAGAGAGATTATAAAATGGATAAGTAAATACACATAAATTTAAGGATAATAATCATATAATAAATTCATGGTATGTAAATATATCACAAAAATGAAATGAGTGGTGAATATGGTATAATTCTAGCAGAAATAAAAGTGAGACTAGAAATCCCCTTACTACTAAAGTAACTTTTAAATGATGAGATTCATGAAATAATAACATCAATTAAAAAATTTAACATAATTAAATAAATTAAATTAATGATATAATATTTCATAGGGAAGTATATGTACCATATACTAAGAATAATTGGTGAATATAACATATATCTCACATAAATAACAAAGAGACAAGAAAACTCTTACCTTAAGTCTTGAGTCTCATCATACTTGTTAAAACCACATGTATAATAAATATAAGTCTATTATAAATCTAAAAAATAAACATATTAATTTATATAATACCATATATTATTTACTTATGACTTTATATTACCCATTTATTAACAATTCCATGTTAAAATAATGTTTCAGGTAATAACTACCTTGTTTTTTGTACATGTGTTGACTTATTATTCTTTATCCTCTTACTTAGATCATGATTTATTTATTTAAAAAAATTATAAAAATATAAAAATATCATATATATTCATTTTATATTTATTTATGATAATATATAAAATATAAAAAAAAGTAAATGAAATGCACCGTTCATGGAGACGATAAGTTGTATGTATGCATGAACGTTGTTTTCATTCTCTTGTCATTTTGGAAGAAATAAAGTATATAATGTATTTACATATATTTATATATTATCATTAAATTATAGTTATTATTTTATATATATAAATTTTTTTTGTTAAACCCATCCTTAATACATTCCTTTTAAAGGGTGAATGAATCACATCTCTTTGAAGAGGTGGTAGTCCACACATCCACAAACGAAGTTATCATATTCCCAAAAAATAGAAACCCTAAAGGTATGAGTTATATAATAATTATAGAAGAATAAATACATCATAAATATCACATATATCATATAAAAATATAAATTCCATCATTATTACAAACTTTGAGATGTGGAAATAGAAGAACAAATAACATCAGTTCATATGGTGGTAGTTTGTCGTACACACGAATGATGATTGTGTATCCAAATTGATAGAAGTGTGTGTGAGTGTAGTTCATATGGTTATAATAACAAAATATCATCATATTGATGATACTAATATTATTAAATAATCATGTAATAATAATAATTGATGGAGTGGAAAAAGAAATAAAATAAAAGTTCTTGTTTAAGGATGCTACCCCTTCTTTAGGTAACTCCTTTTGGTGTTCACCGAAGGGATTATTTGGTTGGATTTATAACTAAAGGTATGATTCTATGATTAAGTTAGGGAAGTTAATATTAAATTTGGATATAGGTTGGATGATTAAAATTTCATGATAGCTGTTAAGAAGTGAGGGGGTTAGTTCCCTTTTTATATTGGAGGAGTGTCATTCTTGTAGATATATAATGGTAAACAGTATTGAGAGGTCTCCCTTACATCATGTGCATCTAATAATGGTCCATATTCTATAAAAGGGAGGATATGGTCGAAATATGTCCATAAAATGGATTTTAGATATTTTTCTAGGTTATTTGGACCCTTAAGTTAAAGTTTAACCACTAAGTAAACTCATTTTCACCTTAATCACTGTAATTAATTTAAATTACTTTCACTAATATTTTTGGTAAAATATTAAGATATAATTATTATAAATTATAAATTATGATTAATAAAAATGCAGAATAAATTTTACCAAATTCTAAATAGATAAATAGAAAAATTAATTTAAAATTAATCTTGTATACGGGACGAGACAATAGGTTTGTAAAGTAAAAAATGTTTAAAAATTTGAAATATTTTTCTATAAAATTTGTGTTTGAAATTAAATAAAATGAATTAAATTGTATTAATAGATGTATAATTGATATAAATATACTTTAAAAACAATTTAAAATATAAAAAAGTATATAAATAAATATATAAAAAGGTGGTTTCAATTAAAATTCATTGTTTTTTAGTATTCATCAAAAAATGAAACTTCTCAAAAAAATACCAAAAATTAACCCAATGTAAATTTTTATATTATGATTTCAAAAATGAAAATTAGTTTTTCAAACAAAAATTATAAACATGTCAAAATTATATATAAAATAGGTGCGCCATTAAATGGTGATAAAATTACCTTTTAGAAAAATACATTATTTTATTCATAACATTTGGTTTATTCTTATGTTATACCTATAAAATATATTGAGTGTAAAAAAATTATTGAATATATAATATATATTAATTTTATTAAAAAATCATCAAATTTGGTTTGTTTAATTTATTGAGATAAAATTATGTTTGTACATAGAAAAATAATTTTCTTAGAAATAGAATTTATTTATTTTCAAATAGCTCTTAATTTCATTTATAACTAATTGATAACTAGTGTATCCATTTTATATACATGTGTAAATCATATTTTCACAATTTAGTTAATATTTTTCCTAAATTCTATTCCAATATCTATGTGGTAACTATAATAATATTTTATTAACAATATTTCTAGTATATTATAGTTTATTAAAACATATAATTTTTTATAAATCAAGATATATAAGAAATCATCATTATATGTAACACAATAAAAACATAGTGTTGCGTGTACCGCAAGCTAATCTAAGTGTAAAGTGTAGTGAAATGTTAACTTGGGGTTGTATGAAACTCAATACAAACTTAGTGATTTCATATAACAAAATATATATTCAATGTTGAGTGAAATGAAAAATTTCGAAGAGATTAAATTAATTTTAAAGAAATATTTCACAAAATATCAAGATGTTACAGATTTTCCACATTGAGTGTTTATAGTTTTGATTGTTTGTACTAGTTTCATAATATCAATGTCTTTATTAATTATTATTTCAAATCTCATCATTTATAGATCATTAAACTTACTATTATAGAGTAATTATATATATTTATGATGTTTTTTACTCCTTTAATTAGTGTATTAGTCTTTATCCTTAAAGATAAAATTGATAACAAGCATGTTTCAGTAATCCTTGATGATCAAAGTGTCTTTTCTTGATTAATAAATTAAATATAGATATAAAATCTCCAAAAACAAAAAAAAATTATTTAAAATTATATATCATATTACACCAATAATGATGTTCCAATATTCATTACTGATTTAAATTTAAAGTATTGTTCAATTATGTGGTTAGACCGACACAAACATGAACATTCCCTAATTTAATGAATGGTTATGAGTGGGTTTTGTTATAATATAATGATACCAAAAGAATAATTATCTTATTTTATTTTTATTATTTTTATATATAAAAATTATAAGGAATTATAAAAATAAATAATAGATATTTAAATATTACAAAATTTGAATAAAATATTATCCTCATAGTATAATTATTTTAAATGATTAAAAAATGATGATTTTTTGTTAATAATATCATTAATGGGTTATTAAATTTTTCATACCATAACCTTAATGGTATTATTAATATAATATTTATTTTTTAATTTTATCCTCACATCCATCACTTTAAAGGTGTTTAAGGAAAACAAAACATGATTCGTAGTGTAGGCAATAGTCTGCATAACACACGAATGACGGTTTTATTTTTTAAAATGGATGAGGTATATGAATAAACAATAATTATAACAATAATATAGTAAAATTATTGTATATAAATGATTCTAATATCATTATATTAGTTTATGAGAATAAATTTGAAATAAGACAATTATGAAGAAAAACTAAGTAGTTGATAATACTCATGTTGTGGACTTAAATTTTCCATGGAAGTCTCCTTGAAAATTAAGGCCTTATTATTGATAATGGTGACAAAAATATATTAAATATGGTATGGGGTTATTTGAGGACAAAACTGGTATATTTTAAATATGAAATTCTATGAATTTTTTTATTGAAGTGGAGAATATGTTGCCCTTTTATAAGTGAAGGTACGGATAGTTTTGGTAGTGATCCTTACATTTTAAATAATTTAAAGTTTATATTCATGTTTAAAAGGAAATGAAATGGAAAAAATAGGTGAGAACAATTATTTTGGTTTTAAACTGACCTCAAACACTCCTTCTTAGGACAACTTTGAGTAATTTATGGATTTTTTAACTTTTATCCTTTTAACCAAACATACCATCACCTTGGTAATTAATTTCTAACCTTAATAATTAATTTTAATGAAAAATATTAAGATTAGAATATTTAATTAATTTTATACTTATAATTTTAAATTTGAATATAATTTTATCAAATAAAATTTATAAAGGTGTGTAATGTAAATTTTAAACTAAACACACCTAATCATGTAAAAAATGTTTTTTGAGAAATGATGTTTTTAAGATTTAAATATATATATATACATTAGATAAAATTTTATTGGATATTGATTTAAATGAAATAAAATTATTTTTAAAAAAAATATAATAATGGATATAAATCTTCCAAGGAAAACAAAAACCAAATTTCGATTGAAAAATACTTGATTCTAAGAAAAGACCAAAAATAGTTTTTATATTATGTAACCTTTTAATTAGTTACAAAAATGTTTTCCAATAGTTTTATAAATTCAAATAATATTTTAAAATTAATAATTATTTCATCAAATTAATATTTTATTACTTAAAAGTTTTTATAAATTTATATTTCATTCTTATATAGTGGTAAAGTCAAACAAATTACAAGTTTTGTAAAAACTGTATTTTTCAATTAAAACTCAAACTTTTTAAAAAAGAATTAGAAAATCAAACTATGTAATTTTTTATATGAGGAATTCAAAAATGAATTTTATTTTTATTAATTTTAAATTACTAAATTTTTAAATTTACTTTTTGAATAAAATCAAAAAATATAATGGAAAAATCATTTTAATTGGAGAATGACATTTTAAAATGTTGATTGTTATTATTATTAGTTCATATCATTTACCAAATAAATTTTTGTTAATAAATTATTAATATTAAAAATAATTTATTATTAATCATATGTTTCTTGAAATACAAATTTACATCACATAAAAGAAATTTTTTAGAAAAATTCTTTTCTAAAAAATAAATTTTCTTATTTTTCATTTTAGGTAAACTACTTGAATTTCATTCATATTAAAAGTAGCCTTTATTTTCAATGTATATATGATTAATAATGTGGCTACTCATATTCATTACCACTAGTTCAAAATATTGGTTTATAATGTATTTACTTAAATATTTATATTTTATCTAAATATATCATTGTTTTGTTTAAATACGGTGTTGTGTGTAGAGAAAACTATCAAAATAATTGAATTATTTAAAGGTAATCGTATATTATAATTTTTGGGTTCTACACCAAGGGGATACATTGGGTAAGATGAGGAACTTTTTCTGAAAATCATCAATCTGGAGTCCCAACTCATGTAGCTCTATGGGTTCTGTAATATAAAAATCCATAAAAACCAAAGAAGGGCCTAGTTGTAACTCTTTCTAAAACCGGAAATCAGGTCAAGGGGGTAGTGTCACAACCTCATCCTAAAATACATTAAGAAACTCCTAAACAATTTTGGGGATCTATAAAACCTAGGTCACCACCAATAACTCCACCAATTGAGATAAAAGGATCTTGGAATGTAATCCACCCATCTAATCACTCTACTCACCAATAAACACCACTATATGTCCCTCCATAATAGAAAACACAACTATCATCTAGAAATAGTCAACAAATTCATGCATGGAGTAAAAAATTATTCCAAGAATAAAATTTTATGGTGGCATTATAAATAAGAATAAACTCCCCACTGACTAATACTTCCCTCTATTAGTATATACCCTGACACACATAAAATATGAATGACTGGTGTCCAACTATAATATACAACACCAAGTAAATTAGAAGCCTTTAAAAATATATTTCTAATTTTTAGATGAGATCCAGTGAAACAAAAGAGCCTGAATATATAAAATCAAATAAAGAAGAGAATATATTATTTGGTAAACTGGTCATACCTCAAAGAACATCTAGTCCATCAAGAAATGACACCTTCATAGTATGCATTTTCCTAAATCCAACTTCAATACATCAATGTTGATGAACCCCATAACCATACTCTAGACTGGGTACCTAAGGACAATTACCATCATTGGTTTGACCTCTACCAGATCCATCTCCTCTTAGAAGCAGAAAAAATGTGGGCGGCCTCTACTGCCACTATGGCTAGAGTGGTTCTTGACTTCCTAAACTAAATAGTCCTCCTTAAGAATATGGTAACTAATCCTAATGTTTATTATAATCCCTGAATGAATAGTATGTTAATGGATATACCTCAGTAGAATCTCAAGAGCCACCAACCCTAGAAAATCTTGGACCATACTATTGAGTTCAACTATTTATAGATCAAAACCTCGACTGTCTCAACATATGTGATCCTCCACCTAAATATATATTCCTAGAGAGTCTCTATTAATCCTCCTTTTGGTGCAATTCTCCCTATGATTGAATATGATCACTTACTTCCACATTCTTCTACACCTCCAGATACTTAGGAAGAATATATGTGGTGATTATATATCTAATTGTTAGATGCAACACATTCTCAAGATTATATGCTCTAAAGTCATCATTAGGAAAGATATCATGAGGGAAATGTAGGATTTCCTAAAACCTCATCCCAATATCTCACATGATCAGTATCTCTTACTAAATGGGGAGAATCTCTTTTTAAATTTTAAGAATCTATAAACTAGGATAATAACTCTATATGGAACTCCTTATAGAAGTCATCCTAAGAAACATCCTCCTTCGACTCTCTAAGGTATGACATCCACCACTGGTGACCTACTCCCCACATCTGACTCATGGTAAATGGAACCCATTGTTCAAATAAATCTTGAATAATACTAAATTAAATTAGGATATCTTCCATCTAATTCTCTATATCTATGTTAGATAGTCTCTCCTACATATTTCTAGACTATAACACTAGAAATCACACAAAACACTCTATCATGTCTCATCATCCTCTATCTGATCAAGGCTCTAAAGATCGACTGAATAAACAAGCTAAACCTCTACCTCCTAAACCAAATGTGTATGATAAACATGATCCATCTCTAAAAAAACACAAGGTAAGGAAGCCTAAAATTGGTAGCATGAAATTTATTTAAATTAATTAGTTTCATTTTAATTCCTAAAACACCTCATTCGATCACATATGAAAACAATCATGATTTATGTACTTAATCAAGGCCTCTACCCCAGAATCAGTATTGTCTTACCTAGGGTGTTTAATAAGATTAAGGCCCATGAATTAGATCACAGGAGACCATAAACACCTATTTCATAGCTGGTATCCATTGCTACATCACACACTATGTCTGACTAAAAATGATTCCCTACCATTCCCATTTAAGCCTCACCAGTGTCAAACTATTAAGTACATCCTTTATCTCCCCCAAAACCATTAATATCACTCTTCCATGACCCCCCCCCCCAATCCCTCCTCTAGTATTCCATGGGTTTTTATCTAGCATCGAGGGTAAAAAACACTCAAATAGGAGGCATCACCCATAGTTTATGAAAAATACCCATAGGGAATATTAATAACCACCAAAAAACTTTGTTATATAATATAAAAGAAACAAAAATACTACATCATGTATGTCAGTAAATAAAAATAAATCTATAAAGTAAATACCATAAATGATAAGGAAACAACCCCACTAAAACTCCAATATCTATGCTAGTCATATCCAACTCAGTCCCCATAACCATCCTAGAAACCTAAAAAATAGTTTATAAATTAACGGTGATCATAAAATGTATACTAAGTATTATAAATCTCAAGGAATCCTATGAAGAAGTGAAAAAATTATTCATATCTACATAGAACTAATAGAAGAGCCAACCACACCTAAACATGCTAAATAGACATCCAAAACTCACAAAGGATAACTGACCGATATCACAATAGATTACTAAGATAATATCAAAATAAATTTGATAAATATTCATTATATCAACTTCTCTATTGAATTTCCAATATCATTGCCCAACATCAATCATCTTGTGCTCCCGTCCCTTTTATTCCATCTTATCATCACATATCCAACAGTCTCTAATGTTAGTAAAGTCAAAAACCTACCTACCTTAGCCTTCTATAGGGATGAATATCTCATGTTGGAATCAATATCCTCATACATATATCATGTGCCACAACAACATTGTAATACTCATAGTTTTTATAGACCTTTTTGTCAAATAAATTAAATTTACATTTATGTATTGACATGCACTAAGTCAAACATTCCTTTCACATGGCATTGACTTGGCCTAAATTCCACATAACCAACTCAGAATACATTACATGGAACATTGACTCATTATATGTTACATGCAACACTAACTTGGCATGTGTTACACGCAACACCAATGTTTCTAGGAAACATCATTTTATTGTTATAATTATTTAACTGAGATAATTATAACCTATTAAAATTAGTAATATGAATAGTAATAAATACTTTTCAAATATATTTTATAATTGTTTTATATAAATAAAACATATTGATAATGAAAGATATTATTTTTGGTAAATTCCTTTTATGTTTAAAAATTTCATTTTCCCGAATAAACTGCTTTTATTGTCCTTCTATGAAAAATAATAAATTTAATTTTAGACACATTTATAAATTTAATTTGATAAAATAAACTTAATTTTTTAATTTATAATTTTGAAATTATCTTAGGGTTAATTTTTGGTACTTTTATGAGAAACTTTATGTTTTGATGAATAGTGAAGAATACAACATTTTAGCTGATAATTGTCTTTTTTTAAAATAATTATTAATGTTAAATTATACATTAAATTTTTTTTAAGGTCACATTATGTAAATTATAAATATATTAATACAATTTATTTAATTACAAAAATTTTCACTTCAAAATTGAATATAAAAACTTAACAAATGTTTGAACATTTTGCTAATTTAAAAACCCATTATTCCGTCCTATCTATGGGATTAACATTAATCTTAATTTTTCCACTTCTGTGAATTAAATTTCAAAAAACTAACATAAAAATTTTTAATAAATATAATATTTAGAGTCTAATAAGATCAACTTAATTTTTTACCAAAAATATTAGTAAAAGTGATTCAAATTAATCCTAGCGATTAAGGTCAAATTAAGCTTAATTAGAGACTAAACCTTAATCTTAGGGGCCCAAATGACCTATAAACTTTCCCAAAACCTATTTTATGGAAATTATTTTACCATAAACCTTTAATTATTAATTTAGGTTGGTTTTTATGAATATTTTAGGTAAGAACAAGTGTACACTTAACTTGGTTTCAAAAATTCTAAGTGAGTCATTTTCCTTCTCTATAAAAGGCCGCCACCTCTCCCACTTCATTACACCTATGAAACCTATTAATTTAGGAAAATATATGCCCAATTAACTTCCCATAAATCCTCCCTTCCTCCTATAATATTTCCCTTGGGTAGAGTGCAATCCAAGGAAGCCTTTTGGCACAAACCAAAAGGAGTTATCCGATTAAGAGGTAATGTCTTCTCTCAAGTCCTTTATTTTATGTTCTTTCACCACCCCCTACACTTTATTTTTTCCATGATTGTATAAAAACACCAGTATAATCAATATAATAGGATTTTTTTAGCTATGGTTTAAAACTACACTTACACACACCTCTATCAAATGGGTAACGAACATATTGTTTATGTGTACGGCGAACTACCGTCTCACTAAATAATGATTGTTCAATTTTTCTTACCACCTATCATGGTAAAAATTATGATGGAAAATCTATTTATATATTTTATATACTAAATTTATTATTTATTTAATCTTATTTATTCCTTTTATAACACATATCTTTTTCTATTCTATTTAGTGTTAATACGATAATTTCGTTTGAGGAAGTATTGACTACCACCCACTCAAAGCAATATGATTTGTTCATACACTACATGGATTGTATTAAGGATGGATTTAGTGAACATATAATACATATATTATATCATAAATATAATATGATAATGATATATATGTACATATATGTCTTTTACTTTCTTTATTTTAACACGACAATTAAATGGAAATAGTGTTCATGCATACGTATGGCCTACCGTCTCCATGAACGGTGCATTATATTTAATATTTATATATTGAATAGATTATTATAATTCACATATATAGTATATAAATGATATTTATATCATGGTTTACACTCTTTAAATCGTGATAAAAATTATAAATACCAAATATATAATAAATTAAGAAACATGAGAAGAATAAAGAGAATATTACCTGAAGTGAAACCTTAACATAGGATTGTTAATAAGTGGGTAATATAAGGTTATAATAAAACCATATATATAATAATATGGTTCTTTAAAATATGTATAATAAATTTATATTTATTATACAGGTGGTTTAAATGAGTATGATAAGAGTCAAGACACAATGTAAGGGGATTTCATCTCACTTTTAATTTCTATGAGATACATGCTTTATTCACCACCAACTCCATTTGTGTGGTGTGTATACTGTACATGGATATATTAAATGATTATTATAATTATATTTATGGGTATTTACATATCCATTCTATGATATTTATTTCATGGGTTTTAAGTTTAAAAATTTACCAAATCGTTAAAATAGTTTTTTATCAATTTTTCTTCTTTGAGACTTATGTTTTCTTATGCACCTAAATTATCTTTTGAGGTGTATATACTTCCATTTTACATTTTATATCATGAATTTACTTTCTATAATTATATTTTAATCTTAATTTAATTTATTTTCTTATATGGAGATTATGATCTCAATTTAATAAGTTATAAGAGTTTATTGAGATAATCTCATCGATTTTCAAGATTGTTTATGTTTATGATTATTTTGATGAAATATTATAATTCATATCTCAAAAACACTCATGATTTTACTTATCCTCTATTTATTAAAGATATATCCCTATATTAGTACCATTTTCCACTCTTTGGTACTTAAGATAACATATTTAAGTAAAATTGGATTATCTCTCTCTTTGGTCGAAAATTTATTGTATTCAAAAACCATGTTTTCAAAAAAGTTTTCAAAATATATTTGAAGCCCATTTTTTAGGTAAAAGGATTTTAAAAAAGTTTTATATGCTTTCTTTATAACTTTTCAATGCTATTTTCACAGAAAACTATTTTCAAAAATGTTTTATGTTTAAAAAACATTTTCAATACAGGAAGGATATTTAACTCAATAAATGTTTTAAAAGATATTTCAAAATTATTTACAATCTAAGATAACATCCATGGGTGTTACTAATGACTTTATGAAGAAATTATGAAATATATCCAGTCATATCATTTCTCTTAATGTATTATGTTTTGATGGCATGATATTTGTGGAACCCATTTCTCTTTCACAGGTTATATTCTTTTGAAACTCATTTCTATTTCACAGGTTATATGATTTTGAAACCCAATTATTTTAAAGGGTTATATTTATTATGAAATAACTATGAAAACTATCTCTTTCAACAATTTATGATATGATTACATGTTTATGATACCCATTTCATTGCGTAGGTTATGATATGATTGTTTATGATTTTGTGTCACATGTATGTATGATTTCATTATGAGATTTGTGGGACCTATATATCCCTCAAATTCATTGGGTAAAAATTTATATCTCATGATATTGACTAAGATGGTCTTGAGAATAAACCTTGACTACTAAGATGGCCATGGGAGTGAACCATGACTACCAAGATGGTATGAGGAGTGAACTCATGCTACTAATATGGTCATGGGAGTGAACCATTACAACCAAGATAGTATGGGGAGTGAACCTATACTACCAAGATGGTCTTGGAAGTGATTCCTTGGATACTATGGAAATCATATTATATGTTTATGTGTCTTCCACAATTCAATTTTTTATTCCTACACTATGCTTTCATGTCTTATGGTATTTATTTCCATATGATTTTTGTATTATGAACTACCATGATTTATTTCATGATTCATATTTATGATATTTGATATGTAGGGTATGATCTTTGATTTTCATGATCATTTCTCATACCCTTATTCTCATGATTATACTTACATATCTCACTTGTTTACCCTTATTGAGCATTTTAGATCACCCCTTTTTATGTTTTCTTCCCCAGGTTATGAAGATATGTATTATGTTTGATGTTTATAAGAAGTGTGATAGTCAATAAGAACCTAGTGGGAGAAAAAGTATCTCACTTATGTATCATTGTTTATGTTTCCATTTTTTCAAAGGCACTGGACTAGTATGGTCTTTGGGCGCATGTTTATATAATGTTTTAAGTATTCCACAAATTTTATGTAATGTTAATGTATTAAAATTGAGGGTTTTTATAGTTGGTATAAAATAAAATGTTTAGCTAACCTTTGGAATATAGGATGAGAAAACCTTATTGAGAACCCTAAGGACATGTCTAAGGATAAGTTTAAGAGTAAGGAAAATTGTAGGAAAATGTCCTGGAATTTTGGTGAAGGATAGAGTGATTGGTTTCCTAGAAATACATCCCTTTTTGGATAATACAATTGGATGTGTCTCTGGAACAAATGTACCTAGGGGTAACAACTCTAACAAGATGTTCAGGGCCTGACTCGCGGTAATATGGTATATGACAATGGGTCTTGCTGCACACCTGGTTTAACACTTCTGTGGTATATGCTTTGGGAATTCACAAAATCAACATGAACCATTATAAAGGATTTAAATAGAACTTGTCTATGAATAACCTGGGATAAACCTAAGGTTTCATATATTAAGAAAGGTGTCATAACTTAGACATCCTATAAGTGATTTTTCATGATTATTTGGTTCCTTAACATGATAATTATTTCTTACTCTATAATTTTGGTTTTAGTCAATGGATAGAACCTTAAGGAACTGTGTTAATGGTGATTGGAACATAAAATGAAATGATTGTCCTCCTGAGCAACTGAATTCTATGAGAGATGGAATGAAAAACCTCATTGTTATGATCACATATTTTTCCCACACTATAAATCATGGTGGGAATCCAAATTAGAAAAGTAGGTAATAGGATTTTGTTGAGTCTTTCATGAAGAAATTTACACATTATTTCAAATGTTATTATGATCCACTTATTTTTGAATAATGGATCAGTACTACTGAGAAGATATTATTCGTTCTCTAGTGTTTAGATCATGAGAAAGTCATTCTGGATGTCTATTGGTTAGAAGGCAAAGCAGACCAATATTGGACTCTAATAAATAATACGCGACAGCAAGATGATATTGAATCCATGGATTGGGATGAGTTTAAGAAATTATTTTTCAATAAGTACTTTTTTCAGATTCTTCATACCAATATGGAGAAAGAGTTCCTTGAGTTGAAGCAAAGGGATGATGAATTTTTTGGTACCTATGTGGCTAATTTCATGAGACTTGTGAGGTATGCTTCAAGAATTATCATCCAACCAGAAATTAAAGTTGATAGTTTCTTCAGTGGCTTAAATACAAGTCTCAAAAGGGTGTTGTCCATAAGAGAATTTAGTAGATATGAAGAGATTGGGCGTTGTGAAATCAAGGTTGAAATGTAGGTTGGAGTCATGTAAAAATATCATAGTTTTGACAAGAAGAGGGAGATAGAGTTTAAAGAGAAATATAAAAAAATGAAGAGAATAATATGAGCTTCCCTTTATGCTCTAAGTTTTGGAAGAAGCATGGAGGAAATTTCCTTAAGGGGTCTAATAAATGTTTTAAGTGTGTAAGGGAAGTCCATCTAGAATTTGATTTCCAAAGTGATGGGAATAAGTTAGCTGATGTAGTTAATAGGGAAAAAGTGACATAGAATTCACCTCCCACGATTCAGTTCTACAAGTGTAAGGAGAATGGTAATTATGCTAAACACTTCCCAAACCTAAGGGTTGGTTATGATGATCAACTTCAGCAACATATTAATCCAAGGTAAAATGGTAAATCTCATTCAATTTCTATTTTTGGTGAGGTGTGAGATAACGACGTGATGAAAGGTACACTTACCATCCACTCTAGAACTACTAATGTCATATTTGATTTTAGATCTACCCACTCTTTTATATCTAAATAATTTTCTAAGGGTGTTAAGATTCCAAAAAAAACACTTAGATGTGGAATTTACAGTACAACCCCCTAATGGTGCAATAATTTCATATCAAGTCTATGATTCCTATCTGATGAACTTTGTGGGAATTTGATTTCTGTAAATCTTTTCATTCTTCCTTTGGTTGAATTTTATGTCATCTTAGTCATGGATTTGATTTCTCTGCATAAATATCACATCAATTGTTGAGTAAGGGAATTCACTTTTGATATTTCAATCCCTCTTATGATCATCCATCAATGTGATGATAATCATGAACTTCCTATGGATATTACATCCAATTTATAGGTCTTATTTTCTATTCAAAATGGTTTTTTATCTCAAATGATTAGGGAGAAAATTGACATTGATGATATGCCTATTTTTTGGGATTTTGTGGATGACTTTTCAGAAGAGTTACCTAGTCTTCCACCAAAACGTGAATTTGAGTTCTCAATAGAACTCAAAAATAGTTCCACACCAATTTCAAAGAATCCTTATATAATGTCTCTAATTGAGTTGTAGGAATTGAAGAAGAAACTCCCAGAAAACATTGATAAGGGATTCATTTGACTAAGTGTTTCACATTGGGGTGCACCAGTTCTTTTTGTGAAGAAAGAAATATGGATCAATGAGACTATGCATTGATTATCAAGAGTTGAACAAGATCAATATCAATAATAAGTATCATATACCCCTTATTTATGACTTGATTGATCAACTACGTGGAGCTCAATAATTTTCCAAGATTGACCTTAATTTTGGATATCATCATTTGTGGGTTAAAAAATAGGATATACCCAAGACAGCATTTTTTACAAGGTATAGACACTATGAATATATAGTGATTCCTTTTGGTCTTAATAATTCCACTATTATATTCATGGATTTAATGAATAGAGTCCTTATAGATTACCTTGATCAGTTTGCAATAGTCTTTATAGATGATATTCTTATCTATTGAAAGTGAAAGGAAGAGAATGAAGATTACTTTATAGTTATAATAAATACCCTAAAGAAGGAGAATCTATATAAAAAATTTAAAAATTATGAATTTTTTCTACAAAAAGCTTTATTTTTTGGTCACATAGTCTTAATAGATGGTATAGAAGTAAATCCATCAAAGACAGAGGCTATTGAATGATGCACGAGACCAACCATGGTAACTAAGATTCATAGATTTCTTGGTTTAGCTAGATATTATCAATGGTTTGTGGAGAATTATTCACAACTATCTAATCCTCTGACCAAGTTAACTCAGAAGGGTGTAAAGTTCCTATGGATAGATGAATGTGATGAAAATTTCAAGGAACTGAAGAGAAGGTTGGTCAGTGAACCTGTGCTTTTATTACCCTATAGTGGAGAAGGGTTTGTAATCTATAGTGATGAATCCAAGAAGGTATTGAGATATTTTCTTATATATAATAACATTTTTATCATTTATTCCTTATAATAGTTGAAGATTCAGGAGTAAAATTACCCCCAACTCATGATTTGGAGTTAGTAGCGGTAATTTTTTCATTAAAGATATGGAGGCATTATCTTTATGGAGAAAAGTTTGATATATATACTCATCACAAAAGCATGAAATATATAGACACAGAGAAGGAGTTGGAAATGTGCTAGAGAAGATGGTTAGAGTTGATAAAAGATTATGACTGCTCAATACATTACCACCCTGGGAAAGTGAACAAGGCGGCCGATGCTTTGAGTCAAAAGGATCATACTAGATTATCCATGATGAGGATCACAAAAGATCCAATATTTCTTGATTTTAAAAGGAAGGTTATAGAAATCCTAAAGGATAGGGAAAATATTATATTTCTAAAATTAATGTTCAACCCTCTATCCAAGTAAAGATTAAGGAGGCACAGAAGAGGGATGAAGAGATGCAAAAGAAAGTCAAAAATGTTCCCCAATTTAACCTTGACCAGGATGGAATGATAAGGTTCAGGATCCATATATGTGATTCTTCCATTCCAGATTTTAAGATGGAGTTATTAGATAAAGCTCATAGTTTTTCATTCTCTATTCATCCTAGAATTATGAAGATGTATAAGTACTTGAAAGAATACTTGTCATGGGGTGTAATGAAGAGAGATATTGTAGAGTTTGTATCTCAGTGCTTGGTATGCCAACAAGTTGAGGTTGAAATAAAAAAAGTCAAAGGGGATGTTTCATCCATTACCCATACCAGAATGGAAATGGGAGAACATTACTATAGATTTTTTCATGGGACTACCCAAAACTTATAAAGGGTTTAATGATATATGGGTGGTAGTTGATCACCTTACTAAGTCAGTACACTTTATCGCTATTAGAGAAGACTTCTATCTAGATCAGCTTTCTAGGATATACATTAAGAAAGTGGTAAGGTTTCATGGAGTACCACATTCTACTAGATCAGATCAGGGTCCAAGGTATACCTTAAAGTTATGGAAAAATCTTCAGCAATAACTTGATACAGAATTGATTTTAATCACTTCTTATCATCCTTAGATAGATGTTCATTCTGAAAGAAAAATTCAAACCCTATAGGATATTTTGAGATCTTTTCTCTATATTTCAAAGTTTGTTCGGATCAACACCTTCCTCTAATTGAGTTTTATTATAACAATATCTTTCACTCAAGCATTCATATGGCACCGTATGAATCTCTCTATGGGAAGAAATGTAGAGCTCCAATGTTCTTGGATGAGGTTGGAGAAAGAAAGCTATTGGGACATGTGATTACTGAATAAATGTTCAAGAAGGTTAGAATCATACAGTAGTATATCAAGACAACTCAAATTTGGTAGATAAGTTAAGTTGATAACTACCGACGTGACCTAGAATTTGAAGTTGGTGAAAAAGTGTTTCTATGAATCTCATCATGGAATAAAGTTATTATATTTAGGAATAAATGGTAACTAATCCCTATGTATATAGGTCCCTTTGATATTCTTGATCATATCGGGACATTATCCCATCACTTGTCACTTCTTACAAATATATCTCAAGTAAATAATGTGTTCCGTGTATCTATCATGATGAAGTACATAACTGACCCTTCACATGTACTGAACTTATATTTCATACCATTGGAGAAGGATCTTTCTTATTAGGAGCAACCTATTGAAATTTTGGATAGTACAGAGAAAGTTCTACAAAATTAGACCACTCACCTGGTAAAAGTTTTATAAAGAAATCACTGGTTAGAGGAAGCTATGTTGGAACATGAGGATATGATGAAACAAAAGTATCCTTATTTGGTGTTACCTAAGTGATTAATTTCAAGGGAAAAATTCATTTTAAGGGGGGTATAATGTAACACCCTGAGTTATTATGGACCTTTTTTTGAACAAATTAAATTTTCATTTATGTCTTGAAATACACTAAGTCAAACATTAATTTCACATGGAACCAAATTAGAATATGTTACATGACACAAAATCATCATATGTTACAAGGAACATTGACTCATCATATGTTACACACAACACTGACTTGGCGTACGTTACACGCAACACCGATGTTTCTATGAAACATCATTTTACTGTTATAATTATTTTAATGAGATAATTATAACCTAGAAGTTAAAATTAGTAATATGAACAATAATAATTACTTTTTAAATATTTTTTATAATTTTTTTATATAAATGAAATATATTAAAAATGAAATATATGATTTTTGGTAAAGTCATTTTATGTTTAAAAATATTGTTTTCTCGAATGAACTGCTTTTAATGTCTTTTTGTGAAAAATAATAAAATTAATTTTAGACACATTTAAAAATATAATTTGATAAAATAAACTTAATTTTTTAATTTATAATATATAAATTATCTTTGGGTGAATTTTTGAGATTTTTCTAAGAAACTTTGTTTTTTTATGATTAGTGAAAAATGCTGCATTTGACTTATTAACTACCTTTTCATTTAAATAATTATTAATGTTAAACTATACTTTAAATTTTTTTAAGGTAAAATTAGATCAATTATAATTATATTAATACAATTTATTTCATTATAAACAATTCCAATTAGAAATTGAATATAAAAACTTAACAAACTTTTGAAAAAAAATCTACTTTAAAAACCTGTTATTTTGTCATGTCTGCGGTATGAGCATTAATATTAATTTTTCCACTTATATGAATTGAATTTAGAAAAATTTACATAAAACATTTTAATAAGTATTATATTTATATTCTAATAATATCAACTTTTTTTTCCAAAAAAATTAGTAAAAGTGATTAAAAATAATCACAGTGATTAAGGTCAAATTAAGCTTAATTAGGGACTAAACCTTAATCTTAGGGGGGTCTAAATGACCTATCAACTTTTTTAAAACCAAATTTATGAACATTATTCGGCCATAAACATTCCATTATTGATATATTTTTGTTTTTTATGACTTTTTTAGGTAAGAACATATGTACACCTAACTTGTTTTCAAAAATTCCAAGTGAGTCCTTTTCCTTCCCTATAAAAGGCCACCATCTCTCCCACTTCACCACACCTCTCAAACCTATTAATTTTAGAAAAAATCTACCCAATAAACTTCCTATAAATCATAAATTCCTCATATAATCCTTCCATTGGGCATAATTCAATCCAAGGAATCCTTTTGGTGCAAACCAAAAGGAGCTACCTAATTAAGACGTAACATCTTCTCTCAAGTCCATTATTTTATTTTGTTTCTCCATCCCCTTATCCTTCTTTTTTCCATGATTTTATAAAAACAAAAATATCCTAAATATACTATTTTTTTATGATAATTTTTCAACCTATACTTACACACACCTCCATCTAATGGATAACGAACATATTGTTTATGTGTACGGCGAACTACTGCCTCACTAGATAACGATTGTTCAATTCTCCTTACCGCCTCTCATGGTAGAAATAATGATGGAAAATATATTTATATATTTTATATATTACATTTATTATTTATTTAAACTTATTTATTCCTTTTACAACACATATCTGTTTACTTTCTATTTGGTGTTAATACGATAATTCTGTTTGAGGAAGTGTGGACTACCGCCCTCTCAAAGCAATATGATTCGTTCATACACTAAATGGGTTGTATTAAGGGTGGTTTGATTGAATATATAATTCATATATGATATAATAAATCTTTTTTAATAATGATATATATACATATATTTATTTTACTTTCTTTCTTTCAACATGACAATTAAAAGGAAATAGTGTTCATGTGCACGTACGACCTACCGTCTCCATGGTCAGTGTATTTCGTTTCATACTTATATATTATATATATAATTATAATAAAAATATAATGTATATATATGATATTTATATTATGTTTTAAACTTTTTAAATCATGATATAAATTATAAATTCCAAATATATAACAAATTAATACACATGCGAAGAATAAGGAGAATATTACCCGAAGTGAAACCTTAACATAATATTGTTAACAAGCGGGTAATATAAGGTCATAATGAAATAATATATATAATAATATGGTTATTTAAAATATTTATAATAAATTTATATTTATTATATAGGTGTTTTGAATGAGTATGACAATATTAAAGACACAAGGTAACGGTATTTCATCTCACTTTTTATTTTTGTGAGATACATGCTTTATTCACCACTCATACCTTTTGTGTGGTGTGAATACTTACCATGGATGTATTAAATGATTATTATACCTATATTTATGGTTATTTACATGTCCATTCTATGATATTTATTTCATGGGGTTTAAGTTTCAAAAGTTACCAAATCGGTAAAATAGTTTTGTCTCAATTTGCCTTCTTTGAGACTCATGTATTATTATCCACTTAGATTATCTTTTGAGGTGTATATAATTCCATTTTACATGTTATATAATGAATTTAATTTATTTAATGATATTTTTAGCTTTGTCTAATTTTTGTTTCTTACATGGAGAGTATGATCCCAAGTTACCAAGTTATAAGAGTTTATTGAGACAATCTCATTACTTTTTGAGATTGTTTATGTTTATACATTCTTCGATGAAATCTTATGATCTATCCCTCAAGAACACTAATTAGTTTCCTTATCCTCTATTTATTAAAGATATATCAATTTATTAGTACAATTTTACACTCTTTGGTACTTAATATAATGCTTTTAAGTAAAATTTGATCATCTCTCTCTCCAGTCGAAAATCTATTGTATTCAAAAACCATGTTTTCAAAAATGTTTTCAAAAGATCTTTGAAGCCCATTTTCAAGGAAAAAAGATTATAAAAACGTTTTATATGAATCCTTTATATGTTTTCAAATCTATTTTCAAAGAAAAATGTATTCAAAATGTTTTATGTTTAAAAAACTTTTTTAATGCTGAAAGGATATTTTTCTTAAGAAATGTTTTTAAAATATATTTCAAAATTATTTCTCATATAAGATAACATCCATTTGTGTTAATCATGCCTTTAAGAGGAAATTATTCAATTTTTCCATTCATATTATTTCTCTAAATGGATTATGTTTTGATGGCATGATGTTTATGAAAATTTTTTCTCTTTCATGAGTTATATTATTTTCAAACTCATTTCTCTTCCATGGGTTATATGATTTTGAAACCTGCTTCTTTTCATGGGTTATGTTCATGATGAAATGATTATGAAACCTATCTCTTTACACATTTTATGATATGGTTACATGTTTTTTATACCCATTTCATTTCATGGGTTATGATATGATTGTTTACGATTTTTTGGTACATATATGTATGATTTATTTATGAGATGGGTGGGGCCTAAATCTCCCTTCAATTCATTGGGTAAATATTTATATCTCTTGAGATAGACTAAGATAGTCTTGGAAATGAAACTTGACAACTAAAATGTCCATGGGAGTGAACCACGACTACCAAGATGGTATGAGGAGTGAACTCATTCTACTAGGATGTCCATGGGAGTGAACCATGACTACCAAGATGGTATGGGGAGTGAACCTATACTACAAATATGGTCTTGGAAGTGATGCCTAAGCTACTATGTAAATCATATTATATGATTATGTGTCTACTATAATTCTATGTTTTATTCCAATTTTATGCTTTTATGGCTTATGGTCTTTATTTCCTTATGATTCATTTCTTATGAACTACCAAGATTTATTCCATTGTTCATGTATATGATCTTTGATATGCAGGTTATGATATTCTATTTTCATGATCATGTTCTCATACCCTTATTCTCATGATTATGCTTACATAGCTCCCTTTTTAACCCTTACTGAGTATTTTATCTCACCCTTTTTATTTTTCCTTTCCTAGGTTATGAATATATGTATTATGTTTTATGTGTCTAAGAAGGGTGTTAGTCAAGAAGAAACAAGTTTGTGATAATGTATCTCACTTATGTATCAGTGTTTATGTTTCCATGTTTCCAAAGGCACTAGACTAGTACAGTCTTTATGTGTATGTTTGTATAATGTTTTATGTATTTTGAAAATGTTATGTAATACTAATGGATTAAAAGTGGGGGTCACTATAGACACCATCACACATCCATCCAAAACATCACACCTAAGGTAATAGAGTATCATGAATTTAAAGAACATCAAATATGTCTCGTCCTCAAAAAATGCATGATCCCTAAAACATATCATATCTTACCATCATCAAGAATCACTAACAACTATTCATATATAAATGGATAGGCTCCACCACCTTTTTCTCCATTGATCATCACTTTAGTTGAAGGAAGATCAGGGAAGAGGGGGTAATAAACCATTCATTCCTCACTATCAAGATGTTGGATAAAACACCCACAAAATGTATGGGTGTTGATACGTGATAATCTATGGTGTGTGTATAAGTAACATGAAAATAAAGGCATATATTTATGAACATATACAACACAAAAGTCCATCCTAAAGGTTCCGCATCAATACTTCACTATATTCTCCTTATTATCAATATCATTCTAGTATTAAAAAACACTTCCACCAACTAGATACAATCCATATATAGAACAACCATAGAAAATACATAGTTTCATTTACTTAAATTAAATTTTCATCCACCATTCCAGGTTATTACATTAACAACCACCATTCTTTAATTAAACTATTTAAATCTATATTTAGTGATAAACCACTATATATAACATTCAAATTAAAATTCCATTTAAGTATACTCTTATCATAATTATTCAATTCATAATTTCATTTTCCATGTAGTAATTTAGAACCAACATTGTAAAATTCCACCATTAAAATTATTATTCCACTAATACTAGGATACTATAATAAGGAATCATAAAAAACCAATCTTACTACCATAATAACCACATATCTACTTCCATAATTCCAATTCTTGTAATACATATCGCACCCAAACCAATAACCACTATAATTATAAAAATACCAAAAAGTCCATATAACCCCATGGAAAACAAAAAAACTAGCAACACACAATAAAAAAATTTCAAACCACATATTTTACTACAATTCATTTATAGGGAGCTCCCAAATTAAATCACCTTCATGTATATAGGTATTTTCATATAGTTCCATATTTACATGAGCAACTAATTTTTAAATGAATATACAAATTATTCCTTTTATAAATAGTTATTTTAAACAAAAACTCAAGAAAATATTATCAATATATAATAGGGTCCTACAATTCACAATAGGTACAATATTCACATAACAATAACATATTATCTCAGATAATAATCTTAATAGAAAAATAATAATAAATTTTGTAAAACATTTGAATACACCCTATTCCCTTCAATTTAATTTTATGGGGTTTTTTATCTTCATTTTTTAATCCATACCACCGAACCACTGGAAAATAAAATCATTCTAATAGAATATATTCACAAAATAATATAGAATAAGGATCCCCTACCAGGAAAAGAAGTTCCAAAACATAGTGCACCCAAAATAAAGGGAAAAGTAGATTATGTCACCTCCTTAGTATCAAAATGGTAAGGTCTTGATAAATTATAAAAATATTAGTGAGAAATGAAAAATATGGAAGATAAAAAAACTCATAACTCAAATGTGATACACTGTTGTATAAAATAGATAGGGGCCAGGATGTCCATCATGCCTAGAATCACGGGAAGGAAGTCCTTAAGTTGAAACAGAAAACTCTTAAGGTTCAAGAATATGGTTTTAGTTTATCCAGACATGAGGTGAATAAGAAAATAATCAAAAATATGAAATATCATACTTTTATAATGTTGAATATGGTTTCTTTAAGTATCCCCATCTGTTAAGGGAGTAAACAATCATTTTTATGTATCTTAAATTTAGTTTCATTTAAAACACAAAGAATGGCCCATTTCAAACTACAGAGTTTAAGGAATTCAAATAATGGATATAATACTAATAAAGTGTAATATAAAGACATTTATTTTATCTTTAAATACCGCATTTTACATTAAAATCACTTTTCATATTGTTATAAAAAAAATCAATATTTTTAAGTCATTTTTATAAATTTGGAAAACTATTGAACTGACCATGAAGGGATGACCATGAGAAGGAATAAACCATGAGAAACAATTATCAATAATGAGTAAAAACTGATCGAACCAAAGAAAAAATCATCAACCATATGAAGGAATGGATTAATTAAAAAAAATTGATCGACCATGAGAAAAAACTATACACCTTGTGAAAAAACTATAAACCTTGAGAAAAAACAATCAATTGTGTGAACTAACTATCAACTATGAAAAAAACTATCAAATGAGATAATAGATTGATTGACTGTGAGAAAACACTATTGACACTAAGAAAAAACCTATCAAACATTGGAAAAAACTAATTGTGTATGGGAATAAACAATCAACCTTGAGAATAAACTATTAACCATGTTAAGGAATGGATTGATCATGAGAGTAAACAGATCAATTTTGTAAATAAACAATTAACTATGTGAAGGAATATATCAGTAATGAGAATAAACTAATAAATGAATAGAAAATTTAGGGAAATTTCAGAGAACAGAAGTCTCAAACATATCCATGACACCTTGATTAGTCACTAAAAGTGGCTAATATTAATTTTTAATATCTTTATATTCATTGTTCCAAAGTCCATAAACATTTTTTTTAGTGCATTACATAAATAGAACTTCATTTCTCATCAAAAATGCAATTCATGTTTAAAATGAAAATTTGGGCCCAATCATTCATTTTTTTGTTGACAATATTATATTAACCTTCTGAATTTTAAATTTTGGTATATGATTGATCACTTTGTTTGGAACATTTTATCTTTTAGGTCCGCTGGATGAATCCCAAAGGAAGATGGAGAATTTTGCGCCTGAAGGCAGAAACTTGCTGGAAAAATCATAATGGGCCTAAGGCCCATCAAACAAATGTGGGGCCCATAAACCAAGCCCAATGAAGCTCAAATTTATACAGTAGAAATATAAAAATATGAGGATCATTTTATTAAACTGTTTCTGGAGCTAATTCTGATGTTTTCATGATGATAAAGGGATCTGAAGTTGAGATTTAAATGGTGGACTCGACATTAATGCACAGAAATCCGTCCCACCATTTCAACCATAACATCCAAACGGATGAGCCATATTTTCTAAAATTTTTATAACTTCTAGAAGACACATGGAAGAAGATATTTCTCTTCTACAACCCCTACGGATTCTGCCTTCTTCAATTTCTAATTCACACGTCAATATGGTGGACGAATCTGGACAGTTTTCCGGGTCAAATTCAAAACATCAATTTCCTTTTGATTATTCACCCTCCATTTGACTCTATTAATTGTTGGGGGGTGAATTAATTGTTGGTGGATGTACCTAAGGCTCCTAATATGCCTATAAAAGGAGATATTGGTGAATGGAATAGGGGTGGATATTTTTCATATCATCTTTTGTTGCTTGTTTCATTGTAAGGTTATTCTTCCAAATTTCCTTTGTAATATTTTCCATTTCCATGTAAGTTTCTTTCTTGTATCTTTATGTTCTTAATAAACTTAATTCACTTCTATATTTTCCATTTCTTTTATTAAAACTTTATTATCACAAAGCACAGTGATATCTCTGTGTTTTTGTGAATTAGTTCACACATAGGTGTGAATTTCATTCACACACACGGAGGAGTGCTCGTTATTTCCGCAGTTTTAATTTCTTCAATCCAATTCTTGTTAGCCATATTCCGCCCAACATTGAGAGTATATCCTCAATGGAGGGATAAACCCTTAATGGGATGATCTTAGGAGGATGCAAAGTCTGGATTGAATGTTATTTTATGAACGAATTGTTGTTAATTGGATAATTAATTTAAGACATCCATTCTTCAATTATTTCTACTCTTCATCTTTACTGTGTTTGAGGAAACTAAATTCAATTACTAAATGACCATATACCTCGGAGAGATCATGAATTTGGTTCTCTAAGTGTATATGGGATTTGTAATTGTGTTTATTAAGCACCAAACCAGAAAATGATGAATGTAATGTTATTTTTGAAGAATGGATTCATCAAAAATTAATAAAACCAAAATTTTCTAATGAAGTAAAATTCATTCAATCCACCCCGAGCATAATCCTAAGATCAACCCATTTCCATTTAATTGAATTCACTTATGTTTATTAGTGTTATTTAAAAACCATCCAAAATCAAACCCAAAGTCGGCTACTTCATAGCCCATCCTTCACACAATCATAGCGTCTCAAGGTTACTTCTTCGGTCCCTGTGGATTCGACCCCTACATGTACTACATCGATCGCTTTTACCAGTAGGGTAAATTTGGGTGCAACCAAATTTTGGCACCATTTCCGGGGACCCTAGTAAGTTTTCTTAGACACCCACCTTCTATTCTTACCTAACTTCTCTTTTCTCACCTCTATTTCTCTTTTCTTTTCCCCTTTCTGTTTTTCCAAAAAAAACAAATCCAAATCCAAATTTCATTAAACTCCAATGGAGTATCCTCAACAATTTCATTTCATAAAATTGGGCTGGAATCGAATAGAAAATCAACATTGGGAATCCCCTCACATATGAAATTACTTTGATCAACCTTTAAATGAATACCTCACACCCGATAACATGAACGATCAATGGGATGCTGATTTTTTAAAGGATCAATTTCCATACCTCTAGAGGATGATTGAAGAGATCAAACATAATGAAGTTCATGATGTCCAAACATCTATAAATCCTAATTCTGAAAAAATTCTTGAACAATTGTGTGAAAAAATGGATAAAATGAATTCAGAGGTTTCATCTTTAAGAGTAGAACTACAAAGCATTGAAATGGTTGTGGAACCCATTCCCACTCAGGTTGTCTCTTCCTCATTACTAATATAAGAATATTGTCTCCCACAAACCTCAAAAGAATTTATTGAAGAACCAACCATTGAATTTGGGATAATTGAATATAATCAAGGAATTGTTGATGGGTGCTTAAATCAAGAGGAAACTGATTTTTTGAATTCAAAAGATAATAACTTGAGATCATGGATTGAGTTTCCTAAACATGGCTGCATTAGTGAATTTTTAGGACCACCAATCACTGAAAAATTGGGAGAAATACCAAAAAATGATCCCATACACACTTTTGATATTCAACTGGACAATTTTCAGGATGAATCTTATTTTCAAAATGAACCAATTCTTTCTAAATGTTTTGGAGAAGAAACTGATTTTTATTTAATTTGTCAATATCCTTTAGGAAATTTCAATGAACCCGAGCTCAAAATTATTTTACTTTCTTCTGAACTCAAGAATCCCACTATAGGAGATAAGAAAAACCTTGTATTTGTAGTTCATTCTTCTCAAGAAACCAATAATTTTGGAATGGTCATTGATGTCTTAGGAAAGACTAGAAATTCAACCGAATCAACCATTACCAAATTTCCTTGGACTTCCACACTCATTATTGACCATGGGATTTTACATGAATCGAATTCTAAAAAAATCAATCTTAATCAAGTTGAAGTGGACAAAAATGGGGTCCTAAAAATGTTGAAAGTTGGAATTGGATAAGTTGGGGGGTACAAGTCGAGCCAACGATGTTAAACAAAAGCGCTGTATGGGAGGCAACCCATGGTTTTCTTGTTTCCAATAATTTTGAATCATTTTATTTTTCATATAATAAATTACCATAAGCTGTTGACTTGTTCTTCTTTTATGAGTAAGGATCGGTATGAAAGGGGAGCGCCATATTCATCTGTGTCACGTGGTGTGATCTCTGAGTAATACCTTACCCAAAAAATATAGAAAAGACAATGTATCATCAGTTTATTTTGTTTTGTTTTATTTTTTTTATAGGTTAAAAAAAATAAAAGGACATGTCGAAAGCCATAAGGAAAATCCATTCACCACCATCCAATCCATTGAGACTCAAATCCAGGATTGAAGGGAGACTGTGGCACGCACTATCATCATCAACCACCAGGTGACTTCATTCCATGATTATCATTTACTCTTTTAAATCCTCCCCTACCCTCTTCTAACTTTTCTTTTCTTTAAACACTGGGGACAGTGTAATTCTATGTTGGGGGGAGATGAAATAAAAAATGATTTTTTTTTGAATAAGAACATGCATGAAAATAAAAATTCCATTAACCATAAACATGATAAACACACATTGCAAACTCTAAAATTGGATATCAAATAAATTTTGCATGCCTTGATTCTGATTTTAATGCAATTTTAAGTTCATGAGCATAGTTTTTGGAAAGTGTGGTTGTCCGATGTGATTTTTCAATGTTTACAATTTCATCCTCTTAATAAAAATGCCACAATGCACGTCTACTGGATCGTGGGTGTAAATTTGAGTTCTTGGGTCCCTTTCATTATATCATAGGGTTCTGGGGTCACTTTTAGTTTAATTTGAGTATCCAAAAAAAACAAAAAAAACAAAAAAAAACAAAAAAACAAAAAAAAGACCACATAGAGCAATGTTTTGTCCAAATGCGTGGCGTCCAGAACTTGGGGATCGTGACTCCATAGTTGTCTTGCCCAGAGTTAGGCTTTATATCTCTATTGTAGAGCATGAAATTGACAATATGTGTGGCGTCCTGCACTTGGGGATCGTGAATCCATAGTTATCTTGTCCAGAGTTAGTCTTTTCATATCTATTGTGGTTAAAAAAATAAAATCAAAAAAAAAATCAAAAAAAAAAGATACTCATCTTAAGGTTTAATGTGATTCCCACCTAGCGCTTCCATTTTTTCCCCTTGAACAATAAAATGGGTCCCATATCTTTTATGATGCACAACACTTTATCATGCTTAATTGGAATTGGATGAAATGTGGCGATGAATTTGAACAAAGGAATGGGCTTGGGCTTGGGATATGCTTATGGACCTAGCTTGTTTTTAATTATTTTCATGGGTTTTCATAATTTTTTTTGGTATTAGATATTTTGGTGAGCAATGTGTATTAAAATGTTTTTGGAAAAGGGGATTTGACTTTCATATTTGTAATTTATTTTGCTCGGGACTAGCAAAACTCAAGTTGGGGGGTGTGATTAGTCACTGAAAGTGGCTAATATTAATTTTTAATATCTTTATATTCATTGTTCCAAAGTCCATAAACATTTTTTTTAGT
Organism: Viscum album; assembly: GCA_963277665.1. Taxonomy (NCBI): domain Eukaryota; kingdom Viridiplantae; phylum Streptophyta; class Magnoliopsida; order Santalales; family Viscaceae; genus Viscum; species Viscum album. Next base: position 74,655,213 of record OY728165.1, on the reverse strand, counting down.
GCATTACATAAATAGAACTTCATTTCTCATCAAAAATGCAATTCATGTTTAAAATGAAAATTTGGGCTCAATCATTCATTTGTTTGTTGCTAATATTATATTCACTTTCTGAATTTGAAATTTTGGGATATGATTGATCACTTTGTTTGGAACATTTTATCTTTTAGGTCCACTGGATTAATCCCAAAGGAAGATGGAGAATTTTGCGCCTGAAGGTAGAAACTTGCTGGAAAAATCATAATGGGCCTAAGGCCCATCAAACAAATGTGGGGCCCATAAACCAATCCCAATGATACTCAAATTTATACATTAGAAAGATAAAAATATTAGGATCATTTTATTCAACTGTGGCCCGAGCTAATTCTGATGTTTTCATGATGATAAAGGGATCTGAAGTTGAGATTTAAATGGTGGACTCGACATTAATGCACAGAAATCTGTCCCACCATTTCGACCATAACTTCCAAACGGATGATCCAAATTTCCTAAATTTTTGATAGCTTCTAGAAGACACATGTAAGAAGATATGTATTTTCTACAATCCCTCCGTATTCGGCCTTCTTCAATTTCTAATTCACACGTCAATATGGTGGACGAATCTGGACAGTTTTCCGGGTCAAATTCAAAACATCAATTTCCTTTTGATTATTCACCCTCCATTTGACTCTATTAATTGTTGGGGGGTGAATTAATTGTTGGGGGATGTACCTAAGGCTCCTAATATGCCTATATAAGGAGCTGTTGGTGAAGGGAATAGGGGTGGATATTTTTTATATCATCTTTTGTTGCTTGTTTCATTGTAAGGTTATGCTTCCAAATTTCCTTTGTAATGTTTTCAATTTCCATGTAAATTTCTTTCTTGTATCTTTATGTTCTTAATCAACTTCATTCACTTCTATATTTTCCATTTCTTTTATTAAAACTTTATTATCACAAAGCACAGTGATATCTCTATGTTTTTGTGAATTAGTTCACACATAGGTGTGAATTTCATTCACACACACGGAGGAGTGCTCGTTATTTCCGCGGTTTTAATTTCTTCAATCCAATTCTTGTTAGCCATCTTCTGCCCACCATTGAGAGTATATCATCAATGGAGGGCTAAACCCTTAATGGGATGATCTTAGGAGGATGCAAAGGCTGGATTGAATGTTATTTTATGAACGAATTGTTGTTAATTGGATAATTAATTTAAGACATCAATTCTTCAATTATTTCTACTCTTCATCTTTACAGTGTTTGAGGAAACTAAATTCAATTACTAAATGACCATATACCTCGGAGAGATCATGAATTTGGTTCTCTAAGTGTATATGGGATTTTTAATTGTGTTTAGTAAGAACCAAACCAGAAAATGATGAATGTAATGTTATTTTTGAAGAATGGATTCATCAAAAATTAATAAAACCAAAATTGTCTAATGAAGTAAAATTCATTCAATCCACCCCGAGCATAATCCTAAGATCAACCCAATTCCATTTAATTGAATTCATTTAGGTTTATTAGTGTTATTTAAAAACCATCCAAAATCAAACCCAAAGTCGGCTACTTCATAGCCCATCCTTCACACAATCATAGCGTCTCAAGGTTACTTCTTCGGTCCCTGTGGATTCGACCCCTACATGTACTACATCGATCGCTTTTACCAGTAGGGTAAATTTGGGCGCAACCAAATTTTTGGAACCGTTTCCGGGGACCCTAGTAAGTTTTCTTAGACACCCACCTTCTATTCTCACCTAACTTCTCTTTTCTCACCTCTATTTCTCTTTTCTTTTCCCCTTTCTGTTTTTCCAAAAAAAACAAATCCAAATCCAAATTTCATTAAACTCCAATGGAGTATCCTCAACAATTTAATTTCATAAAATCGGGCTGGAATCGAATAGAGAATCAATATTGGGAATCCCCTCACATATGAAATTACTTTTATCAACCTTTAAATGAATACCCCACACCCGATAACATGAACGATCAATGGGATGCTGATTTTTTAAAGGATCAATTTCCATACCTCTCGAGGATGATTGAAGAGATCAAACATAATGAATTTCATGATGTCCAAACATCTATAAATCCTAATTCTGAAAAAAATTCTTGAACAATTGTGTGAAAAAATGGATAAAATGAATTCAGAGGTTTCATCTTTAAGAGTAGAACTAGAAAGCATTGAAATGGTTTTGGAACCCATTTCTACTCAGGTTGTCTCTTCCTCATTACTAATACAAGAATCTTGTCTCCCACAAACCTCACCAGAATTTATTGAAGAACCAACCATTGAATTTGGGATAGTTGAATATAATCAAGGAATTGTTGATGGGTACTTAAATCAAGAGGAAACTGATTTTTTGAATTCAAAAGATAATAACTTGACATCATGGATTGAGTTTCCTAAACATGGCTGCATTAGTGAATTTTTAGGACCACCAATCACTGAAAAATTGGGAGAAATACCAAAAATTGATCCCATACACACTTCTGATATTCAACTGGACAATTTTCAGGATGAATCTTATTTTCAAAATGAACCAATTCTTTCTAAATGTTTTGGAGAAGAAACTGATTTTTATTTAATTTCTCAATCTCCTTTAGAAAATTTCAATGAACCCGAGCTCAAAATTATTTTACTTTCTTATAAACTCAAGAATCCCACTATAGGAGATAAGAAAAACCTTGTATTTGTAGTTCATTCTTCTCAAGAAACCAATAATTTTGGAATGGTCATTGATGTCTTAGGAAAGACTAGAAATTCAACCGAATCAACCATTACCAAATTTCCTTGGACTTCCACACTCATTATTGACCATGGGATTTTACATGAATCGAATTCTAAAAAAATCAATCTTAATCAAGTTGAAGTGGACAAAAATGGGGTCCTAAAAATGTTGAAAGTTGGAATTGGATAAGTTGGGGGGTACAAGTCGAGCCAACGATGTTAAACAAAAGCGCTGTATGGGAGGCAACCCATGGTTTTCTTGTTTCCAATAATTTTGAATCATTTTATTTTTCATATAATAAATTACCATAAGCTGTTGACTTGTTCTTCTTTTATGAGTAAGGATCGGTATGAAAGGGGAGCGCCATATTCATCTGTGTCACGTGGTGTGATCTCTGAGTAATACCTTACCCAAAAAATATAGAAAAGACAATGTATTATCAGTTTATTTTGTTTTGTTTTATTTTTTTTATAGGTTAAAAAAAATAAAAGGACATGTCGAAAGCCATAAGGAAAATCCATTCGCCACCATCCAATCCATTGAGACTCAAATCCAGGATTGAAGGGAGACTGTGGCACGCACTATCATCATCAACCACCAGGTGACTTCATTCCATGATTATCATTTACTCTTTGAAATCCTCCCCTACCCTCTTCTAACTTTTCTTTTCTTTAAACACTGGGGACAGTGTAATTCTATGTTGGGGGGAGATGAAATAAAAAATGATTTTTTTTTGAATAAGAACATGCATGAAAAGAAAAATTCCATTAACCATAAACATGATAAACACACATTGCAAACTCTAAAATTGGATATCAAATAAATTTTGCATGCCTTGATTCTGATTTTAATGCAATTTTAAGTTCATGAGCATAGTTTTTGGAAAGTGTGGTTGTCCGATGTGATTTTTCAATGTTTACAATTTCATCCTCTTAATAAAAATGCCACAATGCACGTCTACTGGATCGTGGGTGTAAATTTGAGTTCTTGGGTCCCTTTCATTATATCATAGGGTTCTGGGGTCACTTTTAGTTTAATTTGAGTATCCAAAAAAAACAAAAAAAACAAAAAAAAACAAAAAAACAAAAAAAAGACCACATAGAGCAATGTTTTGTCCAAATGCGTGGCGTCCAGAACTTGGGGATCGTGACTCCATAGTTGTCTTGCCCAGAGTTAGGCTTTATATCTCTATTGTAGAGCATGAAATTGACAATATGTGTGGCGTCCGGCACTTGGGGATCGTGAATCCATAGTTATCTTGTCCAGAGTTAGTCTTTTCATATCTATTGTGGTTAAAAAAATAAAATCAAAAAAAAAATCAAAAAAAAAGATACTCATCTTAAGGTTTAATGTGATTCCCACCTAGCGCTTCCATTTTTTCCCCTTGAACAATAAAATGGGCCCCATATCTTTTATGATGCACAACACTTTATCATGCTTAATTGGAATTCGATGAAATGTGGCGATGAATTTGAACAAAGGAATGGGCTTGGGCTTGGGATATGCTTATGGACCTAGCTTGTTTTTAATGATTTTCATGGGTTTTCATAATTTTTTTTGGTATTAGATATTTGGGTGAGCAATGTGTATTAAAATGTTTTTGGAAAAGGGGATTTGACTTTCATATTTGTAATTTATTTTGCTCGGGACTAGCAAAACTCAAGTTGGGGGGTGTGATTAGTCACTGAAAGTGGCTAATATTAATTTTTAATATCTTTATATTCATTGTTCCAAAGTCCATAAACATTTTTTTTAGTGCATTACATAAATAGAACTTCATTTCTCATCAAAAATGCAATTCATGTTTAAAATGCAAATTTGGGCTCAATCATTCATTTGTTTGTTGCCAATATTATATTCACTTTCTGAATTTGATATTTTGGGATATGATTGATCACTTTGTTTGGAACATTTTATCTTTTAGGTCCACTGGATGAATCCCAAAGGAAGATGGAGAATTTTGCGCCTGAAGGTAGAAACTTGCTGGAAAAAGCATAATGGGCCTAAGGCCCATCAAACAAATGTGGGGCCCATAAACCAATCCCAATGAAGCTCAAATTTATAAATTAGAAAGATAAAAATATTAGGATCATTTTATTCAACTGTGGCCCGAGGTAATTCTGATGTTTTCATGATGATAAAGGGATCTGAAGTTGAGATTTAAATGGTGGACTCGACATTAATGCACAGAAATCCGTCCCACCATTTCGACCATAACTTCCAAACGGATAATCCAAATTTCCTAAATTTTTGATAGCTTCTAGAAGACACATGGAAGAAGATATTCATCTTCTACAATCCCTCCGTATTCGGCCTTCTTCAATTTCTAATTCACACGTCAATATGGTGGACGAATCTGGACAGTTTTCCGGGTCAAATTCAAAACATCAATTTCCTTTTGATTATTCACCCTCCATTTGACTCTATTAATTGTTGGGGGTGAATTAATTGTTGGGGGATGTACCTAAGGCTCCTAATATGCCTATATAAGGAGCTGTTGGTGAAGGGAATAGGGGTGGATATTTTTCATATCATCTTTTGTTGCTTGTTTCATTGTAAGGTTATGCTTCCAAATTTCCTTTGTAATGTTTTCAATTTCTATGTAAATTTCTTTCTTGTATCTTTATGTTCTTAATCAACTTCATTCACTTCTATATTTTCCATTTCTTTTATTAAAACTTTATTATCACAAAGCACAGTGATATCTCTATGTTTTTGTGAATTAGTTCACACATAGGTGTGAATTTCATTCACACACACGGAGGAGTGCTCGTTATTTCCGCGGTTTTAATTTCTTCAATCCAATTCTTGTTAGCCATCTTCTGCCCACCATTGAGAGTATATCATCAATGGAGGGTTAAACCCTTAATGGGATGATCTTAGGAGGATGAAAAGGCTGGATTGAATGTTATTTTATGAACGAATTGTTGTTAATTGGATAATTAATTTAAGACATCAATTCTTCAATTATTTCTACTCTTCATCTTTACAGTGTTTGAGGAAACTAAATTCAATTACTAAATGACCATATACCTCGGAGAGATCATGAATTTGGTTCTCTAAGTGTATATGGGATTTTTAATTGTGTTTAGTAAGAACCAAACCAGAAAATGATGAATGTAATGTTATTTTTGAAGAATGGATTCATCAAAAATTAATAAAACCAAAATTGTCTAATGAAGTAAAATTCATTCAATCCACCCCGAGCATAATCCTAAGATCAACCCATTTCCATTTAATTGAATTCATTTAGGTTTATTAGTGTTATTTAAAAACCATCCAAAATCAAACCCAAAGTCGGCTACTTCATAGCCCATCCTTCACACAATCATAGCGTCTCAAGGTTACTTCTTCGGTCCCTGTGGATTCGACCCCTACATGTAATACATCGATCATTTTTACCAGTAGGGTAAATTTGGGCGCAACCAAATTTTGGAACCATTGCCGGGGACCCTAGTAAGTTTTCTTAGACACCCACCTTCTATTCTCACCTAACTTCTCTTTTCTCACCTCTATTTCTCTTTTCTTTTCCCCTTTCTGTTTTTCCAAAAAAAACAAATCCAAATCCAAATTTCATTAAACTCCAATGGAGTATCCTCAACAATTTAATTTCATAAAATCGGGCTGGAATCTAATAGAGAATCAATATTGGGAATCCCCTCACATATGAAATTACTTTTATCAACCTTTAAATGAATACCCCACACCCGATAACATGAACGATCAATGGGATGCTGATTTTTTAAAGGATCAATTTCCATACCTCTCGAGGATGATTGAAGAGATCAAACATAATGAATTTCATGATGTCCAAACATCTATAAATCCTAATTCTGAAAAAAATTCTTGAACAATTGTGTGAAAAAATGGATAAAATGAATTCAGAGGTTTCATCTTTAAGAGTAGAACTACAAAGCATTGAAATGGTTTTGAAACCCATTTCTACTCAGGTTGTCTCTTCCTCATTACTAATACAAGAATCTTGTCTCCCACAAACCTCACAAGAATTTATTGAAGAACCAACCATTGAATTTGGGATAGTTGAATATAATCAAGGAATTGTTGATGGGTAATTAAATCAAGAGGAAACTGATTTTTTGAATTCAAAAGATAATAACTTGACATCATGGATTGAGTTTCCTAAACATGGCTGCATTAGTGAATTTTTAGGACCACCAATCACTGAAAAATTGGGAGAAATACCAAAAATTGATCCCATACACACTTCTGATATTCAACTGGACAATTTTCAGGATGAATCTTATTTTCAAAATGAACCAATTCTTTCTAAATGTTTTGGAGAAGAAACTGATTTTTATTTAATTTCTCAATCTCCTTTAGAAAATTTCAATGAACCCGAGCTCAAAATTATTTTACTTTCTTATAAACTCAAGAATCCCACTATAGGAGATAAGAAAAACCTTGTATTTGTAGTTCATTCTTCTCAAGAAACCAATAATTTTGGAATGGTCATTGATGTCTTAGGAAAGACTAGAAATTCAACCGAATCAACCATTACCAAATTTCCTTGGACTTCCACACTCATTATTGACCATGGTATTTTACATGAATCGAATTCTAAAAAAATCAATCTTAATCAAGTTGAAGTGGACAAAAATGGGGTCCTAAAAAGGTTTAAAGTTGGAATTGGATAAGTTGGGGGGTACAAGTCGAGCCAACGACATTAAACAAAAGCGCTGTATGGGAGGCAACCCAGGGTTTTCTTGTTTCCAATCATTTTGAATCATTTTATTTTTCATATAATAAATTACCATAAGTTGTTGACCTGTTCTTCTTTTATGAGTAAGGATGGGTATGAAAGGGGAGCGCCATATTCATCCGTGTCACATAGTGTGATCTCTGAGTAATACCTTGCCCAGAAAATATAGAGAAGACAATGTATCATCAGTTTATTTTGTTTTGTTTTATTTTTTTTATAGGTTAAAAAAATAAAAGGACATGTCGAAAGCCATAAGGAAAATCCATTCACCACCATCCAATCCATTGAGACTCAAATCCAGGATTGAAGGGAGACTGTGGCATGCACTATCATCATCAACCACCAGGTGACTTCATTCCATGATTATCATTTACTCTTTGAAATCCTCCCCTACCCCCTTCTAACTTTTCTTTTCTTTAAACACTGGGGACAGTGTAATTCTATGTTGGGGGGAGATGAAATAAAAAATGATTTTTTTTTGAATAAGAACATGCATGAAAAGAAAAATTCCATTAACCATAAACATGATAAACACACATTGCAAACTCTAAAATTGGATATCAAATAAATTTTTCATGCTTTGATTCTGATTTTAATGCAAGTTTAAGTTCATGAGCATTGTTTTTGGAAAGTGAGGTTGTCCGATGTGATTTTTCAATGTTTACAATTTCATTCTCTTAATAAAAATGCCACAATGCACGTCTACTGGATCATGGGTGTAAATTTGAGTTCTTGGGTCCCTTTCATTATAGAATAGGGTTCTGGGGTCACTTTTAGTTTAATTTGATTATCCAAAAAAAAACAAAAAAAACAAAAAAAAAAAGACCACATAGAGTAATGTTTTGTCCAAATTTGTGGCGTCTGGAACTTGGGGATCATGACTCCATAGTTGTCTTGCCCAGATTTAGGCTTTATATCTCTATTGTAGAGCATGAAATTGACAATATGTGTGGCGTCCGGCACTTGGGGATCGTAACTCCATAGTTATCTTATCCAGAGTTAGTCTTTTCATATCTATTGTGGTTAAAAAAATAAAATCAAAAAAAAAGATACTCATCTTAAGGTTTAATGTGATTCCCACCTAGCGCTTCCATTTTCCCCTTGAACAATAAAATGGGCCTCATATCTTTTATGATTCACAACACTTTATCATGCTTAATTGGAATTGGATGAAATGTGGCGATGAATTTGAACAAAGGAATGGGCTTGGGCTTGGGATATGCTTATGGACCTAGCTTGTTTTTAATGATTTTGATGGGTTTTCATAATTTTTTTTGGTATTAGATATTTGGGTGAGCAATGTGTATTAAAATGTTTTTGGAAAATGGGATTTGAATTTCATATTTGTAATTTATTTTGCTCGGGACTAGCAAAACTCAAGTTGGGGGGTGTGATTAGTCACTGAAAGTGGCTAATATTAATTTATAATATCTTTATATTCATTGTTACAAAGTCCATAAACATTGTTTTTAGTGCATTACATAAATAGAACTTCATTTCTCATCAAAAATGCAATTCATGTTTAAAATGAAAATTTGGGCCCAATCATTCATTTGTTTGTTGACAATATTATATTCACTTTCTGAATTTGACATTTTGGGATATGATTGATCACTTTGTTTGTAACATTTTATCTTTTAGGTCCGCTGGATGAATCCTAAAGGAAGATGGAGAATTTTGCACCTGAATGCAGAAACTTGCTGGAAAAAGCATAATGGGCCTAAGGCCCATCAAACAAATGTGGGGCCCAGAAACCAATCCCAATGAAGCTCAAATTTATACAGTAGAAATATAAAAATATTAGGATCATTTTATTCAACTGTGTCCAGAGCTAATTCTGATGTTTTCATGATGATAAAGGGATCTGAACTTGAGATTTAAATGGTGTACCCGACATTAATGCACAGAAATCCGTCCCACCATTTCGACCATAACTTCCAAAAGGATGATCCAAATTTCCTAAACTTTTTAGAGCTTCTAGAAGACACATGTACGAAGATATTTCTCGTCTACAACCCCTCCGTATTAGGCCTTCTTCAATTTCTAATTCATACGTCAATATGGTGGACGAATCTGGACAGTTTTCCGGGTCAAATTCAAAACATCAATTTCCTTTTGATTATTCACCCTCCATTTGACTCTATTAATTGTTGGGGGGTGAATTAATTGTTGGGGGATGTACCTAAGGCTCCTAATATTCCTATATAAGGAGCTATTGGTGAAGGGAATAGGGGTGGATATTTTTCATATCATCTTTTATTTCTTGTTTCATTGTAAGGTTATGCTTCCAAATTTCCTTTGTAATGTTTTCCATTTCCATGTAAGTTTCTTTCTTGTATATTTATGTTCTTAATCAACTTCATTCACTTCTATATTTTCCACTTCTTTTATTAAAACTTTATTATCACAAAGCACAGTGATATCTCTATGTTTTTGTGAATTAGTTCACACATAGGTGTGAATTTCATTCACACACACGGAGGAGTGCTCGTTATTTCCGCGGTTTTAATTTCTTCAATCCAATTCTTGTCAGCCATCTTCCGCCCACCATTGAGAGTATATCATCAATGGAGGGATAAACCCTTAATGGGATGATCTTAGGAGGATGCAAAGGCTGGATTGAATGTTATTTTATGAACTAATTGTTGTTAATTGGATAATTAATTTAAGACATCCATTCTTCAATTATTTCTACTCTTCATCTTTACTGTGTTTGAGGAAACTAAATTCAATTAATAAATGATCATATACCTCGGAGAGATCATGAATTTTGTTCTCTAAGTGTATATGGGATTTGTAATTGTGTTTAGTAAGAACCAAACCAGAAAATGATGAATGTAATGTTATTTTTGAAGAATGGATTCATCAAAAATTAATAAAACCAAAATTGTCTAATGAAGTAAAATTCATTCAATCCACCCCGAGCATAATCCTAAGATCAACCCATTTCCATTTAATTGAATTCACTTAGGTTTATTAGTGTTATTTAAAAACCATCCAAAATCAAACCCAAAGTCGGCTACTTCATAGCCCATCCTTCACACAATCATAGCGTTTCAAGGTTACTTCTTCGGTCCCTGTGGATTCGACCCCTACATGTACTACATCGATCGCTTTTACCAGTAGGGTAAATTTGGGCACAACCACACCTCTAAGCCCTATGAAATCACATAGTAGAGGATTTTTGGGATTGAATCATTAGAATAAATCCATAAATACATGATCCATAAAGTAATGTGGAAACAAGATAATTTTCTTATTTGGGATTAACCATTGATTAAGTATTAATATGGTGGAATTTTCTTAAAATATGTACACACCACATATCACCCCTTAATTGGGATATGTTTAAACATGTTGATTTTTTATAATTAAATATATTATAAATTATTATGAAATACATAGAGGATTTTTTTATTTTTTAAAAGGATTTGGTTCATTATTTGAATGGAATATAGAATTTAGGGAATAATAAAATAATCATTATTTATAATCTTTTAAATGTTAAAATATTATGGGTGAGGCTATGAGGTAAAATAATGTGAAATTAGGAGGTTTGGGTTGTACACTATTGCATGCATTATTTTTAACCATGTAAATTAGACATCAAAACTCAATAGTGGAGTTATATCATTTACATGATTAACCAATGGATTTTTAAATAATTAATCATAATAGTGTAGGTATATAAGGGTGATTTAAAATGTTTTTTCTTAATCTCCCTTCAGTAATTATATATTTCTTCATCATCTTTATAATCCAAGTTACCTAAAAAAATTATTTAAAATTTGAGTCTATGAGTGATTGACTCTTTACTGTTTAATATATATGTAAATAGTAATTCTATCATATCATCCTTCATCTTCCACTCATCTAGTTTATTATTTCTTATGTTGTGTTATACAGTCTTATAAATTGGGTTTATATGAATCTTGGAGAAGCACAATGTGATAATGATAGTTTTAGATGATGATGTATGGAAATTTCTATATTAGTATAATTCATGTTTTTACTGGTTAATTCCATATTTTTACACCTCAAATAAAGTTTTCTTAATTTTCAATAATTTATATATTTTATTGTAGGCTTTTTGAATTATTATAATTGTGAAATTTGGTTTCTAGAGTATATATTACATCTATAGTTTTCATAATAAGTTATTTATGTTTTATAAAAACAATAGAGGTTCAATACCTTTAATAATGTTTAATATTGAGATGAAAATTATATTGAAATAATTTTAAAATATTTTAAATAATATTTATGATTACTATTATTAAATTTATTATATTTTGGATAATTTTAATGATACATTGATTGACTTCCATAATTTAATAAAATATAATGGTTCATGATATAATTTATGAGTTTTTAATAGATAACATAAAACTAATTAAATGGTTTAAATTATAAATAAATTATAAAATATTCATTAGCAATCCACTTTAAGAGCTATTTATTTTTGAATTGTCATAGAGTGGGTGTTTTAGACATTCTTTATTGTACTTTTAGATATATTAATATAGTTTTAAATGTATAATAAATGATTTTTATAGAGTTAAATAATATTTGAAAGGGATATTAGTTAAAATTAAATTCTTTGATGAAAAGGGTACTTTTAAATGATTTTTTTTTTGATCATTTTATAATAATATGTATTTTATATTTTGGAATACATGCATTTCCTTTTCAAATATGGGGTAATTTTTGGGAAAAATGATATTATTTCTTTCATTTGTCCTTTAAAATAATATATTTATAGAATTTCATGTTGAGTTCCGAATAGTTTTATTTACCAAACCATATATCTCTAAATAAAATAAGTGATTTTGATGGATCATGGTTACCTATTCTATTTTCCTAAAATAAGAGAAATAAATTCTTTCTTTTTTAGTGTTTGATGTTTATATCTTGATTTAGTTTTATTAATAAAGTTTCTATTGTTCTTAGGTTGAAAAAAAACGCATAGGATGAGTTTTCATTATCTTATTTTGGTTTTAGATACAAAATTTACTTGAAAATGAATATTTTTATGATTAGTGTATCTGGAAATAATCTAAGGAAGTATATGCATATTGAGTTTCTATTTAGGATACTTGAGTGAGCATTTGGGTTAGATTAAGTGAAAATAATATCCTATTAATTATTATTGTATTGATTCCATTAATATAAATCATAGGAATATGAGAGTTATTGTATTATATTTTAGAGTGATTTTAGATATGTTTGAAGTTGATTCCTTGTATATATTAGGTACATTGAGGCATATGAGGTCATTCTAAAGAGTTTTTAGGTAAAATTTTCAAAATTTGGAATCAATGAAAAAAATATTTTGATACCTCTTTTCCAATAATGTTTTAAAATAGTATAGTAAAACTTTGTAGTGTTAGTAAATGGGATGAAACATTAAAAAAATTAGATACATGGATTATAGATAATTTTAGTAGAATATGTAGCCTATGTTTTTATAAATTTTATTTCTCTCCATATTAAACCACATGGATATTTGTTATAGGATATGATAGTAATGTGTGTAGTGGTTAATAATCTATTAAAACTATTGGGGAAGTGATAGGCCTTAATAGGATAAATGAATCTAGTTCCAGGATAGAGAAAATGTTAAATCCATGTAGGATTTATTGTTTTACCTAAAATAGGAGTGTAATTTTATTAACTAATTTATAATAAATGTTAAACCTATATTTTATACTCCTCGGTGTGGTTATTCAAGTGTATTTTTTATTTCAAAATACTGATAATTCATTTATGTTCATGGCACATGGGGATCATATATCACTTTATATAATATCCTTTTTATTCTCACCTAGTTTATTATAGGATTCAATATGTTAATCTGGCACCTGATGATAACCATGTTTCCAAGGAGGAACATTTATTTTCACAAAGGGATATTGATTGATTTGGATTTTTTAAATTTATCAATAATGAGTGAGCTACCCATTTATAAAGGTTCCACTTAGCTACCATCACACTGATGATGAATATTAAAAAGTATTTGACATAGTTATCTAGTTTAATTATATTATTATTTTAAAAATTCAATAACCATTTTATTTATTTGTTGTAAAGACCCGTAAATTTCAAGGAAATTTTTTTTTCTTAATTTTCTTTGGAATTTTAAAAGAACGCATTTTTTGACGGCACGTGATTCCGAGGCCCGGTGTGCCCGGAATCATTTTCTGAAGTTTGGATCGGGTACGTTCAGTGAAAGGACGAGCGGGTTTTTCTAACTTTTGAACCGGTGCTCGGAATCGAATTCTGAGAGCACTGATGGAATCGCAACGCCGGTACTTTCTTAGAAACGCCTCTTCCGGAGTTACGTTTGCTCGGGTGTGGTTTTTAATTTTTGGGGTTAAGTGAAGAAAATAAAATAAAGTGGTGCGACAACTTTATTTTATTTCACTTAAAGCCACTTAAAGCTGCTTAAGCTGAGTTGAAGCGGATAGGGTGGAACCCAAAATATCCTACCCTCTTGGTAGGATATTTGTGAGGTGGGGCCCGCACGAGCCCACCGTTTCTTTTCCCCTAAGTAACGCAACTGCAACCCCCCCCCTCTTAAATGAAAGTCAACTGACGCGTTTTCTAAATTCTTAACGCCCCTATTAATTGGGCGGTTAATTTGTTGCAATTAATTCTATGAATTAATTTGTTCATTTCTTATCATGTTTTCAAACTGTTGGAATAATAATAAAATAATACCAACACTTGTCTTTTGAAGGGTGACTTGTTTAGAGGATTTGGAGAAATCTCTGAAGCTAGAAGATATTCATCTTTCTTCACGAAGAACGCGAAGAACGCGAAGAACGCTAAGAACGCGAAAAACGTCAGCCTTCGACGAAAGGCGACGAAGAACGCCGAACCCGCAGAGATCGACGACGTGACACCGTGTACCGCGACGCCAACGATTCTCCTTCCCCGACGTTCTTCTGCAACGTTTCTCCTCCCGCGACAAATCTTCGATCAACTGCTTGAGGTAGGAGATTTCAAATATTTTAAATTTCCTTTGTGGATTTTTATCCTTAACATGGATTTAATACGTGAAATTAAATCCATGTGTTTTCATTAACCCTCGGAGATTGTCGATGCGACGCCCTTCCGCGACGACGCGACGCCCTTCCGCGGCGCGACGATCCTCTTCTTCTACGACGGTCAATTCCGCGAAGAACTCTCGTCTGACGACAGCTACGAAGTAGGGGTCATTTTGAAAATGATAATACCCATGTTTGTTTTCCTCCAAGGCAAGAACGCGGACCAACCAATTAACAAGTTGGTCCGCGGATTATTATTGCGGGTCGAGGTTTATCAATTTCTGGGAATTATGGTGTTGTTTCAAACCGCTAACGCGGTGGGTGCGGACCAACGAACAAGTCCGAACCCACCGCCCTTTTGTTCTTGGTGTGCGGAACGTCGGATGACAACAAAACGGGACGCAGAGACGATTTGTTGATTCCGTAGTAAATAACGGTACCCAGGATGAGCTACGGCGCAGACGGAAATGAAATCGGACCACCGGAGCAACTCCGGTGGCCCGCGGACTCCACCGGCAGCCGGAGGCGGCGGCGCACCGCCGGACGGAGCCGCCGTGGCTGAAGCTGCGGTGGCGGGGTGTGGTTCCGCGGCCGCGCGGAACCGAAGGCAGGGATGCGGTCGGCTGCCGCATCCGTTGGCGAGAGGCGGCCCCGACCGGGGCCGTGGATCCTTTACGCGGGGGCAGTGCGCCCCCGCCCGCGGTTTCCCTCGCTCGGTCGCTCGGCTGAGCCGAGCCAAGCTGACCTGCCAGGCCGGGTCACGCCCAGGCCGGGCTGGGCCGCCCTGGCCAGGTTGGACCCGGACCCGGGTCGGGTCGACCCGGTTCGGCCGACCCAGGGGGGGTTGGGCCGGGTCGGTCCGGGCTCAGACCCCCCATTTTCAGACCTTTTCGGTCTTTTGCCCATATCTTGAGCTATAAACCTCCGATTGACGCACCATCAGCGGCAACGTGATCCTTGGATCGAGACGGTCGTTTCTCTATATTAAACTCAAGGTTTTGAAATACTTTGGGTTCGGCCGGGTTGGTTCGTGCACGAAACCAACCGGGCCTTCGTTGCAGAAACGCTCATATCTTGAGCTCCGGACGTCCGATTGACATACCGTCGACTTTGATGGATTCTTCAAAGTGAGACGGATCTTTTGGCTTACTCTGCCCGAGGTTTGGACACAGGTGGAGTACGGTCGGGTTGGTTTTGACTTAAAAACCAACCGGGCCCCTGGGACGAAAAAGCCAATAACTCTCAGACTGGGCGTCCGATTGACGCGCCATCTGCGACGTTGAGTTCCTGTTGACGATACGGAACTTTTGGATACATCAAATCTGGACTATGTGTCAGTTGATGTATCAGCCTCTCGGCTCATAGAGCGGACCCTCCCGAACGAGCTTGCTGTGTGCGGGAACCCTAGAGCTGGCTGCGACTGCGACTGCGACTGCGACTGCGACTGCGACTGCGACTGCGACTGCGACTGTGACTGCGACTGCGACTGCGACTACGACGACGACAGTACAGAGATCCTCAGTGGATTCGACGATGACTGTACCTAGATCCTCAGTGGATTCGACGGCGACGACTACAGCACTCAGCGATCCTTTGTGGGTCAGTGTTACCGATCCTGTGTGGGTCCGATCCTGTGTGGGTCAGCGCTCAGCGGTCTTGTGTGGGCCAGCGCCTACAGATCCTGTGTGGGTCTGATCCTGTGTGGGTCTTTGCGGGGGTTAGTTACCTATCAATCATGTGTGGGTTCGATCCTGTGTGGGTCATTGCGGGGGTTAGTTACCTATCGATCATGTGTGGGTCAGACCCTTCCTGGGTCATTGCAGGGGTTAGTTACCTATCGATTCTGTGTGGGTCAGACCCTTCTTGGGTCATTACGGGGGTTAGTACCTATCGATCCTTTGTGGGTCTGACGACTTAGATGAATCAGTGGATATATCTGATCATCTTTATCGTCATACGAAGATGTATACCTGTGTGAGCTGAATCCTATTTACTTTCCTTTGTGGATTGTGTTGTGCTATCCTGTGTGGATTTACGTTTTTCTTTCCTATGTGTACTGGGTTGTACTTGAGCTCGGATGTTGGAGCCGAGCGAGAATTGATGACTTAGGTATATGTGTGGGCATATACCTAAGTAGTGTCGGATGTTACTTCGTGATTGTATCTTTCCTTTGTGGTTTATCCTTTGTGGATTTCGGGAGACCTTCGGGGGTCTCAGGGTCCCTACTGAGTAGCTTATACTCACCCCTACACTGGCTATGCCTGCACTACGTTGTGTTGGTTGCAAACGACGGACAGCGTTGATCGTGGTCGAGGTTGGCAGAGTAGGACGGTACCTGGAGGTGGACTACTGGGCGGGGTGTACTCGGAGCGGACGGCTGGATTGAGGAGCTGTGGAGGCTATTTGTACCCACCCTTCAGGTGGGACTTCCAGTGGGCGGCTCGACGTTGCGACTTTACTTTCAGTTGTTGTTTTCCCTTTTTCCAGCTGTAATTTACTTTCAGTTTTGGGTTTGTATTCTGGCCCATTTACTTTCCGCACATACTGTTGTACCTAGTTTTCTACTAGTGTTTACTTCTACTGCTTGCTTGCTCTGTGGTGTTTGTTTACTTTACAAAGGCAATGCCTTCCCTGTTTACTGGGATTTACACCTTAGTGCTAGTCGCCAGCCCCTGGCCTATGGAAGGTAGGATTGGGGTAGTCACGGCACGGGCCCGAGGATGGTTCGTGACATTTGTGGTTTATATTTCTAGAGTTAGAATTAAATCTCAATGTGGATTAAACTGATTCAAGTATATTACATTACTAAAATCTCATTTTTTTTATTATCATTGGTTGGAGATTTATGATCCCTCCATATTCCCCTTGTGATTAATCAACATGATTATATTGATTATACTATTTTAACATTCTATTATTTTTCATAATACAATTCATTAAATAATATCTTCCTAATTATGATCATGTTCAGTTTCATTATTTTGGGTATATTGTGGTTTTACTAATTTATTTATTTAAAATTACTTTTTATTAAGAAAATAATATTATTATTATTAATTTATCTAGTCCTCATTAATAAGGTCTATATATTCTTTATAAATGTTATTATTTATATTGGTATTAATTAGAACATTTTATTTTTTCTTCCAATGATAGAACATAATGATTCTCTTCATATGATAAGGACAATTTATCTGTTTAATTGAATTTATAATGTCTTGTATAAAATTTTAGCTAATAGACTCCCTTTAATTATTTTAATAGTTTTTTCATCTAATCAATTTGGATATGGATATTGAATGAAGATCCAAGACTCCCTGGTCATTTCCTTTGAGTGCACCAACATATTGATGAAACTAAATGAGATCAAAATTTATACTTTTATGATTGATGTTATAAAATCATTTTATACTCTTAATCAAGTTTTTTTGTTTGAAATACTTTATATATATGGTTTTAAAATATTTATCATTATATAGTTTAAAAAAAATCACTAAATATGTTTTAAAATATTCCCTTATTAAGGGAACTAGAAAGGGATATTTTCTATACAGCCAAGGTGTTTGATAATTCCTCCCATTTTCAACATCATATTAGAGTATTATATCAATAGATATATCCTAAAACTAGTGTATTGGAATTTAATTTCTCAAATAAATGTTGAAATGGGACTTTATACCCCTTATATTATAACACTCTAACCCCAGAATCTTGGAGATGGTACATTACTTATTACATTGGCATGATTAAAAGGAATAAAATCCCAAAGGAATGTTCAATTTAGTAGTCTTAAAGAAACTTGATACATACATGAAACTCACATTACATTAGGAAGGTAATAAAATACAATACATAATAAAAACTAATAAACTTATCCAAAAGAACTCAATAAATAGTCAATATGGCATGGTGAATAAATGAAAAACACACGCCATTAGTAAACTGATAATAAAATTGCATCCATAGATTTTGTCATAGTGAAAACCACATGGATAGTAATAACTTAAAAATGAATAAAGAGAATACTTATTAATTGGATGTCACATATCTGGCACATGATACCACTATATCATCAAAATGGTTTAATTCTGTAGGTAAAAACCCATCTGATTTTTGGAAACAAACTCGAAGGGTTTGTCGCCAACTGATTTGTCTCATGAGACATGTCGATGAATTGAGGGGATATAGCAGGCCCCACACATCACTAAAATTCCAAATAATTCTTTATACATAGATTTAATATAATTACAATCCTCCTTCTCAATATTCGTATAGAGTAGAGGATATGGATTCACCAATATTTCCATAGTTAAAACAATATTCTAAATAAACATCGTATGTAAAAGGCTATACAGATTAAAATAATACTCATATCCATGACACCAAAATTTGGATATATAATATATTTAAATTTTAAAATGAAAAATGATATCAAATGGTTAGTGTATACACCACATAAGAAAGATTAGGTGCACAATACCAACTAAATGACAATGAAATGTAAATTGAGATAAAGTCCCTTATCGCATTGTAATCAATCGAGTCGTATAACCAAAAATTAATAACCACCAAATTAATCATAGAATACCATGAATATAAAGATAATTATGATAATATATATCAAATGTAAGTACACAATACACCCAATTCAAGAAATAAGTGGTGAAAAATTAAAATCTCATGGAATTAAAAGTGAAAAAAGAAACCCATTACCTTATGCCTGAATGCATTCTTTGTTTGATCTTAATGACCTGAATAATCAAGTTTAGATTCATTAATTAATAATTAAAAAACCACCTCTACCTGTAATTGATTTAGTATAGCCTTATTAGGTTAATTAATGGTCTCTTTGATGGGTTTAAGAGGTTTAATTTTATTGTTTTGGAATCATTTTCTTCCTTGGTTTTCATGATCAGTTTACTGGTATTCATGAATGGAAGTTCATTTGAAATGTGGTTAAACATACAAAATTGTTAATATATATTATTAGTGAAATTAAAGATATATAAATTATCTTATAACTATTTTGGGTTATATACCATGAGGATGACTCATTAGTTAAAGGTTAATTACAAATGCTTGGATTAACTTGGCGGTTTTGTGCATAGTGAACTTGTTTTGTATTATTATTTTATATTATGAGTGTGTAAGGATTACAGAACATTTAATAAGGTAAAATACATAAATTATGATCTTTTTAAACTATTAAAAATGTTTCATGACTAGTCTTGAATATATTAATAGAAATTGAAAACCAGTTGTCCTTGAATGTGATAAATTAACACATCTCAAACGGTATTTTCATTTTTAGTGTAAGAGGTGGGGGAAATGAGAGATGATGTTGAGATATTCCATTAGTGTAATAAAATTATATTCCATATAGGGTGTTTTAATTATCATATCATTTGGATTATGGGATGTGAGGACATAGGAACAAAATAATGGAACTTGTAAAATAATTTGAAAGATAAAGGAAGAAATGTTCACCTCTTGAGTACTCCTCTTTGAGAATATCCTTAAGGCCTTTGTTTTTGGACTTTTGGTGATATAATAAGGTATTGGACAAGGGGGAGGTTCTTAGGAAGATATTTTAGAAGAATTTAGGCAAGTATTGAAGCTTTAGAGGTGTGAAGAAATTAGGGTGTGAGAGGTGGTATTTATAGTGGAGGGGAGGAGGGTTTTCTTAATATTATAATCATTAATTTATTATTTCTCCACAATACAAGAAATAGTGAGGATTCCATGACCTATAATAGTAATAAGTGCATGTTATTTCTATATTTGGGTGCTTACATCACTCATGATTCTAGGAATAGTGAATTTAAATTATAATGTATTTTTACGGTAAATTAATGTATTTTACTATTCACAAAAATTTCAATTATTTAAGAAAAATCCCAAAAATTCACTCTAACCATTTTTTGATGTGTAAAATTAAAAAATGAACTCCATTTTTCAAAAATAAATTTCTAAATATGATAAATTTAATTTTTAATTAAAATCATTATTTAATCAAAAAATACAAACACTTTAAATATTCATCTTCATTTTTAACATGCCTAAATTTATTTATACTTTATTGGGTTAGGTTACCATTCATAATGGTAATATTACAATTCATAAGGGAATGTTACTATTCATAAGGGTAAGTAATTATTCATAAGGGTAAGTTACTATTTATAAGGGTAAGTTACTATTCATTGAAAATTAAGTTGATTCAAACAGACTCTAAATATCACCCTGATCACAACTGTATATGTCTATTTTTCAAAATTCAAAATGCATAAGTGGAAAATTTAATTTTAATGGCTATTTTATGACTATCTCCTAAATAACCAAGTGTTGTTTCAAAAAAACCTATTGCTTTATGAAATATAGGCTATCTAATGAATATAATGTATTTGGTTTTAGATTATTCTGACCTTAAAAGATTTCTTCCTCGAAATTTTTCATTTATATTTCTCCCTAAAAATATGTGGTTGATTTTTCTTGATAACATCCTCAGGTTCCCACATTACTTTCTTCATTTTATGGTTTCTCCAAAAAACATTTACTAGCCGCATTGTCCGATTTCTCAATACCTGCTCCCTTGTTTCAAGAATCTCGATAGGCTCTTCATAGTATGACAAATCAGGCTCCAGATTTATTTCATCATAGGTGAGTACATGCATTGGGTATGGAATGTATTTATTTAATAATGACACATAGAACACATTATGAAATTTGGAGAGACTTGGTGGCATTTCTAAATGGTAAGCTATAGCTCTGATCCTTTCCAGAATTTCAAATGGTCTGATGTACCTAGGGATTAGTTTCCCTTTCTTATTAAACCTTAAGACACCCTTCCATAGAGATAATTTTAGAAAGACATGATATCGTACTTGAAATTACAAATCATTTCTCCAATTTTCAGTATAAATATTTTTCCTACTTTGGGCTGATTTAATATGGGCCTGAATTTTCTTTACCTTTGCAGTTGTCTCTTCGATAAGTTCTGGGCCTATAAGTTTCCTTTCGCCATATTCATCCCAACAATTTAGAGTTCGACACCTCTTACCATATAATGCTTTATATGGATCCATTTTAATTCTATAATGGTAACTACTATTGTAGGAAAATTCCACCAAAGGAAAATATTGATCCCACATGCCTTGAAAGTCAAGAGGGCATGATCTCAATATGTCTTCTAGTGTTTGAATATTCCTTTCAGATTGTATGTCAGTTAGGGGGTGATAAGCAATACTCATATGAAGCTCAGTATCCAAAGCCTTCTGAATACTTTTCTAGAATTTTTATGTAAACCGAGGATCTTGATCAGACACAATCGATAGGGATCCACCATGAATTCTTATAACTTCATTAATATAAAGTCTTTCCAAGTGCTTAAGTGGTAAATCCTCTCTTATATCAAGTAAATATGCTGATTTTTTTAGAAGATCAACAATTATCCATATTGTATCATTACTTATAGGTTTCCTCAGTAGTCCTATGAAAAAAAACCATTGTAATGTCATCCCACTTCCACATAGGAATAAGTAGAGGTTGCATCACTACTCTAGGATGTTGTCTCTTTACCTTCACCTATTGACAAACTAGACACCTTAACACATATTCAGTAATTTCTCACTTCATGTTATCCCACCAAAAATATTTCTTCAGATCCCTATACATCCTAGTGATACCAGGTTGTATAGAAAAATTTGATCGATGAGAATCATAAAATAGTTCCCTTTTTAGCTCAGGTACTGATGGAACACATAACCTCTTCCCAAATTTCAAAACTTCATCCACAAACACAAATTCTACCAATCTTCCATCATTAATATATTTAATTTTCTTTTTTAGATTTTCATCATCATATTGAGATCTTTTTATCTTCTCTAGTAAAGATGGTTTACCAATTATTTGAAATAAGAAAGTTGTATCCCCATACTTAACAATTCCTATATCTATCTTTAGTATACTCATGAATATATGATCTCTCTCAATACTCATTTGGGTCATAAGTCCATGATATTTTCTTATTAATGAATTTTACACCTTATTTTACTTTTATGGGTGGTAGTGTATTGAACAATCATAGTATTTGGGTCAGAAGTCCATGATATTTCCTACTAAATGCATCTGGACTCGCAATAAAGGTTTCGTCTCAAAACTTCCTTCTTTGAGACACATATTCTTTTAAGCACATAATTTAATTTAAATGGTGTATATAGTTTCCAATTACATATTATAACATTCATAATTCATAATTCATGATATTTTAAGTAAAAATTAATTTAGTTCATTCATGGTAGTTTTGATTCAAAAGTTACCACAACAGTAAGGGTTTATGTTTCAATCTCATTTTAACTGGGATTGTTTATGCTTGATTTTTTTTATAGAAATTTTTTGATCATTTTATAATAAAACCATTTAATTTTATTCTCCTATAGTTATTAATTAAATTTTCAATTAATAGTCCCATTATCCTTTATTTGGAACTTAAAATTATTGAGAAAATGTTTTTAAGAAATATTGACTTCAATTCTCTCTTCGGTCAAAAATATTTTTTCTTCCATATACATGTTTTTTAAAAATATTTTCAATAATATTTTTAACATTCACTAAATTAATTATTAAAGTCATTTTTACCCATGTTTTACTTTTTACAAGAAAGGAATCTTCTTATAATTTTCCAAATAAGGTACTTTTTATCCTTTTTATAACTGTGTGAAATTAATTTTTTTTAACTTATATAACAAGTATGGATTTACACACCATCATGACCATTATTTTATTTTAATATTACTTTATAATTTAAAAGTTTATTTTAAAATAAAATTATTTCCACAATATTTTTTTTATTTTTTAGTTTTACAAAAGTGATTTTCAAATTGGAAAGGTTATTTTTCTCAAGAATGTTTCTAATATTTTTATAGTATTTTTATTCATCAATGACAACTACCTTTGATGTTGTGGATTGCTTCTAAATTCTGTAGATATATGTCTCTTACATATATTACTAGCTCATTATCCCTTTAATTTATGGGATAATACATGCCTAAAAATCATTTCATGAAATCCTTCTAAATAAAATCTCCTAGATAATAATATAAGGGAAGATCATACAATCCATTTATTTCTATGGGAAATTATTATGCTAAATTCTAATGATTACTTCCTTTTTTGGAACACATAATCATGATCATGTTATTATAGTTGTGGCTAGATAGTTATTCAATGCATTGGGTAAAGATTTAGTCTCATGAGGTGTTATGTATGGGGTTTAGGGAGTAAACCTAATCCATTGTGGGACTTTGTCCACCATGTGATATTTTATAGTAAGTTATCCATGACTCCTGTTTAAGTCATGTTATATGCTTCTTCCAAATTTCTTATGATCCCATGATTTTATGATACCATGTTATTTATGTTATGATTCTATTTTATTACTCTTGGTTCTTCTATTTTATGATATCATTTTATACCTTTGACTCACAAGTTATACTTCTATATCATGTTTATTCCCTTATTGGGATTTTTAGCTCACCGCTTTTATCTACATATTCCCCAGGTTATCCAATTCCCTTTTAGGTGATTGAAATTATTTAGGAGTTAATTATGGATAAGACAATAAAGAATTTTTATTTTAGTCTCACTTTGATATATTATGAACCTAATCATCCAATGATATTATTCCTCACATTATTTGGGTTGTAATTATGGGATATTTATGTTAAAAATCATGTAATAATATGTGTAAAAGGCATGGGTCACTATATTCCATCCTTTTCATTCTCTTCCATGCTAGATTAAAATAGGAGAGACACCATTTATTGGAATAAGTCTTGTATATGAGACTACAGGGAAGATCCTGATGATCTGGAAGTGTATAGTTATAGATTAAATCCTTTTGAAATACTATGTAGAAAATAATTTCTATTATTTATCTTTATATGTGGGTAGAAATTTCTTTATTAAAGTTTTAACCATACTTGTTTATCAATGATCGGGAAAGTAAGGTAAGTTGGCCCCATGGTATACTAGACCATTTGAAATTATTGAATAGATTAGTGGTGTTGTGATCAGTTAACCTTAACACCAAGGTTTAGTGTTATCCATAACATATTTTATGTATCTCAACTAAATAAGTGTCACCCATAACCTATTCATGTGATCTATTAGAATCATGTTACTCTAGATCCTAATGTGACTTTTATCGATCAATTGATCAAAATTCTAGATATACAGGAGAAACCTTTACAAGGGAGATCTAGTTTTCTAGTAAAATTACTATGAAAACATGTCAATATAAAATGTGAAATTTATTAAAGAGGGAAGTTTATACCAGATAAATGGCCTATGATTTTCAAATTTTCCAGAGTACTTCATATTTTTTAGGACCGAAATCCAAATAGTGGGGAGAATGTTTCACCCCCAGGTTTTAGGTGCATCATTTGGTTATGATTATTCCTCCATGTTTAGATTGGTTGGTCTAAATTAATAGAGTTAGAAGAGTTAAATAGAAGGTAATATAGAATGTATGTATAGGAAATATTCACATCGTGAATGGTTATTCATGAAATTAATGTTTTTTGGGAAGGTTTTGTGATTTATTTTCAAGAAATTAATGGATTTTTAGGAAGATTTAGTTTAACATCTAAGATTCATTCATGACATGAAATGGTTTTCAAGATTTAAACTCAAGGTGATGTGAATTTAAGCATATGAGACCTCTATTAAATTCATGACATGAATTCCTAATTCATGTCACAAATGATTTTGGTTCTATCCTATTTTAATCATTACAACCCTTATAAATCCTTATTTGGTTCTTATTCTCTTCCTCTAAACTTTCAAGGTTATCTTAGGTGATTTTGGTGATCATCGATGTTTGTACTCCAATTCAAATTAATCATCAATCATTCAATTATGGAAATCAAAGGTGAGGACCATGTTATTCCTTATCTTCTTGAATCTCCTTAGTTTTCTTGAATGAAAAAATATATTAGCATTGTTATAGCCATATATATGGGATTGGGTGAGTTTTTATGAGATCTTCTTGGGGTTTAATAGAGGAATAGAAGAAATAGTTAATATTTTTTTGAAACTTCTAAGATCCATTATTCCATTTGAATCTAGGGTAGGTGGATTCTCTCCCACTCTACCATTAAATAACTTGATGGCTTGAGTTTTTCTAAATTATTCTTGTTACTTTTCTTATAAATAACCTACTAAATTTATATATAAAACCCCTATTGTGATGTGATTTCCGAATGCTTGTTTCTAAAAGATGGAAATAATGTTTCTTTATAAATAACCTTTATTGAATTTATGTTTTTGATAAATATTTTAATTTCAAACATGACATAATTTTATTGGTGTGTGTACATGTTCAAGTTCATGTGGGACAGATCATGATTAGAAGTACCACCATCAAATAATATCTAACTTGGGATGGATCATGGTCAAAATTACCATTATCAAATTAGTTCATCAAGCGATGAATTAGTGATAGGATAAATCACCACTCACAAGTATAGGGAGGTACATTACATAAATGTGTGTGTGGGTGTCTTTGAACTTGGTAAGGTTATTCCAAGTGTTAGAAGAGGATAACAAGATTTGATCTCCCATTTTTCTTACATGCAACCTATTTTACAAATTTGTATAAACTAATTATTTTATTCTCATTTTAATTATATAAATGTGATAAAATATTCTTGTATTAGTGTCATGTGTTAGGAATTATTTTTGGATTTCATACTAAGTTTTATACTCACCCCCTACTTGGGAACTTTTTTTCTTTTACAGATTTTGTTTACTGATATATAATGAAGGGATAAGTTTTTTAATTATCTATTTTCTTTACTTGATGTTGTTGATTTGGTTTTTGGAGCTAGAGAGAGATAGTGTCAACATATTGGTATTGAGTGGTGACACATTGGTTCCAAAGTATTTATATTTTGACATCTTATCCTTTCATTCTTATTTATTTTTTCTTTGTTAAACTTATATAATTATTTAACTATTAATTTATTGAGTTGTAAGGTTGATTATCAACATGAATCATGTAGTTGGTATTTTTTGTTATTAATTCTTATTAGTAGGTCTGTTTTTTCTTTAGATAGAATCACACCCACCCATGTTTTACTAGGACCTTGGCATTTATTTCTAGCCTTTGTTGTATTGGGGACATCACCTAAGGTTGGTAGCACCTAGCGAATGAGTTGACGTGGGATGTTATATTAGTTATCTATAAAATCTCATATAATTAGTTTCCTACTAAGACTTATATAAAATAGTGTGGATTTTAATTCTTACCAATTTATATTTACTATAAGGTTATTGAAAATTTAATTATTTATTTTTTCATTTTATACTACTTGTGAAAGAATTATGGGGCTTTATTATAATGAACTGAGTTTTTTCTTAATAATTAAATACTTCGGATGAAAACTTTCTATAAAAAAAACTTAAACCAAAAAAATATATAGAATTATAAGGTATTCATAAAATTATAAATTACAAATAGTAGTAATAAAATTACGAAATATATAAAAATATATATATTTATAAAAAAAATAACTTTAAATACTGAAAAAATTGGTACATCTAATAAAATAATAAAATATCTTATTATCCTTATAATTTATTTTATAAAATTTATATTTTTCAAGTTTCATATATTTATGATTAGCACCACTTTTAAAATAATATCTCATATAAAAAATGACTTCTTATAAAAAAATCATTCTAGTTTATGATTTTATTTTATTTTTATTTTTATAAATTTTAGGATGTGAATTTTGAAAAATAGAAATTATTTTTAGATTTATCATTTTCATATTATCTTAATATTAATCTTTAGGGATTTTCATAAATGATTAATTTTTAGTTGAATAGTTAAAATATAGATTTTATTAATGTCATCACTTTTATAAAATTATTTTATTATATGAATACATTAAAGGATTTTTAAATTTTCACCTATTAAATTTTATATTATAAAGTATAACAACACATTTTAAAATACTATTTTGAATTTATAAAATCATTCTCAATATTTAAAAATTTATGTAGCATTTTAATTAAAACTTTTTTTTCAACTATTTTGTTTAATTAATTATAATATGGTGAAATTGAGTTTTTGATTAATTTTATTATTAAATATATACACTTTTAATAATTATTATTGTTTTAAATTAATTGAAATCAATTTCATTGATAATTCTACCCGAATCATAAAACTTTTTTTTAAATAAAATTTTTCAAAAAAAGGTTTTTTTTTCAAGATTGTGTTAAAATTATTTTTCCATACACATAATATTTAAATTTGATAATTTTTATTTCATATTTATATTTAGTGGGTAAAAATTATGTAAAAATCTCATTATATTTTTGGACTTAAAGGATAAATTACCTAGGTAAAAACTAGTTACCATGGTAAAAACTAAAATGGTAAAAGCTAATAACCTTAGAGGTAAAGGTAAATGGGAAAATATATCCATGGATTTCATGGTGGTACAACCAAAGACTTCTTGAGGTAACAATGTGATTTGTGT
This sequence comes from Viscum album, assembly GCA_963277665.1. Taxonomy (NCBI): domain Eukaryota; kingdom Viridiplantae; phylum Streptophyta; class Magnoliopsida; order Santalales; family Viscaceae; genus Viscum; species Viscum album. Next base: position 74,627,186 of record OY728165.1, on the reverse strand, counting down.
TATTTTTGACTAAATGACTAAATTTGTTCATTTTCTTCCAATTTGAGATACTCTTTCTCTATATCATCTTCCTTGACTATACCTCAAAGATATTTTCAGGTTACATGTAGTTCCAATCTCTATTGTATCTGACCATGATCTCAGGTTCACCTCCAACTTTTGGAAAGGCCTTCCGAAGTCATTGGGAACTGAATTAAATTTCATCATAGTCTTTAATCCACAATCATATGGAAAGTCACAATGAAAAATTTATACATTGGATGATATGATTTGAGCTTGTTAATAGATTATTGGGGAATTTGGGATTAACATCTTTCTTTATTTGTTTTTTCTTATAATAAAAATTTTTATTCTAGTATAAAAATGGAAAATTTTGAGGCATTAAATGGAAAATGGTGTTGAGCTTCAATATTTTGGGATGAAGTTGGGGAAAGGAAGTTGATGGGACTAGAATTAGTATAGGAGGTGTCTAATAAAGTGAATATGATTCAATAATATATGAGGACTTCTCAAAGAAGGTAGAAAAGTTATGCAGATAATAGGATGAAAGACATTTATTTCAATGTAGGTTTTCATGTTTTTCTTAAAATATCTCCATGGAAAACTATTAAGCATCTTAGTAAGAATGGAAAGATAAGTCCACATTTCATTGGACCTTTTTAAATCCTGGTGAAAGTTGGATGAGTTTCATACCGAGTAGCTTTGCCTCCAAATTTTTATTAAGTACACAATGTTTTTCATGTTTTGATGTTAAGAATGTATGTTCTAGATTCATCTCATGTTTTGAGGAAATAAGTAGTTCATCTAGAAAAGAACCTTTATTATTAGAAAAATCCTACTCAGATTCTTGATTGTAGAGAGCATGTATTTCAGGATAAGGTAATTCACGAGGTTATGGTTTTGTAGAGAAACCAGATAGATGAAGAAGAAACATGAGAATCTGAAAATGATCTGAGTGAAAGGTATCCCCACTTTTTTAATAATTAAATAAAAATTGTGTGGTCAAAATTTCTATAAGTTGGGGAGAATGTAACAAATTGGATACTTATAAAATAATTTTTTCTCATTTTGGAATTAGTTATTTAAATTTATTATAAATGTATAAGTAAATAAGTGGTATTTATAAAAATTAAGAAAGTTATACTAATAGAATAGTAACCTTACATATGAAATCATAAATAATATATATATATATATATCATATAAGTGAAGATATGATAAATTTGTCATGGAATAAGTAAATTAATGTTTTCAAAATGATAAATTAAGTGTTGCTATTTTTGTGACACATGAATTTTTATTTATAATTTTACAATTAACATAATTATTTAAAAGAAATTTTATCTTTATTAGATAGATTCATAAATTAATATTTTTATTCTCTTGTGATTATAAGATAACTTTATGAGATCTTAATTAATTTTTCAATGTATTATAAAATCAGTTATAATTTTAAAATTGGTATTATATTAATAAATGATGGTTTTAATTAAAAATTAAATTTATCATATTTATAAAATTATTTTCATAAAATTGAGTTCATTTTTTATTTATAAACATCAAAAAATGGTTAGAGTGAATTTTTGGGATTTTTCTAAAATAGTTAAATTTCTAATGAATAGTGGAATATGATAATTTATAGTATTTAAAAAATTCATTAATTATTGAGTCATAGATGTTTTATGGAATATGTAAGCACAAAATATTAAACTTTCCTTAATTATTTTAATATATTTAGTGATAATTCTTAAACTATTCATATTATTGATCCAAAATAATAAACTAATGAATAAAATAATTAGAAGACACCCCTCTTATCCACTATAAATACCACTCCTCATCACCTCTTCTCATCACACCTCAAAGCCTTGTAGATTTATTAATTTTTGTCCAATTACCTTACAAGACTCTTCCCCATATCCAAGACCTTTTTCTCTCACAAAAAGGCCAAAATCATGTGCCTTAAGGAGGTTCTGAAGGAGGAGAATTCAAGAGGTAAAATCCTCTTTCATTTTCTTTTATTTTCTTTTTAATTTATTTTATTTTATAATTATCTCCTAACATACCCTGTCCAAAGTGACATGATAACTCAAATATCTTAAATATACTATAATTTTATTATGTTAATGGAATATCTATCATCAAACCTCTTCTCTTATCCTATTATTCAAAAAATGAAAACATTGTTCATGATGTGTCGATTTACCGTCATCATGGATGATGTGTTTTTATTTTTTTTACCACCTTCATGGTTGGTTATAAAAACATTATTATGGTTAAATATGATTTTATTATATATATTATAAGTTATATAATGTTTTGTAACCAATGTATAAATATTAAATTAAATAAAATGATATGAGTTCATGATGGATGTAAAAACCACCAAAAATAAATTAAATCATTTTCATTAAAGTTTTATCTAATGAATCATCCTCATATAAGAAAAAAATGATAAATAGTATCATTTAAAATTATAGAAAAATATTAACACTATTTCATTCCACTTCAAGTGTTTTCCTTCTATTTGATAAGAAAATGCATAATAAACCAACCATGGAAACCATGAAATAAATGCACCCAAAATAATAATAAAATTGATAAATGGGTTGAAAAATATTTTAAAAAGATCATATAAGGTATTATAAATGTGAATATAGTTCTATAATATAATAATAACACTCTTTAAACCATTATAAAATAGGTTTGAACATGTTTGAAGTAAGAAGAACCAGAGGTAAAGGACTTTTCTTTAAAAATCCTCTTTTAAATTTCTATTTTTACAAAATTTAAAAATAATGTTTTTATGATGTAAGTATTCATGTTTTATGATTATGTTTTGGTTTTTGGGATTTTTTTATGATGATGGTTGGGTCCTATATATCCCTCCAATTCATTGGGTATGTTTATGTTGTAAGTTGACCGTAATTGTGATTCCAAGTGTAACTATGATGGTTACACCATAAGGTAGCTGAGTGGGTTACATCATAAGGTAACCATGAGAGTTACATTATAAGGTAACTATGAGGGTTACAAATCATATGGTATCCATGAGGGTTAAAATAATAAGTAATTAATTCCATAAGTTATGTAAATAGTTTATTTATGTTTTCTATGTTTTATGGAAATCTCTTATTTTCACAAAGTATATAATGCTTTATGGGTGAGAAGTATGTATTTGTGAAAATGATTTCATATGTTTATAAGTGTTCATGGAATAAAGGTTCCTTTATTTTATGCCCCTTACTGAGCTTTTTGTGCTCATCCCATGTTTTAAAATGTTTTTCACAAGGTTTAAGGATGGGTAAGATAAAAGAAGAATCTAAGCTGAATGTTTTAAAGATTTTTCATGAAATTATTTCATGTTTTATTAAAAACATTTGTATGATATAATAAATGGATATTGTTTTAGTAGTACCCACTTTGTATGCGTATGGATTAATATTTATGAATTATGTACGAATTATCTAAAACTCTAAACTGAAAAGATCTTTGGGAATGCAAGAAAGTGAATTCCAAAATAATTTACTAGATTATGTAATTTTTAAGGTCATGGCCTTATAATTTATGTAATTTATTTAATTTTTAATATTCACTGTATAATTTTATTTATTAACAAAATAAATTTAATATGTATAATGTTTTTAATCAATAAATTTTATTAATTTTTTATATTTTTATTCAATATATATTATTTATTACTTTTTAATATTTTTTTAAATTTTACATTTTTAATATTATTTATTCATTGATGATCTTAATTATTTTTAATATTTTAGTAATTTTTCCATTTTAAATTTTTATTTGTTTAATATTTTTGTAATTTTATACATTTTTAATGTTTATTTATACATGTTAATTCATTAATATTTAATATCTTTAATATGGTTTTAATTTATATAATTAATATGTATTCATTTTCATTTTAACATATATTCATTTCCAATTTTTTTATAATATTATATTTAATTAGTCACACTTATTCATTTTTTTAATATTTTTACAATTTATTATTGTTTAATAATTAAAGTTTGCTCTTTTTTAATATTCATTATTTTAACGTTATTTAGTATTATTTATTCACTAATAATGTTAATTATTTTTTTTTAAAATTTATTAATTTTTAATATTTATTCATTTAATATTTTTATAATTTATTCATTTTTCATATTTTTTACACATATTTATTCATTAACATTTAATGTTTTTAAAATGGTTGTAATGTACAAATTTAATATGAATCCATATTAATTTTTAATTTTTTAATAATTTATATAAATAATAAAACTTATTAAATTTTTTAATATTTCTAAAGTCTATTCATTTTTAGTTATTAAATTCCACTCATCTTTAACATTCATATATTTAAGATTATTTATTCATTAATAATGTAATTATTTTTTAATTTTTCTATAATTTATTCATTTTTATTATATATTAATTTAATATTTTTTTAATCTATTTTATATAGTTTTTATCGACGCTTTCCAAAAAACACTGATAAATATGGGTTTTATCATTGATAAAATAGAAAGCACTGATAAAAACTATTTTTATCAGTATTATCTTTAGGTACTGATAAATACTCATATTTATTAGTTCTAATAGTTAGCATTGATAAAGATAGGTTTTATGAGTGTTTTCTATTTTAGTACTTGATAAAACCTATCTTCATCGATGTTTTTTGGAAAGCACTGATAAAAACCTTGTGTTCTTTTAAATGTAACCCTAATAGAGAACCTCATCGCTACTACTATTTAAGCTCTCATAGAACAGAATGATTATCATCACCCCACCCCCTAAAATTCTCAGATGAATCGACACTCTCATAGCCCAAGGTATGTGATTTTTTCTTCTCATTTGTAGTTGATCGTGCATTGTTTATTTGGTCTTAATTTGTTCAAAGGGTTTGGGTTTGTCGTGTGATCTAAAGAACTCAAAGAGGCTCAAGACCCACTGATATGTATCACTTCATGCTCTCCACCCTCATGCCAAGCATTCCATATCCTATACAATTTTCTTCCTAGGAAATCGTTTTAGTTTTCTTTCAAATGGAATGACCAATCTTTGAAGTAACATACAGATAAAGCTTCCATAAATCAGGGACCAACTAAACACAGTTCGTCTTCTTTCCAAATGTCATATCCTTATAATTAAAAATTTAATTGTAAATCTTTACATTGCTATATAGACTTCAAATGTGGATTGCCACATGAAATGCTTTCATAGAGAAAGATGATGTTTAAATTTTTTTTCAAGTTTTCTTAAATTTTCAGTAAAACGTTAGTACTTCTAGATAATAATAATCTATCATTATCATTAAAATTTTTTTAAGTATGAAAGCTACCAAATATCATTAAAATGATGATAATAATAACTTGAAATTATTTTTTCCTATTATGTGCAGCAAATACGCACATTCATTATTAGGGGAAAGACCTTCTTTCAATTTTAAAAAGCCTTCTAGGTTACATCATAACCAATTTAATTTTAATTAATTTATATCAATTATAAATAATAATTTTATTATTTTATTTTAGTTAAGTAATATCATTTATTAAGGCATTTTGATTTTTATTATTATTCTCAATGGAAAAATTCATAGTCTTGAACTCACTATAATGATTTACAAAAATATCTCATTTTTCCTTTGTCATTTGTTTATTTTTACTCTACATATATTCACCCTTTTATTTTAATTTATATTTTTTATTAAAAATTAGGATCGAATATATTTTAAATTTGAATAATTTTTATAATCAATTACTAATTATCCATTTTTTGATATGTCGTAGTTTTTATGTTTTCTTAAATTTGAATATATTGTATGTTTTCTTTCATATTTTTTTTATTTTTTATGATATATATATATATATATATTCTTATTTATATATTTATTATATATATATATATTATTAAGATCAATGATCTATGAAAAGGATTATATTGATTATATAGTTGATTTTTCTATTGTTTTCTTTAGATATTCTGGAAAAAAATGATATTGTTGTTGTATGATATTTGGATAGTTAAATGTCTTAATTTTGATGCATTTTTTTGAAATAATGTGTTATAAATTATATTTTAAAATTATTTATTCTTTACTATACATATTTTATTACATGGTTATATTTCATAATTCAATAGTTTTTAGGTTTTTCTTTATAAAAACAAAATCTTATGTATTTTCCATTTCCTTGATAATTTTCTTAAAATCAATTTCTAAAACATGGGAATATTAATAGTTAAAATTAATACTATGATATTTTTATATTATTTGAGTGATAATGTGTCCACATTGATTTTTTGTAAAAAATGAAAGATATGATTTGATCTAAGACAAGAGATTTTATGAAACTCATGTCCTATAATTTGAGGTTTTAATATTCCTATGATATATTAAATTTATTTTTATAATGAATGTATTAATGGGTTGGATAACTAGTTTTAGAGGTTTTGTGTCATTGATGTAATAAAATAAATTAATTATTTCCTTTTTTAGGGTTGTATTTTTAATAATATCAAAAATATCATTAATTTTATTCCCTCAATAGAAACAGTTGATAACTTTCAAAACAAGAATTTATAATTGAAACTTTTAGTATTTATTCAAGAGAAAAATATATATCTTTAATGAATGTTTGAACTTATATTAAGGTTTCTAATAAATTATACTTTAATTATCCCTATTACCATGACTGAAGTTAATTTTTCATAAGTTTATTAACTTTTAAAGTAATCAAAATGAACTATTATTTACTAAGTAGTTTAAAATTTATTTAAAACACTGTTATATCTCAATCAAAAACATGTTCAAGCTATGTAAACATTCCCAAAATAGAGCATGCATGCACTAAAATTGTAAAGACCCAGCCCTAGCAGCCCAGATATAGTGCCTCACTTTATTATATTAGAACTATGAGAAATAATTTTCATCCCAAAGGACTGAATAGTTTAGTATCTTTGTAAAAATAGATACAGACATAAGTATTATATTACTACATGAAATGAAATAAAACATAGCAACTCCAAGGAAAACACCCATAAATTCTATTATTATCATTGAAAGTAATTTATAGTATACATCTTCACATCTTGGGGAAAATTAAAACATAATAAAGGGTGAGATCGGATTCTCATTAAGGGTAATAGATATAGCATAATTTATCATAAATAAACATAAACAATAAGGCAAGATGAATAACTAAAACACATTCCATTAAAACATAATATTAATCCTAATATAGAAAGAATAAAATATGATTAAATAATGGCATATAATTATTCATATGAGAATGAAACTAAACCATGGATATTCTAATATTAGAATTAATACATAAATTATCAATTACCAATATCATAAGGATGTAATGCATAATGTTGGACATTTGAAACATACCATTGAGGCCTCATCCAAGTCATCTGAAAATAAATAGGTAAGGCCGCAGCCAAATCCCAATCTAGTTTGTCTCATGAGACTTGTTGATGCATTGAGGGGCTATATCAGGATCCTCCCATCACTTACTACGTCCTATTAATTCCTAATGTGAATAGGGTAAAACATAAACAACATATATGAAATGTAAATAACTTTCCCTAATCAATAAACATAATCACTAACCATTCTAAATAATTTGGTGAATAATATCAAGATAGCACATTTATAACACCCCAAGCTTCCATGGCACGCTTCTCTTTGAATAATACAGTAGTGTGGGTTGTACGCAACTTCGAGTTCTAACACACACCACAACCAATCAAATTAGCCGTTATGAATAGTAATACCCACTTTTTGAAATTTTATAAATTTTATCTCTCAAAATTGACTTCATTTTTGGATTTTGGAATATCGAAATTATTTTAGTGTGAGTTTTTTGGTATTTTTCTGAAAACATTCAATTTTTGATGAATAGTGAAAAAACACTGAGTTATAGTTTAAAACTGAATTATTATTTAAATAATTATTTATTTTATTTAAATTTAATTAAGGTCAAAATAGATACATAATACCTATATAAGTTCAATGTAATTCATTGGAGTTAGTTTAGAATAATTTTAGATATATATAAAATTTATTGAACTTTTCACCGTCTTTTACCCACCTCCTAGGAGAATTTAAAAATTCACAAAAAACTTAATTTTACCACTTCTGTGAGTGGAATTTTGAAAATACAAGAGACACAGTTAATACCAAGGAGTAAAATGTGGTTCAACAAGATAAAAATATTTTTTGGTGAATAGTAACTTTTTACTTTTAGTTACCACGGTTAAAAGTAAATCGGGTAATTAAGGGTAAAAATGATATTAATATTACCCTAACACATGTCCTAATTCTATTGGACAAGTTTATCTCGACCAAAAACAACCTTGGGAATAAAATATTATCATTTAGGTTCACTTGGATTAGATTAGGACATTTATTATTATTTAATTCAAAGAAGTGTTAAAAGAGTTAAAATCAAAGTTTAATAACTAAAACATTTTAAATATAGGGTTATACATAAGATAAATTAGATTATAAATATTCATTAGAAATATAAAAAATATTTCCTACATAATGGTATTTTATTTATAATTTTTATAAATTAAATAATTTATTTTATTTATGACAAAATGATGATGCAGTAATTACCTTATTAGTGAAATATTAAAATAATTGATATTATAAATATCAAAATAAATGTAATTTGAGACTTTTTATGAATTCCACTAATTTTCTAGGTTAATATGACATATTAGGATTGGTTATATAAATTTTATTTGAAGTAATAATACTGTTATAAAATTATCAAAAATAAAATACCCAATAGTGTCAAAATTGACGTCAAAGAGTTTTTAAAATAAATATTATATTATTAATTGATATTCTATTCCTAAAAATATAAGGTTTGGAAAAAGGAATTATATCATGATAGTTGTATTATTAATGGACCACTTGGGGGGTCGCTTGGATGTATATAGTAAGTTTATTAACTATATAATATAAAAATACAAAGAGAAATGGTAAATATCAAACTATTTAACAAAGAGTTAAATATAAATGATAAGGTTAATATAGTGACCCAAACCTATCTAAAATATATTGGTTGAAATGATTTCGACCCATACACACCTTAAACTTTAAATAATAAACTTTGGAGCCACTAGAAACCAAATATAAATTTATTATAAAATAATATTTCTAGCTTTTCCAAAGGTGCCCCTCACCCCTCTTATAAAAGGGAACTCTCCCTTCTCTCTAATTTACACCTTCAAAGCCTTTTGGATCGGCCAACCCCGGCCCAAATATTCTATCAAATTCCCTCAATTATACTGAGAGTCCTTATTTTGATCATAAAGCGAACCTAAGGATCCCTTTTGATCAAATCAAAAGGAAGAACCCGATTAAGAGGTAATGTTTTCACCACCCTCTTTCAAGTTCCTTTCTTCTTCAACTTCTTCTTTCTTTGTTATTCCCATTCTAAAATAATAAATCCAGTATCTTCTATATACTTTGATGTTATTATAAATATGGTACAACCATATTCATTATTCTATCCATCCTTTGAATGACATGTCACCATACATGTGTACGTACGGCTTACCGTCTCCACGTCATGGTGTAATTGTTATTCAAAACATTATTATTTGTATGGGTATAATAATGATGTTTAATTCATGTAAATAATAAATATAACATGATAATGATTCTTTATATATGATATACCATCCAATTATGTATTATTTTAATATCAAAATAATGATATTGTCGCTCGTGCGTACGTACGGACTACCGTCTCCACGAACATGATAAGATTCATTCCCCATCGTATCCATTCAGGTATAATTCTCATTTGATGATTAAAAATAATTTTTAAGGACTTGATATCATTCTTTATATGAATAATATACATCCCATCCATAACAAATATGGATCACATAACAAATAATACAAAGAAAAACGAATTCGTTAACACCCGAAACGATGATAATACTAAGATATTATTAACAAATCAATGTTAAAAGACCATATATGGTATCATATTAATGTATATGATTATTTTATAATTTAGTAACAATTATTTCACTATTATACAGGAGGTTAACCTACTCTCAACCAAAGAAAAGTACAAGGTAAGGGTTTATTTCACAATCTCTTCATTATCCGAGGTTATTTATACGTAATTATCTACTGGGACCTCTTTATCATCCACATCCATGTTTCTTAAAAATGTATTTCAAAACATTCTTACTATTTTATATAATATGGGTTAAAGTCATTTATACCCTTGTTGACTTTTTATAATATTTTTATAAAGGAATATTTCTGTCGTTTTCCAAACACGGTCCTTTTTAACCTTTTCGACAAAATTATGGTAAGAATGTCTTTTTTAACTTATACAGAGAGTGCGGATATTTTCTACCATTATAAACTCATAAAATATTCCCTTACAAGCTTATAAGAATATTTTAAAAGTAAATGTTTTATTTTATAATTATGTGACTCTTAAATTATTTCAAAATAGAAAGAGATATTTCTCTAAAAAGGGTTTTGATTTCATCTATGTCAACATCCTTTGATGGATTTTAAGTTTATTTGAAGTTGATTTATTATGATACAAAACTTCCATATTGTATTGAAGGTTTTGTGATATGTTTGACTATGAATGTTCTATTTTTATACCATTCATGATTTATGGTTAAAGTATTGACATTTCGTATGCTAGTTTTAATACGAATGTTTATGATATGTTTAAACCTTTTCATATGAGGAATGTATTAGACTTATTAAGTGGCGGGTGGAGCTTGCTATAGCTCCTCAATGCATCGGTAGGTCTCATGAGACAACCAGAAGTGGAATTGGCTGAGGCCCTTTCCCAATTTTATTTATGGTTTTGGCTGAGGCCTTAATCATTTTTAGACGTCTTGGTCGAGGCCTTGACAAAATGCTTCAGAATGTCCGGCATTATACATTCCCTCATTATGGAAATAATATTGATGGTTCATGTGGTCATTAGACTAGTAGAATACCCATTATTATGTTTTATTATGGCATTATTTACTCATCTCATATTCTTTCCATAAAAGTATTCATGTTTATTATTGGTAAAGGCATGTGGTTTCAATTATTTACCATGCTTAATATTTATGTCATTTTCCACTGTATTACTTACCCTTACTGAGCATTTGAACTCACCCATTTCTTATGTTTCACTTTCCCAGGATATGAAGAAGTTAGTTATGAGTGACCAGTAGGAATAATCTAGGAGTATTTGATGTTTCTAATGAAATCTATTTGTGTTTTATTTCTTTTCAAGTTGTAAAGTTAAACTTATGTATGAATCTTGTTTCCAATAATACTAAACTGATCGGTCTTTTGAGAAATGATTTCCTTGTGATCATGCCAATGTTATGTAATAATGCACCAACTCTGGGTAACTAGGGTCAGGGCATTATATTTGGTATCATAGGAATTTTAGTACAAACCTTGGAAACTAGATTTAGATAAACTCTGATTAGAGCACATAGACCTAAGATGGACTTTGAGGATTAGTACAGAAGAACTTCCTAGAATTTTGGTATTGTAGAGATTTTTTGAGTTTTCCAAGCAATACATCCCTGTATGGATATGAGCAGGTAGAGGCGGCTCTGGAACAGATGTACTTATGGTTAAAACTCGAAAACACCACTTTGATCTAGACTCGAACGAGAACTGGTACATGACAACGGGCCTTGCTACACTCTTGGTTATGACACTCCTGGGGGATATGCTTAGGATAATTATCATTTTCTTTAAAAACCATTATGAAGGGTTTATGAGTATATAATTCCTCAAAGAAAACATTTTTATGATTATGGATTATATCCATAAACTGCTCAATTTATGTTAAGTGTTTTACAATTTTGGATTTATGTAGTGTGATTCATAAACTAATCTAGTGTATGTCATTATTTAGAAATGGTGCCTAGTAGAAGAAATGGAAACTGTATCAATGCATGCACTCCATGTAGTTATTTCCCTCCTTCTCAAGATAATTATAGTGGAGCTGGTGATGCAACTGGTGCTGATCAGCTAATCACCATACTAGGACAACTCACTCAGGTTATGAATAATACCTTACCTGTATGGAGCACCCTGATCCACATCGTGGAGGATCAATGTTAGATCGCTTCATGAGGCAACAAACACCAACATTTAATGGGAGTAAAAATCCCTTAGTAGCTGAGCAATGGATAAATTCTTTAGAGAAAATATTCCATGCCTTGGGGAGTAGTGAAAGGGAAAAAGTTATCATGAAAGTTTACCGCCTCACTAGAGATACTGATCAATGGTGGTCATTGATTCAAAACATGAAGTAATATGATGAAGTATAAAATATTTAATAGAGGGAGTTCAAAGATATATTTTTAGAAAAATACTTTCCTCGTGACCATTGACCAGATATGGAAAGTCAATTTCTAAGTCTGAGACAAAAGGAGGATGAGAATGTCGCAAAGTATGAGGCTAACTTTACAAGGTTAGCAAGGTATGCTTCAAATTATATACGTAACCCAAGAAGTAAGATTGATCATTTCTTTGACGGGTTAAAATCGTTTCTCCATCGATCATTGGTCTCACAATTCTTCTCGTTATATGAAGATATTGCCTCGTGTGCTATCAAGACAGAAAAAGAATTCTCTAAGTCTTATGACTTTAAATCAAAGCAAGAGAAGAAGAGATCTGTTGAACACTCTGGGAAAGGAAATAAGGAAACAGGGAATAAGGGAATAATTGAATTTCCACCTTGTGATAATTGCAGAAGGAAGCACCCTGGTGCCTATCTAAAAGGAAAAGGAGTATGCAACAAGTGTGGACAGAAAGTCCATCTAGCTATTGATTATAAAGGAAAGAAAGATGCTACCAATTTTCAATGCTATAATTGCAGGGATATGGGACATTATGAAAATAAATTTCCTAAGTGTCAGGGAAACTTACCTTAGAAAAGGCCTAGGGGCCAAGGCCAAGCTTATACAATCACTACTGCTGAGGTTGAATCCACGAAAGACATGGTGGCAGGTAATTTAATAGTTTCCTCAAGTTTATAAAATGCTTTATTTGATTCTGTATCATCACATTGTTTCATATCTTCCCAGTTTTCTAAGAAAATTAGATATTTGCAATTTTATTTAACAAGGGATTTTTCAGTCAAAACTTCTAAGGGAAGTATCATTGCAACAAAGTTTTGTGAATCAGTTCCCATTAGAGCACATAAATATTCTTTATATACAGATCTCATCATCATACCTATGATTTAATTTGATATAATCCTCGGTAGGGATTGACTTTCGGACCATGATGAAAAAATTTATTGTAAGAAGGAGGTTACTATTTTTTATGATGATGATAAGGAACACCTTATCTTTAGAGTAGAATCGTCACCCCCTAATTCTTACCTAGATCCACCCCCAGTAGCTTAACTAAATTCAATTATCGGGGAGGAAGAGAATGAAATAACTATGGGTGAGGAAAGGAATGTTCAAATAGAGGATGTAATTATTGTGAGAGAATATGTTGATGTGTTTCTGGAAGATTTACCTGGACATCCTCCAGAATGAGAAATTGAGTTTTCCATTGATTTAATTCCTGGTTCAAGGCCTATATCGAAGACCCCTTATGGAATGGCCACTGTGGAATTAGTTGAACTAAAGAAACAACTATAGGAATTGAGTAATAAAGGATTTATTCACCCTAGTGTTTCTCCATGGGAAGCCCCTGTCCTTTTTTTTTAAATAAAGATGGATCTATGAGGTTATGTATCGACTATAGGGAAATAAATGCCATAACAATAAAGAACAAGTATCCCCTACCTCGCATTGATGATTTATTTGATCAACTGTATGGAGCTCAATACTTCTCAAATATTGACCTTCGATATGGATATCATCAGTTGTGTGTGAAGAAGGAAGACATTTTGAAGATAGAACTTCGAACTAGGTACGGGCATTACGAGTTTACAGTAATGCATTTTGCAATGACTAATGCACCCTCTATATTCATGGATCTAATGGATAGAGTTTTCAAGGAATATCTCGATGATTTTGTGGTGGTATTTATTGATGATATCTTGGTATACTCTAAAAGCTATGAGGATCATGAAAATCACTTGTGCATTATCCTGAAGACTCTTAGAAGACATGAATTATATGGGAAGTTTAGTAAGTGTGAATTCTGGCTTCAAGAGATTTCTTTTCTTGGCCATATTGTCTCTAAGGATGCAATCTCTGTTGATCCTTCTAAGACAAGAGAAATCCAATAATGGCATGCACTGATGATTATAACCGAGGTACGTAGTTTTATTGGTTTAGCAGGTTATTATCGACGTTTTGTCCAAAACTTTGCCCGATTGGCTATCCCATTAACGAAGCTCACACGTAAAGGGGTTAAATTTGTTTGGACAAAAGAGTGTGAAGAATGTTTTGAATAACTGAAGTGAATATTAGTCAATGCTTCTATATTGACTCTACCATCGGGGAATGATAGGTTCGTTATTTATAGTGATGCATCTAAGAAAGGACTTGGTTGTGTCCTTATGCAAAATGATAGAGTTATTGCCTATGCATCACAACAGCTGAAAATTCATGATCAAAACTATCCTACTCATGATCTTGAGTTAGCTGCTGTAATCTTTTCTTTGAAGATATGGAGACATTATCTATATAGTGAAAAATGTGAGATTTATACTGATCACAAGATTTTGAAGTATATTTTCTCACAGAAAGAACTCAACATGAGGCAAAGGAGATGGCTTGAACTACTCAAGGATTATGATTGTACGATACACTACCACCCTGGGAAGGAAAATAAGGTGGCAGATTCTTTGAGTAGAAAAGATCATAGAGTTTTAAACATAATGAGAATTGAATGGGATCCTATTTTCATGGATATAGTGAAGATGGATATGGGAATTACCATGGAAGGTGAAACATTGATACTTTTTCAAATGGTTGAAAAACCATATTTACTAGAAAAGATAAAGAGTTCTCAGACCAGTGATGAAGAGTTTCAAAAGAAGATTAAAGCTGTGAATGATGGGAGATTGGGAGACTTTTTGTATGAAGAAGGAATTTTGAAATTTGGGAAGAGAATTTGTGTTCCTGATATACCAGATCTAAAAAGGGAAATTTTAGATGATGCTCATAGTTCCAATTTCTCTATACACCATGGGAGAACCAAAATGTATATAGATTTGAAGGAACATTTTTGGTGGGACAACATGAAGAGGGAGATTGCTGATTTTGTGTCAAGATGTATGGTTTGTCAATAAGTGAAAGATGGAAGGCAACAGCCTGGAGGAGTCATGAAACCTCTTCCCATACCGGAGTGGAAATGGGATAATATTACGATGAACTTTATCATGGGACTACCAAAGACTCCTAGAAAGAACGATGCAATATGGGTCATTGTTGATCATCTTACCAAGTCAGCACATTTTATTACTATAAGAGAAGATCTACCACTTGAACGTCTAGCAAGACTATATATTAATGAAGTTTTGAGACTTCATGGAGTACCACTATCGATTGTTTCTGATCGTGATCCCCGTTTTACTTCAAGATTATGGAATAGTATTCAGAAGGCCTTGGATACTGAACTTTGTTTGAGCACTGCCTACCACCCTCAAATATATGGAAAATCAGAATAGACTATTCAAACCTTATAAAACATGTTGATATCATGCTCACTTGACTTTCATGGTATTTGGGATCAATATTTACCTTTGGTGGAATTTTCCTATAATAATAGCTTCCATTCAAGTATTTAGATGGCACCATATGAAGCGTTATACGGAAAGATATGTTGCACACCAACCTGTTGGGATGACGTTGGTGAGAGAAAACTCGTAGACCTAGAACTGGTGGAGGAAATGATGGAAAAGTTGAAGGTAATCCAAAACCACATCAAAGAAGCTCAAAGTAGGCAGAAGAGCTTTGCTGAAAACCGAAGGAAGGATTTGGAATTTCAGGTAGGAGATCATGTTTTCTTGAAGGTATCTCCATGGAAGGGAGTTATACATTTCGGTAAGAAGGGTAAAATGAGTCCCAAGTACATCGGACCTTTCGAAATTCTAGAATGAATTGGGGTTGTAGCTTACTATTTGGAAATACCACCAAGTCTCTCCAAAGTTCACGATGTGTTCCACGTATCACTGTTGAGAAAATACATTCTTGAACCAACGCATGTACTCACTTACGAGAAATTAGAACTGGAACCCGATCTGTCTTATTTCAAAGAGCCCGTCAGGATTCTTGATACAAGAGAACAAGTGCTGAAAAACCAGACGACTCGTCTGGTAAAAGTTCTATGGAGAAACCATAAGATGGAAGAGGCAATGTGGGAACCCGAGGAACTTAGGATGAAGAACCACCCGAGTCTTTTTATGAAATAATATTCTAGAAATTTCGAGAACGAAATTATTTTAAGGAGGGGATAATGTAACACCCCAAGCTTCCATGGTACGCTTCTCTTTGAATAATACAGTAGCGTGTGTTGTACACAACTTTGAGTTCTAACACACACCACAACCAATCAAACTAGACGTTATGAATATTAATACCCACTTTTTGAAATTTTATAAATTTTATCTTTCAAAATGGAATTCATTTTTGGATTCGGAATATCGAAATTAGCTTAGGGTGAATTTTTGGTATTTTTCTGAAAACATTCAATTTTTTATGAATAGTGAAAAAACACTGAGTTATAGTTTAAAACTAAATTTTTATTTAAATAATTATTTATTTTATTTAAATTTAATTAAGTTAAAAATAGATACATAATACCTATATAATTTCAATTTAATTCATTGGATTTAGTTTAGAATAATTTTAGATATATAAAAATTTTATTGAACTTTTCACCGTCTTTTACCCACCTCCTAGGATAATTTAAAAATTCATATAAAACTTAATTTTACCGCTTATGTGATTGAAATTTTTAAAATACGAGAGACACGGTTAATATCATGGAGTAAAATGTGGTTCAATAAGATAAAAATAATTTTTGGTGAATAGTAACTTTTTACTTTTATTTACCATGGTTAGAAGTAAATAGGGTAATTAAGTGTAAAAATGATATTAATATTACCCTAACACATGTCCTAATTCTATTGGACAAGTTTATATCGACCAAAAACAACTTTAGGAATAAAATATTATCATTTAGGTCCACTTGTATTAGATTAGGACATTTATTATTTTTTAATTCAAAGAAGAGTTAAAAGAGTTAAAATCAAAGTTTAATAAATTAATAATTTTTAATATAGGGTTATACATAAAATAAATTCAATTATAAATATTAATTAGAAATATAAAAATATTTTATATATAATGGTATTTTATTTATAATTTTTAGACATTAAATAATTTAATTTATTTATGACACAATGATGATGCAGTAATTACCTTATTAGTGAAATATTAAAATAATTGATATTATAAATATCAAAATAAATGTAATTTGAGACTTTTTATGAATTACACTAATTTTATAGGTTAATATGACATTTTAATATTGGTTATATAAATTTTATTTGAATTAATAATGCTGTTATAAAATTATCAAAAACAAAATACCCAATAGTGTCAAAATTGACATAGAAGAGTTTTTAAAATAAATATTATATTATTAATTGATATTCTATTCCTAAAAATCTAAGGATCGTCCAAAGGACTTATATAATGATAGGTGTATAATTAATGTACCACTTGGGGGTCTCTTGTATGTATATAGTAAGTTTATTGACTATATAATATAAAAATACAAAGAGACATGGTAAATGTCAAACTATTTAACTAAGAGTTAAATATAAATGATAAGGTTAATATAGTGACCCAAACCTGTCTAAAATATATTGGTAGAAAGGATTTCGACCCATACCCACCTTAACCTTTAAATAATGAACTTTTTAGGCATTAGAAACCAAATATGAATTTATTATAAAATAATATTTCTAGCTTTTCCAAAGGTGACCCTCACCCCTCTTATAAAAGGGTACTCCCCCTTCTCTCTAATTTACACCTTAAAAGCCTTTTGACTCGGACAAAACCTACCCAAATATTCTCTCAAATTCCCTCAATTTGACCTAGAGGAATTATTTTGATCATAAATCCAACCTAATTAGCCCTTTTGATCAAATAAAAAGGAAGAACCCGATTAAGAGGTAATGTTTTCACCACCCTCTTTCAAGTTACTTTCTTCTTCAACTTCTTCTTTCTTTGTTATTCCCATTCTAAAATAATAAATCCATTATCTTATATATAATGTGATATTATTATAAATATGTTACAACCATATTCATTATTCTATCCATCCTTTGAATGACATGTCATCATACATGCATACGTACGGCTTACCGTCTCCACGTCGTGGTCTAATTGTTATTAAAAACATTATTATTTAGATGGGTATAATAATGATGTGTAATTCACGTAAATAATAAATATAACATGATAATGATTCTGTATATATGATATACCATCCAATTATATATTATTTTAATATCAAAATAATGATATTGTCGCTCGTGCGTACGTACGGACTACCGTCTCCACGAACGCGATGAGATTCATTCCCCATCGTATCCATTCAAGTCTAATTATCATTTGATGATTAAAAATAATGTTTAAGGACTTGATATCATTCTGGATATAAATAATATACATCCCATACATAACAAATATGGATCACATAACAAATAATACAAAGAAAAATGAATCCGTTAACACCTGAAATGATGATAATACTGAGATATTATTAACAAATCAATGTTAAAAGATCATATATGATATCATATTAATGTATATGATTCTTGTATAATTTAGTAACAATTATTTCACCATTATATAGGAGGTTAACCTACCCTCAACCAAGGAAAAGTACAAGGTAAGGGTTTATTTCACAATCTCTTCATTATCCGAGGTTGTTTATACGTAATTATCTACTGGGACCTCTTTATCATCCACATCCATGTTTCATAAAAATATATTTCAAAACATTCTTACTATTTTATAGAATATGGTTTAAAGTCATTTATACCCTTGTTGACTTTTTATAAGATGTTTATAAAGTAATCTTTCCATCGTTTTCCAAACAAGTTCCTTTTTAACCTTTTCGACAAAATTATGGTAAGAATGTCTTTTTTAACTTATACGGTGGGTGCGGCTATTTTCTACCGTTATAAACTCATCAAAGATTCCCTTAAAATCTTATAAGAATATTTTCAAAGTAAATGTTTTATTTTATAATTATGTGACTCTTAAATTATTTCAAAATAGAAATAGATATTTCTCTAAAAAGGGTTTTGGTTTCATCTATGTCAACATCCTTTGATGGATTTTAAGTTTATTTGAAGTTGATTTATTATGATACAAAACTTCCATATTGTATTGAAGGTTTTGTGATATGTTTGACTATGGATGTGCTATTTTTATACCATTCATGATTTATGGTTAAATTATTGACATTTTGTATGATAGTTTTAATACGAATGTTTATGATATGTTTAAACCTTTTCATATGAGGAATGTATTGGACTTAGTAAGTGACGGGTGGAGCCCGCTATAGCTCCTCGATGCATCGGTAGGTCTCATGAGACAACTAGACGTGGAATTTTCTGAGGCCCTTTCCCAATTTGATTTATAGTTTTGGCCGAGGTCTTAATAATTTTTAGACGTCTTGGCTGAGGCCTTGACAAAATGTTTCAGAATGTCCAGAATTATACATTCCCTCATTATGGAAATAATATTTATGGTTCATGTGGTCATTCGACTAGTATAATACCCATGATTATGTTTTATTATGGCATTATTTACTCAGCTCATATTCTTTCCATAAAAGTATTCATGTTTATTATTGGTAAAGGCATGTGGTTTCAATTATTTACCATGCTTAATATTTATGTCATTTTCCACTGCATTACTTACCCTTATTGAGTGTTTGAGCTCACCCTTTTCTTATGTTTCATTTTCCCAGGATACGAAGAAGTTAGTTATGAGTGACCAGCAGGCATAATCTAGGAGGCTTGGATGTTTCTAATGAAATATATTTGTGTTGTATTTCTTTTAAAGTTGTAAAGTTAAACTTATGTATGAATCTTGTTTCCAATAATACTAAACCGATCGGTCTTTCGAGACATGATTTCCTTATGATCATGTCAATGTTATGTAATATTGCACCGACTCTGGGTAAATGGGGTCGGGGCATTACACATCCACCATCAAACTATCATAAAACATTTAATAAAATATAGTAGATGATATCATAAAATATCAATCCCAATTAATCATAAAATACAATAGAGTGTGTTAAGTAGATGAAAATACTCTAACAAAATTATTGAGGAATTCTTGAGAGAATACAGTTTTTTACTTTGCAAAGAAGAGTTCTTTTGGAAAAATCACTTGTATTTGTCATAAAATCAGATTATAAGCATTTATATCCTAGAAAATAAAATTAAAGTAAAATTAAATTATTTTTGAGGCATAAATGATATACAACTTATGTGAAAACATGTAAAAATGTTTTTTAAGAAACTTTAGAAATGGGCCACTTCAATTCGGTTTAAGATAAAATATAAAAGTGTATTTAAAATGGAAGAAGTAATAAATGTTTGTATAAAACCAAATATTAAAAAAGATAGTTTTTCATGATAAAAATAGTTATTTTAAAAAAATAGCGTTTTCTTAAAGCTGATTATGGATGGTACTTGAAAATTGGTAAGAAATTGGAAAGTTCCCTTTAATCAGGATTGCTTGTCGGGTGGAATTGAGTAGAGGAACTTATAAAACATGTATGTACACATCAAATAAAGAATAATTGAACTAGGTACATATTTTTGGAACATTAAAACAGAAATTATAAGGAGTAAATAAGAATAAATAAAAATTACATTGGGGTAAATAGATATAAAGCGTAACCCAAATTAAAAATAGAGGTTTGGGGAGAATCTCTTACCACTTTGCAAACAGTCGAACCATATGCCCCATAAATTTAATGGTCATAAAATAAGACATTAAATGCCTTAGATAAATAGATTAATGATATGATACATCAATGGTAAGTATACACAAACCACACAAAATAAATAGTGGTGAATAAGGAATATCCCACAGAAATAAAAGTGAGATGAGAAAACCCTTACCTTATGTCCGAAAGTGTTCTGAACATGTAATTAATGTCCTAGATAATGAAGTTTTATTCATTAATAATTTAATTAAAACATATTAAACATTTATTTTATTTATTATAACTTTATTAAGTTCATTTATAGTCTTTTTGATGAGTTATAAGATTTAACTTCATCAATTGGGAGGGTTCGTTTCCTTGGTTTTCATGATTGGTTCACTTGTACGAAAGATCAAGTAAAATAGAAATAGTTAACCAGAATTGAATTTATATGTTAATAATTAAAATATAATATATTTAATGGTCTTATATAACATTTTTTTCATATATTATGACAATTAATTAGATAAAGCGTTAATGATAACCATTCATATTATTTTTCTGCTTTTTTGATCATCATAAACTAATTTTGTCTTATGAATTAATATTATGTATATATTCTAGTTCCATAACTTTAAATAAGTTTTATCACATATATTAAATTATGGTTTGACCATAAAAAATTTCTTATGACCATACTTGAAGGTTAAATTGAAAAACAAAAACTCATCATCCGTGAAGGCGATAAATTAACACCTCACGTATGATGTTTTCATTTTTAGAATAAAAAGGGGAAGAAAAGAGAAATTTTTGTTTAAATAACATTAAAATAATAATATTAAAGTATATAAAATATAAGTGCGTTATTATGTATCTTTGGATAAGGTATTTCATGGAAGGATAAGAAAATAAATGAAATTGAGAGAGAGAGAGAGAAGGTTTTACCTCTTGGGTGTCACCTCCTTGAGAACCTCCTTAAGGGACTTAGATATGGTCTTTTGGTGAGACCATAAAGATAAGAATGTGGGGGAGATGTTTAGGAGAGAAAATGGGAATAATATAAGCAATATTTAAGGCTCTAGAGGTGTGAGGATAAGGGGTGGTGATGGGTGGTATTTATAGAAGAGGAGAGGGGTGTATTTTGATTATTTAATTCATTTGTTTATTATTTTGGATCAAGACTATGAATAGTGATAATTATTGTGAATAGATATAGTAAAAAATATATGTGAGTTCAAACCAATGGGTTCTTACCTCATCCAAACATCATCCATGACTCAATAATTCATGTATTTGGCTAAAATGTTAAATACCAAAAATTATTGTATTTCACTATTCACCAAAAATTCATCAATTTCAAAAAAATACAAAAAAAATTACCCTATACAATTTTTAACATATATAATTCAAAAATGGACTCTATTTTATGAAAATAATTTTCTAAATATGATAATTTTAATTTTTAATTAAAATCATAATTTATTCGAAAAATGTCAATTTTAAAATTATAACTGATGTTATTACACTTTAAAAATTAATTAATGTCTCATAAAATTATATTATAATAATAAGAAAATAAAATATTCATTTATGAATATATTTTATGAAAATAAATTTTATTTTAAGACATTATATTGATCTTAAAATTGTAAATAAACATTTATTCTTTGAAAAAATACCAACACTTAATTTATCATTTTTAAAACATTTATATACTTACTCCATGATATAAACATATCATATATTAATTTATAAGATAAAGAAAATTTATTTACACTTTAATAGGTGTGGTTTCTGTTAAAATAATAAATAGACAATTAGTATAATGATAATGATAATTTTATAAAAATTGGTATTTTTTCACTATTCACTAGAAAATAATTATTTTCAGAAAAATACCAAAATTTAACCATAATGTAATTTGGACATTAAGATTTTAAAAATGAAGTTTTTTTTGTCAAATAGAATTTATTAGTTTCAAAATTTAGTTTTAAAACATGTGCACCATTATTAGGCGGTAAAATCGCATTTTAGAAAATATATCTTTTTATACTTAAAATTGGATTTATTCTTATCTTAAGCCTATAAAAATTATTGATTGAATTTAAAAATATAATAATAAATATATAATATATAAATTTCATTAATATCTTTAAATAATTATTAATAATTTAATTTATTAAGATAAAATTCCATTATGGTCATAAATATAATTTTATATAAAAACACGTCTTTTATGTTCAATTGGTTTTTATTTTCATTTCTAATTAATTGGTAACCAATAAATTCATTTTATAAAAAAAATAACCTATATTTTCATAATCTACTTTATCCCTTTCATTTGTGCCATTCCAATGGCTAGGTCACAATTAAATAATAATATCTAATCATTTTTTTAAGCTCTATGTTCTGTCTATCAAAGAAATTAAATTTTAAAAAATAGACATACCATAAAATCTTGGGGTGTTACATTCTCCCCTCCTTCAATAAATTGCATCCTCTCAATTTGAAATTTCACTTCAAAAATTAAAGGTTGATACTTTAAAATTTCTTTGTGTAAATACCACATCATAAAAAGGGTTTATAAAACTTTCTCTTAAAAGTGGTAAAGAGAAATGTGAAGGTCACCAAAAAACTATGATTCCGAAATAGGAGAGAATTCATGAAAATATGGACATGGAATAGAAATATAATTATCATGTTTTTATGGGTAGTGAAGAAATCATAGTATTTATAAATTCTACCATCAAAAAATCTTAAATTTGTGATTAGTTAAAGGATCCTTTATTTCTGAGAAGGAAAAGTAAACGAATGATTTTTTTCTAAAATCATTTTTCTCAAGTTGAGGGATTATTTTAATATCCATAAAATCACTTGATAAAATATACTTTATTCCTTTCCATTTCGTAATAGTATCCTTTTATTTTTCTTTGATTCATCTAAACTTCATTTCTTAATTTTGTAGATGGATATTCAAGAAAAACATTTTTCCTGGAGCACTTTTATGAATCATAAGATCCACATATCATTCCTTTAGACTTTAATTGTTTACTGAAACCAAAATGGTTAATACAGGTTATCCAATATGATAAATTGTACTTTAATATTAATCAATAATATCCTTAATTCATTCTATAATTAGTTAACCATAAGACTCATCGAAAATATGTCTATCCAAATTCAAAGACAAAAAATTTAGAAGGAAGGTCACTAAATTTTCAAAATCAACTTCACATAAGATTTCCCCAAATAATGTATCTATTATTTTCACATTCCAAATATGTGAATACCTTAATATCTTTTTAAATTTTATGAATCATTCATGCTTCCAAGATTAAAATCTTAATTTTTCCTTAAATCAAAACATCTAATAATTCCAGCATAACATAAACCATCAGATCACTAACCACCTTAATGTTCACCAATATTATATCATAAACATATATTTATTATGTTCTCAATAATCAAGAACATATTTAGTTTTATCTTTCCCATGTCATGTTTTTTAAAGAAGATCAACTTACAACAGAATCACTTCTCTTGATTACTGGTGCTATTCATCACATGATTCCAATTCCTTAAAGAATAAGTACTATAGTTCAATCTTTATATATCTCATGATTATTAAAACCAAAATAACATAACAAATACATTAATTATTCTACTTTTAATCTAGTAAAATCATAATCTTTTCCATGATCTTTTTTATTATTTTATGTTATATTACCTTGATGCTTGGGAAATTCAATTTCATAGTTCCCTATCTCCTTACAGTTAAAGCATTGGACATAGGAAGCTTATTTTCTTCCCTTGAAATCATGATCCTTGTGTCCTTTATCTCGACATTTTTAGAAAAATCACATCCACTTCAAGAATTTATCAAGCTGTTTCTTCCCAAAATTATCACATGTGGAAAAATCCTTCTTTATTTTCTCCTCCTTGTCCATTTTTTGATATTCTATCCTCTTATTCTCTTGATTACTTTTAGAACCATAAGGCTTGGATAATTCTTTCTATGTCTTGATATCAAAAGTTATTATAACCTCATATGATGAGAATGTTTGGGAGACTAGTTACCTTTGATGGATTGGTTTAATACCATCAAAGAAATGGTAAATCTTTCTATTTGGATTATGTATATAGTTTGCAACAATGCTTTTTAACCTTGTAAAGTTGGATTCATAAATAAAAACATTTTCATCCTCTTTCTACATCATACTCAGGAATTGCCTCTCCATATCCACTCATTATTATATAGGAAAATATTTATACAGGAAAAGTTTCATAAAATCCCTCCATTGTATATTTTCAATTTCCTCTTCATCCTTAGTATTTTTAATCATTGCCCACCATTGATCTAAATCTCCTAAGAGCTGATAAACTTCCATGATAACCTTTTTCCTTTAATTACTTCCCAAAGAGAGAAATATATTCTCTAGGGAACATATCCATTTCTCAGCTATAAATGGTTTTTAGTCCCATTAAATGATGTAGGTTGTTATAGCATGAAGCAATATTAAATTGTTACATCGCATTGTGGATCAGGTTTTTCTATGCGAGTAAGGTTATTTCTCATAACCTGAGTCAATTTTCCCAATATAGTTATAAATTGTTCGTCTCCAGTTGCATCTCCAACTCAAGCATCATTATCTTCCATATTAGGGGAATCCCTATATGGGATACATGCGTTGATACAGTTACCATTCCTTATACTGGGGTCTATTTATAAATAATGTAATACACTAGATTAGATTATAACATTATGAAACAAAATATAAATCTAAAGTTAGTAAAACACTTAATGTAAATTGAAAATTTAGGTATAACTAATCTCTAAATCATAATATTAGTTTCTTTGGGAATATATTTAATTTTAAATACTTCATAATGGTTTGTAAAGAAAATGTTAATTATCCTAAGAATATCCCCTGGGAGTGTCAAACCATGTGCATAGTAAGTCCCATTTTCATGTTCCAGGTTATGCTAAGTCAGGCTTGACACACCTTGTTAGAGTTTTTACCCCTGGGTACATATATTCTATAACCACGTCCACTTGTATTATCCATACATGGATGTATTTCTAGTAAGATACACATAATCTCTACCTTACCAAAATGCTAGTATGTTTTTATATGTTTAACCTCAAATTATATCATATGTTTATGTTCCCCAATCTATGTTTTATAAATATAGTTTTCAAGGTTTCTACTAAACTTCATCTGATACCAAGTGTAAATACTCTAACCCCAGTAGCCAGGAGCTGGTGCATTACTTTATAACATTGGTACTATGAATAATATTTCACATCCCAAAAGGAATGAATAGTTTATTATCTTTGTAGAACTAGATAAAAACATAAGTATTAAATTAAAAAATAAAATGAAATAAAACATAGCAACTCCATGGGAAACACCCATAAACTTTTAGTTTATCCCAACAGGTCATTCATAATATAAAACTTTGTATACTAGGGAAAGGGATGAGTTCAAATACTCAGTAAGGGTAATAAATTTATAGGAATATATCATAAATAAACATAATCAATAAGCCAAGGTGAATAACTAAAATATGTTCCATTAAAACATAATCTTAAGCATAATATGGAAGGAATAAAAGATGATTAAATGAGGCCGTATAATTAATCATATTAGAATGAAACATAACCATGAATATTCTACTAGTCGAATAATAATATGAATTATAAATTACTAATATCATAATTATTTAATTCATAATTCTATAAATATAAAACATGTCATCAAGGCCTCAACCAAGACATCTGAAAATAAATGGGTAAAGCCTTAGCCAAATCCCAATCTAGTTTGTCTCATGAGAGCTACTGATAAATCGAGGGGCTATAGAGGGCCCCAAACATCACTTAATAGTCCAATTAATTTCTAATATGAATGGTTTGAATCATAAACAACATGTACAAAATGTAAATATCATTCCCTAATTAGTAAACATAATCATTAACCATTCTGATTAATATGTGAATGGTATCGAGTTAATACATCCATAGTCAAATTGATCATAAATAATTTTAATAAAATATGGTAGATGATATTATAAAAGATCAATTCCAATTAATAATAATATTTAAAACATGGTGTTGAAATAGATTAAAATACTTTAATAAAATCCTCAAGGAATTCTTAAGAGAAATACCATTTTTACTTTGTAAAGAAGAGTTCTTTTGGAAAAATCATTTATATTTTTCAAAAAATCAGATTGTAAATATATATATATATACTAGAAAAGAAAATTTAAGTAAAAATACATTATTTTTAAGTCATAAATGATATCAAAATGAAGTGAAAACGTGTTAAAAAAGTTTTTAAGAAACTTTAGAAATGGGTCACTTCAGTATTGTTTAAGATAAAATATATAAGATTCATTAAAACATAAAATTAGATAATTATTTGTGTAAAACAAGAAATGAAAAAATATAGTATTTCATGATAAAAATTGTGATTTTTGAAAAATAATTGTGTCTTAAAAAATATTACGGATGGTACTTGAAAATGGGTAATAAATTGGGAAGTTCCCTTTAAGTGGGTTTGCTTATCAGGAGGAATTGAGAAGGGAACATTATAGAACATGTATCTCCCCATAAAAGTAAGAAGAATTGATCTAGGTGAATATTTTTAGAGAATAAATTCATAATTTAGTAGGAGTAAATATTAATAATTAAGAATTAAGTTGTTATAAAGAGAGAGAAAGCATAACTCGAATGAAAAATAGAGGTTTGGGGGAAATCTCTTACTACTTTAAAAACAGTCGAACCATATGCCCCATAAAATTAATGATCATAAAATAATCCATTTAATAATATGAATATAAATAAATTTATTATATTTTATATCTATGGGAAGTATAAATACACCAAAAAATAAAAATAGTGGTGAATAAGGCATATCCTACAGAAATAAAAGTGAGATGAGAAAACTCTTACTTTATGTCTTAAAGTGTTTTGGAATTGTTATTAATGTCATGAATAATGAAATTAGATTCATTAATAATTTAATTTAGAACCTATTCAACATGTATTTTAATTATTATAATTTTATTAAGTTTATTTATGGCCTTTTTATGAGTTATAAGATTCAATTTTTTCATTTGGGAGTTTTTGTTTCCTTGGTTTTCATGATTGGTTCACTTGTGTATATGTATGAAAGATCATGTAAAATGGAAATAGTTATCTAGAATTGAAATTAAATTTTACTATTAAACTTCCAAGATATTTAATTATCTTATATATCATTTTGTTTCTAGATATGATGATGATTCATTAGATAAAGTGTTAATGATAACTATTCATATTATTTTGGCATTTTTTCAATCAACACGTACCAATTATGTCTTATAAATTAATATTATGTATATGTACTAGATCTAGAATATTAAATAATTTTTATTACATATATTAATTTTTTTAACCATAATAATGGTTTTATTACCATCCATGAAGATAGAATTGAAAAATGAAAACTCGTCATCCATGAAGGCAGTAAATCGGCACCTCACGAATGATGTTTTCATTTTTACAATAAAAAAGGAAGAGAAGAGAATTGGTGGTTGATATACCATTAACATAATAAAATTAGTATATAAAAGATACTGGTGATATTATTTCACTTTGGAAAAGGGTGGTGAGGTAAGGATAAGAAAATAAATTATATTGAAAGATATAGAGAGAAGGTTTTACCTCTTGAGTGTTGCCTCCTTGAGAAGCTCCTTTAGGAACTTGTAAATGGCCTTTTGGTGTGACCAGTACGACCAAAATGTGGGGGATAGGTTTGAGAGATTAAATGGGATTAATATAATAAATTATAAAGGATGTGGTGATGCTATTAGAATTGTTGGTTAGGGGTGGTATTTATAGAGGAGGAGAGATAATTCAAATATTTGGCTAAAATGTTAAATACCAAAAATTACCGTATTTCATTATACACCAAAAATTCAACTATTTCATAAAAATATCAAAAATTAACACTAAATTTTTTTATAAATTTATAATTAAAAATTGGAATCCATTTTATAAAAATCATTTTATATATAATGGAAATTTTATTTTTAATTAAAATCATTATTTATTCGGAAAATATCGACTTTAAAATTATAACTGATTTTATAAAACTTTGAAAAATTAATTAAGGTCTCATAAAATTATATTATAATCATAATACAAGAAAATATAAATTTATGAATCTATTTTATGAAAAGAAATTTTCTTTTAAGACTTTATCTTTATTATAAAATTATAAATTAACATTTACACTTTACAAAAATACCAACACTTAATTTATCATTTTTAAAACATTAATATGCTTACTTCATGATATAAATATATCATAATTTAATTTATAATATACCAAAATTTTATTTACAAATTCATATTTGAGGTTACTAATCAAATCATAAATAGATGATTAATATAACGAAAATTAGAGTTTTATAAAAAGAGAGATTGTTTAACTATTCACTAGAAAATAATTATTTTCAGAAAAAAATCACCCTAAGAAAATTTTGACATTACCCTTCTAACAATGAATTTTTTTTTGTTCAATATAACTTTTAAAATTTTCAAAATTTAGTTTTAAAACATGTGCTTCATTAAAAGGTGGTAAAATCACCTTTTAGAAAATATATCTTGTATGCTTAAAATTGGATTTATTGTTTTCTTGTGCCTATCAAACTTATTGATTGAATTTAAAAATATTTGATTTAATATAGAATATATAATGTTAATTAAGATATTTCATTAATAGTTATTAATTTAATTTATTAAGATAAAATTCCATTGTGGTCATAAATATAATTTTTTATAAAAACACTTACTTTATGTTCAATTTGTTTTTATTTTCATTTATAATTAATTGGTAACCAATGAATTAATTTTATAAAAATATTTAAACTATATTTTCATAATTTACTTAATCCCTTTCATTCCCTCCATTTCAACCGCTAGGTAAAAATTAAATAATAATATTTAATCATTTACTTAAGCTCAATGTCCTATCTATTGAAGAAGATAAATTTTAAAAAAGAGACATTCCATAAAATCTTAGGGTGTTACACAAAATTTGATACATTATTTACATATATTCTTATATATACATTATATGCATACTTTATGTGTATTTATTTATTTATTTATTACACAATGAATATTATTAAACCTTATAGGATGAATTTGAATAAAAAATGGATAGATGTTAATCGTATGACAAAAGAGTATGAGGATGAAGTTAAAGTGTTCATCATGTTTACAATAAATCATGCATACGGCCCTTCTCAAATCCTGTTTTCATGTTTACATTGTTTTTATTTAAGAAATATACATCCATAATAGTTGGAAGAACATTTGATTTTTCATGGAATAGATCAAAGCTATAAATATTATAGTAAACATAGAGAGTAACTGAATATACATACTGATTGGGATGATACTATAATTTATGGATCATTTTATATGAAACCAGTGTAAATGATGGTGTAGATCATATGAAATAAATAAAAATGGAAATTTAATATGACATTCGTTATTTTCCAAAGTTTTTTGAGAAGTTAAACAATTGTGCTAAGAGACTATTGTATACCAATTATACTAATTATACAATATTTTTAGTTTTATTGAAGTTATATAATTTGAAAGCTAGTAAGAGATGGAGTATAATTGGCTTTATATAACTACTTAGTTTCCTGAATGATATGCTTCTAGAAGTGAATGATATTCCTTTTCGAGCATATGCTGTTAAATGAATGTTATGTTCATTGGGAATGATCTCTAAACAAATACATGTATGTCCAAATGATTTCATATTGTTTCTCATGGACCATGAATAACTCAAAAAACTCCCTAAGTATGGTGTGAATCGATACAAGAAAGATGAATCCATTACATCAAAATATATGTGGTACTTTCCTATCATTCCAAGTTTCAGACGATTATATGGATGTCAGAAAACCACTAGAAAATTTACATGGCACATAGAGACAAGAATTGAATATGTTAAACTAAATAACCTAGTGAACACTCCTAGGTGGAAGAAAATTGATTATAAGTATCTTGAATTTGAAAATGAGTAGAGAAAACTTCATCATGTGTTATCAATAGATGAAATAAATACTTTTTTGTACAGAGTAATGTAAATAGTAAATGTCTAGTTAGGTTGTTAAATTATAACATCCCACTTTATTCATGCATAAAGTGAAAATACATTTTGTTTTCATTGATTATATTAAGAATAAAACAACCAAGTAATTATATTGATTTCTATTTGGATCCATTGATCAGAGATCTGAAATTAATGTGGGATACAAGTGTTAAATTGTATATTCTCATATAAGTGAAGAATTATCATTGACGTCAATATTTTATGAGATGATAAATGAATTTCCTTATTATATAAATTTTTCAGGATATAGTATTGAAGGAATATTAGGGTGTTCTATTTGTGAATAATTCACATGATCAGTTTGGTTGAAACATTACTTGAAGACTATATTTTTAGGACATCACAAATTTATACCCCTAAGATATAAACATTGATCCTAGATGACATCATTAAATGGTAAAATATAACATGGTACATCACCATATACGTTAATAGTTGGTTAGATATTTGAGAATGTAAAAGTTATTAACACTAATTTTAGTAAAACTTTTTCAAAAAAAAATTCTGAAATTAGGCTAAAAAATAGATAAATTTTCATTGAAGTACCATACTGGAATTGTTTGTATGTCAGAAATTTTATTAATTTCATACATGTAGAAAAAAACTATAGTGTTGTTGGAATGTTACTAAATCTTCCTAAAAAAAATTAAAGATGGCATCAAGGATAGGTTGGACACGATTGACATAGGGATAAGGGAATAGTTAGCACATGTAAAGGGTGAAAGACAAAATTTTCTTCCTCTAATAGATTACACTTTGTCCACAAAAGAAAAATTTAAATTTTTCAATTTTCTTATTGGAGAAAATTTTATATAGGTTTATTCATCAAATATCAATAATTTTGTGTCAATTACTAATTTGAAGTTAAAAGGTTTAAAAACACAAGATTGTCATGTTTTTATGCAGAATTAGATGTTTATCACTTTATGTTTTATTCTAGATAAAAATGGATGACATACATTAACCAAAATTTTCTTATTTTTAAAATCCATATGCAATAACATTATATACCCAGTGAAGTTTTAAATTATGAATAAGGATATTATAGTCATATTATGTGAATTATAGATTTTCTCCCCACCATCATTATTTAATCTAATGGACCACCCGATGGTTCAATTGGTTGGAGAGATTTAACTACAGGGTCATATCTATTGCAGATAGATGTACCCCATTGAATGGTATATAGATATTTTGAAAGTGTACATCAATAATTGAAGTTTTCTAGAAGGTTTTATTATAGAAAAATATATTTTTGAATAAGTTGTTGACTTTTTTAATGATTACCTATAAAATGTTGATAGCATCGGTCTCCAAAAATATTGTTATAGTGGATGCCTTATGGGAGAAGGTATTTTCAGAATATATGTTGTTAAAATTACCATCATAGGGTAGGAGCAATCTCACCTTTAAATTTTATATAATAGTGAATGGGTTTTTCCATACATTGAATCCCACAAAGTAATTCTTAGACATTTTAATCCATCAAGGTATGAAATATTCATATCAAATACACATGATCAATAGTTTATAGTATGGTTTCAAGATCATATTTATAAGTATTTATTTGAAAATAATAATTATATAATCAAAAGAATTAAATGGATAGCTAGGGGATCAAATGTAAATGTTATATATTATATTATTTTTGTAATTAATTTTTATGATTTCTATACAAAAAAATAAGATAAAATCATTATGATATAAAAAATGGAGTCATGTTTGTGGAAGAAGTGATGCACGTATCTAGTTCCAAGGATAGAAATCCAATTTATGTGAATATGTTATATTTTGATATAATCAAATATATATTTGAGTTAGATTATACAATATTTCAAGTGCTAATTTCCTATTATAGATGGGTTGAAAACAAGAGTGTAGTAAAATTTAATGAATTGGGATTAATAAAGATAAATTTTAGTGTGTAAGGGTATAATGATGATCCATTCATAATGGTATCACAAGAAGTGTATATATTTTAAGACTCAGATCCAGCAAACAAGAATTGGTTAATTATTATGTTGGAGACTAAAAAAACTGCAGGGTCATATGAATATTGAATTCAGTGTGACCCTTTCATTGGGAGATCACAATCATTTCATGATGGTCCTAATGTAAACAATGACCTATACACTATAGGGGACCAGAAAAAGGGTACTTGGATACTCAATAGAGTATCCAATTCCCTTCAACCATTAAAGATACAAAATAGTGTTCAATGAGAAGGTTAAATAATTTTTTTAATATATCATTCTTTTCCTCATAATATTATGTGTTCTCTAATTCATTTACACAATAAAAATTAATTTTTTAACTAATAATAAAAATAATGACTTCTTCACATGATTATGTTACCAATACCTAGAAAGAACATACTATCAATGCTAAAATTGTGGAATTATTAGGGGATCAACCAAACGCTAATGAAAAAAAAATAAAAATTTTGCATCATCGTGTTAACTAAAATTATCAAGTCAAGAATGAAAGGTATAAAATTTGAGATTAGATGGAATCAATGTAGTCAACCTATTAACCCTAACAATTTAATTTCCATTAGTTACATTGGGATCATTGTGATAATTCAAGTGATAATTAATATTGATACATGGCACATTATTGTGAAAACATTAACAACAGCCATATGGGAAGATATTAAAGTAATGTTATAGGATAATTTATCTATTTTACCAATAATTATATAATTAAATGTGGATTTACTTTTCATTATCCTTTTTAGAATTCATTTATTTTAGATGATTTATATAATAAATATGACTTAATGGCCTCTAAAAATGCTCATAGAGGCTTCTAGACACTTCTTACAAAGTATACTCTAAGAGATGTTTAGGGTAAAGTAAACCCCCACCCACCAGTTACATATAAACACATTATAAACTAAGATAAATTTAATTATTTCATAATTTATCATGATGAAGAATAATTTTAGGAGCATTGTAAATTATAATATTTTATTTGAAAATATTTATTTTATCCACTTTGATTTAAAAAAATTAATTTGTGAAATTTTGGAGGAGTGGTGAAAATAAGCAATGTACATCAAAACCCATGTAACCCTACTATAAATTAAGGATGGGGTTCACTTCACTTGAGAAGAAAATGGTATGTATTTTTAATTAAAAATAATTATGTGACATGAAACAACATATATTACTTTGTTTATATGAAGCTTTATGAATCAAAATTTGATGTCTCTTATGCCACGATCCCCTCTATCTAAAGATACCTCTCTTGGGATAGTAATAAAGGAAGAGAGATAATGACTCTCATGTACCACCTTGAGTAGGCCATGAGTTGGAGACGAGCACCAAGGGTATAAAAAACTCAAATATGGAAGGCATTCTACCATATAAACTATAATATTGAAAGATAGGATAAAAACCCACCAAAAAATACTAGCATATAATATAAAAGTAAACAAAAAAACCATCCCAAAATGCAAGAACAATGTCAATTGATACAAATATAAATTCTCCAAGTAAAGTACCAAAAAGAAAAATCATATAACAGTTGTAATATCCCCAGCCCGATAGCCACTAAACCTGATGCCCTGAGCCAGGTTGCCCCATAACCTCAGGCACACCTCCCTATATTCCATAGGCTAACGACTAGAAGCTAGGTTCTAATGTAGTACATGGGGATACTATACCCCCTTTATTATAGTAATACATAGTAGATAACAAAGATAAATAAAGGAAATATAATAACCAATAACCATGCATCAAAAATCCATTTCCCAAAACTAGATACAAGCCCACAACCAAATAGTGAACATGCTGTGTAATTTCATACTATGTCAAGTGTAAAAAAAACCCAAAATAAAGAAAAACTAAAGAATACGCAAAATGGGTCCCAAATACAAGTTTTTATCCCTCACCCACACACATCCCACACCCAAATAAACCATCTAGAATAGGGCCCTTTCCCTTTTCCTGACCTACAACCAAGAAATCTGCATGGGTACCCAATAGTGGACTGATCAGGGTGTGATTACAACTCAACAGGCCACCACCAATGGTGTCTACAAAATATCTAGTCTAAATATATATTGTATTCATGTACTAAATGAATGATAAGATTAAAAAAAGATAAATTGGGTGTCATTCATTACCAAAATTCACTTGAACCATTTTTCATCATTTGTTCCATGGGTTATGCATTTTCATCAATTACACTATGGCCTATGTCATTCAACTAATCTGCATAGGGGGATACATCAAGTTCCCTATATCACTTGGTAAAACATTTCACAAAAAATTAAATCACACAAACCTTGTATCCTCAATCTAGGTAGTCTCATCAAATGAAACTTTTAAGGGCATAGAGCCTCAGTCTGACTCCAAAACTTGTGCATTCTATGTGTAGGGTTTAAAGCCTCATTCCAACTCGAACCATGGTTGTAGAACCTCAATAAAATACCCCACATACCAACAAGCCATTTACATATGATTATTTAACCATTTACCACATATAACATTTCACAAACCATACTTGTTGAATACCCATACCATTAAAAATTCATAGTTCATTCAATGCATAAATCATCTTCATGCCTTAACTTGATAAAATGTTTACCATTTACAATTCATAACTCATTAAAACATTAACATTATACCAAACACCCCCCCCCCCTTATTAAATATTATCAATTTAACACAATAAAAATCAATTTCATTTCAAAATCCATGTTAACCAACTAAACATAATCTCTTATATTTCCTTCACTGACCCATGTTAACATGCTAAACATAAAAATCATAGGTTTAATCTCTTCAATCCTCTAATTAAATATTTAATAACCCAATACCAAGTTCATGAATGCGACACACACCATGGGTAGCCTCTATCCGATTCTATTCAACCTCAATGCATCCCATAGGGATAATGGGGGGTTCAATTCATTAATTAAACAATTAAAACATCAATTGTAACATGGAAAACCAAACAAAAAACACAAAAACAACAAATCACAACCACATACACATGAAAAATCAACAAGACTATGGGATATAACTTGTAGACCATCTACCTTGATTCTAAAGATAAAATCTATATTAACCTTAGCCTATGATTCAGATACAAACACCCTTCAAAGTCCCAACCTGAGATCCACTGGAAAAATAGGGTTTGGGGGATTTAGAATAAGAATAACAAATACACAAGCCCAATATGAAAAATTGAAGGAAGAGTAGTATTAGACTCACCAGTAACTTTGATCATCACCCAACTCCACTCCAAATATCTTATAAATGAAGGATATCGATCCTTGGGATGTTTAGGGATATTTGGTTCATCACCCTTGTTGTTGGAGGAAGAATAGGGGAGAAAATTGGGTGAGGTTTCTTAAATCCTAAAGGGTAAAATGGTAAATTTCCCCCACATTAATGAGGTGCATAGTTTGGCCATACAGTTTTCTAAACAGTGCGCCAATCATGTTCCACCTTATGCCCAAGAGGGGGGCCAAGCCACACGATTACCTAGGAATACTATATGGTTTGAAAGCCCATTTTTTAACTATGTAGGGTGGCTCTATCCAAGACCACATGGCTTGGATCCTCCCCATGCATGGTTTTTACCTACTGTACTCCACATTTCCCAAAAATCATGGTTAAGGAACACGGTTACTACTAACCATATTCCAACCATGAAACATGCACTGGATGGCCCTATTTTTCTTTATTTCATATACCAAACCATCGGTACACCCCTGAGCCTCCCCAAAAACTCAAGAAACGTCTCATTAACCAACATAAGAAAATTTAAACCAAAAAATTAAATGAGGACATGACTCAAATAATTATTGGATATTACAACCTCCCCACCTTATAATGGCTCATCCTCGAGCTGCACTCCCAAGCATCAATAGGTTTCTGGGGTAAAAAGATCAGGCTACTAGGCCCGCATATCAGTCCCCCTCACCCAAGTTTCCTCCAGAACATTACTGTGATGCCACAATACTCGAACTAATGGCACAAACTTACCTCACAAAACTTTCTCACTGTGATCCAAAATCACAAACCCGATGTTCCTCAAGGGATGCACCATTCTCTAGCCCAAAATAAACTCTAGGACCTCATAAGGATGCTAAGGAAACACTACCTAAATCGAGACACAAGGAAACATCATGCATAGCATCATACCATCATGGAAGAGTCAATCATCACTACATCAGCATGATCTTATCCACA
The DNA here is from genome assembly GCA_963277665.1 of Viscum album. Taxonomy (NCBI): domain Eukaryota; kingdom Viridiplantae; phylum Streptophyta; class Magnoliopsida; order Santalales; family Viscaceae; genus Viscum; species Viscum album. The sequence continues at coordinate 74,589,840 of OY728165.1, read as the reverse complement.
ACTCATGGCCCAAATAGATTAGAGCCATCTTATCCTCATTTTTTAAAATTCCAACATGACTGAAACTTGGCATCACCCAATGATCATTTGATTTTATAACCACATTTCTTGACCTACATCCATCCACAATCAAGGTTTAACTACCTCGATCCACACCTGAACACCCAAAATTCAATTCAAGCACAATATTCAACCCAGTGCACTCAACCTATCAAAACCTAGGCCAATACTCATCACCAAAAGTGAAACAACAAGATAGAAATTACTCTAGCACATCCATATTGAAACACTAGTCACATAATTAACACTATTCACTTTCCTACTATGGTGCTCCACACCATATGATTTATACCCCTGACACCATCTTTTGATGTTGGAAACCTCTACCGTTGAAATGACCATCAATACCTCACTTAAACTTTCACAATATAACCCATGTGTTACCCAACACACCACACCAAATCATACATGAGAACTCCACCAAAAATTGGCATCCATCCTTGCTTTCAAAACCACCTGTAATGGAAATTCATCCACCATCCATTATGGACTAAGAAAAACTTGAAATCTCTAAATTTTTCCTTTATTTATAAAGTGAAATTTTCATATAACATCAATCCGGTCATGGATTATAACTTACCACATCCTTCCCCTTTACTTATCTTATCAGACTATTACTAATTTGCCTATATCAAAACACCCATTTCCATTTTTCACATGCTACTACCTACACCTTACTATAGAGCCTTGTTAATTAAGGAATACCGCCATCATCAAATGCACCTGCCAAAGTCATTTCCCAACTTCTGATAAACTCTACCATCAAGGCATCCCCTACATTCCAAGTCATCATTGTACTCCACCACCCCCATTAACATTCCTAACACAAGCACCTTCTTCATCTCAAAATCGACTAAAGTTGATTAGAATCTCCCTAAAATAACCCATTACCATTATAGAAACATACTTTTCACTCTAAAACATCCACTCAATATGGTTTGCAACTCAACACTTTTGTACTTATTTCTAATTGAGTCGATCTGTCCCTGGTCGAATCATCCTAAAACACCTAGATTCACTATTGTCACGAAATTACATAACATGAACAAGGTTTATTCACACTTAAATACATTACATGGTCACCCAAAGACACCACTCAAGTCCCTTACTAACATTTGATGAGGTTATTGCACCATACCATAATTTCCATGAACTATTTTCATGCCCTTTCACACCCATCAACAACTCTAACATAGGCATATCAGATTTCTTTCAGAACCACCATGATCCCAAAGAAAACACTTGTATCAATCAACAGCCACATTCAAGGACCACCTAGCCTTTCCTAAGGAATCCAAACATGTTCCTCATTGGTTTACTATTGGAATCTGGATGCCACCATATCCAATCCATTGTTATCTCCACACCTCCCATGATTAAAACATCTCTCCCAACCTTGGGAGTGTCATTGTCACTACTTTACTTGAAAAATTACAACCACCATGATTCATGATTCAACCACAAGCTAATCCCCAAAACATGGTCATGTTCGTCTATCTTTTCCTGGAACAAAAAAACAACATCAAGTGCTACCTATTCTCAACTCTTGATAATGGAAACCACATAATTCATCAACATTCAGACCATCCTAAGGATCTTATTGGTGACTGGATAAGGGTTTACATCCACCATACGGCTCCATATAACCTAATCTATCAGTTTAACCTCCAAGAGGTCATGTATTCTCCCAAACACTTTTAGGTAGCTAGGTGTAAATTTGAATCCTCTCTTAGTATACCTATGATGATGTCAAGATATTGGGCATTTTCATCACTGGAAAAGAGTACACTAAGAATTAATTGATGGACACCACCACAACACATCCATCACTGATGTCACCTCCCACTATGGGACACTTTGACCTATTGAAAGTATCAGGATTACCTTCCCACACACATCTCATCAACACTTATCCACCAACACTCAGGTGTGATTTCCAACCAATATTCACCACCACTCCATGAACCTCCACCAAGAGGATTTGAACCAATGTTTCTATTGGAACTACTACCACCACACTACTTGAGTTCTTCCAGCACAACCCTGGTGGTTAACAACCAAAACACAACAGTCCACCACACCAATAAAAAATAGTATCTCACATAGTTATACCTCCCACCTTGGTTTTATATAAAATGATAGGCACTTATTCTGATCCACCTATTCACCCATCCCAAACGGCATCATACCTTACCAACCCACTCCCACATATGGACCTCATAATAGCTCTCAAGGTCACACACTTTCTTGTGACTACACAATAATCCCTACTATATACTTCATGATTCATGCATCACCAGACCTAAACATACGCTTACAAAAATAACCATTCCTCTAGGTCTGTCAGCCTCATCATAATCGAGTTATTCTCAACATTCTCATCCAACAACTGATCCTTTCACATGAAAATCCCAACCACATGACCACCCCTCAATTCAAGTTTCACTCCCTTATCAAAAGTGTCCATAAATTCCTCAATCATCCTTGTGTCATCCACCAAACACTACTGTAAATGGAGGATATACCAACGGATTTTTTCCAATGGTTTTTATAAACTGTTGGAACAGGGGTCTGGGGAGGTCCTTACCCAATGGTTTCACTAAAATGTTGGAATAGAAATTTTTTTGATGACTTTTGCCCAACAATTTTATCAAACCATTGGGATATATGAGTTTTAGAGGACTTTTACCCAACGTTTTTATCAAACCGTTGGGATATGTTAGTTTTAGGAAGGCTTTCCCAATGGTTTTTTAAAATCGTTGGTAAATATTACCTTTCCCAATGGTTTTTTAAAACTTTTGGGAAAGTTTTCCCCTAAATTTCCAGTAGACCCAATCCCCCATTCATGTGATTGCAGAAGTAAATCTGAAACCTAACAGCTCTCTTGATTGGAAAATTATTCCACTGGATCCATCTTCAATAAGAAACTTGTTTTGTTTTACACTTAAAATCTATAAGTAGTACCTTAGGTTTAATGTTTTGCATCTATTTTTTTTCTATTTGAACTAAACCTGGGGTCCGTGAAATATGCTATACCCAATAATTTCAATTTGATTTGTTTTCTATTTTTGTTCTACATTTCAACTTTCATGATTGTGTGAATCAAATTTATTTCAAGTGGGGAAGTGCAGGTGGTGAGGGTGCAGTGGGTGGGGAGGAGGGGGTGTGCAGGTGGGGGTGTTCAGGTGGGGGGTACAGTGGGTGAAGGGGGATGTGTAGGTGGGGGTGTGTAGTTAGGGGAGTCTGTTGGGCGTGAGATGGGGGGTTGTACAGGTGGGGGGGGTGTGCAGGTGGGGGGGGGGTCTGTGCAAGTGGGGGTGTGGGTGGGGGGGTTGTGCAAGTAGGTGGGGGAGGGGAGTGTGCGGGTTGGGGGTGGGCTGGGCAGGTGGGAGTCTATTGGGGTGAGGTGGGGTGGGGTGTACAGGTGGGGTGGGGGGGATGTGCTGGTGGGGGTGGGGGAGGGGGGTTGTGTAAGTGGGGGTGCAGGTGGGGGGAGGGTTGTGCAGTGGGTGGATGGGAGGGGGCTGTGGGGGGGGTTGTGCAGGTGGGGGTGGGGAGGGGGGGTTGTGCAAGTGGGGGGTGCAGGTGGGGGGTTGTGTAGTGGGTGGATAGTAGGGGGGCTATGCAGGGGGAGTCTGTTGGGGGTGAGGTGGGGAGGGGGGCTATTTAGGTGGTAATTCATCACTTCCATAGTTCACCAATAATCACTGGGAATTCATCACTTCTAGAGATTTGGATAGGTCAGAGGCCTCTTTGGTTTTGGTTCTTGTCTAGTCATCTTGATGAGTAAAGCATCATATGATCTAAAAGTGGCATCAACTATATAGGATGAATTCCTTCTCACACAACACATTTTTCTAGAAAGAATATATCCTTGGAAGGTGGTGGGGGCCTTTTAGAATCCTTTCATATAGAGACGAGTGGAGGAAAATCTCTATATATATCCACCTAGACCAGGGACC